>CM051368.1:15847020-17222020 GCA_028015245.1 Cardamine occulta | reverse complement strand
TGGTGTTTCAGTTTGGGAAAAGTTTCATGATATTAGACCGAAATTAAAGTTTAATTCAGTTTGTAAAGGAATAATTTCGGTTGAATTTAAAGTAATCTTAGGATAAAATATTGGTTATTTTGGTAGTTTCTATTAAAATTTGGAATACCATTTCGGTAATTTCGACTAGTGGTTGCAAACCGAACCGAACCAAACCGGTTACTGGATTTTTTGCCTTCTAGTTTCATCCAATAAACCAAACTAGCCAAACTTCGGTTCGGCTCATTCAGTTCAGTAGATAAGCCAAGCCGTAACCATTAAACCACGTTTTGGTTGAATCTGATTAACTAGACAGATTGTGTGAAACTAAAATAGGGTTCTTGCTATGACATTTAGAAACTTAGAAGAGAGAAGTTTGCATATATATACATGGGGAGTGTCAAGAAACTGTCTTTGTTCCCTCCACACTAAAACTTCATCAAGAACATCAACACAAAACAGACAAGACACTATTCAAGAAATAACTCTAAGACCATGCCTTCTGATTACTCTGGAACGTAAAAATCGAACCTGACATCAACAGAACCATCACGCATATCTTTGTATTCAATGTTGGTTATGGATCCAGCCTCGTCCACGTCTTGGTACTCTGGTTTCACCCTCCTAACAGGTACCGTGACTGAGTAAATGGTTCCGAGGTCACCATCCGTGGACACATTCAACTGAACTTTTTCCTCTGATTCTATCTCTACGAAATCCGACAGTGCGTGGACAATGTTGTTGACTATTTTCCTTTTAGCTTCATCGCTAACCGCACACCTGTCTGAGAAGAGAATCATCTTGAGCCGCTGTTTTGCGATTCTTGCGTTGGAGCTTCTTCTTGATGAGTGAGATGGGAATATTATCTTCCATGCCAGGTTTAACCGATCAAAGAAACCCATGTTAATAGCATTAAAGAGAAAGCTCTCTATCTCTTGCTCAGCTGGGCTTGGTGATAACTCATAGTCTCCAGTGTTCCTTGCAAGAACCTTGGCATGACCACGTGTGCTTTCACGGCTGATCGCCAATGCGGGACATTTCTGGGTTTCCAAACCATTTGCGCCATTGCTTATGAATCCCGTGAAATCAATCTGCAAATTTACATCCATTTTAAAACTCAGCTATTGTAGTACGTCTATATAGGTAAAGAAACTGTAACACCAAAGCTCATCTAAACTTAATGGCATGGTTTAAGTAGCAAACCATCAGGTTCATAGCAGCAGATTCATCCGCATACATCTAACATTAGACCAAACTAGTCCAGTCTCGGTAATCCAAGGCACTACCACCATAACCAATAAGACTTGATATGAGCTACAAGCTAAAGAACTTATTTACTCTCTGTATTGGAGAAAGATGAGAAAACAATAAAACTCTTACAGCCCAAAAAATACATTAAAAATTAGAAGCTGGACAAGCAAATTCTTTATACTGCTCGGAAATTTCAGTGATGAAAAAGCAAATCTAGAGCTAGAAACATGTGAATTGTTCCGCTAAAAGACGCATTTCAGATTATTCCCAACCACACAGACATAGAAACGAAAGATCGACGCTGGTAATCTAATTTCTCCAAAGAAATTACAAGAAATTGGGACATTGGTTCGCGAATTTCATGATATATCTAGATCCCAAAATGTGGTTGAAGAGATATTTCGAAGTGTAAGAGTGAGAATATAAGAAGAAATCAAACCTTGGAAGAAGGTAAGGAGACGCGACTAGGATGCTGAAGATAAGGAGATACTAAGGTCGCAGAGATCCTCAAAGTCCCAGAAGACATGGCCATTTCCGAGAAGTTGAATTCTTCGCCTGAGAAGCGAATCTTTCGTCTCAGTTAAAGAGACTAAAGGCTATCAGGCAAAATAAGAAACGTCACCGTTTTAAAGCAAATCAAAACCCCGTCGTTTTAATTTAACAAAACGGTGTCGTTGCAACGCAAATAGACCCAACGTCGTCGTTTTATTTGATTAAAACGCTGTCGTTTAGAAGCAAATTCAAAACGTTGAGGTTAGGGAACTGGGATCACCGGCGGCGAGGCTATATCCTAAGTTCCTAACCATATATCTTTGGAAATCAAAAATTAATCTCCAATATAAATTGAAATCAAAGAAGAAGTCGAGGGGTTTTGGAGCAGAGCTTAAAATCGGACGAGAAAAAAAAATTCAATTTTGATTGTTGTGAATGGGTAGATGGAGAGCAGTTGCTGCTCTTCTTCTTCGTAACCAAATACTCAATTCTTCGAAGAGACTTGACCCTTCTCCATGTGTTTCGAATCACTCGGGGTTTGGTGTAGCTTCTCGTTTGCTTAAATTCCGACACTTTTCAGCGTTCCCGTCTCCGATTTCGATTTACAACAATGACTCTGATTCTGGGTCGAGTGATGTATATCAAAATTATGAATTTGGAACAAAGGAAGAAGAAGACCGAGGGAAAATCCCTGTCAAAGCTTATTTTCTCAGCACTAGGTATGTTTAGCTTATTGCATTGGGTGAAATACCAAACCTTTGGTCAATCAAACAGCTGGAACTAAATTCAAGTTTTGATTTTGGAATCCTTATGTTTGAATGTTCAAGTTTTTGTCTTTCTTTTATAATTTGGTTTCTCAGATTTATGGTTTTGGCAGTATCGATTTGAAGGGAATGCAAGCTGACAACTTATGCAATGTTGTTCCTCCTACCTCACGTTCTACGAATTCTATTGCCCTCAAATTTTCAGATTTTCATTCTGGAATCCATGTAAGAGTATTCAGAAACAACTGTTTTAGCTCTTTTGTCCTCAAATCCATGACACTTATATACAAGATTGTCAATTACTATTTTAAATTTTAGCAAATTCTTAATGTTCTTGAGGGCTTACTAACCTATCTCTTGATGCTCAGTAGAATGCAATTGACATGCCTTTGATTACCTTGTGTTGGTTTAGAAACCTAAAAGATAGTCAAATGTTTATGTTATGTTACCTTCTTCACAGACTATGGACGAGAGTGAAAGTGTAAGCAACTGCCGGTTCATGGTTGTCTTTCAATATGGTTCGGCTGTCCTTTTCAATATTGATGACAGTGACATTGAGTCTTATCTCGACATTGTTCGTAAACATGCTTCTGGATTGCTTACAGAAATGAGAAAAGATGGTCAGTGTCCTGTCCTACTACTTAGCTTGAGTTTCTTAGAGTACTCGAAACCATAGCTTTACTTCACTAATTGTCAAGTTTTGCAAATGAACTGATCTTTTAGGGATTTTGTTGTGTTAGATTATGCTGTGAAGGAGAAGCCTTTGTTGACTACGGAAATGCAAGGTGGCCCTGACTACATCGTTCTCAAGACTTTGGATACTGATAGCATCCGTATTATTGGGAGTGTGCTCGGGCAAAGTATTGCATTGGATTACTTTGTTTCTCAGGTAACTTGTTCCTTCTCAATGTCTTCAACTGATACAAGTGTATGTATTGTTTAACACATAGAGTCACAGATGAAATGAGAGTATGGGGAGACTGTAAGAAACAGGTTTATGTTGGAAGTTTGAGATTTCTATTTCTCTCAGGTTGACAAGTTGGTGGAAGAGTTTGCTTGTATAAACCGTGCAATGGAGAAAACCGGAACTTTCACAATGCACAGGAAAAAGCTCTTCCAACTTGTAGGGAAGGCGAATTCTAATCTAGCTAATGTGATTCTCAAAGTTGGTTTGTTTGAGAGGTATTCTATTTATGCCAAATCATTTTCACATTCTTATGTTGTGATCTCTATATATACTAAAATCTGAGTTCTTGAATCTTGATTTTGAAAGTATGATTACTCTTGAAATCTCGTGGAAACAATGTGTGTGTATAAATAAGACTCATATGTTCTGTTGTGTTCTCATAGATCCGAGATCGCTTGGAGACAGGCTAGATATGCTCAGATATATGAGTACCTAAGAGAAGAGTACGAGGTCACTCAGAGATTCGGGAATCTAGACTATAAGCTAAAGTTTGTAGAGGTATTGTTATGACATTACTAAGTCAATTCTGATATCAATAAACAATAGTCATGTTTTTCATTTTTTGATGTGGTTCTCTCTTTTCATCTGCAGCACAACATTCATTTCCTCCAAGAGGTGATGCAGAACAGACGATCGGATCTTTTAGAATGGTGCATTATCTTCTTGCTGACACTTGAAAACGCTTTATCTATTTACGAGATTGTTCGAGAATCCACGGGAGTTTCACTCTGATGCTACTATTCATTGTAGAGTACTCAAATTGTGTGAACATCAGAAAGAAGTTTCTATCAATCTCTGAGTATTTCATTTATTTTGATTCTCAGTTTACATTTGTAATAAACTCATTTTGACTCGCTAGCTTGCGCAGCTTTGTCAACACCATGGTTTTTGGAAATTAGGATCAATACAAATGTTATGCTTCTTTCTTTGATAACATCAATCGAGCCTTCTAAGCAAGTACTCAATTTGGACTTCCTTTGTGAGGGGCATGATCCTTTCTCCATAGAGTTTTGCGACCAAACTAGGTTTGATTTTGTATGAAGGATCAGCTCCAGTGTCTGGATCATTAATAGTTATGTCTTGACCAAAAATTCTGGCTTTGATCTCAACTCTCTTCTTGGCTACTTCTTCAACCGTTTCATATGTTAGAAGTTGCATCAGCTGTGTCCTGTCCTGGAAAGACTCAAGCCAGTTTATGACAAAAGAAGAACAGATAATACATAAAGAGAAGGCACTTAGCATGAATCAAAATGAGAGTACTTGTTCTCGGATAGCTGTTTCATAGGCAGCTGGATTTTCACAAAACTTAGCCTCAGCAACGAATTTACCAAAGTGAATTCTCTTTGAAAGTATCTGCAAAGAAAGCCAAAGGAATTTTATTCAGTTTCAAGTCTCCAAATTGAGTAAAATGTAATGATGCATGCCAAGCCTCTTGCCTGCAAACACATTGTGTCACAGAGAGCAGCTGAACCACAATTACCATCATCCCCTGGCTTGACCAATCTGGGAAGAAGGTGTTTAAAATACATATTCCACACCTTCTTGTTGATGTTTATCGAATCAGCGCAACGATGCAAAACCTGGTATAGTCAGCAAGACAGAAGAGAAAAATTAGTTAACATAAAACAAAAGTTCCTCTAGTTATTAAGAATATGATATACATACTTTGGACACTATCAAGTGTATCTTTTGTAAATTGTTCTGATAAAATGCAAACCTTAGAGGACCAAAATTCACCTGTGGGTATCGAATCGGGGGAAGGATAGGCTCCGGCAAGTATTGTGGGAAAAAAGGATGCTCATCAGGACTCTTGTACCTGCCCACCTAACTTCAAGCAATAAAATCATCAACACAGAGAAGATTTCCAAAACTACGAACAAACATTGAAGATTTTGAGACCTTAGTGAGCTTTTCAGTTTCTCTGACCATAAACTCAGCCAAAGATCCTTGAAAGCCTTCCATAGCAAAGGCATCTTCGTCATACGTATCAGCATTGTAACGATACTGAGCTCGTTCAAGAAGGTTAAAGATAATACTGTCCTCTTGACGAATCAAAGAGTGTCTTATGCTATCAAGTGTCAAACTCTCACTCTCATCAACACGTAGCCCCCTCGAGTATCTGTAAGAAATAGCCAAAAAATCACATTACTGCCTTGTCTTTCAGAACATACAAACAGTTTCTACAACATAAGAAAACAAGAAACAAGAGTTGAAACAAACAAGATAATTTCTAAAACTAGGAGGCTCTAGGATCAAAGGCAATGACACTTTTTCTATATCTTCTAGAAAAATGTGTCAATTCTCTGAAGATTGAAAAAAAAAAAATTGATGATTAAATTAAATCTTGCTTTATCAAAAAAATCTCTCAACATATTAATTGCCAACACGTTACAAAGTACACAACTTTATGTTACCGTACAGGCTACAAGCTCAAGGCCAGGACCATATCTGCAACCAGACCGCAAAGCAGCTAAGCCATCAGTAAACTGACAACACAAAAACGAGCAGAACCAAAACAAAGCATATTAAAAGCCAGGAGGCTTTTTTCTTATCACTATCACTATGATTCTTTAAATCAATGTGAACATCTGATAGATAAACCAAACACATGACGTACTAAAGACTATTTCAAAGAAGAAAACATTACCGGATCGGAGAAGCTGCGGAGAGACGGAGGGAAAGAGACCCAGCTAGTCCAAACGTCGATTTACCGGTCGAAAAGTGTGACCGGACGGCGAAATATGAGATGGGTCTAGAAGAATTCGCAAGATTGAGACTTGAGGAATTGTGAAATGCGGGTTTGAGTAGCTTAGCCTCCATCGACGATACACCGGAGAATCAGAAAGACAACAAATTTGAGGATAGGGAATGAGACAGAGAGAGTGGAGAAAGAAAAGGACAGAGGACAGATTTGGAAAATTACTCTAAATACGTTACAAAACAAAAAAAAATTCCGGTGAAGGATGGTATCACGTGTTTAATGTTTCTACTATTTTTACTTTGTTTTTGTCACAAAAAAATGTTTCTACGATTTTTGTTACCTTTTTTATTTTATTTTTACTGCGTAGTATGATTTTTTGTTGCCAATCATTAAAAAAATAAAATAAGAAGGAAATTGTGTTCTGCGATGATTTGGGCTCTGAGTTATTTACTCGTTTGTAAGATAATCACAACTTATAGGGTACGTAATTCTAATTATTTTTCTATTTATTTGCTATTATGTAAAAGAATTTCGCAATCTATGCGATGAGGAGAGAAATGGGAAGATAGGACGATTAGCTTGAACCACATATTAAGAACATATAATAAAAATATAATTTTGTTTATCGAATTACATTGTAGATTGGAGTTTATCTAAGAAAAAGTAGTTGTCCGTAGTTTGAGATCTAATAAAAAAAAAAAACTTTAATCAGTAGATACAGAATCTATTTAAGAAATCGTGAAGGCAAAATTTAGTTTAAGAAAGTTCGGATTGCAAGGTTTTAAGTTAAATAATCGTGATTCTAAAAGTTTTGGTTAAATAATATTTTTGAAAGGAAGATGAATGGTAAGCTGAAATCAAAAAATTTAATCTGAAAAATAAAACAAGGTTAAAATGAAGGGGCAATTTAATCTATAGCCATAAATAAACTGACAATTAGATATAAGGTAATAATTTTGTTTTATTTGTTATTTTTCATCCACATTTAATTTCGGACAAAAATACTTTCCGATTTTATCGGGATAAGTGTTTTGTTAACGAACGAAATATTGGGAAAGAATCATGTCCAATTTTATCGAGTAACTATTTTGTTAGCACAATAAAAAATTTTTTTTTACAAAGTTAGTATGTCTTAATTACTAGATAATGGTGAAACTAATATTGTTTTCATAGATGAAGTATTTAGTAAAGTAATAAAATAGTTATCTATGACATCAAACATATAGTATTACATATTTAACTGATAACAAAATTATTATCGTCTGACATAAATATTTTATCAGTTAATTTTAACATATATAGACTAAGAGATTTTTCTATAATGTAAAGTACAAAGAAAAAAAGTATAGGAAAATTAATTAATTATTGGGTTATCTTTTACCATTCTTTATAGAAATACTAAAATGAAATGCCCAACTCCTGTAAAATGTGCATTTCTGCTTTCAATTTCTCACAATTCGAGAAATAAGCTATAGAAAAAAAAAGAGAGAAAAAAAAAATCAGAGATAGAGGAAGTCTGGAAGAGCCTTACACATGACAAAAAAAAAATCACATTTATTTTTTCTTCTATTTATATATATAAATTTATATTCTAAGAGGTGGAGATAAAAATCCATAAAATCCACCTTATGTTTTTTACGCCAAAATAGTAAAGAATAATCTTCATAATTTAGAAGAACAAAATAAATATAGACCATTGCAAGTTATTAAGTGCTAGAAACGAATACTCGTTTTCTAACTATTAAAGGTAATCAAAGCCATATCGAAGAAATTGATTAGATATTGCATCAACCGTCTCAAATATTCGGTGAATTCTCGACTCCAAGACCTAATGTAATTGTAAATTTACCTTTTCTCGACTGCTAGATCTAGCCAATCTTTTTTTAATCATAATAACATTAGTCCTTTAGTTGGGCAATAAATTTCACACTTAGAAAAAGTTTGTCCTTGTGATTATTTTACACGAGAGAAAATATAAAATTCATACGGTTTCTAACGTGTTAATAATGCATAAACACGTTACCGTTAATGTTAGTGTATATAATAATTTATTATGTTTTATATCTTTGTTTGGCACCATTGGTTTGCACAACTGTTGTGGTACGTGGGTTTAAATAATTATAAACATTCCAAGTTGACTTATATCGGTCCATAAATTTAAAAAATGCATAATAAATGTACCAACTAGATTGATAATGTCTTCATGACCACCAAAACTGTGACACGTAGCTAAATTCGAAATAAATTGAGAAATGTTTCCTCGGAAGAGTGGCATTTATGTAATAATCTCCACAACAAAGCCGTTTTTAATGATATTTTGGTTAAGTAGAAAATCAACCAATCAGGGACAACAGAAGAAAGAAACTACAAAAGTATCCAAAACCAATCCCAAAACCGTAATTATCTTCAAATTTAGGGTCATTTAAATTCGGACCCCACATTCAAGCTAAAAAAAAACCTCAAACTTGCGTCGACAGAGGGACCCTCAGGCTTTCTTGAATCTAACCTAATTTATAAACATTAAACAATTGATGCTTCATTTAGAAATCAAGTAGTGTTGTGTTATCATCAAACTTGTAATTTAGGGTAACTATTTGGTCTTGATGTTATCAATTCGAATTCATTTTAATATTGATTTTAAGATAACTTTTTAACGTTTTTCCCATCATTGCTCTTATATTTTCTTATTTCATTTATTCTGTGTTCGTCCATAAGCCTATACCAAAAAGTAAGTCTCAAGAACTTCAAGAACTAAAACGGTGTTTTCATTAAGATCTTTACTTTCATGATTTCATCACCAATTTTATGTTCAAATATCACAACTATTTGTGGTTAAACCAAATATGGTGGTCTAATAGTTTTTATTTAAGAAAGAATCATCTTATTGGTTTAGATTAGAAATTGATTTATATTAAATGTGAAAATATTTTAATCACTTTCATTTGACTAGTCGTAATTATGTCATGCTTTTGGTCGGTTAGAAAATCCGGTAAATAGACAACTCCACGACTCACTTACGTTAGGAAATTAGCCATGTGTTAAAAAGCTCGATCATCCCTAGTTATATATATATGTATAATCTATTTATAGTTTCTAATGAAGTTGTTAAGAAACATGTTTTGTAATTTGTGGATAAAATTTGAACATTAATGCTAACAATTAAGTAATTAACACTAACAAAATAGGACTAAGTACAAAGACAAAGAAATGATTCCCTCAATTAATGAAACAACGCGCTTTATGTTTAGCAAATAAATGGAGACGTAGACTCGATCTATTATATTTAGTTTGTAAATTTAAAAGATAAATTTATAGAAGATGAATTGTGTATTTTTGATAATTTCAGGAAAATATAAGGCTATTGCTGTCAAACTAAATGTTTTGTAGAGTAAAAAAAAAGTTACAGAAATGTTTTCCTAAAGGTAAAATGAATTAAAGATTGTTCTTTTATCGTCTCCATTACTAAAATTAACGTCGCAGGGTAGCCAAGGGGAGAATCTAGGGGTAAAACTGTACACTGGATTTTGGTAAGATATAAAACAAAAAATAAGGAAATGTGACAAAACTACAATACCATTTTGGTCACCCATTTACTTCCAAGTTCCAAGATAAAAGATAATGATCACACGATAAAAAAAAATTTCTATGTGTAATTTTTTTTTTGTTAAAGGTTTTCAAATATCTCTATATATTTTAAATCGGTAAATTTACAACTTTCATAGGTCGTTTATAATTTTTTTTCGTTTTTTCTTAATTTAGAATATTTAAAGTAACTTATAAATATATTCAGTTTATTTAACAAAAAAAAAAATATATATATATATATATATTCAGCTTCTTATTTGGTTCGCCAAGACTATTTGACATTGATTAGGTCAATATAATGGAAAGATCCGACCATCCTGGTCCTGACGATATAAAAAATACTCGCAAAACTATACACGTTAAAATAATATTACATGATAAAAATATAGTCAAGTTGCGCTGAAAAAACAATTTAATGCTGAGATAACTTTTATAGTGACACGACTTAAGAAACAATTAAGATTTTAGATAATTTTTAAAAAGTTTTTCAGAATTTCATTTTTTTCTTGCAAGTATGTGAAATGGAAGAAAATCTAACGATATTCATGACACAATTTTGAAACTTTGTATAAGGTACACAATTATATTATATGAAACTAAAATGAGCTATCACCATCTACAATCTCACCTTATCAACAATTACTAAAAATATTTTAATTCATCTTAAACTTATTATCTACTTCAAATATGGCCAATGCAATTTATTATTTCAAATTATTTTGATTTACCTGATAAAATAAAAACAAATATAAATGTGCAAAGTCAGTCATTCTTTTAAATCACAATAAACTTTCATATTTTTAAAATAACCAAATTAATTTCTAAGCCAAATCACACCGTGCATTAATATCAAATCAACATCCTATAGTATATTTCAAGAAAATAGTAAGAGAAAATGTATTTTTTGTTTTAAAGCAACAAAAACGTATTTAATACATTTTTGGAAAAAGAAAATAGATTTAATACATTTAATTGCGGATATTTCATATATTCAATGGTGCTACATAGTATAATTGATTATGAACAATGGAGACACATTCTTCCATCAACTAGTATTCAAATATAGCATAAAAATCAACAAAAAGTAAATTATTCAAAATTTTAACATTCACTACCAAAAAGACTACAAAAATATATTTAACAATTTATTTTATATAATAAAAACACACTAAAATTTATTATTTCCATGGATTTACATCTAATAAGTCTGATTAGTGACAAAAACGGTGTACATAATTTTAAAGAAAAAATTAGTGAAGGATACCAAATTCGGGTTTTGGTAACAATTTTTTTGACTAATAATTACAAAAATTATACATTTTGTATCGTTACGGTTCATGAAATAGATTTTTTGGAAAAAGAAAAGAAAAATAGTAGAGTTACCAATCAAAAAATCTTTAGTAATTGCAACATAAAAGTTTCCACTCTTTAAAAAAAGTTTGAAAGACTAATAATTATTAAATTTATAAAGTATATATCGTAACGCTTCATGAAATATATTTTTCTTTAAAATGAATTAGCGGAGTTACCAATCAAACTATTTTGGCTTATTACAACTTACATTTTTCACTTTTCAAAAAAGTTTGTATGACTAATAATTATTAAATTTATAAATTCTATATCGTAATACTTCATAAATTAATTTTTTAGAAAAAGTGAAGATAGCGGAGTTACCAATCAAACAAACCAAATTCAAAAAAAAAATGTTTCTTTCTAATATAAAAATTATAGAAACCATAAAAAGAAATAAAAATATATTAATGATTTTTAAAATTTAAAAATGACGAGAAATGTAAGAGTAACAAAAAAAACTGGAAATTTTTTAAAAATGATGAGAAAAACAAAAATAAAGAGACCAGATGTAGACAAAATATATCGCCTCTGTTATTAGAAGCCTCTTTGTAATTTTCTATTTATTTTATTTTTTAAAAAATTTACGGGATCTCTCTCCTTTCTATCTCTACACCGAACCTCTCTTTCTTCACTCTCTCTATAGAAAGAGAAAGAGAAAACACCAAATCCGAGAAAATTAAATTAAAAACAAAACAAAAAAGAGAATATAAAAAGCTCTTATTCTTTTATATTTGCTTTCTCCATTTTAAGAATCAGAGACAGATAGAGAGAGAGAGAGAGTTGGGCCAGAGGATCGACGACGATGACGACGACGATCTGAGATTCTCTAAAAGCCATGGAGTTTCGATTATTTCGCACTTATACTCTCCTCTTCTTAGATTTTTCTCTCTCTCAGGAAAAATTCGCTTCTGCTTATTTTTAGTAATATTTTTTTTTCTTTCGGAAATTATATTTTAATTTGTCATTTGTATAAATATTATGTCGCCGATTTGGGAGTGAGTGTTTATTCAAAAAATTTTCTCTGTTCAAAAGAGCGATTAGAGAGGATGTGGGTCTGAGAGAGGTATCACAAAAATTCTCTCTATCTCCAATTTTTTTGATTTGGTTATATTATTTTAATTCTCTGTTAAAAAAAATTATTTATTGTTTAGTTTTTGATTGATAAATGAGGTTAAGCATTTAACTGAAATCGATCCAGCTTCTTCTTTATACTGTTCATTGTACGGTGATTTTTTTGTCAGATTTTTTTTTTTTTTGGGTTTATAGATTTAGTTTTTGTGAGTAATCAATGGAGGATCGCTTTAGATTTCGTGGACTCCCATTTTCTCGGAAAATTTTGCTACATTTTTATTTAAAATTTTTAATGCTAAATTAAGCTCAGATGTTTAAAGTTTTATGCTTTGATCATTCATTTATTGAATTGATTGTTTGATTAATCATATATGATAATGTTCGTCGGTGATTTTTTTTTTTTTGGAATTGTATTTGTTGTTTTAAGTACTTAATTGATTTTAATCTCAGTGTTTTTTTTTTTTTTTGTGTGGAGGAATGGGAGAAGCAGTTCATTGTGAAAGCTTCTTGCTCTTAATGAGAGATCATAGTGAAGATTCAAATAGTTGTAACTGGTCAATGTATTGTGGAGATAAAAATTTGCCATTTGGGCAGCAATATCAGAATGGTTTCACGGCTAGAGCTGCGGCGGATGCTTATTCGGGTTACGAGAGAGATTTTTTGAAACAAACGATGCTTGAACACGAAGCTGTGTTTAAGAATCAAGTACCTTTTTTGAATCTTTTTTACTCTAATGGTTTTGGTTTTATGTGTTTGCCAAATTTGATTGACTTTTTTTCTTGTTTTTTTTTGTATTTTATACAGGTTCATGAGCTTCACCGCTTGTATAGAACACAGAAGTGTTTGATGGATGAAGTAAGGGGAAAGAGCTTTATTGATCACATGAACTATTCTGAACATACACCGGAAAGTGCGATTAAACGAGAGCTTCCTGGATTTCTCTTATGTGGTGAAGGAAGCAGCTCTCAAGCTTGTAATGTTCCTATGCAAAATGGGATTAGTTCAAAGGGTAAGGAGGTGTTAGAGGTTAGACCTGTGAAGGTCAGGAGAACAATGATTGATCTTCAACTCCCAGCTGATGAGTATCTCGATACAGATGGTGAAAATACGTATGAGCAGTCCAAAGCAGGGAAAGAAGTTGGTGAAAAGCTGTTTTTTGAAAGAGGGAGTGCTTCTCATCGGGATGATTCTTCTGGGTATTCTTTGGCTATGAAGAAACCAAATGGATTAACTGACTTGAACCAGCCAATCCAATGCCAAGAATCAGTACCTGCTTCTTCTTCAAGGAATATATATTCTCTTTATGAAAGTGGCTTTGCACGTGTACAAGGCCAGTGGTTGGAACAAAGTAAAAGTCAGAATGGACGGATGGTTCTAGAAGCAGGTGAGATTTTTCATTAAGTGGCGAGTTACGTGTTCTTTTCATTTGGTTTCTCTAACCTTCGAAACAATATTAAAGTGATGTGAAACTGTTTTATGCGTCCTTCTGCTCGATGTTTTTTTATGATGGCAGTGCATGTCTGTTGCTCATAGATTGATTTGTGGATTGTGTACTGATACAGTAGCTTCTTATGTGTAGCGATTTTTGCTAGTTCTGATGTTTTTGTATGGCTGCATGGTTATAGGGCACGGGAAAAGCACTCCTAGAGACAAGTTATGTCTGCCTTCTCATTCGGTACAAGTTCTTTCTAACAGTGCATCTCCTCAACCTCTGGGTTATCCTTCAACTGATCATAGGATGTTATCGGGCGAAAGAGCATCTTTCGAATGGGAAGCTCGTCAAAAGAATCCTGAAGTTTCCTATGATAGCTATGTGGAATCAAGTGTGGCATCAAATGCACCAAGCTTGAATCATGGCTACCACCCTGAACCTGTCAGACCTTGGAGCCATTGGATTTCATCATGGGAGAATCGAAGCAGCAGCAGCTCAGTTCAAAAATCCTTGCCACTTCAAACGAATCCATTCTTGAATTTCAATACACAACCAAGCGCAGGCTCAAATTCTGAGATGAGAAGCTGTGATTTTAACGGGCTTTACCAAGGATTCTCTTCAGGGTCAAAGGAAACTGCCTCTAATTTTGCATCAGGAAACTTTAACCATCTTAACAATGGCCCAAAAGGGGATGTTACAAATGGTTTTTGGAGTGAGGCTTTGAAGCATCGGAGTCTTGAAAACCTTCAACGACCAAAAAAGCAGGAGTCCTCTGCTGGGTTGCCCTGGATAAAACCTAAGCCCCCTAGCAAAAATGAAATAACCAATGGCGGTTTGGATTTGAATGCTTCTGCAAATCAATTCATGGATGGAAGTGATCTGGGTGACAGCTCGAACAATGTGTATCCTCACAATGGTTTGAGGTCTGTTTCATGTTTCAATGACGTCAACTTGGGACATGTTGAAATGGCCGATTCACAGAGTAGTAGAAAGATTCTTGGTTTCCCGACCTCTCAGAAGCTTTCTATTTGCGAGGAGCACCCTTCCATTATCCCTTCTTCTGTGTGTTTCACTGATCAACCCAAGGAAGTAAGCACCTTGGTGAAGAGAAACCTCGATATCAACTTGCCATGTGAAGCCTCGGTTTCTGAAGCTGTTGTTGTGGGCAAGGAAGAAGGTAAAAAACCTGCCATTTACAAGCACTACATTGACTTGAATTTATGCACTAGCGAGGATGAAGATACCGGCTTGTGTTCTAATTCAAGAGTAGAAAGAAAAGCAACTACTTTGATAGATTTAGAAGCTCCCCCTGCTCTTGAGAGTGAAGAAGAAGGGGAGAAATTCACAGAGAAAAGAGTTGAAGAAACTTGGGGATCAGAGAATGGTGAAGCTGGGGACTCTGTGGATGAACTCATTAAGGCAGCAGCAGAAGCTATGGTCACCATCTCACTGTCTCACCAATACCCTAATACTGATGAAGCTGCTTCCTCTTCCACCGATGCAGTTGCTAAGGACCCGCTCTCTTGGTTTGTAAACACAATAGCTTCTTGTGGCAATGATTTAGAGAAAAAGATTGATGCTTGTTTGGAAGCCAGAGATTGTGAAGGCTGCCGTGAAGAATGTTCTTCTGGGGAGTTTGATTACTTCGAGGCAATGACTCTTAACTTACCCCAGACCAAAGAAGAAGACTACATGCCAAAGCCTTTAGTCCCAGAATATCTGAAATTCGATGGGACGGGTTCTAACGGGATCACCGCTAACCGACCAAGAAGAGGACAAGCAAGACGAGGAAGACCAAGACGGGATTTCCAAAGGGATATTCTCCCTGGGCTTACTTCTCTGTCTAGGCTTGAAGTAACCGAAGATCTTCAAATGTTTGAGGGACTAATGAAAGCCACAGGCTACAATTGGAACACAGGAGTGGCCCGAAGGAGCTCAAACCGAGGTGGGTCTAGCAGGGGAAGAAAACGACTGGTCAGCAACATTAACAGAGCTCCGGTTTGCTCGTCTTTGGCACAGCCAGTTAATAACAACAGTGTGCAAATGGTGGGACTGGAAGATAGGAGCCTTACAGGATGGGGAAATGCAACCAGAAGGCCAAGGCGACAAAGGTGCCCTGCAGGTACTCCCCCAACGGTGATCTTAACATAAAGTTTTCCATGAAATAAATCCGATTTTCACAATTTGAGGAACATTATAGAGGGAGAAACTCCAGAGAAAGTAACATGGACAAAACAGCGTTGAAGAATCGATCTTTTATTGTTCTCATTTCTCAATCATCCCATGTTTGTGGGTATTGGTTGCCCTTTGTATATCTTGTCCTCTCTTAGAAGGGCCAAAGAAAAGAAAAAAACATGATTAATTTGTGTTAGGCTGGTTGGTTATTACAGTACCTGCATCTGTGTAGTCTATTGGCTCAAAAAGAATATATATGCCTACATGGCTCTAAGAATCTATGACATCTTCTTTCTTCATTCGTTGATCTGTAAATAATCTGCTTCAAAAGTTATTAGATTCTGGAAATTCCCAAGAAACATGTAGATTTCTTCTGTTTGGAAACAGGGTTCTTCCCCAGCTCCAAATTGGAATACTTTTTTATTGATCTCGATTGCGCTGTACCCAGGAACTTTCCTGAGATTCGAACTCTTCATAGCCGATCTCATTCTCCTGAATTCTTCCCATTCTCCTTCTTCAGCATATACATTGGACAATAGAGTGTAATATCCCGTATCGTCGGTAATAATATCTGAGAGATCATTTTTTATGGCTTTGATGATATCCATTCTCTGATGGATTCTACATCCGCTGACTACGGAACCCCAAATGGTAGCATCAGCTAGGAAAGGCATCTCCTTGATGGTTCTATATGCTTCTTCGAGATCACCATAACGGCTCAAAAGGTCGATGAAACAGGCGAAATGCTCTGAGTTTGGTAAGATGCCAAAACTTTTCATCAAGTTAAAGTAGTACTTGCCTTCTTCAACGGAACCCGAGTGACCACAAGCAGAGAGAACATTCATGAAGACAACTTCATTAGGTTTTGTTCCGAATTCCACCATTTGATTGAACGTAGATATGGCAGATCCTATTCGTCCGTGCATTCCATAGGCGTTGATCATACTACTCCATGACACAATGCTTCTATTTGACATGGCCCTGAAGATGGTTTCAGCTGTGTTGAGATCTCCACATTTGGCGTACATGTCGATTAGAGCTGTATCAGTGAAAAGATCATTTAAACTGCAAACGATGAGCTTGTGGTGAATCCATTTCCCCTTCTCCAGTGAGCCTATGCTTGAGCACGCTTGAATAACCGCCAAAAATGTAACTTCATTCATCTCGAGACCGCTATGATACATATAGTCGAAGAGGTTAATCGCCTCTAAGGAGTTACCATTCCGAGAAAACCCACATAGCATTGAGTTCCATGTCACAACGCTCTTATGCTTGATTTGATCAAACACAGTGCATGCTGAATCCACAAATCCGCCTTTAGAGTACATGTCTATCATCGAGTTCTGCACAAACTCGTCCAAAACATCATTCCTTATAACATGTCCGTGAATCTGTTTCCCTAGCTGGACTAAATCAGTATTCTCGCATGCTGAGATTGTGCTTGCCAAAGTGAACGAGTCCGGTTTTATTCGCTGTGTCACCATCTCTCTAAACAAGCACAATGCCTCAATCACCATACCTCTGTGTGCATATAAAGATATAAGAGAGTTCCACGACACAATATTTCTATCACCAACCGCGCGTAAAACTGTCTCGGAGTCCCTTAGTCTCCCACATTCAGCGTACAGTTCAACTAAGGCCGGAGAAAGCAACTTGTACTGCGGATCCAGCTCTTGTCTAACTGCAAAACCATGGACTGACTTGCCTTCTCTAATCAACCCTACCAATCCACAAGAACTCAAAACACTATAAAGGGTCACCAAATTCGGCTCAATTCCAGACTTTAACATCTCACTGAAACTTCTCAATGCCTTTTCAAAGAACTCACCACGGTTGTAACTAGAAATCATAGCTGTCCACGAAACAGCATTTTTCTTGACGATCTTTTCAAAGATTAACTCCGAGCTAAACAAGTCTCCACACTTACTGTACATTGTAAGCAAAGAATTGCTCAATGTTTCATCAAAATCAAACATTTTCCTCGTCATCTGGCCATGGACTGACTTAGCAATCCTCAAGCATCCAAGCTCAGCACATCCTTCTACCACGCTGATCATCGTCACAGCATCAGGCTCAACACCATCATCCACCATACACTTAAATATCCTCAATGCTTCAGCCACCTCACCATTCTCAAGACAGCTAGAAACAAGAGTACTCCAAGCTACAAGGTCCCTCACAGGCATTCCATCAAACACCTTCTCTGCATCACTTAAATTCCCCGTTTGACCATACATACTCAATAGAGACGTCTCTATCACAGCATCCTCGTTTACACCGCTCTTGATAATCCTCCCGTGGACTTTCCTACCAACACTCAAATGATCCTTTGAACCAGCACAAGCTCTCAAAACAGATGGAAACACGAACTTGCTAATCTGGGTCTTCTCCGAAACCAACTTATGGTACAAATCAATGGCGGCGTCGAGTAAATGGCACCAGACGTTGCATTTGATGAGAACACCGTACATAAAAGAATCAGGGTAAGGAAAAGCTTCAAAGACGAGCCTAGACGAGTCTGGAGAACCCATGAAAGCGTATGACTCAATGAGCTTCGTTACAGGAAGAGGGTCACGTCGGAGACGGCCAGTGATGAGAAGGTGAGCATGAAGCTGGCTTACTGATCGCAAGTTCGAGCATGATCTAAACAACGGCATGTACTGAGTCATCTTCAGCTAATCAAGAACATTGACAGAAGAGAGAATAAAAGAGAAGTCTTTGGCTTTTTTTGGTTCTGCTGAGAAAATGGAACTATAAACAAGATTCAAACTTAGATTACATTAGAAGAAGACTTTATTTGCTCCCAGCATCATAAACACAAAAAGGGTAGCTAAAATCTGAGGAGATAAACATGAAAGAATGAAGAAATATTGCACAAGCAAACATACAAATAAGTACTGGATAAAGTAACTGTCTTGATTTTGGGGAAGAGGTTTTGGTTTCATGGCCGTTGATAGACGTATTTTGTTCTTGGGTCAACGATTAGACCTTTTCCTCCGTTTACTTCAAGATCATGCCTGCAAATTTTCACGTAATACTCGGTAATTACAACGAATCCAGAACTGTACAACACTTTAGAGAGTTAAGAGTAGAGTAAAACATAACTGGAAAACAAAGTCTGGGATTGTCAGCTGCTCACGAGGAACATATTTGAACAGCTGCAGAAGTCGGTCCGCATATACAACTTTCTTCCAGACCTTATCGGATTTTTCGAATGCAACAAGTAAAAGACAGAGAATATTAGACTTCTATAGAATGATTTGAGTTTTGAGGAAATTAAAGGTTAAGACTTTGAATTAATTCAGGACTTTACCACATTATCCACGAACAATTGCATAGCTAAGATTGTAGCCTTCAAGTGAAAAGTTGGATGAAGAACGTAGATTGCCTGGACGAAGCAGAGATGATCGAGATTAAGGACAAGGAGGAACCTTCCTTAATGAGGTTGAGTAGGTGTGATTTCATACCTGAAGGTTCCTCTGGTGTTTGCGACCAAGTATTTGTTTTAATCTTTTCATCCATCCCAAATCTGGTTGGCTGTTTATTCACATGGCATAATCAAATCCGTAAAAGCAAAAAAATGTTATTGAAGTTTATAAAGCACAAGGGTCTTTTTCACACTAAACAAGTTTTAAGAATCAACTTACACTTGTAAAGATGCTGCAGAATGGAAATAAACAATCGAGTAAGGCTTTTGTATCACAGGTTCAAATTCCTGTAAATTTTTACCAATTGCAGTATCGTCAGACACCATATGAAGTCAAAGAAAATCAATACACAGTGGTATTCCGAAGACAACTGGTGTATTGCAGTGAGTTGGATAACCATTGGGGTATGTGATTGCAAGCTTACCTTTATAACATAAAGCACAAAACGCTCCAGATCAAGACATCGCAGCAAAAAGTGAGCTCCTACAACAACCATGACAGGACGACCCTCAGTGTCAACACCACCACGGTAGCTAAATAAAGAAAACAGAAAGGGCTTTGTCAAAGTCTGTGTATCCATTAGTCTCTGGCTCAAGGCCATAAAAAGTGAACTTATGGAAAACAAAAAAAAGAGAGAAAGAAAACCAAAGACACAGAAACCATACACAATTTTCATCTCTGCAATTTCGGAAAGGTTGAGAGAATTAGCTTTCGCTAGGTATCGCGAATGAAGTGAGTATTCCTCTGCAGCAGAGAGAGGGGGTCCTCCTAGATCACCAAATCCTAGCAATTTAACAAAATTAAAACCACTTTGTGCTTGTGCTGTCTTCTCCCATTGTTCTTTGCGCCTTTCATCTGGATCTTTTATCAAGGACATGAAGGCAGGATCCAAATATGAATCAAGATGATTTGAGTTCCTGAAATCATATGGCTATCAATAAAGTGAAAAGTGGTGAGAAAATAAACTGCAAATACTGTAGCAGACAGAGTTCACCAACCTTCGTAACAAAGTAAGATCAGTAGCAGGGTGCTCGAGTGGAGTTGGAAAAGATCTGGGTGAAGGTTTATTTGGCAGGGCCTGTATTCTGATTTTACGGTCGTCTATAACCGTCTCACCATTTTCATCTCCAACATCAGCAGGGAGCTTTGAGATGGCAACCTCTTCCTCGTGTTCATCTCGAGGAAAGTACAGAGGAAGTAATCTACATTTAGAAAGTAAATTTTTAGCAATGGTCGACATTGCTTCTGCATCACATAACTATAAGCAATTATGGTATGTGAGAATTATGTCCATTTACAGCAGTTAGAACAAATTACATGCTATGGTCTTTACGTGAATAGTTCTGAAAGAAAAGGTTCTCAAAACAGAAAGTGAGCAAATCAATTACTAGGATAACAAAAAGTAGGTTCAGGTTTTCGCAAACGAGCTGCGGCGTATTTAAGGTACCTTTTGTATATCTCCGTATCAGAGGATGTGGTGGTACAGAAAACAACAGCACTGATTTTATCCTTCTGCTTCTCTAGAAAGCGGCGTACAGTTCCTGAAAACCACACAACAAACGAGTTGGAAACACAAACGTCATTGATTGAAAGTAAAGAGACAGTTTATGAACTATCTTAGTATCTTACTTATTGCCACATGAGCAGCTGGTTCTCGGGGATAGTTTTTCGCATCTGTGTATATACAGCCCATAGCGATACTGCAATGTTGTATGCAAACCAAAATCAAGTTCTTGAGTTTACGAAACAAGGAAAAACACAAATTTACTAAAGAATCTGATTGTTGCAAATAAATTAAGGAAAAAATTAAGGATTTCACTTCACACACCTTTGAAGCCCATTATCTATCAGAAGCTCCAGACAAGATCTATAGCAGTGACTTAGAGCATTCTCAGCAGCTGTATGATACTTTAATGCATACTTGGGTCCTACTGTATGGATAACCCTCCTGAACAAGAAACAATAAAATTTTATTTGGAATTGGGGTTTAATGCACAAACCTTTTTCACAGCCAATATCAAAGTCGCACAGAATGTTTGGTATTTAAGAAATAACATGCCTCTCCAACTTTATTCTGAAAATTCCTCAGAAATCACAGGATGTAGTATTCATACATCATGAAAAAACTGTACACAGTTAACAATGGAGAAGCTCTATCATAAGGATAAGGATCTTTAAAGAATAGAGCAGACGATGTATTTGAGGAGCACAATTTCTTTCCTTTTAGTCCTCTAGGTAAATAGTGAATTTATGTTAAACCGTCTTCTCCATCACCAATTACCTCGCTGGTAGATCATAGGCATTTGTTACTTTCGCCATCCCTGTCCGGCATCCACCCTGTCAAGAAAGAAAGAATAAGCAAAAATCCTCTTTCCTCCAACCCTCTAAAAGACAATATCATGCTTTTCTACTAACACCTATAAAACCATGTTCTAGAAAATAGTGAAGGAGAGAGTTCGTACCAATGTAGCACATTGTTCTGCAAGGCCAGGTCCAGCAGCGACATGTAGACCAGGACTGCTATGCGCCTCATCTAAGTTCTGTCCTCCAATTCCAAGAAAATCAACCATATCAAAACATGCACATCAAGAGCAATTTAACAGTCCTCGCTAGCAAATATAATTCCCTGACATCAGCTTACCTCATTTGTTGAATTCACAACAGCATCAACCTCAAGGTTCCATGGTTCCCCTCTCCACAAGTATATTCTAGAGTTTATCTCATGATCAACAGGAAACTTAGAAACCATCCCATTTCCACTGCTTCCAGCTTCAGAAGACGAAGCCAACGGGTTTGCGTAACGCGGATTAGAATGTACTTGATCTCCTGTTTCACCTTCCAAAGATGACCTCTGCTCAACATCACTCCACCGTGGAATCTGATCCAAAGTCACAACGTAGTCACCACTCTCTGTCGGAGTTCCACCACGAGAGGTTGTCCCCGTGGGAATGGCCTGATACATCATTGCAGATCAAACCAAAACCACACCTTCTCGTCCCCTTCAAAGAAGACTTGCTTGTAACATAAAATTGGTGCCAAGACTCTCAAAAGCTTATTCACTGGAAATGGGAGACAAACAAAAATGTAACGAATCATCGAAAAGTTTGGAAATTTCAATGCTCAAGTTCGAAAATTAGCATCAGACAATAACAAATCAGTGAAATTAAAGAACCAGATCGTACTAATTCATTCAAAAACCGAAATAATTCCAAAATCAACCGTAGTCTACAATTTAAAAATAAATCAATCTAATCCCCAGAAGACGAAATTGCCAGAGAAAGTGTACAAAACCAACAGTGAAAGAAAAGGTAAAAACTTTAGATATTGAAGAAAAACTCTAATCTAAGTCGCTGAGCTTTTCACAAAATCGACAGACAGAAGAAAAAATAAGAAACCGAGAGGTCGTACGATAGAAGGATTCACCTGAAAAAATTTGAGAAATAGATTCACAAACACGAATCGAAAATAGCCCTAATCTGAATTCTACTTGTCAGTTTTTCTTCAACTGTGATTAGATGGATCGGTGAAGGTAAGCGAAAACATCAAAACCAGCTACGAAGTTGAGTTGTCGTTTACGAGAATATCTCAAGCTCATACCCTCTGAATCATCAAGAAGGTTTCAGCAAAAGAATAAAAATCAAAAGATTCCCCAAGTCAGAGCCGTTAAAACCATCCTTCAGGCCTTCCGCAAAATTGATAATTTAACCGTCACGGAGGTTATACCACGTGTACACAGTGGTCATTCATCTACCAACTAAACGACGTCGTTCTTCATTTTCTCCGATATCTTCTTTTGCGTTTTGCCATTAAAAATTAAAAAAAAAAAAAAAAAAAGCTTCACGGCGGATCAACGAAGGAGAGAGGCTTTCTTCTTCTTCTTCTTCTCGATCTCCTTTTCTATGTATCTACGTACCTAATTTGGAAGGTTAAACGGTAATTTAACTGCAATCCCCTCTTAAGAAACCAAATATCCGATTTTAAACCTAGATTGATTTATTGCGTCTTCTGCATCTAAATTCCTGTAATTTATTTGGATTTCCATGCGAATTTATGAGTATTTTTTATTTTTTGATTAAGATAACTTAACCTTTGTTCTGATTTTGATTGTGAGTTACCCTGTATCGTACATTGAGCTTTCGACGGCAAATATTGTTCGCCATTGTTTTGATCTGTATCATGTTCATATCTCAATAACTTAGATTTATATATACATATTTTTGAATATTGGTTGTAAATGGCGTTCCTTTAATTCGGAAACAGTGCTTTGAGAATTTAGGTAGCTCTATTAATTCAATGCTCATCATCTCTGTTGAAATACAATAATGCTACACAGACATAAACGTGAGCTTAGATTATTCGATGTTATTAATTATTGTGAAAAGGTGGCTTTTTTTGAGTTTTTATTGCTCTTCACTTTTATTCAGGTTTGTAAAAAATGATGGCTGTTGGTGAAAGAAGCTCTTTTCAATCTGGGAGTGTTATTATTACTGGGTAATGTTTTGTACAGTGGCTCCGGTTTTATAAATTTTGGTGGATCATTCTCAGTTTTTTTAAGTTTGATCAAATGTGGAGTTTTGCATCAAATGTTATTGGGAGTATGGGGCTAAAGAAGTCCCCTAAAGATCCAGCTCAAGCCTCTTCTCAATGCTCGGATGACGAGGTTTCAAATGTTAGCAGGGATGAAGAAGGATTAGAATGTCCCATATGTTGTGAATCTTTCAACATTGTCGAGAATGTTCCTTATGTGTTATGGTGTGGTCATACTCTTTGTCAGAATTGTGTGTTTGGGCTCCAATCTGCTGTCTTGAGACTCTCGAGCCAAGATATAAGGATTCCGTTCTTTGTCTCGTGCCCGTGGTGTCAGTTGCTTTCATTCAGGATTGTCTACAAGGGTAACCTTAAGTTCCCTCGGAAAAACTTCTTCCTTCTCTGGATGGTTGAGAGTTTAAATGGTGACAGAACAAGCCATGGTTCCTGGGTCAGCGATAACCAGCAATCCGTGTTGACTCCGAGGTGTAACATGTCTCTGGGAAACCACAGCAGTAACATCAATGCAAGGCCCGTTTTGCGTAACCAGTCTTCAGAGGTTTTGCCACATCATGATCATAGTAGCCAACCAAGCAGACAGCAGTTCTCTTTTCACAAATCTCTGGACTTCTTCATCGCTTTCACCTCCAAGTTTCCGTTTGTGATAATCTTCCTTCTGATTGTATTCTTTGCTATACCTGGTAGCCTCATCATTCTTGCCCTTTACTTCCTCCTCACAATTCTTTTCGCAGTTCCATCTGCTTTGGTACTATATTTTGCTTACCCTATTCTGGAAAGGTTGGTAAATGAAATAACATCATCATGAGACTGGTGTTGAACGCATAACACATATTCTCGATTTCTCGGTCCATTCTGGATTTTGTAGTTTACAGTGGGAACTGTTTTTAGCACTTGGAGTCTTTAATGGTCAGAACTCAGAAAAAGATTTGTGGTAGATTTGCACTTTTTTTTTATATATTATTTATTGCAAGCTTGGGCATTGTATTTTTGATTTCGAACTCTTGGTTTTAGTACTATTGTGCAACTGTCTAAAGTTTTGGTTTTTAGAGTTGTGCCATAAATATAATGGATCATGTGTGTTATCTCTCTAATACTCTAATATATAAACATCTTATGTATTTGTGTCTGCATTTTACATGTTTAACAATAGTTATCAGCAGTTAAGAATGTTTTTGGCTTTACATTTCCTGAAACTTGTAGGATTCAGAGACATGTAGACGGACTCCGTCCAGTTGTTCTCATAAGGTTTGCTTTCTCCTTAACCTTCAACTCTTCCTTCATTTGACTCTCATATGCATGTGCTCTTGCACTCGCAACGATGATCTCAATGCGTTCGTTGTCATCCCTGAACCTTTCCATCGCCTTCAGCTTTGTCTTCTCTACACCTCTCTGCACATTCATCACATCAGTTAGTTTTATAGCTATGCGAGAATCAGTTTTTGGAACCGAGTAAGGAGGAAAAAGGAAGAAGAGGCACCTCTGTTCTATGAAGCTTTCTCTTTGCCTTTTTCTTCTTCTTATCTTCCCATGACAGTATCTTCTCACTTAGCTTTTCGTACCTGCAAATCTTAAACCCATTAGGCTCTTAGCAACATTTAAACAAGAAGATAACAAAGAAAGAAAACATAACACACACTTCAATTTCGTTTTGCCTATCTCTGTTTCCTTCCAGTGATCCACTACAGCAGCCATAGGTACAGGTTTTGCTCGATGCTCTTTGGTTTCATTCATAACAAACTACAGTTGATTCGGAATCGAATTTCGAAATGTTGGATAGCACTACCAACTAATATATAGAGATAGGTATTGCATTTGAACCCAAGGAAGGTGTTGTTTGTGAAAGACTGTTTAAGCAATACCTTTCCCTTGATTCAAGTCATTAGCTTAAGTCTAACAAAGGGTTTCTAATAAGATTTCCCTTTTAGGATCTCTTAGTAAGTCAAAGAGATTTCCCAATTCAGATACATTCCGTGTCCCTGAAGACAAGTTTATAATTTTATGTGAGATTTGTTAAACTAATTCATAGTTAATGCGATTTTCCTATATAAAACAATATTTTTCCAAACACCATTTGGAATGAATATTCTCTTTATTACAAATTCACCATAACAACCTAACCAAACCTAAGACAGAAGAGCTTCGTTTAAGCACAAGCTGGAGCATTGAAGTCTTTAAGAGAAACAAAAACGATAGAATCTTGCTTAACATGTATCGCCGTGGACGAGTCAACCAACTTAGGTTTCAACTCCGGAATATCCTCAGACTCCGTTAACCTTAACGCCTTTCCGTTAGCAAATCGACGTCTCTCTGAAAATCACCGTCCATAGGCGTCAAATGATACTCCTCTCTCTTCTTCAACGAGACTCTCGCATACTCCTCCAAGAACAGCTCGTAAGACTCGGTGTTGGACAAATTGATGACAACAAGCGTGACTCCTCCTAAATGTTGTCTTGCGCAATGAGCGTAAATGCGTAGATGAGGACTTGTATTGTGAATGGCTTGAAGCACTCTTGAACCCATAAGACGGTGCCATAAGAGTGCACCGTAGTAGTCAGGGTTTGGTATAAAAGAAGATGTGTTTAGAAGAGCATAGTTTCCACCAACTAGTGCTTGTCTACAAAACACTTTATGGTTATACATTGATGTCATTCCAAGCTGATCAATGTACCAAAATCCATTAGCGAAAGTGTGAGAAACGTCTTTGCCGCCGCTGTTGTAAGCACCACCAGCTTCACCAACCCACGCTCCAGCCCATGGACCGAACCGGTCTACCGTATTAGACACGTCTTTATAAGTCTGAGCTACTTGGCTTAAGAAAAACGGATCTTGGATCTTGTCAATGAGCGTCTTGTCAACACCTGCGCCTAAGTTATAGATATGGTGTGTGAGTCCATCAACAACGTCAGGACCAGAGTGAAGAAGAAACTCATTGAACCATTTCTCATTGTAGAAACCAGCTGGTTCTAGAACCTTAGGCTGATCTTTCTCATCTTGGTATAACTTCTGCACCACACTCTTCAGCTTCTTCATGTCTTGTGCGTACTATTTCACTTCCACTCTCGCCGATACTCCAGACGAACAAAGCTCGTTTCCTAGTTCGTATGAGTCGATTTTGTAACCCTTTTCGATTGAGTATTTCATTAGATCGTATGAGTTCTTGGCGTTCCATTCTCCAATCCAGAGTCCTTCGTCTGTTTTCGACTTCTCCCTCCCGAACAAAACGTTTAACCCAAACGTGACTTTAGCTCTGTGTAATGTATAAGAGTCAGGAATCCGGTTTAGCATTAACCAGATTCGGTATTTGTGGAAAAGCGTACCCGGATTGGTTGAAGAAAGAATGAAATCGAACAATCCATCGTCGTTTCGTTTGAAATTGGAACAGTCTTTTACTGCATTACCAACTTTGTATAGAACTTGGTCTTGTAATGATCCTCCAACTCTTATTCCCCAAATGCTGTTTCATTTATTTTACTATAGTCACTATTTATCAATATTAATTGAAAAAGATACAACAGCACAATCAAAATTAAGACTTTTTACCCTTGATCGCATTTTGAAGGACGGTATTGGACAAATCCTGAAACCAAGAAAATAAGATTTTTAAAATATATATATATAGGTATGATATAAAAAGAAATTTAGATTACATACCAAATTGTTGAGACCAGATTTGCCCCAAGGACATTGGCCATAGTCACATTTATCAGTGGGCCACCAATCGAGAGTGGCACAAATGAAATTATCATCAGTTTTGGTTATGGAAGTCTCAGCTTCAATTTTAAGATCAACTCTTTCTCTATTTCTCCCTTCTTCTCCATTTGAAACTGATGCACATATTCCACACAACACTATTATCACTAACACACTACTTTTTGTTTCCATTTAACTTTTTCAGCAATACAGAAAAGAGAGTGGTGATGATGAGTGAGATCAATCGAGTATTTGTAAGAGGATTTAATTAATTATTGCTTTGATGGTACTAACAAATCCTGCTACTATTTGTAGATTGTATCCTCTTTTCCTAGATTTTGGGACATATTGTTATACATTATCCATTAAGAAATTCACCTTTAGAAAGAAAAAAAAAACTTTCTTAAAGTTTTGATGATCATTTTCGCCTTCGTAGCACCTTCTTTGCCTTATTTGGTCATCAAATTCCATCGTATCCAATTGAGAAGGCCCATAAATATCATTGAAGCCCATCGTTATCTAATACTCCAAAGCAAGAGAGAGATACAACTCCAAAATTAATGGAACTCATGTGTTTCTCTTGATTCTCAAATCTCACAACCTCCAAGCCTGTCTCCATCACACCAATGTACGAAGACCTTTTCTTTTTTAAATAATATATTGATGCAGTAGTAAGAACAAAGAAGTGAAGAGCAAGATTCTTAATGAAATAAACTATTTCCAAGCTTGTTTCTGCCCTATTTCCATAATCAATATGCCCAAAAACAAGCATGGAAATAGTAGTGATTTTGCTCATAACGTAGTAGTAGTAGTGTACAATACAAACAGAATCAAGAAAGTAACTAAAAGAAGAAAGATTTACAAGAAAATTGAGAAGATTCAAGAACCCTAGCTAGCTAGCTCGTTTCTTCACAAGAAAGGGTTTGATCAGTTGTGAAGCGGGTTTGGACCGGAGGGAACGAGTCTTTTGTCAACGCCGTACCTTTGATCAATCTCCGTCGGAGGAGGCGGAGGCTGAGGAGAGAAAAGTGGTTGTCGACTGCTTCTATGGATTCTTTCAAGCTCAATGCACATAGAGCGTGCGTAAGGACGAGAGAAAGATTCGCATGAACGATGAGGATAGGTGTAGTAGGCGTGTTGAACCCTTGGGACGGTTCGGTGGGTTCGGTTACTCCAGTTTCCTCCTGCTATTGCCGTCGTAAGAATGAAGAAGACGATGACGATATTGATCGAAGGGTTCCGGTTAGTCTTCATTCTTGGAGAGATAGATCTTTGAATCTTTGATCGCCTTGTGTTATCCAATAGAGAAAGAGATCAAGATTCTTGGAAAAAGAAAGCTGTGTGAGAGAAGGGAAGATATTGGTGAATTAGGAACTGAGAGTTTAGTGCTGCATCAGAAGATACGTATGATTTATGAGAAAACTCTTGAGGTAAAAAAAAAAAAAAGGCTAAATTGAGAAAAATTAAAAGATGGGTCTTTATCGGAAATTTAACATTTTTCAACATCCATAAATGTGATTCCGTGATCTTGTACATTCCGAACCATAAATTTCACTTTTTTTTGTTTTCCTTGAATTGATTTGTTCAGAACAAAAGTGTGAAAAGATTACTGTTTTAGATATGGAAATACAAGAATGGCCAATAAATTTTACAACAAGTTAAATTGTACTAGCTTAAATTGGGTGGGTTTCGTGGACTTTAAGTTATCTTCATTCTTTAGTGGTTTGCGAAATCTCTTCTTCACTTCAGAGCTCTGTTTTGCCCAAGACTCTTAAGTAAACCAAATGCTTCGAGTTTGTGTAATCAAGACTGTAAAACCAGATGTATAGCTCTAAAGCCAAACCCAAATACTCGCTCTGTTCTTTGTGGTTTTCGCTCTTGTTTGGATCAAGACGAAGAAGGAAATGGACAAAGTGTGTATTAGAATAGGGAAATCATATATTCTTTATGTATATTAGGAAACAAATGATTAGACTCTAACGGCTAATCATCTCTCATTATTGTATATATATTCTAATCAATACCAAAGACCAATCCATCGATTGGGTTTACAATATTAAACATACAATATTAAACAGTGTGATCTTGAACTCTTCAAAATATTCTCATGTCGCTTTTGGCTTCCATAGCTTAGAGAACATTCGATAAAGATTGCTTAGAAGCTTCTCAACCTGCAAGAAGAAGCAGCACAACTCAAATCATAATGCAAAGTGTTCAAAATCATTTCAATTTTGTAACCTAACTCAGATCCTTATCAATTTTTATAGCCCTCTATCGACTTTCACATTGTTTAAACAAGCCAAATTCTCTATTCCTTCTCTAGTTACCACTCTAGAGTCACTAAATTTGTCATTAGCTGAGTCATTGATAAAATTAGGAATTAATAGGTCAGGCTCAGATTTTTCAGTTTTAACTGAGTTCAGACATTTTTTTTTCTCAGAAATGGTAATGCTGTTAGTAAAAATGACTGAATGAGCCACACTAAATTCCACAAAAATTTCCCTACAGTCTACAGTTTATCACAAGGAATGTAACATCAACCTTTTAAATAGAATATAAATCTTAATTACCAAAATTGGTCTTAATATGGTGACAGAAATAATGATGAAATTTTTTTTTTCTTAATATGATCAGTGTAGGTTGTATTTTCTCAATTATTAATAAATATTAACATCAAAACCAAAAATAAAAGAAGATGGAAGACTGAAATTTCAGTCTCAGTTCAAATAGTTTTACCAGAAAACAAAATTTCGCCGCCAAATAATAAAGATAACTTCTGGCTTTGGTAGGCCCATAGTTAGTACGGCCCGTTGTGATATTTATAGATTTGGCCCAAATATAAGGAGTTTTTTTTTTTTTTTTTGTCTCTCCATTCATTTCATTCGTAAAAATTTTTTTAATATAAATTAATTTATTCGTAATTTTTTTTTTAAGTATTTATTCGTAAATGTTTACATGAGATTACAAACAACAAGAGGTAAACCCTTCCTTTGAGGTCTGTTGGATTTGTATCTTCCAACAAAGGTAACTTTTGTTGGATTTGTATCTTCTTGACTTCTTTTAGTAGGTGGCTTATACCTTTTATTGGGTTAAATTTCTCCCATCTAATCCAGTAAAACTTTTAACTATGGAGATTAAGAAAACTAGTGATCAAAAAAAGTATCAAGATTAAGAATTACACAAATTTATGAATCTTTTTGCTTTTAATGGGCAAGAATTAGTCTTGCAATTAGGCGATTCAAAATGGAATTTCCTATAAAATTAATTTACATAATCTTAGTTTTTTTTTACATTAAAACTATCATTTAGTATCTTACTAAATATAATTCAACCAATAATTTAACAAAATACAGAACATATATAAATTGTCACAAACATCAGTTAAAATTGAATTTTGTTTATAAAATTGGGGGAAATAAAATTGAAAAATCCCAAAATATTTCATATAAGGGAGAGTAAGGAGTATTATTTTAATTTATTTTAAATAGAAAATGGTACTAATAGGCAATTTTAGTTGTTTTTCTGTGATAAAGGTTGGTTCATTGAATCATTGGTTAATTGAATTGTGAACGTGAGTGTCGTTTTCGAGAAGGGAGCAAACGTGGTCTTTTTAGAATCATGGATAATTCGCAATCTATTTCTCTTTCAGATTTGTAATAATGATTAGGATTTCTTGAAAACAGCGAATTTAATTTTATAGCTAAAAGTAATGATGATTAAATGTTAACTAATAAAAAGTGCATCAAGATAAAAGGCTAATTAAGAGAAAGTTTAACTGCGGTATATTCCATGAAAATCGCATGATCGAATTAGAAGTCATCCAAGGTTCATCGCACCTGACCGATGATTCCACACGACCTATATGTCACTTTATGACTCGATCTCGCACCATGGCCCCACTTTTGTCGACGCGTACCGATCTCATTATTTTATATAATATCGACTTATCGAGTAGTCATTTATGAGTTTTAATTTTCCTTTCCTAAACGAAAAAAACTTAGTTGACGACAAAAAAAAAAAAAAAAAAAAACGAAAAAAACTTAGACTAATCTCCGAGTTTATAGAAAATCGAATATCGTGTTAATAAAATTGTATACATTGGTCAAGATGGAACAACAATCATTTTCGTAGATAGCAAAACTCGATCCTTGATTCACAGAAAACAATCTTTTATCCACTCAAATAAACTACTGGTCCACATAATATTAATTAAAAATAATTTTTTTTTTGTTGATTTACCTTAATAATGTGCGTTATAGATGAAATATGATGTGAGAAAACTGTCCAATCGGTAATATAGAACGACATGAAGTGACATAATAGTTATAATAATAAGATATTATGATAAGAGGACGATACAAAAATAGATTATACATGTTATCGTTTTCAGTAGAAGATACGGTGCATAAATACTGATTTTGTTGTACCGCTTTTGTCAAATCATTTTATTTTTCTATACATGCGAGAAATGTACTAACATTAAAAGTGAACAATGACTTTAAATAATAATATATGAACAACATGGATTAATCCTCTCATAAATAATTGATTTTAGTTCGAACTATATAAAACATAACACCTAGTTTAATTAACCATTAAAACCGTATATATATAAAATAAAATTACAAATCAAAAACCCAACAAAACTAAATACAAACACCAATGTTGATTTCACTTCCAACATGATTCGCACCACTATTGATACTTTGATTTTGAGAGGACCATTATTGATATTTCCTATTCATAATCCTTTATATATAATTTGCGATGATATGTATATGGAATAAAGGGGCCCACGAGGCTATTGATGAATTGTGGAAATACAAGTAGCTGTTTCTCTTGCGTGTACGCACAAACGATTCTTGACGTCGTAGATACTAGCGTTCTAATAGCACCGAGATCGGTCGGTAGACTGAAACTTGGTTCTTATGTAGTGAAAAGGATGAGAAGTGATGAAACTAACACCTTAAGCACAACACTAAAATCATGAGTTTTTAATCAATAGATAATATAGTAAAATATCAATCCATTGGGTGAATGAAATTAGCAAAAAGGATGAAATCATTAACATTTAAATCTAGCCAAGTTTATAGAAGTTGTTTGTGAATACTAACAGTCCTAAATGATGCAATAGATAAATAAATTTAACTAGACCCTAGAAATGCTAAAGTCTGTCACCCTTTAACAAGTCTCGGAATTAACAGGAAAAGTCACAAAGTTTGGTATCAATCGAGTGAGTCACTCGAGTAGACCACTCGAGTGAAATGATCGAGTGATAGGAACAAAGACAGTGAATACTAAGTTAAGCAATAGAAATAAACGATAGAACTAAGATTAAAACTATGGAAAACGATAAAGATCCCAGGGAGTGGAGTCATAGGGTAATCTACACTTAAATTTGCTATGGGTGTTGAAAATCTAAACTCAGGGTGAATCCCTTGACGACGGATCTCACTTCCAACCCAACCCACTGTCGTGGTGATGGATCTGAAGATCTAGCCTACTCGAGCCTAGAGGTCCAGTGACTACAGATCTTGCACTAAGGATCGATCCGTCAAAGCCAAGAAATACTCATCACAAGTGAGTAGTTGGGTCGTGACGTAAATCAACATCTGATGCACCGACTATCATGCTATTGTGTCTTAATCCCTGGAAAAAGTAGATCTGATGGTTCAAGGCACTTTTGATGCTCATGAAGTCACCTACGATCATGCTCTAATTGGCCAGAAAAGAGCAAGCATTAAAATCACTAACCCAAGAGGGATCTAAAGCTGAATCTACGAACAATCAACAAAAATCCATAGAGATCGAGTGAGATCACCCTAATCCATCCCCAAAATTCCTAAATTCACTACTCACACATCGCGATCATCATTAAAGTCCAAAGCCTAAAAAGGCTTGAACTCTTCATAGACGATCCGATGAACAGAGATTCCAGAAAGAAAAAAAAAACAGTAACAATAAACTCGATCTATTAAAATTACAAAGAGTTGCAAAAATCTGAATCAAAATCAAAAGATAAACTAGAGAGAGAAAACTAAGAGAGATAAGCTTAATCTACTAAAAGCGGCGCATAATAAAAATGTCTAAAAAATTCGCCTCCCGAGTTATCATTAACTTTGGTATTTATACAAGAGAATTACGGTTAATGAACGTCTCGCTATAAATCGTAGAATCTTGTCGAGGCGTTGCTCTCCACTCGACCGAGCAGTCGAGTGGACTAGTTGAGTAGCTTGCATCGAGTCTTTATCTGCGTAACTCAACCGAGTGGCTTGAGCTTCCTGGACAATCTTCACTTGTATGGCTTCCAGTCACTCGAGTAGGCACTCCTTGCAGAAATCCTCACGTTGCTTCATAGCCCGAGAGGTCACACGAGTGATGACTCCTTGCAGCTCCAAGTACCTGAAAGTACCACATGTATGCAAAATACATGTAAACTAATGCAAAGAGATTAAATATCCTAAATGTCAAATAAATGCAATAAGTGATAAGAGTAATGCCTAAAACCTATGTTAAGTTACAATAAAATAATAGTAAAAAATACCAAAATGCAATGTTATCATAGACTAAATCCAAACCCAAAAATGGTAAAGAATAATGTTGCTATTTAGATGTGTATTAATACTTTAATTCTTTAATTAATAATTATATGCACATATGATAAGACCAAAAAAATATCAACATATTTTCACGAAAATGTATATGGGTAAGATTATTTATTTATTTTGGTTTTAATGGGCAAGGCTAACTTTTTTTTTATCAGAAATCTAAAAACACACGCACACACACTTTGTAATACAGCTGTATGTATATGTTGTTGACGTAGTAGCGTGTGGTACATATGTAATATATGTTTTTAATCATATTCTAATAGTGGTTAGACATCACCAAGACATGTGTCTGATTCTAATCCATTAATCGATTAATCGTGATTTATAGACTTGCTAATTTTGATATTCGATGTTATTTAATTTTTTCCATAGGGAATATTTACAGGATTCCCGAAGATATGTTTTTGCTTGAGTGGGACTGCATACGTTTATTTGAAGGATTTGCAATGATCGGAATACATACTACTACATGTTAATATGATTATAAGAAAAATTAGATAATCATGAGGATTAAGCATTTCCACGTGGCCGGTTAATTGTTTGTGGATTACATTCGCTAGATTCTTGTTATATCCAACACGGACAACACGCATGAATCAATTAATTACTTCCCAACTAATTTTCAATCAAAATCAAACATATTATATAAAAACTTTTTCAAATTTTCTAATTACAATTGTTTCTTATGAGTTATGACTAAACGAAAATTATAGTACGTCTTATTCTTTTTTGCTCGTCTCATCAAGACTTTTATCGTATTTGTACGTTAGAGCTTCTTTGAACGAAAAAAAGAAAAGAAAATCTCATGGGATCATATAATAAATATCTACTGCAAATCGAACTGGGGTATAATTACGGTTTCACCAATAATTATAACGAATTTAAGAAAACAATATCTCAATTTAAAGAACATGATATATTATATATAAGTATATATTTACGTGATTTATCAATAGATTGTTGACTTTGTTCATAGATATATAAAGAAATCGGTTTACCAATCAAATGGAAGCATAATGTTTATAATTGTTTATAATACAATAGAAAGAAGTGAAAATAACAATCTACATGTAACTATAAATCTAGTAGAGCCACAAAGCTCATAGTGTAGGGCCGAGAACGTCTCCGCCTCCTATATTCATCCCCAAGTTAGAGGTGCATCGCCACTTAGTTAAAGACCCTTTCAACTCGCTTATGAGTTAGAAAAAATCTTTGTATCATCGCAAACAAACAAATAATCAGATTCAATGCATATCAACAGTCTATCAAAAAATAAAAATAAATGCATAACAACGCGGCAATTGTAAAACTCTCATGCATGAAATAAAGAAAATTTAATTTATTTGAAAAAAAAGAAAATAGGGAAAGGGGTAAGTAAAAGAGTAAATGCAAATCCGACTCCTAAAATAGGCGTCGATCTAGGAGGGGAAAAGTAGACGTGGGCCCCACGCTTCTCGTTCTTACAAGAACCTCCCGTTCCGTTTTCACTTAACCCTTTGACGTTGACGTCCCCAATTTTTTAAACCTTCATCTCTCTCTCATGAATTATTATTATTTTCTCGTTTTCGCAATTTCATCATATACATACATATTAATTCTTTTAAAAAAACGAAAAAAACTCTCTGATCGGTCCTTGACGAGACACTAAACTTTAACGGGCTTCAAAGTTTTTTTTTTTTTTAACTCACTTCTCTTTTTTTTTTCTTCTCTTCCAATCGCGTACAAACCCTAGCTCTCTCTTTTTTTCTCTTTCTCTATCTATCTATCTTCTTATCTCTCTCTCTCGTTCATCATCATGAACGATCCTGAAAATCCCGATCTGAGTTGGGGAGAACTCACAGCTCAAGATTCTGACTTCTTCGACAGAGACACTTCCAAGATCCTCTCTGACTTCACCTGGAACCTCCACAACACCTCCGATCATCCTAATCTCTCTGATTTTACACCAACCGTCGCTCTCACCACCAAACTCCATCCAAATCTACCTTCTACTTCTTCTTGTTCCTCATCCGCAGCCGTTTCTTTAGCCGTTACAGAGGTTTCAACCTCTAATAATAATCCTTGCGCTACTACCTCGAGTTCAAGCGAGGATCTAGCAGAGAACTCGACCGCCTCTGCCGCCAAAACACCACCGGAGACACCGTGAGTTTTTTCCCCCGCTTAATGAGACGAAAAACACGTGGATCTTATTTTTTGGCAGGGGTCCGACCGTAATTTACTTCATCATCTTGGTTTGTGGTGGTCAAAACCATAGTGAATGAATGAATCTATAAAAACACATTTTCTATCATTTATTATCGTTTTCTTTTCTCTATTCTTTGGTATCACAAGATAGTTGGAGAGTGATTTCGTTCGTTCGTCCGTACATATTTGTATGAATTTTGCAGAGTGAGTGATTGAAGGAAATTTTAGTAATTTTGGGAAGAATCGATCGTCGGTGGAAGTTGGAGTAAATAATGATGGGGGATTGAGATGAACACCGCCGCTATTGCGGCTGTGATATTAGCGTGCACTCTACATCTCCTTTTTTCTCCTCGTCCTTTTCTTTTATTATACTAATGTTAGGTCAAAAAGTGTCACGTTTTAATGATGCTATCTATATAGTATCTAGCAAAGTTAAAAACAAAATCTAAATTTCTTTTTCTTGTAAATCGTAATATCATACGTTGATCATTATGTAGGGTTTTATAACTCAATCAAGGCTGAGCTAGTATGATTTAGTAGACTGGATGATTTTAATGATCACTAGTCTGCGTTTGAACTCACTCAAATAACCTTATTTTTTGTTAGATGTTCAAGCTAATAGTGTATTATTTAAACTTGTTTGACTGTGACAGTATTAGGATTAGAATCAATGTTTTAATTTGCCGGTTTAATTGGTTACTCTGTGACTCTGATGGATAGTGAAATATTTATTAATCTTTTGATGGCTTTTTTGTAGAAAGAAGGAGAAGAAGAAGGCTCAAAAGCGAATTCGGCAACCAAGATTCGCATTCATGACCAAGAGTGATGTGGATAATCTTGAAGATGGATATCGATGGCGTAAATATGGACAAAAGGCTGTTAAGAATAGTCCATTTCCAAGGTCTTTTATATAAAATCAGTTTCTTCTCATTCTCTTGATGATGTAAATCTATTAGCTAATCAAATGAACATTTCATTATTGTTGTTGTAATAGGAGCTACTATAGGTGCACGAACAGCCGATGTACGGTGAAGAAGAGAGTCGAACGGTCATCAGAAGATCCATCTATAGTGATCACAACATACGAAGGACAACATTGCCATCAAACCATTGGATTCCCTCGAGGTGGAATCCTCACCGCACACGACCCTCATAACTACACATCTCATAATCATCTCCCTCCTCCATTGCCGAATCCTTATTATTACCAAGAGCTCCTTCATCAACTTCACAGAGACAATAACACTCCTTCAACGCGGTTACCTCAATCTGCTACTGCAAATGCACCTACAGTGTCTAATCCATCAGAGGAAGGCCTACTTGGTGATATTGTACCTCCAACAATGCGCAATCTTTGAGGTAACTTCTTATATGTATATTCTTTCAAACCCTTGAGTTCATATATATATATATATATTTGTATTTGTTATATAATGTTTGTCTTTATATAGTCTTTAGGATCGTGAGTTCTATAAATAGATAAAAATATATGTATCTTTCAGTTTACAAGGATTTAAAAACTTTAATGGACCACAAAGGGATAGAGGGTTTTTCTTATTTTAGTCCAAAACTCAAAACCCACATCAAGAGATATCTTAAGTGGGAGAAAATTCCCATGGTTTGATAGAAACAAATCTATCTGAATATCTGATGTAGATGTACTATGAATATTAGGATCAAAATCGTGTTGGTCTAATCATTGATGCGACTCATCATCTCTCTTGTGGAACAATTTGATCACTTGATAGATATGTCGGCTAGTGCCCTTTTTTTTTTTTTCTCTAGAATTCATTTTTGCAGAACATATCTAAAGTTGGAAGATGCATGCATGTATAGTAAGTGGATGATTGCCTCACACTCTCTCTCTGTCTCTATAAATATGTATATATGTGTATATTAATTTACTAGTGATTGTATTAGGATCAAGCACTTGTATATAGCGCCTTTTGTTTCACTCTTGATAAAAGGCATATATAGGCCTCGCTTATGTATGATAGAGATGAGCCCGAAATAGGTCGGCAGGATTATAGATATGTCAAACAAATATTAATAACGAAGCTCAACTACTCCACTCAGTGTCACGATGATGCCGAATCTCCCTTTTTCCAATTCTATATATATATATATATAACCTTTTCTGTGTGTTCACATGAACTCAAATTGCATGTATGCATGATTATAGGTCCTGCATGGTGCATCAACATGTATTCTATGTGTAAGTATATGTAAATGCGCATAAGAAGTACACGAGTCATCTGGGATACGTTCTTAGGGTAATGTGCTAGGTCATAGGAATAAATGCTTTCTGTTTTAGCCAAAGACAACCAAGAAAGAAAAAGGGGAAAAATGAGTAAGAAGATATGTATGAGCATCTTAGCTCCACCAGTGAAATGTACATTTTGTATATGTATATATTTATAAAAAATATACATGTTGATTTGGAAACATTTGTTATAAGAATTAGAACCACATGACCACAATATATATATATATATACACTTAAGTATCATCAAAAAATGTATCTGTTACATAATATCAACTGGGGTTTGTATGAACACATGCTTTTTTCCAAAGATGAAATGTGACATTTATACATGTCTGCCTTGTTTGATATAATCTCCCAGGTAACAAAAGCTATAAGGGGGTGTACTGCTAACTCATTATTGAAGATATTGCAGACCGGAAAATGCTGAGAGGGTATAAATAATGTGGCCGCAACTCATTGTAACCATGGATCTATATATATTTATTCATCAATCAAACCTCACCACCGGTAGGATTGCAATAGAACCTCACCATCGGTATGTATGCATATATGTATTTATGAATGTAGATATAATTTTGATGTAACTCAACATTGAGATATGGATCCATCTCACACGTTTAGATGCATGTATGTGCACTTAAGAAAAAGAACGTGGATGATTTCCGTACGTTATTTTCAGTTTTCAATTTTACCATTAATTATGTTATAATTTTATCTTTATAACTTTAAGGTGATATTTAATTTACATTTATGAACTTTACAGATTGGAAGAATATCCCCAACTCAAATTGGAGAACAGAATTCGAAAATGCGTATATTTTAGAAAGAATATAATCAAATTTTTTTTTTGCTTTGGTCAAAAATAAGTTGTGTGGTGAAGACGATGATAATTCGAACAATATCGAGTTATAAGTCATTGTGAACCCAGTGACAATCTAAATGTAACTAACATGTTTTGTACGTTTGTAAAAGACGAAATTTGTGGCCATGTGAAAAACTGCTTAGCTGCCGCAGTAAATACCTATTATCAATCACGTTGTTTAATTTGACGTTAAAAGAGTATATGAAAGATATACGTAAACGACCAATAGATCAGAAGACAAACCAACCATGCTATTTGCTATCTGTCGATAATTTGTTTTTCTTTTCTTAAAGGTGTCGATATTATTCTTAATGATCAACCAAAACTTCACTTATTTTGTTAAAATATATATAGTTCAGTTTTGAACCAAGACAAACCATAATCAGTAAAAAAGTTCGACGTATATTTTCGTTGAGACTATACAATGTATTGACGTATCTGTATGCCCAAAAAATGTTTCACTAGTCCAAGATCTTTCGTATAGAAATTCTACAAATAGTTTACGTCTTGAAATTTACTACTTACTAACCAAAGCAAGGGAACACAAAATAATAGTAATTAAAGGCATATTGGACAAATTCACAATTCCTATGATGCCCCAAATGTTTACAATGCTTAAGAATACATCCACAAAACGTTTCTTGATTACACAGTAAAACTAAAACCATATTATATATAACCTGAAAAGGCATATCTACAATGAGATACAACTTACAAGACAACCCAAAAGCAAGTAACGGCCCAACGAAGTCTCCATGGGCTTAGAAGTACAACGCAGCCCAGAGGCAAGTAACGTTCGAAAATGTTTGAAATTTTAACAAAAAAGAATACTGATAAATGTGTTTCATTGAAAAGCTGAGGCACCGACTTTCAACAGCTCTACTTTCAAGAATGTCCATACAAATATATAGAAAAAATATTATTTTTAAGAAAAAACAGAAAAAATAAAGGAAAAACTGTACTATATTTGTTTTTTTTTTTGTATAAATGTGTGTTGTGTGTGATACATCACACGTGTCTAGCATGACGGCAAAGGTTGTCTTGAGCACATGGACATGGCTCGGTTCGCACCTCCTTTTTTTTGTTACCGTTAGTTTCTTCACTTGAATTGAAATTCTCAATAAAAACTATTTATATATTTAAATGTGTTCTTTAAGAATCCATTATAAATTGCTGGAAGAGTGGATGGATTGAATATGTGCGTGTTGTATTGTAGATGAAAAAGTATAAACTAAGTTTGTACCAAAAGTTACTATATATTTTAAATCATTAATATTGAAAATTAATTAAAAACACAGGGTCAGTTCTAAATTAAATTTTAAAATAATATTTCTACATACTGCATTCTCACTAAACCATATTTTTGGGCGTAATTTTTGACCGTTGATAAAAAAACTGAGTTTATTTTGGGTCCCTAGAAAAAAAATTAATAAGAGAGGACAGGTGTTTCAAAGGAAGAGAACTCATCTGAGTTACGTAAATCGAGGTGGCAAAATTGGTAAATAAAGAAGCTTTTTAGTCCACTTTTACTATAATCTTTCGGTGCGCCGAATAGTTAAACTAGAAGACAAAAATGCTTTAATCCTCTGCAAAACCACTTTGGTAGGGCTTTTTTTTACCATCTCTACTATTTAGTCAATTTCTTATAAATCAAAGGAATATGTATTTGACGACAAGAAAAAAAGGAATATGTATTTGATTCTTTTGTTGTTTTCACTGCCAAAACGTACTGATTATTTTGACGACAAAAAAAAAACGTACTAAATATTTTCAAATTTGGGCCCTATGGTAAATTAAGTTTTGTTGTCCCTTAAATAAAGTTTAAACACTTTGAATAATTTTATTTGGTATTGATTTGTTAAGGAATGCCTTATTTTTAATATTATCTAATTTATCAAATGAAAATTTTGAAAAACTTATTTTTATTATATTATTACGGAGCATATATTTTTTTTTGTATTTTGTATAAACATTCTATTTATCAATTAAACAATATTTTATTATTTTTATTATATATTAGGATAGACGAATTTCTAAATTTTAAAATAGCTATATATAGAAATATATCAAAGAGTATATTTAACAAAATACTGTGTTAAATTTCAATCAACTTTTGACCTGTAGTACTTTCTACTATTTTTCCATATCAACTTTTAAAATTGTTATTTACATAAACACACATTTTAGATCTACCTAAATCTTTCTTTTAAATTTTGGTTATTAACTGATGTTTAGTTTGCTGGAAAAAAAGAGAGAAAGTGCTGGACCATGGTCGTCGATATTAGTAATAATTATATCTCTTAACATATATTCACACTCGCCGTTATTGTCTAGAACTCTCTCTTAGCTCCCTCGCTCGCTCTCACCGTCTCAAATCTCTGAACCAAAAACAACGTCAATCTAAGCTTCTTCCTCTAGATTCTCTCCGACAACAGATATTTGAACTCACACAGTCATGTCGGTTCTACTTCCTCTCTGTCTGATTATCTCCATGTTTACCTATTCAAGTAAGCCTTGCTTCCTCTGTTTCTTGCTTTGTCTTTTACCTGCAAAATGTTCCTCCTTACTGCTAGATTTCACTATTTGGTGTCAGAATTTTAGTATAAGATCTCTAATAGACCGACCCGTTTTTGAATCTAATCTCAGATTCCTTAAAAATCTAAACTTTACTGATTTTTTTTTTTTTTTGTTTGGAAATTTCACAGACGCGGCGTATTGTGTGTGCAAAGATGGAAATGAGCAAGTGCTTCAGAAAGCTATAGACTATGCTTGTGGAGCTGGAGCTGACTGTACCCAGATCCAGACTAACGGAGCTTGTTTTCAACCTAACACCGTCAAAAGTCACTGTGATGTCGCCGTTAACAGTTACTACCAGAAAAAAGCTTCCTCCGGTGCCACCTGTGACTTTAACGGCGCCGCTTCTCTCACTAACTCTCCTCCTTCAAGTACTATTTCCTACTCCCACTTTAGATTTGAAATTAAATCTCTGTTTTGGTACTGATTTACTCTGTTTTTGTTTGTTTCTCTAAATCTTGCAGCGGCTTCAAGCTGTTTAACTGGTTCAAGGTATGTTTTTAATTCTTGATTCATTCTTGTTTAGTTGAGTTTAGTAATGTTTGATTCTCATAAAGTATCATTTTTTAACTTTCTGGGTAGAATTTTTCTTGGGTAGATTTGTGTACTTTACTACCGACTAACCAATTAAAAAAAAAGTTTTATTTTTGTGGAGACATAATGATAGTGATTTAAGACCAAAATGAATAGACAAAGGAGTTGTGATTAAATGTTTTATTCGTATCATTTATCATTTCTGTTTATTTCACCTTTATTATAAAGGAGAATCCACATCAAAAATAGTCTATCATTCACATTATCAGTCTTAATAATTATTCATCATCTTCTAACAAATGATGATTAATCTTTTGTGACTATTTTTGCAGCTCTAGTGGAACTCCAACCACCGGGACTCCAACCACCGGGACTCCAACCACCGGGACTCCAACCACCGGGACCCCAACCACTGGGACTCCAACCACTGGGACCCCGACCACCGGGACACCGACTAGTGGCTTTCCAACCACTGGAACTCCCACTACCGGGACTCCTAGCACTGGGATGCCAAATTCTGGCACGCCAACAAACGGAATGCCAACTTCATCATCATCTTCGGTGTTCCCGGGGACTACTACTCTTGGACCGAGCGGGAGCGGTGGATACGATCCAAACGCAGCTGCCGAGAAATGGAAAGATGTGCTAGGTCTTTTTTCACTCGTCTGTCTAGGGTTTGGAGTTATATTCCTCAATTAGGTTGTGGCTGAGAGGACTTGCTGGTTTAGTAGCTAGTAGTATTTTGGGATGTACAACTTAATCAAGAGCTTTTTTCTTTTTATTTTGTAAATCCGGAGGTTGAGAGATACTCTTTTGTTTCTATTCTTTTTTATCTTTTTGCCCTACTTGGATCTTTTACATCTTTTTAATACGTACCACTATTGGATCAAAACTAATGCAGCAAGTCCTCTTTTCATCTTTTCATCTTTTCATCTTTTAATACGTAACATATCACATCTACCATATAAATGTCACGATCAAAACTAATGCAGCAAAAAAATGTGTATTTTAACACTAATGCAATTGAGGAAGCGCTTTATTTGCTCACTAGGATCAAATTAGATTAGACTTTTGTCTCTTTTCATTTGTTCCACTCTGGTAACAACGTGGGAAGTAGAGATGTATGGTTTTAAAAGTGTTAATGTAATGATTGAGCAAGAGATTAACTTTTGGTCTCCCAAATTAAGATGGCTACTAAAACTATATAAAATGGGAAATCTTGGAGTTGAATATTAGTAGATTATATAGTCTTTGGAATCAGTTGGGTTTCTTTTGATTTTGGAATCGGGTTCGGCTAGTAGTAGTGGTGGTCAAGAATCTGATCCCCCTACTTCTTCCAAAGCTGCTTTCCATTTTCAAGCTGATTCTTAAAGTTTGTTGATTATTAGCAACAGAACATTTTGCATCTCCTTTTCTATTTCAAATTTCCTTTTTCTAGCCAAGAAAAAGGTTACGCGAAGAGAGTCTAGAATGAACAAGTCCGTTTCATATCTTTCTTGCTTGAGATAACTTTAAGAAAAATTATATTTTCAAAACACCAAAAACAACCCCTTCATATATCAACGTAGTTAATGTATTCATTATTATAATTACAAGTTTCAGCTCTATATCAAGTTCACAATCAATATATATCAAAGTTGCTACTTGCTAAGTTGCTACTTGCTAAGTTGCTAGCATCTAGTTCAGAATCAAAAATTCAAAATTGTTTTAACTTTGAAATAAAAGGAATAGGCTGGGCTTTTAGTAATGTGGGCTTTTAGTAATGTGGGCTTTTAGCTCATGTGGGGCCGAGTAATTTATCATCTTTTTGGGGTTTGCTAAAGAAAAAACGCTAGAAGGTGGGGTCGAACCTCCGACCTTGTGGTTAACAGCCACACGCTCTAACCAACTGAGCTATTCCAGCTTCTTTGAATGTAACGGTATGTTTAACTTATTTATAGTTATATTTACGAAATCTCCGAAGCAAATTGAATATGGCGGAACTTGATTTCTCTCGTCAACGAAATGATCCTTCTTCTTGTTCCATAGAATGTTCAGAAAAACTCTAACTTCAATCCCAAGAAGACACTTCTGTTCGTCTTCTCCTGAAACTCCTTCTCTTTACTCATTCCTCAAACCCTCCCTCTTCTCCAACAAACCAATCACTCTCACCCCTTCACTATCTCCGCCTCACAACCCCAAAACCCTAACCCAAGATCAAAAATCCTCTTTTGAATCTACCCTCCACGATTCCTTAACTTCACACAACACTGATGAAGCATGGAAAGCTTTCCGATCTCTCACCGCCGCTTCTTCTCTTCCAGAGAAGCGTCTCATCAATTCCCTTATCACCCATTTGTCCTGTGTCGAAGGAAGCGGTGAAAACACTTCCCATAGACTCAAACGAGCCTTTGCTTCTGCTGCTTATGTAATTGAGAAAGATCCGATTTTGCTGGAGTTTGAGACCGTTCGTACGCTTATGGAGTCAATGAAACTGGCCAAAGCTGCAGGGCCAGTGTTGGCTTTAGTGAAGTGTATGTTTAAAAACAGGTACTTTGTTCCTTTTGATCTCTGGGGGCATTTGATTATTGATATCTGCCGTGAAAATGGAAGCTTGGTTGCGTTTCTTAAGGTTTTTAAGGAAAGTTGTAGAATTTCAGTTGATGAGAAGCTTGATTTTTTGAAACCGGATTTGGTAGCGAGTAATGCTGCTCTTGAAGCGTGTTGCTTGCAGTTGGAATCTTTGGTTGATGCTGATGATGTGATTGAATCTATGGCTGTTTTGGGTGTGAAGCCTGATGAATCGAGTTTTGGGTTTCTTGCTTATTTGTATGCAAGGAAAGGGCTTAGAGAGAAGATAAGTGAGCTTGAGAATTTGATGGATGGTTTTGGGTTTGTATGTAAGAGAATTCTTTATTCCCATATGATTAGTGGGTATGTTAAGAATGGTGATTTAGATAGTGTTTCCGATGTTATACTGCATAGTCTTAAAGGAGATGGAGAAGACTCGAGTTTCGGTGAGGAAACGTTTTGTGAATTGGTTAAAGGGTTTATAGAGGGTAAAAGCGTTAAGAGTTTAGCGAAAGTGATAATCGAAGCTCAGAAGTTGGAATCTTTGTCCATTGATGCTGATAGTTCAGTTGGGTTTGGAATTATAAATGCTTGTGTTAAACTCGGATTTTCGGATAAAGCGCATAGTATGCTCGAGGAAATGATTGCTCAGGGAGGAGGATCTGTGGGGATTGGTGTTTATGTTCCAATCTTAAAAGCCTATTGCAAAGAGTACAAAACAGCTGAAGCTACTCAGCTGGTTACAGAGATCAGTAGCTCTGGGCTTCAATTAGACGATGAGATCTATAACGCTTTGATCGAAGCTTCCATGACGAACCAGGATTTCATATCTGCGTTTACATTGTTTAGGGATATGAGAGAAACAAGAGTGGTGGATTTGAAAGGGAGCTACTTAACAATAATGACAGGTCTTCTTGAGAACCAGAGACCTGAGTTAATGGCAGCGTTTCTAGACGAAGTTGTTGAAGACCCTCGTGTTGAAGTGAATTCCCATGACTGGAATTCGATTATTCACGCCTTCTGTAAATCCGGACGTCTAGAAGATGCAAGGAGGACATTCAGAAGGATGGTTTTCCTTCGGTATGAGCCGAACAACCAGACATACTTATCCTTGATTAATGGATATGTAAGTGGCGAAAAGTACTTCAACGTCTTGCTCTTGTGGAACGAGATCAAAGCTAAGATATCTTCGGTGGAAGCAGAGAAGAGGTCAAAACTAGATCATGCACTAGTCGATGCGTTCTTGTATGCGTTGGTGAAAGGAGGGTTCTTTGATGCGGCGATGCAAGTGGTAGAGAAATCTCAGGAGATGAAGATATTTGTGGATAAGTGGAGGTATAAGCAAGCATTCATGGAGACTCACAAGAAGCTAAGATTGCCAAAGCTTAGGAAGAGGAACTACAAGAAAATGGAATCCCTTGTTGCCTTCAAGAACTGGGCTGGTCTCAACACATGAAAAGGTTTCAGGACAAGAGCCAAAGACAAATCTCTAACGTTGATGTTTTGTCTCTAGCTGGTGTTGTGACATGTGGCATTGCTAATAAGGGGAAGCATTGGATAAGAGAGTTTTTAGTTGAAAAAAGATGGCGCCAAAAGCAGCAAGGCTGTTTTTTTTTTTTTAGCCAAGACTGATTAAGACTAGCTAATCCCTAAATTTTAGGAATGCCTTTGGTTTTAAGAAATCTGCTGAAGAAGAAAAAAAGAAGACCAAATAGATTAATTCTTTCATTTTGTTTAATCTTTTCTTTTTCCTTGACTCTCAAAATTTTGAAAGGATTAATCCTTTTTTTTGTGTTTTGTTTTGTTTTGAAAAGATAGAAAGGTTAATGTTTTATGGATTCGTCATTGTACGAGCTTCAAGAATAGATTTTACGCTTTCATGTATTAGAGGTTTGTGACTTTATTGAGATAAAAACTTTCATGAGTTCATCATTCTATTTCTGTTGTTTGTTCTTCAAATCTTTTTCTAAGAATTTTTTTATGTTTCCATTTGATATATAAACAGAGAAGAATCGCGAAGAGAGGATTCATTACGGATAAAGTAGAAGGTTCAAATAGCTAGAGTTCATTGGAAATTTACATGGATATTCGTAGTTATAAGTAAGTCCTCTGTTTTACTCTTATATGATTCTTGTTTATGCTGCTTTATATCGAAAAAGATTGGATTTCTTAGAAATGTTGATGAATAACGTTGTTTCAAGGATTATGATTGGTTTGTTCCATCACTCTACGATGTGTATGTAGCTTATGTTCTTGAAAACATCTCCATTTCATTTTGTTTGTTTCAGCTATGGAAAAGAATCACAAGAAGGGACAAAGTAGAAAGCCTTTTCATCTAAAGAAGCATAGAAAGACAGATGATAGTAAGAATTTTGTTCCAAGACCAACGAACAGGGAAGAGTATGATGAGAAACCGGTTTTGTTTCAATTGGGAAGCATTGCTAGTTACGGGGTCAGTGATGTTCGTCTCGAGAAAGATCCAGAGATCACTATCAGTAGATCTGCATCTCTTTCCTCGTCTTCATTGTCTCCAACTTCTTCAGGGGATATACAAAATAAGGAGCTCTTAAGCCTTTCTTCTAAATTATGCGAGTTACAAGGTTCATCAGATACACCAAGAGGGTGGTCACAAGTCTCTGGGGTAACTCATGCTTCATTGGAGCCTACGCTTTTGTCGCCTTCTGTTCAAATGATGGCTAGAGATGGATCTGACCAACCTCAGAGAAACTCGTTACCGACCTTGGAGAAAAATTTCAGCACAGTTTCGAATGATTCTTTGTTTAGTCTCAGCGTAGTCGAGAATGCGATAGTGAGAGATGAGTTGTTTAGTTACCGTGATTTCAAAGCTGGAGAGCTTTTAAAGTCGGGAGAGCTGTTATCGTTCTGCCCTTCTATTCATATTCCTGTCGATTCTTCTGATCTAGGAAAGAGCTTTGATATAGAGGACAAAGCGAGTGGAGAATCTGAGGATCATTCGTCAAACTCGACTGTATCGTGGAGGAATATTGGAGATTGCAATAACTCAGACGAAGCACCAAGCAGCACAGAGTCATTTTCTTATCCAATGTGAGTTTTGTTACCTTTATACCATCATATCATTATACTAGTCTTTGATTATTAGTTGTTTTTTTAATGTAGAACGAAAAAGAACAAGAAGAAAAAGAAAGCGTCGAAAAAGAAGACAACACAGCAGCAGCAACAACAGAAGCAGAAGAAGAGATGTTCTTCTTGGTTGTGTTGCAAGAACACTGGACCGTGCTTCTCCTGGTGTAGATGGCCATGTTGTGATTACAATTTCTCTTGTTTCAAACGGCTAAAATGTTGCTCGTGCTGCTGCTCTTCTTGGAGTTGGCTCTTCTGCTGCAATTGGAGCTGTTGTTCCAGGTACATTGCTACTTCCAGATTTTCACATTGGTCTTCATAATCTCTCTCTGATTGTTTCATTCGAAAAGCTTAGTTATGGAGTTTTCTTTGTGTTTGTTACAGTTCTTCGAAGAAGGTAATAGATGATGAGATCATTATAGGGAGTGAAGAGCAGAGATTGCAAAAAGCTGACTCCAAAACATCTCATAAATGGTTCTGTTGTTTTCCTTCTTGCTCTTCTTCTTAACTGTAGATTAGATTCTTACTCAAATCTGTTTGTTTCTTTAGCTAAAGGGATTAATTTTTTTTAGATTTTACAAATGTAAATGTTTCTTGCTTATTGAGAGCAGTTACCAAAAACAAAAAAGAGAGTAAAAATATAGTTTGCTGTTATCATCAAGTCAAGTGAGGTTTTATTATGAGGTCATATACATATTAGCAAATCTTATGGTAAATATCTAACAAAATCAAAATAGATTATCCATTGATGTCGACATTTTAGATATACGTGTTTTAACTTCTCAAGTAAAAACATTTTAGGGTATAAGTAATCAACTTGATTTGTCAAAAGTAAAAAGGAGGAATCAACTTGATTTTGTTGGCTACCGTATAATAAACAAAATAAATGTAAGAATTAACACTAAGTTTTCGGCAAGACTTGAATGGAGTCCATCTCATGACTGTTTAAGAGTTCTCTATAGATCTCGATTTCTATTATTACGTTATTAATTTGTTATATACAATAGCAAATTAAAAAGAAACACTGAAAATTGTGATTCTTTATAGTTGAGAATTTGATATATAATACCAAACACAGAAATAGATTAGGTATGAGGTCACATACTAACAAGTCTTGTGGTAAATATCTAACAAAATCAACGTAGAGTATCCATTGATGTTGATGTATCTTTCGTTGGACGTCGACATTTTAGAATTAAGTGTTTTAACTTCTCAAGTGAAAACATTTTAGCTATAAGTACACAACTTGATTTGTCAAAAGGAGAAAGGGGAATCAAGTAATCAACCTTATACTGTTGGCCATAATATATATATATATATATATATATATATGAAGTAAATGTAAGAAGTGTTAACACGAAATTATCGGCAAAACTTGAAAAAGATTTGTAGTTCTTCCGTATCGATGGAGTCCATCTCATGACTGTTTAAGAGTTCTCGATAGATCTTGATTTATATTACTACGTCATTAATCTCTATATACAATAACAAATTCAAAATTTCTGTTAAGAAAACATTGAAGAATTGCAACTTTTTATCAGTTTTTTTACATAATAATTTCGGAGGAATAAATGGTTATGATATATGTACAGAATGTGGTGTGTATTTTTGATATAACTTTCTGTTTTAGAACTTTCTAAGTATAACTATCTTTTTCCTACAACATACAAATAAATAAATTTGAAACCGGATAGTGGCACATCGACGACACTAGCTTAAACCATTTATCATAAACAAATTGGATTTTCTTTCTAACATTTGCATTCATTCAACTCTCATACATTTTCCAACTATATATTTATTTTCTGGTAATTTTAAAGATCCATATTTTTCATTCACAAAAATTAATTTGTAAATGAACTTGATTGTTCCAAATTTTGATGAACGCCGTCACTCAAATATTTCAAAATACTTATTGACGTACGTTTTAAAAATCTGAAGTGATATAGATTAGCAAATTAGCAATAATAAGAAATATTAGTGTTGGGTATAATTTAATTATCCGGGTCAAGTTCAATGAATAATCCAAGATCTGAGATAAAATATGAGAATGGAAAATGGGTACGAAGTTTATGTTATCTGCCTAGGTACGAGAAAGATCGTATAATGTTCTCATCCGAGAAATTTCATATCTACTTTGATATGAGAAATGACGTATCTGCTTTATGATATGAGGAATTGCATATATGCCTCTTGATACGAGAAATGGCGTATATGCCTAGATATGATATAATTGTATCTACTTAGACAAAAAATACAAAGAGACACTTACTTCCTATCTTTAAGGGAAACCGACTTCCTATTTTTACGGAGATTAGAGTTACGTCTATCGTATCTACTTAGATAAAGAAGAAAGAGATACCGATTTCCTATCTTTAAGGAAAACTGACTTTCTATCTTTAAGGAGATTAGGATTACGAGACTTCGACCGTTATAAATAATAGAAACGTCCAAGAAAAACGGAGACAAAGATAAACTTGCAACAAACCTTAAAAGCAAAAGAAAAAGTGATCACATCATTAGTTTGGACTTTAACATAAAGATTTATTATGTCTTATTATCACGATTATCTAATAAATAAAAAGATTTTTAATTTTGTGTTTTCCGTAACTTTTCAAATGTTTTGAAAGTTTTTAACCCTAAACAAGTAGCAATCATAAGAACAAAAAAAATAAAAGGAAGAAAATATTATTAATGAGTTGTGTCTCATTATTGTATCTCTTTGTTTTGCAGTTTTTCAGATTCAACCGTTTATTTTTGTAAGTTTTTTTCTTTTCGATTTATTAGTGACGGAGTATTATATGTTAACATATGGTTATATCCACACACATAAAATATTGAACACACATTACAAGATTCCTTTTTAAGATCTGCAAGCAAATAGATCCGCACAACTATTAATTATTCATTTTATTTGTAAAGTCAAATCGTACTCTGCTTAGTTTCTTTTCTTCTTCTTATTAGATGAGCAAGATGTGTATCTTGCGGATCAAGTAATGTAGGCTGGTAGAGTTCGTTTATGAAGTGAAGCCCGTGAAGTATATGAAGCTCAAACCATAGAATATTCTAGAATTCTATTGTGATAAAGTTGAAGTTATTTAGATATATATCATGAGATTTACATAAGTCCTAACTCTAGTTAAGATAGATTTACCTCTTGTGTATATATAGAATTGTATGTCATTTATTAATGAATAACTCAAACCCAAACTATTCTCTAAACTTTTAGAACACGAAAGCTTTTGGATTGTTTACTCTAGTACCATGATAAATTTAGAGAGTAGTTTGTGTTTGTGTTTTTCATTAATATACTTCACAAACTTCACTTCATAAACAGACTCTACCAATCCATATTACTTAATCCACAAAATATACATTTTGTTCCTCTAATATTTTAAGTATTCATTTTGGTGAGAATATCAGTGGTTAAAATCCTAATGTATATATATGGACCAGACAAACGCGTTTAAACCCAAAAAAAATAAAATACAAGTTGGGGCCATAGTTGTGACGCAAAATATAACGTAATAATGACGTTGATAGACAGAGGAATACACGTCTACTTAAAAACCGTGACATGATCGTTAACTACGAAAAATTAAAAAAAAAAAAAACGATTTGGAATCTAATCATGGACCAATAAAAACCCTAGTAGGTCCCACAACTATCTCCGCCTGGTCAAACGAGAAGCAGCCATGTGGTGAGACTCTCTGTAATTATAATTACATCAGACATGGACTTGGCGTGGGTCCCACACCCCCTTTTCTCTTAAAGTCTGTAAGACAACGACACAAAAAAAATTTAACGACAGAACCGAGAGAGACGCGGCTGAAACTGAAAAACCAAAAATTACGAAGAAGTATATACTAGTATATGTTAATAGTAGCACAGAGAAAACGTAAATTGTATCTGAATGATCTATTTTATTCAATCACCTTCAATGCCTTTTATAGTTCGTACAGGAACTGACTCTAGCGAAACATAAAGACACAAAACACACGATTAAACAGACTCAAACACATGACTTCAACTAATAGCTACTAAGACGCTAACAGAACTGACTCAGTCTAACTTGATGAGAACAAGTCTCTTATTCCTGAAAATACGCAGACACAAACTTCATTCAACAATCTCTCCCTTGAACTTAACTCTCTCAAGAGTTCAGTTCACAATGCTCATCCCAAATGCTTCTCTGAACTTAGCAAATGATGCCATCTTCAAAGGCTTTGTCATGATGTCAGCTAACTGTTCCTCTGTGTTGCAGTAAACCAACTTGACAATACCTTCTTTGGTTAGATCTCTGAGAAAATGATAACGTACCCTTATGTGCTTTGATCTCCCAGGCATAATATCATTTTGGACAACTTGATAGTAGACGTATTGTCACATAGCAGCACCATCTCTTCAGCTTGGTTGTGCCCAATTTCCTTCAAGATTCTCTTCATCCAAATGGCTTGACAGGCACATGTTGCTGCTGCTACATACTCTGCTTCAGTGGTTGAAAGAGTTACGATAGGCTGTTTGCGTGAAGACCACGCGACAGCTCCTCCACTCATCATGAACACATACCCGGATGTGCTTCTGCTGTCATCGACATCTCCTGCATAGTCACTATCGGTGTAACCTATGAGCTCACTTCTATCTCCTTGTTTGTACCATAAACCATATTCCATTGTTCCCTTTAAGTACCGCATGATTCTCTTTGCCGCCGCAAAATGAATCTCAGTGGGATTTGCCATGAAACGACTAATGAAACTTACCACAAACATCAGGTCAGGGCGTGTTGCAGTAAGATACATTAAGCTGCCCACCATTTGCTTGTATACGCTTGAATCAACCTTCACACCTCCTTCATCGCGGCCAATCTTCTGTCCAGGAATTATTGGATTGCAAACGGGATTAGAGTTTTGCATTCCAAACCTCTCAATCAACTCGGCAGCATACTTTCTTTGAGAAATGAAAATACCATCATTCTTCTGCATCACTTCAATTCCCAGAAAATATCTCATCTTTCCCAAGTCTGTCATGTCGAACTCATCTTTCATGGATCGCTTAAACTCTTCCAACATTGCTTCATCATTACTTGTAAACAAGAGATCATCAACATAAATGCTAACAATAAAAATGTTACCTCCTTTATGCTTGACAAACAATGTTTGTTCATTGGAACTGTTTACAAAACCCTCTTTGACAAAATAAGCTTCAATGCGACTGAACCAAGCTCGTGGTGCTTGTTTAAGCCCATAGAGAGCCTTGTGCAGTTTGTAAACCATATGTTTCTTTCCTGCAACTTCATAACCTTGAGGTTGATCCACAAAAACGTCTTCTTTCAACTCACCATGTAAAAATGCAGATTTTACATCCAACTGGAACACTCCCCATCCTCTTTGTGCCGCCAATGCAATTATCATCCTCACGGTATCCATTCTAGCCACTGGTGCAAAAACTTCTGTATAATCGACCCCATACTCTTGAGCATATCCTTTCACCACAAGTCGAACTTTGAATTTATCCACCTCTCCCAATTCATTGAGTTTGGTTTTATAAATCCATTTTACACCTATTGCTTTGGCTCCAGCAGGCAACAAAGTTAAAGACCATGTCTGATTCTTTTCAATGGATTTTATTTAAAGACCATGTCCGATCCCGTTTTGCTGTTAATAGTAGCACAGAGAAAACGTAAATTGCATCTGAATGATCTATTTTATTCAATCACCTTCAATGCCTTTTATAGCTCGTACAGGAACTGACTCTAGCGAAACATAAGGACACAAAACACACGATTAAACAGACTCAAACACATGACTTCAACTAATAGCTACTAAGACGCTAACAGAACTGACTCAGTCTAACTTGATGAGAACAAGTCTCTTATTCTTGAAAATACGCAGACACAAACTTCATTCAACAGTATACATTTTCTTTTTCTTCTTCTTCATTTAAATTTATAATTCTAATGGATAATATTTGGAGAAGTAAACATCAGTGTGATGGATGATACATACGACAAACTTTTAGAATCTTAAGTTTAAATGTTTTTTTTTGTGGATATCTTAAGTTTAAATGTTTAGTAGTGTGTGTTGAAATTTCCGCAAAATAGTTTTATGGAAAGCTGAGATTTTTTTTTCTCCTTTTTTCTTTTCACTTATTTTCCTCGAAATTCATTATTCTTTGACTGTTTCCAATACGTTTTAAGAACTTTATAATTAATTGTCTTTGATAATCGAGCCAAGAAATATTGTTTTTTTTTTCTTTCTTTTAATGTCGTTTTCTGTTGTGGTAAAGAAACTTTCTTCTTTTGCAACTTGAATATTTTCGAGAGAGAGAAGAGAGGGAGATCAAAAAATTTGTGAAAAAAGGAAAAATTTTTATTTAGGGTTTTTGATTTATCTCTCTCTCTGTTTCTCTTGAGGAGAAGAAGAAGAAAAAAATGAAAATTCTGGGTTTGTTCTTCTTGTTGCTTAATTTGTTTTCGTTTTCATTTTCTCGGAAACTTTTGTCTTTTCACGACGAAGCTGTTGTTCTGTTGAAGCTGAAGAGTAGTTTCTCCGATCCAAATGGTGTTCTCTCTAGCTGGGTGGTTTCCGACAGCTCATCAAACCATTGTTCTTGGTACGGTGTTTCTTGCAACTCAGATTTCAGAGTCGTCTCTTTAATTCTCAGAGGTTGTGATGACCATGAAGGTAGTAGTAGTAGAAGTCTTCATTTCCCAGATTCATCTTCTTGTTCAAGTAGAAGACTTGGTGGTGTTCTCTCTCCTGTTATTAGAGATCTCTCTGAAATTAGGGTTTTGTCTCTTGCTTTTAACGATCTAAGAGGTGAAATACCAAAGGAGATCTTGGGATTGGAAAAATTGGAGATTCTTGATCTTCAAGGTAATAGCTTTACCGGTGGAATTAGGGTTTTGAATCGAGCTGATGATGATAAGTCTAAGCTTGATCCGTTGAAAAAATCTGGGTTTTCAAGTTTCTATGGCAATGTTAGGAAACTTATGAGTCTTGACGATGAAGATGAAGGAAGTCCAAGCTCAGATGATTCTTCACCTGGTAAAACTGGATTGTACCCAATTGAGATTGCTTCGATTGTGTCAGCTTCAGTTATCGTCTTTGTGCTTCTTGTTCTTGTTCTCTTGTTTCTGTATACAAGAAAATGGAAACGAAACTCTCAGATTCAGGTAGCTGAGATAAAGGAGATTAAAGTGTTTGTTGATATTGGTATTTCTCTGACGTATGAGATCATAGTTAGAGCTACTGGTTACTTCAGTAACTCGAATTGCATCGGTCATGGCGGTTTCGGTTCGACTTATAAAGCAGACGTGTCTCCTAACAATGTGTTTGCTGTTAAAAGACTCTCTGTGGGAAGGTTTCAAGGAGATCAACAGTTTCATGCTGAGATCTCGGCTCTTGAAACGGTTAGGCATCCGAATCTTGTTATGTTAATCGGTTACCACGCCAGCGAAACCGAGATGTTTCTTATCTACAACTACTTATCTGGTGGGAATCTTGAAGATTTCATTAAAGAAAGATCTAAACCAGCTCTTGAGTGGAAGGTTCTTCACAAGATTGCTCTTGATGTAGCGCGTGCTCTCGCCTATCTTCACGAGCAGTGTTCTCCTAAAGTCTTGCACAGAGACATCAAACCGAGTAACATACTCTTGGACAACAACTACAACGCGTATCTATCCGATTTCGGATTGTCCAAGCTCTTGGGAACTTCGCAGTCTCATGTCACAACAGGTGTGGCTGGAACATTTGGCTATGTTGCTCCAGAATACGCAATGACCTGCCGTGTCTCGGAGAAAGCAGATGTTTACAGTTACGGTATTGTCATCTTGGAGCTGATATCGGATAAACGAGCTCTGGATCCGTCTTTCTCATCGCACGAGAACGGGTTCAACATTGTCTCGTGGGCTCATATGATGTTGAGTCAAGGCAGAGCCAAGGAAGTTTTCACCAAGGGACTATGGGACACCGGTCCTCAAGACGATCTAGTCGAGGTTCTTCATTTGGCTCTCAAATGCACTGTCGATAGCCTCTCCATAAGGCCGACGATGAAACAAGCTGTGAAACTGCTCAAACGAATCCAGCCTTCTAGATTGTGATTAGAAGATGATGACGAAGAAGAAGAAGAAGTAAGTGTTTTTATTAGAGGATTTGTACAGCAGCAAGCAAGTGCGTAGCCATTAGAAGCTTTTTCAAGTCTGTTTTTTTTCTTTTTCTTTAGGAGCGTTTTCATCTGTACTACTCTAATTACCCATATGCATCAATCAAGAAAATGTTATTGTCATTCTAGTTTCTTAAAAACTAATATAAATGATGTTTTCTCCTTAATCATCGCTCTGTATAAAATAGTAAAAATACAACTCTTCCAAATATTGGGGAATTAGCCAAACTCTTTTAACATCATCTTCTCTAAACAAGATTGAGGTTAGGTGGTTTTGGTCTAATAGAGATTAGAAGGAGAAGAAGTGTTGACAACAATGTGTCTAAGAGGATGATCAACATGAGACCCACCAGCATGTTTAATGAAATCAGCAGGAGACAAGAATTCGCCATGGCAGACACACATGATCCTTACTTCTTCTCCGTTACCATATCTATAAAGAATCCCATCAACTCTTTTCCCGTTTGGTCCATCTCCTTTAGTAAACACACATGGCATCTCACTTTTACCTTTCCCTTGTGGCTCCATCTTCATGTTCATGTCTACTGAACTTAATCTTCTCAACCGATTTGGCTTTGTTGTTGCTTCTTGTTGTTGTTGTTGTGTTGATGGTAAGTTTCTTGCTTCTTCACTCGACGCTAAATTCATCAAAGCAAACACTATTTTCAAACAAATGACCTTTGGGGTTTCGAAAAGGTGAAAACTTTGCTTTAAAGGATTAAACTTTTTCTAACAGTAGAATGATTTGATGCATTGATTTGCTTATAAGTTATAATTCAAGTTTAACAATTTAAAATATTTGTGTTATAATGATAATCAGAATAGTATAATACCTTGATGAGATTTGGTTTCTAACTCGGAGACACTTGAACAACTTCCTCCGGCTCCGGCTCCTCCGCCTTGAAGTGAATCAAGACTAGCACTGTGTTGCCGTAAAAGTCCACTTTTGTTAGCCGTCGCTGACCACCGTGGAAGTCCCGACGATGGTCTACCTCGCCGTCTTGAAGTGGTGGCTGCTTCTTCTTGATTATTATTACTATTACCTTCGGTTAATTTATTGCTTCCGCCGCCGCCGCTACCGCCGCTACGAAGCTTCTCACTTCTCCTTCTCTTCGCCGCCATTCTTCTCAAAGTTTGCATCTCTTTCCTCTTCCTCCACTCATCCTCCGACTCAGCAGGCAACGACGTCGTTCTCATCAAACCCGTACCCCTTGTCGGCGTCGTCACCGCCGTTGTCTCCGGCTTCGTAGTCGTTGTCTGATGATGATCCTCCCGGAAAAGAGGCATCGTCACCATAACAGAGGAAGATCTCACGAGCTTATTATTACTCTTATCAACTCCAAATCTCCCACCAAGAGATAAGCCTAGATTCAACTCGATCGCTTCATCTTCTTCTTCATCATCATCTGCTTCAACCGAATTAGAGATGAATCTCTGAAGTAGATCTCTTGGAAACACACAACTGTTACTTCTCGCAATTTCTTTACTTCTCTCATTTGCTTTCGACATAGCTTATGTAACAGTAATCGGAGATTAAAAAAATATAAAGATCAGATTTTGATACTACTACACATATCCAATATCTCAGAAAAGAAAAAAAAGAAAAAAAAAAGTATTCAAACTTTCTCTTTATTTACTTTCCATAAACAAATTTACGAAAACACACGTTTTCTTCATATTAGTTATTTCTCATAAATGGAAGAGACAGGAATAGAAATAATTCAACGGATGAGACCCAGAAGAGAAGTAAAAAAAATTCAGTAGAACACAGAATATTCATTCACTTCACAATACCTATTTAGCCCTTGTCATTGGCAAAAGTACAAATAAAAATCTCCGTCTCCGTCAAATTTTATATTTACTGCTAATTATCTTTTACCAAAAAATACAAATTGGAGTCTATCAGAAAATATTATCTACTCTACCATTTACGTTTTATTTATTTATTATATATTGTTGAAGGAAAATTATTTTTTTTTAAAAAAGGTAAGTAGAATATATAAATGTAACGGGCACGTAGAAGAAAAGAAAGCAACGAGAATAGCCAATGTGTGAAAAGTACAGAAGAGCAGAGATAAAAGAGCCAAGTGGCAATCAGATTAGCCCTGGAGTCGACACGTGTTGTACGGTTTCATTGTTTTTTTCTTTTCTAATCTCTTCGTCTCCTCTCTTATTGCTCTCTCTATTATTTATATTAAAATTGAATATTATTCGCTGGCTACTTACGTGTTCGTAGCAGCGTAAAATACGGGGAAGGAGACATGTGTCGTTCTGAAGAGTACTGGACACGTGTTGCAACGATTGGTTTAGTCAAGAGTAATGGCTTTTGTTTTTGTATTCAGGTCCTACAATGGTATAATATAACATTCCATTTTCATTTGTAAATGAATAATATACTATACCAATACTTAGTGAACTACAATTGTAAGATTATTATTGGTTATTTCATATACCATATTAATAACTGTCATTCACAGAAATAAATAACAAATGACTATATTATCATATTTTTACAAATCGGTTTCGGTTTGCTTCTTCTGTTTCAAGTATTTTGCTAAAGTCTACTAAAATTCATCAATTTTAATATTTTATTATTAATAATTAATTTATTTTTAAAAATATCATTAACTTTTATTTTATATTATTTAAATTTTTTATGTTATTCAATTGAATACAAATTTATTTATTTCGTTAATCAATTATTTACTCTCTCTATTCCTTAAAGATGAATGTTTTAGAAAAGAAATTGTTTCACGAAGATGGATATTTTGTATTTTCAATGCAAAAGTTATGCATTATTTCTTGTTTTGCCCCTAATAATTAGAGTTAAAGTAAAAAAAATAATTAAAATTTAATGAAAAAATAAGGGTATTTTAGGTTATGTAAAAAGTTTATTAATATGTGTGCAAAACTTTAAAAATTTATCTTTAAGGAACAGAGGGAATATTATATTTTACTATATTCAGCCGGATTCTATTGTTAATATTTAAATTTTTAGTTATTCTATCAGATTCCACAAAAAATTATAAATAAATTTCGCCAAATTTCATATTCAATCAGATTTTGCTGATATCATTTAGACAAAGTAAATATTTCATATTTAAGAACATTTATTTACTTTTCAATCTTATTAATTAATTGGACGATAAGTTCATTTCCAAACACGTGAAAACAATAGAAAATTTACGTAGAATTCATATCCGCTATAGTGGTCACATATTATATATTTTCGTTATATGAGAAGAAAAAATATTAATTTCAATTTTAATCTGCCACGTGAATAGACGTAATTGTTGGATAATTCTAACATCTTCTAGAAGAAGTTATCTATTAATCAAGTATGATTAATAGATATTAGATAAATACAAATAAGTTTAGGTTTATCTAGAGAAGAGTTTTAGATTTATCTAGAAATGTTTTGTATTTATCTAATCCTAATAGAATTAGGAGATGTCTAATTCTATATAAATAGAGAGTTTATGGAGAGGTGTTCCATATCACAAACTAAAGAGAGTCCTTAGAAAGTTGTTCTAAGAGACTAAATGAGTTTGAGAAGTAAGAACTACGTGGGTTTGATCCCTCTAAAAGGTACGTAGGCAACCTTGTGTTTAAGGTACAGCCATCCAATAATATATTGAATTTAACATGGTAGCAGAGCGGTCTTATCGAAAGAATACTCGAGAAATCGATGCTTCAATCAAAGGAGTTGATTGTCAAGCCTCATTAAAGGAGAATTCATCGAAGAAAAAGATCCATGAGACCTGATCGACCGATCGCAGAGTTGATTGACCGATCGCAGAGTTGATCGACCGATCATAGCGAAAAGCCGTCGGTGGTGAAAGGTTGATAAAACTGAATCAGACGGACAGAGGCGAATATCTGTAAAACAGAGTTTTCTTCTGAACAGAGGTGCTGTTCAAGAAAAGAAAAAAGATCACGAAGCTTTCGGAGGAAAAGCTTTAAACAGGCGAAGAAGTTCTGTTTCTATCAAAACAGAGTTTTCTTTGCAGAACAGAGGTGCTGTTCAAGAAAGAAAACAAAAGCTTAAGGAGAAGATCAAGAAAGCAAAGTTGGAGTTCTAGAAATAACACTTCCCGGAATTCATGTTGGAATTAAGGGGGAGAATGTTGGATAATTCCAACATCTTCTAGAAGAAGTTATCTATTAATCAAGTATGATTAATAGATATTAGATAAATACAAATAAGTTTAGATTTATCTAGAGAGGAGTTTTAGATTTATCTAGAAAGGTTTTGTGTTTATCTAATCCTAATAGAATTAGGAGATGTCTAATTCTATATAAATATAGAGTCTATGGAGAGGTGTTCCATATCACAAACTAAAGAGAGTTCTTAAAGAGTTATTCTAAGAGATTAAGTGACTTTGAGAAGTAAGAATTACGTGGACTTGATCCCTCTAAAGGATACGTAGGCAACCTTGTATTTAAGGTGCAGCCATCCAATAATATATTAAATTTAATAGTAATTATAATACATACTTATAAATTTTTATTTAGTTGGCTAATAAGTTAATCTCTAACCACGTAAAAGCGACAAAAATAACCACTAGGCTATGATGACTCTACAGAAAAATTGGGGCCGAAATATTAGTATAAATAAAAGGCCGCAAGCAAAGGCTTGTAGCCAGACCTGCGTAGAATGCATACCGGCTATAATGTCTCATAATTAATGATTTTGCAAAATTCTAGAATCCTCATTATGTTTTTGTCTTTTGAGAAATGTAAAACAATGCCATAATCTCTTAGTATATTTTTGCTTAGAAAAAATATTAATTTCAAATTTATATCTCACACATGAGTAGACTTAGATATAATATATATGAAGATTTACTTACTTTCTGCCTTGTTTGTGAGTTGACCGATAAATTAATCTCCAAACAAATAAAAACGATAGAAAAGTACATATAATTCATATTGGCTATAATATCTCATAATTAAATGCTTTCTAGAGTTTCCGAAACTTTTTTTGTGCCTTTCGTCTTTTGAAGAAATAAAACTAGTGTCATAATCTTATATATTCTCGTTATTTGAGAATAAAATTTATTAATTCCAAATTTAAGTCACACGCGTGAGTAGAATGAGATATAACAGATACTTATGAACATTTACTTATTTCCTACTATCTTATTTGGAAAACAATAGAAAAAGTACGTAGAATTCATACTAGCTATAGTGTTTCATAATTATTGCTTTTGTAGAGTCTCCAAAACTTTTTTTTGTATTTTTTGTCTTTCGAAGATACAAAACAAGTGCCATAATCTTATATATTCTCGTTATGTAAGAAAACATATTAATTCTAAATTTAGATATAATAGATACTTATGAACATTTACTTACTTTATGACTTGTTTGCCAGCTAGCCGATAAGTTAATTTTCAAACACGTGAAAATGATAGAAAAAGTACGTAGAATTCATATTAGATATAATGTCTCATAATTATTGCTTTTGTAGAGTCTCCAAAACCTTTTTCGTGATTTTTGTCTTTTGAGTAATATAAAACAAGTATCTAATCTTAAATATTTTCGTTATGTGAGAAGAAAAATTTATTAATTCTAAATTTAAATCTCTCGTGTGAGTTAACTTAAATATAATAGATACTTATGAACCTTAGTTCTCTTAAGAACCTCTCAGATTTCCTTGAGTATGGAAAAATGCAGTATTATATATAATTTATATTTATAGACGTTCTAATAATCAATCAGTGCAAAGCACTCATGTTATTTTCACCTTTTTCTTTATTAGCTGGATGATAAGTTAAATTCCATAACACTTGAAAACGATTAAGAAAAAAAAAATCATACTGGCTATAGTGGCCTCATAGTTTTTTTTTTTTTGTATCAACATAGTGGCCTCATAGTTATTATTTTTGGAGAGTCTCTAAAATCATTTTGTGCTTTTTGTCTCCCAAAAAATGTAAAATAAATGTCATAACATAATCATATATTTCCGTTGTGTGAAAAAAAAAATGTTAGCTCCAAATTGAATCTCACATTTGAGTAGACTTTCATATAACAAATATTTATGAACAAAGAACACCCCAGATTTCCTTGAGAATACTCTCTTATATATAGAGAGTATTTCGGTTTACACAAAACCAATCTAATTGACTCGGTTTATCTGCTTAACCAGATTACAATTAGAACATTACATTACCAAGATCTTATTACAAGGATCCAGCTGAGCTAAAGATGTTATTTGCCCATATGACCACTCAACTCCTATTCTCGTTTATATCAGATCATATTTTATCCGTCAAGTTACTTAAGACTATTGTAGATTCAATTCCAAATACTTCTAGATCATACTTGATCAAAATGATTAAGTCGTTTTAATGGATTCAGATTTGAGTCAAATATTTCTGAGTTATGGGCATCTGATAACGATATAAAATCGAAAAAAATTCATTTGGAAATCTAGAAATCCGAATTCTTAAAATTGTAAGATATATATATCCAATACCTCTGCAAACTTAATCGAACGTGATCTTCGTCGCATAAATCAATAAATATAATTTTATTAAAGCATTACCACATTGGCTTGTGGTAAGGTCTAAACGTACGTGGTCCCTGCAGCACAGCTCAGAGATCTGAGAGACCTGTGACAGCCGTAACGCCTCTCCTCGTAATTACTAAAATGCCTCTCAAAGAACTGTCCCGGGAACGTGAAGTATGTCAGAACTCGAACATGTAACACGTGTCCTAGTGGGTGTGGGGTTCCTTGCGTGTCGTAAGTCGTAACGTACATCGATCCACTTCTTTTTTATTATTCTCATATTATCTTTACCTTATTATAGAACGTGAAGCATGTTTTAATGCAAAATTGTTGATTTCTTTATATATATATACACACACTCGTAGATTTTGTTTTAACTAGATAAATTATGAGTAGAGTTACTAGAGTATATATAATATATATAGTGGAAAGCCAGGTTTTCTTAAAAATATATTAAAATGTTGGTCAACTTGGAAATATGCCAAAACTCGATTAAAATGGTGAAATTTTAAACTATTAATATTGGCAAGGTTGATCAAAACTTTCAAATATCTTATGCAAAAAATTACTAAAATGCAGGTTTTTTCATATGATTTTGCTTATCTTATAAATTCGAGATCTGAAATCGCTTTGGATTGCACTTAAGCAATCGATATTATATGATAAAAATTTCTTGTATGCGTCACAGATTTTGTTTGTCTAAGTAACTGTTGCATACAATATATATAACTGAACAATATAAGGCTGAAACTCATGTAGGAGTCTAAAAAGAATAGAGGCCACTCATTGGTCACCAATAGTCCACCACACATAATGCTATATGTTAGAGAATATATTGTGAATATATATAGATGTCTAGATAAGTCCTAATATAAGGGATAAGGATACATGTTTAGCGATAAGGTCGAGTCAAGTTGTATTACCTATGTTGATGAATGTGAATAACTCAGATTTTCCCTAAGACTCTCTTGTTTAACACTATACGTATTGTAATGAAGCCATGGCGGAGGGAGCTTATAACCATAGGCGTTAGTGGATTGGTAAAACTTTGATTACTTTTAATTTGGTTTAGGTGTTTAGTTATTTAATCTAACTCATATTAAATTAATACTTCAACAAATGATATAGCTGATACTGAAGTTTCGTGCTAGTGCTAAAGAAAAAATAAAATATGATATAGCTGATACTGAAGCAAAACTTTTAGAATTGTGTAATTGATATAGATGATAGTATGATACTATACCTTTTTCATTATCTTAAATTTGAAAATATTTATAGTCATTTGCGTTATGGTGTCGTGCTAGTGCTAAGAAATTAGTTGTAATCATGAAAATTTCCTAAAAAAATAAGCTACTTTGACGCGTTTTTTGAGAAAAAGGGTAGGTAAGATAAAAAAAAAGTGATTGGAATCAAATCTAGCAAAATCGTTGACGTGTAAGGGTCTTGTAATCTAAACCTGGAGACGAGAGAGGTGTCACAGTCGCATATTGTTGTTTTCTCGTTATCAAGCAATGCTAATTAATTACTTCTTTTTATAACCGCTAATTACTTCTTCTTCTTTTTTTTTAATGATAAACGCTAATTACTTCTTTTTCTATTTATTTACTTCTTTACAAATGTATATCACTTTTTGTTTCTTTACAAATTACAAGATTGAAATGATGGAACATTTTTGACCAAAAAAAATAAAAAATTGATGGAACACTAGACCAGATATAGCTCATTTTAACTTATTATTTTTCTTCAAAGTGAATTGATTGCAACGGAACAGACCATAGGATGTACCTACACCTATTCGAAAGAGTATACTTAATTATACGGATACCTATATCTGACAAGCAAAAAGAAATTTGGGGTCTATCTTTATACTAATATTCTATTATCTTACCAAAATTGGGACATATTTGTATATAAAATTTGGTTATGGATCTTTAACCAATGATTCGTTGTGCTTTGTCTAGAAACGGACAATCTAATATATTTGTTATTTTTTAAAATATATTTGTTATTACATTGAAGAAAGGTATATGTTCGAATAAAAGTATTGGAATATACAAAAACAAAAGACCGTAGAAAATGTCAAGTGAAAAAGAAGAAGAAAGGTAGTAGTAAGAAATAAACAAAAAGCCTGAAGAATTATGTTGAGTAATGCCCATAAAGAGAACAAAAAAAAAAGATCTAGAGAAGAAAAGAGATTAGAAAAACATAAATGTTCTAACCTAGCTAAATAATTAGGGTATAATCTATAAAGAGGCATCTTCGAGCTCAAAGTTTGGTTGGTTAAACCGGATAAATACAATATGAGTGGAGAATCTAGACTTAACCGAGACATGATGTTGCAAAAGCAAAGAAAATGAGCACACAAAAAAAACTAATAAGGTTCGACAACGTACCTATATCCTCCAAACTTCTATTAGATATCACTTTAGACAATCTTTACCAAGACCTTGCCTCGAATTGGAATTACACGATAATAATTTTAGCTCGACACCAATTAATATCTAGATAATAATCATACATGTGTTCCAGCACCAACAAGTAACTCGAATTGCCTACGAAACTGAAACAAAGTAATTCGTTTTTTTCCTCGTATCTTTTGTCTTCCTCTAGACGTACACGGCTCCTTTGTACATATACCTGTGTTACCCTAAATTTAACCTAAATACAAAAGAAAATTTTCATTTTCTATATAAAAAAAATAAATCTTCAAGAAATATTCCCCACATATATCTTCAATTATACGTATTTGTTGATTTAAACCTTCCAAATATATTTTTAATATTTATCTTAACTCCATCTATTTCTCATAAGCCAAAAAATCCCTAACTTGTTCCAACAAACTTCTGTTTGTTTCAACAAGTTCTGAACTTTTAGATGTAATAAAATTTTAAAATCTTAGGTAGGTTAACATGTCGCATTGGATGAACCACTAAAGAAACCAGATGCCGGAATTCAGATTGTATCGATCGACTCTTTCATTGTCCGAGGCAAGTATGGTTTAATCAAGTAACAGTTGATAAAATCTACACATTAGACCATATGAAGTTTTGTGGTGCTTGAAAATCGTATAAAGTGTTGTGGTATTGGCCTTGTTTAATTAACCCATGTGAGAGCCTCTGCAACGATCCTTGTATCTTCTGACTCAACATATGCTTTCCAATTTAAAGGAATAAATGAGCATCAATCATTGTATATTTACTACCAAGAACTAAAGCCAAAAAAGCCAACATACATGATTTACTTACACTTGGTGAACTATGTACCACTATACAAAACGTAAGATTAAAGAATCCAAAGAAGGTGCTTACAAGTGTTTTATCAATGCTTCTTCTGCCTGTCAATACAATAGCAGCATGCATGACGATTAAGATCTTGTAAAAGTGATCTTCTAAACTGATCATTCTGTGGTTCAGTGGTTCAACAACACCAGTGGTGCTATCAAGCATGGATCTCATGGTCCTGTATTAAAAGGAAGTCGATGAACCTATGAAACTACAAACTTTTACCCCAAAAGAGCAACTTAATGTTCTGATTACATAAAGAAACATTGCCTTCAAGTGTGAGGGGAAAATCGATTTTTGTTATAATTCTTAAGAAAGTTATCATAATGAATGATAGCTATAACAAGAAAGGTGAATATTCGAATAAAATAAATTGGAATATAAAAAAAGAAAAGACAGGTCTGGTCTAAAGAAGACAAAAAAAAGTAAGATGAATTATGTTGAGGTCCATAAGGAGAACAAAGAAAAAGACCTAAAGAAGTAAAGAGATATGAATCTGTAATGTAAAAAAATAATCTCAAATCGGCTGGATTGCAAACTCTTCTCTTATCTCTTAAAACCATAAATTTTCTACCAAAGCTGTGAATTATATGAGTTCTTCTGTTGGTGTTTGCAGAGGAGAGTATCATCACGCTTAAACCTTAGGAGCTCGTCCTTCACTGCTTTTCTGGTCATTGTTGTCTCCGTTTGCATTACGGTCTCCTCTTCTATCGTTTCTTCTACTGTTCCTACGGTTTTTGATAGGCTTGAAATCATCTCCGCCATCAGCAGAGCCGTCATTCTGATTCTTACGGTTTCTGACCACCTTGATGAAGTCATCTACACCATCTGCAGAGCCACCATTCTGATTCTTACGGTTTCTGACCACCTTAAAGTCATCTTCGCCATCTGCAGAGCCATTTTGACTCTTGCTTCCACCTCCGGTTTTCCCAGCAGGTTTGCTTGGTTTACTTCCATTATAGTCAACTGCAAAAATACCAAAGTATTTAAGAGTATGTTTTCAGCCTTGTAAGCTAGAAACTGATGATCTTCTATAAAGAAAAAGAAGCTTGCCTTCCTTTTCCTTTACTCGAAGCTTACGATCTGCAAGCATGAAGGGGTTCTTCTTGGCAGCCTGGAATTGACAAAGTCTGAATCAGAGATTCAGAAACTTTTTAAAGGGGAAATAAGAAAGTGGTGTTTATAAATTACCTGAAGCACGCTCTGGACAGAGGTAGCAGATTCAAAGGCAACAAACCCAAAGCATACTCCATTATTAGCCTGGACACATAAGAGAAGTGTAAAATTCGTGTAAGGGAACTAGGAGAGGTGATGACTAGGAAGAAATAGCAAAAAGACATAGAGATCAAAAATCAAACCGAGGAGCTTCGGACTTGAATCCCATTATTTTTGATAGGACCAAACTCTTTGAACAGTTCATAGAGCTGAGGAGGCATTGCATTCATTGGTAGATTTGCCACAAATATCGAAGTGCCTGTAACCAAACAATACCCATCAGATGATACAAAATAGACAAGAAAAGAAAAGACTGGTTTCAATCCAACAGCAATGGCCATCTCTGTCTTCTAACCTGGTTCATCAATGATCTTCTGATCTTTTCTCTTCTCAAAGTTACTAACAGAAGCAGGTGCTTTAGGTGCTGCAGCTGGACGGGGTTGTCCTGTGTATTTAGGTTTCTGAACGGGGAATTTAGCTTGAAACGGAGCGGGATTTTTTTCCAATGATTTAACCTATATCACATTAATTATTAATTATAAGTATACATAGATTGTCACATGTAAAGCAAACTTCGCAAAAACAAAAACTCACTATAGCAAGATAAGATCTCTTGGCTCCATCAAGCTGAGGAGCAACTGTTTCAGCAATTGGAGCTGCTGGTTTTTTAGCAGTAACAGCTTTTTCATCAGAATGCTTCTTTCCGTTGTCCAATGGAGGAGTAGCTCCAGCAACAACGTTCTTAACTTCAGCAGCATTAACAGAGTTCTCAACAGAAGCATCGTTTTTGTGAATCAGCTCGGTCTTGTTCAGCACATCAGCAGGCTTCGCCATCTCAGTTGCTGGCACTACAACAATAGTCCACAAAAGAGTTCTCAATATAGATTGATATGGACATACTCTCCTTTTCGTAAAACTGAAAACTTAACTTAGCCAACTTACCAGATTCAGCAACTGGCAGAGTTTTTGGTGTGGAAGGCTCTTCATCAACGTAACGAAAGATGTCATTGAGGACGACATAGACCGTGCTTTGACGTGCTAGATAGAACATTTGAGAAAATTTCCTCTTAAGGTTGTCTTTCCCAGTAAAGAAACCAATAACCATGATAAATATCCCAGTTTCCAAAGAACTCTGAGAATCAACACTCAGCACATCAAATGTGGTATTCTCATAGTCACCAGAAAGGAATTGCTCGTTGATAGCCTGGACCAAAAAGATTGATAAACAATGTCAAGTCTCAGATTTGCATATAACTAAACAAAACTATGATGTGAATCTTAACCAATAAGTCTGATTATAACTAGTTTCACCACAATAGCATACACATGTCTGTTCTCGTATCATTAACACCTAAGAAAATCAAAGAACAAACTAATCTAAGGAGCTTGTGATCTAAACTAAGAGTAATCTTGATTCATAGTGCAATAAATCTCTCATAAAATAAATCAACCAAAACCCTAATCAACATAAAGCTAAAAACAACAATTACATACCCAAGAAAGCAAAACAGTTAATTAAACAAGTAGGCTAAATAAAACATAAAAAAGAAGAAATCTTTAACATAATAAAGGCTAGTTTCACTAATCATGAGATCGATTTCAGACAATAGGAGCATTAAAGGAGAAGACTTTATGATCCAAAAACTGAAGATTTATTTAAATTACCTCAACGGAATTAAAAGAGATCATAGTACCATCAGGTCCAGGTCTGCTAACAACGCTAGAATCTACATAAAGCCTATGAGCTTCCTTAGTTAATTGTGATAAAATCCGATAGTATTGTTCCACAAAAGAATCAGAGACTTCTTTTGCTGAATGAACAACACCTTCCTCGGTAGCCATATCTGCACACTTTACTGACACAATGAACAAAAACAAAAGAGAAATTTCAGAATCAATTCGATTCAAATACGAAAACCCTAGATCAAAAACCCAAATCTTGAATTCGGATCATGAGAAAACAAACCTGGCGGCAGAGAAAGATGGAACCGAGGAGAGTTCGGAGAATTTTTAGAGAGAAAAGGTGAAACCTTTGAGAGGCGTGAGAATTAGGTTAAAGGAGTCTGAGATTTGGGAAGAAGAGAGACGAGATTTAATAGGGTTTTAGAGAGGTTCCCAGATTCTGATTTTTGATTTTCTACGGCGATGATGCTATCAAATAAATAAGGAAGAAGAATATTTATTTCCTAATTCTATATAAGGTATAAACTTTGGATTTGTTTCCTTTTATTTTTATTTTTTACCTTAACAAGTAATTTTGTTTTTGAGTCTTTGACTTTTGACAACTTTTAATTTGACCCTATGAGTCTTAAAGACTCCAAACTTTAACGCACTCGAGTCAAGTGGTTCGTGTGAGTCTTTACTTGCTTATGAACCTCTGGTCAGATTTTGTATTTATGAGGTTAGTTGAATTTTTGTATATCTGTGTTGATTTCTTGAATTATATAAGGAATTAATGAATAGAAAATTTGGAAGATAAATGCAAAATCTAGTGTGATTCAATTAGAGATATGTAAATACAAACCAATAAGTTTAAGCAAATCTTGTAAGATTTTCTATTAAAAACTCTGAGATTTCTTTCCGTTTTTGTAGCTCTTGTTATTTAGAAATAGTGAAATATATATTATTTATTTATAAGAAAATCTGATGTATTTAATACCCACCCCAATATACCCTTTTCTAAAAGTTTTAATACCTATACTTTGAGAATAATAAGTTTTGCTATAGATAATAACAAGAAGGTGTTGACAAAAAAAATAATACAATGCGTCACATACACAAACATAACCTATTTGATGGAGGTGATTTTCATATTTTCATGAAACGACGAATGAGAACCGGACGTATAGATGAACATACGAGAGTAATATTAGCCTTGATTTTCTCATATAAGGAATTAAGGAAAATAAGGTATTTAACACCCGTGAATATATTGTAGCTTCTAGAAAGATCAAAGATCAAAGGATTTAAAAAAAAAAAAAAGGATTTAGTGAACTTATCGAAAGCTTCCGAGACAAGTATATATATGAAGAGGTTTAGTCGAGGAATAACACTATCCAATTTAGGAATGATCGAGTTAATGGGAACTAAACTGTGTGATCGAGTTAAACTAAGCTTTTGAATGAATTCCAACTGTTTAGTGACTTTTCAGACACATCTTATATATTAGAGGAGTCACCAAACTAAGCTTTTTAATGAATTCCAACGGTTTAGTGAATATACCCGTGCTGCATATTAGTAGTAGGCTGAAAAAATTCGTTAATGTCGTTAAGAGTTAGGTTGTATAGAAATTTCATCCAAAATTGGTTTTTAAACGTTTCCGGAACAGAAACACATTGGAAAGACTTAGGGGTGTATTGAATTGAATATTTGGAGAGATTTGAGTTTTAATGAGTTTTAATGAGTTTTAATGAGTTTTAATGAGTTTTGAGATGATTTGGTGAAATTTTGGTGAATTAGGAATCTTGCTATTAAATTTTCTGAAATCTCACCTAAAACCATGAGATTTTGGTCTTTGTATTTTTAGTAAGAAATCCCCTCAAATCTCACATGAAACTTTTAAATCAAATTCTAATTATGTTTTCAATAACAGTGGATTTGAGTATAAAATTTAAAATCATTAATCCAATAACACTGGATTTTAAAAGATATTTTAAAATTCATGTTTCAATAACACATGATTTATCACCAAAACTCAAATCTCTTCAAATATTCAGTCCAATACACCCCCTTAGAAACGTGTGTTTCCTAAAAGTTCTAGTTTTGCCGAAAACTTAATTTTTTTTTTTCAAAACATAATAAATAAATAATTAAAAGAATATAATGTGAGATTAAATAATCAAGTTGATTCATTAGGGTAAGCAAATAATCAATTTGACTCATTAAATGAGATTAATATTAGAATACTTAAGTTTGAGGATTTTTTACTCGACAACCCGGAGTTTAGTTAAATGTAGTTTTGTTTGATGGAAATAATGAAAAATGAAAAGTATGTCATGAATCTTTGATTTTGAACTTTATGATCTTTATTTTAGTTAAACTATTTAATATTTATGCATTCTTTGTGTTGATTTAAACATTCTATTTTTAATATGATTTAGATGTGTAATGTTTCATTACATATAATTTTTCAAAGAAAGTCATTTCTACCATAGGTAGCACGGGAACTTCGTTCAACGTCTGCTTCCAAATTCGGAATCGAAATCGAAATCTGAATCTCTCAGAAGCTTTCAGAATTTCGCTTTTATGTCGTTTCCAAAAATATTATTTAAAAAATATGTTGGAAGCTTGCGCTTCCGTTTTGGAAGCTTATGCTTCCGTTTTAGTAGCTATTATTTTATATATATTTTGTATTTTTAAAAAAAGTGAGAACTAATATAGTAATTTTGTGATTATGCATATCATTTTATCTTTTATCTGTAAAGAAATTTACTTAAAAGGATTATTTGAATCATATGTGAAATGTTGAAAGTGATTAATTTGATTATTTGAATAAGATTATTTTGAAAAATTTGAATATGATGATTTTTTTTGAAAACATAGAATTATAATAAATATGATGATTTCGAATTAAAATGATTTTAGTTGAATTGTGTAAAAATGAGGCACTGAATTTATGTTATTTATAGCAAATTTTTAATATATTAGATGTTTAATTATATATACATATAAATGTATTGAATATATGTTATGAACAATAATTTTTAATATTGTATAATATTCATTTATATATGTATATGTATACATTTCTAACACGTACCCACTTTCTATTTTTTTTTTAAAAATCGTTTCTACGCTTCTATATGTTTCCGTTTTCGCGTATCCGTTTCCGATTCCATGTAACCTAGTTTCTACATATCTATTTCTGTTTCCATTTAACATATGTTAACAGGACTGAAAGAAAAATATAAGAATTGAACTAGTGGTAGATCCTTACAAAAACCGTGTAGTACTCTTCCCTCTAGTTTGATTCTAGTTCAAGAGAAATCTATTTGATTTACATGGAACGGTGTACAGATTTTGGCTTACAATATTTTGATAACACATAAAACAATACAAAATACGAGGAATCTGTGTTTGTGTTTAAATGGCCTGCACTTGAAAGTCAAAGTAGCAAAGAATGCTCAAAGAAAGTGCCCTCCCATGTTCCTCCCTCTTTCTTCTAACTCCAACTGTCTAGGCTAATCCATTTTCATTAGTTTGTAATAAAATACTCAAAATTATAATCCAACTTTAAACCAATTTAATTTCTCTTATGTGCTTTTTCAAAAGACTCAAGAAAACATAAGTATCAAAACAATCACACGATCAAACAAATTTAATCAACGAGACGAGAGACTTACTAAAGTACAACTTCACAACGTGACGGTCTCAACGCTTCATTAATTTTCACTCATCAAAAATCAAAACAATACACATGCAAGCACGAACATATACTCCACATATATAAATGGACACATACAAACTTGTTTGTATACACATAACACAGAAACAAAACAAAAATTATGGGGAACTCTTTAAGATGCATATCACAAGAACAAGATCCGAACCAAAAGAAACCTAGCTCCGTCGTCAACGGTAATACCTCCGAGAAACATGTACGGAGGCTGTCTCTTATACCATCTTTCCGGCGCCGGACATTACTACCGTCTCTTTCTTGCTCCGGATCCTCCACGTCTACATCATCAACGTCGAAGAAAGGAGGGATCAAGACGAAGAAGAAGATCAGAGAAAGACACCACCAAGAACATCATCATGACCATGAGAAAGATTCTCTTATTCAAGAACAAACCTTAGCCGCCACTAATATTCTCTTTAGTCAGACGCCTCGTAACAGCAACTCTAATAACTCTGCTCCTCCTTTCCGACGCTCCACCTCCGTCGTTTATCCCTCAACTCAGCCACCTCCCGCTGCCGTCTCCGCCGCTGTAGATTCTGTTTCTGGCGTCCTGACTCCTAAGAAATCTACTTATGGATTTGTGAGAAGCTCCAGCAATAGGCAGAGATCAAGCACTGATCCTATTCTCAAACCTAATCAGCTCCTAGACAAGGCAAGCACTTTTAATTGCATACTCTCTCTTATATTGTCCATTTATTTAACTCTGTTCCATGATCCTTTTGATTTGATCAAGATACACCTCCAGATCCATCGAACCGTTCAAACCGATCAGAATTAAACCAGTTAACGGCTCCTAGATTCTGAGCAATTGAAGTACTGTATATAAATAACGCAAAATAATTGATGGAAGTATCTCATAAATAAATGATATCTTTAAATGTTGTGTGTGATTTTAACTTTTTAGAAAAAACTTTAATCAAAATTAAACTAGACAATTTACATAAATATATTTGGGATCCATTAGCACACTCCGAGTTATAGTTTTAGTAATTTTTAACAAATAGTAAAAAAAAGAGACATTTTAGTTATAAAACACATAACATGAAATATTTGTTGGCTTAGTGCTTTTATAATAGCACAGTTAAAATACAAAAAATATTAGATTTTAGTTGTCTTAATCACGATCACTTATTTGCTTCATCCAAAATTTTTATCGAGGCTAATTCTTTTGTTGTGTTGTATGGTACTAATGGTATTCTATAATATATAAATGGAAACAGGAGCTGAAAGTGGAAGGTGCGGAGACGAAACGGTTCGTGCTGGTTCATGGAGGAGGGTTTGGTGCATGGTGTTGGTACAAAACCATAACACTCTTAGAGAAACATGGCTTCCAAGTCGATGCCGTTGACTTGACCGGTTCTGGTGTCAGCTCTTTCGATACCAACAATATCACCAGCCTTGCTCAATACGTCAAGCCTCTCCTCCACTTCTTCGACACTCTTAAACCCACAGAAAAGGTAAATTCACTTCAATATCATTTTTGTATTTTAAATTTGTATAGTGTATTTGTGATTAATAAACAATGTTTAATCAATTTAATGGTTGTAGGTGATACTAGTGGGACATGACTTTGGAGGAGCATGTATGTCTTATGTTATGGAGATGTTCCCTTCTAAGATCTCTAAGGCTGTTTTCATCTCTGCTGCTATGTTGGCTAATGCTCAGAGCACTCTTGATCTCTTCAATCAACAGGTTTATTTTCTTTGCTATAGTCTATAGATCCCCTTGTTGCCACCGCATTAGGTTTGAAATTTTATGTCATTACATATTTAACCACTTTTAAATTCTAATTCCAACTATGTGATTCGCAGCCTGACTCAAATTATGATCTGATGGAACAAGTCCATATATTTCTATACGCCAACGGCAAAAAGAACCCTCCAACAGCCGTTGATTTCGACAGATCTTTGCTCAGAGATTTTTTCTTTAATCAGAGCCCTCCAAAGGTACACTACACATAAGTCTACAACTCTACATAATAGCTGAAACCGGTACAATTCGGTTTGACTAAACCCAACCTTCTTTTTGGTACAGGACGTTGCATTGGCGTCGGTATCCATGAGACCGATCCCATTCGCTCCGGTTGTCGAAAAGCTCCACGTGTCGGAGAAGAACTACGGTTCAATCCGACGGTTTTACATCAAAACCATGGAGGATGATTACGCTGTACCGGTTTCTCTCCAAGATGCAATGATCAAATTGAATCCTCCAGAACAAGTTTTTCACCTCAAAGGCTCCGATCATGCACCTTTCTTCTCTCGTCCTCAGTCTTTGAACCGAATACTCGTCGAGATTTCTCAAATTCCTTCCAAGAAATCTTCTTGATCATTTGTTACCGGTTATGTAAACCGTACCGGGCATAGGATCCCGTAAAACTTTAAATGTTAGAGATTGCTGAAAATTTGATTTTTGGAGAACAAAAACTCCTTTTTCATTATTTGTAACTTTTATCAAACAGTAATGGCATTATAAATTTTTGATTAACTAATGCAAAAATATTAGAAAAAGCTAAATTAATTTTTGGATTACACTAAAAAAAAGAAAGGTAAAAGTTACAAAACGACATGAATTATACAGTGATTGTTCTGTTGCATTTGGCGTGGAAACCTAACGTTTTGTTTAAAAGAGATCTTTACTTCTTGTGCCTATATATATCATAATTCACAGGCATCTTATTTTATCTCACTGGCTTCTTTCTATCGCTTCTTCTTCAATCACCTTGCCGATCAAGTGAGTGTTTCAGAGTCGTTCTTAATGATGTTATATCGGTGATGATAAGTTGTTAATGACTCTCAAGTCTGAATTCAAGTTTTGTTTTGAGTTCTTACTGGTCCATACAGAGCAAAACTTGCCATTTTTATCTCCTCCCATTGTTATCAAATGAGTTCTTGATTGACGAATTTTTAGTTTTAACGTTCAAGTACCAATTAAGGTGGAGGTCGCTTCTTGGTGCTTGCTTTAGTTTTGTTGCCTTAGTTATAGATGTGAAATTTTTTTAGTATGACTTTATAGTTTTTGGTAGATTATTTCGTATGTTCTATGAAAGTGTGTAGTAATCTAGGAATTGAATGACCACTCTTTCCTACTCTGTTTTGTTGTTTCATATCGCTTACAAGCAAATGTTTTTTGTGTAAAACATGATGCTGATTCCACATTTTCTCATATTTTCTGAATCCAAAAGCTAAGTACCATTTCAAGAACTAGAATGGGTCGTGGAGTTAGTGCGGGTGGAGGGCAGAGTTCTTTGGGATATCTTTTTGGAAGCGGAGAGGCTCCAAATCCAGTACTAGCCGTTAACAATAATGCTCCAGCTGAAACTCAGCCTTGTGCTTCTGCTCCAGCACAAACTAAAACCGCAGCTCCAAATTCTGTTGATATCACCAAACAAAATCCTGCTGGTCTCAATACCACCTCTGCAAACAACTACATTCGTGCAGATGGACAGAACACAGGCAACTTCATCACGGTAATATTTATATATATATATATATATGTCTCCTTTCTATGAATGAATCACTAGGCTACTACCTTAACTAATCATAGCAAAACCATCTCTATCTTTATCGTTTCTATTAGGAGATAAGATCTAAGTAGATTTAGATACTCCGTCCATTTCTCAAATAGTGTCATTTTAACATTTAATTTTGGTTTATAAAAAATATCATTTATGTTTTCAATGCAGATTTTTAAATTAAATATTAGTTTTGCTCTTATTATTTTAGTTTATTAATTGGAAAGAAAAAATTATTTAGTATATTAATAAAGGGTAGAAAAAAAATTTACATATTTTTCTTAATTTGTGTGAAAATGTCATAACGACACTTTAAAAAACCGAAAGAATATATATTAGGAGATTTAGTTACGTATGTATGTTGTTTAAAACTCTTAATAACAAAAACAGTTAAGTCTTATTAGTTTCTTAGATTTAGTTGCCAAAGTAATCATCTTAACTTATGGGTAACATGTTGGTTGTTATGCAGGACCGGCCATCGACCAAGGTTCACTTAGCTCCAGGAGGTGGCTCGTCACTGGATTACCTCTTTGGTGGTGGTAGCAACTAGCAACTGAGGCCAAAATGGGTCACTCTTATCTTCTTACACTGTCTGTCTTTCTTCTGTCATTCTTGTGGAACCTCTTACTTTCTATGTTATCTAAATTTTTAGTATACGTATGTGCTTCAAATGTTGTATGATCGTATTTCAAACAATAACATTCTGTCTCAATTCCTACTTCTTTTTAATTTCACGTTTTAATTCATAATAAGTTAATAACCTCAAGTAAATGTTATTTATAAGAAAAAAAAACACTCCTAATATCCCAATTCTTGCAATTGAAGGCTTTTATTGGTAATTTTGTACTGTTATGGTAAAAATGTATAATTATCAGTCGGTAAAACGATAAAACTAAAAATAACAAAAAATGATAAAACAAAAAAAACAAAAAATGATAAAACTAAAATAAAAATTGTTTCAAGCGGCACAAAAATTTGTTAATGTATATGTTTTAGCTAAAACAACACAAATTAAAAGAATATAAAATTTTCATACATTTTATTAGAAAAAAATAAAGTTATAATTTATATAGAAACTTGAAAACATTTTATTAAATAAAAGGAAAAAAATTTCTAAAACATCTTATATTTTAAAACAGAAAATATTCTGTTTTTGTTCTGTTTTTTTTTCTTAACTATATTCGGTAATCTCTTTAACTGGTACTTTTACGGTTTTGCCGTTAAAAAATTGAGATATTTACGAAAACAGGCACAGTTAGAAAAAGATTTTCGAAAAAAACCATAAGACCATCTTCAATGAGGGGTTCTTAACATTATTTTTAATATAAATTTTGTAAAAATGAAAGTTAAGAACCTTGTTAAGAGTTGTTAAATTTATGTTCTTCCAATGGTACAACCCCCATTTGGGGTTCTTAAAAAAAAAAAAAAAGATTGAGTCTTCTTTATCAACAAATCTCTCATTAACTGCTTGACAAGTCTTGAGTCTTCTTCAACCAGCAAGTTTCATTCCTCTGAGATCCTCAGGTTCTTGAATAATGCTACACATGTTGCTTTGTTTGTCATCAGAGCTCTCTCATTTTCCGATGACAAACAACTCTTCAAATTTCTTCTCTCTGAGTACCCAAGCTTTTCGATTAATGCTCGACGTCTACCAAGCTTTTAATTCACCTTTGACAACTCATCAATCTTTTCAAGAGAATTAACCTCCATTTCTCCGAGCTTTCTGTTCTTCTTTCTCCAACAAGCTTTCTTTTTAAGCTTCATGCTTTCAGTCTCTGCTCCCAACACTTTCCTATAAATCCTTAATCTCCTCATGTTCCATAAGTTTAATTTTCATACTGCTTCTTCTCATTTTCCTCGAGGTCAAGCAAATTCACCTTGCCAAGTTCTTTCGCACAGAAATCTTCTTCACACAAACCATCAAAAATGATGTTCTCTGTTCCCACTCAGTTCCACAATGTTCAAGCTACGGTTGACATATCAAGAGCTTCTTATTTACTTCTTGCAAATCCAAAGTTAAGCTTTCCACAGCTTTGTTCAGGCTCCTCAAAAGTAATCTTCACCTGAAACATCAAAGCAACAAAAGTCAATACATCAACCACAACCTGAAACAATCAAAGCAACAAAAGTCAATACATCAACCACAACCTCAAAGAAAACAATCACTAAACTAAACGTTGAATCAAGGCCTTCACTAGCAAAAGTTTCACGATCAATTAGAAAACTATCAAATTACAGATTCCAATCGGATTAAACTTCAATTAGATAAACAAATCATAGTATCAAAACCAAGCACTAATGAAATGTATCAATTCAGCTATTCGAAATTAAAATTACCGGTTTTCATGAGCTAAGAGCTCCGGAAACGCCATTGAAGTTCAAACACACGGCAGTGATGCCGGGAAAAGACAAATACTCATCCCACAGGGCGAGGAGAATGACTGTGAGAGGCAAGGCGGGCGCTGATAAAGTAGTCCAACTCGGAGACGAGAGAAAAAAGCGGCGTGTCGTCAAAAGCAAAGGAGAGCCTAGAGAGAGCCACCGGAGATAGAGCTGCGGCGGAGATCCGTTTCAGAGAGGGGAGGAAGAACTACGGCGAGAGAGACGAGAGAGAAAGTCGCAAAATGAAAAAAAAATTGGAAGATATTTTTTTAGAATTATCAACCAATCACAATTGTCCACATAACCTTAAAAACTGCATTAAGAACCGATCCTTAAAACCCTTATATAAGGATCGGTTCTTAGATAAATGCCCATTTCTTTTTTATTTTTTGGTGTTTTAATGCTAAGAACTCTCCTTTAGAACCCCAGTGAACCCCTTGTTGGAGATGCTCTAAGTTACAGTAAAACATATACAGTTCATGCTTTAATAACTATTCATGACATATATACCCTCAGCGTATTTGGGGGAATATGTCTCCACCAAGTGGGCTGACGTCATGACGCATTAAGGGAGAATTTTGAAATAAAAATGATATTAGGTGAGATTAGTTAAACAGTAATTCCCGAAAATCCATGAGTAATATGTGGACAAGAATTAAGCGAAGTGTTTATGGTGCTGTTTATAACTCTTGTACTTATTTCAGACAAAACTCTGATTACTAAGTTGAGCATTGAAGTTTATAAAGTTAAACTGTATATTTAATGTTATGTCGAAGCTTGGTGAATGCATTGATGGTTCATGGTTGAATTAGTTATTGTGAACTAGTTCGGTAGTGGAAAGATGAGTCAATGTTTTTTAAGTAACTGCTTATATAAAATGCTTAGTAACGTAAAGAGAAATAACAACATAATGGTTTTTTTTTGTTCTTGCAGGTTATGGACAAAGTTGTCATTGTTTTAGTTGGAGAGTTAAACGTATCAGCAGGAGGCAGCTGGGATCTCGTGTTGACGACGAGATAAGTTACCAGGATCTGAAGAAGTTGATTAAGAGAGAGTTAGCTGGAGATATAGCAGGAGTTGTTGGAAGAATAGCATACTTGATTCCAAGTGAAATGTCAGTGTTTTCTATTGGTGCATCACCGCCTGTCTCTATAACAAGTGCTGCAGGGGTGAAGACGTCCACAACATATTATTATTTCTTATTGCAGAATAGTTATAAAGCTTTGTTTTCATAAGACAAACTAAGCAAAACAGGGAACTAAACCATATGGTTAGAATTCAGAACCCAAACATCGATACGAAAGCTAGGGAAACAATGTTTTCAGCTAATAAAATGAAACAATTGCCAGAAGTTGCTAGGAACCCATGATTTTAAGTTCTATGAAACACTAAAATGAAATCATTAAGTGGAATGAAAGAACAACAACACAGATAAAATCTAAAACTGCAGCTAGTTGGCAACCATATATACAAGGAACATGCAACATATGTCATTGTAAAAAAAAAAAGTGAGCTTAACCACAACATATCTAGAACTGATGAACAGAAATGATCAATAACGGAGTGTCCACTTAATTAGGATCTAACATGCGAAAAGAGGGAAACATTAGATTTAGGCAATCAACAAACAGAAATTGAGCTTTGGTTTGTGGATATGTACGGCCCATGGACGAAATAAGATCTAAATTATGTCCACACCATATTATTAATACTTCTTATTGCATGATAGTTATAAAGCTCTGTTTTCATAAGACGAAACTAAGCAATACAGTTAATAGCAAAACAGGGAACTAAACCCTATATATGGTAGAATCCGGAACCCAAACATCTAGACGAAAGCTAGGGAAACAATGTTTTGAGCTAGTAATATCAAACAATTGGCAGAAGTTGCTAGGAATCCATGATTTCAATTTCTATGAAACATTAAAATGAAATCATTAAGTGGAATGAAAGAACAACAACGCAGATAAGATCTAAAACTGCAGCTAGTTCGCTACAAGAAACATACCAGAAGAAATTGCAGAATCCCGATCTGAACACTCAACATGTACAAATAAAAAAAAACAGAAATCAACATTACATATTGCATATATTTAAAGTGAGGTTTAAAAATTAGGGTTATATACCAGCAGCTACCGGTTTGCATCTCATAGTGCGTGGTCTCTACATGAATTTCTGAAAGACAACCCTTTTGAACTGAAGCTTCGGAAGTTTCTGTCTTTCCCTCAATTTCCGACTGGTACTCGTCGAGCCGCATAAATCAGTCGATGAGCGAAGCCTCGAACGCTTGTTTAGAAGAGCTGATCCTATCGGATCTCCAACTTCAGCATGCCTCTTAGACATCTTCTCCGGCAACGGGGAACTCCTTTGAACTTCCTTTTTCTTCATAACCGATGAAATCCTCCTCAACTTGGTGGCTCCTCCTCTTCTTTCCGCTTGCTCCTCGTCTTCACGATGGTTGGGTTGGGAAAAAATAATTTCGGCCGATGGAATCGAATTTTGAACAGAAATGCTTAACTTTCTCTCTAATGCAGGCCTTGAGATATGGGGACAGAAGAAGCTGACGTCAGGTTTGCAAGGGTATATCAGTAATTTTATACAGAGGAAAGTGGCAAATTCCGAGGGACGTTGAGAGAGTGGCTTATTTCGAAAGCCATACCCGAAATTGTGGTTTTTTTGAAATAAACTTTAAAAAATTTCATTCGTGTTATGTAACCAGTAATTTTTATTTTATTTTTTTGGTCTTGTGCTTAGGCAAACAGAGAATTAATATTCCAGCTTGGTAAAGAAAATAAAATTGTTGGCCCATTCCAACATATTATTTTATTTCCCTTTCAATGTTTTTTGGGTCGTCATTAATTAAACTTCGAGGCGCACTCTTTGCCTGACTCTCTTCCGGCGACGACGGTAGAGCCTAAATGGATCATAATTCGCCGAGATCTCGTCGGAGCCGGAAACCGGAGCCGAAACCCGACATATACGCTACTTTCGTAGTCCACTCCCACTCCGATTCTGATCAAGGTCGAGATCGAGACAAACGTAAAGCCAAACCTGAAGAAGACGAAAATGTCGATTTATACGCTACAATGGTCTACAAAGGCGATAGTGACGGAGGAGGAGAGGAAGATGATGAAGACGACGACTCTCTACTTCCTCCTCTCCTCAAACGTCTTCCCAAGGATTTCGGAGGCGGCGCGTCCCTCGATTACGACGAAGACGACGGTGACGACGGTGACGAATCCAGAGATTTCGGCACTATGATTGTGAAAACGGATCGGAGTAGTCATAGGAAGAACATTCCGTACTCGTCTAAACCGCGAATGACAGTTAGTCCTAGGAGGAGAGCGAGAGGCGGAGATGAAGAATCTTCTGATGAGGAAGATGAAGAAGATGATGATGACGGAGAGTACGGTACTTTTGTTGTGAAATCTTCGAGTAAAAAGGGAAAGGAGAAAGAGAAGGAGATTGATATGTCAACTATGGGAAGAGCTGTGGCGAGTATGCAGAAATCAAATTTTGGTGGTAAGGCTCGGAAATTGGATCCTTCTTCTCACCTTCAAGGTGAAGATCATCGGAAAATGCAGCAGCAGAACAGTAAAATGTCGACTACGTCTCTTCCTGATAGCATTACTAGAGAAGATCCAACAACAAAATACGAATTCCTCAATGAACTTGGTAAATTACTTCCCCTATAGCTTGCCTTGCTCTATCGGATTTTCTCCATTACGTTGCTAGGATCATGATCAGCCATTAATATATCTCTCAGTATTTGTTCCAATTTTTGCTTACTGTATCAAATCTGGCATTTGGATTGGCAGGGAAAGGATCATATGGGTCTGTCTACAAGGCAAGGGATTTGAAAACATCGGAGATTGTTGCTGTGAAAGTTATATCACTTACTGAAGGGGTATTAAAAGCTTTATCCTCAAGCCTAAGTTAAAATGTCATAGTTCTGAAGTACTCTTATGTGATTCAAGCTCTACTTTTTAATAGGAGGAAGGCTATGAAGAGATCCGGGGAGAAATTGAGATGTTGCAGCAGTGTAACCATCCAAATGTTGTCCGCTACCTTGGGAGTTACCAAGGAGAAGATTATCTTTGGGTGAGCATGTGTGCCGTAGCTTGGTTATCTTGTTAGATATGGCAGCTCGTACTGTTTGGAATCAGTTTTTTTTTTTTCTTTTCCTTTTATATATTGTAGTTTGTATATGCGTTTTGAGAATACAGTCTCTCTAGTTACTAATTTCTGGCTTTTGACAGATAGTGATGGAGTATTGTGGAGGTGGGAGCGTTGCTGATCTGATGAATGTTACTGAGGAGGCGTTGGAGGAGTATCAGATAGCATATATATGTCGGGAGGCGTTGAAGGTATCCCACAATTTCGTTTCTGTAACCTTCACTTTATAGAATGACTAGAAGCCTAGAAGCATGAAGAAGAAAAATGATGTCTGCTTCCTGTATTTGATGTTACTGTCTTTGCTTGGCAAATCTACTTTCAATATGTCATTGGCCTAATACTTCTGTTTGTATCTATGTCTTATATGTAGGGCCTTGCATATTTGCATTCAATCTTTAAAGTCCATAGAGATATTAAGGGTGGAAATATCTTGTTGACTGAACAAGGAGAGGTCAAGTTGGGTAAGTTAGCTTGGGGAACTATATATCCACCTGCTTGAAGAGTGGCGTTTACTTATGTTCTTTCTATTATACTTGTTGTTGGCTTTTTATAATCCAAGCTTGGAATCTTCCTTTGCCTTATCTGTTATTAACTAGAATTTTTTAATTGCTTTACAGCTGCATGCTGATTCCAAACTTCGCTACCTTGATTTTTTCAGGTGACTTTGGGGTTGCAGCTCAACTTACGCGGACTATGTCGAAGCGAAACACGGTAAAGACCTATATAAATAAAGCTTGCTATGGTTAATTCAACAAGCTGTCTTTGATCAGATGTGCAATTAAAGCCTAAGAGACGTTTTGTGCCTGATGGTGGGATTCTTTAATGTTTTCTGTTGTTTGAAGTTCATTGGGACTCCGCATTGGATGGCCCCGGAGGTTATTCAGGAAAATCGTTATGATGGGAAGGTAGGTGTCCTATCTGAAAAATAATTTGGTCTGATAAACTCTTTAAAAGTTTTCTGAGTAATGTAAAAAACTTAGACTGACGTAATGGCACCTTCCATATCTAAAAGGTAATTGCCGTAGTTTACGCTTCACATTCACCTTTTTTTTTCGGTCACGACGTTTCACATTCACTAAATCTAATATTATTTTGTTTTGAAGAAAGTAATTAAGGTTTTACTGAAAATGGTTGTGCTAACCAGTTCTATGATATCCTAATGTTAGAGGAAATTAGCTTTTGATATGTAGCCAGTTAGAAACCACGACTGCACAAGTTTTCTAGAGAGTAGATTCAAGGATATTCGTGTTAACTTCTTGATGATATTTGAGCTCTTTACTGCAGGTGGATGTATGGGCTCTTGGTGTTTCAGCAATTGAGATGGCAGAGGTAATATGGGATGACTTCTCTTAGGACTTCTATTACGTTGTAGTTGGCAGTTCAGCACTTTTTATCTGATAACTGTACAAGCTAAATAAGTTAATGACTGTTTTGAGTGCTGATTATACTGTCAGCTGTACTGAGTCTCTCGCCTGACATGTTATGGAAAAAAATGAAGAGATTTTTTGCACATTTTGATTTACGCTCTTGACCCCTCGTCACTTGGCTCGCTTCTTTCATTTTTTAATTCTTAATCATCATGTAGTTTTTGTCTGACATTTAGTCGTGTTGTTTACAGGGGCTTCCTCCAAGATCAGCAGTTCATCCAATGAGGGTTGTTATATTAAGCCATCTTGCTTTTTTATTATGTTACCAAGTGATCAGATACCTTGCTGAGTTAAGGACGGACAAACTATACAGTCCTGTTTTTTTCTCTCTTTTCTTCTGGTTTTGTTTTTTTTCCATGTTTGGAAAATTGGAATGAAGTGAGTTTGAACTTGAAGCCAAGCCTAAAATTTTTTGTTGCACAACGTTTCGAGTTTGGCTCCGCTTCACTGGTTTCTGTAAATGTGGTTGGTGCAGACTGCTCATTAACTTTAGTTGTAAGCGGTTTGGTTAAGTCTGTTTTGAATCCAATGTCAAAAAGCTTGGTGTTGTTAGTTTTTCCTATAAATTGAAATGAAATGAAGTATATACCTGGTATGAACTCATTCATATTGTTATGCTAGAAAATGGAGGTTTTGAAATACTCTTCTCTTCTTGATTGGTGAGTGGTAAAAGCTAGGTAAAAGAGGGGGAATGTGTACTTGTTTGCTTACTTGGTGGCCTTTAATCTCATCATGCTATTGTCATTATTTAATATCTCATTTCATACATCCATCTTTGCTAGGTTTTGTTCATGATATCCATCGAGCCAGCTCCAATGCTTGAGGATAAAGAAAAATGGTATGTCTTTAACCCCTTTGGAATTATCACAATGATTATTGTTATCATTAAGGCAGAAGGGAAGATCCTAAATCATCCAAGCACAATCAGTACCTTACATTTTGAAGTATAGTTCCTTGTAGTTACTTCGTAAAATTATGGGTCCACAGGTGCTATGGTACTTTCATATCCACAATATGTAACATACAGTGCTTTATCAATTTTTATGGTCTATTACTTAGCTCCAGAACCACTTATTTCATGGGTCCAAGAGTTATTCCTAGCATTGGCAGTGAAATATTATATATGTGGTTGGCAGCATACATTTATTTAAAAACATTGACCTATAAGCGCGCTGAAGCATAGTAATACTATTCTCGTTAAAAAGATCTTTGCAATATCTTATGGCACACTCAAGTGTTGGTTGCTACCCTCTGCAGGTCTCTGGTCTTTCATGATTTTGTTGCAAAGTGCCTCACAAAAGAACCTCGTCTTCGCCCAACTGCAGCTGAGATGCTTAAGGTAAAATACGATAGTCTTTTGCCTGTACGCCGGAGATCTTAGTATGTATATCTCAATGCTCTGTTTTTTTTTTCCCTTTTTTTCGTTCTTTTCAGCTAACTGTGACTCTTGTTAATATTATGATATCTTTGAGCTTTAATTGTCGGAATTATCATCACTTTCATAGCTGGCATGCAGTTTAGTGTTTAAGTTGTATGGGTTCTTCTGATACCATTTATTATTTTCGATTTAAATTCAGCACAAGTTTGTTGAGAGATGTAAAACTGGGGCGTCTGCAATGTCACCAAAGATTGAAAAGTCCAGACAAATCAGAGCTTCAATGGCTCTGCAAGCGCAAAGTGTTGTCGCACCTTCTTCAGAGGACGCTGTATGTATTTTTTTTCTCAAACAGTCACCGTCTCATAGTTAAGCCCATCTTCATTCCTAATATCTTTGCCAGTCAAAATTGTCTAATTATCGTATAATCTTGTAACAGTCAACACTGGATCCAAAATCAAATGAAGAAATTGGAATTACTTTTCCATCTAAACCTCCTAACAGTGGATATCAAACTTCTACCGAAGCACCTCCGACCAGCACCCTGAATCGGCAGCATATATCAGGCAACACTGGGTTTGCTGGAGAAGGCAAGTATTATATGCATGAATATCTAAGTCCATATTGCATGCTTGCTTTCACAGAAGTAACCCAACCAAAAGGGGTGTGTGTTGTTGTTGACTGATCTTGAGGCTATTACGCTCCTTGAGGATTTTCTGTGAGCCCTTAGACTGTTTATATATTGAGCAATCTGCCTTTCCGAACCATCTTTAGAATTGTTGAGTGCATTTTCTTGGTGACTTTGATCGTTGGTGTCTAATAACTTATGTTTTGGTGATTTCGCTTGCAGCTGTGTTGGCACATAGCTAGGAGATTCTATTGTGAATTTTCTTCCATCCTGGTTTTCAAAAAAGCATGTAACTTTATGTTTGCATTGGTTCATGTGATCAGGTGGTGAATTTGGAACTATGATTGTTCATGGGGAGGATGAGACAGACGAGAGTGAGTCCAGGTCTCAACTTGTCAGAGAGAAAGAATCTTCATCTTCTCAGGTTGAAAGTGTTTCTCGTGGATTCTCAGGAGAAGAATTACCTGACTCATGGTATTTTATCTGTGAAACTCTTTTGTGTTTATATTTTCTTTAGTATCATCCAATTTATTGAAAATAAAGTAATATGGATATATAACGATCAGTATCTGATGATGTACTTGCTTCCTAAGTATAGAGTTTATTCTGATATTGCTTGCTAGGATCCATGACAAAAAGTATCCTCCTGCCACCGACGTTCCAGTTGAAGATTCGACTTCACAGAGCATGCAGACAGCTTCATCACATGAGCATAAAACCAAGCTAAATACCATATCTGGAACACAAACGGAAGGTGGCAGTGATGCAAGTGGTGGTACCTTGAAGAATGAAACTGTTGGCAGGAAAGCTTTTGCTTTACAAGATAAGGTTAGTTAGTTTTGTGCTGTATTTGTGCTACAGTCTACTCAAATGCTGTTGCATGGTTAAAATCTGTCTCGTTTCCTGCAGTTATGGTCTATTTACGCAGCTGGAAATACAGTACCGATACCATTCTTGAGAGCAACAGATATATCCCCAATTGCACTCTTGTCAGAGAACATGATCGGAGGCATGCAACAAGACGGGAATGGAACTGTAGCCGTTGAAGCACTTCAGGAGCTCTTCACTTCTGATCCCCAATCCAAAAAAGGCCGACGTGGACAAAACGAGGTGAAAAACTCTCTCTCTCTCTCTCGAACTTGAACTCGTGAATCATAATGTTCTAATAATCTGTGGGAATATGAAATGGATGCAGATGCCTTTACCTCCAAGTGTATACCAAAGACTGACGACAAGCTCTTCTCTGATGAACCTTGCACAAGTTTTAGCGTACCACAGAGCGTACGTTTGAGATCAAATAGCAAACCAGTTTATGATTTTCTTTTTTATGTCTGACTATAAAACCTTAAAACCTATTGCATGAATCACAGGTGTTACGAGGAGATGCCGCTGCAGGAATTGCAAGCAACACAGGAGCAGCAAACCATTCAGAATCTGTGTGATACTCTTCGCACGATTCTCCGGCTCTAAGTTTGTTTTATGTTCATATCTGTTGCTACTCTTTGTATTAGTATAGGTTTGTCTCAACAAGTACATTTTTTTCTTCTATTTTGCTATACCCTTTTTTTAAAACAAATAAATTTTGTATCCTCTTAGTCTTAGTACAATTGCTAGAGATATTCTTAGTATCCTCTCAGTCTCATTCTTCGTCGCTATTAAATAGAGAAACCTTTCTTGATTACAAAAATATTACAAGTCGTGGTGTGGCAAAATTTTGTAACGAAGAAGTGAAGCATGGCGAGATATCAAAGTCTGATTGTAGCTGCTTTGTTACGAGCTTCGCGCCGTTTTGCCTCACCGGCGACTTGTTTTTCCGTTAGGACTTTTTCTTCTTCCTTACTACTTCGAAAGACGACTACTCTCACTCTTCCTCGCTATTCTCCGTTCACTTCCTCCATCGCTACGTTTTCTTCTTCTTCTCCTTCAGTTCGACCGGCGAAAACCGCCGGAAGTAATGGCGATGAAGAAGACACTTTTGACTGTAAGCTAAATTATTTCTGGGTTTTAGGATTTTAACTCTTCCTGCATATGATCGGAGTGTTTTGCCTTTCTCATGTCTATCAGGTGTTCGTTGAAATGTCTCCTGTCTAAATGTATATTGTTGCTCACTTTTGGCCAAATGATTGCTTCACCTTTACCGTGTGAACTCCTTAATGCTTTCGCGTTTGATTTATGTGCCATAAGAATTGTTTGCGAGCTTCCGTCTACATACTTAATGCTCCTTAAGAGTTTCCTGAGAAACCAGAAATGATTGAACTCATCATCTCATGTAATACTACACTACTAATTGTATGCTCTAAGTTAGAAACTTTTTTCACTGTTTTTGATTTGTTATTAAGTTCAGATTGATTCTCTAATTCAGTGTCATTGATCCTCTTTGTGCATTTTTCTTGTCCGTACAAGCTGATTCATAAGATACTGTTGGTTCATATATATGCTTCCAATCCAATTGGCAGATCAAACAATTGATGATGTGGAGGCCATAGATGATTGGGAAGAAGAAGATGAGGAAGTTGAACCACAGGTACCTTTCTGCTACATTATCTCATCACTTCACCCCACTCTTATTTCATTCGTTTTCTCTAAGCTAATTTTTTTGTTCTGTTTTACAGCTTGGCGATGGAGGAGATGGTGGTGGGATTGTTCTTAGAGGTGTATCATGGGGTGAAAGAGCTCTCTCTATTGCTGCAGAAGTTTTGAAACAGTCTGAGGAAGATTTACAATTGTTTGCTTTCAGAACTTCACCGCGTGGATATATATATGTCAGGCTAGACAAACTCTCGAATGAGTAAGATTCTTCACCCTTCTATGTAAAAACCATACGTTTCACAAGCTAATGAAACTTTTTTTTTCCTTCTCCTTCTACAAAGATATGGATGTCCTACCATGGATGAGATTGAGGAATTTAGTCGAGAATTTAAGAAAAGACTAGATGATGCTGGGGCTGCTAAAGTTGTCCCAGAGGATTTAGCCCTTGAGGTAAAAAAGAGTCTTTCCCCATGAATCAACGATGGCTCAGGTCATTTTGTTCTAAAATCTGTCTCCGTGTTGGTTTTATCCTAAAGGTTTCATCTCCAGGAGCAGAGAGGCTGCTGAGAGTCCATGAGGACTTACCTCGATTTAAGGAGATGCCGATGACAGTAAGCTATGTGGAAGAAACAAACTCGAGGAAAGTAGGAAAGAGTGCAGTGTTCTTCTTGGAGTCTATAGATGCAGAATCAGAGAACTGTATCTGGAAATTAGCAGATGTGAAGGAGAACAGAGATCCCAAAAGCAAAGGCAGACCGTTAAGCAGGAAACAAAAGGACCTGAGAATCAAATTGCCTTTCACAGATCACAAGAAGATAAGTCCCTACTTGGATTAGTTAAATAGAAGTAGAAGTAGAGTTGCTAGCAAAGGAAGTTCATGTAACTAAAAGGTTTTACATTGCTGTTTTCGGATAACTTCTCTATCCCAGTAGTCATATCTTCTCTAAAATCACAATCGCTACTAAGATGTTGGAACATGTGAACAGAGAAAAGCTGATTAACAAAAAAATCAAAAATTAAAATTTATTAATATCAAGAACTATCGTCATCTTCAAACATTGAGCCAACAAGCTCTAACTTCCTGTATTCCCTTTCCTCTACTGGTTTCATAACGTATGGACCATCTGGTTCATCATATGGCTTTGAGGTTCGGTATTCCCTATCTGTTATCGATCTTATACCGTCTGGATTTGATTCCACTTCATCTTCTTCATCATCATCTTCTTCTTCCATGTCATCCTTTGGAGGATATCCTCGGGTTTGTGCTTGTAACCATTGATCAACAACCCCACACTCAATTGCATATCTTGCTGTGCGTTCCAGGTACCCTTTATCGTTCATAAGATCTGGCTGAACCGTAAGCATTCTTATTAGACCTAAAACAGAGTGTAGTTCAGTTAATCACCGGTATAACTTTCCAATTCCTATAGAAAAAAAAAAGAAGTGAAATGTACCAGCAACAATGCCATCTCCAGATGCTGACATATCCCTCGTAAAAGGAGTAATGGGAGCATCCTCCATTCCAGAAACAGCACCATTGTGCTCTTTGGTATAGTAATGGATCTTCGAAGTACCATTGGTCACAAACACGACCTTGAGATTGTCATGCCAAAGCTGTTGCAGAGTTTCTGGTGCATGATGGACAAACTTACTGATGTCATTGTTTTTTGTATCGAACTCTTCAGTTGGCTCAATTCCGCATAAGAATTCAAGTTCCTGTTTTGTGATTTCAATTACGTCTGCAAGATCCCATGCTTCCTGTATGAAAGGCTTGGTTTCTTCGCTGGATTGCCATAGTGGTAAAGGAAGATTCAAGTCATAGAAAATGACATTTCCTAGTTGCTTTGATATCTTGATGGCTTGTATCGTAGTTGACATCATCTTCTTATCGAGAAGAGAATGCGTGCTGAAGTAGAACATTTTCGCCTGCACGAAAGTTAAGAGGAAGAGATTGGTGAACAAGAAAAAGAAGTTAAATAACTCAACATTCCAAATCTTCGAGACAATGTTTACCTCTTTGAGCACATCAACATTGATTTCAGATTTAGAAAGCGAATCCTCTGCACAGGGTTTGACACAAGTCGATTTCAAGCGACCTCTCTTGCTAATCTTCATAGTAGAACACGCCGTAACCCTTTTACCATCAATCCGAACTGATCTAGTTTGGACTTTGCACACATTTAGGTAATACAACATGGCTTGACCATAGTCATCATCCCCAAGTTTGCCCATAAAAGCAACCTTACCACCCAAGCTTGCAAGAGCAATAGCTACACCTCCTGCACATCCACCAGGCGCCCGAATATACTTCTCCGGTGTCCACCTCGCATCGCTCATCCGTTCGTGTAGTTCATAATCTAAAAGCCTGTTTGCTGGCCTTCCCCAGGGCACAAAAGCATGTTGTGCAGATCCAAAGCAACACACAAGAGGAGGCCATCCATATGAATGACTAATATCTTCACTTTCATGTTTACTCAGATCAATCTCTTCTCCTTCACTCTCGGCATCAGTGCTTTCAGCAATCGAGGCTTCCTCGACATCACTAACCTCATCATATGCAGTAGTACCTAAATCATCCTCCATTTCTTTATCTTTCTTAACAGTCCTCTTTCGTCTCACTTTCTTCTCGGTTTTTACTTCCTCCACATCAGAAGAAGAAGCTGCAGCTACAGCTGCATATACATAGAATTCAAATTCCACACTCATGAATCATCGAATGAGAACATCAGCTACGAAATGGTAAAGTTCATACCTTTCTTTCTAGTTCTTCTCTTTGAGACAGTGCTTTCCTGGTCTAAAACATCATTGTCTAACAAAAGTTGAGAACTTTCTTCTGTTGGTTCATCCGTAACTACCACTTTCTTCTTCGTTGTTCGAGCACCACCTCTCTTAGGAGCTCTAGATGGTTTCTTTCCCACAACCGCACCGTTTCCATCATTATCTTCTTCTTCTTCAAGAGGTGCCGACTCTGATAACTTTCTCCTACCAGAAGCCATAGTAAAGCTTTGTTTCCCATTCCATCTTTCACCTCGAAACTTCACAAAACCAAGTGACTGGAGTAGACAAGGAACATCTGCATTGCATCTGCCAAAATTAAGCATAGCCATGAGAAAACCATTACATCAAATTCATAGTAACTTGCTATAACCTAAATTGAATAAGAAAGTGGTAACAAAGATGCAAAAATCTTCCTCAATTCAAATCATTCTTAATCATACTTCTTTAAAAAGATAAGAAAAGCACAACTTAAAGTTCGCACATTCCTGGGCAGTGGAGTTGTTCTACATCAAATCCATAGATACCCATGGAAGAAAATTAGCTAAGATTATAAAAACGGAGAGAGAGAGAGAGAGAAGCAAAGGGACCTGGGGAATGATAGGAATTGAGTGAAGGAGAGAGACGCCATGAAGATGAACTAAGAGCTACTTCCAAAAAAACGTAACTTGAACTGAAACTAAGCTCCGCAACCCATAAAGTAGAAAGAAGGCTAAACCCAGAAATCAACTGAGGAGCGGAATTTGATGGGAGATGGGGTTTAAGCTCTGAAACCGCAAGAAGCTTAGCGGGAGCCTAGCTGGGAGAGGATGAGGAGGGGTTTTTTGCGCTTTGACAAAACGGCACGCGTTCTTTGTTTAAATTTAGAAAACGTCATGATGTCTGTACTCTTTTCTGACCAGATCCGGTTTGAAAGACAAGCGGGCTAAACCAAGGATTAGACTAAAGATTTATTTAATACTAATGATTAATGAGCACATTGATAGAAAAAAAAAAAATTTTTATCTCTCCTAATATCTCTTTAAATAAATAAAATAAATGTAGTATAGTTAGTAAAGAAATAATACTTTTCAATTTTGATAAAGAATAGATAGTAAAAATTCATTGAATGAAAAGTAAAGATTCAATTTTTTTAATACAAAATCTGAAAATCATATAATACAGAAAATATAGGAAAACTATAATATAATTAGATGATATCAAATCCTTGAATAGAAATAAATCATATGAAAGAGACAAAATTAGATATTAAAAATATCAAATGGGGTATATGTCATATAGAAAGAATGCACTTAGCAAAAAAAAAACTACTCTTCTCTAAAAAGAAGCATAGAAATGTAAATAAATGTGGAATATTTAAAATGCTCAATGATCACTTCTAGAGGTGAACTTACTATATAATTGGAGGCATCCTTCATTTTAAAACCATCCAAGTATGAGAGAATTACTACAATTTATTTTTTTCGAGACGGAGTCATATCCATTCGAAAGAAGTACTCGGCTTAACGAGCGTGAAAGACAAATTAAAGGTACTTGAGATAAACAAATATTCGAAATGATTAAGAGAACAACTCGATAAAGAAATGTTCTAAATGATTGAGAGAGTTTCGAACAAATGGTTATTGGATTGATGTGTTTTTGAGAAACGATAGTTTTTTTAAAACTCGATTTATAGAACATGATTTATGGTTGATTAAAACGGAATTCGACTTTTTAATTGAATATGTTGAATTAGAATGAATTTGATAGTTTGTGATGTTTAGTGAAAAATATAAAATTTTGGATTGTATAACAGAGAGATCAAAAGTCTAGAGAGAATCGTTGGACGGGCATAACATTGAAGGTGGAAGTTCCTACAGTCAACTCATTTATCAACTCATAAATAAATTTATATCATATATCTAAATTAAAGTGGACATCTGAATTTTTAAATCTCTTTTTATATGATCGGACATTAACCGATGTCTATTTTTTTTTTTTGTTAAAGTAAAAAAACCGATGTCTATTTCTAATGTTAGTTTTGTTTTCTAAACTTTTAGTTATCCATATTTTCAGGTCAGATCGAAGCAGATAATAGTAATACTAATATTTTGGTCGGACTTACCGAATAAAATAGTCTAAAATGGGTTCGTAACTTCGTATCCTCTTCATTCGTTTCCTTTTTGTTTAAAAAAAAACACCGTGTATTTGTTTTGTTATTTATTCACTATTTATGTGGAAGAAAGATTGAAAGCTTTGAATCTGATTTTAAACAATTACAGTAGAAGTACCTTCTTTCTTTCGTTTTAGCTGATGCAAAAATATATTAAACTATTTTAACAAAAAAAAAATATATATATATATATATATATATATTAAACTTTTGTTGTGTAACTCAGCTTTAGCATCTTCAAAAACAACTACAACGTTCGAAGAAGTTGTGATTGCTTTGGGAAGCAATGTTGGAAACAGAATGAATAATTTCAAAGAGGCTTTACGATTGATGAAAGATTATGAGATCCGTGTAATCAGACACAGTCGTTTGTACGAAACTGAGCCTGTTCATGTGACAAACCAACCAAGATTTCTCAATGCTGCAGTAAGAGGTGTCACAAAGCTCAAACCTCATGAACTCTCGAACGTTCTCAAGAAAATTGAGTAAGAGATGGGTCGTGAAGAAAATGTATAAGATATGGACCAAGACCACTTGACTTAGACATATAGTTCCATGGGAAGCATAGAATAACTTCTGATAAACTCATCATTCTCCATGAGAGAATATGGGAAAGACCATTTGTATTGGCCCCTTTGCTAGATTTGCTTGGATCAGAAGATGTTAATAATGATCATACAGTTTCATATTGGCATTCATTCTCAATCCATCCTGGTGGAATTGTCCAAGCTTGGGAGAGAATTAGGTGGCGAAGCATTGCTTGGGAAAGAAGGTATTCAAAGAACCTAGTTCAAGCACATGCGACAGAAAATGATTAATTAACCTGTTTTGATCTTTGGTCAGATTACGATTCTAGCTATATCCGGAAATTTTTGTTGATAAAATTAGTTTGAAGATGCAAAACGTTTAATATTTCATATATATAAGTAATTGGATTTTATTTTATTTTTTTCTCTACAATCATAAACGTTTGATATCCAACGATTAATCTAACTTCATTTGTGGGTGGTCTTTCAATATTCATATTTTTGATGAAAATCATTTTGTGTTCTACATATTCAAAATTCTTTTTTTTGACCAAGTGAGCTAATTTAATTCTGAAAATTGGGGGACTTCAATTTCGATAATATAAAAGGGGTCTAAGATCTTTATCAAAAAATAAAAATAAAAATAAGGGATCTAAGACAAATGCCTTTTCTCCATAATTTAGTGTTGCCTTCTTCTTCTTCTTTTTTTTGTGATAAAATCAACCTTCTATTGTTACATGGATACAAAGAGAATGGTATCAACGTGATATGAGGGTTAAAGAGTAATGCGAGAAGCGTGAACTGGCTTTTGATGAAAATGTGACTCGATGCCTTGCTTGTTTTAATTCGCTTTCGTAGTTTTACATTTTGAAAGTGGGATACGTTACAATCATACAAAACACTTTTTTTTATTTAATATCTTTTAACATTAGAAAACGTTATTAAACAAAAAGAAGAAGAAGATAATGTTGCCGTTATGGAAGAACCATAATAATGACAACAGTCAGTGTGATACAAATTGAGAAGAAAGAATTATTGTACAATGAACCGATCAAAAAAGGAAGAGCAGTCATCAAGAACATGTGACACCTGATTCCTTCTTTAACGTCTAATTCCCATTTTTAATGCCCAATTTTCATCTTTAACGCTCACTTTTGTCTTTACTTTTATATAAATTTATGTAAAAGGTTGGGAGAGATAAACAAACTACAGCCTGATGATAGTGGACACATATTCTAAATAATTTGTATGCAACATATTGTGACGAAATCCTAATTATATTACAATTTTTTTGGGTTAAAATTATTTTACATCATTGTGTAGGCTCATGCTCGGATGTTCATTTATGTTTAAACTGTCGTGTGTGTATTTTAACAGTCATATAGTATATGAGAGGGGACAATAAATAATCAAGGATATCTAAAGTTTTCCAAAAAAAGGTAAATATATTAGGGTTTTCTTAAACACAAATAGCTGGAACTCACTTTTTGTATCGAATAATAAAATAGTTAAAATTGATCAAATGAGTTTTGGAGCATTCACCATTCAGTTAATCAATTTATTTTGTATGTGTGGGAAAAAAATATTATGTTCGTCTGATTAGTTTATGGAATACACGTGATCAAAGATAACAAAAAAATAATTAATTAGTAGTAGTTACGAAAAGAAAAATTGGGAACACTGAAATTTTGCAAACTAGTGAAATTTATAAGTTGTTGCTAAAATATACAGCCTTTTGCAATATGGTTGCTGCTAGAAATATACTAGCTGTAAAAATAGTCTCATAATTTTTGCAGAATTTGTTTGACTTGTTTAGAATTTCTATTTTTTGGATTTCCTATTTCGTATATCTCTTTTTCTTTTATAGAAAAAATATTTCCAATTCACCTTATTTCCTCTCAAATACAAATTACTTTTTATATATCTTCAAAAAATTTGGAGCGACCAAGATTCGATCCGCTCCTTAGATATTGGAACAATCAAGTGATAAAAATTCCCGTAAGTCCAGTCATCAAATAGTTTTCTTCAGCACAAGTGATAAAAATTCATAATGAGCTTGCGGATAACTCTTGCAATGTAATTTATTCGCTTTCAAAATAGTCAGCGCTGGTTTTAATTCTCACTTAAAAAAATTAGCAATGTGATAATCAATGTTAAACTTAAAAAAAATATACCAAAGACTAGAGCTTATGATTTTAGATTGGTCACTTCAAAGTATATTATATAGAACTACAACAAAGAATTCAACTTGCACTATGCTACATCCTAGGGAAAAAAAAAACTGAAAATATTACTTTCCTAGTGATGATACTCGAGATTTATTCTTACGTTTTTAAATATCTAATGTTCTTTTTCCATTAAATTTAAATTTACTAAAATATATTAACATTTCAAAAATGATAATCTACTAGTCATAATGAGCATATCAGATTAGTTACTATCGAACAATTCAACCTACATTATATATAGAACTACAAAATATGATTCAACTTGTAATGTAGCCAACAAAAATATGCATCAAATTGATTACTCTAAAATTGAACCACAGTTTGATGTCAAAAAAATTAACCATAAACCATTTAAAAAGATGTGACTCCAATTTTGTGAAAAGATAATGGATGACGTCTAAAACCAAGACTTTACCTTCAATACTGGATATCACACATCGCCTTCACATGTCTCCTTGTCTCTTATACTCACTCTTATCCAGATCTCTTGTCAGTCATCTGGAGTTGTGGACAAACCAACGCCTACGCTCAAAGATGAGCTCGACATCGTGATTGCAACAATCCGTAACCTGGATTTTCTGGAGATGTGGAGGCCATTCTTTGAGCCATACCATCTTATAATCATTCAGGATGGTGATCCTTCAAAGACCATCAAGGTTCCAGAAAGGTTTGACTATGAGATGTACAACAGAAACGATATCAATCGGATCTTGGGTCACAAGTCCTCTTGCAATCAGTGACTCTACCCAAAGAATGCACTTTGGTGCGGCAGTGCTACCTCGAGCTGGCTAAGCAAGTGAAGGAGAATCTTGAGAAGGTGGATCCTTACTTCATCAAGCTGGCAGATGGAATGGTCACTTGGACCGAAGCTTGGAACGAGCTCAACACCCCAAAGGCAATCGAAAACTAAAGCACCAAAAGTGGCTGGTAAGTAAAAGAGAAGAAAGTTGAATGAAGTTGATGCATGGTATGGTATGGTCTTAAGTAAAAGAGAAACACCTAAAAAAAAAAAAAAAAAAAAAAAAAGAAGAAGAAGAGAAACACCTCTATGTTTCTCATAATAATTATATCAAAAATATATGTTGTGTAATATGTTCTTAAGTTATGTGTGTTGCCTTTACGGCGTATATGTATGATAAATAATGATGGAAAAAATGGTAATGTAAAATATGCAATGTAGAATATGGTAATGTAAAATATGTAATATAGACTATGGTAATGTAAAATATGTAATGTATAATATGGTAATGTATAATATGGTAATGTAAAATATGTAATGTAAAAAATGGTAGTGTGAAATATGTAATGTAGAATTATAACTATATAAAAAAAATTTCTATTTCTTTTTGCGTATATTAATATTTAGAGACAATAACTAATAATGATAACTGTCTTTTAAATAATCTCATTTGTAAACAAACAGAGATGCTAAAAAAAAAAAAAAATTATAACTGCAAATGAATGGCTCGACTAATATGTCAGATGAGCAGTGTCATCAGTGGAAGCCATCACATTTCGAGATCAAACTCGCGAGCACTAAGCAAATCAACAAAACTTTTTGAAAGAACTTCTTAAGAAGCGATTACAAACAATGATTATTGTCACTCACTATACATAGACCTCCTAAAGTAAATGCAGAGAAATCTTGACGATTAGGCTAAGTTAGGACTAACCGGTTTATGGTTTATCTGGGAATCATTTAAGCTACTCCAAATATGGAGTTAGACATTGAAGCATAATGTAGATCCAATCATGAGTAACTCTCATATTCTGGCCTTTCTTATTTAGCCCAAGAAAGTTTAATAATCCATTTGTCATAAATAGGCCCAAAACTGTACTTGTCTCACTGTAACCGCCCTCTGGTGAAAACAAATTCTTACAAATTATTTGAAATAAACAAGAAAATAGCGCAGATACACCCTGAGACCTTTGACGAAGTTTTGACTCGAAAAACTAATGCAGCTATATATTTGGATAATTTTCAAATATTTTTCTTATTATAGTTTAATTAATTAATTATTATTATTGTAAAATTTTAAGGTTATTATGGTTTTATGCTTTATTATAAATAGTTTTCTAAAACCTTATATTATATTTAGTTATTGATAAATTGATTAATCGAAAAATTTTAAAGAGGTTTTGTTAAACTACTGTATAATCAAAAACCAACTAGAATAGTAGTAAACTTCTGTGGACGATCAAATTTTGTTTATCTTGCAGGCATATGTTTCGCCCTCATCTCTATTTTATAAGATGCCATTGTTAAAGAATTAGTGTATGGTTTAGTTTGGTTAACCGAGTTGCTCAAGTTTTATCATCTTCTATCTCATTATCATATGGTTCCCACAATTGAGCAGGAGTTCTTTTATAAGTCCAGATATAATCCACTCCTCAATTGATCTCAACGATTATAACGATAATTGTGTTTTAACACTTTTCTTACATTTTATAAAAGAAGGACGTTTTCTTTTTACATATTTTTCAAATAGATCGACCAAAATAAATATAATTAAGATCACTTAGTCTAATGGAAAAACATAAAGCAAAACGGTAAATGGAGGCGGAAGATAAAGATAAATGTAGGAAAAAGAGAACTTTCGCAATTATATCATCAACTAAAGCTTATGTTGTCTCAGTTGAAAACACATAGAGAAAGTGATTAGAAACAATAGCTAATAAATAATAAAGAAAAGTCAAATCAGAAAGAGAGTGATAGGGTTTCCGAAAAAGGAAGAGTAGAAGCTGCGAATGTGAGTTAATGAATAGAGAGCTTTCTATGTGTAATGTGAACTGTGATACTTCTTAGCTTTGTGTGTTTCTATTAAACTCAAGTGGGTTAGGTGGACTTTCCTTTTGACTTTTGTATTACAAATTATAGATTTTTTTTGGATAAAACCATATTGTAGAATTCCTTCTTTTTCTAATTGGGGAAAAATAATCTCGCAAGGAAATTTACAAATGCTGCATTATTGACTTGCAAATGAATACCGTAGTATGTTAAGAGCGGTCTAAACGACATGCAAATGTACTCATGATCATGTTTTTTCTACGGTCAAATTACATATGGCCGGCGCTTATTAATTGATTAAGACATTAAGTTCATATTTTCACACCTAATTTTGAACCAATAAAACACTATATATAATGGTCTTGTAATTTTGTGATAGATTATATCAAACCATTTCCCCAATCTGCATTTGAGTCATTAAGAAATTTTTTTTTAGGAAACCAAAAAACAAGTTCTTAATGATACATTCAAAAACATTATAAAATCTAAACGCCCGTCCCTTCATAACCGGTAGCTAGTTTTAATTACTTAGTTATCATTAAATATCAAATTAATCTTCTAAGCCATGCTAATTAGGCACAAAGAAAATTTAGTATACGACAAGATAAAGAGGGCATATTAATATATGTATATATATATATATATATAAACAATTATGAAAATACTTCAATATTAAGTGTAAGTAGTCGATGCATGAATAATGTGTGGTACAATTTGAATAGATAGATAGCTAGAGGGTAAAGGCAAGCTTTAAAGAGAGGAGAGTAATGAAGTTATACGAGCATGGAAACCTGACTAAACCCTAATTTCTTATTAGCTTTCTACCCTTTTCTGGCAATCGTCCCATCTCTCACAGTCATAGTCCCCAACCCTTTTTTATTTAATAAACATATAATTTCAGTCACCTTTTTTAAGATGCAGACAGATATATCTTATCAGAATTTTTAGTCCACAATTACCCTACTGTATACAACTAATTTTCTATTTTAAAATCTTTCACTTATAACTCTTGTCTAAGGATGTTATATTGTTACAGGACAATATATGGAAGAATTCATATTTTTATCACAATGCCAATGATGAGATTTGCTATTGATTGATATGGATACATAGAAACTCGAGGATATATATATACTGTTTTGAGCATGGTTGAAAGCTTTTAGATTACAAAGTATTAACAAAAAGCAGATACGAAATTAATCAGAGCCCTATATTCCAATCATTTAATCTCATTGATTAAAATGGAGATCATAAAAAAGTTATATGGTTTGTGTAGACTTCAGATTAGACTAGCGTACTGTATAAACATATTTGAATATCAAAGAGCTTATTAATAAAATAAAATATTTTTCAACTGTTTTGATTCGTGACTATTCTCGAACAATGGACGGATACATGGCAAATAAATCTTTTCCCCGTCGTCATATGAGATGGGACCTCATAACCTTTTTTATTCTAGAGATTTCTTAAGTTCAAACCAGTTTAGCAAACATGCATATATATGGTTTTGGCTTGTTATTTTGCTAGCTTAGACACGTAAAATATCAAATTGTACTGCTTGAAAAAAAAATCTAGAAAGATCACCTCAATCGATGTATATATTGGTTCTAACATTGAGATATACTTTAATCAAATAAAATTGTACGTAAGCTAAATTTGTGAGTAGAAGTAGGAAATCTAAGGAGAGTGAAGGATGCAAAAAAGTTAGTCACTGAAAGAGACGTGTGATTGATCACTTGTCTCCTTCCAATTTCCCTGTGGGGCAGTACATGCACGAAAGATGGAATCCATTCTTCTGTTCCTCCTTTCTTCACTATCTTTTCAAGTTTCTCTTTTTGAAAATTACATATATAGTTTTAAATTTTTTGATTTTGATTTAGCTCGAAGTGCACTTCCTAATTTCATCTTCCCTATAATTAGCATGCTAACAAATATGCTTGTTCTGTCTCAATTTCAACAATAAAGTGTCTATAGCTCCCCAAAAAAAGTAGATTTCGATCGTAAGCTTTCTAATTTTCTACTTTTAATATAAGAAAAACTTATGCATGTACATCATCCTTTTTTTTTTAACCGCGGGAATCCGCAACTACATCTTTATCAGGAGAATGATCTATATTTTTCTTTTGATAAAGAAATGATCTATATTTTACAAAACGATTTTCGTATTTTAGTTATTAATACTATTGAGTGGAAATTTCACGATGAAGACAAAGTTGTGAAGCATGGACAAGTTATGTTTTCAGTTTTGCAGGGAAATCATTTTGTATGAAATTTTTTTGAGAGGAAAAATAAACCAGATCAAAGATCTGCAGGAAAGGACAATTTTTAATTTATAACATGTGGCCGAGTCAAGGCTTACTGGCATCAAACTTGAATGAATGTAATCATATTCACACAATGTATTATTTAATATATAGTATTTTAATATCTTAAGTAGTCATCTCTTTTGTCTTTTGCATCACATATATGTAATATGTATGTCATATTTATAATTATTATCTGTACGATGTGGAAGCTGGTGAATATAAAGTGGGACTCTGCTTGTATTGAAAATATATATGGATGTAGATTGATTTTGTGTTTTTTTTTCCTCTCTTGGTTAATTTTGGACTAGTATTTTTTTGTTTTGTTGGAAATGGTTAATATATTGATCATAGTGAGGCCTTTACAAGGAGGACTAGTTATTACTCATCGCCAAGGCACATTATTGATTAAAAGAATCATATATTATATGAAAAAGCATGGTTGAAAAATGTTCAGCACAGCTTGTTATAGCAAAAACTAATGTACGAGGAGTTATATTTAGAGTCTTGATATTTTTGAAGCAAAATTAAATACCTCTGCAAGATTTTGCAGGGAGAGGTTTGTACTATCACTAGCAATGGTAGCAACATAGATAAAAGTCATAAAACCCTAGATCCGGTCCCTTTAATTGAATTCATTTATGATTTGACATAAAATAATTCTGTTAAAATTAAAGGTTAATTTTTCTAACGTTAAAAATTCTGCCTATCTTTTAACTCAATTATTATAATATGATTTTACTTATCTTGCCAAAACCGCAGCTTTAAGATTTATCATTTTGCTTTCAATATCCCCAGAAGTTTCATACTGAAACAAAGATTATAATGTTGTTCCCATTTTTTTTTAATTATATATATATATATATATATATATCTTTCAAAGTAGCTAATACTGTTATATATCATTAGATAAAGAACTCAATTCATAGTCTATATCCGAAAACAAAATTCACCACTTGAAATCCGTATCCACAACTCTTTGGTTTAAAAAATGATTAGTTTTTGAAATAGTTAATAGAAAGCAATTATGGACTGCATACGTCCAACACTTGAACTATCTTTTTTTTTCTCTCTCTCTATACAATTCTCACGGTCTCACTATATTTGATGTATATATATAAGCCCTCCTAGCTCATAAAAATACCATAACCCTAACTCTACAAGTCTGTCTGTCTCACTCTCTCAGTCTCTCTCAATCTCTAAAGACTATTTTTCAATCCATCCGTCAAAGATCATGAACCTAGAAGAGAAACCAACCATGGCTTCAAGGGCTTCACCTGCTCAAGCCGAACATCTCTATTACGTCCGGTGTAGCATCTGCAACACCATCCTCGCGGTAATTAATTCCCACACATATAAAGATTTATAACCATACGTTCATGACTCTTATATGTATGTAGATAATAAGCCATGCATGCGAAGCTAGCTCTATATATATTGTGTATTTCTTCAAAATTTTGTAGCTAATTTTAAACTAATCTACCTCTATATAGGTTGGGATACCATTGAAGAGAATGCTTGACACAGTAACGGTGAAATGTGGCCATTGTGGTAACCTCTCGTTTCTCACCACAAGCCCTCCTCTTCAAGGCCATGTCAGCCTCACCCTTCAGGTATATAACACTAGCATATATATATATATATACACATACATATGCATATATATATATAACTTTGAATATATATAAAAAGTGATACTAAGTATAGTTTATTTAATTAAACAGATGCAGAGTTTTGGTGGGAATGAGTATAAGAAAGGAAGCTCTTCTTCCTCCTCTTCCTCTACCTCTAGTGACCAGCCATCATCTCCAAGAGCACCCTTTGTCGTTAAACGTACTTAAGCCCCAAGATTATATATTACCATTTCTGGCTAACTTATTTTCTTCTATTAAATATGAAAATTAGTTAACCATTTTTGGTATTGCAGCTCCAGAGAAGAAGCAGAGACTTCCATCCGCTTACAACCGCTTCATGAGGTTAACCTTAATTTGAAATCTACTTCACTTCCTAGATATGAAATTTAATGCATGACTAATATATATATACATATATATATATGTAATGTAATCGTTTTTTTTTTTTGAACAAATATAAAAAGGGATGAGATTCAACGCATCAAAAGTGCCAATCCGGAAATACCACATCGTGAAGCTTTCAGCGCTGCTGCCAAAAATGTAAGACAGTAGTTAAATGGATTCAGATACCTAAAGTTGTTTTCATTAATTAATGTTGATTTTTTTCTAAAATTTTTCTATTTATGTAATTAAAAAATTGTCACAAACAGTGGGCTAAGTACATACCCAATTCTCCTACTTCCCTTACTTCCGGATGCAACAACCTCAGTGTAAGCTATACAAAACTCAGTTTGCTTGCATACGGACATGTCTATAAATAAAGCAAACTAAATTGTTAAAACCTAATCTTAAATGTTTTGTTTTAGGGTTTGGGATTCGGTGTGAAGAAGTGAAATCCCAAGGAAAAGCCTAAAAATAACAAGCACACGTGTGCAAGGACTACGTTACGGCGTCGTTTATCTCATCTTCTTCTTGTTTTAAAGTTTGTGTATTTTCTTTTGTATGTCATGTTTGCAGAAATGATGTTTGCCTTAGTTTTATTTTATGACTTTATATTTCTGTTCTGTCCTTAGATTTGAAAGTTACGTTACTTGATGTATCTCTTTGGACGTTTATGTCGGGACATTATTTGTCTTAATCCTATCAGATTTCTGCTTATTCCTCTCCATATCTAGGACAATAATTTTTCAAGTATATTTGTATAACTTTCAACATCGTAACTTCGAATTCGAGAATCTCTGACAATGACGTGTAGAACAAAACAAAAGTGAAAAAAAAAAAACACTTTTTCAGCGAATATTCATTACAATTATATATACACTCATTGTCTGAAACACTGTGAAAGAAGCAGACATAGATATCTCATATCTGAAGCCATTTTCTTCAGAACATTATTGACTGGTGAATAATAAAACAAAGACTTTATCTGCTTCCCCCCTAATCTAATTAACCATCTCACTAATTTAATAATTACCAAATCCCAAATTCACATATCTTTTGCAGTATCAAGAAACTAGAACTAGAATTCAAAGGAATCACAATGTTGTAACCTTTTCTTATGAGTCTGCAGGGAAATAAAGCTCATTATATTCTTGGTTTACCTCATCAGTGAAATTCCTCTGTTGTTGCTCGATTCTTTGAAGATGTGATGAAAGTTGTAGTATATCAACCGTGGATGATCCTTTTACGGGACATGAACTAGAACCAGAACTGATCTTTCCAGGATTGGTCCATAACGGTTCCATCTGGTGAGAGTTTATTGGTGAGTGATTGAGATTTCGGTTTGGTTGAGTGATTGAGAAGGTTGTGTTTGTAATTTCAGGGAAGTGTTGTTGGGACTGAGATGACAGAAGAGAGAGAGCACGAGTAGAGCGTGACGCCGCTGCCTCATGTAAGTCCCAAATAGAGGATACACCAGAAGCTTCTGGTGAATAGATCTCTGGTTTAGATTCATAAATTCTGCTGCTGTTTTGCCCAATCGTAGGAAACATAGAGCAAATAGGTTCGTCTTTGAAAGACACGAGTCTACTTGCCCGGTGGTCGTGCTCATTGATAACTCTATGTAGGAGATTACCGGGGAATGACTCTGGCAATACCAACGAGAAGTCATTGACTGATGAATTATCCAGAAACTTGTTGCCTACCACACCTATTTACACATATAATGGTCTCACACGATTTCGATACTTTGATACATAACTGGGAAGGGAAAAGGCAGAGAATGTGAGTACCTTGAGAGGTGCGGATAAGCTTGTGGCGGTTATTCGGTAGGAAATTGAATGAAGGTTTCCTTCTTCGCTCATTGTGACCAGCTAAACGCCTTCTACAACTTCTTTTGCCATCATCAAATTCTGAGAGGAAATGAAACCTGACCAGAAGAATCAGTAAAAGAAAACAAACTAATCATGATTCATGATGTATGTTAAGACATTGAAACGAACTACAGAGCCAGAGGCAACAACTTGAGAAGAGCAAGAAACAAACCTGCTGCACTGTTGACAAAATCTCTGTTCAATCCCATTAACTATGACCATTGAAGTTTTTGAATGAATCTCACAAACTCTATGCCTTTTGTGGTAATCTTTACAAGAGCTCAGATCCATATTGCAACCATATACTTGACACAAGGGTTTCAGGGAGCAAGAGTCTAAAGCTCGAAGCTTTTTAGCCGGTAGAGCTGATGTATCATCATTCCCATAATCCAAAAATCTCCTAACTTTGAAATCTATTCTAGTCAAATCTTGACTAGAGAACTTTGAAGAAGAAGGTGATCGGTTCTGCTCCTTCTTCTCTTCCTCATCCTTGTCGTGCAACAAATTCGAAGGAACCACTTTGCTAATGGAAACAGAACTGAATCCATTAGATTTAGCAGCCATGTCAGAAATTAACAGATCATCATTCTCCAATTCATTAGAGAGTCTTTGTTCAAATACAGCCATGGCTTTTCTATTCTCAGCAAAAGTATCAGAATTAGCTAATAAAACGCTTCTCCCGTAGCTCCAAGAATCCATCAGCAAACTGAAACTGAGAAAGGAGAAAAGTTCAAAGGTTTTGCCTAAGCAGCAATTTGATAAATGAAACAAAACCAAGTTGAGAAGCTTTCCTTCAATTGGCACAAAACCCAGATAAAATTTGACGAAAATAATCAAACCCTAAACAAGAAACTCAGAAAAAGATCAATACTTTCCGTAAAATCAGGGAAGCAATCAAACAGCAGGATTATCAGTGGAACATAAAATCAAGCAAAATCTGATGAAATTTTCCAACTTTTTCATCTTTCCCTCTAATACAATTTAAGGTATATTTGTCAGTAAACAGAAGAACCAAATCGTCAAGAGAACAGAACAGAGTACAAACGTAGAGTAAAGAATATATAAAATTATAAACTTACCGATTAGATTAAGACAGAGGAACAGAGGAACTATGTCTTAATAAAATAAAACAGAGAAACTGTTGTGTATAGGAGGAGGAAGCAAAGAGAGAAGAGAGATTGAGAATGATAGAAAAGTGAAATTGGGAATAAGGAATAAGGTGAGAAGGTGACGTCGAAGCAGATACTGTTGGGTCAACATGATTTCCACTACACCCATCTTTTATCTTATTTATGATATAAGATTGAACAAGTGTTTACAAAACCATTATTAAATATCAGATATAGTTAGTTTACACTTTACATTATCAGCAAAAAAAAAGGGAAATAAAGAATGACATAAGAAACGAATTTGACTCAAATCTGTTCTTTTTTGTGTGCCTTCTATAGTTCTTTAAACGAATTTGACTATAATCTGTTATTTACTTCTTCTTTTTTGTGCCTTCTATAGTTCTTTACTAAATATATAAAGAACTATAGAAAAGTCATATAATTATAGTTATATATCAAACTATTGTAATGTTTAGTGTATTAGATTTCATATATTTGATAAAACTTCAAGATATTCAACGTAAGAAAAGTCACATTAATTCGCCAAATGATTCGAGTTATGTTATTGTTTTTTTTGGTTTTTTTTTTGAGTTAAAAGTTATATTATTGTTGTGGCATTATCCATTATCCGTTGATAGTGATTAAAGTTATTTCTTCTCCTTAAATATTGAGGTTAACCATCTGTGGCCGGTCAAAAACCATTGAAACCACTATTTTCGAATTAAAAAACGATTCATTTATTCATTTAATTGTGTTTAGTGTTAGTGTTGATTTATTTGTGTTTCACGTCTTTTAATTGTTTTTAGTAGCTTTATGTTTCATAAAAAATATTTTTTGAATCTAAATGTTAATACTTATAATAAATGTTTTGGCATATATTGTACATATATTACAAACTTATAAGTTCTATGTATTGATTTTCTTATTTTGATAATTGTATTGCATTTTTTAGAGACATACAACAAAACTAAGGTGCTCATAAGTCACAAAACACTAAATGATGACATAAATATAAGGCCGGCTCTGATTGCATATAATGTAAAACATATTTTTATTTAATTTAATTAATGTATTTATATTTATGTTAATTTATATAATTTTAAAAATATTTTACTTATTTTCTATTATTGAATGTACATAAATATTTGTATATATATATTACACACAAATATATATATATATATATATTAAATTTTCATTCTAACAATATTTCTAATCTTAAAAAAAACTCTAAAAGTGGACTCTACAAAAATAAAAGCTTTAGGCAAATGTTTCACCCTTCTATACTTTCCGCCGGCCCTGCATAAATATGTTGACTACAGTGAAAACCAAATAGATCAGAAGGAACACCGTCACGATCAAAAGTTTTATGATTTCCGGTTATAATCTAATAAACACGGTTTTTGGTTAATTATTTGGTTTGTTGGTAGCTTTTTCTTTCTTTTTTTTTGGTGAAGGGCATTTGTTGGTAGCTTTGCAAGTGTAGAGATACAAAACCAACAACCTGAGGAAAGCGTATTTTATATTATTTATATAGCAACTTGGAAACATTATTTTTGGGGTTTATATATTAAAATAAAATTGTTTCCATAAAAATAGATGTCCAAATTAATGCATAAGTTAGAAGAAGAATGTATGGGGTTTCCATAAAAGAAAAAAAACTTTGGGGGTGCGAAAAGAATAGATAAAATATTAGAGAATCAGCGAATTGAAGAGATTGGTGGTGGAGCAGTGGAGCGTGTGTGGGCTAGCGTCTGACTCAGTGACGCTTCCCAAACATTTTGCTTTACTACAAAATCAACCCTTTTTTTTCTTTAGTTTTCTTTGAGATTATAAATTTGATTTTGGTTGATATGATGAATGCTGATGAACCCTAATTTAAATTTTGATTTCATGAAATAGATTTTAGTTTATCCCCAAATTCAATTTTCTCAATTTAAAAAATTAAATATAAAAGCAAAAATTATATTGTTTTGTTTAATAAAAAATAACATGTAGTTTATCCATAAAAACGATGTTATTTTGATGTTTTTGTCAAATTTTTGTCAGAAACAAATGGTGACATGTCGACAATATGATTAAAGGTTATATAGCGGGTGATTTTTGAGTTGGTAGGATTGACTTACACAAAATTTGGGTTAATCTTAAAAAAAAAATTGATAATTTATTTGTAGAAAACCTTTTTATTTTCTTTGGTGGGAGCCAGAGCATATCTTGTTGGCCAACCAACTGCCTTTTTCAGGTGATGGAATCTAAGCTAGTCTCCATTAATTTATTTTTCAATTCTCTTGTCTTTTTGTTGTTGTTGTTTTTAATATTTCTAATGTAATTATAAGTTTGTATGACTTGATCATCGTTTCTCAGATATTACTATGACCTTGAATGGTGAGAAACTTTAAATAGGTTTCTAGTTTTTGTTTTTCAAAAAGTCACTAAATTATCCACGTCAAAATTTTGGAAAATGAAGGTTCCTAGAAATCAAGAAACCCAAATTTTCCTCTTACCTTTGTTATTTTAGTAGAACATTTTGGTTTTAATCGAGAACTAAAAAACTAAAATCCAAATTTTCAAAAAATATATATTAAAACGGTATACAAATTCCCCACCATTCAAAACCACATGCAGTTAAATTTCGGACATGTATTTATGTGTCAAAGACTCACACTTATAAAATAATTAGGCGCAGAACTCTCTTGTAATTAATGTTTGTTTATCCTTCATGGGTTTAACACAACCCTCTATAGTAGGTTTGGTAATTTTCTTTTCGTTCGTGGGATTGTATATCTATTTATTTATATTTGGGGTCAAATATCTCTGATCGGTTAATCTCTTTATAAGACTTCTTAGTTTGCGACTAAAAAAGAATCCGAACAAAAAAAAAAAGAATCCGTTGACGACCAAAAAAAAAAAAGTTGGTGCACGTTCCAATTTGCGAAGCCAAGTCCATCAAATTTACGTAGAATAGTAGAGGCCTATATCAAGCCCATTAATTACGGTCCGAGCAGTACTGTCTGATCCACGCCAAAAGTTCCATCCATTTTCACGAAAATTTTCGAACAACGATTTTTAAATTCCTTGAAGTATCAGCCAGAAAAGATCAGTAATTATTTCTATCACAGTTTTTGAGAACAATGGAAAGTTCAGGTTTTTGAACATCAATTTTCTTTTAGATCAAAGACCAGTGTTTCCTTTTGCTAATAGTGGGATCACTAAAAGATTGATCCGAACAATAAATAAATAAAACAAATTGATTTGTTTTAAACCAACCGTTACCGAATAAAACTGAAAGATATTTTCTAGACTGAACAAACCGAATCGAAATTCAATTTAGTGCAATCAGTTCAAACCGAGTAAATCAAAATTCATAAAAAATTGCATATATGACAACATATATGACGTAAATCAATAATTATATTCATCTAACGAAACTACAAACATACCATTTGTGATTGTCTTTATTTCCAAGGTTTATTATCATATCATTTTACTTTGCATAATTACTTGGACTTTATGATAATCACATGTTTGGACCCTCCACCCACTAGATTAAAGAAGAAAGCCATGAATTTACTTATTAATTTCATATATGATATACCGACTTTTGTCTATATTGGTAACATGTATCATTGTTTCTTTTCTTTTTGTTTGTGGAAAAATATATCATTGTTTCTAGCGGGCCTGAGGTATTTTTCCTTTTCTTTGCCAATATTAATGGGTTTATTGCAATACATATCATATCTGCTTGATTTTGGTTTATTTTGTAAATTTTTGGTTCTTAGAAGTTATACCTATAACGTTTACTAACAAGTATATAACAAGCATATGTCGCTAATAATATATACACATAGTTACGGTGTCTGTGGGATGAATTCATGAATCTACAGACATATAGCAAGATAGTGTGTGTGTGTTTTTCGAAGCCCAAACTTCACTTTCACCAGATTTTATATATTGCTCAAATCAACAACGAATATTTTTTTAAGTGATCAACAACACAATTTCAAATGGTTTTTGGTCACATTTAAACAGAGTATTTGGCGAAAACTTATCCAACGACCAAAACATTGTACTTATCCTTAAAAAGGCTATATATATAGTAGTGCGTTTATGCATGCATTAATAAATATATCAATATTCGAAATTCCAAAAGCAAGCGCAATCTATGCATGGCTAAATGATATCTCTTTTGTCCTCAATTTATTTGTTAATAAATTTATCTAATGCAATTGATAATCTTTTTAAGGTTAAATCAATCTTCGACCAAAACATGAATTATACTGTCATTCTATTGAAGCTCTGATGACACAACTCGTGACAGGACAAAAACACGTCTAGGCATACTAAATTAAGTCATTGATTGCTAATTCTTATAATAATATTTAATTTTTATGTATGACAATGAATTAGATAGTTTGTCATTTCTATCGAAGCTCTAATGACATAACTAGTGAGAGGACAAAAAACTAATATGCACACTAAATTAAGTCATTGATTGTTAATTATTATAAAAATATTTAATGTTTATGTATGAACAAGCAAGTGGATACCGTTGTTGGCCTCCAATTTTTGTCTTTTCTTTTTCTCATGTTATAGATACATCATTAGCTTGAGAACCAGTATGGCGCCACAAGTTGTAACTTGTAAGACTCATAAGTATAATTTAGTTTTTAAAAAAAAGACTCATAAGTCATAACCGACGACAAAAAAATGACGCATAATTAAACAACAAATGCAAAGAGATATGTAATTTTTGACCCAAAAAAAAATGTAAGGAGAAAAATAACCAGCTAGCCAAACTTAACTGGCCGGTTTATCTTTTATTTATTGGTCCCATATAATATTTTTTTGTTCAACACTTAATTTTATATGGTCCGTAACACAGCTCAGTTTATTTATTTATTGGTCCCATATAATAGTTTTTTGTTCAACACTCTTAATTTTATATGGTCCATAACACAGCTCAGTTTATTTTGGTCGTTGAATGTAGCTCAAAAATGATGTAAGCGTGACAAATTTCTGAACCGAACTTCTCTAGTTGCTACTGAAACAAAAAATGGTGCAACAAGTACTCTGATAATTAAATTTATTAACAATATTGTACAAAAGTTATTTTACAAGACGTAAAGAGATGTAAACACAAATCCATGTGATAAACAAGAGACTAGGTATCTATCAAATCTACCCTCAAATCTCATACCAACAAAAAAAAAAGTTTCATTAAAGCTTCCACAATCAAATCCCAGAAATCCAAAAGAATTACATATAACTACAAAACATTGATGAGACAAACAAATCGAAAAAAAAAACAATTTGTTTTATGGGTGCATGTTACCAAGATCTGATGACACTCAGAGAGACAGAGAGTTTGGATTATATATGAGTGTTGTTGATGTAAGCTACATTGGTAGTCTCGTAAACTGGCAAGCCTCCACGAGACAACTCATAGTTTTGCAACTCGAAGAGATCAGAACTTGAATCACTCTCCATTCCATCATCACCTTCCTCTCTCTTTATTCTTCGATCATCATCGTTATCCTCATCCCAAACCCTCTGATTCTCCGAGAGGCTCTCCATCACCTTGACTCTCTCGTCCAGCCAAGAGAACTCTTTGTTGTTGCTCTTCTTTTCCTCTCCTCCTACTTGTTTTGTGGCACAAGTGTAATTCAAGAGCTGCTTGTAGTTCTTGGTGGGAGTGTTCAAATAAGGAGGAGGAGTTCTGAAACCCGAGCTTGATGATGAAATAAGAGATTTTGATGATGATGATGTTGTAGTGGTGGTGGTTGAATTAGATCTGCTTGAGCTCAAGAAATGGCTCATACTGCTTCTTCTTCTCCTCCTCATCCATCCTCCGGGGATCTCCTCTTCAACTTCTGGATCAGTTGGCTTAGACTTTGACTTTAACTTTGACTTGCTCTTCTTCGAACTAGCTTGATGGAACAAAGAGTTCAAGAAGCTGGCGATTTTCCCACCTGGTGAGCTTGGTTGCTTGTGTATCACGTTACCAAGCCTCTCCTTAATTGTTGTTACTTCATCCTTCTCATGATGATCTTGGTGAAGATGGTGCACCTGCTCTGAACATCTAATCGGCAAGTCCAAGCTGATTCTTCTTCCTCCTCCTAATATTCCCCATCTCTTACGATTGTCCTCTCTCCCTACGTTATAGCCATAATTTTGTGTGTGTCTATGGTCCCCGGAGGAGGCTTCATTGTAGCCGGAAAAGTACACGGCGGCCTCAAACACGTCAAGCTCTTCAGAATTGCGTTTGTGGGGAGATATTCTCTTGGAAAACTTATCTGGCTCTGCTGATGAGATCCCTTTTATGGACATTATTCTAGGGTTTGAAAACTAGATACTTTGATGATCAGGACTCAGGAGTCTCTTTCTAGGTTTGATTTATGGAAAAGCTGAGAGGAACAAGTTGCTAGAGAATGATAGAATGAATATAAGGTGTTTAAGTTTATATAACAATATGATGTGATATGTAACTCATTCATCATTAAATAAGGCCATATAGTATGTGAATACGGGTCGTAGACGTATCATGCGATACTCATACGTTGATATTCTGGATTACGATCATTTTATGGGTTTTCGGATATGGTTATAGTTAATGTTTTCAATGCTGTAATTTGTTTTTGAAAATTTGGAGGGATAGAAGTCATAAGAGTTTGTGTGGCCCACTAAATGCATGGGTGAAGAACTTAGTTGAACAGAAGGTGGGCTCGTTTGATTTTATGAGCTTTCTGATAAGGTGTAGGAAATTAATTGATTGTATTTATGATAATGTGGGCCTATCGTCTCTTGTTGCCTTGGATTCCAACTTTGAGTTTTTTTTTTACGTATTTAGTTTTGTCGTTCGCTTTTGAAAATCTTATGTTTATGTTCATAAATCCACACACAACCCATGACTCCATTAAATATATCTAGTATATATATATGTATGCTAGAATTAGTTACATATAAAGAAAATTAAATAGTATTATTTAGTCGGATGGTGACTCGATTGGGATGTACGTTTGTTCCATGAACTTTAGGCAAAGGCATTTTGCATCGCCATCGACGTAATATGCCAAACATGAAAAATACCGACCGCAACACAAGACATAAGAAATTTAGATCGATGTGTCCGATTTAAATAATTAGAGTTTGTTTGAAGAAAAAATGTACTTTCCCAAAAATAAATATATGGAAGTATTCTATAAATTAGGTTTGTAAATAAAAAAGATTTTTTCACATGAATTATGCTAGAAAATATCTAAAATTCAATAGTTATAATATTTTTTAAAATGTTATCATTCAACTTTGTGATATTGTGTTTGTAAATCGTAATCCCGTGTGAGTGCCTATTATCTTTTGATGAAGGGCTTCAAAGTCACTCCTCCATGACATTTAAATCTTTAATCAATAATTATGAAAGTCAGGTTAATGTTCTTTTCTATAATCACTCTCATCGGCGTACCTATATACAAGCCCGACTCGTAGGATTTTAGTGCCTAAAGCAAAAATTATTCTAAGCCCATTAACAACTATGTTTAAGAAAAAGATGATAAATATAACAACTTTAGAGGTTTTAACCATGTACCACTTACCCTAAATGGCACTGTTTAACCACTATACCACACGTTTTCTATAGGTATGATGCCTCTTAAATTTAAAATAAATTGTGACGTATATACTACAATAGTCTTCTTATATATCATTATATTATTTATGATTTATGTGTTATTACACGTTGTGCATAAAAATAGTAAATTAAAAAAAAATATTGCAATTTATATATTGGCAGAAGTTACTTTCTAGCTTGTTCAAAATTTATCTGCATGATTGGTATAACTTTTTGCTATATTGTCATTTAGCATTGACTCTAGAATCTTTCAATTTTTTTAGAGAGAATCCCAATTTAAGTTTCTATAAATGATACGTAAAGTCGAAGAAAACTTATTGCTACATTTAAACGTTACAAAACCTCGGATATCTTATAAACTATAAAACCGAAGAACAAAATATCCTTTTTCTAAAGCAAACTATCTTCACAACTCAGATAAATGAATGTTTTAAATTTACTTGTTAATTTCCAATGAAATAATTGATATGGATTCTTCTAATCAAATACAGCTAGGAGGAGTAGGAAGAATTTGGGTAAAGACACTAAAGTCAGATACTTATGGATCAAATTCACTGGTGCAAAAATTGACCTGGTCACCTAGCTTAGTTTCAAATATCTTATCCGTATTATTTTATGAAAAAATCATTATCATAGAAATACATCCTACGAGCAATTTGGTGGTGTTACAGTATCTGGACTGGACCCAATAGTCTTTTCACCTTTTCTCGAATTTGAATAATTCGTTGGTAAAATTTAGTGGTAAAGGATATCAACCAAACAAGACTAGTGTGACCCCCCGGAGTTTGAAAGGATTCTAACCCAGACCGGTCTAACATTTCTTGAGCTCATAAATTTTGGTCTAATTTAGAATCCACTTTAATTTGGCTGGATGTTATAATCATGCAAGAAGACAAAAAAGAGGGAAAAAATCATGAAAAACGAAATTAAAGTTTAGTTCACGAACAGCTGAAGTTTGATAAGATAAATCTAATTCAAAATTAGTCAACAAAACAATCGGATTTTATCAAAATTGATCGTTACTCTTTATCCGATTTGAACATAATCAAACCTCACATTTGATTTTATAGTATATAAAAAACCCGGATGATATAGGTTACAACGATGTCTCTATACCTTCAGCAACTATCTTAGCTAGTATTACCGAAAAATAGAGAAAAAAAATCAATAAAAAATACCAAAAAATGTAGAGAAGAAAAGTAGGAAACGTCAGTACGTCACGTTGTATAATATATAGATTCCATATTAAATGTTTACACAGGCAAAACATAGACATGACACGAATATTAAGTAGTGGTTAACAAGAGATTCGAGCCCACACGTGCGGAGACAAGTCGAGGGAGATGACACGCGACATTGTTTGGTTGTACAACTACAAAGACATAACTAGAAACGGGTTTTGTCTTGGGGCGTAGAAGTTGAAAAGGATGCATTAAGAGTACTTAATTAAGCCCCCGGTTTTGAAAAGTGATAGTCGCATATCAACATCTAAATCTCCATCTTATATACCTGGCCAATCCCTAATATGCAGTATATGGTCTTCTCAAACACAATTTCGGATTCCAATTAAGGTAGCCAAGTTTTTTTTTATCAAAAACAAAAAATTAACGTAACGTAGCCAGGTACTTAATTAGTGTGCCAAAGTTGCATATTGGTCAAAGTTAATGGAAACAATGTCTATTTTCTTTGACCAAAAAAAGGTAAATTAGTATTCCATTCATTGTGTTACCTATATATTGTAAACTAATTCTTTGATATTTTTAATATGAAATTCTTCAATATTGATTTAGAATGAATAAGTGTATTGTTTAAATAATCTAAAACTAAATTATGACTTGATTGGACAATGCATTTGATGATTAGAGAAATACAATAATTCAGTCTTCTCTAATTTTCTTTCGTGTGACTGACAATAAAATGAAAATTTGATCTTACATGCATGTATACGAATCTAATTTTTGATATATATATATATATATATATATATATAACCAATTTACCAAAAAAATAATATATAAAACGATTATTTCTATATAAATAAACGATCGCCCCCTAAATCATGATTGTCAAGTCAATATCTAAAATTTGGAGGAATTGGTGAAGAAAACAAAACTGTGAAGTAGCTTTCTCTTGTTTTTTTTTATTTTAATTTTATTTTGTTGTGAACCTCAGCATTCTTAAAGTTGCTTCTTATGGCTATAGTTCTCTCACCAGTCGCATCTCTTTCTATCAAACACTTCCCATGTGTGTTCATCTTCATCCTTTTTATATTATCTTCTCCAATTGCAAAACAATATAATTAAGTAAATAATGCACAGTCGTCTGTCGATGCTCCCAAAAAGAAAAAATAAATTTGTTGAACACGATGAGTTATTATTGGGCCCAATTAGCCCAATAAGTTTATCGTTTTCGGTTACAATGAACTCTAATATTAGGCCCCACAAATGGCAACTCTTCGAACTCAACGATGTCCTACTTTTTTGAGACAACACAGTGTGGTGGGCCTTGAAAGCTTGCCACCATTTCTGACTATGACAATTTTCAATTTTTCATACATCATAATTCACATTGATGATCAAAGTTTAAGCATTGTGATATAATGGCATTGTGATATCATTTTGGTTTATGATAGAAGTATTTAGATAAATAATTAGTTTTATTGATGGAATCTCTTTGGTATAATGTTGATCAAAGTTAAAAGTGTTTCTACACAGAGTCCGAAGTTCCATTGGAAGAAAATATTTGCAGATTAATGGAGGTGAGTTTATTAGAGATCTCTAACGTAATGCATGTGGAAACCGTTTGTTTTAGTATCGTGTGTTATAAATAAAATTTTCTATTGTGGATGTTGATAAGAAACAAACTCAGATCACCTTTATTGATAACGAAAGAGCAGTACAATATATTAAAGAGAAGACTTTTCACACGTCATGAAAGCTCAATCTTTCAATCGCACATCACGATTTCATACATCATTCAACAGAAATCCTCTAAACAATGGAGGAAAGTATTTATACTAAGAAAATAACAAAACAATATGAATCTGTAACAAACTCACCTTGCTGTAAGCTTCAATCGCTTCACTCTGATTTAATCTTTTTCTTCGATGAAGCTCTTGAAGCTCTTCTTCACTTTGCTCTTCAGTCCCACGTGCCACTTCATTCACACGCGCCTGCTCTTCTCTGATTCTCCCACGTGACTCAGTCTCTATTTTATTAACTCCCACACGTGTGTTGCGTCTAAATTACACATTCATCGGCTTAGCAGATGTCATGAATGTATAATAACCAAATTTGCTAACCGTGAAGATTAAAATTCATACTTATGGATCGGAAACCTAAAAAACAGAGTACGCTTATTTTGTTGTTGTATGATTTCAAAGGCATTATTATCTTTTGGCATATATATATATCTTTAATCACCTAAAGATATTGAATTCATCTATCGTTTATCCTTTTATTTTGATTGTATTTGATAATTTGGCACCATCATATGATTCGTTGTCTTTACAGTATTTGACATGACACGTCCAGATAGATGTAATAATCGCTCTTGAATCCCTTGAGATCTTGGTGTTGACCTATCATCCATGGTATTTCCGTCCAGAGGTTTTCAATTTATGCATTCGCAATTTTCTAGTTAAAAGACATAATAACTTTTTTATCAAAAAGGTGGTGGTCTACTGATAATACCAGCAGGTTGATTCTTTTGTGTTTTGGGTTCAATTCTAATTTGGGATGGAGATATATTATTTAAATAAAAATGAATTTAAGATTGACTTTGGATACCCAAAAAAATTATGGGCCAAAATTCTGTAACTCGAACGGTTTATCCAAAAAAAAAAATATAATAATTTTCTCATTTTCAAATATGTCAATTTTTAATGTTCCGGATAATATGTTTAAAATGAATTAAAAGTGAAATGATATAGTAATTTGTGGGTATGTCGATAAAGATGCGTTTACTGAAGACAGCCCAGAGATTTTATATTTTTCTAAATAAAACCATATTTGTTTTACCTCCAGAATGGTCTTTAAAGTTTAGATATTTTAATTTTTCTTTACTATCCAAAAGCACAAAATAAACAAGAAGCTTCTTTCATGAAAATAAGCTTAGAATTTATAAAATTTAAATAGGTAGTTTAGATTTATATTACATTTTGTGATTTAATTATTAAGTACAAAAGCGATCACAAAATATGCATACACTACATAAGATATAGGGAAAATATCATTAAAAACTTTCAACTTTGAACATTTTTTCAACTTAAACATCTAATTTTTTGTGTTTCCACTTAAAACCTCCAACTAAATTGTTTTTTCAAAACAAACCTTCAAATAATCTAAAATGGGTAGGTTGACTAACGGTCAACATCTAACACCGTTAACAAAAATTAATTTATTTTGTTAAACAATTATTATTTTTCAATTTAATTAGAAAAAACAAAAAATATCATAACAAAAAAACTAAAACTAAGTAAAATAAAATAAAACAAAAAATAATATTTTTTAAAAAAATGTTAACATAATAAAAATAATATTTACCATTAACAATGCTAACAAATAAGAAAAGAAAAATAAATTAATTGATTATAATATTAAATTTTAATATTATAATAAAACTTATTTTATCTAAATAAAAACTAATTTCTTAATATATATTTTTAATATAACAATGTTATTATTTTGTGAAACTATGTTTGTAAACATTTTTCTTCCAGTTTATACTATCAATTATGGAGTGAGTTTCTAATATTAATATGTGGTTGGTAAAAAATTAATATTTTTATTATTGTAAATATAACATTTAATTAATGTAATATTCATTTTTGTTTAATAATTTTTACTTAGAGAAGATAATTTTTATTGTTAATAATAAAAAATATTATTTTTATTATGTTAACATTTTTTTAAAAAATATTATTTTTGTTTTATTTTATTTTTACTTAGTTTTAGTTTTTTCGTTATGATTTTTTTTTGTTTTTTCTAATTAAATTGAAAAATAATAATTGTTTAACAAAATAAATTGATTTTTGTTAACGGTGTTAGATGTTGACTTAGTCAACCCAACCTTACGCACATTTTAGATTATTTGAAGGTTTGTTTTGGAAAAACAATTTAGTTAGAGGTTTTAAGTGGAAACACAAAAAATTGGATGTTTAAGTAGGAAAAATGTTCAAAATTGAAAGTTTTTTTATGGTATTTTCCCTAAGATATAAGGCAGCGATCAAAGATTGATTTTTTCAATCGCTCTATTTTCAACGATTGCATATGATCAGTTGCTGGTTTTAGTCATTGTCGCCAGCGACAATTGCTAAACAAACAATTATTAGCCACGGTCATGGGTCGCTGGTGATGCCAAACGAACATGACCGAAATGAATATGTTAATTATGTTTTAAGATTGTAAAATCATTATTAAAGGTTAAATGAATATATAGTTTGAAGATTTAACTTTTGTAAATTTTTCTAGTTTTGTTATATATATTAATTTCGTTCTACTCTCTTACCAACCGAAAGAATAACTGAACAAACAATTCTTACTGTTTCTAGTTGTACTACTTAAAAAGATCTGACCATCATAGTTGAATTTGTGAAATAAACTAAAAATAATAGGGCTGGACAAAATACCCGCACTCGATACCCGTACTCGAATCCGATCTGAAGTAAGCAGTTTTGTTCGGATACGGATGTTCCATAATACCCGATCGGATGAAGATTTTTTAGAGATCGGATACCCGTATCCGATCGGATACCCGTATCCGATCGGATATATCCGAAATACCCGAAATTATCTGAAAAAACTCGAAAAACTTTAAATTACCCAACAATTGGTTTGATTTCAGATTTATTTTGGTTTTTTAAAAAAAAAAATTGATTTTGGAGTTTTTTATATAGTTTCGGATGAAAATTGACATATCCGATCCAAATCTGACGGGTATTTCGGATTTCATGTATAACCCGAAAACACCTATATCCGATGGGTGTTTACCTGAACCCGATCTAAAATTTAAATACCCAATTGGGTCTAGACCTCTATACCTGAGAACCTGAAATACCCAATCCAAATCCGATTGGGTACCAGAACACCCACCCAAAAAAAAAAATCTGATTCTTCCACAAACTCCAAAAAATTAGTCTGATTTCAATCCATGTTCTGGCGACATATTATATCGAGAGTTTACATAAAAGAGATAATGGCCCATGCAATGTTGAGAAGTACAAAAAAATATTGAAGAGGATAAGATAAGCGAGTAATAATCAATCACCAAAGATATGGAAAGAGTGGTTTTGAACTCATTTGACAGATTGTGTTTGCCTCTTCGTTTTTTTCACCAAACATAAATATCCATTTTCACGATTCGACGCGCACTGCTTTGTTTTTTTTTTCACATGTTTCTTCTCATATCGATTTTGAATTTTAGCAAATTTTTGGTATTTTTTGTTTATTTTATAGAATAGCATTGAATGTATGTTAATTTAGAAGAAACTACAGTATGTGTGGGGGAAAAAAGGAGAAGAAACTACAGTGTTTTTTAACCTGTTTTAGCAAAGAAACTATTCAGCGCATCAACATTTTAAAAAAAAAAAAAAAAAGAGAACTCTCTTCCAATTTTTATTATTTTCAAGATATTATAACTTTTTTTTAATAATGGTTTTTTTTAATAATGGTTTTTTTTTAATAATGGTTTTTTTTTAATAATGGTTTTTCAATATAATGATTAAATTTTTTTGTTTTAAACGCTAATGTAATCATGGGTGAGACTCTGAAAATTGAAAGGGACAGATAAAAATATTGAAGGGCTGAACGGCGATGTTGGAGAAAAAAAAATGGCCTATACAGGGATCGAACCTGTGACCTTCGCGTTATTAGCACGACGCTCTAACCAACTGAGCTAATAGGCCTTTGAACTATTTTCAAACTATATAATATTTAAATAAACATCTGGCTTGGACATGATCTTGATGGGCTTTTTACACACACAGTTTGGGATCTATATAAAGCCTCCGTAACCCAAACAAAGCTCACGGACCTATTTTGGATATCAACAAGAACATATTTTGGTAACATTAAGATTTTTTTGTTTTTTTTAAAGGACATTTCAGAAATTCTTAACATTTTTTGTTTACAAATCATGACCGCTTGCTCCATTTCATGATCTTAGGATATATTTCATATTATATGAATGTACACAGAAAAAGATAGACATAAAAATGAAATTTATATTGAACGTGGTGGTTAGAAGATAGCGTCAACATAGATGCTGGTTGCTGCGTATACGTTGGTATTCATTATTCATATGTACTTTTGTTACGTGTATGATTTATGCGATTCAATAGACGATATATATTTATATATATTGATATATCCAATTTCTTTTCAAACAGCAAATTTTTGTCTCAGTAAAGAAAAAAACTCATAAAGATTTCATAAGTTAAATACCAATACCCCTTTTAACCAAAAAAAAAAACATTTTATAACTTATTTTCAACATAAGGTTAACACTTAACATCGATCGATCACACAAGATTTGTTTTAAATACTCGTTCGGGCTTAACGATTAATTTATGTTTTTTACAAAAACTTTAAAAGATGCAGATACAAACATGTATATGTAGCTGTGTGTATATAGAATGGTGGGGCTAAAAGCTAATGATGTGTACATTAATTGGACATTTGATGTGGCTGGATTGGACCCAACTTGCTCTTTGATAGAGACCTAACTAAGACACCTTTGCTCTTCATTAATTTCCTCGTGAGAATTTGAGTTGCCATGCCACCAGTTTACCGCATCTTACGATCCGTGTCCAGTACACATATTGATTTAACTGTATATAATGTTTTTTTTAAGCAATCTACATATATATATATATATTTTTTATAACGGAGCAATCTACATATCTGAAAACAATTAATAGACTGAGCTTTTAAACCGGTCTTCTAACGTAAAAAAATTGTAATAAAAATCTGATATTTTTAAAAAAATTTCTTAGAAGAAATTAAGTAACTACTCGATATATTATAGTACTATAGCCGAAAATGTTCAAAAAAAAGTTGAAAAAGTAGTATAGCCCAAAATATTAAACCTGATTCTTTAATTTTATTTACCACTTTAGTAAAAATAGCTTGCAAATTGGTTTATCTAGATAAATTTATTCACTATTAACCACTATTCTCCGTATTGTGTGACGATGTGTAAAAAATAAGGCATTTGCCTAGGACTTCCAAATTTTAAACATATTTTAAGGCCTCAAATTTTTAATTTTTTGTTTGATATATTAGTAAATATGTATTTAATGCTATTTTTAGTTTAAAATTCTATTTCATATATTAAATATTTATAAGAGTTTATAAAAGTATTTTAATTTTTAGTATTTTATAGGTTAAAATAATGTTAACTAAGAAAATAGATTATAAAAATAGCATAAAATTATATTTTTATTGTTTAAGAAAATAGTTTAAAATTATTCATAAATTGTGAAATAGTATTAATTTTCTCTAATTTAGTCTAATCAACATGTAAACTTTTAGTTATACATGTTTTATTATGAAAATATATAAAACAATTTTTTTTGTCTTAGGGCATCTCCAATTTTATTCTATTTTTCACTCTAAACTCTATTATAGAGTAAAAGTTTCTCCAATTTTACTCTATATCCTACTCTAAAATAGAAGAATGAGTAAGATTACTCTATATTTGGAGTAACTCTATTTTAGAGTTGAATTTTTTTATTTATATTTTAGTCCTTTATATTTTGAATATTTTTATTTTATCTCATAATCTTATTTACTTAATTAAATAAAAAAAAACTTACATACAACACAAATTATATTTTATAAATCTAGGTTCTTACTAGAAAATTGTGGGTGTAGTGATAACGTGATGACTTTAATTTTTTTATTGGATGAGAATTTAGTTTTCTTTTTGTATAATTGCACTTTTAATATTAAATATTCTTGATTGATTTTATCAATGAAATGTTATTATCACATAAATAGAACTTTCTTTACATATATACTTTTATAAGATTAGCAAAAGAAAACAAGTACCAAAATTAAAAATAAGAAATATAAAATAAAATTAAGATAATAAAGAATAGTGACTTAATATTCCAGTAAATTGCTAAAAATTTATAAAATAATAAAATATGTGAAGTCAAATTATAAATTTTAAAAATAAAATATATTAATAACAAATTAAAAATAGAATATGCTTTAAAAATAAATTAAAAATATTTATTTTTAAAGTAATACATTGAAGAGAAATCATACTTTATTTTATATTTACTCTATATTAGAATAAGGAATAGAATAATATATTAGAAATGCTCTTAGGCTCTCAAACCCTATGCATGGCTCTGCATATACAGTATCTAAATTAACGTACTAGAAAACAAACAAAAATTGGGTCGCCATGACACAAAGCAACCTCAGAACTCTCGTGACTACAAAGATCACTCGTCAACCATTCTTTTCTTTTTTTATACTTGTACACCTCAAATGAAGACTATTCTTGGGATCTGCTTCAAAACGGCTATGCAGGTTTTTATGTGTTCTTTATATCTTCCAAAACCACTTCGACTGATGTCTAAACATTTTGGAATCTAAGCTCCTTCAATTATTCTTAGTATTTGGAACCTAAGATATATACAGTTTAGTGGAGATATTGGATACAATATTATGTGCGTTTACATGGAATAATAAACTGAAAGAGTAGAAAGGGATATTTAGTGGGAGAAAAGAAGGGTGGAGATGTAACAAAGGCGAAGATAATGGATAATATTGGGATGTTGTCTTCAAGGCCACGAGCTTAGATTCTTTTAGTTTTGCCCAATTTGTTATGTATCTACTTTTCCTTTTATTGCTTACTACTTTTGCTCATGATCTCCATATACATATCATACATAAATATAGTATACTATCTTCAAAAAGAATTCTATATATACTCTCTATGTTATAACTCACGTTCATTTCAAATCTGAGGACGTACACATGTTTATATTTGGTTATATAACTACGATCATTTTAGAATGGTCATATCATATCAAAATTTAAATAAACTGCTATATATGAAGAAAATAAATATGAATTCTACATAGTTCGATATACTTAGCGATAATCTACATTGTAATTGATTAAATATTAGAAGTAAATTTTATAAAGGCTTTTCAAATTAAATTACTAGAAAATAGAAAAAGTTACATTCCTAGTTCAAATCTTGGTGTTGTAAAATGGACTCAAATGAAATATAACCAAATTAACTAGAATTAAACTGAGAATCTACAATTGAACTGGGTGATTAACCAAGTGTAATAATGGATACTGCTGATCTTACCAACTGGTTTTCCGATTCTGAGGATAAGACAAAGCATTCATTAATTTAGAGCAGGTATAATTTTTCGATGTGCGCAGGAAAAATCTCCATGTCACAACAAGCATCCCATATAGATCATAACTTAAAAGAATATCCGGATGAGCTTAATCGTGCTTGTTGTACATAGAAAGTACATAGAAAGTCTCTCTCAAGCCAAAATTCTTTTTCTGATAAAGTCTAGGAATTTCATGATCAATCGTTAATACTACCACGTTTAAGACGTAAATCAACTCTCAAGAATAAAATTGAACTACTACTGACTTTGAATATTCACTTTCAAGCTACTTTTGCTAAGTGATGACCCTTAATTTTTCTTTTCCAAAAACGAGACTACATATATAGGGAGTTAATCATTTTAACACGTTTTAGGCAAGATGATGATGTTACACCAAAAATTAAGAATACTAATAATCACTAATGTCAAAGTGTGCCGATAATTAAAATGTGAAATCTTTTGTAATGTACCATATTTGCAATAGTTTAAAACAATTTAAAGTTTCTGTTCGTATCAGCGTACAAGCTTAATAAAGGAGTATGATTTACAAAGGATCATATTGATTTTTGTCCTCGTCATCAACAACTTAATTTGAACTATACGCCGCGCGTACACATTGAACAAAGTTTACTATACAAAATACTGTTTTGAGTTTGAATATTATAATTATTCTTCTTCTTACTTTCTTTCCTTAAATCCTGTGTATAAATCCGTCGACTCAATACATTACACAATTGTCAATTGGTTCTCAGCTCTACCAAAAACATCTATCGCCAAAAAAAGAAGTCTATTTGTACCTTACTGTTACCGCTGAACATTAAATAAATTTCATTAAACAAAGGGTCCTCACTTTATTCCAAAAGAATAATAGTATTAACTATAAAATATAATAAAAAGAAATTGAGTTGATATTTTTGTTGGTCCAGATTTGATTTCATAGATCTACAGGGAAATCTCCGCCGTCAATGCAAAGCGAAGGTGACACTTGGGGAAGGACCAGTGGTCCGTACAATGTTACTTCTCACTCTGACCCAGTTCTCTTCACGAGACGTCGATAATCATATTTTATTTTATAGATTTTTTAGTCCGAAATATTTTATGAGAAAAACACAAATACACCAATGAGAAGTCGACAGCAAAAAAACAATTCTGGTTTTATAAACAAGAGAAACCACCTTTAGCTTTCCCTAAAACCGCTCTTACCCAAATCTCTCCATAAATAAAGATCCCAAGACTCAAACACAGTCTTACTATAAAGGAAAGAAAGAAAAACTTTCCTAATTGGATCATACCAAAGCCTGAACTCTTCTTTATCTCTCTCGTAGTTTCTTCTTGGGGGTCTTGTTTTGTTTGGTTCTTTTAGAGAAAGAAGTTTCTTAAAATAGGATCAAAATGGGAAGGGGTAGAGTTCAATTGAAGAGGATAGAGAACAAGATCAATAGACAAGTGACATTCTCGAAAAGAAGAGCTGGTCTTTTGAAGAAAGCTCATGAGATCTCTGTTCTCTGTGATGCTGAAGTTGCCCTTGTTGTCTTCTCCCATAAGGGGAAACTCTTCGAATACTCCACTGATTCTTGGTAATTTTTAATTAATTCATTCCTTTTCTTTTTATAAATTTTTGTTTGTTATTTTATCTCGTTTTTCCTTCTACTTGAGTTGACCACTTGATTTGCCCTAATTAGTAACTGCGGCTCTTATTTAGGTATGTTCTAATGCTTTATTTAGATTTGGAATTTATTTAGTTGAATATCTTTACTGGATCTGTTGATCACTGTCACTATTTTGTAATTGTATTAGTTAAAAGTCAAAACCAAAAGTTTAGGGCCTGGCGTGGAGTGAACCCTTGAACACTAATTACTATACATCATTTCTTCAAAATCAAGAGCATATAGAAGGAAGGATATTTAATATCTGAGCTAGGTTTTTTTTAACATCCAAACTCATTATGAATCTTTTGTTCTACTAGCCATATGTCTTCCAATTTTTTTTTTACAAATCTAAGTTTTAATTGATGCTACAGTAAGAAAAGAAAATGTTCAATTCACTTAACTCTTAAGTGAATTCGAGTGTTAAATGTAATGTTTCTGTTATTTTGCAAATGGATCAATATTACTATAGATAAACCGAAAATATGTGGCAAGATAGAAACAATTATCTGAAAGTATATAAAGATGTCAAATTGAGATTTATATAAGAATATGAATTTTAAATTCTAAGCTAGGGTTTTTTTTCAGCCCTAAACTCTTTATGATTCTTCTGTTCTCACAGATTTATCTTAAAAATTTTGCAAATCTAAGAAAACAAAATGTTCGGTTTCGCTCGGCTCTTAGAAAATTGAACTCTATAGTTGGAAAGAGACAGTAATAAACGTAATGTTGCTGTTTTCTTTTGGTTAACTTGTAGCTTATTTTTAATTTGATTTTAGAAATTGAAAAACTGGACGTAAGGATGTCAAATCTGAGCAGAGAGTCTTTAATCCCTGGGGATCCATGAAAATAACTAACTCAATCCTATAATCGGCTTCTTACCGATGGTCAAACTTAGCTCCAACAGGCAACAGCTGTTCTTTATTTAAAAAATATTAGTATTATCTCTGTTCTGAAAAAAAGATATTAGTAAATTGGCAATTTGACCATACTACAATATTATATTATAATGTGTCGTTTCGAACAAGATTTTTCTGTACATAATTATAACAAATTTATAGAAACCACAATCAGAACTCGAAGCTATAGATAGGGTTAATGAATACTCTTTTGTTTTGATAAAAAATTCATCATATTGTTTTGTTATAAAGGAATTTTAGAGATCTGTACTGGATTTGATCTAAGAAATTTTGGTTTAAGGAATAAACCATCATTAATACCACCTTATAATATCATGACTAGACGAGCTAATCCAAATTTTCTTGATGATTTGCTTGATATGATAATAAGTGGTTGATGATGTGAAGCTAGCCCTAACTCTGTGAATTGAACAGTATGGAGAAGATACTTGATCGCTATGAGCGGTACTCTTACGCCGAGAGACAGCTTATTGCACCTGAGTCCGACGTCAATGTATATCAATATCTCTCCTTTTAACTCACATACATAATATATCAATCTATTTAAGTATTAATGATTAATTCTATTTGTATAAAACTTGTGATACGCAGACGAACTGGTCGATGGAGTACAACAGGCTTAAGGCTAAGGTTGAGCTTTTGGAGAGAAACCAGAGGTATACATTTATATATAGCTAGGCAAAAATGAAATCAGAAACTGGTATAGCATTAATATAAATTATATTGCATGGATGCTATTGGAAAATTCAGGCATTATCTTGGGGAGGACTTGCAAGCAATGAGCTCTAAGGAGCTCCAAAATCTGGAGCAGCAGCTTGACACTGCTCTTAAGCACATTCGCTCTAGAAAAGTATTGCCTTCTCCTACTTCGTTGAACATATCTTTATAACGTAAACATATACAAGCATTATTATTTGAATATTCAAACCCATGTGTGTATATTAATATGCTTATCTTATTGGTTCAATATAAAAAATCTATATCACGCCTAGACTTTGATTTCGAATGTATGAATTGTGTTGTGTATAAAACTCATATTAATTGTACGTTAATGTTATGTGTGTTTATGCAGAACCAACTTATGTACGAGTCCATCAATGAGCTCCAAAGAAAGGTATTTAAAAACCCTATCAAATGTATGTCTTATAGAGAAACTGCGTGTAAGAAACTTATAGGGAAGCTAACAATCTTGCCGTTTGGGAAATGACAGGAGAAAGCCATACAGGAGCAAAACAGCATGCTTTCCAAACAGGTGACACGTGTTATTATTTTTTCTTTCGTCAACATATATTTTCGATTGCATAACTGTTACATTCCACTGTTCTACTACATGTACACTTCCAGCCAATTAAGCTAGTATAGCTACTAGCTCTTCTTATCTCCAGTACTTCACTTCCGCCCATGACATAAAGATTGAAAAATAGAAAATATTTGCACTTTATTAAATAGTATAGATGTTATATATGTTGTCTATTGATTGACATAATCATCAACCTGTACGTAGATGGGCTTTGTCCGATTAGTTTTAAGGTTGTCTCTCGGGTTGAAAATATTTGAACTTGGAAACGTCGTCCCATCATTCTACTGAGGTCATCATCTATGTATGTGAATATAGACACTACTAATAAAAGATAATAATTCTGGGGTTAAATTTGGAAGAAGGAAAAAACTATTTATATTTCATTGCAAGAGTGCTGTGCAAAGAATTGTTTGTAATCGGAGATTTAATGTAATTATATTTGGTTATACGTAATATATATATATATATATATGACTTTCTCACTTTGAAAATTGATGATGATAATATGGTAATAAATTTGTAACAATTGTTGTGTGAAACCTGAAAATTGGCAGATCAAGGAGAGGGAAAAGATTCTTAGGGCTCAGCAAGAGCAGTGGGATCAGCAGAACCATGGCCACAATATGCCTCCGCCTCCGCCACCGCAGCAGCACCAAATCCAGCATCCTTACATGCTCTCTCATCAGCCATCTCCTTTTCTCAATATGGGGTAATTTAAATTTACTATTTAACTCCTCTTAATTTCAAGTGTATATACATTAAATTATACGTACATGTTATGCAAGCTAGCTATTTAGGTGTTGTAATTCCATTGAAGTTATAGTTTGTGTTAGTGATGGTTAGAAGTTTATTTATGATCTTGAAATTAGAACTTTACTTCAACACATTCATTTATTAACGTACGTAGGTTAATGCAATGGTCGCCAAATGAACAAACTTAATTATATAGTGTGGAAGAAGTAGATGGAATGGTTGGGATACATACGTACGTATAAAGCCTAAGAAACCATTGGTTTATGTGTTTAAACTTTAGAGTAAAGTTGAGTTTGTTAGATAAATGAACTTATCTCTTTTACATTTATAATTAGATTTTTCTTTATTGTACGATGAAACATGTGATTTTTATGCACTTTCATATATATATATATATATATATATATATATATATCCTTTGTATAATGCAGTGGTCTGTATCAAGAAGAAGATCCAATGGCAATGAGGAGGAACGATCTCGATCTGACTCTTGAACCCGTTTACAACTGCAACCTTGGCTGCTTCGCCTCATGAAGCATTTCCATATATATATATATATATTTTATAATTAATCGTCAACAATAAATTAAAACAATTAGCCACATACATATAAATAGTGGCTAGGCTCTTTTCATCCAATTAATTAATATAGTTTGGAAGTCCCATGTTATCATATCATCATATCTATATATAAATAAGCAAGCTCCTTTTTCTTTGTAATTTTCTAAGTTTTTTGCTTCAATATATATGGAGCAAAATTGTAATATATTTGAAGGTCGGAGAGAGAGAACGAGAAATTAATTGATCGGACCTTTTTGAAGCCACTTTAACTGCTTTATGTCCTCTTTAATTAATTTACTTGTCCGTGGCTGATCAATGGGTCATTTTTTACATATACAATTCAGCCATATGTGCCATCAAATGGACGCGAGGGACTGCGGGATTCTAGTTGTGGTGGACGTACGCTTGCCATCTCCCCACTCACCTTAATATCCATGTTACTCATTCAGGTTGGAATAGTTTTCAAACCTTTACAAATGAACCGTCTTGGAAATTATCGGCTGAAAAATGGTTTAAAAACAACCAAATGATGTGTGGTTGAAAATGTTGCTTAGATAATTTTTAAAAAAATATTATGCATTATTGAAAAAAAAACAAAGCTTTTTGTAATGTAATTAATTTTGTTGTTATTTTAATAACAATTTTCACTATTTAATGTTTGTTACCAATCATTACTATTAATTAACTATTTTTTTAGTTTAATGTTTTATCCACAACCACTAAAAAATATCTTTAACCGCTTTGTTTAAACAATACTACCAAGTGAGCTCACTAGTATCCCGAGATGATCATCCATGTTGTGCACATGATTAAGAAAAAACGTTAATAGATTTAATGTAGTATTTGTTATATAAATATACTTTAAAAATAATAAGAATACATGTTGCAAACAATGAGAAAACAGTCACCAAGTTTGGACTGGAGAAAGTAATTTATGATTAAGAAACCTTGTAAACGCGAGAGAGTTACAAGTAAGGAGATTTGTAACATAGAATCATACAATATTGCACCTTGGGAACAATCACTAAATCTGGTAGTTCTAGCTAGAGCTCAGACAAGCACCAATTGGGCTTGAATTCACTGGTGTTCCTCACCATTTCGACTCGACAGAGGGGTTAGAACACATCACATGGATTTTAGGAGAACCAGTATATTGTCACCGACAATTCTAAACATAACAAATTTAGAGGTTACACAGGTTTTAACACGATTATCAATCCTCAGAAGAAGCTCCAAGAAGCAATAAATATTAAATTTGACATGGGAGCAATCTACAAAATTGGAATCTCGAGCCCTTTACTTCCGTCCACCTTCAGCCATTGTAAAGAGATCAGACATATTACATAAGCCGTCGAGCTAAATCGGTTTGTTCATCTTGGCAATCCGGTTCGAGAATATCCAAGCGAAACAATCAGATCCCTTGGATGATTCTATTCCCCGTGGACAAGAACCACTGTCCCTTGTTCAATCCCGAAGATAAAGAAAAGCTCTACAAAACTCAAGATCTCGGAGACGACTTTCCAAAGAGTGTTTGTTTGACGACATGGAAGGTGATATTAGTTTAGAATGAAAATATAATTTATATATTTTATATCTTTTAACCCGCGAGAGAATCGATCTATCGGCTTTCGAACCAGAGTAGGGACTCCCCTCTCCGATGTTATGGATAGACGAGAAAACCAAAGACTACCTAGTCATAGGAATAGTTGATGGAGAAACTCCAGTTTCTTTCAAGAAAGGAGATAACTCGTGGAAAAAAATCTCACAGTTGCCATTATCATGTATCTACGACTGTTTTGACATGGTATACAAAGATCACTAGCTTTACTGTCTCAACTATGATAAACTCCATATTTTCGATTTTTCTGGAGAAATTCCGCTGCAAGTCTTCAGAATAAGCGTACGTGGATGCATATCTCAACTAGCAGGTCTTCGCATTAGACTTCCTGATATTCCATGGGAACTCCAAATGGTTGGCTGGAAGAATAAGATGGAAGTCACTGTACGAGGAGATGTTTTAGTTGTTAGGTGCATACGTCCGAGTATGTCCAAAACATCGAAGTTTGAAATCTTCAAGATGGGTTCATCCAAGGAGAACAAATGGGAGGAAATTGTTTCTTTGGGCGATGAGTCAATTATTTTAGATTTGGGTATTACAGTGCTTGCTAAGGACCTACAAGGAATCCCTAGTAACTCCATCTAATTCAATGCCAATGATTTTCTACTTGAATATGACGAAAATGAAATCTTCATATTCAATCTCGATACAAAGAAGGTTGAAAGACCACATCAGTTTGTTTCTTCGTCCGGTCCTTTCTCGTATGCTCGTTGGTTCTTGCCAAGTTTCAAACAGGAATGATAGATCCTATCTAATTTATGTTTTTTTCCCTTTGTTGTTGATTTTTTTTTTGCATTAAACATTTGGTAATATTTTCTTGGGTCTACAAGATTCATTATTGCTTTCTGTTTTATGTTCTTTTTATGCTATAACTAAGTTCGGCCATCTCTATTCCTATGTGATCGATTTGACACGGCCTCTTGCTCGCTAAAATGACCCAATAAGCAATCTGACTATCTAAACGACAAATGGTAGATTAAAGGAATCTATAAGCCCAGTTTATGTAAATAATAAAAAAGACTTTTTCAGTTATTAATTTTTAGCATGGGTAAAAAAAAATATTTCACTATTTATTATAACAATAATATAAAGTTGTAACATATGCTAAAAATTATTTGAAAGATCAAAGAAGTAACATACTTATTATTTAAATAATTGTAACTTTAATTTATTTTCAATAGTTAATTTTTAGCATATGAAATACATATACATATATATATATATATTAGTATGTAAATACAATATATATATTGAAATAGACTACATAGATTTTTGCCTAAAAACCCCATTGTGCAAATAAACTCCTAAAATGGCATGTTTATTTGTATAATGAACTTTTAGTTATATTTTTGTAGACAAAAAACAAATCTTGAGTTTTTGCTTTATTGTGTATCATTATATAATTTGGTAAAATACTTGCATAATGACATTACGAAAAACAATTCCGCCATTATGCAAGTTACCAATCGAAGCCTATGTCATACAAAGAATGTAGGAAGGGGCAGGTTCCATTATTCGATCTGATATTAGATGATAACGAAAATGGATTTTGGTTTAGTGATTCCATCATTTGAAATTTTCTCTAATCTCGTCTCATAAATTATTTAATTGATGTTGGAATTGGTTTTTCTATATATTTACAACTATCATTACTGAAATATTTATTCATCTTTTAAACATATAGTATACTTGTGAAATATCAATTTGTCTGTTAAACTGATTTAAACCGAGTGAACAAAAGAATGTAATATCCATTATCCACATTATTGGTGTTGTTTCCATATATCATACATGACATCATTGCAGGCTTCAAGAATTCTTATTGTTATTCTTGCATAAGACCAAGATCCGGAGTCTCAATCCCTAAATTGCCGAATTTCAATGTCTCGGTTCCGAAAATACCTATCAATTAAGAACCAGAATTTAAGAATGTTTCGTTTTGAATTGGATATGCACACGTAAAATTGGAGAGACATAAAGAGAAGAAGAGAGGGTGTGATGATCAGGTTTAGCAGAGGTTGCGGCTCACTGCGGTTCTTGAAGACAGAGCAGAGATGCATAATTAAGAAGATAATTATTAACTGGATGTTCTTTTGCGTTCGAGAATCTTAAGATTGGTACAAAATACCACTAAACTACCATCAATCACTGAATGCAATTTTCTCAAATTAAACAAAAGAGTTAAATATTTGTTCAAATATACTTTATAAAAAGTTTCAAACATTATAAATATATTTAGACTTTGTTAAAAGTTTAAAATATTATAAATATTTAAACTTTATAAAACTTTTAAAATATTAATAATATTTAAACTCTATAAGATTTTATAAAATAATATTTAGAATTTATGTTTGCTTATATTTTATTTTACTTTTTGCTTATTGTCAGTTTACTTTTTCATATTAGAAAATAATTAGATGTTACGTAAACATAAAATGATGTTTGATCAAATTGGTTGAAACATTTTCAATCATATGTGTTTTTTTTCTTAGTTTTATAACATGTATGGTTTGCGTTTTAAAATTAAACATAAATTTTATTAATTTCATATTTATATTTATATGATTATTAAATTAATTAATTATAATCTGTACACATCAATTTCTTATTTGCTCTCAAGTAGTAAGGAGCCAAACAATAAAGAGTTATCTTTTATCTTTCTTTCTTTTTCAACATATTTATATTATATATATTAGATTTATTTTTATTGACTTTTATTAGTTTAGTAGTTTTACTATGTAAGTAACTAAATAGTTATTGGCGTGCGACTAATAGTAGGTTTATATATTTGTATCCAACCCAGTTCTATTATTAATTATTTTTAGACGAAAGATTTGCTCTATAAGTAGCATCCAAAACCCAACATCTCTATTGATAAACCAACAAATTTGTTGCACTGAGTAGCATAACTGCATAAGCATATGAAGGAGAAGGTAGTTAGAGATAGCAGAAGAAAAAATAAGATTTAATCTAAACAAGCGGTTAAATTTCAATAGACAATAGAGAACAAATGGGTGAGTAGTAAAAAATGAAACTAAAATATCATAAAATAAAATTAAATATAAATAACATTTAAAAAATATTTTTAGAAATTCTTTAAAATAATAATATAAATGAATATTATTTTTATTTCAAATTTATTTTATGAAAAAATCAATCATGTCATTTGCCAACAAACCGTCTTGTTTTATAGGGTTGGCAACCGCCAAATTTTTTCTTTCCAATCCCGTTGTCTAGCCAATTTCTTTCATCGATATCAAGAAGATTAGCAACAAGTCAACACTTTGCATATAAGTTTTACACAAACTAAATTCTACATAGATCAATGATGATTCATCTCTTCATTGCAAACTAATCACTCCATTACACTGTAAATCTGTAATATTGTAAATTAAATAAATACATTAGTTTATCGGTTCAGTTTGGTTTTAAATTAAAACAAACCAAACCATTATGGTAAAGAAGAAATATAACTGAATGGTTTGGGTGTAGACTTTAGTTTTATTTGGATCGGGTTAAATTTAGTTGGTGCGATTCGGTTAAAATGTCCACCACTAGTTAAAACTTAGAACATTAAAGAAAATCTGTGGATGCTTCAAGATTTTGGTACTGATACTATATAAAATTAGAAGAGAAACTTTATTGATTACTAGCGAGTAGTGTCTAATGGGGTAAATAGAAAGTTCAATACAACAAAATCACGTCTTATTATGTCTTTACAAAGCCATACAAACAAACATTTGACATCAAACTTCAAAGGAAGATACAAACAAACAAAGTATAATTCTCAAAGATCTTAAACAGAACATAATGAAACCTTGTCAGGTATTCAGATGCTTTACTTCATCAAACTCATGGCTGCTTGCCTGCTTCTGCTTCTGCTTCTGCTTTGTAGAAATCTGAACGGATTCAAAGATAGAAAAGGTAATAAAGTTTTATTAATCACCAAATGCACTATGAAGGAACATGGAGTGTAATTAAAGAAAATGTAATAAAACTTACTGAATAAGGATATTACCTTTAAATTCATGTACGTTTCCTTTTAATTCCACACTTGGGATTTGTATAATCACTCGTCATCGTCGTCTTTCTTGATACAGATTCGTAGTCCCCTTCGGCAATGCCCTCATCTTCGTCTTTGTGCGCTTCTACAGATTCAGATTTGTAGTCCTCTTCCTCGTCTTCTGTGTCAAATGCATAAAACTCAAAGTCGTCTGATTGGAGTGTCAAAGAGATCTGGGCACCACATTCAATAATGTCGAAATCTTGAAATTGGCTACTGAATTCGACCGTTATTTCTCTGCTCACTTTCCACATGTATTTGCAAAGCCAACTATAGTCAAATACACACAGATGGTTCTCTTGGCATGTGAAGATATGAAGAGTGACTTCCTCGACGGGGTATTCGTAGCCATTGCGTATCCGTCGACATAATATTCTGGTAAACTCATCTTCTGTTAAAAGCTCGTTAGGGGAAATAACGAGGCAAACTTTGAAACTGGAGAAAGAAGGAAGAGTGAAGCTCAATGTATTGCCCATGGCTCGGTGATTGAACTCTGCAGGCACTTCTGTTCCTGGTAAGATGGCCACTCCATAATAAAAAGAATCTTGAATAATTGCTCTTCGTGCTTCGTCGTCTAATTTGAAGCAGTTGGCGAAATTGACTTCACCATCTATTTCGTTGTGGTATTCGTCAATGTCAGAAGAGAAAGATAACGTCACCAGTGATTCACAATCACGTGCATCTAGGTACTCGAGTGATGGAGGGAGTTCTGGCAGTGATTTGAGTTTTCTGCAGCCAGAAATTGTAAAGTATGATAACCTTTGAAGATCTTTGATGCAGCATTCTGAAATACTTTCAAAACCATTATTGCTCAAGTTTAGCCGAGTTATATTCATGGGGAGTTGTGGCAATGTCTTGAGCTTTTCATTGCCATATATATCGAGTGAATCAAGATGAGACCAAAGCGTAATTGACTTTGGCACTTCTTCCACTGCTGTGTCTGATATAACGAATTCATGGATGTTCTCAGAAATACATGGAAAATTTGCCAGCTGTGAGCATCCATCCACAGAAAAAACACCAAGAGATTCCAAATTCCAGTTAGTTGGAATGACTTTTAACTTTAGGCAGCCATTCATCAATAAACACGACAGTTTTTGAAGATGCGAATATGAGTCTGGAAGCGCTACCAAACTCTTGCAATCACCCAGATCAAGGTACTCAAGATTTGTAGCCTTTGAAAGATCGGGAAGTTCCTTCAAATGTAAGGACCCTGACAAATTCATCGTCTTGAGATAAGGGAGCTCCTGAATGTAGAAACAGTTCGAAAAAACAATAAAAAAAGAGAGACGATCATGTAATGTGAAGAGAATGTATATATTAAAAGTAAATTAATATGTAATCCAACCTTGACTCCATCCCAGAGCTTCTGGAGCTTGCTATCCTCCATAAGGAGTTCAACAAGACATTCAGGACTAAATGTAAGACACTTGCTTGGGTATGCGTTCCACTCTAATAACCTTATATGTTGCGGAAGCTTCATCTCATTTGGTATATTCAATATAACATTGCCACCATGTTTACTTTTGTAGACTCTAAGGAATCGAAGATTAGGCATATTTTCAAAAGCCATCTTGCTTATAGATAATTCATCGATGCCAGATGTATCAAATGATATGCCGGACACAGCACTAGTACCCTAAAACAATAATCCAAAAATATACATATATATATGAGATTATTTGCTAAAATACTTTAAATTTTGTTACACTTTTGCAAACTACACCATAATTTACAAGATTAGAAATCTACCTTTTATTTTAAAACAAAATAACATTGTTATCCTTAGATAATAACTTAAAATTTTAAAATAAAAAATAAAATATTTTGATTATTTTATTTTATAAATAGTTAAAAATAATTGATTTAAATATAATAAAAATAAATTTTAACATTAATTCGAATTTCAAAGTATAATAAATATTTTCATTATTTTTTGGATTTAGTTGAGATTTTAGATATACATATATATATATATTTTAAAAAATTAATATTTAATAAATATTATTATGTTATTTAATATTTAGTTATATTTTAAGAATACAAAAAAACTATATATTTTTTATCCACGATGTATATTTTTTTATTAAGATAGTTATTTTTATTTAGTCCAGATAATTTTTTACAAATTAATTATAAATTTTAATATATAATCATAAAAATATTTTAGATTTTTAGATTTAGTTAAGATTATAATGTATAATTTATTAATTTTACATATTAAATTGTTTAGATAAAAGAATTAATAAACTTTAATCGATCTATAAGAAAAAAACAGTTTCTCATAACTTATATAAAAGATAAATAATCCATGAAAAGAACAAATTATAAACTAAAATTACATAATAAATTTTATTTTTAAATTAAATGTAATTGTTAATAGAAAATTATATTCTATATATTTTTAGTCAACATAATTTTTTTAATTAATTACGAATTTGAACTATAGGATCAAAATAATATTCTGAATTTTATAGTTTATTTAAATTTTTTACCTAAAATTAGTTTTAAAATTATAATTGTTTTTTGTTAATTTAAAATTATTTATTTAAAAATAATTTCATGAATATAAAAAAAATAAGTCAATAGTTTAAATATACCGACTATGTAAACAAATCAACCAATCAAGTATAAGTTAACTGCTATAAAATACATCGATGGTGAAAATAAATAAATCAATAGAAATAAAATATAAATCGACAGATCAATAAATTAACTTTAGTAACAAGTCAACAAAAATTTTAATAAGTCTACCAAAACTAAATAAGTCTACGAGAAAAAAATATAAATCAACGAACAAAGATAATAAATCAATAGTTTAAATATGTCGACTATGTAAACAAATCAACCAATCATGTATAAGTTAACCGTTATAAAATAAGTCAATAGTAAAAACAATAAATCGACAGAAAAAAATAAAAAAAATTGATAGTTCAATAAATCAGCTTTATTAATTAATCAACATAAAATTATACAATTCTATCAAGAATAAATAAGTTTAAGAGAAAAAAACTTAAATCTACTAACAAACAAAATAAGTCAGCAGTATAAATAAATTAACATGTAAGTTAACTGTTATAAAATAAGTCAGTAGTATAAATAAGTTAACATGTAAGTTGATAGAAATAAAATATAAGTCGACAATTCAATAAATTAACTTGTTAATAAGTTAACATAAAATGATATAATTTATGATGAATAAATATATATACAAGAACTATATATATTAAAATTAAAATTCAACTATGATTTTTTATTAGATGTTAATTTTCATAACAAAATAACTAATTTTAAACCAATTTAAATTAATTTTAATTTATATTATTGAAAATAATTTAAATATTAATTTTATTATTTATAATTTAAAATTTAAAATTTCGTTTTGTAATTAAATAAATAACAAATAGGGTAATTTGCTCTTTTATTTATTGTGAAAAGAGTATTTTCAAATCATATAAAATTATTTTGATTATTTAATTTTTATAAATAGTTAAAAATATGTAAATTAAATTAAATAAAATAAAAATTAAACTTAATTTGAAAATTAATTGGAATTTCGAAATATAATATTATTTTAGATTTTGTTTGATTTAGTTGAGATTTTAATAACTATTTTTATATTATTTAGTAATATTTTATGCACAATAATAAATGAATATTTTTTAATTAAGATAGTTATTTTTATTTTGTAAAATAATTATTTTTATTTAGTCCAGATAATGGTTTACAAATTAATTATAAATTTCAATTATATAATCATAAAAATATTTAAGAATTTTTTTATAGATTTATATAAGATTTTGGATAATGATATGCTAGCTTATATAAAAGATAAATAATTCATGAAAAATAAATTATAAACTAAAATTAAAAAATAAAAATTATTTTAAAATTAAAAGAAATTATTAATAGAAAATTGTATTCTATATTAATTAATTACGAATTTAACCTTTAGGATCAAAATAATATTATGATTTTTACAATTTATTTAAGTTTTTACATAAAATTATTTTTAAAAATTATAATTACTTTTTGTTAATTTAAAATTAATTATTTAAAAACTATTTTCATGAACATAAAAAATAAGTCAACAATTTAAATAAGGTAACTATGTAAATAAATCAACCAATCAAAATATAAGTTATCTGTTAAAAAACAAGTCGATGGTAACAAAAATTTAGTCGACAGAAATAAAATATAAATCGATTGTTCAGTAAATCAGCTTTATTAACAAATTTAATAATTTTACCAAAAATAAATAAGTTTACCAGAAAAAATATAAATCGACGAACAAAAATAATAAATCAACAGTTTAAATATGTCGATTATGTATACAAATGAACTAATCAAGTATAAACTGGCGGTTATAAAATAAGTAGATGATAAAAAAAATAAGTCGACAAAAAAAAATTAACAGTTCAATAAGTCAGCTTTATTAGTAAGTCAACGTAAAATTATATAAGTCTATCCAAAATAAATAAGTCTACGAGAAAAAAATTTAAATCGACTAACAAAAATATAAGTCAACAATATAAATAAGTCAACTATGAAAGTCAACTGTTATAAAATAAGTAGATGATAAAAAAAATTTAAGTCGGCAGGAACAATATATAAGTCGACAATTCAATAAATTAACTTATTAATAAGTCAACATAAAATGATATAAGTCCATGATGAATAAATAAGCCAAAAATAAAACTTATTTTTAATTTTTATAACAAAATAATTAATTTTTAAACAAAGTTAAATTCGTTTCACTATATTAAATGTTAATGTAAAAAATAATTAATTTTATTTATTTTTATTGAAAATGTATTAAATGGTAATTATATTATTTAAATTTAAAAATTCGTTTTATAATTAAATAAATAATAAATAAGGGTAAATTAGTCTTTTAGTTATGTAAAAAAAAAATACAAATCATGAAAAATTAGGTATAATTTTCAAAGTTCTTACTAAATTAAAAGTAGTTATCTAAATAGCGAGCAAAAGAATAAAACAAATACAAGAGAAAGAACTTACTGTGCAAAGTCTGAGAATATCACTAATCTCTGAAGCATTTATTAAGATCCCATGTTTCTTAAGCTCCTTATCCATTTGTTTACCCATTTGTTGTTGTAATCTGTGCATCTCTATTTCTTTCCCATATCTAGATCTCTCTATGAGAGATCTTTTTTCAAGGTTGTACAACCTACACCTGACAGCCAATTTATCGTCAGAAAACATGGCTTCCATGTGATCACTATTTGTAATGTTGAAGAACACTGCAATGTGGAGAAATAGGTTTTGCTCCATCTCAGCTAAACTGTCATAGCCGACTCTGAGCATCTCTTTGATACCTGAAGTATTTTCTATCCCCTTCAGTACATATAGCCATTGGTCCATATTCGAGTTATTGCGTAAAGATGAACCCACAGCATAGAGACCCAACGGTAACCTACCACAACGCTCGGGTATCATTTCAGCAAACTCTTTAAAACGAGGAGGTGGAAAGTTTTGATCAAAAGCATACTTGCAAAAGATCTGGCGAGCTTCTTTTTCAGATGGATACCCCACATGGTATATATCATTTATACCATGCTGTTGCAGAAGATCTTTTTTTTCTGTAGTTACTACAATCCTACTTCCAGGACCAAACCATGACTTATCTTTTATCAACGCCCTTAACTGCATAATATTTTTCACTTCATCAAGAATGATAAGCACTGTTTGGTTGCCTAGCCTTTCCTTTATCACACTTGAATGGCATATGCTAAGATCATCCTGATTCAAAACCTTTGAAAGAAATTGTCCAGGGAGGTCGCTTTCACTAAACTTGTTAAACTTGTCCATGTCCATAATACAAGTAAGTTGAAATCTAGGTTTTTCCTTTTCATTGATAAACTTACATCTATTATAGAATAGATTTAGTAAAGCTTTGGCAATGGTAGTCTTTCCAATCCCAACAGGACCAGTGATTCCAACCATCTTAACTTCATCATTATCTAAATCTAGCAAAGGCTCCATTTGTCTCAAATGAGACTCAAGTCCCACCATGTCATCAAACTCCTTAGATGGTGTAACATTCAGCTTATTGGAAACATCTTTGGCAATCTTCTTGATCTTATCGGCTTCGCTTTCGGTGTCGCTAACAAAAGAGAAAAAACTGATTTATTTCGGTGTCGCTAACAAAAGAGAAATAAATCAGTTTTTTCGTCATCGATTTATTTTAAAACAGTTAACATACATAGTTAACTTATTTATACTGCTGATTTATTTTATTTGTTAGTTGATTTAAGTTTTTTTTTCTCTTATACTTATTTATTCTTGATAGACTTGTATAATTTTATGTTGACTAATTAATAAAACTGATTTATTGAGCTATTGACTTATTTTTTTATTTCTGCCGACTTACTTTTTTCACAATTGACTTATTTTATAACGGTGGACTTATACATGATTGATTGATTTGTTTACATAGTCAAAATATTTAAACTATAGACTTATTTTCTTTGTTCGTTTATTTATATTTTTTCTCGTAGACTTATTAAATTTTATGTTTACTTGTTAATATAGTTGATTTATTTAATTATCGATTTATTTTTTTATTTCTGCTGACTTAATCTTTTTTCATCGACTTATTTTAAAATAGCCGACTTATACTTGATTTGTTGATTTATTTACATAGTTGATATATTTAAACTGCTGATTTATTATTTTTATTCATCAATTTAAATTTTTTTCTTGTAGACTTATTTATTCTTAATAAACTTATTAAATTTATGTTGAATCAAACTATATTTTTTGTATTTTAAAAATATAACTAAATATTAAATAACATAATAATAATTATTAAATATTAATTTAAAATATATATATCTAAAATCTCAACTAAATCCAAAAAATAAAAAAAATTAATATATTTTGAAATTCGAATTAATGTTAAAATTTATTTTTATTATATTTAAATTAATTATTTTTAACTATTTATAAAAATTAAATAATTAAATATTTTATTTTTTATTTTTAAATTTTTAGTTATCAACTAAAGATAAAAATGTTATCTTGTTTTAAAGTAAAAGGTAGATTTTCAATCTTGGAAAAATATAACAAAATTTAAGATATTTTAGCAAATAATCTCTATATTTAATCAAAAACAAACCTCTTTTGGAAGTGTTCTCCAGCAATTTTGCCCACATCTTCCAAAGCTTGGCTCCATTTTTGCCTCTTCTGTTCATCTATTTTCTGTTTATCCATTTTATGAGCACAAGTTTCTTCGAAGGCGATCCCAAACTTTCCGGTCTTGTTCCGGACATCAGATGGATCTACTCGATAGAAGATCGGGATCACTATTTGACCGATATCTTTCTTGCATCTCAAAATCTCCAACAGCTCATCCAAACACCAGCCTGAAGAAGCATAGTTCTTTGTGAGCAGCACGATCGAGATCCTCGATGCATTAATCGCTTTAATGAGTGCAGGGCCAATGGTGTCGCCTCTCTCCATCTTTTTATCATCGTATATCGTAATCCCGTTGAATTCAAACTGTTGGCGTAAATGACTGAAAATGCTATTACGGGCATCTGGTCCATGGAAGCTCGTGAAAACGGTGTGAGACGGAGAAGAAGAAGAAGCCATGAGATAAGAGTAGGGAGAAAAGTGTAAGATCAGAAATACAAAAATGTTTATGAATGAGGAGAAAATGAAAAAGGCGCATTCACCATTGAACTTTGAGTTTTTAGAAAGAGAGGGATGAAGTTTCCTCGCTTTTGCCGTAAGGAAAGTAACATAAGTTGAGTTGACGATGGAAGAAGGCAACTCAGTTCACAAAAATGTGTTTGGATAAACCTTTTTTGGTGGAGAAAATGGCAAGTAGTACTCAGTGACAGTTGTTAGATTTATTGTCTTCTTCTTTGAAAAGTAAACTAATGTGTTTGAACAAGTGAACTTATAGAAGTCAGACGTTCACATTAATGTTTAGTTTTTCGAAAACTGTATAGAAAAGGACCATGGGAAAAGGACAAACAAGTGGTCTGGCAAGTGGCAACTGGGCTTGGGTGTATTGCGTAATGTGATACGAAACTTCGAAGAGACAAAAATAATTTTTTTTTAAAGAATTATTTTCATTTTCAAAACTTGAAGACTTTTAGGCAATTTACAAGAAACTACGACCTTATTTATTAGGATAAGTCTTACGCATTGAGTGAGTTGATATATACTTATTTATTTATTATACATTTTAGATGTATATATATATATATTTATGTTTTTTTATTGTTACATTTTCATGTTTTTGTTAACTGTTATAGTATTATTTAATGTATTATTCTTATTTTTATTAATCAATTTTTATTTGTGATCCAACTACTTTATTAATAATATTTTCTATAAAAAATAAAAAGTATAACACCTTTGTCATTAATTTTGGTATTTCAAATCACATTATTTGAATTTTCATAATTGTTTGTTTAAAACATAGTATTATTATTTTAAAATTGATACATGTATCAAAAATTTCACTTCTATAAACCATTGATTAATTCATCTCATGTTTGTTCATCAATGTCATGAAATATGAGATTTAAGTTGATCAAATATTTGAAGTTCTTGTCATGTGTTTGAAATATATGTTTGTTGTAGTCAATATTGTTTTCTCTATGTATCTAGATATATCTTTTGATTTTAAATTAGAGATAATGCAGGCTTTCGGTTGGTGATAAAATCATTTATTTTTGGGGTAAGTTTTTTTTGGTTTTAGAAACTTCTAATGCATTGTTGTTGTATTTTCAATTGTTATTTACATACTAGTGTAAAATAGATGTTAATTTCAGTTTTTTTTCTAATTTATTATATCATATTTTATTGCTTTTAATTTTTAGTCTTAATTCTCTTTAATTAGTAGTGTAATACAATGGTGTTTTATGATTGTGTTATATATCATCCACGTTTAAATAAAAAACATTGGCCACACTAATTACGTAAGTAGTTGTGTTGATATGGTTTTTAACTTTGGTTAAAATATATGGGCTTTATTTTAATAAGTTGACCATATATATTATAGCATATTATAGAACTTTTGGATAATTTAATTTTTTAGAAAATATCAATTTTGTTTCTCACAAAAAAATCATGATTTAAAAAGAATCTGGAGAAAAATAAAATGTGTTATGTTTTTGGAGGAATACAACTCCACAGTTAAAAATATTTTGTTGAGATTGAGAAAGTGAGATTTTTTGGCTTGATTTTTGAAATATTTTTTAGTTTATATTGGATTTATTGTGTTAGTTTATTAATTTTTTAAAAATTATTTTGTGGAGATTCAAAATCTGTGGTTTAATTTTTGAAGCATTTTTTTAATTTATTTTTGATCAATTTTTTGGGTTAGAAATAAAAGAATCAAAAATAGAAAAATTGAGATAGGAGAAAATATACTAAGTGTTTTGAGGGAACACATGGCAGCATATCGTTGTTCAACAGAAAAATAGTATTACTATTATATAAGATACTGAACAAAACCAAAAAAAAGATAGTATACTCAGTAGACTTGTATAGAAACAAAAAGGTGAATTTTCTACCCAACTCCTAATACTTACCCCAATGGAATAATATATCACATATTAATTCATCATTTTTTACTTTTTAGGGTAAGAAGCCAAAAAGAATTTTATCGAAGTCTTCCAAATACTATAAAATAATTGTAAAAGAACAAAAATTTGCAGCCATCGAAGAAGCTGAGGATGTCTCTTGTCGTTTAATCCACCTGTTCTGTAATTTCTTCACCCTCCAAGAAAAGCATTGTCTGGAATTCACAAACATAAATTAAATTTCTGGAAACAAAGATCATATATATAAATATAGACATAACCAAAAATATGAGTTAGATAAATAAAATAAAAACCTTGGAACAAAAGGGACAAGCTTCACTTCTCTCCATCCATTCATAGATGCAGGCAAGATGAAAACTATGTCCACATTGTAAAACTATCGTCGGGTTATCCTCAATGTAATCTGTCTCCAATCCCAATAGGAATTGAATTTAACACACACAATTAAAAAATTGAAATCTAATTTCAGAGTTTTTATATGATTTGTTTTACCATAGAAACATGTTGAACAAACGTCTTCTTCGTCAGCGACAGAGGAAACTTCTCCTCTTTCAAGGTTTTGAAATAGTTGCTCGTACTGGATCAACATTGTGAGTCTTAGATCTTGATTAGTTCTTGGGACAACAACAAAAAAAACGAAATTAGGGTTTACAATGAGGAGATACCTTGGAGGGGAAGTTATTCGTTATTGAGTAACCAAAGCCTCTGATTCTTGGTACGTTTTGAGGTTCATCATTGTGCTCTGGAATTCGAAAACAACAAAGTAGAATACCCATTGATCTGAATTAATAAAGTGATGGTAACTAATTAGATAGAGATCACCAATAATAAAAAGAAAAAAAACAAAGATTTGGGTTAATCAAGTAGCTAATTATGGTAATTAATCAGGATTTCTGAAAAGACAGGACATGGAAGAAAACATAGGAAAATAAAAACATTGATTAGTGTTTGTTCTGTTCTTGATACCTTGAATCGATCTATTGAAACCCAGAGAAAGAGAGACAGGGAGAAGAATGAAGAAAGAATCAATTAAACAAAAAGAGAAAAAGCACAAACTTTAATTTTGAGAAAGATTATTTTGAAGCTTTGGTTTAGTCCGTAATCGCAGCGAAGTAGGATTCTTTGGCGAGCAGCACAAGGAAACGTGGAGATTTTGTTGGGATATTTTATGACGTGGCATACCAAAAAGATTTTGGATGTTTGACTGTTTTGGGAATGTTGACTTATATTTTCAACTACCGGTTTATACAAAATCCACTACCGGTATTTAGCGTATCTGTTTTTGCTGTTTTTATTTTTATTCCTTCATAATGAAAGAAAAGTTGAAAACTAATGGAATAGAGGAAAGAAATTCAAAAAATCCAAGAGTTGAAACTTTTAGTTATAAAAATCTTCTTAAATTATTAAGAATCATAAGTTTGTAACCACTAACCAAAATATAAGTGCTTCTTGGCACATAGAAGAAATATAGTAATTTGGTTTAGAAAGATAATTATGGTGGTTACACTTGCCTGATATCATGCCAAATCCAATTAATTACAAAATTAAGTTGGAGATCTTTTCTAAACATAAACTCACTTTCATTAAATAAATAAATAACTAGAGGAAAATACCTATATGCCTAAGATAATATTAATTTTGATATTTTATAAAATCATTTTTATGTCGAGAGTTAAATATTTTAAAAAATTAACATCACAGTATTTACAAGTAAATAAAAATACTATAAACAAAGACATGTAAAGTGTAAATTCATTTGATGTCATACGGATTTAAACGGGTGTAACACAACGACCATAGAAACACAAAACCACAACCATTAAACTATATGTCTTAGTCCCGTAAATCATATAACTGTTGATGATATAATAACATAATTTCTATATTAAATTATATGGTTAGAAACAATTCAAAGGGTTTTACATATTTTTTATGAAGACATCATCTTTTGAGTTTTACTATTTTTAATTTTAGTTGTGTTACTTTAACAAAAACAAAAAAAAAAACAAAAAATTAGTTGTGTTATATATCATCCACATGGCCAGAAACAATAATCGGCTGGCAGGAATTAGTGTCGGGACCTACGGATTGATGATGAGCATGTTAAAGAAAAAGGGCCAACACTCGATGTCTTATAATTAACCAAAAGAGCTCACACATTACTATTCAAACACAAAGCAATACAATAGTATAATAGAAAACAAAAATTAAGCTTTAGGAGAAATATCTACATCTATTTCTCACTATTTAGGTATTTATGGTTCGTTTTTTTTACCAGGTATTCTTCTTAAGGATGTTAAAAATGGGTAATTATCCAATGGGTACTCTAAACTTTAAGAAAAATTCAAACCCATAACCCTATATTTTTTATTTAAAATGATGAGGGATCAACATGGGTGGGTAACTATTACACATAGGTTCAAATAGAATTAATCATATTAGGTTTAAGGTACCGATAAGATTTTTTTATTAAATCAATAAATATTCGAAATTATTTTATAAAAAAATATTTATCAGATTTTGTTTTATAATTTTTTTTAAAAATCATCAAAGTAACTTTTCATCCTTTTAACTTATTTGAGATTTTTTTATTCCCACCAAAAACGTAATTACATTTTCGGTGTCACTTTTTTCATCAAAAATGCAAAATTGCATTTTCTTAATCTAAAACGCGACTACATGTTTTTCCGCCAAAACATGATCCCTTATTTTTTGCCAAAACATCATCCCTTATTTTTGGCCAAACCCCTAAAATCTGTTTTCTAGTCAAAAATGTAAAATCACGGTTTCTCGCCAAACACACACAAATTGCAAATTTTCTCATTTTTCATCAAAAACATAATTTCGTAATTTCCCGCAAAAAAAAACGTAAAATTTTGTTTTCTCGCCAAAAAACAAAAATCACATTTTCTCTTGTTTTATGTAAAAAACATAATTCCGTGATTTCCAGCCAAAAACGTAAAATCTGGTTTTTCCGTCAAAAACGTAAAAGTTCGTTTTTCCGCCAATACACAAATTGTATTTTTCTCTCGTATTTTTGTAAAAACATAAAATCTCATTTTTTCGCCAAAAACACAAATTAATTTTTTTCTTCTCTTTTTATAAAAAACCTGATTCCATTATTTCACGCTAAAATCATAAAATCTCGTTTTCTGCCAAAACATATAGCTCTGTTTTCTGTCAAAATGTAAAATTTTGGTTTTCTGCTAAAAACGTGATTCCATATTTTTTCGCCAAAAAGTGATTATATGTTTTTCTACCAATAACATAAAATTTTATTTTCCTTCCAAAAAACATAAAATCTCATTTTCAATTTTCAGAGGCTAATATTGGATGAATTTGAAAGTATTCAATATCGCATAATAAAATTAACATAAAACTAATGATAATTAAGCATTAAAAACATAAAAACATTATAAAAAAACACTTCAGGGTTTTGTTTGGATTACCCAAATAGTATAGGGTATTTTTAGGGTAATTTAAAAAAAAAAAGGTTTATTTAGGATTAGGGTAGAGTATGGTAAAATTACACATCACAACATCCCTAATTCTTCTATACAAATGTTGAATAACTAAATTAATTACAAAGAAAATCGTGGATCTTATTGATTATATGAATTCAGACACATTTCAACTAAAATTATAATACTTTTGTGATTCTAAATTTTATGAAGTTCTTAAATGTGTAAAATAATTTATGGAATTTTGACACATGTTTGAATGATATATATATATTTCATCAGCATATCTATTTTTAAATTAAATTTTCTATACGAATGTGTAATTTTCATATCTAAATAAAATCGAAATCTGCTTAAATTGTGAGATGGAGAGAATCTTATTGGAATTAAATGAAAATGTTTAAAACTATATGTATGTGATAAAGAATCTAAAACAAACAAACAAAAAAATCTTAATAAATGGTTTTGTTTTATTTGTTAAAATGTACTTTTTGTCAATCTTATTTTATAAATTTAACAATGGGTTATCCAATGGTTTGTGCTGTAATTATTACCGTGTCACCACCCGAATTCAATCCTATATAATGTATTTTCTTTGGAAAAAAAATGAATTTATGATGTTAGAATTCGATAAATATGAAATAAGAAAACGAGAAATACATATGTTAATTATGTTTGGGTGCACATATGCAAAATCCACAACGATTCTATATCCCATGGGACTGTGGATATCGGTGCTATAGACAGAATGTACACAATAAACGATTTTAGGTGCAACGCATTTGGGGAGCTACCAAAAGCAGGATAATAATGACTCATTAAATAAATTTGGGAAAAAACTGAGGTTTATATGTATATAAAAGTGTGGGGAGCTACCAAAAGCAGGATCATAATTACTCATTATTCTAGTTCTTAATCTCATTTACTTTCTCCACTTTCCTATATCATCTTCTTGCCCTTCCATTGAGAGATAGAAAGAGAGAATGGGAAAGAGAGGAGAAGGATTCTTTCAGAACAGATTAAGGGCTCACGTAAGAGTCCAACCACCGACGACTACGACCCAACATGGCTGTAGCCACGAGCCACCAAGCTCCTCCACAGAGATAAAAGGAAGAAGAATAATGGTTGTGGTTGATTCTTGCTCTGAGGCCAAGACCGCTTTGCTTTGGACTCTCTCGCATTGTGCTCAGCCTCATGACTCTATTCTTCTTCTCCACTTTCTTAAAGCTAAACCCTCTCAATCAGGTGAATTATCTTCTTTCTTATTCTTATTTATATCCCACAAAAATGATTATTATATATATATATATATTTATATATTGCTTTTACATATATATGGTTTGTTTTTCAAGGTGCTCTAGCTACTAAAGAAGAAGAAAAAGAATCTTGTGACAAACCCACAACTTCAAAAGCTTATCAAAAAGTTTCAGCATTAAAAAACATTTGTGAGCTTAAAAGACCCGAGGTTTATAACCATTTTTTACCTATGAAGATTTAAAAAAAAAAATATTCATGTATAAATTTATGAACTTTTTGATCATAATTTTTTTTTTAACTCCTTTACCACTCTAATTTCTAAAAGGAAATCAATTTTTGGTTAATTAGGTAAAGACAGAAGTGGTGGTTGTAAAAGGTGAGGAGAAAGGTTCGACCATAGTGAAAGAGGCAAGAGAACGAGAAGCGTCGTTACTGGTCCTAGGCCAGAAGAAACAGCACGTCACGTGGCGGCTATTAATGATATGGGCCTTACAGGGCCGACCCATGAGCAAAAACGACGTCGTGGAGTATTGCATCAACAACTCTCATTGTATGGCTATTGCGGTTCGTAAGAGAGGCAAGAAGCTTGGTGGATACACTCTTACAACTAAGCGTCATAAAGATTTCTGGCTTCTAGCCTAAATATTATAATTCACATCTAAACTAATAGAACCTTTTTTTTTTTTGTAAGTTGTAACTTTTACGTTAAATCATGGTTGTGCGACTTGTGGTTGGTGGGTGCAATTATTATATGAATTTACTTCTTCCATTACATTTGTGTTTTTCTTTTATTTTTTGTAAAACACTTTTGTTAAAAGGTTGATATTGGTCTAAGACTATAAGGATCTAATTGGTAAACAATGAGAGCAAACTGGCTAAAACAAATTTTAGCTGGACCAACCACAAATAGATTTTTTTTTTTTTTATCACATGTTTTTTTTAGAGTAAAAGGTTACTCCACATTTAAGTAGCCGGAAAGTTCGTGCTAAAATGTGGGCCGATAACTTTTTTTTTTAATTACACTAAAATATTTGCCAACCAGATTCTAAATATTATCATGAAATATTGACTATACATTGTTTATTTATATGTTGACCTCAAATTAAAATGTACTGTTAAGAGTTCCTACTCGATTGAGCATGTTATGCCACATAGTTCACTACAAGGAGAGTTTTCTCGGCTTCAACTGGAGAACATCCTGCACATTGGGGAATGATTTCAATAGAATTGCGTGTATATATTTTAGTTACTATTAGAACCGCACAACATTTTATACGGAGTTGTACCACACATCTCCATTCAAAGTCATAAAAACAAAAACAAAAAATGTTTTTTTTTATTTGTATGGGATTTTTTTGGGTTTATAAAAGGATTACTTTAGGATTGTATTTCTTCATTCAACAAATTTTAGTATAAAGAAATCCTAACAATAGGCAATTCACTCTAATGTTGTTCTTTTCTTTACACTTTACAACTTGATCAAATCCTCCAAAAATCACAAACCTATACAAACCATTTAAAAGAAGCTAAACTACTCGTATTTATTACTAGTCCATCACAGTTTGCATTTTCTTTGTGTGGCCATTTTTACCAAACGAAAGACATATGGGCCTTAAATGAAAACATGGGCTTATAGGTCAAAATTTAACCCGACTCGATCCGATTCGACCCGACCGTTTCTTCTTTTTCTTTCTATTAGTGGCCGACGGTGCTACTTGATGGATACGAATCAAAACAAAACTCTCAAAACCCTGCATCGATATTTCTTAAACCCTAACCACCGTCGTCGCCGCCGCCTGAGCTAAAATCATGGGGAAGGAGAACAAATCGAAGAAGAAGCCTAACAAAAAAGGCATAAAAAAGACAGGACCAGATGCAGTCGCCATGAAAGCTAAGGCCCAGAAGGCTGATAATCCATTTGAATCAATCTGGTCTCGCCGGAAGTTCGATGTCCTCGGGAAAAAGAGAAAAGGTGAAGAACGCCGCATCAGTATTCTCGGTCTCGCTCTGTTGATAAGAGGAAGAACACATTGCTGAAAGAGTACGAGCAGAGCTTAAAATCTTCGGTTTTTTTGGATAAGCGTATTGGAGAACAGAACGATGAGCTTGGTGAATTCGATAAGGGTATAATTCGATCGCAGAGAGAGCGTCAGGTCAGTGATCGAAGAGGAAACACATTTAAAAATCAAACTTGATTCCATTGATTGAAATTAACTTTGTTATTTTCTCTGTATGGTTATGTAGTTGAAACTAAAGAAGAAGAGCATTTATAATTTGTCTGATGGGGAAGAAGATATTTATGAAGATGGTGCTCTTGGTGGGTCTTCTGGAAGGGATGATTTTGATTCTGGACTATTGTCAGATGAAGATCTTCAAGATGATGATGATCTTGAAGCAGCTTCTGGATCAAAGAGTATGTTTTTTGCTTGATAACACTTATGTGTGTGCCCTTGTATACTGGATTCATATATGCTAGCTAGAAGATTGGATTGTTGTCAAATGTTTATGATTGGTTGTATTGAACGGGTTTAACAACCTTATATTATCGGGAATAGCTAATACTGTTTTAACCACTTTCTGGCATAGGACTGAAGCATCTAAATAAAAACAGATCTATTGACGAATCTGGAGAGGAAGAGGTAAGAACAGCTCTCCTAGATGTCTGGGTGTAATTTACCTTGATGGTTGTCAAATTAGGTGTTGAATATCTTCTTGGATTCTCTCTGCAGAGGCATAAGAGCAAGAAAGAAGTCATGGAAGAGATCATCATGAAGAGCAAACTTGGCAGGGTGACTATTCTGCTGTTTTCCTTGTATCTTGTTTTTGATATGACTTGTCAGTTTACAGTTAGTAATTTTGTTTTATTTTGTGGTTTTCCAGATGGAGAAAGCTAAGCAAAAGGAGGAAAAGGAAAAGCTAATTGATGAGCTGGATAAAGACTTCATGTCCTTAGTGGGTTCTCAGGCGATGGAGAGTTTAACTAAGCCTTTTGAAGTCGTAGAGGTGAACGATGACCACTATTTACAGTTGTTTAAATACTGAGCATATGTATCTAGATGGGTGTTATCAGGTTTCTTGGTTCATGAGTTTTCTTTTACTTGACTTAATCCTTTTTGTCTGCAGGATAAAGGCCGTGATGCTTATAAAATGCTTCTGGAGGATTTGGCAATGGATAGACGTTCTCGTCCTTCTGAGAGGACAAAGACACCTGAAGAAATTGCCCAGGAAGAGCGAGAAAAGTTAGAGGCTCTTGAGGTATGTTTCTGTCAAAAGCTATTGCAGTTTTACTTACTGATTGTTAGGAATGTATATGACAAAACCATTATGAAGAATGGTTCTTATTTGATTGTGTTGTCACTGTCTTATGGTTGACGATCATTTACCTTGATACAATTTTTCAAAACTCTTAGGAACAACGTAAGAAAAGGATGCAAGAAACTGAGGAGTTGAGCGACGGAGATGAAGAAATTGGCGGTGAGGAATCAACAAAGAGGCCGCGGGTCTTTTCTGGAGACGATCTTGGTGATTCCTTTTCAGTTGAAGAAGAGCAGCCGAAAAGGGGATGGATTGATGATGTTCTTGATAGAAAGGATGATGTTGATAATTCAGAAAGTGGCGAGGATGATGGTTCTTCTGAGGATTCTGAAAGTGAAGGAGAAGATGATGATGATGATGGTGAGTCAGATGGGGGTGATGAGAAGCAGAAAAAAGGCCATCCTTTAGAAGACTGGGAACAAAGTGATGATGAGCTAGGGGCAGAGCTGGAAGATGATAGTGATGATGATGATGATGATGATGAAGAAGAAGAAGAAGAAGTGGAGCCAAGAGTACATAAAAAGTCAAAGAACGACAATGCTGCTCTATATGAAGGAGAAGGGTTATCTGGAATAGTGAAACAAAAAACCACTATGAAGAAATTGAGTTCGACACAGCGTGATATTCCTTTTTGTGATTGATCCTCCAAAGAATTTTGAGGAATTGCTTGCTCTGGTGGAAGATTGTTCAAATGCTGATGTTATTTTAATTGTTAACCGAATCCGGATAGGAAATGCAATTAAGATTAAAGCTGAAAACCGAAAGAAAATGCAGGTAAGATTTAATTTTGCTCTGAAAGATCTACCTGTTTGCAGTTTTCTGGTTAAGTTTTCAGGCCCTTGAATTCATGCCTCACTTGCTTTCTGACTGTGTGTTGTTGTCTGCCACCCAGGTCTTCTATGGTATTCTCTTGCAGTATTTTGCCGTTCTTACAAGCAAAAAGCCCTTGAACTTTGATTTACTAAATATGCTTATCAAACCTTTGATTGAGATGAGCATGGAGATCCCTTACTTTGCTGCAATATGTGCTCGCCAGCGGCTTTTAAAAACCCGTGCGCAATTTTGCGAGGCTATCAAGAATCCAGGTATGTGATGCTTCCATAACCTTGAGTTTTAGTATCCTATAAGATACATGCCTCTTCTATCTTTTTGCCTTGACCAGTTTAGAAACATTCTTTCAGAGGATGGATGCTGGCCTTCCTTGAAAACATTGTTTCTCTTGCGGCTTTGGTCCATGATTTTTCCGTGCTCTGACTTTCGTCATCCTGTGATGACCCTGTCGATATTGTTGATGTCTGAATATCTCATGCGCTGTCCCATCTCTTCTGGTCGTGATATTGCCATAGGTTCCTTTTTATGCTCTATTGTTCTCTTGGTAAGGACAAGTTGATCCCCACCCTTTTTCCTTGGCGATTTCCGTTTACATATTTCTCATGCAAATGAAAATGTATTGTAGGTTGCTAAAGAATCTAAAAAGTTCTGTCCTGAAGCCTTATTATTTATCCGGACTCTCCTGATGGCTGCTTCAGACAAAAAGTCACCATCATCTCAGGAATCTGAGGTACATTTGATTTTAGATTGATAAAAGCTTGATACTGCATTTAAGAACTCAAGATGCACATAGGCAACTGTTAATACCGAGCTGTTGTGTATGGTTGTTACAGTTTTATCATTTCATGGAATTAAAATCGCTGACTCCATTGCTGTGCATACAAGACCACGTAAAGGAGGTCATGCCTTTAAACTTTCTAAAGATAATGGATCAGCCAGCAGACTCTCCATATTTCAGCTCTGATGATTTCAGGTCTGCTCTCTCTCTCTTCTGATATGAACTTACTCTTTAAGACATCAGCAGCCAGCAAAAGCGTGTACTAATACTTTTGGCTTTGGTTCAACAGAGCAAGCATCCTTTCAAGTGTAGTCGAGACTCTTAGAGGGTATGTGGAGATAAACGGAGGATTAAGTTCCTTTCCAGAAATCTTCTTGCCCATTTTAACTTTGTTACACCAAGTTGGTAATCAGGAAAAGATCCCACAAACTCTCAAGGAGAAATTAGAAGATGTCGCAAAGCTAATTGAAGAGAAAGCTGACGAGAATCACAAGGAACGCAGGCCACTCTCTATGCGTAAGCATAAGCCAGTAGCAATCAGAATGGTCAATCCGAAATTTGAAGAGAAGTAAATCTCTCTCTTATAAATCCTTTCTCTCACTCAGTTATACTTACTGAGACCACACGGATGATCTCTATAATGGTGTGTATATCTTTGTTGTGCAGCTTTGCCAAAGGAAGGGATTACGACCCTGACAAATTGCGTTCCGACCACAAAAAGTTGAAGAAAAAGCTCAAAGAGGAACACAAAGGTGCATTACGTGAGCTGCGAAAAGACAGCCACTTCATGAGCGATGTTAAAGCAAAACAGAGAGCTGTGGCAGAGCAAGAGAGAGCAGAGAAACATGGCAAAGCTTGGGCTTTCCTTCAAGAACAAGAGCATGCTTACAAATCTGGACAACTTGGTAAAGGCAAAGGCAAAAAGAGAAGACGTTGATACCACCAAACACATTGTTCTACTTTTCCTTTCTTAAAAAAACCTACCATAACAATTTTGTTTTTGTTGGATAATCAAAAAACTGATTTACAGAGGATCATTCCTTCTATGATATTCAAAAAAAAAAAAAAAGGTTTTTATAGTAAGTCTTTTGTCAATGTTATCGGAAAGAAGCGGATGAGAATTTGTCCTTCATGCGAGCAATAAGCTTAAATTTTTCTTCTGCTTCAACTTGTTGTTTGATGTCACCTCCTGATGCTCTGTCCGGATGAAATTTTAATACAGCTCGTTTGTATGCTGCGTGTACCTAATTTGACAATTGGATTCGATTATGATATGTGAATACAAAAGTAGTTAAGGAATGTCAACTAGCTGTGGAGAGATTGTATGGGCTAACCTCTTGTGGCAGAGGAGATGTTCCACCAGCAACATGAATCCCTAAGCCTCGAAGCAACGATGCCATGTTAACACAGGTGAGTTCAAGCCGTTTAAGCGATTTGTTTATTTCTACACGGGCTTTTTCCTTCATGTTCATGCTTTCTTCATCCTGTGATTTAGAGATGGAAAAGCAAAATGAGTGTTAGCAGCGAAGCAATACATTATTCAGCAGTGCAACCACTGGAAGAAGCATAGAAAACCTTCTTCTGTGTCTCTCTAACTTCCTCTACCCTCTCCTTTTGCCTTCTTTCCACCTCCAACTGTCGCGTGTTTTCTAGCTTTCTTCTCTTACGTTGCCTCTGGGCTTCTTCTGCCTGCAGTAGGCGCAATAAACAATTCAGCAGACAGAACTAAGTCAAATAGGTTCTTTGAAAGTGAAACAAGCACCTGAGTCGACAAATTTTCACCATTGGCAGTTTCGAATATTTAAACGGGAGCTTTCAGATGTTTGAGAGAGGACGAACCTGGATCTGTAACTGCTGTTGCCTGGACAACCATTCTTCTTCCTGAGCTTTCTTGTATTCATCAGTCTCCTTCAACTTTTCTCTGTTAAGCATGACATCGACTGCAGGAGCTGTACCATTAATACCTTGCGCTTGTCCACTTGTAGATGGAATAGGATCACTGATCGGTTCTCTTGGTTCATTTAAACTCGAGATCTCATGCTCACACCTGGCTCCATTACTATGGGTGTCAAGCACAGGTGTTGTATTTCTATCTCCATCAGAGGTCTGTAGCAGAGAAGATTTTGAGGCGTCTTCTTCTTCTTCAGCTTCCTTACTATAAGACTGATATGCTGCATTTTTCTTTTGGTTCTCTTTGGGCGGCAGTGAAGTTTCACACTGAACTTTCATTCTGTTTGGCTGTTCTACAACTTTTTTGAAACTAGTTTGATGTATCGGTTCTTTTGACGAAGTAAAATGAGTTGATGGTGTATCAAACCTTTCATATTCAACTTGTATTTCCGGTGACAGTGGGGAAGGCCCCGGAAAATCCTCTTTATTGCAAAAACTGGAATTAGCACGGTTGTTAGCTCGGTTTTCTTTATCCTTCTTTGACCAAGTAAAGTAAGATCCCACTATATCAGGACCATCAATTTCAAAGAAAGTCTTATAAGTTTCTTTTCCACCATTTGGATTTTTTCCTGCAAACAAGAAAGATGTTTGATCATGTTGTTCAGTTCCACTTTCATAATCAGGCCTGGAATTAGTGCCACAGTGGAGATTTGAAGGGCCAGCCTCCTCGCTCAGACCAGCTTTACCAGCTTTTCTTGGAGCAAAGAAGGAAGATGTTTGATCATGTTGTTCAGTTCCATTTTCATAATCAGGCCTGGAATTAGTGTCACAGTGAAGATTTGAAGGACCCGCCTCCTCGCTCAGACCAGCTTTACCAGCTTTTCTTGCAGCAAAGAAGAAAGATTTTTTATCCTGTTGTTCAGTTCCCCTTTCAAAATCAGGCCTGGAATTAGTATCACAGTGTAGATTTGAAGGACCAGCCTCTTCACTCAGACCAACTTTACCTGCTTTCTTCATTTTTCTCAATTTAGCTTTTTCCCATTGCTCACGGACCTCTCTATGCGACCCTTCTAAAATCTCACAATCAGAACAGTCACTCTCTGAAAAATCACTTTCAGTGTCAGAATATAAACCAAATCGAAACCCAGGAATGGCCGATGTAGAGAAATTGCATTTTGAAAATCTAAAAGCAGAACGCTTTTCTTGAACAAATTGGCAATCATCATTATCCACTTCTGCAGCTGTTTGCAAGTTAGCGGCAACAGGATTGCCGCTTGAACTACTCCCACCATTGGGAACATTTTCTGTCTCCTCATCATCATCATCATCATCATCATCATCCTCATCATCATCATCATCATCATCATCATCAATGCTAATCACCTTCTGCAAAACAGACTCATCCCCGCTTCTTGATGTGCTTGAGGTCTTGCGTTTCGATGACTCGGGAAAATCAAGAATGATAACCTCATCATCATCTACAACAATAAACTCTTCCATTATGCCATTTGCACTGCATCTTTTGGTTGGCATTCTATTCCAAGAACGTGATCTAATATGACGTTGCTCTCCCATAACTTCTTTCTGCTACGCATAAGGAGAATGCAGGAACAGTTCAAAGCACCCGCTTTGAGTAGTCTTCAGAGTTGCAGTTGCAGATATCCATTATAGCTAAACCAACCTATAAGCAAAAGCAATGCAATCACACATCATTTAGACCAGATTTCACAATATTTCAAAATTACTTTGAGATCAGATAAAACCGTATAAGGTAACAACAACAGACTCATAACAATTTTATTAACTATTCAGTAAATGGCTACGTTACGAAACCTAGAAAACGATCATACGCATAAACTTAAGTTTCTAGAATCTACCAAACGAAACCGATTTGAATCGAGTGGCGGAAATCGAAAACATCAATTGAGAAAACCTAATCGAAATTGCGAGGTTTTTATAGGTTATCTTTCGAGTAGATTAGCAAAATCAAATCAAAATTTCTGAAAAAAAAAAAACACAAAAATTCAAGGATCCAAGTGAGTAAAGATTTTGAATACAATCATCAAACTAACCTCTCGACTACGACGACGGAAAAAGAAGAAGAAGACGGGGTCTTGTTGCTTAGAACTGAACCCTAATTTTTGGGGTTGAGAAAGAAAAAGAAGAAAATCGTGAGAAGAAGAAGCTGCTATGGAAGGACTCGTGGCCTAAACGATCAATAAGTTGGCCGACAAATAAGAGAAATGGGTATTATCTTTTTATTGGTCGGTCTTTGGATTAAGAGTGAAACTCATGTCACTCCAAACATTTATCTCTTTTCCTTAAGTATTGTCACCTTCAAAAAGAAATCTCCCCCTTTCTTTCTGAGTTTGGTGTTTAGCTAAGTTTTACTTAGGTATTCTAATTTAGTTATACTTAAAATCAAATTTTGTAACCAATATATTTATAATATACTAGATATTATCGATGACTCATTAACTTATAAGGAAGTAGAAAGTCTTTACCTATTTAGATTCCATGAATCTCTTCTTCAAAAATGTTACCGCCTAACCGTTAGGCAGTTGATTAGATGATCCCGATATTTTGATCAGTTTAAACTTAATCGGTAATCGAGTTTATGACCGTCTAAATACACTAGATGTTTAACATCGGATTTTAAACTGATTTATTTATAAAAGTTTAAAGTTTAAAAAGCGTGATACCCACTACCCTCATGAAAAATTTGGTGAGAAACTCTAATGTGGGATGCTCTAATATTTATTGATATAAAGGTTGAGACTTGAGCATCGTCATAGATGTTCAAATAATATATGTCATCTTTTTTTTGTTGTTAAAATAAAGCTAAAGTCCATTAAAAAAAAATGAGGCTCAAACTTTTTAAACTTTAAATTTTTACTAATGTATTTAGATGGTCATAAACTCGGTTACCGATTAAGTCCAAACTGATCCTAATATATGCTATCTTGTTAAGTTTCATGCACTTCATTGGAACCCATGTTACTATTGTACTACTATAGGTGCCATCATATGCATTCTTATCCACTAATGTTGCTTCCTTTGTGGCACATAACGTTGATTTAGATAACCTACATCTAAATTGTTGAAACACTGATGAATGATTTAATAATATTTATGGGTTTTTTTCCTTAAAACTGTGTAAGTTGTTCGATCTCTTAACCAATTCTATCATACAATAAAGCTCCTAAATATTATTAAATCAATTTTTATTGGACATAATATTATTAGAAAATGGTTATGTCCAAATTTAACACGTGTTTTAATCACATTTTATCATTTTATTTCATAATAGATTATGTGTTGAATTAACCTTAAATATTTCAATAATATTTTCACCGATAAATTTAATAATCGATTTGACCAAAACAAAACAAAAACTTAATAATCGATTGCTTCCACGTATAGCATGATCATCATCTAGTTCTTTAATACAGTCATAAAAGTTTAGTTTTCTTCTTTGCTTAAAATATATCCTAAAACCTTTTTCCATTTTTCCTAGGAATCTTACAAAAACATATAAATTGATCGTCAACTTTTATATTCTTAACATCTTATGTTACATAAAAAAGATTCCACCGTCAAAGGATTAACAATATGATAACATATAAGCTCTGTTATCGTTGAATTATACTTGTTATTAAAATGTTGAGAGAAAATTCATTTGAAACTGTGGAAACATATGTGCTATATTTATCTTCAACATAGTTTTAGAATTTAGAACTTAATTTTTTTTACTACGTCCTATAAACAAGAATATCACCTCCATTTATCATTGTATTTTTTCCCTGGGATTTTCGTCCCGTGTGCATTGACTAAACCTTTTATCCGTCCATTTTGAGGTATTAGTCGATACCAAAAAAAAAAAAAAATTGAAGTCTTCACCATTGTTGCGTTTTTGCTTCTCTTCAAAAAAAATTAAATAGTGTTAGTAAACATGTTGTCGCTACTGACAACAGACGACGCTTGTAAATGTAATTCTTTATCCACGTTCCTTCATTGTTGTTGTTGTTTTGTCATCATCTAGTTCTCTAATACTGTGATAAAAAAAAGTTTTGTTTTTATTTTCTCTAATTAAAAGTACATATCATATTGTGTATAGAATTTTATACTCTTAACATTTTTTTTTATTGGAAAAGGGTTCCAACGTTAATGGAATAACAATGTGATGACGAAAGATACTTAACGTTCAAAAAACAATTCAGGATTTGATATAAGAAGAAAAACCTTTTGGTTGGGTAGATTTTGTGAAAATCTAAGAAATCAAGGTTTATTGTGATTAGAAAAGAAAAAAAAACATCTGCATTGATTAAGGATGAGATTGTTGCAAACATAGAAAGAAAGAAAAAAAGTCTTGTCTTCTCTAACTTTTGGACCAATTCCAATTCCATTTCCATTAGACCAAATTCCAGAGGTATGGTGTGAGTAGCTTGTGGTCACACACTCCTTTCTTTCACATTTTTTTTTGTAGAGGCAAATGAATCAAAAACAAAAGTTGGAATTTTATGATATTGGACAATATATATATATATATATATATATATATATATTGACACTCAATTAGGGAAATATTGTAGATATTGTGCAAAATATAAAATGATGTTAAGAAATTCTTTAGTTTTATCAAGATCGAGAGAGGATTATCAATTTATCATCATCACCTTTGTGAAATTTGTAGAGAAGGAAAAACAGATTTGAATCTACGTAGCTGTTGGAAATTTTCAAAGATAAAACTCCAAAAAAATCGTCATTACATAGAAAGAAGAAACCTAAAAATTGGAAAGATCGAGAATAAGAATTAGTGAGAGGTGGTGGTTGGATTAGGTTGAAGCATTGAAGGAAGGACAAGAGGTGACAAGAGAGGGATCGGATCTGTGCCGTTTTGACAAAACGCAGACGTAGACGCAGACGCAGAAACACCGGTCGCAGAAGGAGCCTCCGCGGAAGGAGGAGGTCTTGGTGGTAAGAGGAGAGGACAAGGAGCTCGTCTCCTAAGCCGGCAGCTAAGAGATCGCTGGAAAACGCAATCGTCGTTGTGAAAACTCATCTCAAAACCTGGAAATGGAACTCCTCCACGCCCTGAATCCTCCATTCTTGATTCTTGATTCTTGTTTCTTGATTTTAGTTTCAAATTGATATTGTTTTGTGTGTGTGTGTGGATTGGTGTTTGGGGTTTGTTGATGTTTTAAATGTTGGTTTTTTTAAAAAGGGTTTTAATCTGGCTTTTAAAGAGGAGGAAAATGATAGGAAAATTAGAGGTTGCTTTAGCTTGAGGATGTTATAAAGTAATTAATTGTATGGATAATAATAAGGAAGAAAATCCTTTTTAAAACGTTTTAAAAAAATAGAAATCGTGTGAAAGTGTGGTGGTTGTGGAGCGTGTATCGACTCAATATGGCAAAAAACAATAATCACTGGTCAACGGTCAATAGATTGGATAGATATGATATCTATTATGTTATGTTTAGTGTGTTTTTTTTCCATTTTTAAAATAAATGTTATGTTTAGTCTTACAGATGAGTCTTAATTTTGGCATGAGCCATGAGGAATGCGTTATTGTTGGAAATATGTGGCTGCATACGGCTGTGTATTTATTTTTAGCTAATTCTTCTAGATAAAAATTTATCATCTTTTTATTTTATATATCTCACAGAATTTAGATGTTTTAAATCAAATCACACTCTACATAAACTATTAGTGTTAACCCATGAAAAAATAAAACAAAAATGCTACTTGTTGTTGGGGTATAAAAATCTTATGTAGATAGTTGTATGATTAGTTTAATGCCTAACATAGAGATATCCAAACATGATTCATTAGTTTAAAGATTAAAAAAAAACAAATTCTATCTATGTATCGAGATCTAAGTTCAGACAACATTATAATACAGATAGTTTTTTATAAATATATATTATATTTAAAAATAAACTAACTGAAAACTGAAAAATAATTGTATGATAACCAGAAAATTATCATTTAATACGTCTAAAGTAGCAAAAATAATGTACAAGTGGAGATCCATTTTTTATAATTTGAGAAAACATAAAATTGAAACAAACATGTAAATATGTTATAAAGAAAAAGATGTCTACACCGGCGGATTAAACTACTTTTCGACATATCTGAAAATTTTGTGAAATTAAACTACTTTTCCGACATATATGAAAATTTTGTGAAGATCAAGAATTTGTTTTTATTTTTTTCATACTTTAAATTCAAAAACGGATAAATTAGCATATAGTGCGAAACTTTATCCGAGATTTCTGAACCGTTTTAATTAATTTACAAACTGTTGACAACTCAAAAAAAACATGTTATTAAATATGCATGTGTGGTCCTGGAAATAGACAATAGTCTGCAAACTCATAATTTATAAATCTAGAGACAATCCCTGAAACTTAAAAAGATTTCCTCTGCCATGAAATATCCTCAACCCACACTGAAAGCCATGTATTGAGTACCAAGTAAATGAGACGAGTCACATGTCAATATCTTTGTAATTATGAGAATGATGAAATTGAATAGAAAAATGTAACATGTAAAATTAACAATGAAAGGGTTTGAATGTTGAAAAAATGGGCAATGTAGTTGTGGTGGTGGAGAGGTTTCACTTTGTTGGTCTCTCCATGTGACTCGAGGCTCTATAAAAAGATCGACATTGTTTCAGTGAACACGCCTCATAAAGTTTTTGGTGACAATATCTACACATACTCACATGTTCTTTTTATTAAATATAGCTTCTTGGATTCATATATGCGTCTTTTCAGTTCAGATTTATTTCTCTCTTATATATCTGGGATCCTAAACCGGACTCCTAACTAGTCATGGTGTATTGAAAAAATGAATGTTTGTATCATTTTAAACATTTATAATGGTCAACTAAATAGCAATAAGAAAACTCAAATTTGATCTCTTAACTTTTAGGCTTAATTTTTCTATTACTAGACATATCACCATGAGTAGTTTTGGCTTAAAAAAAAACAAAACTAAAATCATTTATTTAGAAATAGCTGTTTCGATTAATAAATTAGACTCGATTCATATATTTTATATTTTTCAAGATTTTTAATTTTGGTAACAGAATTCATGCGTGGAATTTTTGAAAATCTTTTTGTTATAGATTACATTTTTGTTTATATAATTTACTCATGAATATCCGGTCAAATCATTCAATATAAAAAGATTTTGAATCATTTTAGTTTAGACTCTACTACCTATCTTAGTCATTTTGAGCAAATAAAAAACTTGAAATTTATTGACTTGCGATCCAATCGGTTTGATCCAGCAATCACTTGATCAGATGATTTAAAAAAAAAAATCGGTATGGTTTTAAAAACTTTGACAAGAAGTAAACGGATTATATAATAAAATTGAATTGGATTTTATTGGGGTAGGGACTAAATAAATATAAATTGAGAGAATACATTAACCTATTTGTTATTGGTATTCTAAAATGTTCTGATTAGTTAAACTTAAATCAGGTGTCTCTTAATTCGCTAAGTGAACGACACATGATTTTTTCACTCAAGTTTTCACTTTTTGTCTCCTCAGTTAATATATGTTGTACCTGATAATCCAAGACATATCACATAAGAAAAATGTCAATAAATGGATAAATTTGGGAGGCTTGTTAAGAATCATATTTCTCAAATTAAAGGAGAAAATTGGGAGAAACGAGGATTGATCCCAAAGTCGTTATCTCTTCCTAAAAATAACAAAAGTCCATTGAATTATCCAATTGGTTTTTTTTTTTTTTTTTTGACAAAGAGAATTATCCAATTGGTATGAATTAAAATTTTATATATATATACACTACTTTTTTTTGTCAACAATATATATACTACTATCACCCACCATTGATTATGTCTTATAATTAGTTATTGTTTCAGGTCATGGAATTATAATTTGACATAGGCAATCTAAAAGATCTGAAGAAGAAGATAATGAGGATTTGATATATATACAAGAAGAGCAAGTTAACACTTAGTCATGATATCAGCTGAAACCAAAGTTGGATCGTAGACCAAGAATTAAAGGTTATATCATGGTGATAGATTTACAGATTCATCTCAAGTTTAAAGCAGTTAAAAACCTAGGAGAGATTGAACCTCACAGCTAAGTGAAGTTGTTCTTCATGAGTAAGACCGGACCAAACCAAAGTTGACAAAAGATTTCGACTTGAAGAGACCACCAAAGAGAAACCTAGTCGGTGATTCATGTGAAGGCGGTTTCTGTCTTTGCTGTTGTTCTTCAGGGTTGTTCTTGACTTTAAGTATAGTTTGGCCTATGGTTTTTGTTATGGAATCTATGGTCTTGGCATCGATTGAGTAACCAGATGCATCACTGACATAGAATGTGTTTAGAGCTTTGCCTCCTTTGGTTTTCACTTCAGCTCTTGTTACCGTTAAGCTGTTTTCACGGAATATGCGAGTCACATTTGACAATAAGCCTACTCTATCTGTCGTGCATAGTTCCAACTTCAATCCCTATAACATGAAAGACAATGATCTTCAGTTACAGTTACCAAAAAGAGTATTATATATCAGAAACTATATATATGGTGGATGATCATTCATACCTCAGATACTCTTCTTTTGATAGCTGCTTCAAGACATTGTATGACTCTTTGCTTCTCTGCCTCTGATTTTACAGGAGATCCATCTATATGTCTCACATAATACTCCTGCAAACCAAAGAAGATTAAACCGATTAGAGAATAGATTCAAGAAAACTCTATGCTTTCTTTACTGTAATGGGATCTTTCTTTTACCTGATATGCCTCTGTGCCTTCAGTATCAACACTTCCATGGAAAACCACATACTGCATATCAGTCAAAGTGCAGACTGTATCAAACAGAAGCTTTGGTCTGTCTTTACATCGAACTGTGACCACAGAGTAATCCTTATCGAGCCAATTATCAACAGAAACATCTGGTCTTTGCCTTTCATCTTGGATAGAGGAATCATCGTCCACAACACGGTGTTCATAGTCTCTATCTTCAAACATCATCTGATGAAGTCTCCTGTCAGTATGGACCTCACCATGAGACACTACAGTTTTGGCTTCCTTTGGTGTGTTGCTTCCCTTAAGCACATTTCTTAGAAGGTTCTCGATCCTAGACAACCTCTCTGGATCAGAAATGCCACACCCGGTTAAGTCATCAGTCACCTGCATCACAGCAGCTGCTCTGGTGTTGTGTGTCCACACCTCTGCGTTTAGGACACTGCATTTGAGGTGGGTCAGGACAGCTGACAGTTCAGACAGTAGACCTGGTCTGTCACATCCGGTTAACTCAATAACCGTACTGTCTGTTGATGGTATGACACCAACAGATCTCATGGAAGTTGAGAAACAAGCTTCAGGTCCAAGAGACTGAGAATTAACCACATCACACTCATTAGACTCATTCAAACTCACATAGAGAAGAAGAGAAACTTGTTAAAATACTCACTTTTTGGATATAGTCTAGAACAGCTTCATCTGTGACTTTGTTCCCATCATGGTCAGTGACATTAAAAACTGCCAAATGCAAAGAGAAGAAGAGAATCAAAAATCCTACTTCAACAGTAAGAAAATCCAAAAAGACCATTAAAGAACTGTAACATACCATCCATGAACCAAACACCATCAGAGGATATGTAAGCCTTAGTGATAGTGAGGTTAAGATCAGTAAGGATTTGTACAACTTCAAGTAAAATCCCATATTCATTTGCACTATCCACCTAAACCCATCAAGAAAAACAAAACAAACTCAGAACAAGGCTAGAATAAAATGATAAAACCAGATTTGAACATGAAACAAAATTAAAGTTATACCCTTATCACAGTTGCCTTCTTGCAAGAGTCATTATCAATCACAACCCTGAAAAATAAAAAACAAACAGAGTTTTAATCCAAAATCATCATATCAAGTATTAAAGTGTTTATAATAACAAAAAGGAGGAGAAAAAAAAATTTGAATACCTTGGTGGATTCATTCTTCTAATAAGCTTTTCATACTCATTATCCATATCTTGTGAAAAACTCATACTAACATCTGTTAAAATCAAATTCCCCAATAAACAATGAGATTATTATTTATGGGTAATTTCAAGACTGAAACTTTCAAAGCCAGAACCAAAGAAAATTTATATCTGATTAAACCCATGAAAAAAAAAAAAATCCTCTCTCTGTTTTCTTCTGAACAAACCCAGAAGAAGGAAGAAGAATGAAGGGGAAAAAAATACTTATATAAATCCTAATTTCATAATCAAAACAACAAAAGCGTTCACCTGTAACAACCAAATACTGAAATACCAATAACCATTAATGGAAATTTCAAGCCAAAAATCGTATGGAGAAGAAGAAGAATCAACAATGAGAAGAAAACAGAAATAGAAAAAGAAAAAAAAAGACGTACCCATAATTGTTTCTTTTGGGTTTTAGCCACTCTTCGATTCTTAACACTTCAGAGTTCAGAGAAGAAGGAAAAAAATAACCAATATAGTAGTTTCAGTAATTTGGAGAAAGACCTGTATATATAATGGCGACCCACAAGATCTTTTGTTCACTCTTGGAAAATTTTATAATATTTCTAAATTATTAAATTAATCTGCCAAAATTAAAACCAAAAATAAAAAAAATAGAAATTAATCTGACACGATTCTCCCATAAACGAGCAACTCATAGGGAAATATATTTCTTTATTTTATTTTTACTTCACTTTTCCGCGGCTTTGATCGGCGAAAAAGGAAAAAAAATTGATTTGCTTACTGTTTTTATTATACGGTGAAGAAGAAGAAGAAGAAGAGGATGGCAAGAAAAGATTGGTGAACTGTAACTCTCAGTTTATGTTAGCAATTAGCAGCGCGTTTTCGAGTGGGAATTTGCTAAAATGCGCGAATTTTACCACGTTATGGTAAATAAATAGTACTGGATAGGTAATAATGACAAGGTCTTCTCTAATCTGTCACCCAAAGATCTCGGAGCAGAAGTGAAAAATTAAATTGTTTTTACTGTTTTTTCGAGTTTTAAAAGCCGATTCTGATTCTTAAGGTTCGATGGTAATTTATTAGAGATTCTGATCGATATGATATTTTTCCTTATTACTGAGAACAAAATGATATGATTCCATTTTAAATCTTTTAAGGAAATAAATAAATCATTTATATTCCATCGTGAAGAGATTCATCACCCGTATTGATTCTGTGAATATTAAAATATACAATGTGCCATAAAATCTCTGAAGAATATTAGTTTTTTTTCTTAACTTTTGCACCATAAGGAATATATATAGGTTTATTTCCATTTCAAGTCAGGGGAAAAAATAACTGCAAATTGTTTTTTTTTTTAAAGAGCAGCCATATGGAATATGGTACCGTATCAAATTATTGTCCAACGTTTCTTTTCCTTATATTAGAATTTACATGAGAGCCAGAAAATGCCAAAAATATGGGATTTCTAGTAAAACCCATAAAGTTGCAAATTTAACAAAAAAAAGACCCTCATATGTATAAACAATATAAATAATATATAAAAGGGTTTTCATTAATTGAAATATTTTTGGGTTTTTTAGGTAATAAATAGATAATATTTGTGGTTTGTTAAAAGTTAATGATTATTTTTAGTGATCAGCTAAATTGAGTAGTTAAAAACGTAAGTGATATTAACCCAAAAAAAAACGTATGGTGATTCACCATACGGATTTAAATCCGTTATCCGTATAAGATGTGTTGCTGGTGAAAAAGAAAAACGTAAATGATGTTACGATCAAGAGTTTCGTTTAAAGATTATGTCGGAATTAACTACAATCAAGATTCAAGAATTAAGCAATATTGGAACACATAAATATAGAGAGGTTGATGGGAAAGAATAAAAGCAAATCAATAGCGTGAAAATATAACGCTTGCAGTTTACAGGGAGGATGTGTACTCTTCCTTACATACCCATTGTCTATTGACCGTACCCTCATATCTCTTTCTCAATATTCCATTAAAGTTTTATTATTATTACTATTAAACATTTTTTTTTAAAATGTATACATGCATACCAAGTTATAGATAAATGCATACATTAGTAGTTGCCAAAATATATATATATATATATTCATAACATTCAAAATCCTCCCCGGCATTTTCCGTGTTTTCAACAACCAAAAGAAACTATGGAATTTAATTATGTGTGAGTTTTACACACTCTATTTGTGTTTCATATAACAAATACATACTACTACTATTAGATGTGATGGTAAATATGTCGAAATATTTGACCAGACGAACGTAAATATGTTTGGAGATAATTATATATTGGATTTTTTTTGGAAAAACGAAGAACAAGAGTGTTTTGGTGTACACATGTACTTATCAACCAAAATCGAATGAGTATTTGATTAACAAATTTTACAAAGGTGTAGAGCTTTCAAATTAAAATAATGTTTCGTTTATAAAAGAAAATCTCGATATTTAACAAATGGACTTAACTATATATAGACATAATACATATGTGTATGTTAATGACACCGAAATCTAGTAGACTACCCATTATGAATTATCCAAACTTGATCGCAAATGGCAATACGACATACGGCTAAACAAATAACAAATAAAATCGATTTTTCGTTTGCAAATGCATGTAAGAGCTTATAAAAATAAATTAAAAGAATATTTTTAATATTCGAGAACTCACTTTCACACATGTGATATCGAATGTATTTTACAACTATCAAGTTTAGATTCAAATTTTAACAAAAAAAAAAGGTTTAGATTCAGTGAACTTTAATTTTCCAAGATTTACAATACATTAGTAATTATTTATATACCTGGAAAAAAAACAAATTTAAATCTATTTCCCTGTTTTGTAGAATGGGTTGAACTACAATTATTAGTTAAGATGTACATAGTAACTAATTTTCAACAATAAAAAAAACAAACAATAAAACATTAAAACCATAACTTTCTTAACAAAACTTGAATTCAAAAGTTACCGACAGAGTTAAAATCATGAGACAACCCAATCAACATATTAAGAAAGACTTAAAATGGGTTTACATAAATTTGATACATTGACCCCAAAAAAAAAACAAGTTAGGACTTAGTAACGAGTTTGTGAGTAACCAGAGTTAGAAAGTGACCAGAGGATAGGGTTAAAAAGAAAACAAAGAAACAAGTAGCGGCCAACTGAATTAAATGGAGGAGACTGCAGTCACATGGTTAGGCATACAAAATAAAGCGTCGTGCTTCATTAGCCGGTTTTTTTTTCCTATGGGTCTAGGGATCTGCTGCGGCCGAACCTATCTTCCTCTTTCTCATTCATCATCGTCTATTTATCTATCTAACCACGTTTTGACTACTCTTCCACTAGTTCATCTCCAAGCTAATATCTAGCTTTAAGATATTTGTCATTCATGATTCATCTCAAGGTAATAATAACATGATTAACATTGGTTTCTATTACTATATATTGTTTTAAATTGTACAATTCTGAGATACATATCGAGCCAATCAAGAGGCTAAAATTATTGGTGTATATATATGTTTACAAATTTATAGTATCCTTTATTACTTTTACTGTGTAAATGACAGATATACTTGCCCACATTGTCGCAGTTTAATACTACAAATAGTTAATAATATCTACTATGATTGGCTTTTATTGCTAAGGAGAACAAATATATATATATATATATAATATTCATGGATTAATGGAAAAACGAAGTAGTAAAATAGTTGTCAATTAATATACTACAGAACTCTGTTTGTGTGTGTTCGAGGTCGTTGGTCCAAAAGGTTGCTTTCGGAGATCGCAGACAAGGGTTTAGCTATAAAGAGGAGTTTTTTTTTAAACAATATATAAAAATATAAATATTACATTTGTCCGAATCGAAGTGATGTGAAGGTGACCATGTTCCTTATAAATTCATGGTTTTGTCTTGTCGAGGAGACTCAAGCGCGGGGCTCTATATCTACTCACGTATATATGGACTAGTCACTACTTAGTCACCAACTTGGATTTTCTCTTTGTCTTTCAATTAATTTTGTCAAATTTGAGATTTTCTTCTATTAATTTATTGTTCATGCATTGACCCATCCGCCTATGTAGAATGTATTTAACGGTGCTAAGTTTGCATGTTAATGTCTTAATGGCGCAGGCATGTAGTGGAGATGATTTTAAAGGTACATATTGCTATATGTTTTTTAATTTAAAAACAGTAAAAATGGCACGACAAAAATTAATTTTTTTTAAGAAAAAATCATATATTAAAATTAGAACAATACATAGAAGATTAGCATGACCCTACGCCACAATGACACATATAAAAAAAGACAGTAAAAATGGCATAAATATTAAAAAATTTAAAAAGAATTTTAACGGGTGGTATACTGGTATTTTACCTTAAGAATAATAAAGAACATGAAAATTAAATTGTGTTTGGATATATATAGACAAGTTGTTTGATCTTGTTATTCAGATATTTGTTAGATTATTGCAATTTCTTTTTTCGAATAATAGTCAAATCTTTTTCGTCAATATAATAGTACTTTGGAAATTTCATTCCAATTAGGTAAATGAACTTTATTATTGTAACTAATAATTAAAATTCACAAAACGTGTATTTATATATTTTCTGTATAAATAAAATAAGAAAATGTTTCTGAAAATCCATATCTAGTGCTTCTTCAATAATCCATAATAAATGGTAGCAAATCAATATGCCAGACTTATTTTTACTATATAATTGTAGCAAGTATATGTTGTGAATTTTTCTGTTGTAAATTAAAATGGCTTTTGTGATTATTTTAGGATATTAACAAGTTTTTTGTAGCAAAATATTGTTATAAATCAGCCACAAAATGTTGCTACGTATCAAAACAATTACTACTGGTACGCATGTCATTACTACACACCAAATTAGACTACACATATCATTACCATTTTTATTTTGTAAAATATCGTTTAACCCCTTGATATTTTACTTCTTACACATGTTTGAATTTGTTGTTATTATCAGTTATAATGTTTGTATATGAGTTATTTCCGCGTAACAAAAAGCGATTTGGACCATGGAATCAAGGAGCAAAATGATGTGGCCGACCTAACCAACATAATTTCCAAGCGAAATCATGGAAGTGCGTCATTTAGAGTCAAATAATGCAAATATAGTCAAATAATGCAAATATTAAAAGTGTATACTAGCTTATACACATTAAAAGTCTCGTATTTTGTCTGTTGTTATACTGGAATTTTGTAAAGTTTCTATTAATTTCTGCCTAATTTACTTTCTGATATAAATTTTGATATTGGTTTTTTTATATATATTAATTAGTCGCATGCACTTGAACAAAAAAAGCATGTTCTTTAAGTTCGTCGAAGTGGAAAACATTTGTGAGACGAGCTGACAACCTTTTAAAAAAAGTTTTGATAGTTAATAAGAATGTCTAAGAAATTTGGAGTCACATGTTTGTCTATAAATTGAAACTTAAGGAGAAAACAAATTGGTAGGGGATAAATTTGTGTTGCTATGAAAATAAATTCGCTTCAAAGTTTTTGAAAGAAAGTATTTTCACTTTTCTTGTCTTGATTTTCTCTTAACAAAAACATCTGATTTTAGTTTAATTTTGCTTATAAAACGAGACAGACCAAAAATGCAAAGTATTAAAAGACGATCTACTATTACAAATTCTTCTTTGACGTTTCTATTGCAAATCCCTTAGAAAATTCAAATTATATGTTTCGATATATAAATTTACAATATTCACGCATGGCCATTCAAAAGTTTTCAACAACGGTTTTCATAAATTTTTTTTTATTTTTAAATTCGTTATAACATTACATTAGTTAATAAAAACCAAAACTGGCATATATGAGTTTATATAGTATGGTCCCCAACCCTACAAGTAGATCTGATCAGATCATAGCCTTTTAGGCCTACGGAATCCACCGGATTCTTGGTTCAGTATCAGTTAGTTTTAACTTTTAAGTTAATACACTAATAAATAATTAAATTTAACCTGTAATTAACTACTAAATAACTGTATTCCGTTACGCAATAATCTACTTAAGTCATATAGTTTATTACATATATTAATCAAAACTATAAAATAACTTGAGTCAACGGTCAACCACACGGAGACATACCACCGCCCCTTTTTCTACCTATTGCTTCAAAACTAACATATATAATAACGCTATTTACTTCTTAAAAACGTCAAAAAATAAAACTTCTTAAACAAAGAAAAAACATTCAAAAACTAAGCGTTCTCAATTTGCAGTAAATAAAGAATTAGCTTATCATCTTTCAATAGTTTTTAAAAAATATATATATGCGAAGTGTTTGTGTTTACAATTCCATAAATAAATTTTTTTATTTAAATCACTAAATTAATTAGTGATTATATATAAAAAACATGTTATTATAACCATAAAATACAAAATCAAAACCAAGTTCGCAATTCATATGAACTTTTGTCGAGTTCATATATGTACAATGTATTTTGTTAAAGGCAAAAACAAAAACAACTAAACTATTTTATTTTATCTTTTAGCGCAAAAAACAAATTTAACTACTATTTTATATTCAAAAATTAGTTATGTTAACTTTCAAAAAGTCGGAATTAGCGGAATATTAAAAGCGAAGTTGCACGCGACGTGAGGGAGACCCGTGAGTCAGATTTTCATGTGGAGACAGAGTGGCAGTCACGCACGTGTCACGTGTCTTTCATTTATTTTTAAAATCTTTGCGAACTTTTTTTTTAACTGTTTTTCTCACCCCTAAGTGAATAGTGAATTAGTACGTCTACACGACCACTGGAATTTAAAAAAAAAAAAATAGATTATGGACAAATGAAATATTCGTTAAAATAATAAAGAATCCTAAAAATAAAGGAAGAAATTTAAGAGAGAGAGGCGAGTCTCTTGAAGAAAACGAAGGGACGTCGGTACGAGACTAGGGGGTCCACGTCAGACGGAGCTGTAAAAGCCAGATGCGAGCAACGTTTTTCAGATTCTGACTTTTGCTAACGTGCACACTTTCTTCCCAGGTAATTTTTTTTGTCTTGTTAATACGTTAAAAATATTGTTTTGTTTTCATTAAAGTGTTGGATACTACGATTTATTAATACGAATAAAACTTAAGGTTTAACTCTGAAATGTTCCTGTCTCTTCACCTTGGCTTTGGATACGTAGCTTTAGTGTATAAACGTGAGACCATTATTTATGCCAAATATTGACCTTTATTTACTTAAAGAGTCGTCTCTTAACGTGCTCTTTTTCTTCTTCTCAGTGTGTAATCAACTAGTCTACACCAAATAGTAAAACATGAAAATAACACATTTTTATGAGACTTTTTTCATGGTGTGACTGGTTTTAAAACTTTTTGGTTGAAATGTAGCTATGTTTTCTGTTGGTATAAATGTTACTTGTTACTTGTGTCTTTAATAAAAGAAAATACCATTAAAAACTTACAAATATTGACATTTTTTCTAACTAAAACCTTTAATTTTGTTTATTTTTATATCAAACTTCCAAATAAATAATTTTACTGGGATAAACATTCAAATCACTAAATCTGAGTCCAATGGAGAATTGACTTAATAGTCAACAGAAATTTGTTAACTCCGTTTGTCTTTTCTTATAAACTTTTACTTACCATGTGTTATTTACATTTGTTAATGAATGTAAATTAACACATGGTAAAAAAAAATTATATGAAAGACAAAAGAAGTTAACTTACTTACTTGTAAGTTTGATATAAAACTGATAAAGTTGGAGGTTTTAATTAAAAAATATCAATATTTCTAAGTTTTTATGGTATTTTCTAAAAAAAAACGATGTTTTGGTGTTATTTCTAGTGGCTTAATTTCCCTTTTCTTTTATTAAATATTTCCCCTTGATACTATGATAAAAATATGTGTGTAATTGTCTAAATTAGTTTTTTTTTTAAATGTGATTCTAGGGATTTTTTTTTCATTTAAATATAAACTTTTGAAATAGATAAAATAAATAATTTAAAATACAAAGGTTAATTTGTACGATGATAAAAATTGTTATCCAACAAGTCAGTTCTAGTTTTCATGTTGTACAAACATAAATATATCTAATTTTGTTGTTAGAAATCTTTGTCATGAGTTTTTTCCGAAAGACCATGCGGCAGTCGATCATCTCCATGATTCTCTATTCAGTTTTCGTCTTCGGCTGGTTTCGTCTTATCTAGGACTTATCAGGGGATTGGCTCCAAATCCTGACCAGTTTGTGCAGGAATGATCTAATCCCTTATTCGTAGTCAGATCCTCGACCAGCGAGAGACTCCCCGAACTCAACCGAGTCGGTCTGTCTAACTCTAAAAAGACTCTCCAATCTGAGTTCTGCATGCTCCTCATTGAAACACGATACTCTGCCCTAACTAGAATGACCCCGTAGAAGCAATGCGACTTATCACGTACTATAAAAAAAAATGGTGCGTGACATATTGCTTACTCTCGTCAACGAAATATCTATAAACGTTTTCTACCAGCAAAGTTTGAATCAGACGATGCCAACTGCCACTGTCTCAATCAGTTTTTGTAGTTGGTGTGATTTTACTATAGTAAACTCCGATCTTGACCCGATGATCAGTACATTAACACTTCAATAATTTTTAGTTTCGTTATTACTTTGTTTCATGTTAATTACTAACACATATGAATCACATGACGTTAACACATATGAATCACATGATATTAACACATATGAACCACATGATTTTAATGTTACTGTTCCGCCACATGATGTTAATGTTCCACCACTACAAGCGAATAAAGAATCACATGTTTTACCCAAAATAATTAAGATTCAAAGCAATTTTATAGCAAAGAAGAAAATTTCAAATAGTCAACGAATTCAAAAATCATGAACTAAAAAAATCACTAAATATACAAGTGATAATAATATATCTAATAACTTAATATATACAGAAATAACCAAAAAAAAGGGTAAAAAAATGTAGATTGGAACGACTACGTAATGACTGCTGAAATTGAAGTATATATAACAAAAGTGTAACAATCAGAAAAGATTTGGACAAATCTCCAAAGGGATGGGGCAACTTGTCTCGATCTCTTCACCAAAATCTATCAAAATGGTCCACCTATTCTCAGTGCTATCACCAACTGGCCACTGAATATATACATCTTTAAACTCGATTTAAGTTTCTTTAATAATATTTTGTGTGTAGGCTAATTATTACAACTACACGAATTAACACGAAATTATCAAATACAAAATAAGAATCATAGTTTGGGAGGAGGAGTGGTCCCGAGTCGTGTGGTCACTGGCTGCATACAAAGATTCGACCACACCCCAACCATATATTCTGTCGTACCTCTCCTCTCTCCATCTATCTTTTCTTCTTTTCATATCAACTATTTTCTTTTTATGGTCTTTTTACTGAAAACCATAACTATTTTTGTTCTTCTTGTTAACTACAATCTAATACACGTATGTATGTATATAGACTTTTGTTGTTGTTATTTTCCTGTTAAAATAGTTGCATGTAGTACTATAGTTTTTTTGGCAAAAACATTTGTGCCTTTTTCTTCTTTGTACTGTAGGATATATGTTGTAAAATTGTGACAGAAGGGTCGACAATCTGAGATCTTGTTGTGGGATATTAAGTTTATATATAGATTTTTTTGGCTGTTACTAGTACCAAAATCAACTACAGAATATGACTAGTAGAAGTCTAAAACTGAATATTTATTCTACAATTTTGAAAAGTCTAAAATCAAACTAAAAGAAATTTTGACTTGTCATTCAAACAACCAAAATTTTGTATAGGTTAATCATAATGTAAGGTAAGCAATACTATATAATTTGCATGGTTGGCTTCAACTCAATTACCGAGTTATCGTGGTATAATTTCGCCTGCGTGTGATGTCGGAGGCAGCACATTAGGATGGTATCATATCAACTGAACAATGTTTTGTATGCTTTGTTCATCGTGATGCATCATGCATGCATATATGTTATTAACGAGCTTAAATTATTAGTATTATACTTATGTTTAATGTGTTGTAGTACTCTCGAGATGGACAGTTTGAGACCAGTCTCCTCAGACCACGTCACTAGCACATTTTTAATAGTATGATATCGCTTCAAACCAACTTTAATAATTTTCGTGTTGTGTTGTCACTTGTCATCTACATAATACACTCTTGCAATATAAAAAAAGTTACTTACTCCATTAAATAATTTAGAATGTTATAAATAATTTATTTAGTTGGAATTGTATCATACTATATATTTATTTAGTTGGTGTAAAGTATTTCACATTGGTTTAATCACTCGTTTTATCATAAACTTGAAATATTTAGATTTTATTTTTTGTTGCCAATACTATATTTGTTCTTCAAATGCTGACAATTCCATTGCAAGAGGATCATAAGATCTCTTCTCACAAGATATGTCTTGAGTCGTAATTTTTGCATCCCCTGCATTGCGTTTTAACATCAAAAGAGCTTGAATGAAATATGTATTCATAAATCATAACCTCTCATCTCATATCTAAATCCAAATCTTCAATGTCTTTGTGGATGTATATTGAGATTTGCATGATTCTAATTTCTAACTGTGTGCCTTAATAATTATTCTGAACTCCAAAATCGTAAAACTGGCGTAATGCTTCCTCTATTCTCCTGCTTCATCAGCTACTACATTTCCTGAGAAAAAAATCCATTTCCATGCTTTAGACGAGATTGGTGAAGTTGAAAATTTTTCCCAAAATTCTTCAAATATATATATAAAACAACACATTTTTCACTAAATAATACAATTATTCAATGGCCAATAAGAACGTTGCGAGCAATTAAACTTGTTTAAAATCGAAACCTCTATATGATCCAGAGGTTTTGCTCCGTGTTTAACGGAACGATACCTTTAATTTCGTCAGTGACGCTGAATAATAACAAGATCGGGAAAAATGGAGGATCTGTGGAAGAGAGCGAAATCGTTTGCGGAAGAAGCAGCCAAGAAATCTCAAACCATAACTCTACAATCATCTTCCACAACCTTCGTCAATCTCGTCTCCGAAACCGCCAAAAAATCCAAAGAGTTTGCTCTTGAAGCCTCTAAGAAAGCCGATCAGCTCAATGTCTCCGAATTCGTCGCCGAAACGGCCAAAAAGTCTAAAGAATTCGCCGCCGAGGTTTCCACGAAAGCAGATCAGCTCAAAGTCGTTGCGTTGAAACAAGCTGATCAGATCCAGAATATCAAATCGATCGCCGACATTATCCCTCCCTTTGGATCAGGATCTGTGATCTCTGAATCTGAGCTTCTTAGCTTTGGTATTACGGATGATTTGAGAGAGTTTGTTAAAGGACTCACATCTGCTACATTCCAGGCTTTCCCTGAACAAGGTATGATTGTTTGTTGCTTTATCTTCTTCTTCTTTTTTTGGTAATTCTTCGTTTTGAATTGAGAATCTGCAATGTGTTATGATAGATGAATCGTCGGAAGTTTCTGATCTGGAAACGACGGCATCGAATGTTCGGAAGGATCTTTCAGAGTGGCAGGAGAGACATGCCACTCTTGTTCTTGGTTCCGTCAAGGTAAATACTTACTCATGTGTCATCTCGATTTTGGAATTTGAGAATGGAATTAGTTTCATCTCTTCTGCTTTGTTTATTGTTTGCATTGTGTGTATGTTGCAGCAAATTTCGAAGTTGAGATATGAATTATGCCCACGAGTCATGAAAGAAAGGAGATTCTGGAGAATATACTTCACCTTAGTGAGCACTCATGTTGCACCGTAAGGCTCTACTATCTCTTTTTAAAGTAGAGTAAAGACTTAGATTGAGAATCACGTTAAGTGCATAGGAGGTGGTAAAAAGATAGCTTAAGACCTGTATATTCTTAAGACTATGAAGTCTCATAGCAGCTTGACATGTGATTAGATGCATAAGTTTTGTTAAATGAGACCTTAACTCATCATTTGGGAGTTGGATTATACCTTATGAGCACGGATTTAAGCCAAAGACTATCTTAGTGAAATCTCTAGTTACTGATGCCAATCTTCTCTAGCTTGGTCCTGTAGCGATCTCGGGAAACCATGTAACTCATAAATGAGAATAGCAAAACCAATAGGAACGTTTAACGGAAAGTATATGGAAGAGCTTGGCACTTAAGTCTTGTGTGTATTTCTGATAAGTGATAAGTGAATTGAGCACCCTTGTCATTCATGGGTATGAGACTTGATAGCTGCAGTAAGAACCCATGGATTAAGCTGAAAGGATTTGTTTTTGGCTCAGATATGAGAGGAAGTACATGGAGGAACTTAGGAGCAAAGCAGAGAGTAAAGATGAAGAATCTAAGAAGAGTCCAGGGGTTGGAGGAACCGAAACAGATGAAAAGAATGTAACGAAGAATAGAACATCTACTGCATCGTCTGAGCAAGATCTCGATACATTCCTCTTGGGAGATCTAGAAGACAGTGACGAAGCTCCTGGTAAGAGACCATAACTTGTTGCTTCCCAAGTTTTAGATGTTAACTTTAAATATTGATGTTGTCTTGTGTGTTAAAACTTTACAGATGATGATGGTGATGTAGGAAGCTTGGAAGATGATGACTTTGACAAGATTGGCAACTCTGTAAGTTACATTTTGCTTATCTCTGGTCTTTTTAAAAGAGAACATCTTGGTTTAATCTAAAAATCTGGCGCCATGTGTTTGCAGGATGTTGAAGAAGGAGAGAAAGAGAAAAATGCAGCAAACTAGAAATATATTAGTTTTGTTACACCCAAGTGAGGGAAGTAAATGAACAATTCTTCATCAGTGTATAGCTTTTGCTTTAGCGAATATGCAAAAGAAGACGCATTTTATTCATTCGAGTTGCAAGATCCTTATTAAAACCAGAATGTTTTTTTTTTTTGTGTTCTAGTAAAAAAAACTTTCAACTTTGAATATACAAAAATATCAAAATCGAAACTTTATCGCCATGACATAAGTATTAGACAGTTTACTGGAGAGGTTTTAGTTTTGCTCTGTCGTTGTCATGGCAGTAACATTTCTTCTCCGGCGTTCAAAGCCGCCGACAATATCATCTGTTTTGTCTCTGGCGATTTCGTCTTTCTCAACGAAATGTTTTGTTGGTCGAAAGGCATCACTCTCTGTTCCGACGGAAGCTCCTCCGGTTCCGAAGAAGATCCCATTTGCAATCTCATCCCATGGAACCACAAGGCAAGATCCCTACCGTTGGATGCGAAACACGGACGACACTGATTTCATCGACTTCCTCGAGCGTGAAAACTCATACTCTCAAGCTTTCATGGCTGACACAGAAACCTTAAGGCGTGATTTAGTATCCGAGATGAAAAATCGCATTCCCGTAGAGATTTGTACTCCTCCCGAGCGTTGGGGACAATGGTTCATCTCTTAAATCTTGCAACTTTCTCTGATTCGAGTCAAAAGATTTGAACCTTTGATCGAATTGGGTTTAAATTGTCACCTGAGCAGGTTATATAGACAATACATACCCAAAGGAAAAGAATATCCTCTTCTGTGTAGGAGATTAAAGAAACTTGGTCTTTTTCATGGAGGAGAAGAAGAAGAAGAAGAAGTTGTGCTTGATTGGAATCAAATTGCAGAGCAATACGGTGAGTTTATTCCTTGTTAATATATAATGTTGCAGTGTTTAGTTTAGAGTTATAATCATTAATCACTAAGCAAGTGTTATGTGTACTACTTCAGGTTATGTTCACATTGGCGTGTGTCGTGTTTCACCTGATCACAACTATCTTGCGTACACGGTTGATCCCGAGGGAGGTGAACGTTTCAATCTCCAAATTAAGGATCTAAGAAGCGGTCGTATAGTTCCGAGGTTGGAAGTTAATGGAGTTGTAAGCTTGGCTTGGGCTTTAGATGGAATCACCTTGTTTTACACTCTTACAGATGAAAACCAAAGACCTCACAGGTAACTACAGTAGATAGGTTTCTTACTTTTTATGAAACTTGGGGGTGTTTTGTTCAATTGTGACTTGTTTTTGCAGGGTTGTTGTTACAAATGTTGAATCAGACGGGAGAGGTGATACAGTAGTGTTTACGGAAAGAGATTCTAGTTTCTGTGTAGACATAACAACTACAAAAGATGGCAAGTTTGTTACTATCAATTCAAACTCAAGGACTTCATCCGAGGAATTAACCTGTTTCGAACTCTCAATTGCATTTTTTTTTTCTATCACCCATAACTTATGGCTCAAGCTGAGTTATTTTGTTTTCAGGTTTATATTGTAAATGGTGATAAGCCGATGGCTGGTTTGCGAAGAACTCGTGAGCGTGTCCCTGGCGTGCAGTGTTTTCTTGAACATCACAATGGGTTCTTTTACATTCTTACAAATGCTCCCACAAATGCAACTAGTGAGCGGTTTGGTGAAGGCTATTATCTGGCTAGATGCTTAGTGGATGATATTGAAGTATCCGAATGGCAGGTTTTGGTTATTCTATAAATAACATTTACTGTAACTTTCTGCAGATAGAGAATAAAACTGATTTTTCTTCTCAGACTGTTTTCTGCCCAGATGATGACATCGTAATACAAGATATGGACATGTTCAATGACTACCTGGTGCTTTTCCTTAATAAGAAGGGCTCACCTATGCTATGTTCCATCGATATGCCTATAAAAGCAAATACGAAGGTGCTTTAAGGTTTCTGATTAATCTGGCATAGTGTTTTTTCTTCTATCTTTGTGCTCATACTTTCTTACTAAGGTATGTTCCCTTCTTCTCTATTTTTGCAGCATATGGAGGATCTTAATCCCTGGTACTTTCCTCTTCCAGCTGATTCATGCAGTGTTGCGCCGGGTTCAAACCACGACTTCCAGAGCTCTATATACCGACTGGTGCTTTCATCTCCTGTGGTATATATACTTAACTTACTTTTAGAAACGGGTTCCTCTACTTGTTGTAGCTTTGATGCCATAACATAGTTTATTTGCACTTTAAGTATTTATTCTTCTCTAATAGTTTCTCTGAATACCTTACTGTAATTGCAGATTCCTGACACTATCGTCGACTATGATGTGTCAAGAAGATTGTTCTCAATTGTGCAGCAGGAGGGAGAGGCTATAGATAATTCTGATAGTAGTACGACATGGTACTCTGCAGATCGCTTTATAGAGAACAGCAGTAGCCTTAATGAAAGAACCAGTGAGGGAGTAGATGGTCAGTTAGATTCTCGAATGCCTAAATGGGGGGAATTATCTGATGCATATATTTGTGAAAGACGAGAAGTTTCTTCGCACGATGGAGTTGAAGTCCCTCTTACAATTCTGTATTCACGAGAAGCATGGAAGAAGAGTGAATCCCCGGGGATATTGATAGGTTATGGTGCATATGGAGAAGCTTTGGACAAAAGCTGGTGCACAAATAGATTGAGTATGCTTGACCGTGGTTGGGTAATTGCCTTTGCTGATGTGAGGTCAGTTATTAAACATAAACGAATCATTCGATTATCAATTGCTTCGGTTTGTCATTACTTGGCATGATAGTGGTTGATTTGATTGTGCTGCTATAAGAGTTTCATTTTGGCATCAGGGGAGGAGATGGTGGGGATTTTTCGTGGCACAAATCAGGGACTAGATCATTGAAACAAAACTCAATCCAAGATTTCATATACAGTGCGAATTATTTAATCGAAAAAGGCTATGTGCATAGACATCATCTTGCTGCTATCGGGTACAGTGCAGGAGCAATTCTTCCAGCTGCAGCCATGAATATGCATCCGAGTCTATTTCGAGCTGCGATTTTGAAGGTTAGAATATTAGAGCATAGCAAATGCATTGAGTTGTGTCCATATTTTGCAAAAGCTCATATCATCAAGGTGTACCATTTGGGCAGGTTCCTTTTGTAGACGTACTAAACACATTATCGGATCCAAATTTACCTCTCACACTCTTGGACCATGAAGAATTTGGGAGCCCAGACATCGAAACCGACTTCCGATCCATCCTTAGCTATTCTCCATATGATAACATACACAGAGATGTTTGCTATCCATCCATGCTTGTCGAAACTTCGTTTCATGACTCAAGGCAAGCTTCACAGAAGAACCTTAAAACCTTAAACCCATGTTTTCTTAATTACTAATACTTGGATCACAATTTGTGTGTTGTTGGGTCAGGGTTGGAGTATGGGAAGGTGCAAAATGGGTTGCTAAGATACGGGATAATACGTGCCACGACTGCTCACGAGCTGTGATTCTGAGAACAAATATGAGCGGAGGCCATTTCGGTGAAGGTGGTCGCTATGCTCAATGCGAAGAGACTGCCTTTGATTATGCTTTTCTTATTAAAGTTATGGGTCATCACAACAATAGATGAAAATCTCATATCATCTTTGGTGTAGCTTAAATTGATTTTATTTTATTATAAAGTCTTTCACTTCAAGTTATAGAACAGTTTTAGTGCTTACTCTTGATCACAACAACATCAAAAAAGGAAGATAAAATTGGAAAAAATGATGCAATAACTTGAAATAAAATCTGTTATTCCACAAGAGATTATATTTGATAGGTTACATGAATGATGCAGAAGATGAAACAAACTCAAAACCACAAAAAAACGTCGATTCTACTAACCATAATTTATCTTAACGATTATAGGAATCGCCTAGAAGCCGAACAATGTACACGATAGAAGAAATCTGTCAACACATTTTATATATTCCAAAGAGAGAGATGTCACAGTGTTTTGATGCGCTTATGAGAATGTTCAGACTCTTCCTCAACGCTTGGATCCCTAGCTTGTGTACCAGAAGATAATGGATTCTGCACGTAGATAAATGTACAAGATCTTAATATATGGGGCTACTCTTACACAACTAAATATGAAGCACTTCGAACCGACTAATATACCTTACTCAGTGGCTCGTTATGAGTTAGTCCTTGATTGGCTCGCTTGCCAAGATCGATCTGCACAGAAAGTTTTGCATGCGACAGATCAATGCCTGCGTTCTGGAGTGCTTGTGTTAATGAGCTCAATAACCTGGTCATATCAAAATTGGGGTTACAAAATTATTACACATCATTTGCATCACATACTGATAAAAAAAAAGTGACAAATGAGGAAGAGATAGAAGATGAAGGTTTAACTCACTCATGAGAGTAGGCACTAGAGATGCTAATGGTTCCACCTTCAATAACCAGGTCATTACTTTGACCTAGCACATCACTAGTTGCAGGACATTCATAAGCTTGTTCACCTTGAACTAACGGAAGAATTGGTTGTACAGGCGGTAATCCCTTGTCGTCTAACTCAGGTTGCCTGTCAACCGTTTTGCAAGTTACTGCTCTTCCCTTGTCAGATTCAATCGGGTTTTGCGTTTCTGCAATAATTGCAGGTGTTGTTGAAGTCACAGTGTTTTCTTCAAACTTTCCAGGAAAAGGTATCCCTGGGCTAGATCCATTATTTATAGCTGCTACTGGGTGGTTTGCCAAACTCTGAACTCTCCAGTGATTATTCCTCTGTTCCAATCATGAAAAACATAAACTTCAGCTATATCGTTACATAAAACTGGCAGCGGAAAGACTCGCAGAAGGTGAAAAGTATACCCATGGCGTCAATTTTGTTGGTTCTTGACTCCATCCTGGATATGATCCTTCGTACTTTTGCACCTTTTCTTGTAAATACTGGACATAATCTATCACCTATAATGTCATAGCAGTATTAGATTAGACTAACAAAGAGATAGGCTCAGGATAATTCACTTTAGAAACATCCATTAAAATACCTCTAAAAGGAAAGAAGCTGTATCTCGTTTCTGTTCACTGTTTGGAATTAGTTCTCTCAATATCTGAAATCTGAGAAAGAAATTTATCGATTCAACATTCATAAACAAAGATGATAATGTAACTAACTAAGTCATATATAATAAATTTTGTCAACACCATAATCAAGGCAGAGCAAAAATTAAAAATTCTCAAAACACAAGTCGTAAGACCTAAAAATTCCAAGATTTTTGGTAGCAAAATAATTGAATTTTGGAGATACCTTTCATTGATTTTGCTTCTTCTACGTTGCTCAGTGACTGAATGTTTAGAACGTATCGCACTAGCTTTATCATTTTCCTTTGCATCTGCTTCAAATTCAAACACCGAATCAGAGACAGATATAGACAAATCCAATTAAATTCATCCGAAACTCAATCAATACAAATCCATCGCGACTAGAAATGGATATGAATCCAACTAAAATCAAATCGAAGAACTACAACGAAAAAATTCAAATACTCCGAATTGGATCTTACTGTTGTTGTTATTACTATGAATGGTGGAATTGGAAGAAGGACCTTCACGTTTTGAGCTAAAGTCTTCTTCTCCGTACTCTTCTTCCTCTTGATTTCCTTTTCCGGTTCTCATCTTCGCCGGAGAATTGTTTATTCAAGTTTTTCTCTTCTTTCCGTTCCCGTCGACAAGCTCTATTGTTTGTTGCCTATTAAGTTTTTTTTTTTTTTTTTTTTTTTTTTGAAGACTCGTGACTCGGCTGAGCTGTGATTACCTGTGGGAGGGACTACATGAGGCCCCTCAAGTTTTTGTCCGTCAGTTTCATGATTAGGACACGTGTATGGATCGATGTGATAACCGGTTAGGCCAGTTAAATGAACCGTAGCTTGTGATGACACGTGGGATTCACGTGATAAGACGGGAATTTCACCTATTAGGATAAAGGCTATCACGTGATGCACGTGGTTTCTTTCTGATCAGTTGTTTTTAATCGAACCAGTTATACTGAAAATAACATAGGAATAACATATACAGTGATATCAAGTCATAGGAATGTAAGACAAAACAATCTTATTATTTAGATACATAATAATTGCCGACAAAAAAAAAGATACATAATAATTAAGGTGTTTATTATGTCTTCAAGCATAAAACACTTTTTACATTTTTTTTGTGGATCGAACGTGATACTTGTGAATTTGTGGTAAAAAATTTTTTTTTGTGAAACGGCAGCTGATAATTCATACTAGAAATAAAAAGAAGAGCAAATGGACATCTACAAAACTAGAATAAGGGCTAATACTTAATAGGCCTAACCAATTTTGGGCTCAGATATGACGAGTTATGGGTTTGCTAAGCCCAAAAGTTAAGAAACAAAATAATTTATCAGAGCCAGGTTTCGATCCTGGGACCTGTGGGTTATGGGCCCACCACGCTTCCGCTGCGCCACTCTGATTTGTTGTTCAGATAATACTTGATTTAAGATTTATAGTATTAATCATTATTTCAGGAACTCGTGTCGGAATGGGCTAATTTGAGCCCAAATAGCGGATCTGAAAAGCGGGTCGGGTTTACAAAGATCCACGAGATGTGAAGCAGAAACCGAAGGTTTTATGAAGGGTTTATTCGGCGGCTGTACTTAAAGGCGCCTTCTCTTTCCACCAGATCTCTCTTCTCTTCACCCATGGCTGGTTTTTTACAATCAGTTTTTTGATTCTATTTATCAAATCTTCACTCTTTAATTTCTATACTTGTATTGATTTCTCTGGAAAATCCAGTATTCAAATAGCCGATTGTGCTCTTGGGGGAAAGTAATCTATCTGAGCCACTTTGACCATTTCGTGGCGATCACAAAGACGGTCCAAAATGTGGAGGAACATTTTGGGAAGAGCTTCGTTAAGAAAGATTAAGTTTTTCTCCGATTCTAGTTCCGGCACTCACTTACCGGTGAATAGAATTCGTGGAATCCTTTCTTCTGCTAATCTCAGTGGCGTTAGAAATGGATTATCGATACACCCAATTGACGAATTGGTAAGATTGAGCTCATTTCATCAATGTCAACACTATTCGTTTAAAGGGTATGCTACAGCTGCGCAAGTGATTGATTCGACTGATCCTGAAGATGATTCATCCGGGTCTGAAGAAGTTAATGAATTGATAACGGAAATGGAGAAAGAAACTGAGAGAATCCGGAAAAAGGCAAGACTTGCAGCTCAGCAGCCAAAGAGAGTTGTAGCGGGAATGGGAGCACAGAAGTATTATATGTTGAAACAAAGACAAGTGAAAATGGAGACGGAAGAATGGGAAAGAGCGACTAAAGAGTGTCGTGAGCTTCTAGACGATATGTGTGAGCAGAAGCTTGCTCCGAATTTACCTTATGTGAAGTCTTTATTTCTAGGTTGGTTTGAGCCTTTGCGTAATGCTATTCAAGCTGACCTTGATGCTTTCAAAATCAAGAAAGGGAAAATTCCTTATGCTCCTTATATGGAGCAGTTACCAGCTGATATGATGGCTGTTATCACTATGCATAAGTTGGTGGGACTCATGATGACTAATGCTGAAGGCGTTGGCACGGTTAAGATAGTGAGTGCTACTACTCACATTGGGGAAGCTGTTGAGCAGGAGGTGGGTTGAGAGTGAATCTAGTAATGTGTTGTTGATACATATTGCCTTGGTCCGATGGGTTATTAAGTGTATATTGGTTTGATGATATGTGTATCTTGTTACTGGATCAGGCCAGGATCAACAGTTTTTTGCAGAAAACTAAGAAGAAAGAGAATGCAACTCACAAGATGGTCAACGATGAATCAGAAGCTGTGAATGAGACTGTGACCAAAGAAACGGAAGTGGTGAGGAAACAAGTTTCTTTACTGATGAAAAATCATAAGGTGAGGCAATTAAGAGCATTAGTGAAGAAACATGACTCGTTCAAGCCATGGAGTCAAGAGGCACAAGTGAAGGTTTGTTTATACTTCCACGCTTGTAAATGCAGACAGAACGCTTTATGATAATTCTTATCTTCCTTGTCCTTTTTATCGTTTGTGTGATCTAAATTTTGGTTCTTGCACTTCTAGGTTGGCTCACGTTTGATTCAGCTATTGATAGAAAATGCATTTATACAACCTCCAGCTGAACAGTTTAACGATGGCCCTCCTGAAATCCGACCTGCTTTTAAGCAGACTTCCAGAAATGTCACGTTAGAAAATACGTGAGAGTCCTGCATTCTGCTTTTACTCATTCACATGAATCTCTCTCCCTCTCTCCTTCTCCTTGTCCCTGTCCCTACTGCTTATTTGCATTCTATTGTATTCTTTCTCAGAAAATGTAGCAGGAGATATGGTTGCATCGAATGCGATCCTCTGATCTTAAAGGGCCTTAACAACTCAGTAAGCAGAATTGTGAACTATGTTTTTACTGTTTTTTAATCTGGTTCAGTCATGTACCTTTGTGATGTTTGGGTTGTGAACATCTTTTACCACTATACATCAAGGTATTTTGGATTGAATCTGAGAAAATCTCTCTACTCTTTTCTTGATATTTTCCTTTGGTTAAACAGGCTAGACATATGGTCATTCCCTACTTGCCAATGCTAATACCTCCCCGGAACTGGACAGGGTATGAGATGTTTTGCCAATATTTGGGACTTATATTGTTTCCTTGTTTACTGCGGCTAGATCCCCTTTATCTAGTTCTCTCCTTTTCTGAGCATTCTTTCATGTGTAGCCGTCATTGTGTATCCTCAAAGTTTATCTCATACAAGGGATATCTACAGTTTGCTTTAAGTAGGTTCCTAGAATTGCTACGTAACTTGACAGTATTTTACAGGTTTGATCAAGGGGCACACTTTTTCTTGTCTTCATACATCATGAGAACACATGGAGCTAAACAACAACGTAGTGTAATAAAACGAACTCCACAGAAGCAACTGGAGCCAGTATTTGAGGTCTGAGTTCCTTTACCTGTATTGCGAGTTAATGTTGTGCGAGCTAAGCCATTTGTTGGATGCTTAAAAACAGAATTAAGAGTTGGGAAATTATGAATATTTTGTTGTATTAACAGTCAAGTTCATGTGATTCCCTTTGTTTGATCAGGCTTTAGATACTCTAGGAAACACTAAATGGAGAATAAACAAAAAGGTGTTGAGTTTGGTGGACAGAATCTGGGCTAACGGAGGTCGCCTTGGTGGTCTGGTTGACCGTGAGGATGTGAGATCTCTCTCTCTCCCCCCTTCCCTTTTTGGATCTACTTCTGGATCTTGTTTACCCTTCCCTTGACATCTTCTTCAGAGAAAGAAGTAACTTATAACTTAGAAATTTTGAGTCTCATTTTGAATTTTCCTCACCTCTTTATAAACTCTAAAAGGTACCCGTTCCAAAGGAGCCCGACAGTGAAGACCAGAAAGAAATACAGAACTGGAAATGGGAGTGTAAGAAAGCAAATAAGCAAAACGCTGAGAGACATTCACAAAGGTGTGATGTAGAGCTAAAACTTGAGGTAAGAGAAGACTCCTTATTGCACTTCTTTTTACTGCTCTGATTGATGGAAACATCATTGTACTTTCATTTGTTGGGCAGGTAGCACATAAAATGAAGAACGAGGAAGGTTTCTACTACCCTCACAACGTTGATTTTCGTGGCCGAGCATATCCCATGCATCCATATCTTAACCATCTCGGGTCTGATCTCTGCCGAGGCATCCTTGAGTTTTGTGAGGGAAAGCCTCTTGGGAAATCGGGACTGCGATGGCTGAAGATACATATAGCAAACTTATATGCTGGTGGTGTTGATAAGTTGGCTTATGAGGATCGGATTGCATTTACTGAGAGTCACTTAGAAGATATATTTGATTCTTCTGATAGACCTCTTGAAGGAAAAAGATGGTGGCTTAATGCAGAGGACCCTTTTCAATGTTTGGCTGCTTGCATTAACCTTTCAGAAGCCTTGAGAAGCCCCTTTCCTGAAGCTGCTATATCTCATATCCCCATCCACCAGGTACTCGCTAAATTTTATCATCATCAGAAGTAAAAGCTGTTGGTAGTAACTGACTTTTCAAAAACAGTGTACACAAAAATATTGTTTGTAGTGTGCGTTAGACAAATGTTTCATATCACAATGTTTCCTTGTCTAATGTATTTGTTATCTGCACAATTAGTTTAGCATAACCGTGCTTTAAACAAGGAAATTATAATTATATTGACGGCTTTGTTGCTTTGAATTTATCATCATCTATGCTCTTTAAGTAGATACTCTTACTTTCCTGTATTAATCTTTATTGCAAGGATGGTTCATGTAATGGTTTACAACACTATGCTGCTCTTGGGAGGGATAAGGTATGCCGTTAGTTTTACAGTAACTGTAGTTTTTTTTTGTATATATCCATTCGTACAGAGGCGACTATATTTCTCCTCAAGGTTCTCTGACTCATTTGTTTCAATTGGTTTTGTTCATAGTTGGGAGCAGTTGCTGTCAACCTTGTTACTGGTGAAAAGCCGAAAGATGTTTATGCAGATATTTCTGATATGTACTTCTTCTTTTTCTACCCCTTATCTCTCTGGCTACAGTGACATTTATAATCAGACAGAATAATTCATTTGGTTTAAATTTTAATCAGGGTTCTCAAGATGATGCGGGAAGATGCAGAGAAAGACCCTGAAATATTTCCAAATGCCACATTTGCCAAACTCATGCTTGACGAGGTTTTTGACATCTCTTGCTTGTTAAATTGGGTCACCTTCTGCCAAACATGTTACCTGACAACCAATTTTTAGTCTACAACCATATAGATCAGATATACTACTGCTAAGTACTTGTTTGTGAACAGACTATCTAACAAAAGTACTCTACTATTGAAATTCCTTAGGTTGACAGGAAGATGGTGAAACAGACTGTCATGACATCAGTGTATGGTGTTACTTATTCTGGCGCACGTGCCCAAATGAAGAAGAGGTTAAAAGAACGTGGTACCTTTGCGGACGATTCACAGACTTTTCATACAGCTTGTTATGCAGCAAGAGTAAGGAAATAATAGTTTTACCTGCTTGGTTTGGGCAACAATATACTGTGTGGTTTTTGGGATTTTAACCTCCGGAAATGATAATCTAACCTGTAAATGGTTTTGGATTTTGGCATCAAATGTTCACTCCTCTTATCGGCTCTGTTTCTAGTCCACTTTAAATGCATTGGAAGAGATGTTTGAAGCTGCTAGAGCTATCAAGACTTGGTTTGGTGAATGTGCAAAGGTCAGTTCTTATATATGTGACACTCTCGTTGAAGCCAGTGCTTTACGAAGGAATTTTCACTTGACAATTGGTTACAACAATGAAAACTGTTTTTTCTGTGGTGGATAGATAATAGCTTCACAAAACAAAGCAGTTTGTTGGACAACTCCTCTTGGGCTTCCGGTTGTACAACCCTACCGGAAGCCTGGAAGACACTTGGTAATGCTCTTATCTTGTTTGATACATGAAGGATCTCAAATGATCAGCCGAAGAAATGGATTAGTGACTCTCTTGAATTTCACTGAAATTGAGAGTGATCAAATTTGCAGGTTAAGACTACCCTTCAGGTGTTGACTCTGAACCGCGAGACTGATAAGGTAACCCTACCAAATTTCACTCGCTATAGCGTCTCCATATTTTCCATTTATTGGAATTAAGACTAGACATTCTTATTTAGATAAAGAGTTGGGGTTTAGCGTACATCTTATCATAATGTAACATTTGGATAGGTTTAAAGATTTGATGAGTTTCTAGTAGAATAGTCTCATCTTTCTGCACCATATGCTGTACTCTTGGTTCAGGTCCAGGCGAAGAAGCAGATGACAGCTTTCGCACCAAATTTTATACATTCTCTTGATGGGTCACACATGATGATGACAGCAGTTGCCTGCAACAGAGAGGGCTTGAGTTTCGCAGGTCAGCTCCCATATGCATCCAGCTGATGTAGATTTTTCATTCTAGATTCTTATTCTTCATACCATTTTCTAATTTGTAGGGGTTCATGATTCGTACTGGACTCATGCGTGTGATGTTGACATAATGAACACAATACTCAGAGAGAAGTTTGTCGAGCTCTACGAAAAGCCAATCTTAGAAAACGTAAAGAATCTACTGTTACATCTTTCAACGGGAATACAGTGTAACAAAATTTTCTTTCTTCATTTTCTTATAACTAAACTCATGATGGATGGTTTATCTGTGTATTGATAGTTGTTGGAGAGTTTCCAGAAGTCCTTCCCAGACCTAAGTTTTCCGCCAATTCCAGAACGAGGCGACTTTGATCTGAGGGAGGTCCTACGGTCAACATACTTCTTCAACTGAGCTGCAGCACATTCAGGTTACTTACATATTGGAAGCTCCAATACTCCATCTAACAACATTCATGACAGAGTAAGTTTGCTTCGTCATGCCACATTGATCAAAGGGGAAGGATTCTTTGCAATTAGCAATGAGGAATGTTGATGATTAACCTCAACTCAGAGGTGGCTTGGGGTTTACCTGTAAATATACAAAGCAAAAGAGTGTTTCAAACCTTGGCAGGAGGGAAGGCACTGGGTCGAAGTATCGAACCAGTGGCGTCGCACTCCAGATTACTTGCAGTTTCTGATAGACCGACCACAGAAAGTTACCAGAAGATACAGTTTCAGCCTGAGGAGTATTTTATGGAGTCCGTGTTTTAAAAACCAAAAACTGGTGCTAATTGAGAATCATTTAGATAGCCTTAGTAGACACACCCTTTTGATTGACGTGTAAGTTAGTTTTTTTACACTATAGAACACATTATATTTACTCATGTTGCATTTCTGGTTCCAATTGTAGAATAAGTTGAAGTGAGTGTAATAGTTATGTAGTACATTGGGAGACAACAACAGAGATTTATTTTAAGTTACTATCTTGGCCACATTTTTAGTAAAAAAAAGAATTCTTTTCTAACTGTGGGATGATGTACAAAGACCAGTGTTGGATCAAATCACCGAGAGGTTTTTCATGTGGTAAGACCAGCCCAGTTCTTAAAGGCATCAAGGAACTCTATTTTCTTCATCTTCTTCGTCGACTTTGGCAATCTGAGCTTCTTCTGGGTCTCCATGAATGCTTCTTCTGGGTATCCAGTTTTGCTTTCTTAAAGCCTCCCTTGACCATTGCAGCATGATCCAGTTTTGCATGGTTTAAATTAGTCTTCTGACGGATATAAAAACAGAATTCCGAAGAAGTGATATATAAAAACAGAATTACGACGAACTGATGAAAAAATTAATATTTGCCGGTGTTTTTCGAAAATATTTGGAACATTCGCGCATATATTTTTCCTATCCGTCGGAAATCCGTCGCTGTAGAGACATTAACAAGGTTTTCATATTTGTCTCTGGTTAGTGGAGGTAGAGATATGATCTTCTTTGACGGGTTCAAGATGTTGGTGAGACGCACTGTTGAATCTTTCTTGTTCATCAAAGCTAACCATCCTCTTGATGATCCAATCCTATGAGATTTATAGACCTCCTTTGATAGAATCTGGTTTTCGATCTTCACTTGCTCTTTCTTCCTCGGATCGTAGAGGTTAAAGTTGACGACTTGTCCACCGCAAGGAGATTTTTCAACAACGTCACTACCGAGGAGGAGATAAGGTGTCGTCGTTGTGGCCGTTGAGAATTCTGACCGTCGAAAACAGAGGATCCGCTTACGTGCTGATGAAAGCTTTGAGATGCGGCACAAAAGCTGAGACATTGTTTAGAAAAACCCTAAATCTCTTTTACACACACAAACTCTGTTATTTCCTTGGGGATCAATTTAGTAGAGGTGAAAGAAAATGTAAAGTTTCTTTAACCGGAAAAAGCCTGTGAAGAAACTTTAGAAACAACCCATATATTTCTAAGCTGTTTTAAAATTACCCCATTACTTATAGTTGTAAGACAAAAGTTCCTATATGATATGAATGCTCATGTGCATTTATTTAGGTTTAGAGGCTCTTTAATAAAACTCTCGAAGACACATATGACTAGATCAATATGCTGTCGTCTGTAGCAGCAATAAAACGTTAAATTTTTGAAGGAAAATAAATGATCAATAGGCTTAAATTGAAAATCTAGAAAGGATCGGTATGTTTTGTAAGAAAAAGTTTTTCTTTGGTTATGCAGGTTTGGTGGATGTGAGCTGTCACACGCACAAGACAGTAATTGAACTATTGAAGTGGTTTAGTAAACTGTGCAGTCACTAGGTGGGTATACTAACTCCGTAAATATACAAAATATTGACTTGGAGTATTTTTACGAGTCCTATTTATACTCCTTACTCGATGATATATTTATGAGAAATTTTTTAAAATAGTACTAAATGAAGTTTTTATGTCACATTTACCACATATTTTCATTTAGATCATAAATAGTATTTTATAAAATTTTTAATTTTTTTTGTTTGGGTTAATTATTTTAGAATTTATGGCGTAAATTTTAGGGTTTAGGGTTTAAAAGGTTTAGAATTTTCTAAACCCTAAACCTTAAATTCTAAACCTGTTATAAAATTTGTGTTAAATAAAAGAATTATCCTTTAATAAAAATGGTATATGTGACCTAAATGAAAATATGTGCTAAATATGACACAAAATGAATAAGAAAATTGCCCTATATTTATTTACTTTAAAATTATCTTATTTTAGGAAGATTAAATATCTTTATATACTTCACAATAATCTTATTTTAGGAAGATTAAAGCATTCTTCCTCCTATCCGTGAATCTAATCATCGAAAAGAACAAACAAAGAAAATAAAAAAGTTATGAAGTTAAGACATAACTGGGATTAGAGAGAGACTAATCGGTGTTGACCGGTGAGAAGAGATAGATATGTAAGTTAGAAGAGACAACTGAAAAAAGCTAAACATAGTTTAAAATGAAGTCCGAGGTAAGTAAGATAGATCTTGCAACATTAGCAAAGAAAAAAAGTGAAAAAGAAAACTAGATATAGCAACATATACTCTTCTCACAGAGCTTTGAAGGAAATTTAAAGGCTAATTAAGACAAGAATAAAAGAAAACCTCTTGAACTTGCACAGAAACACATGAAACTCACTACTTCTTCGTAGCTTCTCCACCGTGCTCACCTTCTTCTCCGCTGCTGTCTCCATTGCTTCCACCCTCCTTGTCTCCACCGTCTTCCTCCTTTCCAGAGCCTCCATCTTCACTTTCATCCTCCTCAGAATCTCCACCGTCTTCACCTTCTTCTCCATTGCTTCCACCGTCTTCCTCCTTCCCAGAGTCACCACCTTCACCTTCCTTTTTCTCACCGTTTCGTTTGAAATACTCATCGTCATCTTCATCTTCAGAAGACCAGTGGGAGAGCTCATCGAACTCACCCCCTGAAACCAGCGAAACATCTCACGGTCTTCTCTCCTCTACTGTCGAGTTCTCCCGTCCGGCGTCGGCGACCTGTCGGTGGTAAAGCGCCTACCCAGTCTTCCTCTCGTCTCCAGGGTCAGTTTGTTCAAAGCTCTTCTCATCTTCTTTAACTTACGAATTTGAGGTTGTATTTTTCTTGTGCACCATTGTAGAGAAACCAAATCCCTCCTTATATACAAGGGCCAGAATTTGGGAGGCCACCGTTTCCATATTCGGAAACGATGGTCAGAGACTCTGAAGTCTGAATCATTCTTCAAACAAGTAAAAATTGTATTTTGCTCGTCGCTATTGTTTTTCTTACAACTCTCTGTATTAGAGAGATGAATATAATATGCCTGTAGTACAGTGGCGGATCCAGAAATTAATTTTACGGGGGTCATACAAATTTTAAAATTGTATTATAAGATTTTCACTTTTGTATATGATAATAGTTTCGTACATAAAACCTAAACAAATGAAAAATGATGTTGCTTTTAATTAAGAAAATGGTATAGCCGACAAAGAAAAGAAGAAAATAGTGTATAATAAATCACAAAATTGCTGTTATTCTTGGAAAAATAATAACAAAACATAAATATAGATTAGAAGAGAAGTATATAAGCTGTCAGTGAAAAAAAAAAAACTAAACTTAAAGTGTCATTTGAGGATATCGAACCCATTTTATGGGGTGTCACAACACAGAAAATTACAAACTTTGTTGATAGAGTGTAATGAAAACTCTTGCACAAAATTTATTTAATTATTTAGGGTCAGTTTTTCTTAGTGGGTCCGCCCCTGGTGTAGTACCTTGTAGTCAAACCTCTCTGTGCTTCTTTAGTTTATTGTTTTAATTTAATGATCAAGTAAATAGATAAAAAGACAAAAAAAAAAAACAATGCTGGAAAATATATAATGATTGCTCATAAGCCTCTAACGATTCTCTGGCCGCAGATAGCTATAGCTAGTTTTAATTTGCTTTTCAAAACACCACATCATAGCAATTATTTTAAAATAACTATCGTATCGATCTTAAAAACAGTGAATAAGCTGAAAACAAAATGCAGAATAGAATAATAAATTCATAAAATAATACAAGCATTCAAGTGAGAACTCGTAGAATGAAAAAATTACCTTATTTTTTTATCATCACTTCTTGTTATATAATCAAAACGTAACATATATCGATTATTCAAAGTTTCATCTTTGCATTTCTTCAAACTCCTTGTTATTATATATTTTCTTATGAAATTTCCTTCTCTTTTTTTTGTTGTTGTAACGTATCACTATCGCATTTCCGACTTATTGTGTGCAGTAATATTTAGTATTTAATACTGCTACTAATGTTTTGATACTACCAAATAAAATATATTTGTTTCTTATTTCACACATTTTAATAAAACATATTAAAATTGATTATAAATGCATAATTTTTTGTGAATAACTAATTTCTATAATTTTAAACTAATAGTATTCAATAGTATTCAATTATTTTTCTGAAGTTTATAATTCATTATCAATAGGTAATAAAAAATACATTGAAAATAGGAAAATTATGATATTTTTTAAAAATAATTTTTTTTCTAGAAATAAGATTAATAAATAACAAATGTGTATAATTTTAAAATAACTCATCTAGAAACACTCGTCTTCGAAGTACCAACTCATATCCTTTGCATACATCTGCTAGCCACATTTTCAAAATAAAAAAAATTAGTTTTTTTGAAGTTGTTTCTACCTCTATGATTCAGGGACTCCAGCACAAAAAAACATTTAAATGTAAAGACGCAAATGGGTGCCTATGCAAATTTTCAGAGGACATTATTCGTAGTTGCCTATCATCAAGTCCCGTGAAAGTTACTCAAGTTTGGTGAAATTTCTTTTTACTGTGATGACACGGAGAAGCAGAAGCAGATGGAGCAGGTTAAGTATTTCTTGGAAACAATGCCGAATCTTGAACAAATGATGTTGTCCTATAATATACGACTTGATGAAGATTTGAAAAGACAACTTGAGAGATTATCGTCCTTTTATCTCAGAGAAGATTAGTAAAGCTTTTGTTCTAGTTTCTAGCACAAAATTATCTAGTTTCGACTCTGTTTTGTTATCTGTGACTTACTCTTTCAGCTTCTCAATATGCATTTTCACTTTTTTTTTGTATTGTATATAGTACTTCCATGTTTTCTCAAGAGGTTCCAAGTTGTTGTTACTTGACATAGCTTTTGTTCTAGTTCTTAGCACAAAATTTCCTAGTTTGGTCTATGTTCTGTAATCTGTGTCTCACTTTTTTCGTCTTCCGGCTTCTCAATATGCATTTTCACTTTTCTTTACTTGTTGTATACACTTCTTGTTCTCTCAAGGGCATCAAACTTAAGAAGGATTTTTTTGTTTTTGGGGTATAAACAAGGATTTGAGTACTTTTCCTAAAAGAAATCTTTGGTCCCTCATTTTTTTAGTGGTGGAAAATCCATTTATTAGGTTTCTTAAAAAAAAAATAACGAACGTAATCCAGTAATTTAGATTTTTTTTGTGTGGTTATTTTTAGCTTCTAAAACGCATAAATTAGGGGTTTTAAGACTAAAATGACGTCGGTTAAAGATGAGAATTGACTTTGGTAAATCACTCGTCCCGCCACATTACCACTAGTTAACATCTCACTCTCGCATAAACCCTAATTTCCCTCTTTGACCTCCCTCTCGCAATCAAGCTTTGATGGACTCTGCTCTAATATCCAAGTGAGTTTCTATCACTTTTTTTTTTTAAGTTTAAGCTTCTCAAATCCTTGTAGTGAATCACTTACTTGAGATCATGTCATTTTTTTACATTGTAGCTGTTGAGATCTGTCACTATGGATCCAAAAAAGTTGAATACTGGTTCCAAAGATATAATCAGCAGTCTACCAGAAGCACTTATTTACTACATCTTATCATTCCTTTCCACAAAAGCATCGTTTCTCAAGAAAATGGCATTATCTCTTTACTTTCGTACCAAATCTTGATTTTGATGATCCGGTTTATATGCAACCTGATTTGCTTAACCAACAAGAAACCAATGAGATTCATACAACTTTCATAGATTTCGTGGATAGAGTCTTGAGTTTGCAGAGGAATCTTCCTTTAAACAAATTCTCTCTAAAGTGTGGTATTAATGTTGATTCTGTTGCTGTCACACGTTGGATCTTGGTGTATCGGATCTTGATTTACGCGTTGCTGTAAAGTTTGATGAGCTGTTTCCTTCAAAAATCTTTGTGAGCAAGTCACTGGTTAAGCTGAGAATAGGAGCTAGAAATGGTCTGGCTTTTGGAAGTGGTCTAGCCACTGAAGTTGAAGATGTTTTCCTTCCGAAGCTTAAGACTCTTTATCTTGATTCGGTTGTGTTAGATGACCAGAAAATTTGTTTAACTAAGCTTCTTTCAGGTTGTCATGTTCTTGAGGATTTAGTTTTGATTACTCTGTGGTGGAGTTTTTGGGAGTCTTGCTCTGTGTCTACCCCAACCATCAAGAGACTAACGTTCTGTATTGAAGACGAATGGAACAGCCCAACGAGTGTCACATTTGATACTCCTGCTCTTGTCTATTTTGAATAAATATACTGATACTGTTGCCTTAAAGTATGAAAAGGTGAATTTCGATTCGCTTGTTGAAGCTAAGCTCGGTCTTGGAGTGGGATATGAGGAGGTAGAAAATATGATATGGTTTACGCGGGTCAGGCATGGGAAGATTATATAGAACATGCTATGGTTGGTGATGCATGCAACTGATCTACTTATGGGAATACGCAATGTTCAGATTCTTTATTTATCTGCAAACACTGTTGAGGTTTGTATATTAGTCCCATCAATAATACCCTTGTTTAGATTAGTGTAACACTGCTTAAGGATTTGAGTTAAGGATTGCAAAAGATGATTATGATCTTCTTGATTTGGTTTTGTTTTTTAGGTACTTACATTCTGCTGCAAAGCAATACCGATATTCAACAACTTGACTCACTTAACTATTGAGAGTAACACATTTTTTCAGTCATGAGAAACATATAAAAACCTAACGTTTCCTTTATTGTTTCAGGGACTCATCCACAAAGTTACGTATAGATGTGGAGACGTGTGCCCGTGCAAACCTCCAGAGAGTATTTATACTTGTCTATCTTCAAGTTCAGTGAAGGTTCTAAAGATATTGAAGTTTGGAGAAGTTGATGACAAGATTGAATTAGAGCAAATCAAGCATTTCTTGGAATCAATGCCGCATCTTGAGAAGCTCATTATATACTACGATACATCAATTGACGATAATCTTGTTAAAGTATCCAAGCAACTTGAGAAAATTCCTAGAGTTGCTTTAGCGAAGTGTAAGATCCAAGTAATCTCTGCTAACCTCAGCTTGTCATTTACAGTACCCTCTTCCTCATCGATGGAATGAGTTTTTCATATTCTTTAGAAGAAACTTTTCGGTTTCTCAGGAAACTCAAAACCAAGATTATCTTGTTTCTGCCTTTTGTTTTTAGTTTAGGGCCCATCCTAGTTTTGTGACTTGTTTTTAACGATTTAATCTTTTTTTTAGAGTGTTAGATTATCTTTTGCTTGTTAGTTAATTAGCTATGAATAGAAAACTCCATATATTTTTAGTGTCAAGTATGTAAATATTTTATTTCAAGTGCCAAGCAATAACCGGCGACTCGATCATTTATAATTTCGCAAGACTAGAATATACATGAATATATTTTTTACATATTTGTTTCAGTGTGATGTATTCTAACTACAGTATTTTTTTTTTTGTGCAAATTTCTAACTACAGTATCTATAATGCTCAATTGCTCATATAATAGGAACATAATAAAGAGTAAAAACATATATCTTTCCTTTTCCAAAATGAAATAAAATATAATATTTTCATAGACTATTAGGAAAATATGCATTTGAGTATTTGACGATACTTTAAATTCTAGAATCAAAATCGCTTGATGGTAACTCATATTTTCTTGTAAATTTTTGTTATTCGAATCAATCTCTATGATTTCCAATTTTCTATATTTGTGATTTAGTTATATACTTTAGTTATAAATACCTACATTTTAATAGGTTTGACTTTTGGTAATTTAAAATTCAAAGAATGTTATAAATGTATAAAATTATGGATTCAACTCAAAATGAATTAGCTATGAATATAAAACTCCATATCTTTTGATATATACTAGTGTCAAATATTTGATCCCGAGTGCCAAGCAAAAACCAACGACTCGATCATTTATAATTCCGTAAAACTAGAAGATACATGAATATATTTATACAATTCAATGAGAATCTATGGCATATCTTACCAATTCAAGAAGACCTCTTCTTCTATCACTAAACAATAGCATAAAAAGAATGAAAGAAAATGACATTGCAGAGCACCTACCAAATCCTTCTTTTATTCTAAACAAAGTACGACATTTAAATATTATAGGGAAATGTCAAAAATCAAACTACGAAAAAAGTTTCAGATAAACTTTTTCTAACCATCATCATCACTCACCCTTTGGATTGTGGTCCGACCAAATCACAGAAGAAAGAGAGTGCAAGAAGAAACAAACAAAGTCAACAAAAATCCAAAAACATGTCTTGGCAAAGAAATTGTTTGGTGCTTTATATGGATGAAAAAGGTAATGCTTAAAAAGGGACTCTGATTGACTCCCTCAACTTCTTAGGAGAGTACCATGGAATCTGACTGTGTCCCCACTTCTTCCTAAAAAGTCGTCTCCTCTAACACAAATTTACCTTTAGTGGGTTGCAACTCAGAAACAGGGGACGAAGTGTGTCTTTTGATAGATGAAGTAGTTTGGAGACTTGGTAAGCAGAGTGAGACAATACCAGGTTTTGGATAAATGGGATGTCTTCGGTAAGACTTTCTTCAATCTTCTCTTGTTTCTTTTTGCACCTCTAAACAAAAGTCTTTGATCGTTTCTTTTGAATCATCTCAATTCTCAAACCATCGAATCTCTCACCCTTCTCGTTATTTTTGAGATCTCAGACTCAAGAAGATAGAGGCACAAGGGATACACTGATTGGATCGTTGCTGGGGTCCATTTCCGAGGTAATCAGAGCTTTGGAGTCTTTACAGGCACAAACAGAGAGCTTCCTCGAATACGCTTGCTACTTTTATAGAGTTTCAGTGGTGTTAATGGAGATACAGACAGCAGAGAGTACCATCGTATGTTCAATTGATGTTTTTGAATCACTATCCGAGAGTATAGATGCGGCCAAGAATCTGGTTGAGAAATCTCAAGAAAGCAACGGACCTGAATCAACTACTGATCTGAGAGGCATTGAGGCAGGTTTTGAAGGCGTCGTGAAGCAGATGGGTGAAACTTTGCAGTCCATACCTGACCCAACATTCAAAGAGGAAGAATATATAGGAGTTGTTGTCCAGTCTCTTTCAAATGAGATGCAAAATGCTAAAGTTGGAGATGGTAGTAAAAGTGAGATGATACAGTCTGTGCAGCAGAATATTTCTGCAAAGAATACACCGGAAATTGTGTCAGAGCAAATAGAGACAGATCTAGAGACAGATCTCTATCCCACTGATCCTGAATTTTCCTATGAAAATTACCTGCTGAGTGAATCACAACCAGAAATTTCCGAAATACCAGATATCCCAAGCCAGAGCACAAATGTTAGCAGCCAGAGAAAGTACGGAAGTCTTAGTGAATCCCTGTCAATGTTACCACAGGTGACACAGTTCATGGAGCCTCCATACCAAGCTTTCATCTGCCCATTGACCAAAGATATAATGGAAGATCCAGTCATCACAAAAACAGGAGTAACTTGCGAAAGAAAAGCAGTAACAGAATGGTTTGACAGTTTTGGAAACTCTGATGAGATTAGCTGTCCAGTTACTGGGCAAAAGTTGACCACCGAATTAAGTGACAATGTTGTCTTGAAAACCATCATTCAGGAATGGAAGGTACGAAACGAGGCCGCAAGAATCAAAGTGGCTCATGCAGCTTTATCCTTAGGCGGTTCAGAAAGTATGGTTATCGACGCATTAAGAGATCTGCAAATGACCTGTGAAGGGAAAGAGTACAACAAGAAACTAGTCCGTGAAGCTGGAATCATTCAGCTGCTTGACCGATACCTGACGTACAGAAGTAAAGATGTGAGGTGTGAACTGCTGCAGTTGCTAAGAACACTGGCAGAAGAAGACACTAACGACAGAAAGGTTGAATCTCTTTCATTTACCTAATATGCAAGAGTACTATCTTACACGATATGCTCTGTTCTATTTCTTTGTCCATCGAATTAAAAGACAATCAGGAAACCAATAACTTAAACTTGCATCCTAGACACAGCGCTTCACTAGTTCTTATTTCAGTAGACTTATATTTCAAAATTATCTAACAGGAAATGATTGTGAAGACGATAACTATGTCATGCATAATCAAACTTTTGGGAAGCAGTCACCAGTCTGTAAGACATGCAGCACTAGTCTTACTGCTTGAGCTTTCAAAATCTCAACATGCATGTGAGAAGATTGGGGCTGCTACAGGGGCAATACTGATGTTAGTTACCTCCAAGTATAACAGAGAGTTGGATGCCTTTGCGTTTGAAACATCAGACCAAATCTTAAAAAATCTAGAGAAGTTCCCTTATAACATCAAGCAAATGGCAGAGAGTGGGCTGCTGGAACCTCTTCTCAGCCATCTAGCAGAAGGTAATTCTTTACTGCTTTCTCTCCAAAGTTTAGGAAGCATAGTTACTGTGTTCAAGCATAACCTGCAGTGAAACGATAACAATGAATTGATGTTAGTTAATATCAGTTTACTTCCGAACTATATATTTGAAGTTCATCTAAAGTAAAACATATAGCAGGTAGTGAAGAGACGCAGGTGGTAATGGCTGCATACCTTGTAGAAATTGATATTGGACATGAGAAAAAAACTTATGTAGCTGAGAAGGCTTGCCCTGTGCTCATCAGGCTGGTGCAAAGTGAAAATATTGAGGCTAGAACAGCCGCCTTCAAAGCTCTTGCTCATATTTCATTGTATCACCCCAACAACCAGATATTGGTAGAAAGTGGCATCATCAAGATCATGGTCGAAGAGATGTTCACCAAGCGAATGTTCAGTGATTTGATGAACTCCAGGAATGCAGCTGCTACAATACTTGCAAATATATTGGAATCTGAGCTGGAACATGAGACTTTTGAGGTGAATACCCACGGCCACACATTAGGCTCGGATTACTTTGTATACAACATCATCCAAATGCTCAAGAACTCAAGCCCAGATGATCTAAACATTGATTTGATTAGGATTCTCCTATCCTTGTCCAAATCACCCAGAGCAATGGAAACTATCATTTCAGTGATCAAAGAAACCGACGCAAGCTTTGCAATGATAGAACTCATCAACAATCCTCATGACGAATTGGGGGTTGGAGCATTAAAACTTCTCATAGCACTTACACCCTACATCGGCCACACATTATCAGAAAGGTTATGTAAAACTAGAGGCCAGCCAGAGAACCTTATCCAGTGCCCAGTAGAAGCAAATCAGATAACAGAAAAGCATGCTGTTTCAGCCAAGTTACTTGCTAAACTGCCTCATCAAAATCTGACTCTTAACCTAGCATTGGTCAGCGAGAGCATAGTGTCTCAAATTCTGCATGCAATCCATCTGATCCAAAGAAGTGGAACACGAACAAGCCGGTTTGCAACTGATTTTCTGGAAGGTCTTGTTGGCATCTTAGTGAGATTCACAACTACACTATACGAGCCCCAAATGATGTACCTAGCCAAAAACCATGATTTGACATCAGTGTTTGCAGATTTATTGATGAAAACAACAAGCGACGAAGTTCAAAGGTTATCAGCGACTGGACTAGAAAATCTATCATCTACAACTATGACTTTATCGAGGCCACCCCAACCTAGAGCAACGAAATTCATGGGATCGCTGAGTATGCCTAGGTCCTTCTCCCTCCGTTCATCCAAAAAGAAGCAAATAGAGATCTGCGAAATCCACAGGGGGGTATGCTCTTCAAAAACCACATTTTGCTTGGTTGAAGCAAATGCTGTCACAAAGCTTCTAGCATGTTTGCAGAGTGATAAAGTGGAGGTGGTGGAGTCAGCATTAGCTGCTATATGCACGCTACTGGATGACAAGGTTGATGTGGAGAAGAGTTTAAGTATGCTGAGTGGAATGAATGCAGTACAACTAATTATAAATGCAGTCAAAGAACACAAGAAAGAGTCTCTATTGCAGAAAGCATTTTGGATGATTGACAAGTTCATAATTAGAGGCGGAGATAAGTATGCTCGTGACATATCACAAGACAGGATGCTGTCAGGCATGTTGGTGAGTGCCTTCCATCGTGGAGATGGTAACACAAGGCAGATGGCAGAAAATATTCTGAGGCGTTTGGACAAGATGCCAAGTTTCTCAACCTATATCACATAAAAACTGACATGTGAAAACCTGTAAAGCCGTAATTGTTATGAACTATTGCTCTCTCTCTGTACTCACTGTGTATAAAGTTTTCAGTTTGAAATGTGATTTTACATAGTGACCACAAAAGAAATAGTAATTCAAATAGAATCTTTTTTTAACTCAACATCCTCCTGACAGCCAGATTGTTTATATATATATTATGTATATATATTCTGTCTTCCATTACAAAAGGGTCTCACCTCTGTTTCCTTTTCCTCTGTGGACCTTCGCCCCTTGCTTTTTGAGTTTGATTTTCGCCTGTCTGCCTCAACCCTTGCCTGGATATGAATCCTCATAGCCCTCAGGCCTGAGTCTCCGAAAAAAGTGAGAAGAGGGCAGCCAAAGTCAGTCCAATTATCAAACACTCAAACCAGAAGATGTACTCCTTCAGGCTCAGTATTCTACTGACCAAGATCGGCAGCATAAATAAAATTAGAAGGCTAGGATCAGAAACCGAGGAAACATTGGAAGCAAAGAGAGGTCTTACCTGTTCCTCTTCTTTATATTATAGTCCCATGATAGGTGATGAAACGGCTCCTTATCCAAGTAAACTGACTGACAGTACAACTGAATCTTCCCTACTCTGTTTTGATTTATCAGACTCTCAGTGGAGAGTCATCATGCTTTGCTCTATGTATCAGAAATCTCCAAGATGAAATCTACCAGAAGTCTCCACATGAGCAAGTTCCATCTTTAAAACGGTGAAACCTAACAGCATCTCTGACAAGTATCTCCCTACCAGTGACGCTGGAGATATGTTTAGTGGCATTGTGGCAATCCACACACACTCTAAGATTTTTTCCCACTCTAATAGGTAGGCTTGGGGGTACAAATATCAATCCGAAAGCAATTGCGAGCCTTTCACTGTGGTAGTTAAGCATCTTTATTTTAACTGCTTCCTCGACATCATGGTGAACAAAACTAGTATCTGGTTCATAACCATTATCTATGATTTTTTTATTCAATTCCTCGAGCTTAGCATAAATCTGATCTGAAAATGGACTCGACTCGTCATCCGGTGAGAAACTGTACAATTTTCCTTTCCATTTGATCCAACTCTGTCCGGGTTCTTTTCTCACGTTCTTCTCTCTCATTCCTCGTCTTAACTGGGCCACACAATCCCATTCCCCTTTTGAAGCATATATGCTACATAATAGAGTATAGCCAGCAGGATGATGAGGATCTAGTTCTATGAGTGATTCAGCCGCCCATTTACCTATTTCCAAGTTACCTTTATTTCTACAAGCGCTGAGTAAAGTAGTCCAACCAATTGCATCTGGAGGAAAAGGCATCCCATTGATGAAACTCATGGCTTCCTCTAACCTTCCAGATCTACTGAAGAGATCGATCATGCAAGAATAATGGCCATTACTCGGCACTATTCCATATTCATTTATCATTAACTCAAAATATCTTTGTCCTTTCTCCACTAATCCTGCCCTACTGCAAGCTGAAATAACACCAGTCAAAGTCACTCCATCAGGTTTTAGTCCATGCTGAACCATTTGGTCAAACAACTGAATAGCCTCGATGGCCCTTCCAAATTGAGCATACGCAGAAACCATTGCAGTCCAGGACACTTCATCCCTGACATTCATCTTGTTGAACAGCCTAGTAGAATCATCAATATCTCCGCATTTTCCATACAGAGTCACCAATGAATTTGAAACAGTGACATAATGTATTAGGCCAGAAGTTATAGCTTTTCCATGAAACTGAGAGCCCTCTTCTAAGCTAGCTATGTTGGCACACGCACTGATCGCTTGTCCCAAAGTATAATGATCAGGGTCAATTCCACTTCTTTGCATATCAAGGAAAATTTTAACAGCCTCTTCAGCACGCCCGGTCTGGCCATAACCCACAACCATTGCTGTCCAAGACACGACATTCTTCTGCTTCATTCTATCAAAAACAGTCTTTGCGTAGTGTATACACTTACACTTGCAATACATGTCAATGAGAGCACTACCTACATATATGTGATCCTCAAGATTGGTCCTGATTATACAAGCATGAATTTGTTTCCCTTCGCTTATTGCTCCTAGTCCCCCACAAGCAGGTAGTACACTTCCAAAAGGATATTGATCCATCTTCAAGCCTTCTATTTTCATCTCTCTAAAACATTCAATAGCCTCCTTTTCCAGTCCATTTTGAGCAAATCCTTTAATCATCGCTGACCAAGTAACTGAATCTTTCTCCATTCTTTGAAATAAGTGCTGTGCATCTTCCATCATTCCACATGCTAGAAGTCCCCCCATCAGCGAATTGTACATAACCATATTTCTATACCCTAGGCCGTAAAAAACCTTCTTTGCATCAGAGATGAGACCAACTTTTGCATACATATCCAACAGTGGACTCCCAACTAAAAGATAAGACTCAAACCCAAATTTGATAACATGCCCGTGTATCTGCTTACCTAAACTAACATGTCCATTGCTGGAAGAAAGTTTCAACATTGTCATCAACGTAACCCTAGTCAAATTAACAGAAAAATCTTTCATCAGTGTATTATAAGCCTTGACAGCTTCACCAACCAATCCACTCAATGAATAGCCTTCAATAAGCACGTTCCAAGTGACACCATCACGATCAGGAAGCTTCTCAAAGGTACGTTCCATCTCTGAGACATGCCCAGATTTTGAATAAGCTAAAAGAAGATTGTTCCAAGAGAAGTGATTTGGTTGGGGAATTCCATCGAACACTCGGCGAGCATAAATGGAGCTTCTGATTACGGCATACGCATGGACGATGTTGTTCAGCAAAAATGTCTCTGGATAAGGAAGAGTTCTGATAATACGCCCGTGGATCATCTTCACATGGCGGCTCTGATTTCTAGCTCCCGATTCAAGGCATTTCTTTATCTGAGCAGAGTAGAAGTTCGACGACATTGTCTTCCTCACTTTATTCCGTGTTTTTTACTCTACAACAAATAAAACTAACTAAAAAGATTTTTTTTATTATATATATACAGATTACTTTTATGACAAAAAAAATTAAAATCCTACAAAAATTCATATTTTTATCAATAATAAATCTTTCAAATTTAATTGAATGTCACGCCAGTTATATATATAGCTCATCAAATTTAACCAAATTTAAAATTTTCTACAACTATTTAACTTTTCTAATAGTAAAATTTATGGTTTCGTCCTTAAACTTCATGTTTTGTTTCTCATCTCATTGTTAAACTTCATGTTTTGTTTGTCAATGTACGTTATAACATTTATTTCGCAAATTTTAGAAACGAGTTACATTATCGTATAATCGTATTAAGCATCTTCCGTCGCCACAATGAACCCACCATACAAATAGCAAAACTAAAATGTTATGACTTATTTAAAACTATATTGCATTGTTGATGTTCACAATTTATACTCTTCTTTCTCTAATCTCAAATGCTTAGTAGTAGTATTCGTTAATAGTAACAACATCATTATAATATATAGTACATAGTAACTTAAAAAAAAAAATTACAATAATTTAATATTCTATCTAACAGAAAGAAATATCATGGCTCAACCTTCATATTTGCAGCTGGAAGAGATGCTGTAACCAAAATGACAAAAAAAAAAAAGAGAGACAAGTTTTACCAAAACAAATTATTATTCTTTGGTGTGAAAAAAAAAAAAAGTAAAAACAGGTTTTTAGTTTTCACCTGTGCCTGCTGCTTGAGGGTCAGGTGGGATATCACCAGCTCCATAGTTAATGTGGATCACATTTTGCAAATCACCTTCCCATCCATTTGTTTCCTATTTTACAAATAATAATCATCAACAAAAATCAGATTACTATGAGCTTGGATTTGTTCATTCTCTAGACCTGTTTATATACATACCTGTCGCTTGAATCCACCGTTCATGGGAGACAATGGACTGCTGCTAATGGTCCTTCCGATGCTGGAAAGGGTTTGTTGCATGAATCCATGTGGTAGAGGAGGATAAACCATTGACATATTTTGGGGGAATGGTGTTGAAGATGAAGAACCAGCTCGTAGTTGAAGTGCCTGAGGATAAAATTCGGTTTATAAGAATCTATCTAATGATGAGTCAAATGATAAGGAGAATTAATAAAGAGGCTTTGCAAGAATCTCTTACATCTTTTGCAAGAAGACCTTCAAGGTTAAAGTCCATTTGTGGGTTCACAGTAGAAAGTTTCATCGATAAAAACTGTTTAAACAAAAGAGAGGAAAACAAGAAAAATCAAATTGATTACAAGAAGCAAACACAAAGAGCACACATAATTGAGCATAAGGAAATGTCATACCTCAACTTGGCGTTGTAGTGATTGTACGTAGTTAATGATTTCGTCAAGCATAACTGCCTTCCCAGTCACCTGCATAACCACACACATCCATTTTCTGCATTAGCTTTGTTTCCCAACTTGGCTACTTACATATTAATAATATCCATCAGCAACTTAAGACTCTACCTTGTTGCAACCCGGTACAAGATCTTGAAGAAACTTCATCCTTTCACTGATTTTTTCTCTCCTCACCTGTAATCAAAAAGTTTAATTAGATGAAAATACCATAAGAGATAGCTTCCATTCAACTTTCAAGATAATTTTAGAAATTGTACTCTTTCTGCAAGACTGTGGCTATTTGTTGCTTGGCCTCTTCGAGCCCTCACATGAATATATCCATCTTTTGGAGAATCAGAAGTTTGTTTGCCCTGTTGTTTCCCACTGTTTGTCTTGTTTCTAGGTGAATTTGGACTTTGCTCATCATTCCGCTTTTTATCATCATTGTTGTCCTCTTCTTCCTCAGATTGCTGAGATCTGTGTGATTGATCTACTTCAGAAATCTACAAACAGAAGAAGAATTACGAATGTTAAAATGAAATACAAGAAGGACGAAAGAACAAAAATAAAAGAGTAACTTTCAAATCTTCACCTGCCCATTTCTTTTCCTCTTCTTTGTATCAAAGCCTTTAGAAGAGGTTTCACCGCCTTTCTGACCGTTACCACCACTAGACTGAGTATCCTCGGATACATTTCCCGATCCAGGAACATTCGGTTTAACTTGTTCACTAGATCTAACATTAGGGTCTTTCAATCCTATAGATGCATCATTATGAGGTTCACCAACATTAAGTTCATTACTTGGACACTGCCCTTGCATTGTTCCACCACCTTGAAGAAACAAACCAATCGACTCAGGATTTCCAAGTGGTTGATTCACCATATCACTAAAATTCCCACCACTAAAGAGCGAAAACCTCGCTGCACGCTCTATAAACCCTGAATCAGCCGGGAACTGAGCCATCCTCGGAGGAAGAAAGCTACTCGGATTCGACAAGAAAAGACCATTATTGCCTTTAGGAGGCAACAAATTAGGCAGATTCCAACCCATTTCAAGAGATCTATCAATATTACCCCTAAAAGAAGAAGACGAAGCATTGCCACCACTAAAACCACCATAACCCACAGCTTGAACATTAGTAGGATCATACCAAAGACTTTGCCCAAATGAATCCATCATTTGAGATGGTGAACAAGACGAAGGACAAGGTGAAATCAGATTCTCTGAAGGAGGATATGAATCAATCGGAGCAGAAACTGGATTAGAACCAGAGACTCGCCAGTCTCTTGGCGGATTATTAACAGAATCATAGTTCACAGAAGTATCAAGATTCCTCTTTTCTTCACTTATATCCATTTCTTCTAAACTTGATAAAAAGAATCAAAACCACTACAAACCAAAGAGACTTGCCACAGAAACACAATCACCTTCGTTACACTGAAGACAAAATCCACCTTAGAAGAAGAACAAAGAGAAACCCAAAATCAAACACAAATTCGTTAAAGACGAGAAATTGAAGACATGGGGCAAACTTAATAAAGCTTCAGAAGAAGAAAAAGGGGAAGAATCAGTCAACGGATCATGATTAATCCGTACGCAAACCCAAAAACCCTAAATCAGATTTAAGCAGAGAATAGAGCTAAAAGAGTCAGAAGAAAGATACCCATTTTCAGAATCTGTGCCACTTTCTGAACAAAAACTTGAAATCTTTTACTCAATTTCTCAGCAAAAAGGTAAATTGAAATGGGTCTTTTGGGTCAGAGATAATAAACCCTTTTCTCTGTTCTTCAGCTGCAAAGAGAGAGAAAGATGGTATAACGAGTGACTTTTTAGTAATGAAGGGGAAAAAAGGGAACTGAAGAAGAAGAAAGGAGAAAAAAAATCGGAAAAGGTTCTGGATTTATACCCACGCTTGCATAAAAAACAGAGCTTTTGAATCATTAAACATAAACACCGCCATAGCCAAAGTGTTCAAGCATTATAATTTCCAGGAAAAACTTTTTTTTTTTTGGGAGAAAGGTTTAGTTTTACAAGATTGGTTAAAATCGAATTGTAATCAATTTAAATCTGTATGGTTTAATTTCTAATTCCAGTATTTAGCTGACAGTGACAACTTTCATTTTGGGGTTATCTTATTCTCTTTTTAAAAAAAGAAAAAAAAAATTGTTATTTAAATCCTCGAAAAACAGGCTTTCATGATTTCTTTTTCTTGCTTTTATAGTTAATGAATTAGGTTTGTCTGGTAAAAAGTTTCCCAAACTCCATCTAGTTTAAGTACTAACCTTGTTGAAATAATATTTACCGATATTAGTAATCATTCATTCAATTCCATTACACATTTATTGATAATTATCAGAAAATATAATAAATTCTATAAACTACTACTCCTCTCATAATTATTTTTATGAGCTTAATGTTTGCTACATATGCGTAATTATTTTTACTCAGTCATGTGCATAATTTTATCAGCTAGTTTCAAAGTTATTTTAAGTTCAAGTTTCCATATTCAACTGATTTTTTATAGAAAAATGGTTAATCTTTCTCTTGTCCAGTGTTTATATAATACTATATGGTATAATGCTTGCCAATAATCATAACAATTATTGGTTTCATGTTCAAAGTTTTGGATTTTGTACCGAATCATAGATAATTCTTAAACAAATGCTTTTAATTTCATGCACGGTTTGTTGGAAATTTATTAAATAAAAAAAGTTATTTTTGTGACTTTTGACCGCTTGCTTTCGCTCAAGAATATTTTTTGCAGCTCAGGTCTAGTTGTAAACCGTACTGATAAGACTTACTATAAGATTCATAGCAAATATAATATTATATCAATAAGAAAATAATATTTCATTATCGGACATATAATTAGATTTTTTACTGTCGCTTGGATTCGTTTAATTAAGCTATTCAAGTTGTTTACATTCTGTCAGCTTAGGCAACTTGAGACCCTTATTCAAATAAAAACTATTCGTACGTCTTGGTTAGTCAAATAATCTACGAGATCTTCGTGGTTGATAGAGGTCTTAAATTAAAATTATTTTGTTGTCAACAATTTTTTTTTACAATTATCTCTTACATTTAGGCATCTTAATAAATTTTCCTATATGCCAATGGACACGTAGTGGACTTTTTCTTTCCCACATTCGTTTTATTACATTCATGATTTTTTGGATAATTTTTTTACATTAACGGGTCTTAAGCAAATGATTTTCTTTAGTGAGACACACCTATAAAGATATAGACGAATTTTAAATACATATGCTATTTCGTCTTCAAATTTTTTTGAAATTATGTTCGAGAAAAACAAGAAAAACATTATACTATATATTTTTTTTGGTTTTATGGTTAAAACATTCCACTCTCAAGATGTCTCTAAATATTAATCTCACACAAATCAGTGACACGTATTTGAAACCGCAAAAGCAAAGAACAAATTTGAGAAGAGATAAAAGAACTTAAAACTTGATACTCCAACAGTTAAAACTTGATTGAACTTAAAACCAACATTATTAAACTTAGACTAGGAACAATTTAAATTTAACTAGCCGCAGTCCGAAGTAAATTGTTACTCCTTGATTAAACCAATGTCGATTCTGGTTCAACTCCTTATATGATTTATCACAAAGCCAACAAACTTTATCTTGACGAGTACAAACGAAGCTCCACCTTGAGCTGTAATCAATAAGATGTACGACTTGACCAATCTCCAATTATTACATATATAGTCATCTTAATTAACAAGTTTAAAATCTGTTCAAAGTTGCTTACATAAATAATCATAGTCAACATATATGTTGGATATTCCCATGTCAGTGTAATAAAATAACATGTAGATTCAAATTTTGTTAGAAATACGCTGAAATTAACAAGTAGACAAAATATCTGATTAATTTTCCAAACAAATCAAGATACGACGAGAACAAGTTCACATAGTAATCCCCACGACTCGACTACATATTATTCAATCTCTAGAAGTGGCATGGCATTATCAAAATAAGATGTAAAAAAGGTTCAATTGTTTCTGAAGAATTTACAAGCATTATTCTAAACAAATAAAAACAAACACGTTAGTGTTTTATTTTATTTTATTCGACCGTCATACAAATATAATAAAGGGCCTTATAATTTGAGCCTACAAATTCTGTTTTGCATATTCCAACGCTCCTTCGTATGATACCAATGAAGTGATAACGATTTCATTCAGTGCATTTTATATAACTGCTAATCTCTTGATTAGCTTGCGATGAGGTCAAAGATCAAAGCACACGCAAGATCTGTCCCAAAATAGATATATTGAGTTGATCTATACATTAAAACTAAGTTTATATAGTCCAATGCATTCTTCTTTATATTTGAAACTTGAATCAAAGAAGATCAAACGGTTGAATGGTACGTATGTATTCTATCGCAGTCTATTAAGTTATGACTCACTGACTCAGTCTAAAAAGTCTTAAAATATGGTTAAAGACACTGGCAAAAATTATTGTTCAACTATTTATTTCAACTAGACTGTTTACCAAAAAATAATAATAATTAAGACAAGTTTTTGATTTTTTTTTAAATTAATTTAACAGTCTGATACGTCCATTTTTTAAAAAAGTTTCACAACAACTTATCAGTGATCAGTAGTCTATCTGGCGTTTTAATTCCGAAACTCCATCCAAAATTCCTGATCAATGACCTAACGTTATAACATCAATTTAGTTTTATAAAATACAACAACTTGGAGTATTTAAATAACTAGGTAAATGATTATTGACGCAAATTCTTTATTTATTATATTAGGTCATGAACAAGTGTAAACGTATTAACTACTGGAAAAATGATTAAATAAAATATTAGGAGAAAAATAAAGGAAGAGTTGATGGACGGTCTGGTTAGCCCGAGGATCGATGTCATTATTAGTTGGCCTTGGGACTTGCATTTTCCAAAGACCAAAAACCTTATAATAATGGAATCTCCAGCCCACACCTTCACTTTATCTTCCTCTTTTTCTATTTTTAATTCCCTAATTATTAACCATAGTTTAACCCTTTTGTTTAATAACAGCCATTTCTTTTTTACTTTTTGAGTCGAGTTTTTAAGCCTATGCTTTGCTGCATTATTAACTGTCTAACATTATTCGTTTGTTTATTGCTACTATGAGTTTTTTTTTTGTTTTTCTTTTTGCTTCAATTCAACATTGAAGAGTCATATAAGAGCTCGAAATTATTTGAGTTGATATACTTGAATCTTGACAGAGTTGATTTTACTGACTATACCACACTCATCATCAGCACATGTGTAATCCTTTCCGATTTTAACTTAATTAAATAGCGCAATTTTGGACTTTTTAGGCATATATTTAAAGATTAGTTGAAAACACATATCCAATAAATAAATATTAAAAGTTATTAATTTATGTTTGGCGTTGTAGTTTTTAAATCAGTTTTTATGTAACACTAGTAATATATTTTATATTTAACGAAGATCAAATTCAAACAATATGACAAACATTATATCAAATCTATTAGCAGTGTTTATGAAATTGTAGAATACTTGGAATATAAAAGCTGCAGATCGATTTTTTAGTGTATATGTGTACATTATACCGTTCATATGAAAATTGGATATTCCGTATTTTGCTTACAATCTTCCGAACATCGAGATTTGGTCATAGGGAACCATAAGTCCCATGTCACCATACACAATAAGACCATTTTGAAGGAAAACTTAAAAAAAAAAAAAAGAGGAAAATGCTTGTGCATTATTTTGATTATTTTGAGGGGAAAAATGAGAATATGTATAGTATCTGTGAGGGAACACTATTCATAAAACCTCATTTTTCTCTTCCACATCTTTATTTACAAAATAGTCCATAAACTTTTATGCATTTTTATTTTATACATAAACATTTTTATTTTACACAAAATTTAATGTTTTTATTTAATACTTAAGAAATTCAACATTAATTTTATAATTTAAACAAAATTAAAATAGATTAGTTTTAGTTAATTAAAAATACAATATAGTATTTATAAAATAGAAAATATAATAACATAAGCAACAATAAAATTAAAAATACATAATTACTACTATAATAAAATTTTTAGTACTAATGATGCTTAAGAAGATTAGTTTTGTTTTTAATTTTGCTGTTATATGGTGTTATGTAATTTTATTTCTATAATAATAAGTTTCATTTAAATGAAATATTAAATTTATTGATTTGCTTAAAAATAAAGTATGTGGATGAAATTTTTAAATTTATAAAGAAAAAGTGTTATTGAAAATTAATAATAATTAGTAGCAATAAAATATACTTTGAATATGATTTTTTGAAGAAAAACTGAGGATAACTATTGGAGAAAAACTTAAACTCATTTTAAATGTATATCATTTTTAGGGGGAAAATGATGTAAACCATTAGAGATGCTCTAAGAATATGTCTCATTCTCATTTCACGTCACCAATGTCACACTATACATAATCAATTAAACCATCCTAACATATGGTTATCGCATCATATTAACAATCAACTTTTATAGTTTTATTTAATAAAAATAAATATATTAAAAATTTTGTATTTGTAAATGCAAAATATCACTATTAATATATAAAATCATAATCTTAAATGTGAGTTTATCATGTGTTATCTAAAACGTTAAAGACCAAAAATATGCTACATCAAATTTTTTTGAAAAAATGTACATTAATTGTCTTAACTATATTATCACAAGGTGTGTTACAGTTATCACGAGAAGAAACAGATTTGTCATTTTTAGGGCTTTTTGGTTGTAAGTAACCAATAAGAGCAGAGAGCTTAAAGGGTCGTTACTTCTTCCTCCTACCAATAATTCAACGTCTACCAAATTAAAGCCTTTCTGCTAACGTACGCACGACTATCATACGCGCGCTTTCTTTATCGTTGGCTGACCTGTAAACAACCCGCGCATTTTAGCATCATTTTCTGACGCCAGAAAACGCCGTACCAGCTGGAAACTAAGAAATTTGGAAAAACTGAAGTTCGTTGACGGAGAAAAGCTCTCTGTTTTTGTTTTGGCTGATCGGTTTATTCATCTATCTGAATTACAGATTTTCATCGGTAAAGTTCTTTTCTTTCCAGATCTTGTTTTGACCTTGAACTCTCTGTTTTTGTCAGTTTTTAAGTAAACGGGCTCGACCATTTTTGTTTTGCTTGTTGAATTTTGATCTTTATGTTCTGTTTTCATTGTAAAGTTTGAATCTTGTGGTAGTTGAATTAGTAATAGTTGTTGGTGGATCTCTTTTGAATGATGTCTTACCAGTAACACTAACTGACTTGGCTTATTGGTCTTTCTTGAAAAGTGAATGTAATCAAAGGATACTTACTTCTCAAATTGAGTTCTCTTTGCCCAAAGTAGGCAAATTTGATTTGGTTGCACATACTATTATGTGTTTCTGGGGATTAACATTTTCAATTTTGTGATTTGAGTTTCCATATTTTGCTTAGATGTTCTGGTTTTAGTTGATGAATCATTGGTTTCATATAGAGGAATTGTGATATGACTAGAGCCAATTTCCATTTTCTGGATTAGATTTTTTCCTAGCTAAGTTTTGAAATTTTGATTTCCAGGCTAAGAATGGAGGAAATAGTTCGGGACGAGCAAGGTGAAGACTTGTATAGTAGGAGTGAAGAGGAGCAAGAGATGTTGAAGATGTTGACAAAACTAGAGATAGACTCAGCTTATACTAGTGAAAAGCTGCTTAACTTACATGTTCTTCTTATGCACCTCTTGGCTTGGGATAATGATCTTGAAGGGATGGGGACACTTGATTCTTCTACAGCATCTTTTGAAAAAGCTTTGACATTTGATCTGTTATGCGGTATATTGGAGTCTGAGTTAAAGGAAGTGGACGAGGTTTTGGATGTGTTGGAAGCCCAAATTGTTGACACTTCTTATAAGATATCTACTTGCAAACAAGCGAATTATATCGTAATTGAAGGCAAGTTGGGTGAATCGGCAGAATCGTTGAAGCAGTCTAGGGGACAAGTCTCAGAGATCACTTTGCAATTAGCTCAGCTCAGAAGAACACTTCATTACATAAGAAATGGAACAAGTAATCACTTTTTTTTTATATATGGTTATTTTACATTTTGTGTGTTTGGATCTTTAGCTTATTGTTATTATTGACAAACATATTGGCAGGTGAAAATGAAGAGTCAGTGGAGTTTTCAGGAAACAGTCAAGATTTAAGGCACAAATATGCATTGAGACCATCGGATTTAAGGCATAAAAATGCTCTGCGGATGTTGGAAAAGTCATTGTCAAGAGAGCTAGAGCTTGAGAAGAAGTTAATGGACTTCCAGCAAAATGAAGAACAACTGAAACTGAAGCTACATTACACGGAGGAGGTATCTTCTCGGATGGAAGAAGCATCGGAGTTTATATGGGGGCAGTTTCTAGAGGCGGATAATTCTTCAGAGGTGCTTACGGGTATTTCAAAGGAACTTGTTGGCCATCTTCAGATTCTCCAGTTTAGTCTGAATGGGTCAGCCCAACGGGAATCCGAACTTAAGTCTAAGCTTGAAGACTGCACTATACAACTCAAAGCGAAAGATCTTCTGGTGCAAAAGCTTGAGGGAAGAATTGAAGAAAATAGAGAGATAGTTTCAGAAGTACTCACTTTGAGGGAACATGTGAAGTCATCTGAACAAAAACTGAAGGATACGGAACTTGAGCTGAAAAGTGTCAACGCCTCTAAACAAGAACTTCTGGTACATCTTGCGGAAATGGAAAATGCGAATGAGTCGGTCAAAGAAAGCCTTTTCGAGGCTGAAAGCAGAGCTGAGAGTGGAGAAATTAAGATTAAAGAGCTAGCTACTGCAAATCTTGAACTTACTGAGGAACTAAATTTTCTCAAAGATGCTGATGATAAAAAGACAAAGAAGGTGAACTCGCTCGAGAAGCAAGTCAGAGAATTTGAAGTTCAATTACAAAACTCCAAGGTATCATCAGAAGCAAGTCAAGAACAGCAGAATATGTTGTATTCAGCAATATGGGACATGGAGACGTTAATCGAAGATCTCAAGTCAAAAGCGTCAAAAGCTGAGAGTAGAACGGAGACAGTGGAGGAGCAATGCATTGTGATTTCTACCACAAACTCTGAACTTAACAAAGAAGTGAACCTTTTGAAGGAAAGAGCCAAATTTTTAGAAGCATTGTTGGATCTATCTAACAATGAAAAAGAGAGATATGCACAAGAAATAACTACAAGGAACAAGGTTTTGATGGATATGCTGATGCAATTATCCAGTGAAAGGGAACGTATACAAGAACAGGTACTTTGAGCTATGTGCCTCATCTTTTTCTTTGTACAATCAAAGGGATACAAAGGCCAAGCATTGTTGACACATTAATGTTTTTTCCAGCTATATTCTTTGGCAAAGGAAAACAAAATACTGAGAGTGAATCAATGCTCAAGTAAATACCAAACAAATGGATCCTATGCTGGCGACAAAGAGCTTCCATTTCACGCAGATGGTCACGGAATAGAGGCATTAGCTGAAAGTCTGCAGGCAGGTATTCAAATTTTTTCCATAAGCAAAACGCGATATTCCTAGTAATTTCTTGTGTAGTAGGGCGAATGATGGACAAAGCAAAATATATATCACTGTGGGATGTGTAAACCAGAAGCTCTCTTGTACTAATCTTATGTGGTCTTTGCTCTCTTTCAACAGGAGGATGATAGAACAAGGGAAGAACTAGAGAACCATTCTGTGTCTGAAAAGACTAGCACGATCACCGAGATCAGAAGGGCGAGCCACTTGAAACGCATACCAGTTTTGGCTGTAGTTTTTGTGCTGTTTCTTTCATTCTTTGGTTTGGCTTTTGTTAAAAGAAAGATATCTTCAATTTGAAAATCTCTTGGCAATAGCATTCGCCATTTGTACATTGTGTTGTAAATACTCATTTATCTTGTATTTATTACAAGCGTTTATCTCAAGTGTTGGTTTATTTCTCTCTACAAGACTATAACAACAAAATCAACAAATTATAAAGTGATTTCCTAAAATGGAGAGCTCTCACAAGTTGGAATAATGTGTAATTAAATAGAATCTGACTTAACTTGGTAAAAACTTTTCACAAAAGATTTGTTGCACATTTGACTTCCTCCTATAAAAGAAGATAATCCGACTTCTCTCTTCATCACTTACACATACACAATCAAAATAAACAAGAAAATATTTTGAGATATTAGCAATGGAGAAAACATCTCTCAAGCTTGTCTTCTTATTCTCCCTCACAGTCATAGCCTTTTGTAATATTTCTTCTATGATAAGTTCTTTGTTCTATACTCTTTGCTTTGGTTTTGTATTGAAAGTTTTGTGGTGTATGTTTGTGAAGGTTCATCTTTGGGTGCCGCGAGAGAGATGGTGAAAGAAGAAGTGAATTGCATTGGCAAATGTCCTCCCGGAAAGAAGAACTGTAACTGTGGGCCTCCTGTAGAAGCTATAATGGACGCTTATGAGACCAATGCTTCTTGCCGTAGAGATAATGAATGCATCAAGTACTGTCCTAAGGGCTGCAAGATTGTAAACTGTAATTTTGGAACCTGTTTCTGTGAATGTTAAGAGATTGGAAATCACCCTAATTTTTACTTATAAACAGAGAAGAATAAAGATGACAAGCGGGTACAGTCCTACACTTGTTAAGAGACTATGGACACAAAAGAAAAACCATTCTTGATACATCAATGTATTTTTGCTGCTATATTATCTCTGCAAGACTGAAGAATAATGAATAAAGCAAAAATATAGATCATAGTGGGATGTAAAAACCAAAGCCTCTCTTGTGCTAATCTTATGTGGTATTTGATCTCTTTGAACATGAGGATAAGAAAGCAAGGAAAGAACCAGAGAACCACTCTGTGTCTGAAAAAGAGTGGCCTGAACACCGAGATCAGAAGAGACGCATACCAAGTTTTGGCTCTAGTTTTTGTGCTGTTTCCTTCATTATTTGATTTGGCTTTTGTTAAAGAAAATAAATCTTCCATTATAAAATCTCTTGGCAATAGCATTCTCCATTTGTACATTTTGTTATAAATACTCATTGCTCTTTACAAGCGAGGTATCTAAGTGTTTGGTTTATTTGCATCTACAAAAACAAAATCAACAAATTACAAAGTGATTTACTAAAATTGAGATATCTCAAGTAGGACTAAATCAATGTGTAATCAAATAGCGATCGAGTAAAGAGGAAATTATATAAAAAAAAAATACATTTCCAAAACAAGAGACTGATTAGAATATATCCGACTAAACATGGTATAACCTTCACAGTTCACACAAAAGATTTGTTACCTTTCAATTTCATTCGATAAAACTAGATAATCCAACTTCTCTCTTCATCACTTATACAAACCAAAACAAACAAGAAAATACTTTTGAGGGTTACATTAAGCAATGGAGAAAACATCTCTTAAGCTTGTCTTCTTTTTCTTCCTCATAGTATCATTATGTATGCTTCTTCTTCTATGATAAGTTCTTCTTTGTTATATAATTTTTACTTTGGTCTTGTTTTGAAGTTTTGTGTTGTGTATTTGTGATTTTTAGGTGATGCCAGAGAGATGGCAAAGGAAGAAGTGAATTGCATAGACCAAAAATGTCCTGAAGGAAAAAAGAACTGTAACTGCTTACCATTGGTAGCACATATAATGAAGGAGACCAAGAAATTGTGCGAGACAGATCATGACTGCAGGAGGTACTGTCCTATGGAATGCAAGCCTGGAACATGTGTCTGTGCTTGTAATTTTGGTTGTACCTGTACCTGTTGAGTGTTAAGAGATTCGAAATTCACAATAATTCTACTTATAAGATAGAGAGGAATAAGAGATATTATCAATTTTATGTTGTTTCTTTCATTCTTTGCTTTGGATTTTTGTTTAAAGGAAAAATATCTTCAATTTTAAAATCTCTTGGCAATAACATTCACCATCTGTAAGTGATTTCCTAAAATTGAGATATTTGACAAGCTGGATAAAATAGTGTGTAATCAAATAGAATCTAACTAAACATGGTAAAACTTTCATTCAAAATATTTGTTGCACATGTCTATAAAAGAAGACAATCTGACTTCTCTCTTCATCACTAGAACAATCTCAAACAAACAAGAAAAGATTTTGAGATTACAATTAGCAATGGAGAAAACATCTCTTAAGCTTGTTTTCTTGTTCTCCCTCCCAGTCATTAACATTTTGTAATGAAACATTTTTCTATGATAAGTCCTTTGTTATATATATAAATTTTTCTTTGGCCTTGTTTTGAAGTTTTGCGGTGTGTATTTGTGATCAAGGTTCATCTTTAGGTGATGCCAGAGAGATGGCGAAGAAAGAGAGGGTGATACCTGCTGTCTCTTCGTGTATTTTTGGAGCCTGTTTCAATGAGTGTTAAGAAATGCAAAACCACTATAGTTCTACTGATAAGAAAGAGAGGAACGAGAGACATTCATGTATCTAAAAAATAATGTTTAAAATCAATTTATTATTCTTCTTGAAAAGATACATCTCTGCAGCTAGTATTCAATACAATTGGAATTTGAAACAATTGAGTACTAAATCATATGAAACAGATTCAATCATATGATCAAACCACGCTCTTCATGTTACAAATCTGTTTTACATTTCTTTTAGTGCTAACAAGAGCTTCTTAGAAAGCTCTGTCTCTGTCGAACTTTTGTGCACTCTTGTTAAGAATTTTCTAAGAGCAAGAATCACACAAAGAGGTCTCTCGAGATGGACAGCGTGACCAGCCTCTGGAATTTCAACCGTCTCAATGATATTGTTTTCACCCTTCTTGCGTTTACTCATCTCGCGGTACATTCCACAAGCAATTTGCTTGAATTTGACATCTTTCTCTCCGAAGACAAGCGAGATGTTTGTATCACAATCCTCCAACTCTTCCCACAATGACCTATTTTTCAAAAGACATAACATCATCATCGTCATCAAAGATGGTCGCTTTTGAATGGAAAACAAAAGTTGCAAAAGATAAACTTACTGTTGTCTCCCAATGCTTAGATCAGAGAGGAGCTTTGCAACACTAAGGACATCATCATGTAGCAAGCGGCTTGAAACTATTTTTCTAAAATGCGGATGCCTTCTCAAACTACTCATTGCAAAACTCACTCATATGAGTACGAAACAAAATCATCAAATTACAAAAAGTTGCAGTTTATTAAGAAAGTCACCTTTTCCACAAGCCTCCATTGTACCAGTTCTCTAGAAAGATTTCTAGCCCATTGCCAACCATCATTCGTGCTTTAGCATCATCTGTTGCACTTCGAACTTTCCTTGCCACTGGATCCTTGATTCCAGGGCTCCCCGATACCACAACAGCTCCTTCGATCTATACAACAGCGTCCAAATTCCATTATACACATTATTAATCAATGTTAAATTTTCAGACAAAAAGGAACCCACCTTGTTGCTAAACCTCAAAGCCATGTACAGTGCAATTCTTGCTCCCATGGAGTATCCAACTATCGTAACTTTCCCAGGAGTAATTTGCCCAATCAACTTATACAGTGCCTTCGCAATGATCTCCATTGAGAAAGTTCGAGCCTTCCGGGTCTCACTAGCATTACTTTGTACCCTTGAGCTTCCGTGACCAGGAATATCAACTGAAATGCATCTTGCGGATCCCGAGATACCTTTCATGATGGGAATCCATTCTTCACCAGTTCCAAGAAATCCATGAAGAAACAAAACTACACTTCCCTGAAATACATTACCACAGAGTGAAGCTAGGAAGAATTAACCAAGAACAGTATGTTTATGTCTTTTTAGCTTCAGACATACAAAATCAAAACACGAACAAACTTACTTCTGCGTTCTGCCCAACCTCGTGGATTCTTAAGAAATGAGAGAAACCATCTACATCCACCCTCAGTTCATACCTCCTGACTGGAACTCCTTTACTGGTTTTAACAATAACACCGTTGTTTATCTTAACATCCTTTAGATTTGTAATAGCATCAGCAACAAATCCTTCGACAAATCCACTGTAAGGGCTACGAAAAATCCCTAAAGTATTCATCATTACGTCTTCACTGAGCCATCGGTAAGTTCCAAGACCATGGGCTACAAAAGGGGCTGTTCCTTGCTTCTGCTCTGTAGATGCTTTGACATTCTCCATCTCCAAATATGATGCAAACAATATATATGCTGATAAACCTAAGCCACTTTCGTATGCGGCACTTATAACAGCCATCTTTCCATGCTGCTGTGCCCAGCGAGCAATCAGTGCTGCATTCTCAAACCCTCCCACAACACTTGGTTTAATAACCTACGAATCCAAAGTACGATAAAATATATGTCAAGCCTATTTGATATGAAAGCAAAAATGAAATCAGATAGAGCCGATGATTTTAAATGATAGAGCTAATAGATTATTGATTCTATCGAAGTGTTGATTAAAAACTAAAAAAACTATCTCCAAACCAATCAAAAAAGAGGTAAGACGAAGTGATCAAAGAAAAAATTAGCACACAAGAAAGAACATATAATTCGACAGTCTCAGACTCATGTAAATTGATGTAGAAGAAGGACCAGGAGCTTACAACAGCAACTATTCCAGGATGGACATATTTGGTAAGCATACGCAGAGTGCATCCCCCAAAATCATCAAGAGTCTCATCAAGTGCTACTGGTAATCCAGTTTCTTCATGAAACCTTATAAGATCATCTTTATTCTGGACAGGTTCCTGAGATATACAAAAGTTTCTTCACTGAAGTTAAATAGGCAAGAGAATAAGTTATCTGGAAGTAATACTTAAGAACATAATTAGATTGCAATAATTCATACTGTACCACACCTCAATATATTTTAAATTACAGCTTTTCACCAATACACCAAACTTTAAAGCCTCTTCAAAAGTCCAGCGACAATTTGCATCTGCACGGAGTTCAATTTGATCGCCAACGGCTCTCCTTACTTCTTGCATAACTAAAGCATCTTGAACAGAGTTCACTCGACGACCAACCTGTCATTTTAGGCAGGTTTATCCCTCGGTCAGTAATCAATAGCTTCAAAATTCGCAAAGTGAGAAAGCCAATCACCTCAATTCATGCATGAAAATGCTATAAGAAGTAACCAGCATAAATAAAATATATATCCAGCTACCTTACTCTAGATGATTGAGTGTAATCTTGTTACATGATTAAACAACATTGGCTTACTTTAAGTTTAATAGCACTGAACCCTTCTTCAACAAGTTTTCTAGCAACATATGCGACCTCCGATGGAGTACCTTCAGAATCAAGAAGGGCACATATTTGAACAGAATGTGGCTGAGCAGAACCATTTTCTTCTTTCTGATAATGAAGTATCCCCAACAAACTAGAATCATGTCTTACTGCCATTGCACTCAGAAGAGCCATTTCCAGACCACATCTGACACTCGGGAAAATTGATGATGCCTGAGAAAAAGAAAGAAATTGACAAGCCTTCAATTATCATTCCCAGGCAATTTTTTTCTGTAGATGTCTATTTCTTGAACAAGAAGACGAATATCGAGAATCTTTTCACCTAGCACGGTTGAAAAAAAAATGAAGAACTAGCGTTCTATCTTGCTCAACAGAATCTTTTCATTTACTTTGCAATTTCTCCTGTTTGAGAGCAGCTGTATGGATTAAACTAATTTTCTTCTGACAGAACTAAGGCTAGGGAAGCTTACAGTAATTCCAAGTTCACTCCAAATCCAGGAAGAAATCGAGCCATTTAACAAAGGAAGCATGTAACTAAGTTTAGCTCCTTTCATAAGGTGAAGAACTAACTGAAGCTGCCCCTCCACATCCATTAAGTTCTCTATATTACTGTCCAAAGGTGCAACCTGCTCATGAAACACAATATGAGAACATGACTCTCAGTGGCACATGTAAGTTTAATACAAGCAATGGGACCTGGGAGAAGTAGCACAAATGTAACAACTAGTGATGAAAAGTAAAAAGAATAAAAAAGCCAACCTCTCCATAGCCAATGCTTCCATCCTCCAAAGTCAGGGAGAGTATGAACCCTTCTCGATGGAATTGAGAGAATTCATCAGAACATATGGTAGGTCTGTCACACAGTTTGACTCTGCAAATAGAGTTTTTCTTAGAAAAAAAGAAAAAGAAAACAGTAATATTCAGATATAGTTTCTGACTAATTCTTACCTGTACTGTGAATACTGTATTCCAGAGACTTGGCAAAGAAGTGCATTTCCATTCATTGGATGAAGAAGAGAACTGGACGAGATAATGTCCAAGGAGTTATCTGCAGCTTGGCGTGCAAACCGCTCCAAAGTGCTGTGAACGAGTATTCAATATCAACAGAGTGCATGAGAAAGTGAGGACATGTAAAACCCAAAAAGAAAACAAAACCCCAAAACAACCTATGAACGACTGCATTAGCATCGATAGAGCTTTCAACCTCCACAACGCAATCCATCTCTTCCACGCTGGGTACAAATAAAGCTTCCTCAAGTTCACTTTTGGTCCCAACGTGTACATACCTCACCCTGCATGTTTAGAAAATTTTCTTATTATAAACCATGAAGGAAAACCCTACACACTTAAGGACATCATTAATCATGGACATCCAATTTCACTATAGACTAAGAAATAGATATAGTGAACAAACTAAATTAGCATCTACATCACCAATACTGGATTACTTTTTCCTGTATGTTTTATATATATCTGTGTTTTTTTCATGTGTATATGTAAAACAAAATTAACTTGTAAAACTTAACCCTCCAGAAAAATCTTATCCATTTTTCTTTACTCCAAAACCTTCATTTTGTAGAACCAGACCACATAGAAATAATAACAAAGTGGGAAAGGTAAACAAAGTAAAAAACGTTAACATGTTTTTTACCCATGTGCCAAACACAAGTTTTCAATGGCAATGTCATGTGATGTGTAGAAATATTGATTTAACACGCTAGGCTCTGTTCTCTTTGCTATAGGAAGAAGTCGGAAGATTCCACCTCCACGGTTGTTTATCACAAGAATTGTCATTGGTTTCCTCGCAATCCTATCAAGTCATATTAAGCTTCAGAAATTAAATCGTCAAATTGACTTATAAACCATGGCATATCTTCAGTGTATAAAATCCACCAAAAGTGAAATTACAAGGAAAAAAACAGAGGAAAAGGACTACCTCTGCTTAAAAATCGCCAATCCATTTGTATCATGAAGGAAGGATATATCCCCCACCACACAGACCACCTGATATGCATTTGTTTGACTGATCAGGAAATTTGATTTATGACATGGTAAACAAAACACATGAGTAAATGGTTCTGTTACTTTCACTTCACACGTAAAACTACAAGTTCCATTTGGGATTGCATGGCTAATGAAGGAAAGAAACAGGAAAAGGGAACAATTCTTTGTGCAACTTAAGTGGAGAAAGAATCAAGAAAATTCTCCCCGCAATATTTTCGTGGACATTGATTTGAATAGTTATAATATCACGCACAAGAAATGTGACTCGGCAACCGAAAGAAATAATCAGGTAAAATCTTACTCTCTTCTTGCATCCTACAGCAAAGCCAGTGGCTGAGCTGAGCAGGCCATCAATGCCACTAGCTCCTCTATTTCCAGTTACTTGTATCCATTGACATGGTAGCTTTGCATTTAACATCATATCTACCACATGAGAATAATTTCCCGAACTACACCCATACATATCCACATCCCTTATTGGCATACTATTCCCAATGAAAAGAGCAGATTTAGAAGTTAGTGCTTTGGAAAGCATATGTGCAACATATGGTTCGGTAAGGGCGCATTCAGCAGATATTTGAAATGACATTTCCTGAGCAATCTGCATTAAAAAAAAATGAACTATTAAAAGCAGTACGAGTTTAAATTAATCTTTTATGCAATCTTCAGAGAAACATATGTTTCGCTGTATCGAAAGCGGTCATGTTTGATCGATTAAGGCATTTTAAGTAAAAGGTTTGTCTGGAGGACATACAGCACCATCCAATGCCTGTAGATGACCATGCAACTTGCTTCTCCTCCATGGAAATCGAGATTTAAGCACACAATCAGCAAACTGAACAATGTTGCTTTGGACCCTGTGAGTGACCAGGTGTGATGGGTCATGTCGGCATGGATGCTTATCAACCAAAATGTATGCAAATGGAAAGCATTTCTCTAGCATCTGAGAAACTCTTTTACTTGTTATCCGACTTCCAAGCTGTTCATGATTTCATTTTACAACCTCATCAGAATACATTAATATCCACTCACTGAATTCTCGGTTTGAAGTCAGCATATGGTAAAGAAAACCCTAATATGAGATGCAGATGAATGATCTAAGCATGCTTCACATAGTTCCTTCTCATTACTGAAACTTCTTCAAGGTATTCCAAACTCAAAGAAATTTTTGAATTGAGAAGTACCACAAGATATCCAACAGTACCTGTGTCCCTCTATCTATCGTCTTCAAAACTTAGTCTTAGATGCATGAAGCAAAAATGAAAGGATGATAAGTTTACCTGGATAACAACATCAAACTCTATCAAATTCCTAATAGAACCTGAAAGCAAGGCATGATCAAGATGATCAACAAAAACAGGGGTCCACTTTTCAAGAAAAGGTTTAACAAGCTTGCGCAGCCGTACACCAGACAAGACATCTGCAACTACAGGCCACATCAGCTCTCTAGCCAACAGAAGCGAAGCCCAAATTTCATCCTCTGTATGGATTGCACCAATAAGTAGAAGACCCTTCTTAGCCTTTTTGATTACTTGCAAGACCTCAGTAATTTGGCCAGTTGTTACACCATTGTTTTTAAGGCTTTGTACTTGAAAATATTTTGTGAATGGATCAGCATTAGACATCCACATGTCTAATCCATTTAAGCAGTTAAGTGACCAATTTGTTGGACTACCGTCAAGTGGGTCTCTAAAAGAACAATTGAGATGTACTGGTCCACAAGCAGAACCTGTTGCCCAATGTAGAGCAGAATCTACAGTAGTAAGGACCATCCGGACTGGAATAAGATCAGTTGGAGGAGGAAGATTAAAGAAGAATCTGACAAATGAACCAAAGTGGTTTATCTGTTACACCGGAAAAGAAACAATATAAATTGTAGGATATAGAAACGAAACACACCAACAAATCCAGTTGGGATACAATAAATGTGTATAGTTTGGAAGAAAGGTCTTATCTTGACCTTACTTGATTTATTGCTTGATTCGCGCCAACACCCTGAAGTTCAGGAGGACGATCTGCAGTAAGTAGTAGCAGCGGTATAAAATCCTCACTGGCTTCAACCACCTGTATTTGTCAAAAAATCATAAAACCAATATCCTGTAAGGGAACAAAAGTGCATTTGGCGAAGTATGTGGCATGCAACAAGCTAATAAAATAACTTAGAGAAGCATAAATGAGTAGAAATCTGACCGCTGGAAGAAGATTTGAAACGGCCGTTCCTGATGATGTTATAATGACTGCTGGTTTGAGGGATCCTTTAGCATACCCAATAGCGTGAAACGCAAGAGACCGTTCGTCAAAGCATGCAAGACAAGTTGTAAGGGGATGGTTGGCAGCAGCAATTGCAAGATGGGAAGACCTTGATCCAGGAGCTACACAGAAGTACTGTGGCAGTATGTTATGACAAAAGACATCCAAAATTTAGATGTTATCATTTGATTGACAAGTTCAACTCACCGTCAAACCAAGACGAGTGCACTCTTCAATTATAGCTGATGCCCATACAGCATTAATGTTAGCCTCATCTTTCAAGAGGCTGCTCACTTCAGCCTCCTGATTCAGCTGATAGCAAAAAAAACAGGAAAAGTAAAGGAAAATAACTTGAGAATTCATTCCATCCAAGATAGCACTTTTCTGGAAATTCCAATGCATCTAAATCATTTTCATTTCTTAAAATTTGATGATTAGAAAAGCCACAAGGTTCAAAAGTCACCCGCCTTTGTCCTTTCAAAACACTATCCCAACATCTTTAAACATTCGTAGTGCAATAATCAGAATGCTCTAAAATTTGAGCTACAAGGCGATTTTTCCACCTCCAAAACAGGCTGAAGAACAGTTTTTCTCACAACATGCATGCCACGATTTTCTATTTTGGAGCTTAACAGTACCACTTGAGGACGAAATGTTCTGTTTTTTTCGACAGCAAAACAGTAATTCAAGACTCACAAGTAATACAAAAAGTAGGCCAAACCATTTAAGAGAAAAATAACTTCTATATATTTATATCTCTACATACCATGTTGTTAGAGAAAACAACGTCAGGTGAAAGCTTGCAATGGAACTGAGATGATGATTGAATATTTTTCTGCAACAAAAGCTAGCAAATCAAACCGTATATAGTCCAAAGAATCTGAAGAAACAAAATTCCAATGGGCAAGCTTCAAGGACGATAATTGAATTCTGAAATACAGGGGTGAAAATTACCAGGGTAAAGAAGATACCAGTTCCTTGGCGTCAGCCTGATCTCTCCCAGAAAATGTGAAAAACCCCATATGCTCCTGCAAACATAAATATAATAATGAGTGGCATGGAAAGGAAACTAAGTTTAAATGCTTATTCCAGACAATAAATTTGTAAGTATCCATGTGGGCCAATCGGTGTACAATATTATAAGAAACTTCGCCAATTTTGCATTAGAGTCAGCTAAATCAGATCCAAATGGACCACAGATTGCTAGATTTTTAATATCAGATAATGTTTGACTCTCTGAAGATGAAGAAGGTAAACTTTGTGCAGGAAACAGTTTGATAAATAGATAAACAATTTGATTTATCTCTGCATCTTGTTCAGGTTCTTAAAAACTAGGGGACAAAGACGCAACAACCACTTAAACTACTGGGGGAAAGAACATAAGTAAAGCTTTTACCATCTCAATTGGATGTATCTCTTCTATACTAAAATTTGCAAGAGAACTTTTTAGATGTTTGAACCACTGATCCTCTAAATTTGGGCAGAAATGACAAGACACCTGCAAGAAAATGAACCAAAAGTGAGACTAAAGTGAAAAACAGGACAAAGAAGCTATCAACCGATTCAGGTGTATATTAAGAACAGCATAGCACATACATTCTTAGGTCATTTCAACTTTCTAGAGAGCAGGGAGTTATGCAATCTCCTCCCTAGTCTAGTCTGATATAACCTAATGTCGTCACCTCTTGTTCTTTTGAACTCAATCGATATAGAAACAGTTTTTTACAATGATGAAGAATACGAAGATTTAGTTCCCTGATTCCAGTAAATTAATAATCAACTTAGGCACAGCTTTGCTTATATTTTTTAATGTCCTCAAGGATCTAACATTGTGCTTTGGACATGAACAACTAAATGCTTGGACTTTTTATTAGATTCTTAGTTTTAAATGCAGATACTAAAAAAAGAAAATGTTGGAACATCATACCTGAAAAATTGATTTCTCATATGAACTAATTGTTTGCTCAAATCTGTAAGAGAGCGAATCATTCCATGCCAGTGTAACTGCTAGTATAGAGACCTCCTCGTGCTCGTCTAACTCAATCTGTTGAAATTTCGATATCAAAACCATATACAATGTAAGAACGCTTGTTAGAAGCATTTCATAGATCAAACGGAGATACCAAAAACGAGGCAAGAGATGTAATTCAACAGTTCACCTGAGGAACAAAAAAGTACGAAGAGCCATCCTTGCTATTTACAGTAGAGTAGTCGTTGAAATCAATATCTGGAAAACCATAGGCTGTCACCATAGCTGATTCATCTGAGAGGAATCTGCAGAAGTTAGTTAGCTTAACTGTTTCAAGTAAAATGCAGCACTTTAGAACATGCATACATTCGAATGAAGCACATTCATATCATATCTTACTGGGGTTTCCTAAGTAGACTTAAAGAAAGAATCACATGTTCATCATGATTTAGTGTTGTATCCCAAACTGAAACTAAACAAACTAAGTAGAAACGCAAAAAGCCTACGTTTTTCTCGTGCTATGTCCCGTGGAGGCAATTGAAGACGGATGAACGAAAGAGAGTGCATTCCCAATTCCAAAAACCCCATGAGGTTCCTTTACATAGAGTGATTTATAAGAAGGCTTCACATTGTCCTTGGAGAGGAAAAACACAGGAAATATACCAGAAGACATAGGCTGAGAGCAAAACCAGAACAAAGATTTTGCCCTTGGAGGCACAGCCACCTACAGATTCATCAAAACACATATTAACTAACATCTCTGCAATAAACATGTATAAAGTAACATAATATGAAAAATCCATACTTGAAATCGCAAGACGCCACTAGATGACTTGGGAGGATTAGTCTTAAGTTCATTCACAGCCTCCTTAATACTCTCGAGACCAAGCTCAAGAGTCAAAGCTGGAGGCAATGTACGAGTGACACACACTTGAACCATTAAATCATCATCTAAATTCACTCTATCCATAATTGAACCATCGAATTGGACTCCATTAGCGACCTAGACAACAAAAAATCAAATTTGAATACAACAATTTACCATGGGAAGCAGGAATAAACCAACCAACCAACCTCGATGTTTCTTCCAATTCCATGAAGAGAAATGCGAAGAGAATCGGCGAAGGAGAAGCGTTCTCTTCCGGTGCGTCTGAAGGAGTTTCGTGAACTGTGATGCGGGATTAGAGAAGGTCGAAATGGAGGATTCGAGACTAGAAACGGAGATCGCATTTTTTTTCCGATATGAATATGAGTGGATGGTGCGAAGGTTTTTACGAGGTTTTTGGATAAGGCGATAATGTATTAGTTTTAATTAATAACTTTGATTATGCTTTTGATTAATGATTATGACTCATCCAAGAGACCGTTACAAACCGGGTGTAAACCGGGTTTAACCCTCGAATTGTTTCTGGTTTAGGGTTATTTTTAGCGTTTAAGTGTGATTAAAGTAGACTTAATGTGACCAATCTGATCCCGTTCGAAGTGGTTGCTTTAATTATTGTGCCACCAGGGATCGATGGTACGCTTTACTCTTGATGAATTTGGGTTTTCTTTCTGAAAATTACCTCTTTTAGTCTAATAAAAAATTTAAGATATCAATTAAGATGATTTCAGTTTGACATAGAAACAAAAATATATTTTGCAGATTAAATAAATCGAACATGTTACTTCTTATGATCTTATCCAAAAAATAATAATATTAATCAATATCAATTGTTCTATATTGATTAATTTATTACTCAAAAGGCCTTTAAATATTTGAAATCCAACATTAGCCATATACTATAGACATGAGTAAAAAAACATACGATTGAGAATGAGACACGTGTTTTGCAATCACCGACCATCGTCTTTTGCCGCCATGAAGCTTCGATTACTATTGAATTGTGCTGATTAGATCCATCCAAAACTAGTAACCATCCCTGAATTACTATTGACCTGTATATTTTTATATTAATTTATATTAATATAAATTAATTTTTTATATTAATTTTTTTAATTTAAGTTCTAAATTTTTTAATTTAAATCCTAAAAATGACCCAAAATTTTTGAGCCATGTGCAAATGCTCCATTTGGAAGAGATGTTTTAGAGATCTTTTAGGGAAGAAAGGATCACATTTATTAGTATTCATGTATAGAAAATGTATGAATGTAGCATTGAAGTTGTCCATGAGTTCTCAGCTATTAAAGGACTAATAAACGACTAAAACTCGATAATTTTCAATTTTACTATAAAACAAAAGGATGAATCATGCATTGTAGCCAAAATTTTCTTAGAGTCACCATACCACACCTAAATAAATAAAGCGTTTAAATACTTGACAGTGCGAGAAGTAGCAAGCTATCAATTGTAAATGAGTCATATTGTTGACAAAAACAAAAAATGAGTCATATATCCTTTTCTTAGTCTTTTACAACTATGAATCATTTTGTTGGTCAGAACTAATAGTATTCGATAACTTACTCATCATTTTAGTCAAATGAGCTCACATTTAACTTTAGTTTGTTGTCTTTAACTATTTTTGTAGTTCTTATGCTACTCCAAAAGAGAAAGTCTAGCTACACTACAAGAGAAAACGGTGTCTTGCATACAAAGAGAAAGAGGTAATGAATATATTTATTTGGATATATAATTTTGTAGTTCTTATGCTTTATCACTTTTTTTATTTCCTGTGATTTCAGGTAAAGGAAAATTCGGTGATGATTCAGAATCCAAGAAAAGACTAGAGTTTGAAGGTGAACTTTCTCTATTTCGTCTCATCTAAATCATACAAAATTCGTATCAAAGTGAATGATTGTTTATTTAGCTATTGACATTGTTTCCTTGTTAAGATTAAAAGAGAAAATATGAGGATGTGGTCGATCACGGATTGGATTAGACTTGGTAAGATTAAAGGAAAATATGAGCACACAGTCAAATTTCGGCTTGGATCAGACTTAGTAAGGTTGCAAATCAGTTTTGTAGTTTTATTTAATAGTCTTGTGTATTTAGTATACTGCTAATTCAAAAATGATTTTATATCAAGATAGAGGATTCTTAAGCTGAAATTAACCAAATTTTAATCGATTCGACAGGTAACTTGGAAATGTCTGCTATGTTTAATATGTATATGTGACTTGTAATTTGCAGGAAGAAATCATATTTGTCCATTAGATGTCAAAGATCAGATTTTAGTTGTTGGAGAGTCTTTTGAACATGAGACAACCAAATATTTCCTCAGTACTGAGGTAACCAATTCTCTTTGTCTTCTCCGGCATCACTTGTCCTAGGTTTCATGATTTTTTTTAACTTATCTCTAGAGAGTTATTTCTTAATGCCATTTTAGTAACAAGAAGCTATTTTACGAAGTCTTGACAGGGACAGAAGATGTAAGGCTTGATTTTTCCTATATAGATTATTTAATTTCTTGCTTCTAAAATGATTTCATGTTGGTTTTGATCATATTTAATAAAACTTTCATGATATGAGCAAACAGTCAATCTTGCCTTGGATTAAGCTCTGTAAAATCTATGGTAAGTTTCTTTCTTTGTGTTAATTTTGTACATTTATTTAATTTTCTGTGTTTTCAATTCATTTTATAATAACTCTGATCTTAGTTTTCTAGTACAGAGATGATATCCTTCAGCAGAAAAACAAAATTTTAGCATCAGATTAAGCAGCTATGGAAAAAATGAAGGGTCGGGTTAATAAAACAAACTCTCTTCGTGATTTTTTTCTTCATGAGTAATTAATAAACTCTCTTTGTCATCTTTTTACTCGTGTGCTTTTGTTGGTAACATTCTCCAGAAATTAGAAAACACTCTTAAACACACACACACAAAAAAACTCAAATACAAATCACAAAAAAAAACTCAATCACACACAATATAAATTAATCTCATGCACACACTCAAACATTAACCACACAAAACAATTACACAAACAGAAAAAATAATAAAAGCTACAAATGACTTGATCTTTTTTAAAGATATGTAGGTAGTTTTTTATAAAGGTACGTATGCAGTTTTTTATAAGACCCAACTATAACATTTAATTAATTTCGCACATACACTCAAACACAACCGAAAAGACTTCACTAATGGAAAAAATAATAAGAACTACAAATGGTTTGATCCTTTTTTAAGGGTTTTGTTTGAGTGTGTGCATAAGATTATTTAAATGTTATAGTTGTGTCTTATATTTGTTACAAGTTTAATTACATTTTTTATTTCCGTGATTCTCTACAATTATCTTCGAAATGATGTTATTACACGTATTTCTTTTGAATCGATGTATATATATTTCTATATTAGATTAAAATGTTCAAGTTCAAACCTATGCTCATTGTGTTAAAGAGGCAAACGCCTCAGTCCCCATAATATATATTGAATTCAAAGGCCCCAATTTTCAGATTTAAATTAATTCAATTAGTCATTTTTTTCTTATATATAGGACTCCCTCTCTCTACAGTTTAGAGCTATAGTAATATCGGTACACTTGACATTTTTATATTATATATTTGGAATTATTAAAATCAAAATACCTTGCAATATAAGCAATGTAAAACATGTCATTTTGCTTTGAATTTCCTTATTTAAAGATTATCAAAATTGTTTTTTTTTTATTTGATGAAGAAGGTTATCAAAATTGCTTGACATTTGATATCAGTGCGGTGTAAGTAGTTGCTGCCTTGGATTTTCTGCATCGGTAAGAATAGTTGTTATATTCCCAATATAAACAATGTATTCAAAGCACTTTGACCCGAAAAATAAACAACATATTCAAAGTCAAGTATTTTTCTGTCGTATATTAACTAATCTTTGTGGAAATGTTTCCTTCGTGTGATGCTCGTATCGTAAAATGGTTGTAAAACTCTTGACTAGAGATCATCGTTCATGTGTTCTTAACAGCATTGTTAAGCATTTTAAGTTATGTGATACAATAATTATTACAAAGGAGCTTAAGAACTTACCAACATCATCGAATTATGTTGTGTATTGCGCTTTTGCTGCGAATTGATTTAATCCATGAATTATGGTTGAACAATGAAGGTACGTTATGTCTTTATAAACAAACAGACAGTTCATGAATTAAATCAATCTGCAGCTAACTAGTTAAGTCTTAGTTTCTAATCAAATAGGTGCTACTAGGTTTCAAAAAAAAAAAACTTAGTACTCCTTTTTTCGATTCTTATACCTTTAAAATTATGATATTGCCTCTGGTTATAATTAAATAAAATATTAAATTTATTATAGAAATTTTATTCTTTCCCGTCCTAGGGGCTAAGCATTATTAGTCGATTTTGGATGAAGCAATATTCCACCAAATATAAAGAGTTCATCACAAACTACAAAGTTGATGTTACTTGTCAAGTAGAAGTCTCTTTTGGTATTGTGCGTTGACGGTGGACTTGCAAGAAAATGTATGGTTAATATACATGAAGATCATTCTTGAATTGGCTTCATACTTATCAAGACCATAAATCAATAATTAAAATAAAAAATGTCTGCTTATGGTTTCCTCTTCCTTCTCACCTTCCTTACAAACCTAAGACCTTCTCACCAAATATATGTTACGGCAAACCAAACTGATCAGTTTTATAAGGTGGTCCATGCTTTGATGAACGAAGCTACAGAGGAGGCTGCTTCTAGTCCAAGAAAGTTCGCGTTTAAGAAGGCCAACTACACATCGTCCAAAACTGTTTATGTTCTGGTTCAGTGCACGCCTGATTTGACAACAGAGAACTGTTCAAGTTGTCTACAACAAATCATCAAGAAATTGCCTCGTAACGAAACTGGAGCAAGACTTGTTTGGCCGACTTGTACCTTAAAATACGAACTTTACCCTTTATATAATGAAACCTTAACGTATCTTTCATCGCCACCACGTCAAGCTCTTCCTCCTTCTCCTCCTCCCCAGTCTGGTAAAGATCTCTCCCTCTATCTCTGTAAAGAAAAGTTAGGGTTGAGACATTAATTCAAGATTTGGGAAATTATGTGTCATGTGTCTGATCTAAGATTTATGCAGGCAAAGGCACGAAGACGAACTCCATCGTGATAATCATAGCAATTGTTGTGCCGCTAGCTGTCTATGTTCTTCTTTTTATAGTTGTTTCTAGCTTCCATGTAGCAACGAGAGCGAAGAAGACTTATGAGACAGCAGCTGCAGGTGATGGTTAAAGATTCTTTAATACAACTTGAAAAGTTTTATGGAGCTTAATGCTTAAAACATATGATTTTGCAGATGGGGATGATATTACAACTGCTGGCTCACTACAGTTTGATTTTAAAGCTATTGAAGCTGCAACGGGTAAGTTTTCGGAAAGTAATAAACTTGGTCAAGGTGGATTTGGAGAAGTCTACAAGGTATATTTATGAATCCATTGAGCTTCTTGATTAGTTTCATAACATATCCGAACAGAGGTAATGATTTTGGTTTAAACTCACATATATTCTCTTCGTAGGGCACATTTTCTAATGGATTACAAGTTGCGGTGAAGAGACTATCGAAAACATCAGTACAAGGTGAAATAGAGTTCAATAATGAGGTCATTGTTGTGGCAAAGCTTCAGCATCGAAATCCAGTCAAGCTTCTTGGATTTTGTTTTGAAAGAGAAGAGAAAATACTTGTCTACGAGTTTGTGCCTAACAAAAGTCTTGATTACTTTCTATTTGGTTAGTTATATTTTAGCTCATACTTTTTCATTATTCAAGCCCATTGTTGAGACTCATAGTAAATGTGAATGGTGCAGACTCTACATTGAAAAACCAGCTTGATTGGACAATACGGTACAAGATCATTGGAGGAATTGCTAGAGGAGTTCTTTACCTTCATCAAGATTCACGTCTCACAATCATACATCGTGACCTTAAAGCGAGTAACATCCTCTTGGATGATGATATGAACCCAAAAGTTGCAGATTTTGGAATGGCGAGAATTTTTGGAATAGACCAAACTGAAGCCAATACGAGAAGAGTAGTTGGAACCTAGTAAAGTTTTGCTCTTCCCCATACATTGCCTTTGTAGATTGTAACATTCTTCTATCAACTCAAGCTTCGAGTTTTGTCTCAGTGGCTACATGTCTCCGGAGTATGCAATGTATGGCCAATTCTCCATGAAATCAGATGTCTACAGCTTCGGGGTCATAGTTCTTGAAATTATAAGCGGCAAGAATAACATTAGTCTCTATCAAATGGATACTAGTATTGGCAATTTGGTTACTTATGTGAGTATAAACGCTTTTAAACCTTCCAATTTTTGTTTTGATTTATATAATAGAGACAAAAGTATTAACTATCATAATGTTCAATAGACATGGAGACTATGGAACAATGGGTCGCCATTAGAGCTCGTGGACCCGACCTTTCAAGAAAATTATCAAGTAAACGACATTGTAAGATGCATCCATATCGCTTTATTATGTGTTCAAGAAGAAGCTGAAGATCGTCCATTCATGTCAGCAATCGTTCAGATGCTCACTACTAGCTCAATTCCTCGACCACCTGGATTTTTCTTACGGACTAAGCTTGAACAAGCTGGTCCAACGATGGATTCCTCTACGCTCTGTTCTGTTGACGATGCTTCGATTACTCATGTAGTTCCTCGTTGAAGATGAAACGTTACAATGAAGAAAGAATTTTTTCTTTAACTAAACTGCTTCCATTATTGTTGTTCATTTTCTTTTTAAGTGTCCAGCAAGTAAGTGTAAAATACTCTGTGTATAGTTTTATTCACTTGAGGAGTTAATGGTAAATTGCTGATTCTTGGACAGCAAGCTAGTGTAAGCACGGTTTTGTACAGAAGCTATGGAGTTTGTGTCGGAAAGAGAGATGAAAAATGATGTAAAGTAGCCTACGTTTTTCTCATGGAGTCAATTGAAGACAGATGAACGAAAGAGCGTATCGGAATATATGAATTTGAGAATTTGAGGTTTATGGATAAGGTGGAGAGATTATGATATTATGGTTTTTGATTAATAAACTGTGATTATGTTTTTTGACTGATCCAAGAGAGACCGTTACAAACCGGGCGTAAACCAAAACCCACAATACTTTGATGTGAATATGTTTTTCTGGTTTGTGGATTTTTTTTATGAAATCGGTCTAAAGTAGGAACCGTTGGGTTATTTTCTAATGTTTAAGTATAATTAACTTGGTCATTATGTCATCAATCGATCCCGCCTAAAGTGGTTGTGATTTCTAATTTACAATCTAAATTCACCAGGGATCGATGATTAAAATGTTATGACGTGGCGATGATACATGAAGATGTGATGATGACGCAATCTTTAATTTTTAACATTATTTGCGTTTGAAGATCAATCTTTAATTTTTATGTATGTAAACTGGGTCTTCAAACTATAGGATTTCTCGAGCATCTTATTGTGCAACAATCTATGTTTGCTTCATAGTATAACGATGTACGCTTACCTTAACCTCTTAGACATATGGTGTTTAATTTTCACATTCTTCTTGGCAGTAATTATGAGTTAGTGGACCGGTCTGTTACGGTTTACGGACGATATAAAAAAAAAACTATAAGATCTAAGAAAATGATTATGACTTTTTTTTTGTCAGCAATAATGTGATCGAGATGTCATTTTTCGTATATATAAATTAAATTTCTTGTTTACATTTTACACTGATTTGTGGTTTAGAGATGCATTTCTCGGCAACGCTAGTTCGCTGGCTGAGCCACGAGAGTTTGTCGTGTACTTGTCTTTTTAAGAAGTCATGTATTTCGTCAATTTGTTTTGGTGCATTTTTTATGAGATTAATCTATGTATCGAAATCAGACAATATCTATTTACGAGAATACTTAATGATTAAATTAAAAAAAAAATTCAATAAAATAAACATTTTCATTTGCTAATAGCAATTCAGCAAATTATCATTTACTTAAATCAAAATCATCAATCTTGTTATTTATTATTATTTTACTTGAAAGAAATGATATAATAGATTAGAAACCTTAGAAACAAATAAAAGGACATAACATAGAAGACATATAAGAAATCTCTACCACTAGAGTTCTAAACTAAAATATTTTGCTTTCCAATATTCAATACTAACCATAATGGTCCATAGCATCAGCAAAAATAATTGTTCCACTGTGAGTATGTGAAACTGTCACTTTAAAGCTTTAATTGACTTTCATTAGTCACCCCTTCGCTTAATAGTCTTCCTTTGAACTAAAATTCAATAATATTAACAAAAATAAAATATTTATCTATATTAGTCGAGGATATTCAAAAATCAAAACTGATTTCCATATTAAGAATAGTAATAATTAACTGATAGTTCCGGCCCAAACTGTGTATGCAAAAAAAAGTATTGAAAAAGGAAGGGAAAAAAAAACTAATTTATCACAAGTGTTTTTCTAAAACTGATATACTACAAAATGTCTCCATCGATTATACCACCAAGGAATTGGAAACAATTACGAAAAAAGTAAATTTGCTATCAAAGATATGTTTACATGGACTTTATGTTATTAGAGAATAGTACACTAAACTTTTAAGGACACTTTAATATTTTCCTAATACGGTACGGGGTTGGGAAAGAATTCATAATATAAAAAGACTCGTTTGAAATTTGCTGCCTCTCGCATTCTCGAGTTTTCGAACATTTTATCTACTTATGTTTAATGACACTTAGATAATTGGCTTCAAGTGGATCAAAGAAACTTCGTTACTAACAGTCTAACACCAATCATCTAATCTTACTTTTTTTTGTTAAAGAAATCTAATCTTACTTTTAATAAATTATTATTATTATTATCATAAGTGCTGATAAACTACGTCCTAATAAAGTTAGAGAGCTCACGCAAGCTGCAAATCTAACCAATCCGATTCCTTAACCTCAATTAATATTTACTCTAATTGGCTACTTGAATAATTGCGTTGGAACTACTAAGAGCATTATTATGGGTAGAGACGTCAACCATTTCTCATTAATAAAATAAAGAAAAAAAATAGAAAAAAGTGATGAAAGATAAAAGAGACGCATAAGAAATATTTCTTACCGTTGTTCTTTTATAATTGACTTATTGATATATATTTTAATTAAAATTATTATAATTTGTGTTTATACTTAAAAAATGTGTTTACATTTAAATTGAGAGACTCAAGTGGATGTGGAGAAACCACCTATATTAATGCTCTAAATACATTGTCTCTATTTAAAACTACAAAGCTTCTTGTTCTTTCTATACTACCAACAAATTCTATCCTCTAAGATATTATTTTTCTGTTTTTTTCTTTCTTTTTTTATAAAGTAGATATTCTTTTTTATGTTATAGGAGTAGTTTAGTAAAAAAAATTGAAATATTACCTAGTACAATTTTCTAAAAAAAAAAAGCATATTAGCTATTCGACCACAACTCTCGCAACTACGCATCACGAATTTACGGGTTTCGTAAAATTTCTCCATTGTCACTATATATTTAAAACTAAAAATGATGAGTATAGGGAATAAAGTCACTTTATGCTACATAATCACACACAAATTTCAAAGATCATTGGATTATCAATCAAGTATGCTATTAAAAAAAATAGATATGGTAGGAAGGTTCTTCGAGAAGAAACATGATGCGTCGACGAGTTGCTGCCTCTCCCAATGGTCCTCCTCTACTTACTTCCAACTTCTTTCAAGTGCTTTCATGACTCATAAGGCTCATGATTAAAACTTCTCATTTCTTCGTTCTGTTTTTTCTTTCTCATTTCAAATAAAAACTCAATTTCATTTCCTTCGAATCAAAAACAAAACCGATGCACTACGGCAATACCGTTTAACTTAGATAAAAGTATCTTACTGCTTATAACAAAACCCAAACTAATTCCTCCTACTATCAATATTCAAATTAAATTTAAAATTCAACCAAAATTAAATAACTAAGAAAATCTTAACAAAAACCCAAATGACTAAGAATATTCAATGCTTAGAGGCCTAGTGGCAGTAGCTTCAAAGCAAGGCGCAAATTCGTCTTCTATGTATTCACTTCCTTGCGGTTCTTGTTGGCTTGATTGCGTTAAACTTAATTTTTGTAAAACAAGTTGAATCTCAGATCCTCTTGTCCGTTAAAAAAGTAAAAATGACTAGGAATACAATTCGATCTACGATTGCATAATTGCGTGAGTGACGAGGCTCTATCATTAAGAAATATTATATTAAAAGTTTAGCCACATGAATTAGTTAATACTTTATAGTGTGAGGTCACTAACCTCAGTTTATTCATCTATAAAAACCCAATTAGATTTCATCTCATCGATATCCATCATACTTACCAATTAATAAAAGTTACAAACGAACACATCACTGTTTTTCTCTCTATATGGCTGGTTTTGTCTATAACCTTCCATTTACAAACCCTAATTCACAGTCTTTCTTCCAAACCTTTGACGACCAAGTTCCAATTGTAAACTTGTCAGCCACGTCAAACGAGTCTAGCCGGAGTGCAGACGTTGATGAACGGAAGCGTAGAAGGATGGTTTCGAACCGCGAGTCAGCTAGGAGATCACGTATGCGGAAAAGAAGACACATGGACGAGCTTTGGTCCATGTTTGTTGAGCTTATCAATGAGAACAAATGTCTCGACGATGAGCTAAGCCGAGCTAGGGAAAGTTACGAGAAGGTTGTAGAAGAGAACACGAAACTTAGAGAAGAAAATTCCAAGTCGAGGAAGATGATCGGTGAGATAAGGTTTAATAGGTTTCTTAACGTAAAAGGCGATCAAATCTGGACCGTTTGATCAACTCGTGAGCTTGTTGGGTTTTCTATTTTAAAGAAGACCAACAATATAATCTAAAGAGAGTGTTCTTTAGATCATGTTCTAGTCTTTTTTTTTTTGCCTTTTTCTTTTGTTGGTTTTCCTCATGTTTGAGTCTTGTCATTGGAGTGTCTCAGATTCGAGTTTTGTTATTGGGGAAAAGACTAATTAATTACTCTGTTTAAGAATATCTATATACAAATCCAGAACCTTTTACTTAAAAAAATAAAATAATTAATATGTTTTCAGATAATTATGGATTGGAGATATATAAATATCTTCTGTTTCATTTGTTTAATTAGAATAGTTGAAGCCTCTAGGTGTCGTATCACGTTACGTGGCAATGCGAGTTTCACCGTTCCCAAGGCAATTCTGATTTTCTTTTATTTTCTTCTTCCAAAATAAAATCCAATCCATTTCTCTAAGTTGTAACTAAACTTATCTCAATTTGATTCTGAAGATGATGGGAATAATTAGTATTCAGACGGCGATGGATCTGATCGTCGCCGGTTTCTCTCTGATGATCGGATTTAGATTCTTTGCTCTAATCGCCTCCGTCCTCTGCTCCGTCGCTTTTCTTCACCATGTTAGAGCCGCTCCTCCTATCCCCGCCATTTTATCTTCTCGCCGGCGATAAATTCGTAAGAGATGTTACCTTTTTTATTTACTTTTTTCACATGGATCCAGTGACTTAAACCCCGACCCGGTCAGTTATTTGTTGCTTTTCAATTAGAAGATAATTCGATAAATATATATTTTAACAAATCAATATGTTTACAATCAAACACAACCAATTAAATTTTATCAAATCAATATGTTTGTTTTTCAGCATCAAGAATAGAAGAGAAACTCACGCAAAAGGCCTCTCTAGTTTGTAGTGTAAAAAAATTGTATTAAAATAAAATAAATAGTTGTTAAAAGTAAATTTCGTTATTTTAATTTATTTTTTTCTCAACGCGAATAAAACTATTCCACAAATTCTGATCCCAACCGGGTCGGTACAACCCGGATCCGAATACAGAGAGCGATCTTTGCCGTGCCTCGCCGTGGAGACTAATTCCAATTCAGCTGATCCAGATTCAGTCTCTCTCCGATCCGTCGCTCGTGACTCAAACATCCTCGTCGGTGATAGACTAAGTATCTGGCTTGCGATGTCTGTACGACGGCGTTTAGTGGAGTTTGGGTAGCATAGAAGCATGGTATAACACTCTATATCTACTTGCAATTTTGTGAATTACAAAGGAGACTCGAGCTTCTCTTTTATTTCTTATTTCTGAGTACAAAGAGTCTATACGAAGAAGAAACTCACTACAGTTGCTATTGAACAAATAAGCTTATATATAACTAGTTTAGTACCTTCTTGTGACATCTCAGACTCTGATGAGATTTATTAGACTACAATATGTTTATTGATACAAACTATACAATAAAAGACTCTCAACTTCATTAGCTTAGTTAGACTGTGGTGCCATTGCAGCTTCATTCACCTTCTTGAAATCATAGTTTATGTTTACATTGTGTTTTAAGGTCTCTGGGATGTTGTAATCAATACTCGATGCGTGTTTCGCCTCGTTCTTGCGTATGAGAGATTCATATAGTCCCTTGTCTAACTGCAAATGAAGTGCAGCACATGAGCCACCCCAGCAAGTCAGTGGTTTGCAGTACAAGGTCTGTCTGTAACCATTACCACCTCTATATTGAGTTCCGTCACTGTAATGTTCACTGCCGAAATTGAATCTGCTACCACCTGATCCTCCAATGCAGAGACCGGGAAAACAGAACCCTCCCTCGTAACCCAAGTGGTTTCCAACTGACCATTTCTGATCTATGTTAAGGGCTCCTTCAACTGTTAAGCTCAGTAAAAGTGTTAGTGAGAAAGCAATACATATCCATTTAAGTTCTGTCATTTTGTTTTTCTTGGTGTTGATAGTTGAAGGCTGAGAAGGGATCACTGGGTTATATAATTGTTAATGTGGTGTCATGCTTTTGTTATTAGGCAGTAAAAGGAGCTGAAAATCTGGGAAATGGAATGAGAATTGGATTTTGAAGTAAGGGTCTCGTGGTAGTGTTTTTAGGGAGGAAACTAAGGATTTTGTTAGTTTGGCTTACTGAGTTGTTTTCAAGTTATTTTATTTTCCAATTCAAACAGTTTAAAATCAGTAGTGCGTGAGACTATCTATTTTCTGGTTTCAGGTTCAGCTAGCACAAGAGTTTTGACTTCATAGTTTGAACAAGCATAGATCGGTTCCATTGGTCTTCTTCATGAGAGATCCCATAGGTTGAATAATGAGGAGAAATACAAGGGTTTAAATTCTGCCATTTTCTCCCTTAGGATGTTTTGGTGATTCAAAGACTTGCTTGAACCTTTTTTAAGTTTTCAGAATTGTATCCGCAGATTCTTCAATTAGTATAAGAATTGGAACTTGAAGAAGCCTACAGTAGTTTTCTGTTTTTAAACTTGTTCCTGAATCTAATGTAATTCTGTCAGCCTTGCTTTAATATGATGATTAGGCTTCACAACTCTTCTCTTGTGATTAGCAATGTTTCTCTTGTAAATCTTTTCCATGGATGTTATTTCGATTATCAATGGAACATGTGCAGACTAATTGTTTGACTGAAATGCTTGGGTCTTAGGTCTTTGCTCGTTTGGTTCTTTTGGTCCTCAAGTTGAAATTGGTAGACCAGGTCCAATTTGTTGTGCATTTAGTGAGTCACATTTTGTGGGTCACAGAATTAGATTGGACGACTCTTATTTCATTATCATCTCCCTGTTTATTGCTTCTGCACGTGCATGGTGGATTTGAGATTACAATGTCGAAAGTGACTTGAGAATCACATCTACGTGAGGGCGGTCCTCTCTTAGCAAGCTGCCAGCTAAAACTATTTGTTGTTTTCTGTTCCCTATTCATTGTGACCTCAATAAGCTAAAACTTTTCAGTCATTTTCTAAGACTTAACTGTACATTGATACAAATTACCAGCTTTGACTTTCCAAGACCCTTTGTTTCTCTGATAGATACATTTCTGTTTTACTGTTGTGAACAGGTAGAAGCTAGCTACATAGTTCTTACTGTGTTCTTCTTAATATCTTCCTTAACTCCTTTCCTGTTGTGAAATAGTATTATTATGAATTTTGGTTATGAAAGTTTTGTGAGAGTTGATGTTGACAGATCTTGAATGATTGAAATTTGTTCTTTTTTTAAAAGAGAATCATGTGAAGGCATTGAAAGAAGCAGGAGTCTCTGTTAACAGGCAAAGCTATAATAGTGTGTTAGCTACTTTGGGGCCACACCTATGGAACAATTTGGTAAACCTTAGAAACTCTTGTTTTGTCATCAACTTCTTTGTTTTGTTCCGAATCCAATCGTTTGAATCTGAATTTGTTTGAATGATGAGTAATTCTTAAACATGTTTGCTTTTCAATAACAACAGATTATTGAATTGGATTGCTACTTTGTTGAAGATGCTTATCAGAATCTCCCTGCTCCCTTTTGTGTTAGATGTGGACAAAGGTACATATTATTAGCATAGCTCCAAAATAAAACCACACAGATAAGTTACATGAACGGAGTTTGCATTAAGCAAAAACATAATCCCGTTTTAAAAACCAATGTAATTACACATACATCTCAATTGAAGGTAAACACTAAACAACTACATGGTCTGGATTCTGTATCGACTACATAAAAAATAATTTCCTTGAGCCGAAGGGAACATTGGATAGCCATAGAATTTGAAACCAGTATGAGTCTTATTTGGTTTTTCTCACCTTGCCTCTTCTTTGAACACGACTAGTTGCAGTGGTTCTTGTTCTAGCCTTGAGCTCAGATTCCTCTTCTTCGTCGCTGAATCTTTCACGAGCTCTGTTCTCTGTCTGATGATTGACTTGTTTAGCATTACTATTCTTTGCAGCTGCATGATTCTTGGTTTTCCTTGGAAGCTGAGTGCTAGGCCATGAGGATGCATCAGAAGTCATCGAGTCATCGCTCTCATCGTTACTACTACTATCTCCACCACCACCATCATCATCATCATCACCATCATCATCAACCTCTTTTACATGAAAATCATCATCATCATCATCATCATAGACAACTTCAGAGTGATTGTTTCCATTGAAGGTGTCTTCTATGTACATAGTCCATCCTGATTCACAACTACTCTTCTCCTCAGCATCTCCATGGATCCTTGGAGACTCCATACCAAACACAAAGACTTAACTTAGCTTTCTTTTAAAAAACGTTACGTACCTCAAGCTTGTTCCTATCTCTTACCCTCTGATATAGCATGTGTGTCTCTCGCTGTCTTTGGCTATGCTCTTCATCATCAATAAGTACTTGTCTTTCTTTTTTTTCTGATATTTTATTATTCCTTTCTTGTGTTTGAGTATCAGGAAAAGCCGGACCCTATGGAATGACTCATATAATTGAATACCAGGAGTGAGTATCACCACATGGCAATCTTAGCACCATTGTTTTCGCTCAATTGAAGCACTAAAAGACAAGCCATTTTCAGATATATATGAAAGGAGAAAAGGTTAGCGCCTTCTTCAAATAAAAATAGTACACTTCTATAAAAATTATAATTCTCTTTGACTACTTTCTTTTATAGATATAGATAGAGATAGATATAGGGAATTGAACATTATAGTTCCCAAAACACGGTTCGAGCCACACAAATCGTAGAGACAGAAGACATTAATACCCACCAAACCAGAGTTATCTGTTTTGAGCTTTCTCATTAGTGATGTGTAAGCAATGCTCATTGGTTAACACTTGTTTTTATTGCTGTTTCTTTCTTTCTTTTTCTTTTTTTTTTCTTTTTATTGATGATAATAGCCATATAATAGGAGAGTATAGATACAACATTTACTAGTGTTTACTTCTCTCTGTCTTTCACTGGGCTATATAATCAAATCTCACAACTGTAAAAGATCAGCTTTTGAGGTGGAAATCAGATGAGACCCACTCAACAAACAAGAAGGAATATGAGAAACTCATTTTCTTAATTAGGTTAGGAGCTGTTCCTCTTCCTCATTCCTTTAATACTCTTCTTCTTTCTCAGTCCTGTCTTGGTCATAAAAAGTGTTGCAGCCTTTTCTTCCTCTCTCCTCTCTCTCCCATAAAATACTAGTTTTTTTTTTTCTTTAGCATTGAAGGTAAAGCAACTGGATTTATTTACCTATTTTCTTCAATTCTTTAGGAAAATGACAAAACAGAGATTAGTATCATCAACTGTGGTGAAAAAAGTAAAGAAGTAAATATCTGTTTTGTTTCTATGATGACTTCACATTTGCTCTTTTTTGATTTTTACAGTAATTGGAATCCATATTGGTAACAGCTAAGCAAAATCAGGTGTGGGAGAAGAGAATCCATATAACATTAAAAACGGAGGATGGTGTTAGACTTTGACCCTTTCTTTTGAGCATTTAAGTCAATCAGTTTTGGCCTTTATGAGATTTGATCCTCATAGTACAAATAATAATACTCATTGTGGGTCTCATGAGTGAGATATATATTAGGATTTATTAGAATTGTATACATCGTTAATGCCTCCAAGCTTCCTTGGATTTTCTCATGTGCTTCTTTGTACTATCATTCATCTTACACGTGTGAGTTCTGTTTCTCTATAATATCTTTATTTTGATTGGTAAAAGTGTTTGGATTAAGCTTAATACTTAGGTGGGTGAGAAAATAAAAAAGATTGGCTTCTCTTTCACTTTCATATGTATATTTACTTATGTTGTTAGATATGAGTTAATAGTGTTGTTAATTATAAATTAGTGATTTTGTTGAAAGGTTTTAATAGAAAAAAAAAGTTGGGTATGTACCAAACTTTTGCTTTACTTTGAATGCCTGGTTTTGTCAGGTATACTTCCCCATGTATTCATTTGTCTCTTACTTCATAAGTCTCACATGTGATGTGAAATTATATAATTGTATATATATATGTAATATAGTTTGGAAACTTCTCTCATTTAAATTAGACACACCACTATACTTCTTTAAGCCTTTTTCATGATTTGGTTTCTATCTTAGATAAGATGACAAAAATCTCTCTGCTGTAACATCATACCTTTGGATATAGATTTCTCGTCACATTTTTTTTTATTTTGTATATCATGGTTTTTTGAAAAAGTTTCAATTATTGAATAGATTTATTGGTTTCAGAATTCTCTGTGGTTACTGATTTTTTTTTTTATATATTTTTTCTTATAGGTGTGTTGTCTCTAACCTTCTAACAAAGCAATCATAACTCAATTAGATGAGAACTTGTATATAAGCTAAGGTCATTAATGTTTGTAGGTTTTTAAGTGGTTTTTGGATTATGATTTTTTGTTTTTAGATTTTGAATTTTAGTTTTTGGATTTTGCCCCAAAAAAAAAAATTAGAAATAAAAAATAAAAGAAGTCCCGTTTAAAAAGTGAAAAACAAAAAAAAATCGTTTTTCGATTTTTAGTTAAAATTGGTGAAATGATCCAAAAACTAGCTTTTAGAAAAATTTTGAATGGATAAAAAATTAGTTTTTAAAAAACAAAAACCAAAAACTATTGTAAAATCTACTTGTCATTCAAGACCTAAGAGTCTTGTAAATTGTAATCGTTAATAGGCCCTGAGGAAAAACATATTTTGCTTTAAGATGAATTTTATAAACGTCAAGTCATTTACGGTTGTCTCTCTAGAGGACATATAGATTAGATTCAGTCAGATTTAATGTGTTTGATCTCTCTGTTTTTTTTTTAAAATTGTTTCGCGGGTCTCACTAGACCATTAAAGTCGCTGAAGTTTGTGTCATCGGTGCTCCTAGAATTTAAGTTTTCGTGAGTTATAAAGCACATTGACATCATATAGATAGTTATTTTAGTGTAAATGAATGATATTTTTGTAGTATCTTACAACTTTAAAAGTTTATTTGTTTTAACAATGATAGAAGTGATGCTCTAAACCCCACTTATTTGTTTTAACAATGATAGAACATGCGACCTTCGCGTTATTAGCACGACGCTCTAACCAACTGAGCTAATGGGCCTTTTTACAATAATTTTGCTTCTTTTAATCACATTTTACACTTATTTGTGCGCTTTGAATCTAAAGGCTTATATGAATGTAAAAGACTAAAAGTTGTTGTTCAATATGATTTAGTAATGGAGTTATTTCAATTAGATAATTATATGAATGAAAATAAAATATTGTATAATTCTACAAAACACTAAACGTATAAATAAAACTATATTAAAAGAACAGCAAAAGTGAGTTAAAAAAAAACAAAAGTCTCTCTTATTTGTAAAAAAAAAACTGAGGGAGATCGGAGAATGAAAGAAGGAAGAAATCAAGAAGATAGTTTTGTTTGTTTGATTCTAAGTTCGTAGCTTATTTAGAAAATCACATCCAAAGAAGATCAAAAATCATTGGCAGGGTTGGTTTTGGGCCAAATTCGATGAAATATTGGCGTAAGAACCCCTAATTTTTGCAACTTTTGAAAAGAGTCATCAAATCTCTGTTTTTGCTTAGAACCTCCTAAATTTCAGATCCGACCTTAATTGGTGTACAATATCCTCAAATATAAAATCCGTCGATTTAAACTGCATTGGAGGCATAACTCAGATTTAAAAAAAAAATGTCAAATTCAAATCTAAGAGATGAAGAACAAGACGTCACCAAAGTCCCCCATCACCATACCAACACCACCTAACATAAGTTTCTTTCAACTAATTTAGCCCATCCAATATATAACCTTGTTTTTAACCGTTTGTAAGACTGTAAATATTCATAAAATAATAACTAGTTTACGACAAATAAATAAATATAAGTTTTAGTGGAGATCGTTGTACTACGTCGTTATTATTACAAAACTATTGGAACTTTATTTTTTAATTGATCGTATAATTCAAGATGACGCCAAAGAGTGGATTATATTTTCCCTCCTACTTTTTTTATCTAGATTTCGTCATTGGGGGAAAAAACAGAGGAAGAGAACAACACTTACAAGTATAGCTCTATTTGTAAAACCCAATTTAAATGAATAACTCTGAAACCTTTTGGCAAAGAAATAAGCACGAACATAATTACAACATGGAATCACAGAAATAGAAATAGAGTTCAAATCAACGTGGATCCTTATATGCGACCTAAATATCTCACATGATGTTATTATGTAAATATGACTGATTTAGTTCCAATTTCAACGAAATTTACTTGATTTATCCTTCATACATAAAATAATATAGACAAGGGCTTGTCACGAATGCATTAGTGTCGTGCGCGTGTCTTCAAAGATTCAAATCCCATTGAGGATTAAATATTTATTTGTTTTTAGTTGAACCAAAAAAACGTAGAGTAGTGCCTAAATATATCAAAACAGTTGAACAAATTACAAAAGAACGAGACTTCTAGATTTGTTTCCTGAATCAGTTTTAGTCAATACGCTTGCAAATATATACTTTTGCAAACATAGAAATGAAAAATCTGCCTTTTAAACAAAAACATAATGCAAAAGTGGAAATAGTACAATTTAACTACTTAAGGTAATATAAAAGATTTTGGTTTGGTAATAATCTGCACTAGTATTCAAATAAACTTTCATCTAATTATCTCTGCAGTCATAGGAAAACCCAACAAGCATCTCACGAAATTAGTTGCATCTCACTCGACCAACTTCTTAAGACCCTTGTGACACAAGAAAACTAAAACCCTACAATGCCCTCTTCTCTCAAACTTATATATCTCTTTAAAGTCCCACCCATCTTCTCCATCTCCTAATTACCTCCCACAAATACTTTTACAATTTCCCTAAAATTGGATCAGAAGGGTTTCAAGAGAAGAATTATGAGACTCCTCATTGTATTTTTAATAGTTCACACCATTTTTTCCCCCTGCTTTACCTTTGATATACCGGGAAAGGATCTTCCATTAACCCTAGACTATTACAAGTCTACTTGTCCAACTGTGTTTGACGTCATCAAGAAAGAAATGGAATGCATAGTGAAGGAAGATCCTAGAAATGCAGCCATAATTATTCGTTTACACTTCCATGACTGCTTTGTTCAAGTAAGTATTCATCGATATCTTGCTTGAAACACAAGAAATCATTCCGCCTCTTTATTTTTAAGGGTTTAAAACTGTATTGTAGGGTTGCGATGGATCGGTGTTGCTAGATGAAACAGAGACACTACAGGGAGAGAAGAAAGCTTCTCCCAACATAAACTCATTGAAAGGATACAAAATTGTAGACAGAATCAAGAACATAATCGAATCCGAATGTCCTGGAGTCGTTTCTTGCGCCGATCTTCTCACAATTGGTGCTAGAGATGCTACAATCCTGGTAAGTAAACACAAATGAACCATATACTCTCTCACAATCAATATTGTATATTATATAGTATCATATGAATTATGAAATAAAACCTTGGTTTGAAGGTGGGTGGACCTTACTGGGACGTTCCTGTGGGCAGAAAAGATTCAAAAACAGCAAGCTACGAGCTAGCCACAACAAACCTTCCAACTCCGGAAGAGGGTTTGATCAGCATCATCGCTAAGTTCTATTCTCAAGGTCTCTCTGTTGAAGACATGGTCGCTCTTGTAGGTAAGGATCATTCCTCTTAACCGAACTAAACCGGAAAGTATAATAACAGCAAACCGGAAAATTAATTTTGGTATTATGCCAAACCGGATTATTTAAATTGACCGAATTTATCTAGGAGCTCACACGATTGGAATGGCACAATGTCGGAACTTTCGATCTCGGATCTATGGAGATTTCCATGTGACGTCAGCCCTAAATCCTATTTCGGAGACGTACTTGGCAAGTCTCCGAGAGATTTGTCCGGCGAGCAGCGGAGAAGGTGATAGTAACGTGACGGCTATGGACAATGTGACACCAAATCTCTTTGATAACTCGATTTACCACACGCTACTAAGAGGAGAAGGGTTACTGAATTCGGATCAAGAGATGTACACGAGCTTGTTCGGGATACAGACGCGGCGGATCGTGAGCAAATACGCAGAGAATCCAGTGGCTTTCTTTGAGCAATTCTCGAAGTCGATGGTGAAGATGGGGAACATTTTGAACTCCGAGAGCTTTGTTGATGGAGAAGTTAGAAAAAACTGCAGATTCGTGAATACATGAAACATCAACAACAACGAAACGAAACAAAACAATGGAGAAATCAACTATTTCTGATCATTTATTTTCAATCTTATTATTGTGCTAAAAGTAACATGTTATAGGGTTCTTGAATATTTATTTTAATATAGGGTTCTTGAATATTTATTTTAAATGATAGGGTTCTTGATAAATGATAATTCTGATAATGCTGTATAGAATTATAGGGTTCTTGAATATTTATTTTAAATGATCTGGTTTGGGCTTGATTAAATTTCAGGCTTTCAAGAATTTAAGGTTGATCAATTAAGAGACAAGCAAAGCGAGATCATGCCCGTGTAATAATTACATATTACATAATAGAGTTAAAACTTTAAACCATTATCAAAAAAAAAAAAATTGATATTACATAATCGAGTTTCTAAGCATTTATCATGGAAAGATGTAATATATGCGAATATGAGAAACTTGGAGTCTAATAAGCTGAAGACATCAAGACTCGATATCAAGTACTTGATACTCGAAGATGGATACGACAAAGTGGACAAATGTGAGATGTTTTAAACAATTGTCAATGCAGTGAGTTTGGAAAACATGAGAACATGTATAAGTAAGTGTCGCTTCCTCCCCAAAGAAAAAAATCTTCTTGACATATACAACATGTCTCAAACGAATCCATATCAGGGCCAAGCACTGTGACACATTTGTTATCAGGATGCAATATTTTTGAAACTTTATGTGAAAAGTAATTCGAATCTTTCACCCATCCCATCAACACCTGAATATAAAAATCCGGGACCTTAGTCAAACCGACCTCATCGATTGCATCATGAATAATACTTGTCAGTAAATCGTCGTCTGACTTCTCAGAAAGTATGGCTACCCTTTTCATAATCTTGGAACAAATGGTGTTATTGTTACGACGCTTTTTATCTTTAATTTCTTGAATCATATATAGTTTCCATATCCACTACTTGTACCATTATTGTTTTCAGCGACACGAACTGAGTGGTACCCATCTTTGCTTGGACCAAGTCTCTCTTTCCTTCATTAAGTGATCCATGAGGCCATGGATTATGTTAGCCTTGTCATGTGCCGTCAATCTCGCTAGAGGTGAGATCCTATCGACTTCAAACGCTAAAACATTTTGTTATGACAATGGGCCCATGGCAATTGCCTACTCTACCTAAGGCCCTGCCCATCACTAACCTTTTTCCCAATCTTATAAGCAACTTCTATTGTGTAGTGATAATAGGACAGGCCTAGTGCCTTGACCCAGAAGTAAACAACTGAGAAATCAATATCAGCCATGGAGATTTCTTGTGGGTATTCTTTGAGGACTAATAAGGTACCATCAACGTTCCAAGGTCCATCGTTTATAACCTTCTCCTTGTCTCTATTTTCCTCGAATTCAAATAAGATTATGTCTTTCTCCAAAGGGAACCTTCAAGCCGCCGGAAAGTTTCCATTGTTGCCGCAGTGTGATTTCTGTTCTTTCAAAAGTCGGTGGAAGTAGACTTGTGAAGAATTTTCCAGCCAAGGAGTGTTCTGGATGTGCCACAAGACCTGAGTTGTATGGCTCCATCACCATCGATTAGGGTTTTATTAAATCATTAGGATGAGAAACCATCGTTTTTGTTTCCCTTATCCCTTAGCTTCAGATCGAATTGAAGAAGAAAGTTTGTCTTAGTCTTTTTTTTGGATTCTTTGTTTTCATCCCCTGCCTCTGTTTTGAGCTGTTGTTTTTGTGAGAGAACCTTGGTGTTTCTTACTAATCCTAATCACAATAATTCAGACGGGAAATTTTTTTTTGGTAAAGTCATCTGACACTACTGTATATATATATCAGATGATATGAAAATAATCTTTAAAATCTATTTATAAAATACACATAAATTAACTATATTTTAAAAAATGTTAACGTATATCTACTAGCACCTAATATATGGATTTTTTTAATAATGGATATCAAATTTTACGAATTATTATTTCAAAAAAATTAGAGAGCTGAAATCTTTTAACTGTAACACATTGTTACAGTATAACAAGAAGTGAAAAACAGTGTTTCGTAATGTAAGGATTAGTTAATCATGTACTTCATCCATTTTTTAAAGATTGTCGTTTTGACATATTGTACACAAATTAAAAAAATTTTAAACTATACTCATATACTCATATTTAATAAGTGGTTAATAACTTAAATTAAAAAAATATAGGTATGAGTTAAAATTTAATTAAGAAATTGGATTGAAAAGTTACATTGAAAACATAAAATATTATTCTTTATGAAAAAAAAAAAACTCTAGAACAACATTATTTGCGAAACGGAGAAAGCAACTATTATACGAACAATAAAAGTGATAATATTAGACACTGAAGTCAGGTAGTATATTGTAGCTAGACTACTAGTAATTAATTGTGGTTACTAGTTCGAACATTTCCTTCTACAAGTTAAATTTTCTCTCTAATTAATAGGTTCATAAACTTGTTTTCTTGGTGGCCTATTAATTTTCAGTCCGACTCTGGTCCGGGGCGACAGAAAACAGAAACTACTGCTTTAGTTTGGGTAATGAGGTGCCTTGACAATTTGGGCTATCGAGTGGTGAAGTTCAAGAGTAACTCCAAGTGCATCATTCATGCCATATACCCTACCCTTAAGATTGGACAAGAATCCAAGAGTTAATACGTGAGATCATTAACACATGCACGTCTAAGGAAGACATGTATATCATTCTGGGGATAGAATTGCCAAAATGCATGCCTCCTCATTTTTCGAATTTTTAATGAAGTTTTAGATAATTATACTCTTGTTTCGATTCATCTTTAACTGTAGGGAGTAGGGACGATACACATTTAAGTTGTACCCGATAATGTTTTAAGATTTAAGTCTAAATACATTTTAAGTTGGCTATGATTGTTATTAAATTTTAAGAAAAATCCCATAAACTCTATCTCTCTTTAAATAAAATAAAAATGAAATAAAATTCTATTTATGTCCTATAAACGACGTCGTTTTGTTCATTTTGTCATTGTCGACAATGTAGAGAAATCATGTTTTGCATATAACTTTCTAAGTCATGGGATTGACTTCAGAGCCGGTCCTGAGAAATTTGGAGCTCCAAACGAAAAAATAATTCTTCAATTATTTAATAGAAAAAACAAAAATTTCAGTCTCCACAAAACTAAAGTTAAAAAAAAAACTATAATAATATCTTTAAAAAATAACAACAATTTAAAGTTTCTAAAAACAATACTTCTTCTATTTTCTCTGCAAAATCATCTTTCAAACTTGTATAATCGAGATTTTTAACCATGATTTTTTCTCTTTTCTCTTAAAAAAATTCAAATAGCTTTTTGACTTAGAATAAATTAACGATTCAAATTTTTTTGAGAAAATATTACCTCTCTAAAACCAAAAGAAGAGAAAAAAAATGAGAAGTCACATAAAGAAAGAGGTTAACTTAAATTTCCTTTTTTAATTAAATAATATATTGTAATATTTAAATAATAATAATTTGAGATCTACATAATATTTTATCAAATATTTATACGAAAATTAATACATTACTCATCATTTTCATATATATATATATATATATTTTTTACTCTTTGACGTCAACTAAAATATATATACATATATATAATTTTTTTTGTGAGGACCCTCTAAAAAGTGGAACCCCATTCAAATATTTCATAAAAATGTGTTCAACGCCGGCTTTGATTTACTTACACAAATTTAAGTTTGGAGTTACTCTTGCAAAAGAAAAAATATTACTGGTCTTTTAGCACAAAACTCAACTATAACTAAATATTCTATTTACCACTTTCCCCCAAAACCATTTTTCAGATTTTTTGTTGTTCTTGTCCTCTTTTTCTAAAACAACTTAGCAAGAATCACCATAGCCTACAACTTGACAAATTTAAAATGAAAAATACGAAAAATAAAAAACAGAAATAGAAAATGTCACAAAGCATTGATTATCGCCTGCTTCTTGGAACACTGTAACGCAAACATATCAACATCTCGAGATCTCTTTCCACCGCAAGCGGCTACGACGTCGTTTGGCTTCGCGTTGAAGATATCAACTCCGAAGAGCCGAACCACCACCTGAACCGGGTTTTCTCTCAAACCGGACCGGATTTTCCAATCAATATAAAGCTGCCGGTCTAATCCGGTCGATCTCTCGAAAGAAACGACATCTCCGGCTTGGAGATTCTTCTCCTTAACGAATCGACTCCATCCCTTGGTCAACACGTAACTTTGACTACTGTTCCAGTAAGAGTAACGGAACCGCCACACTTTACCCGTTAAATCTTCGAAGTTGATCAAAACGCCTTTAGTCACTGACGGTAACGGTAACGGAAAGTATTTCTCGGCGTGTTGTTTAGGTATCACGAGACGGTTCAGCTTCCCTACGTCGCTAGGCGTAACAACCTTCTCGAAAAGCACTTCACGTGTTTTCGAAACGCCGTCGTTTTGAGCCGATCCGTTACGTTTTCCGTTAGCGTCGGGAGTAAGAAACCGCCGTTTATTGCTCTGTTCAAACTCGTCGGCGTAAGTGTGTTTCCTCAACATGTCAACGATCTCAGCTTTGGAGTGAGCTTCAAGAAAAGCCAACTCGTCTTCGTCGAAAAGAGTCTTGAAGTTTACGACGGCGTCACGGCCGCGGAATCGACGAGCGGCGATGTCGTAAGAACGAGCAGCTTCCTCTTGTTCGTTGAAAGTGCCGAGCCATACTCGTTGGTGCTTCTCGTAAATCTGAGCTCCCCATCTTCCGTTAGGTTGAGGAACCACGCCTTTGTATTTCGACGATGGAAGCTTCCGTGACTCCGTCTCTACGCCGTTCTCAGAATCCAAGACTATGCTACTTCCGTCGCTTCCCATCCGGTAGAGACGTAAAGCCGCCGGAGGAGGAGGAGGAGGAGGTGGAGGAAGAGGAGAGAGCTTCGTGGCTATGGCGGATAAAGATTCCGAAGTGGAAGAACTTATCTCATCTATGCAAATGGAATCCATTTTCTTTGTTTTAGTTTCTTGAAGATTCTTACCAAACCAAGAAATGGAATTAGGTGAGAGAGATTTGGTTGACGTTGTTACTTTTTTTTCTTTATCTTTGGTTGATTTATATACACAGAGACATATGATGATGAGGAATTGTCGAGGCAAGTGCATGTACATTTACACGTTATTATTTGTATCTAATTAATTACTATATGTTTTTGAAATTATATTTGATTGATTTATGAAAAATGTGAAATTGAATAAACATAAAGAACAAAAAAATGAGAAGGTGGGGTCAACGCGAACAAGAATTGCAAATTAACTTTGAAGGAAGTTTCTGGGAGGGGCAGAACAAAAATGTAGTACTACGGCTTCTATAGTTTGTCGTACGTTTGTTATGTACATTTTTGGGAAACATATTTCAACGACTTAAGTACTCTTTTTTTACAACACATTTGACATTACCACGTATCATCATTAGATAAAATTCTCATCATATAAAGTTATGTAGACTTGAACTATACAAGTATATATAACCACAGTCAAACTCAAAATGATTAATTCTTTTTTGGGTAACCAAAGTTTTGGTTTTACAACTCATAGTTTTGCCAAAAAGATTGGTATATATGCCATATAGACTAGATATGGTCAATATGGTTAACCAGTAACTCTTGATTTGTTTATATACCATTTACATATTTGCCCTATCAAATCCAAATCAGATTATATTTAATTTTAAAAGAGGTTCTAGATCACTAAATTATATTAGGAAATATTATTTGAATTTTATAAATTACACAAATATATCACCAATAGATTTAAAGTTCTGCATTTTATAAATTCCATGACTTGTTAATGATATTAAAATAAGAACATTCAACATTGATACATTATTTTGTTGAAAATCTATTCAAAGACAGAAAATAACACTAGTGATTATAAGATTCTAGATGCTTAAAGGAGAAAAAGTCAGGCCAAATATAAATATCACATTTAACAATCAGAGCCGGTCCTGAGTTTTATAGGGCCGTAAACTATATAAAAAAAAGGCTGCTGTGGTGATCAATTTAAACTTAGTCACAAACTCACACACTGAATAAACGAATAAACAAACAAACTTATCATGCTTTTGGGATTTCAACGTAGATAACAATAAGTTAATAAGTTTTCTTTATTCTAATCTAACCTAATAAGATAAAAGTCAAGAATCAATACAATAAAATAACTGTATGAACCCAGAATTTCAACTTAATAATCAAGAGAAAAAAACCAACAAACCCGATCAAAGATAACTACTGAAGTTAGGTTAAAAAAAATTGAAAATCATACCAAGAGGAAGAATAAAAAGCAAGGTCAGTGTTATTATGACTGCAACTCTGCAGTACAAAAGCAAATTGGAGAAGAAGAGATCGATTGTATTGGTAGGGTTTTTTGTTTTGTTTTGTTCTACGACTTATTAGGTTTAAATTAAGATAACTTTATTATTTTTATTCTATTCATTATATTGATAAATTTGGTATTAATTGAGTTATTTTAAAAAAGTAAGAAACGAAAAAAAAAAGTTAACGTGTGAAGGTTGAACTTATGACCTCTTGTTGTAAGTTTTCCAAAAATTACCACTAGACTATAAAGGACAATTTGTAAATTTAAGGACCGAAATTTTTTTTATTAAAAAAGAGCATAGTTCTACGCTTTTGCCAAGTAGCGTGTAACAATCCAAATATGATCAATTTATATATATATATATATATATTACATTGACATACATGGAAGAGCCAAAGAGATTCACAAAAACAAAAAAAAATAACCAAAAAAGTCAAGAACAGAATAAAAATAAAATTTAAGTCAGAGTTTGAAGAAATAGATATAGAGACAATAGATAAAAATAAAATAACCAATGGATACATTGTAAATGGGATCCACCAAGGGGGCCAAGTGGGATGGGGGCTCACATGACATCTGGACCTTTCCTCTCTCTTTTTTTTTTGGAATATTTCAGTTCATCCCCCTTTCAAGCAATTGTTGTATCCATATTTTTATCCACCATCCTTATAGATATTGTTTAAATGTTCTGTAAATTCTTATGATCTTATCTGATGTTGTTGTCTCATAGAATATCGTCAATAATTTGTCTGTCTTTTTGTTTTTTCAGACTACTTTTGACACCATTGGTAAAAGTTAATGTAACACTCGCAAGTCTCGCCCTTTGTTAGATATATAGAACTGTTAATATGATCCATATACGTGTATATGTTACAGAGACAGAGAAAATGGATTATTGTTGATGTTTCGTGATGTTCCCTCTTCGGAGGGAGACAAATTGATTAATTGAGCTTATCAAACCAGATATCTTTGAAACCCTCCCACGTTGCTATGTCTTTTTTTTTTTTTTGGGTTAACTTGCTATATATTTCATTTTCGTCCCCTTTTTCTCAATAGTTAGGTTTATACCTTTTTACTTAGTTCAGTAGTTATAATCTTCATTACGTCCGATTATCTTTAAAATAAGAAAAACGAACGATTATTTTGTGTTTACTTTTTTTTTTTAATCGTACCTATGAAATATGAACCGAAAAACTGTTCTCACCAGGAAAAATTTAAACCCATCGTACCCTATAAGTCTATACGATACTAGTGTGATTTTGATTAAGAATTAATTATGTATTTGGACCCCATATATACCTATCTAAACTCTAATTTATATATACTATATCACCTATCATTATTCCAACACAATTTATTACCAATTAATATTCCACTTCAGTAATCATCCACATCACATGATAAGTTTGAATGCATGCAAAACCCAAAAAAATCCACCTCTGTCGAAGTAAATATGGTAGTAAAAAAAAATATCAGCAATTAAGCTATAAATGCCAAGTATGGTATCTACTTGAAATTTCTGAATCAAAGTAATAGTTAAGAATAATAATAAAAATAGTACAGAATAAGAAAATTAAACATTTGATAGAAATTTGTCTTTGGTTAGAAACAAGAACAAAAAATTGAAAAAATAATTATTTGCAGAAGAAGAAAAAGTCCATGCACGTAGGAAAACACCGGGCTGGGTAAGGTGTCACAAACGATGTCGTTTTGCCAATAATTTGGAGATGGAAGTAGGAGAAAACTTGTGATAAGCTTTTAAGAAAGAAAAAAGTCAGCTCCATCATTGTCACTAGCTATTAAGCACGGACCCAAACCTCATCTCATCCTAATTTTAGTAATTTTCCGATTCCATCTCACCCGTTGATTTCAGATTCTTATCTTCCATCGCTGAGATCGTACAGTTTTTGGTAATAGACAGAGACTACATGCATTTATTAACATTTTTATATTTTCATCTTCGACTAATCAGACTTGACTAACTAATAAATTCATTTTAGATCTAGTGGAATAATGAAACTCGTGGCCTAAACTAGGCCACGAGAACGAACTTAGTTTAATTCATAGATTAATTTTGTGGCTCCCACTTTCTAATTGTATACAAAGGTGGAAAGAAGAAAAATTAGATATTAATTAGCGTGCGACTAATTAAATATTATACACATCAACAACACAATTATTTGATTACAAACTATTCTGAAAAGAAGCTTTTTCAGATTTATTAACACTCATTATATCTTCAGCACATTGTATATTAATATTATATTATTAGTTGCAGCAGCCGTCGATATCGAGTTTCCATGATCTAACTAACTCTATCATAGCCTAAACGTATCGATGTATTTGGCTGATTGATTATTATTTTTTGTCCATCTATTTTTATTGATAATATTGATAATGCGGAGAAGGATACATAGTCGAGATACAGATATCGGCGGAAACACAAAATATTATCGGAAACTAAAAATCTAAAAGATAAAAACGAGAGCCCTAAGTTACAGAGACATTAATTAAAAACGTAATACAAACCACAACTAACGAAACAAAAATCAAAACCTCAAACCACCGACGAGACATGACCAATCGTGGCACACCATCACAAATCAAAAGGAGACGAAGCTCAGAGAAGATCTTGCTAGAACAGGAGAAGATACAATTCCAAAGCTGCTCTGAAACCTTCGAAACTAGATCTGCCGAGGTGAGGCTGAGAATGACTCAGGATTAAAGCTGAATGAAGGAACTAAACCACAAGCGACCCTCTCACGACTCCGGCGAGAAGCGCCAGTGGTCAGAGAGGTCAGAACAAGAGATAAAGCTTGAGGATTTTTGGCTAATTGATTAAAGTCGAGCTATAAATAATTAAATATACAGGGTTATTTATAGAAACTTATTTTACCATACGCAAAAATTATTTTCAATTTTGATTAACCCTTACCAAGTTCTAGATCAAGCTTATCAGGACATGGATTACAATAGCTAAAACGTATATATATATAATATATCTCTTAGCTGAGTAGGTGTGACGCAGTAAACAATTAATACATGCAAAATAACTAAGCAAAAATACATGCAAAATCATTATCAGAGGATAAGCAATGATATATTGTTTTCGTGTTGCTGAATCAAAATAAACTTGAAAGTTATCGAATCAATACTTTATCTTAAAGTGACTCTCTGGAAATGAAGCGACTTAGTCCAACTTGCCATTCTGCTCATAAAGCCGATCGAGGCAATCTATAGATAAATAAATAATACAAAAATAAAATAATCTTAATTAGTTTAGCTAATCATGTGACGAAATGGACTGATTAGTATGAGAATATCATATATGGAGAGGCAAATGAGAATATGTTTGACTGTATCTTTTTGATCACGGATCCACGTCAACACCGACAAGCTGTATATGTTGTGCGTACATTGTGGTCAATGTTCTTATGATTCTTTCACATTTCTTTTCCAATCCTGATACAAATATATTATATAAATGTGTTTTTTATGAGTACAAGTTATGGCCTTTTTCTTTTGATAAAGTTTTTTAATGCGTACTTTCTAAAAGGTATGGTCTTATGGGTTTATTGTAACTTGTAGTGGGTGGAAAAATTATTTGTTTTCTGTTATCCGTTATGTCATTCGTCGCTCTATAAATTTATCACTAATTATCATCAAGTAGACAACTTTTCTGGCAAACATCAAACTTCTCTGAGATAAGCAAACTTTAATCCGATTTAGATGAACGCAAATCGCTACACTATTAACATTATTTGCAAGCTATCCATTTAGTTATTCTTAACTTCTTAAGTCAGGAAAAAAATAAGAACAAAATAAAAACAAAATTCAAGATTGTTATTAATAAGTTGTAATTGTATTGTTAATATTATATGCTTTCATTTTGAAACCTACTATTAATTAGTTTTTTTTTAATTTATAATTTTTATTGTAATTATATATTAAATAAGTTTATCTATGGATATTTAAATAATTTTTTAAGAGAACTCTTTTTCATGATTTAATGTAAAAAAAATATTTGTTGAAACAGATAAAAGAAATGCCACACATTTGAACAAATTTTTTTTTACAAAGTTTATATTGGATATGTTTTAAAAAGAATGGTTAATTAAGTTTTAAAAACATATTTCAGTATAAAAAGTAGAAATGTTTTAATCAATTTTTTGGGATTTATTTTATATATTGAATTTGTTTGAGAAATATAGTAAATATACAACGCCTTTTTCACACGTTAATTCTTTTTTGTTTTTATGTCAAGCACATGTTGATTTGTTATGTCATAAGTAAGCATAAAGTTTTTTGGCCTTAAAAATATTGGCAAGAAATATTATAAATGTGTCGGCCAATTGCGTGACGAACTTTAATTCAGTACATTTACTATTTAAATAATATGCCACTATGGCATTAGGCATACTATATTACTATTAGTTAGAAGTTTCAAATCAGTAAAGAGCATCATTATTGGTCATATATTAATCTGGATGTCTTCCCACTTTTTTTTTTTTAATTAAAAAATATTATATTTATTAATATTTTATTGTCGCGACGAATCACGTCGCGACACGTAGCAAAAAGGAATAGACACAGTGTCTTCCCACAGACACTCAAGACACCAATGAGGATGGCCTGAGCATCCATAGTTTCATACAATTTGTTTTTTCAATATTTTTCTTAAAAACTGATTTTTGTTACCATCTTTCAATAAACCCCACGAGGTGGGAATGCTGTGTGACGGGTACGAAGTAATAAAGTATTACTTTTGTATCAAAAAGATTAATTTTATGGAGTTTTCACCAAAATTAAGAAAATAATAAATATTGTATTTGATTAATTATTTTGTGTTATCTCTCTAAAAAATCTAATCTCATATTGGATTTTAACTCCATTTCTCATTTTCCAATAATTGTAAGCATACCATAATTAAATGCCTCATGATTCTTTCTAGGTCTTTTCACATTTCAACAAATAAAACCATATTATTTTTAATACAGAAAATAAAATTGCATTAATTAAAATCCAAAAAATCAATATTTCTGATACAAAAATAAAAACCTAGGAAATCAACCTTTATGATACAAAGGGAATATAACATTATAAACTCGCTGAATTTCCACAAACGAATAAAGATGAAATTTTGATTCTCCATCTTTATTGGCTTCTGGCACAAATGACAAATTGGATTTGTTGTTATGAGCGAATGTTCGACCAAAATATTAATCATTCCGTTATACAAAAAAAATATCGTTTTGAGATTTTAGTTTTGTTTTCCAAGAAATGTCGTTTTCTATTTTTAATGCACATTAAATCTTAATTATTTTCTTATTATTTCAACTTATTAATTAGAGAGATAAGCATTGTCAGTGTATTAATAAATGGTAAGAATAAAATTTCTATATATTTTTTAATTTGTGTAAAAAATGTTAGAATGACAGTTTTTGTAAAATGGAAGAAATATTATTTATCATAAAAATTTTATACGCAAAAGCAATATTCCAAAACTTCAAAATTTCTTTAACAAAAAACAAAACTTCCACTCAATATGTCAAGTAACATTTCAAACCAGTTGAGCACTCAGATATCTTTGCAAATATGTGTTTAATTTACAAATAAACACACTTTTGCAGTTTAAATTTAATTTCCGTGTGAAATAGTGCAGATATATCATACTAAAAACGAAAATACATTTTTGTACTAGCTTTTTTGGTATATTTTTCCAGTCTAACTCGAATTCATACAAAAAAAATTATTGGAATCTTAAAGCATATGCATTAAGAGATTTTCACTGCGTCTCTCAACAATATAAAAGAATAAAATTATAAAAAGTATAAGAGAAAGAGGAGAATCGGTTCTTAACTAAGAACTCTTGATGATCGTTATAGAGATTATTCTCGCACATGTCAATATGTGATTGGTTTTATTTTATTTTTACAATTTCAAAATAATTAATTAAATTTTATTTTATTTTTACAAGAGTTGCTAGTCACTGCTTTGTTTGGCCTTGTTCTAATCGTAGGGCTTGGATGTTTGGCTGAATAATTGAGGTTGTAGCTGGGTTCTCTGTTCTCTTCCTCGGTTGATGTTGGTGTGATAGATCTTGTCTAAGTATGGAAGCTTTCTCTTGCTAGAGTATGGTTTCTGGTGATTTTGTAATAGGTTTGGTGGTCTCAGTGCTAGATTGTAATGCTTCCAATCCATACATCATCGGTGTCCACAGCCTCGGGGTTTTGAAGGCTCCTTCTCCATCTTTGGTCGAGTGAAGTGTCTCCGTCTTTCTCATGATCTCCTTCAAGCCAATTGGGTGGATTCATAGTATCCTTCTATTTATTTATGTTGTCCTTTCTCTTATAGCTAGCTATTGTTGCTTCTTATTGTTATTTTCATCATCTTATAACCCTTCCATAGCATTTCAATAGAAGATTTATTATCAAAAAAAAAAAAAAAAAACAATGAGTTAACCATGGCTAAATCTTATTCACTCTTCATCAACGATGGGCTGAAAAAGAAACCCGTTATTGCGAATTTAACAGGAATGAGATACTTCATCATAAATGGGCCGCAAGAGAAGCCCATTATTTAAAACACATATCCGAATCTGACCCGATCCACGTGTCTTTTGTGGTGTAAATCTACTAATAAGTACGAGAAAATAATTAATTTGAAATTAAAAAAAAAAAAAACTAGTGGTGCGAAATCAACGACATTGAATTTGAAGGAATATAGTTTTTTTGGTTTATCGGTGAAATTTGCGTCTTCCATCACTGAACTCTTCCGGTGACAATTCCGCCATGGCCATGATATCTCCGGGAGGAGCTTTCATCGGAACTCCCTCACCATTTCTCGGCAAGAAACTTAAGCCGTTCTCTCTAACCTCAACGATTTCGAGTTCTAAACCAACGGTGAAGCTCAATTCCGATTGTCGCGCTCAACTGATCGACGCAGTTCACAATCTCTTCGTCGGAGTTGGAGTCGGACTTCCATGTACGGTTATGGAGTGCGGCGATATGATCTATCGAAGTACTTTGCCGAAATCGAATGGTTTAACGATCACTGCACCTGGAGTAGCGTTAGCTCTCACTGCTCTCTCGTATCTATGGGCGACACCTGGCGTTGCTCCTGGATTTTTCGATATGTTTGTTCTTGCTTTCGTTGAGAGATTGTTTAGACCTACTTTTAGGAAGGTCGATATAGATGATGATTTTGAGTATTTTGGCTGTGTCTTTTGTGTTCTTTTGATTCGATTAGTTGATGGAATTAGGTTTTGGTTTTTGGCAGGATGATTTCGTTTTGGGAAAGAAATTAGGGGAAGGTTCGTTTGGTGTTGTCTATAGAGTCTCATTATCAAAGAAACGTTCTTCTGAGGTAAACATGAGCTTTGATCAATTGATTTGGATTGAGATGTTAAATCCTTTTTTGATGTTTTTGTTAAGTTTAGATTCAACTTCTACCTTTTCATCTTAATTATTATCACATCGGATTGTGTAATCAGTGAGGCTGAGGTTTATCATTTTGTTATTGAAGTGAGGATGATATTTTGGTTGTTGATAGGAGGGTGAGTATGTATTGAAGAAGGCGACTGAATATGGTGCAGTGGAAATTTGGATGAACGAGAGAGTTCGTAGAGCTTGTGGGAATAGCTGTGCTGATTTTATTTATGGATTTGTCGAGGTAATTTCTCTCCTCGTAAATGACATTTTCATACAAGTACTCACAAGTTTCTAGGTTTATGATTTGGTTGTTGTTTTTCAAAACTATTGCAGAAGTCTTCAAAGAAAGGACCTGAGTATTGGCTGTTTTGGAAATATGAAGGAGAATCAACACTTGCTGCTTTGATGCAGAGTAAAGAATTCCCTTATAATGTATGTAATTTTTCTTGTTTCTATATATCGTTTCGTAGTCATCTCCTATATGTTGTCACATTCTAAGGTAATGATATAGGTAGAAACTATCATTCTTGGGAAAGTTCAAGACTTGCCTAAAGGGATGGAAAGAGAAAACAAAATTATTCAGACTATTATGAGGCAACTCTTGTTTGCATTGGATGGTCTTCACTCAACCGGGATTGTTCATAGGGATATTAAGCCTCAGAACATTATTTTCTCAGAAGGTAAATGATCTTAGCTCTTAAACCTTTTCGAGCATGGAACCCAAAGAAAAGATGAGGACACTCGTTTTTGTGTCCACTGAAATTCGAGCAGGTTCTCGGGCTTTCAAGATCATCGATCTTGGAGCTGCAGCTGATTTGAGAGTGGGAATTAACTACATCCCAAAAGAGTTTCTTCTGGATCCAAGGTCTTCGTCTTTCGAAATTTGTATCTTTTTCTGCCATGAATCATAAATGAGAACCTTTTTGTCGTTGTAAACCTCAGATGCAGAAAACAAAATTCTCTGTGATATAAGTATCTCTTTTCGGCTTGTTGCTTTCAGGTATTCTGCACCTGAGCAATACATTATGAGCACCCAAACTCCATCTGCACCTTCCGCACCTGTTGCAGCTGCACTTTCCCCTGTCCTGTGGCAGGTGCAAACTTAATTGTTTGACTATGCGAGCTTAGTTGATATAAAGCTATCCTCGTTTCATTAACTTAAGTTATGGAATTTGATGTATATGGTTTTGTTCCAAACAGATGAATTTGCCAGATAGGTTTGATATCTATAGCATCGGCCTCATCTTCCTTCAAATGGTAAGTACCAATCCACCAATCGGTCTTAGTTTTCTCTGAGTTTTGACTCAGGCATGTTCAACTATCTTTCGACAAGTTCATTTGTTCGTAGATAGTCAGTGTAAACTGGTTATGTCAATTTATGTTCAAAATGTGTTCGCCAACTATCCATGCCACATTAGCAAGTCAGTCAGTGACTACAATTAGAGTAAATAGGTGATGCTTTAGGTTTTTAGCGTGTTGAGTATTTTATTGGTTTGGAGCTTGGGAAAGTAGGGGATGCTCTAGAATTTATTTGCCTGGATTGTTTTGGTTATATCGTTTGGATTGTTCTTCATCCCTTATCAGAGCAGAACCACTTTCCCTCTTATCAGCTTCCTTGCTTTGGGAAACAAATTCATCATACTACGTTAATGGTTTCCCCATGATTTTACTTACCAGGCATTCCCATCCTTACGATCTGACAGCAACCTCATTCAGTTCAACCGCCAGCTGAAAAGATGTGAATACGACTTAACTGCTTGGAGAAAACTAGTGGAGCCTCGTGCAAACGCGGATCTCCGCAGAGGGTTTGAGCTAGTAGATCTAGACGGTGGAATCGGATGGGAACTTCTTACATCAATGGTGCGATACAAAGCAAGGCAAAGAATCAGCGCAAAAGCAGCTCTAGCTCACCCATATTTCGATAGACAAGGACTGCTTGCATTGTCTGTCATGCAAAACCTGAGGATGCAATACTTCAGGGCGACACAACAGGACTACAGCGAAGCTGTAAATTGGGTGATTCAGTTAATGGCAAAATCCGGGACAGAAAAAGATGGCGGATTCACAGAAACGCAGCTTCAAGAACTCAGGGTTTATTCCCAATCTACACTCTTCGAATACCTCAGACCTATAACATGTGCAATCACCTAACTTTGATCTCTATGTTGTTTCTCTTTTGTATGATTACAGGAGAAAGAGCCTCGAAAGAAGGCGAATGTGCAGAGAAACGCTCTCGCATCAGCACTTAGACTTCAGAGGAAGCTTGTGAAAACAGTCACCGAGACAATGGATGATATAAGCGAAGGCCGCAAGACCGTGTGGTGGAACCGGTGGATCCCCAGAGAGGAGTGAGGACAGACTCTACTTACGGTATATATCATTTTTCATTTTCATTTTCATTCCGGTAGTGTAAATCTCAATGTATATCTCATTAGCCCTTAGTAAAAATTGCAACTACTTGTAAACCAAGTAACCTTAAAGAAAACATTGTACCTAAAACCACACTTGAAGTCTCTGACTCTGTTTCTGAATCTGAAGTTTCAGTGCTCTTGTGAATACTTGTTGATATTATAGGAATTTGTGAAACCGGCTATTAGAAATAAAAAAGGAGAAGGCAGGTTTCTTAAATAGCACGTTACCCTTTCGGGTTTCGGACCTGAGAAACCATCAACTCCGCACGACGATTCAGAGAAGTCTCTGGTCAAGCAATTTTAGCTTGCTGGCTCTCGAGGTAAGTGATTGTCTATTTTTAATTTGTCTTAACAAAATCCTTCCGTACGCCATTGAAGCTGGAGCCGTTTCTCTTACCCAAGTTTTTTTATCACAGAGTGCGCATGCGTTTAATACTTTAATACATACTATAATTATAAGTTTTAGTTTATTTTTATGGGTTTCTTTTGATAGAGCTTAGACTGATATCTCATAGTGGAATAGTAGAATAAATAATATGATCAAATAGTCAAATAATCAAATAGCAAAAACACTGACTAGTAGACCATAGTTTCCGTTGAATACTCTTAAAACGATAAAAAGTTGTTTTATTAGTTTAATGATGATTTAGTTTGGCTAATTATTTGTCGGCAAGCTTATATATAATATATAGCGGAATGATTTTCTTTTCAAAAACGTGAAAACATGATGTCGAAACACGACAACTTCTCCTTAAATGGGAATCACTAGACCACCACCACTTGGTTTAGCAAAATCGTATTTCCAAAATGTAAAAACGTAACTTAAGTAATGATATACCATTCATCATCCTAGTTGTTCGAGTTTGTTGGATCTAAAAGATAGAATGATCTCTCTCACGTTTATATTTATTCATCGCGCAAAGCACACGAACGTAAATTTAATACTAATTACATTTACAGAAACTGATGTAATAAAGTGTTTAAAATTGGTTACAGCCACGAGGGATGAAGAAAAAGTTGGTTCATAAAAGTACGACAAGATTTCAAAGAAATAAGAATGAGAGAGACCAACTCACATAACATAATAAACAAATAATTAAACCATAGATTAAAAAAGAAGATAACTGTAACTTTTATTTTCTGAACTTGTTCTTTTAAACGACCAAAAGCTAAAGGCAATTCGTGAATCACGAGAACCTCACGTGCGTCTCCACTCTCCATGTTCGAAGACTTCACTATAACCAATGACAACAGCCCGTAAACCACATCAAACCACACCTAGTTCCACTTGGTTAACTGTGTACCTAATTATTTAATTTACTTCAGCCTTGATATTAACTCTCAAACTGTGATATAGCTGTAAGATATATTATTCTTCAATTTTAATTACTTACCTTTGGGTTAACGATTGTCGATTGATGTAAGAACAAATAAAAAGGGTTTAGTCTCAAATCATACCAACGATTTGTCGGGTTTTGGTAAAAGATTGATCGAATCTCAATTATATTTAAAAGGATCTATAATACTATTAGATTATGCCACCTAATTAACGCCTAACTGTCCCTCATTTAGTTATACGTAGTTTGGTATTTAATAACTGCTCTTGAAGTTTGTTTCGGCGCAGTGCATTTTTATACTCTATATAGTATGATCCATATAATATAATTTATAGAGCAATAATTAATATCTTACTCAGATCGGAAAACAATATACTAAACATAAATACGATCCTTTGAATATTTCTCCATGTGTCTACAAGATTTTGGTATAATACCTAGAATTGGTCGATATGGAAGTATCATCAGCTCACAAATGTTACAAAATTACGTCTATTATTTAAAAGAATTAAATGTTAGTCTTCATTCGTTATTAATTATCATCAATCACCATCATCCATAAAAATTCAAATCTAATTTATATGTCAAATAACATGCGGGGACCGAGCTACTTTGTCGATTTTGGTTGGTTAGTAAAGTAGACTAGTAGTTCCCGACAGTTTTGGCTGGTCACATCTTCTGCTGACGTCGAAGTAGGTTTGGTATATTCGTTCTGAAAACCAACTGATACACTTAGGATTTTATAGAAACCCAAAATATCAAAGACTAATCCAAAATTGGATAAAATATTGGCTCACTTTAAACACCGATATGGTTTTCATTGGTTACAGAAATGGTAATTGAGTGGATCCAACTTTAATAATTTGGGTTTGGTTAATGTTTCATGAATAAAGAGAAGCATAAAGCATGTGATAAAGGATAAATAACCACATTTAGGGCAAAGATTCTTTCAAGATAGGGCCCACGTGGGTATGGAGGGGCACAGTGTCCGGTAGGTTAGGGAACAGTGCACAAACCCCAACGGACCCACTCGTTGCCTCTTTCTTGGACCGGTCTAGTTCGGTACGGTTCGGTTATTGCCCCAAGCCACTTCTATATATATCTCCTCTTCATTCATTTACCTTCCTCATTATTATCATTCCCTTCTCATCTCTCTAACATTCACTTCCAAAAAACTATTGTTTCTTAATCTGTGATAGATTTAGCGAAAATGAAGACGACCGGTTCGAGTGTAGGAGGAACCAAGAGGAAGATGTGGAGCCGTGGAGTGGGAGGAGTGATTAAAGAACAAAAGGCTAAGCTTTACATCATAAGGAGGTGTGTCGTCATGCTTCTTTGTTGGCATGACTGAAATCAAATCATTATCATCATGGATAGGCTTAATGAAGAGTTGAAGACTAACCAAATATTATGTTTTTTTTACGGGTCTTACTTATAAGTTATAACCCTTGGGAAGAAGCTTTATACGTATTTGGCTTTCTATACGGAGCTATGTATGTATTTTTTTAGTAGTAGGTTTTTTCATCCCAAGAAGTTTTTTTTTCAGATGTAAATTAATTAGTAGTTAGTTAATTTGATATCGTTTGTTGTTGTTATTTTTTTTGGCTAATATCAAGTTTCTATATTTTCTGAAATTTTGTTCTAAATAAATAACATTTTAATTGTTTTTTTTCAAAATACGTATAAAATTGGAAGAATTACAACATGCATGATCATCATATTTTGTTCACCATCACAAAAAAAAATCATAGAAACAAAGTATGTATTCAATGTTCAAGAAAATGTAAGCAAGCTATAAATGGACGGCGATCTATCACCTTTCCAAAAGATAGACAATTTTGAGCAGTTCAACTGTTTATAAAATGAAACAGTATGTATTTACCTATATAATATACATTTTTCTTAACTTATTATAATATATTGTACTATACCATAATAAAATAATCTCATCCACAAAAATAAAAGTTAAATATTTTATAATTTCAAAAATAAATTAAAGCTTGAACTAAGTTTAAATAATTAAATGACTTATCATGAATATCAAAATTTAAAATGTCAAGCAAAATTTCAAAACTAAAAAAAATCTAAAAAGATAGGATAGATGAATATTAGACGTAAACAGCACAGAAGAAAGATATAAAATGGTAAATTAACCAAATAAAATCAAATATGAAATATGATTATACGATTGATTGTATTAGACAAACATGCCAACTTGTATTAAACAACTACGAATGGGGATGCCTCGTGAGGCAGTCAAGAGGCACCGTAGTCTTTACATGGGTCAATAACATGTTCCTATTTCTTGCATTTCGAGCAAGAAATATTGAAATTACGAGGGAGTAAAAAAAATATAGAGAAGGAATGATTAACATTAAAACCAAAAAATTATATATAGAGAGAAGGAATATAATTGGTTTCTAAGGGAATGAAACTCGGTAAGTTCTGTTCAAAATATAGGCTACTGATCTGATCAGTGATTAGGATCGTTTAGCTAATCATTAAATTATTCTATAACTGTTTTTATAGCTTAGTAAACAAAAAATTAGTTTATCTTAAAACCAAAGTAAAATATTAGTTTTATTAGATACACCTATGGCATATGTACAATATATACAATGATTTGTTATCCGGTTAAGTAAGTATAATAGAATTGACTAAAGAGTTAAACGAGTTGCATCGAATTAGTAAGTTATCTAAAGTTTTGATTTCTGAAGGCCATTTATATGCCTATGGTTGGAAAAAAAAACAGAAATATATAAAATACATTGAATATATACGGATTTTTAGACCGAAACACATAGGAAAAGGAAATACACGGATTTTATTCTCCCTGTCTCAGATAAAGTTTTATGGTTGCCACGTCATGGGGATTCTGGTGTCTGTTGCTGTCCATGTCTTTTAAAAGAAAAATCCAATATCAAAACTACCAACTTATGGAATAGAATAAAATCATCCTTTTGAATGATCTTAGTTATATAGTTTGATATGATACCATCGAAATTTTAAGTTGTCTGATTATAAAAAGGTGGAGAGCCGAACAGTGGCAAAATGGGTCTTAACATTTTGTGAAATGAAAACAATATTTGTCGGCCACATTGAAGAGACGTCCTCTCATGTAATTATTCACTTCACAATTACATACGACAATGAGAATCACAACAGAATAGCAACAAAACCAATCAGACTATACCTGCATGTATAATCATAATTTCACCTAATTTTTTTTTATCTACATCGCATGAAAACGGAAACAGATGTACGAAAACATGCATAACGTAGAAATATGAAAATGATTTTTTTCAAAAAATTAAGAAATGGATACATGTAAGAAATATATATATATATATATATAATTAATATATATAGTCAAACATCAAAACCATATCAAAAAAAATTATTTATAACAATACAAATCCAATACATAAATACTAAACTAAAGATAAAAAATCATAAGTTAACCATCAAAGTTAAAAGTCTGAATCAATATTTCATTCGCGTTCTCGTAGCTCCATCAAACATTTGCATTCTCATAGCTCCATCAAACGTTTGTATTCTCATTATTTCTAGGTTTTTTCTTAAAGTTCTAGACTTCAAAATTTTGTTAGGTTATGTTTAGTTTTTGGAGAAAAAATATATGAGATATTTTTAAATTCTTTAAATTAATTGTGTTTTCTAAGTTAAAGAAAATAATAAATATCATATATATCTCATGTTTCCAAATTATTTGTTTAATAAGTTTCAAATAAAAAAGATTAAGTGTCCATTGGAAACAAAAGTTTCTACTGCATTTCCCCGTGTTTTCAAAAGTTTTTATTTCTGAAATGGGAAAGACTTCGGACGGAGTTTTTATGCTATCATAATTTTATAAAACTGCAAAATTGAACTATGCACAAGAAATTGCCACAAAAACAGAGGTTAGAGGTCTTTAAATATCAAACTAAACGAAATCAGTCCTCTTCTTAACCATTAATAATTTAATACTTGTATATTTGTAAATTATCTGAACCCGATAGAACTGTTATGAATAAGACAGAAGTCCCATCAATCAAATTTGGCCCGAAAAGTCGATTTTCTCAGATCCACAAAATCAGGTCCTTGCCTGATTTCTCTTCAAGAATCAAGATTAACGGAAAGGATCACTAGGTTTTGGCCCTAATTAGTATCCCTATCCATGATTTTAATAAAATGGTTCCATTAGAGCATCCACATTAGACACAAAACACATTGTGTCTTCCCAAAAAAAAATTATTATTATTATTTTTTTTTTTTTAATTTAAAAAAAATTGATTTTTTTATTGTCGCGACAGGTGGCATAAAACATCCGAGACTTATGTCTTGCGCGAGACACAACTTCGCTTGGGGAAGGTGATTTTGCGCGGGCCCACGAATAAGACCCATCAACAACATGTGGGATGCTGATGGTCTTATAACGTATCAATTAAAGAAAACAAATTATCGGATAATCATGTCCTTGTGAACATTTGGGAAGATAAAGAATGTGAGAAGTCTTCTCCACCTTTTTTATAATCAGAGAGCTTAAAATTTGGATAAAGGCCTAAGACTATAAAAGGTGGCTAAGACACTATTTTTCCCAGTCATTTTGGTCTTAAACGTATACATCATATATTAGGATCCAGTAATGCATGTTTAAAGTCAATAAAAGATAATTAAGACCCGGCATAATATCTGGCCAACCAATGGGAAAAGTCGAGAAGGTTCTAAGTTCATACACGGATAACCGACTAGAACTAATTTAGGTTTTGATTGATAACACTGCATAATGACATAAAATAAAATTATGTTGCGCAATGATATACAATAAAATTGTGTTGCATAACGAAATATACATAATGAAATAAACTACTAAAGATCTACTTATTTTCATAATAAATTTTTACTTGTAGGTTTTAAGTCAAAATTCAAATTTTGCGTTTTTGTCTAAACGTATAGCATTATGCAATTCTTTTTATTGGTAAAATACTTGCGTAATTGCATTAGAAAACGCCATTCTACCATTATGCAAGATACTAATAGAAGTCTTAATGTGCTTTGGCCATATGTTAAGTTTGTAAACTGAAATATTCTTTAGATTTCTCAACAAGAATATAAATTCACAATTTTGATATGAATAGAAATTAATTACATGAAAAAGAGGGAAAACAAAAGAGAGAGAAACAAGGTTGATGGTTACAGTGTATATATATACCCACTGGAAAACGAATCGTATTTTCCTATGCAAGTTATAAGATATAATGTAAATGCTTGCTTCATCACTAAAAAATAAAACCAAACAAGCAAGAAAACATATTCTTCATTATGGATTTGTCGTCTGAAAATCTACACATCGTATACAGGCATACGCTCCTCAATCAGGACACGACATATCGGACATTTCTTGCATTTCTCACAGCATGTACTGAAAACAAAACAAAAAAACACAACATTACAAAACATGTATTTCAAGGAAAATAAATTGTCTCAAATATAAGTTAAAAAATATCAAATTAGTAGTAAATTATAAAATACCTCTTATCTCTAAAAACATTTAAGTTAGTAAAAACAAAATTCTAGTAATTGATAAACAATAAGTGTAGTTGTAAAATCATGTGTCAATAAATGCTAATTTTGATAAATAACTTATTCAAGTAACAAAAAGTGTCAATTTTTAAGATAGTTTCCCAAGAAAAACATTGAGGTTAAAGGATACACAAAAGGAGCTTTGGTTTTACCTGCAAAGGACGTGATGTCTACAAGGGAGTAGAACCACGTTGATAGGATCTTCAAAGCAAACTCTACAAAGTATCTTCTCCTGAAAATTCACATTTTTCGGTAAGCAAATCGTTGTTTTCAGAGAGGTGACGAATTGTGGGAAAATGAGTGAATGTATCATTACGTTTTGAAGTTTTTCGTACTCCTGCTGACTATAACTGGTGATTTCTGTTTGCTCACTTAATGCAGCTTGGAGTCTCCATATCTGTTGATGGAGTTCAAGAAGTGAAATTCTAGTTTTTGCTTAGTTTCAGAATGTTTAAATTGAAATGACTTCAAGTCTCTATGTATGATTTACCTCTTCAACAAGATCAGACTTTGGCATTTTCTTCACAACCTCTGGTGAGAAAGTGTTGTATCTGAAATCATTTGGAGTCAACACAAAATATATATGTTAAAAGAGCCAAATTGTCAGTCTTGTTTACCAAAAAAGATGAGAGCTTTACCCAGTAGCTTCTCCAGAGTAGAGCCTAGCTTGTTCCTCACGACTTCCTTCATCGATAGACCACCAGCCAAGTAATCTGTTACTTACAATATGACAAGGATAAGTGTTTAGGAGAACTCAGATTCCCATTGTTCAGTTTCGTTGCAGCTATCGTACCTTGCACCATGTTGAAAGAATCCGAGGAATTCACGAGCTGATGATGTTGCGGTAAAATATCTTCCATAAGAACCACTGCCACTATTTATTAATAAGACTGATTTCTCAACCAACCTATATGTAGCATAAAGTACCCCAGCTCCTTGTAGTAGAAAAAGTGGTACAAAGAGAACTAAAATCGGAATGTTTCTGGCAGAAGCGGGAGTTCCCTGAAGTAAGATTAATGAGAATTAGCTCGAACCGGGGGAAAAGGTAATGTTTCAAAGCAATGGACTTGTCTGTGTTGTACCTCTAAGTGCATGAAAAGGATAATTTGAAAGGTAACAAATGGAATTTTCATAACATGTCCACCAATATCTTGGAGACCACATATTCTGTTGCTTTGCTGATGCTCTTCGTCAGCAGTTACAACTAGACCTCTGTTCCAGTCCAGATATCTTACTACCATTGAAGATGAGCTAGGTTCCGGTATATGTGAATACCTATGAATTGACTGATTGCTCCACTTTGTACAGACAAGAAACGCAAAGCACTCTGCTATTCTGTAGATCGAGGAAAAAGAAGATTGCTCAAACTCGGCATAGATGAACTTTTCAAGAGGCAGAAGGGACTTCAAGAGAAAAAGTAGTTTACCCGAAATTTATAAATAAGTCCCACCATCCCAACGCAGCTACGTCACCTATACAAAGACTCGAGACATAACAGATTCAGAAACTAAACAGATTGAGAATTGGTAGCACCAGTCATATCAAGATAGAGAGATGAGGAGCCAGAACAACAGTAACGACTAACGAGTAAGCAGTTGATTCTACAAAATTGCACACACACTAACTAACTATTAGGACTTGCAGTCACCAGATCTCATAACGACCGAAAAGTCTTTTGTATCTTTTAGTTGAACATATGGACATGGGAAAAGCAACTTCAAGAACAAATATAAGGTTGCAGTTGGAAAGTAGAAGATCATTAACTAAAAAAAATAGTTGAGTAAATGCGCAACATACCACATAATTTAAGAAGAGTGAAGGTAGTTGCAGCAATGAAGAAAACCATTGATATTGAAACCCAGAAATGCTACAAAGCCAATAGACAATGTCAGAATCAACTTGCAAAGGCAAGTTAAATGAGATTGAAGAACAAGCCAAACACGAAAATTTCATTTCATCTTATGCCTAATGTCCAAACGGATAGAGAAAAAAGAGTTCGAATATTAGCCCTGTGTAGGGGAGGGGGATAATATTTGAAAATTTCCGAGCTTTGAGGTCTAAAATGCCTGGAAGTTCCCATGTATATTAGACAGAAAAACAAACTTACAGGAAGTGTTTCCCATATGGCTTCATCACTCATAGTTTCTTCATCTCCAGGCATGAGTGTCCTGCACATTCTGCAGATAAAGTTGCATGTAAGCATCACAAAGAACATAAGTAAACTAGCAAACAACCGTCCAAATGAAAACAAGATTTTATTGTGCGGTACTCTAAAGTAGTAAGAACGGTGAACAAAATCAAACCTTAAAAGCTGTGAATGAAGTACCTGACATTATCAATCAAAATTGCTACCTCGAAAGCAAGCAACGGTAGGAAGACAATCTTTAAATCAACAACTGCAACAAAGGGAAACAACAAAAGCTATAATAAACCCAACAGAGGGACACAACTGCCAACTAATGAAGAGAAGTTCAGGAAAAATACTTACCATATTTATCTTCAAGATGTACACAAAGAAGGATCTCAAACGCAACAAGCAGTGGCGTTGCCATAACCGAGTGAAAAGGAGCCCACTGCCACAACACCAAATTAGAACTTAACTAAGAATAAAAGATTCAAGGTGAAATGAGAGAATCATTAAAATGTCATACATGTCGATCATGAGGCATTGATGGAGCAGGCAACGAAAATCTACCACGAGCAATCACAGCATGAAATATCCACAAAGGTGTAAATATAAACCTGTAAAACAGAGTGAAAGCAATCCACAACAAGTCTTAACCTTTAAGAATTGTAACGAAAATGGCTACTTCTACCTAAAACATCAACAAAGATTCAAATGAATAAAACTAAGAAAGAGTTTGGGTTTTTCATATGAAACTCAAAAATCCAATTTTTTAGCCTCTGCCCAACATTATCATAACAATTTAGAAGAAGAGAATTTTGCATAATTAAGGAAGAATTAGTGAAACCAATCAATTAATTCATACAATTTTACCCCAATTTTCCAATACCAAAAACAGAAGTCAAGCCGCCAAAGTCGAAAACTACATAAAAATGGAAACTTTAAGAAGAAAAAACTGACCACCATGAACGAGAAACAACATGATCAAGCTTCAAAGCGAGAAGAAGCGTGAAGGAGAAGAGTAAACCATGAGCAGAAGCTGCTTGAAGAGACTTCCAAACTCTTCTCCAACTCATTACTCTTCTCTGTACCAACATTTTCGCTAAACCAAAACCCTAAATTCACTCAGACCTTTGTTCACAAAGCTCAAAACTCAAGATCTGATTGCTTAATCCTCGAAATTTTCAGAGGGAACTTTTGAGATTTTCGCGGAAAATTTTCAAGAGGAAAAGATTATTCTTTGAGATAGAGACATTTTTTTCCGTCATCGCAGAAGGCTGAGCATCTACGCCAAAGGCAATTGAGGATTTGTCATGTTTACCAAAATACCCTTTTATATTTTGAAGTGACAGTGGCTAGTGAGAAGGGTAATATAGGAAATATGATATATAATGAGAGTGCGATTTAAAAACTAGAGCAGCGGTTACTATTGGTTAGATATTTTTCAAAACATACGAGGTGACATTCTATAAAGTTTTGTCGTCATTTTCGTATAAAACAATTGTCACTCGTTAGGCGTTTTTTTGCCCTTTTTCTTTTCATTAATCTTTTATTTTTTTTTGCATATTTTTACTTTTAAAAAAACTGGAAATATTTTACATTTGTGATTTATTTAACTATTGTAAAGATGTTAAATTTTGAGTAAACTATCATAGTATATAAGTGTATTTATGAATAAAAAAATTATCAGAAAATATTTTGACCAAATAAAAATTAGCAGAAAATAATTATTAGTCTTTTAATTTTTAACATGAATATATAAGTATATGTAAAAAAATTGGGACAACTGCGTGATGCCTCCTATAATGTTGCTTATGCGTCGATCTATTCAAACTCTCAAACTCTTTATTTTTTTCTCCGTAGTATTACATTGCTTTATATTTACCTCTATATTATTTTACTCTGTCCAATTTCAATTGCGTTTTTCTAATTACGATCAATTTCAATAAATAGCGTCAATTTTACTAAATCGCGTTTACGAAACAGTGATTCAATTTACTTTTTTGTTTTTTTTTTAACCGAATGTTTTTTTTTGTTTTTGAACCAGCTTGGATAAACTAGAGATACAATCGAATTTCAGAAAGAAATAAATGTAAATCTTAATTTGGTTTACTATTGTTTGATTTGTAATGAAGAAGAAACAAACCACAAACCCCCAAATTGATTTGGGTTAAATGGGTTATATCGAATTCAGTTTATTGGTTTAAATCAGGGTGTTTGGTTGGGTTATTTGGTTCAAAGGTAATCACTGTTTTGATTAAATGCGATTTCGATTTTTATAAACGCAGGTAGAATTGGACAGAGTAAAATAATATGGGGGTAAATATGAAGCAATGTAATACTACATGGAGAAAAATAAAGAGTTTAAGAGTCTGGGTGTATCGACGCAGAAGCAACACTATAGAGGGGGTCTCACGCAGTCGTCCCAAAAAAATTAGATATCTTAGTAGTCAAATCATATTATCGATCTTAAGACATTTTTCTATAGAGATTAGATAATAGATTTTTAGAGTATAAGCTATTTTGGGTAAGAATGATAAAACCGTAAAAAGTTACTCCCTTCCCTTCATAATATATGATGTTTTAGAGAATTTTTTTTGTTTCAAATTAGATTATGTTTTCAACTTTAAATGTAAAATTAATTAGGTTTCATTAGTATTGACGATTTATTTTCTGCATATTGTTTTGTTATTCGTTGAATCGTGTTTAGATATAAAATAAATGGTGTTCTAATTTGGAAATAAACAAAAATTAAATGATTTCTTAATATGTGTGCAAAAACCATATATATCATATATTTTGAAACATAAGGAATATTCGATATGTTAAGTATTTTATAGGCTGAGTAGAAAAGATTAGATTTTAAAAGATATTTGAGATAATTATAAGGATCTCGGATTCGCTTTTTGTTTGAGATAGCAAAGTACTGTATTTATAGGATTATACCATTCCGGATAAAGATATTGGATTTGTGGATTCTGGGTGTCATTGGCGAAGTTTGGTTAGAGAAATTTGGTGATGTGATATATCATACTATATGACTTAGTAGGTGAACCATATGTACGTCATAGAGATAAGTATGTCTAAGAAATTTGGGAGAATGTAGCAAAAAAGCTCTTTGTAGACAAATATTTAATGCATGGGATGATGATTATGTCATGCATTGAATGTTTTTATTATCTGTTTCGAATGCTAAAATCATGGGAAGAGTCATTCCATGATTATGATAATGCGGAAGGGTCTTATGCTCAGACCTTGTAAGTGCCATGATCTAGCTTCCACATGTTGCAAAAACAATTGCGAAAAAAAAAAATTGCGAATATTTGATAAGCAAAATTTATTCTCAACTATAGGTTTAAACGGAAACAAAATTATAAAAAAGATAATGATCTATAAAAGTTTATTTCTACCACAAGTACCATCAAAAATTTTATTGAATTGGGATTCTTACTAATTAATGACTTTTTTTGTGTGTTAAACATGAATTTTTGTTTATCAAATTTGTCGATAGTAGTTTGGTTATATTATAGCATTTTTAGTGAGAGTTTCTAAGAGAGAGAGAGTGAGAAGAGGTTCTCAAATGAGAACTTTTGAAAATCCCATGAGAACTTTTGAGAATCCCATGAGAACTTCTTATAACATGTGTCTCATAATAATTGATTTAATTATTTTTAAAATTTTATTCTATAATTAATTTTTATAAAAATATTAATATTTCTTTTGTTTGAGAGACTATGAAAATCTGTTTGCAATGATGGTGTTTGGTTTTTTGTTGATTATTAAGAAGATCTGTGAAATTTGATGAAAAATGAAATGGATTGTTTGAGTTTGAATAAGAAATGTTATAAAGGAGATAAGATAAAGATATGAAGTGTTTATGGACTATGAAGCTACGAGAAGATGAGGATATGAAGTGTATTTATAAGAGAATTTGTCATAAATACCACTATTAGCATATTATTTTTTATAAATACCAATTATTTTTGGCCACTTTCAAAAATGCTATTATGAGGCATATCACTTGACAAAAATATCTTTAATGAAAATAATGATTAATTATTTTTAAAAAAGTTATATAATTAATTTTTAATTGGAAATTGCAGAATAATTTTTTGGTGGGAAAATTATGGGATCCTTTTTTGGCAGAAATATTGCAGAAATAAAATTTTTGGTGGAAAAATTACGGATCTATTTTAGCAAGAAAATTAAAAAAATATATATTTTGGCAAACAATTACGGATTTGCATTTTAATGAAAACTACAGAATCAAGTTTTTGGCGAGAAAATTACCTTATAAAACCCTTATAAATATTTTTATAAAACTCTTATATTATCTTATAAAATCTTATAAAACATTATAAAACTCTTATATTACCTTATAAAACCCTTATAAATATTTTTATAAAACTCCTATATTATCTTATAAAATCTTATAAAACTCTTATATTACCTTATAAAACTTTATAAACCTTTTAAGGGATAATAAAATCTTATAAAAATGTTTTTATAAGGTCTTTATAACATTTTTATAATACCATTATAAGCCCTTATAAAACTATATAAGATTATAAGGTCTTATAAAACTTTATAATATAAAACCTTATAAAACATTTTTATACGGTTATATAAGGTTTTATAAGTAATTTTTTCGCCAAAAACTGATTCGTTTCTCGCCAAAAAATACTTGATTCCGTAGTTTCTCGCCAAAATAAAAAAAAATCGCAATTTTCTGTCAAAAACTGATATGTTTTCCTCCAAAAATGGATCCATAGTTTTTTAGCTAAAAATAATTATTTTATAATTTTCTGTCAAAATAAAAAATCCGTAATTTTTCTGTAAAAAAAATTGGATCCGTAATTTTTCCGTCAAAACTTGATTCCATATTTTCCACCAAAATAAAAAATTCGTAATTTTCCCGCCAAAAACATATCTGTAATTTTTCTGCCAAAACTTGATTATGTATTTTTTTACCAAAATTTAAATCCGTTTTCTGTTAAAACTAATAATCTACAATTTAAATTCATATTTAATAAATTGAAATGCTAATTTGTTTTTAGGTTAAGTGATAGTAAGTGTATATTTGTCTTTTTGTCTTTCAATAGTAATAGTTTTGATTATACATGAAAAATAACTAAAAATGTCAAAAAATGAATTATACATGATTTTTTAAAAATGTCAAAATATTTTTAAATTTTCCAACTCTCATATTTTTATTATTTAATATTAATTTATAACTAAAATTTTTAATTTAGTAGTTTTGTATTAATCTTAATTAATAATATTCAAAATATAACATTATTAACTAATTTAGACTTATGCATATTTGAACTTAATAGAAAGATAAATTTATTTAATGATTTATGTAAACATAAAAATTAAAAATAATAATATACAAACTATATAATTCACCTTTTAAATTATTCTGTATTTAATTAATTACAAAAGTTTTAAACCAATGAAATAATGCCATGTGTCTATGAGAAACCTTTACCATGAGTTTTTACCTAAAAATTGATTATACCTTTTTTCTTTATTTTTTAATTAAAAATATCAAAAAGTTCATGAGAAACTATGTGAGATACCCATAATAGAAGTGCTCTTAGAGCATTACCATTAGGTGTCTTTCACTTAAAGACTTTCTATTAAAATTAAGAAAAACATTAAAAAGGGGAAAAAGAGAGAAATTAAGAATATAATAGTCTCTCAAATAAGAGATTCACCATATACCATGTGTACACTTGTCTTTCTTTAATTAATTGAAATTATTTCAACAAAATAAAATTTAATTCAATAATTAACTAATACAACAAATATTATTATTTTGTTATTGAGATACTCAAAATGTATTTCTACCGATTGAAGTGCTCTTAGTATCTAGTATCTACCAGTGGTAACACAATAAATTAATTTGAAACTAACATAAATCAATGAAATAATTTATTACAAGAAAAACAAAAACTGACCAAGCAAAACTAAATGATACAAAATAAATGGTACTTTCATTTTTTTAATAAATGGTAGTTGAGTACTAATATTTCTTTTAGATAAAATATTAAAGTTATAATTATGTAAAAAATAGATTTTTGTTAAAGTTTAGCATATGTTACCGTCGCTTCATAATGATTGAAGCCTGACATTTCATGAAATACACCAAGAACCAAAAACAACTTTTTAAAATACTAATTTTTTAGAAGAGACGTATAAAAAGTCGTTTCTCTCATTCATTAATTAAGTCTTAATGTCTTGTCGTGCAAGTTTATAATGCCCCGTTGGAGATTCTTCTTCTTGATATGAATTAATGGCAGTTTTTATCAAAAAAAAGAAAAGAATTAATGGCAGTTGACAAACAATAATGGTTTAATATGCTAAAATTAAACAAAATAGAACAGTGACTATAATTTTTATTTTCTGAAACGGGTGGCACAACTTTGATTGTCGCAGCTACTTACTATTTTATAAAACTTTTTTTTTCTTTCTATATTTCTCATGATGCAACAAATCAGATTCAGACCCGTGGAATATTCTCTGCTTCATCTCCGTGGATGATTGTAAAATTGATTGGGCTTGTTTTGGGCCTTAAAAATTTCCCAACACTATTAATTTGAGCAAAAATTAAAACAAATCTTTTTTTGGGAAAATCCCATAAAAAACCTCAAACTATTAACATTTTTTTTAGCTAAAACTTTCAACTTTTTTTTATTTCCATATTAAACCTCCAAATCAATAATTCTGCTAGAATAAACATTCAAGTCAATAAAACTGAGCACAATGGAGAGTTGACTAAAAGTTAACAAAAAATTATTTAATACCGTTAACCTCTGTTAATTATTTACTAACTCTGTTTATTTTTTAAAATTTTTATTTATCATTTTTTATTTACATATAAGAAAATAGATTTTACCTTTAAAAATAAAGTATTTGATCCTAATAACTATTTTTGCGCCAACAAAAAATAAACATGAGCCTCTTTCTCTCCAAATTAGGGTTCTTCTTCTGATTTTCAAAATGAGGTACGTGGTTATGAATTTCAGTATCCAATTTTGTTCTTTCTCAACAAATTTATAATTTATCATCATACATTTAGGCGTATGTATGTATTCAGTTTGGGTTTTATGTATGTGTTCTTCTTTTAGATGGTTTAAAGTTTTTCTCTTCTTCTCCATAATCTCAGAATCTGCAGACGTTGTAATTAGGCAATTATAGAGGTTTACTCAAAGTGTGACTTGGTGAATTTTTAGTGATCGAGTTCCTGAGAATGATGATGATCGAGTCAAGTTAATTGATACTCTTCAGGTCGCTCACTAACTCTCTTGCAAAACACAAATCTTTAGTTTAATGTAAATCTTTACTTTAGTTAAATGTTGCAGGATTGGAAACCAGAGAGGCACAAAGAAATAATAAAATCAGGAAGTGTAAGTGCAAGAAATCTGAATTTTCTACAATTATTATTGATTTTGAATTAGAGTAACTAAACCTTTGTGTTTTTGAGTTTCAGGTAGAACCAAGACCTGGTGTGATAAGACTAATGGATGAAGCAAAAGCTACTGTAATAATAAGATATATCCACCTCGAGCCCTCAAGAGGTTGCTGAAGAGTCCATTGCGTTTGAAAGGTGGGAACGAGTAGTAGTACTAGAGGAAAGTTTTTTGAAGCAAAAATCGAAACTCCATTGGTTAAAAGTTGGTGACAATAACAACAAGTACTTCTACAATGCAGTTAAGGAACGACATGCGGTAAATTCCATTCATACTGTAATTGACCATCTGGGTTCAATGCTTACTAGCAGAGAGGATATCAAAGGTGAAGCAGTCCGTTTTTTCTCAGATCTGTTGAGGAACAAGCCAACGGATTTTACTGGAATTTCAGTGGAGGGTTTACAAGAATTACTGCCATTTAGATGCTCCGTATCTCAGCAAGAACATCTCATTTCTGGGGTTACCGACGCAGAGGTGAAGAAGGTCATTTTCTGTATGCCTATGGATAAGTCACCGGGTCCAGATGGGTATACAGTTGAATTTTTTAAGGGAGCATGGTCGGTTATAGGGCATGATCTTACTAAAGCCATTCAGTCTTTCTTCATATTTGGCTTCTTACCGAAAGAACTTAATACAACGATCTTAGCTCTTATCCCGAAGAAAACAGATGCAAGGGAGATGAAGGACTATCGCCCAATATCTTGTTGCAATGTTTTGTATAAGGCCATATCAAAAATTCTGGTGAACCGGCTGAAAACTATCCTCCCTGATTTCATTGCTCTGAATCAATCAGCTTTTATAAAGGACAAGCTTCTTATGGAAAACTTATTGCTCGCAACAGAACTAGTGAAAGATTATCATAAAGAAGGAGTCTCCTCTCGCTGTGCCATGAAGATCGATATTTCTAAAGCTTTCGATTCAGTGCAATGGTCTTTTTTGCTGAATGTGCTCTTGGCATTGAATCTTCCTGTGAAATTTATTCACTGGATTAATTTATGCATTTCTACAGCATCTTTCTCGGTCCAAGTTAATGGAGAGCTGGCTGGGTTTTTTAGGAGCGAGAGAGGTCTTAGACAAGGCTGCTCACTTTCTCCCTATTTGTTTGTGATTTGTATGAATGTCTTATCTGCACTACTGGATAAAGCTGCTGCTGAAAGAAAATTTGGGTTTCATCCAAGGTGTAAGAACATGAAACTAACTCACTTGTGTTTCGCGGATGATAATGGTTTTTTTAGATGGTAAATCACACTCCATTGAGGGGATACTGGAGATTTTTAAAGAGTTTGCTGCGATCTCAGGGTTACACATTAGTCTTGAGAAATCAACCGTCTACATGGCGGGTATCTCTTCTTCTTCTAGAGATGCAATTTTGGCTTCTTTTCCATTTGCATATGGCTCTCTTCCTGTCCGCTACTTGGGTTTGCCATTATTAACTAAGAGGATGTCCCTAGCAGATTGTCTACCACTTATTGAGAAGATCCGTTCATGCATAAACTCATGGAAGCATCGGGCTTTATCCTATGCAGAGAGGCTTCAATTACTAAACTCAGTTATATCTAGTCTCACAAACTTCTGGATTTCTGTATTTCGTCTTCCTAGTGGGTGCATAAAGGAGATTAAGAAGATATGTTCGGCTTTTCTTTGGTCAGGGCCAGATTTAAATACTCGAAAAGCAAAAATTGCATGGACTGAGGTATGTAGGCCAAAGAAGAAAGGTGGTCTGGGAATAAAATCAATTGCCGAGGCAAACAAGGTCTGCTGCTTTAAACTTATATGGCGAATATTTTCAAGGAAAAACTCTCTATGGGTTACCTGGATCCATACGCAGTTGATTCCCTCTGGATCCTTCTGGTCAATAAAGGAAAACACGAGTATGGGATCTTGGATGTGGAGGAAGCTTCTAAAGTATCGAATGCAGGCTAGGGTGTTTGTTAAGATGGAGGTAAGAAGTGGTAATCAAACTTCTTTTTGGTATGACAACTGGAGCTCACAAGGGAGGCTTCATGAAATTCTTGGCGACAGGGGTTTCATAAATCTAGGAATTAAATCTGAGGCCACACTCGTAGACGCTCTCCGGCTTCGTCGGCGAAGGCGCCATCGAAATGAAATTCTGCACATCATTGAGAGTGAGTTGGATAGACTGCGAGAGCTGAGCAGCACAGAAGAGGATGTTGCTATGTGGCGTAGACCAGATGGCACTTTTAAATCAAAGTTTTCTAGCTCTGAGACCTGGGAACAGATTCGCCACGCAGGGCAAGTTATAGAGTGGCACAAGGGAGTATGGTTTTCGGGTGCTACTCCGAAGTACTCTTTTATTTTGTGGCTGGCTACGCACAATAGATTATCTACGGGAGATCGAATACTAGCTTGGAATAGAGGACTTAATGCTTCCTGTATTTTTTGCCAACACTCGATGGAGACCCGTGATCATTTTTTCTTTGAATGCACATTTTCTTCTCAGATATGGGAGGCCTTGATGCGCAAACTATTCCACCAGCACTACACCAATACCTTTGCAGGGATCCTCTCGCTTCTTTCAGGCTCCACTCTTAACAAGACGATCAGTTTTATTCTACGTTATGTTTATCAAGCAACGGTTCACAAAATTTGGCACGAAAGGAATAGACGGAGACATGGTGAAATTCCACACTCATCAGATCACCTCATTGCCTTCCTTGATCGTATGGTTCGTAACAGGATTACCTCCATCCAATCGCTTGGCTTGTCAAAGTTAGAGGATGGCTTCATCGTCTGGTTTGGCTCTCGCACCTAAAAGAGCACATTAAGCCAATAAAAACTCTACTCGCAATTCTGTTTTTCTTTCTTCTGCTCAATACACATTCTAAACAAGAATGCATATAATGTAACAAAGGTTTTGTTTGAATAAATTTTACATTCATACAAAAAAAAAAGATCTACTTTCAAGCTTTGTAAATGTCCTAATCGGTTTTTATTTATGAATTGGTTTTTAAAATGCTACATGGGAAAAAAGTAGCTGTTTGTTCTGCAGCTACAAAGAGTTCAGTTGTCTTATGTCTCGAGAATCTGATCAATCTTGTGAGTTGTTGTTTTCCATTCCTCAATCTCTTATCTACTATGCTTTTGCTGAAATGTTTTTTCTTTATCGGTTATATTTCATGTCTTTAATTAAGAGCGATTCCAAGGACTCGATTGCTCGCAGGTGATTTTCTCTCATTGATTTATACTTGGTTGGCCTTTCTGTGTCCCAACACTTGTTTAAAGTTTGTATATTTGGCTTTTCAGGGGATGATGTAAAGGAGAAAAAACCCGATCTTTCTATATATATATATAACAGCTGATGAGGTAATATAAATCCAAGAAAATATAAAACTTAATAAGTACTAGATAAATTCTGTTTACTTATATTGATTGCAGAAGCTAGGTGTTTCAATAAAAGACTGTTTGGTCATTGAGGAAAGTGGGATTGGTCTGCAGGTAAAAATATCTAATCTTTTTGCTCGTATTCTCAATTTATATCCTTGAAAGCATCCTAAACTCAGGTTCTTGAAGAAACATAAACTCATGTCCTTCTATTCTCTTTTCCTTGGTTTAATAGCAGTCGGAAACTTCTTTTTTCAGGATTTCAAAGAGGTGATCACTGTATACCCTGATCTCAGAAATGTGAAGTAAATACGATCTCACAAGAATTTTTTTAAAAATTCTCTCTTTTCCTCATAACCATTTGCTAACTTATGGTGTTTCCTCTTTCATAGATTGAAAGACCTGGAAGCTCTGCTTCAAACTATAGTCACTACAGCTTAAGACATTTATCAGTTCTTCTGCGATTTTATATTTGTTTTTGTTTACTAAATGTTCACTAATAAAAAGAAGAAAAAGATTCAAATGAATAAATACTAGCAGTACAATACAATCAAGATAAAAACCAAAAAATCCATATAAAATCCATAAAAACTGTCTTAAAAATAGAAAATAAAAATTATAGAAGAAACACCAAAGAAAATCTTTCTTCTTCCTCTTGCTTATCTTCATCATTAGAAGAACCATTAGAAAGATGACAAGCAGAGAATAATGAATCTATATAACACCATATTTCACTATATTTGTGTTGTTTTTATCTCCTGCTATTAGCTACCTTGTTCTTGCTCATATCAGCAAGCTCTTCAACAAGTTTCTTCTCTTCTTTACTCAATCTCTTTGGTATCTCAACTTGCTTAGAATACAATATTTTAAAAATATTTGGTCGAACTTTGAACATCAATTAGAGCACCGTTCATATAAATATAAAACATCTTGTTAATCAAAGAAATTAAAGACAAATGAGCTGACTAAGTCAATACGATGTAACATTCAAAAAATCTCTTTTAAAATCCTGGGAAGTAGAAACTAATTAGGAAAAATAAAAAAGAAAATATTGTAAGACAAGTGGTGGTTGGTTACCTAAGAAAATACCACAATATAACACAAGTTTTTGGCAATAATCCCAAATACAAAAAATGTGAAACGACCATATAAAGGACAAACATCTACTTAACCTTCAGGTTGTTCCTTGGAAGGGCCAGAAATGTCCTTAGCCTGTTTGCCCCAAACATCAAACATCCGGTTAGTATATGGACACTTCAGTATTCCACAACCAACGGGTATGTTAACACTCTTCTTAACTTTCAATGTTTTTTTGTTTTTTTTCCTTTTTTGCGCTCATGTGGCTGATTAGATGCGACTGATGGTTGAGGGGCACTTGAAGCAGCTGAAAAAATGGAATCACTTGACTCACCAAGCTGTGTAGGTTGGCTGGAACTAGCATTTGTATTTATCTTCTGTTTCTTCTTTGGAGGCTGCTTAGAGGTTGCAGAAGCGGTCTTAGTACCTTTTTGTGGTACCTGCTTCAAAGCTACCTTTGAAGGTGTGTTTGAAGCTGTAGTACGAGCTGATCTGGGAGGTCGATGAACTGGTACCTAAAGAGCATAAATGGAATTTTTATATCTCAAAATAGGATAAATAAATATGTCAACATAATAGATTAATGAATGCTTACCTCCTGAGGGTTCTTACGGGGTCGACCCCATTTGTTCTTGTGCTGAATTGCCTTCTTCTCATTTTTGCATTTTACTTGTTATGACCAGCTTGACCACAATTTGAACAATGAATTGTCCTCCCATCTCTTGTTGCCTTTCCTGGGTTTTTTGAAGATTCATGCGCCTCTTTCTTTCTTCTATACGTCTTCGGTCTTCCCGGTGGCCTCCGAAAATCAGGTACTCCAATGGGAATCCTTCCAGTTTTCCTCCAAAGCTTCTCTCCATTCACAGGTTTGATGTTATCTGCATATGTTTGCTTCCAAAGGTCTGTTTCGTAATACGGAGATACATACCTTTTCACATCTTCATCATTGTCATTTATGACACAAACGGCATGCTTGCAAGGAGTTCCTGAAACCATGTCAAACAACAAGGAAAATTATCATTTAACATCATCCTAATGAAACAAAACTGAAATCATCAAATAAATGAACCTGAATCACGTACCTGTGAGATCCCATCAACGACATGCACATTGATGGGTTGTCAAGCTCACAGTATAACCATTATCAAACTCAATAACCTCATATAGACTTGCACTACTTCGTATTGTGCAACAATTCTTCCCCTCAAGCCTTGCTTTTTCTAACACTTTGAGTGTTATAGGTGTCAGCTGACCATCCCATGAATCAGTCTATTTCATCCTCCGAGAGATTCTCTCCATAGTTTGTCTTCTTAGAGTTTCTAGTAGGTTAATGATTGGCTTCAGCCTTGCTTCTCTTATTGTCCTGTTGAAACTCTCTGAGAGATTGTTGTGGACATTCATGCATTGTGAACCCGGATTGAAGAAGGCACGCGACCATGTCTGAGGTTGTGCTTTTAACAAGGCCTCATACGCTGCATGATCATAGTCTTTCAGTAACTTCAGCTTCTCATCAAATTCTCCCTCGTTGTAACTGTAAGCGACAGCCCAGAACAAAAGTTTGTACTCTGAATATGAGTAATTCTTCTTCTAATTTGCATATATATGTCTGGCACACATCCTATGTTCTGCATTTGGAAGTTGATCCACTATTGCATTCACAATTCCCTAGTAATAAACAATAGTTAATTGATGTTTACATTATACATAAAAAAGTTACAATGTATTGAAAACTAACCTTTTGCTTGTAAGAGATGATGGTTATGTGATCTCCTTGTTTCAACCCAAGGTCAACCTTCAACTTACTCACAAACCAAGCCCAAGTATCATTGTCTTCGCCTCTCACAATAGCCCATGCTAATGGATAAATCCTATTATCTGCATCTCTACCAACAACAGCAAGCAGCTCACCTTTCAAATCCCAACGACAAAAACATCCATCAAGCCCAATAACAGGTCGACAACATCTTTTCCAAGTTTCTTTTAGTTCCAGGAAACACATGTAGAATCGATCAAACACCTGCTCACCTCTAAGAGGAATTATACAAATCTAAGTTGTGATCCCTTTATTTGATCTGTGCAGTTCAGCTTCATAGTCCCACAGTTTGGCAAATTGTGTTGCTTGGTCTTCTAGAATTACATCCAATGCAATTCTCTTGGCGTTTGAGCATTTATACCTTGAGACAATGCAGTTATACCTTTCTTTAATAGAGTCTTTGATATCATTTGCTGTCATGTAAACTTTCCGTCTTAACTCCTCTCTGTACAAACTTGCAATCACACCTTGTTTCAATAATCTGACCCTACTGTTTTTAGGGTTATTGTGAACATTATGACACACTTTCACCATCCACTTCTTTATAGGAACTTCCACTGAGCATAAGACCTTCCACTTGCATTTCTCTTCACAGCAAACTGCAGCAATCCTACGGCCCTCAGACTTTGACATCTTTACATCATATTGTGTCTTCAAAGCATACCTCAACAATTGACTTTTGAACTCATCTCTGCTACTGAACTTCTGGAATAACCAAATATAAGGCGCTTGCTCATAGTCTCCATGAAACTGATCTTTTGACTTTTTAGATGGTTCTTTCAATCTCTCCCATTCTTCATCTGTGGATACAGGAGTATCAGGATAATGTTCAGCCTCAAGATCATAATCAGAATCACTATCACTGCGTCTTTCTCTGACCTCTTCTTCCCTAACCATTATTTCCCTCACAATATTTTTTCTTCTACCTTCTATCACTTCTTCTTCCCTAGGAGCTTCAGCTTCTGCATTCTCTGCCTCTTCAAACAAAGATGTGAATCGTCTATCAGCTGCAATATTAGCTACCTCTGGAACAACATCTTCCCCATCATCAACCTCGTCATCAACCTCAACAGGTTTCTCTTTACTTTTTTCTTTTCCAATCTCATCTACAGTATCATTCTCTGATACTTCCACATCCATGTCATCCCTGGGTATCTCTTCTTCTTCTTCTTCTTCTTCTTCTTCTTCTTCTTCTTCTTCTTCTTCTTCTTCTTCTTCTTCTTCTTCTTCTTCTTCTTCTTCTTCTTCATACCCACCTTTTTCATCTTCACCATCATATGCATCGTCTGTGTCATTATGCTCTTTAGCACACTCTTGACATTCATGCTCAATGTAAACATCAAATTCTCTTCCTTCTACAGTTGTAATCAGTCTGCACAACTCTCCATCAATTCTATCAAACGCATACTGAAGCTTCTCCATACCTTCACTCTGCAATTTAAACCAAATCAGAGCAATTGGAACATTCACTTTCCCTTGGATAATGACATCTTCAAAACTACTCCATTCGATCTCTGACTTTTTCCAAACAACACTTTTCAACTCTGTCCTTCCTCCATCATATACATACTTTCCATCCTTCTGCAACATTGATCCACCAAAGTGGATATTAAATTTAAATTCTCGATCCTCACTGCAACTAAGAGAATTTAAATTCATCAATAAGTTTTTTTCGAAGCTTTTTAAGTACACTTGATACCTAATATAAACTGTAATGAGATAATTAAATTTAGAACTAAATAAAAAAGTAATACATTTTGGTAGGCTGTATTAGCACGGATTAAAGAAACAAAGACACATATCCTAAATTAAGTAAAACCACTTTTGAGTCTGAGACAATGTCAACAGAAAATCATCAATACCATATAAAACAATATGCATCAAATATGATTCATGTATCTCACCAAACTCACGTACACAATATAGAAGAAGAGAAAGACTTCAAATAAGCTAAAAGAAGAACACATACATAAAACCCAAACTGAACACATACATACGCATAAATATATGATGATAAATTATAAATTTGTTGAGAAGGAACAAAATTGGACACTGAAATTCATAACCACGTACTTCATTGTGAAAATCAGAGGAAGAACCCTAATTTGGAGAGAAAGAGGCTTACGTTTATTTTTTTGTTAGCGCAAAAATAGTTTTTAAGGATAAAATACTTTTTTTTTAAGGTAAAATTTATTTTCTTATATAAAAATAAAAAATGGTAAATAAAAATTATAAAAAAATAAACAGAGTTAACAAATAATTAACAGAAGTTAACGGTGTTAAATAATTTTTTGTTGACTTTTAGTCAACTCTCCATTGTGCTCAGTTATATTGATTTGAAGGTTTATTCTAGCAAAATTATTGATTTGAAAGTTTAATATGGAAACAGAAAAAGTTGGAGGTTTTAGTTGAAAAAATGTTAATAGTTTGAAGTTTTTTATGGGATTTTCCCTTTTTTTTCATCAACAAGTCTCATGTGAAAATTGAAATATAGTTTTTTTTTTCTCACGGCAAATGGTATTGCAATATCATTCATCCAACGACATAATCAAATTCCTCTCAATTTATCTCGCTAACAACAAGACCAGCTGAGCCCTAATTGTAAGTTTATAAATTTGAGAAATCTTATAAGTTTTGGTTTTTTTTTTTTTTTTTGTAAGTTTTGGGTTTGAAATAATGAAGATATAACAAAATAAAATTTAAGGTCATATCTACAGAAAGCCAAAAGAGGAGTCACTACTAGACAATTCATAATGGCCGTCACTTGGGGGTAAAAAAATGTTAAAGACAAATGAAATGGCAGTTAGGGTACAAATAGTACGTATGTACTACTAAACATTATAATAATTAATTACGTCTTAGTACTTTTTTACTTCGTGATGCGAGCTAACACAAATACGACGTCAATTACGTATGTTCCTTCGTCATGACCAATCTCAATCACAATCTCTACCCAACTCATCATATCATCCATCGATCATGGAAATAAGTGGTCACATATTCCTTGATTTGATCTTAATCACTTCATGATCCATCCTTAATTACTTTTTTCTCATTAATGCAAGTTTTCACAAACGCTATGTATCCTCTAAAAGCATGATTCTCTTGAATTGTTCTAAAGAAATTAAGTGCCTCTAGCACCACTAGCTATGTACACCACATTTATTTTCTCTAGCAGTATAATTAACCCCAAAAACAAAAGTATACATATGTAAATATGTAATAGTCTGCTTAGAAGAAATGGCTGGCTTTTTTTGTTTTGTTTTATTTTCATGAGCTTCCAGTTTAAAGTTAATTAAAAATGACTGAATTGTTACGTCTTTTACTATATACTCCTACTTGATTATTATTTCTGTCTATCTCGAATTGGATCTCATTCTAGGATCTGTAACATATCCTACTTGAATTAAACTCGAATTTTGATATCAAGTTAAATACTATGGGCCGTAAAACTAATTGGCTATGTACTTTATATCTTATGACTAATGGTCCCATCTCTACTCCGTATCAGTTTGTGATGCAATATATAAAGCAAAATATTTGAATAATGTTTAGGTCTAATTCTTAAAAGTTTGGCTGTTTTTGAAAAGTGGATATATGTAAAATCGTTACACGAAAAAGATTCTATATATAAGACACATAAATACACAAGGCAAAAGAGTCAGAGAGGCATCAACGTACAAAGCTCAGAATCCCAAACTTGACTCTTTTCCCCGGACCGAACCCTGACTAAATCAATTAATGACACACATCATCTTTGGTACTTTTCCTGTTCTTCTTCATTGTCTTTTTTCGGTTTCACTCACTCAATTGCAAAAACAACCCAAAACCCACCAAAAATTAAATTTAAATCCTCCCACTACCAATAAAACGAATGTTGCAAAACCCATGCATGCATTGGCCATACATAAATAATATCTAGCAAACCAAATCAAACGATACAAGAAAATAAGGTAAACAATTAGGATCAAACCAAGACCTCAACGGATACAAATATCTCCGTTATAAAATACACACAAACACACATATGACATATCTAAAGTATAATGTGGCCGTACAACATTCATTTTCAGAGCCACACAGAACACACACTTAGATACACCGAAAATAAAAAAGAAAAAAAACAACAGCGATTAAAAATTTATTACCTGTGATGTTGTTGTTGTTGTTCGACGATGGTGATAGTGTTATGACTCATTCTCTGTCTCTTAGCATTACCAGAAGAAGATGTTTCTTCCACATTGCTCTTCTCCATTACTGCCTTCAAAGCCTCCTCTATAGTCCCTATACAGTACTCTTCCTCCACCTCTTCGCCGGAGCTCTCTTCTCCGGTGACAAACAACACGTTCTTGACTCGTCCCCCTACGGTGGTTATCTCCGCCTTAAGCGTTTTGAGACGCATCGCTTTCAACGTTTTGATCATGTCTGGCAAAAGATCTGACCTATCTTCACAGCAAAGCGACGCTTTAATTACGAATCTGCCATCTCCGGTTTCTTCCTCCTCCGTGAAAGCTACCGTTAACTCGTCGCTCTCCGTTGGGACTAGATTTGTCTCGGAGATTACTGATGTCTCTCTCTTCAACTCTTTCACGTGTTGAATCACTTCCGCTAGTAGTGATGCTTTATCCGTCTACATTAAAAAAAAAAAAACATTATCACAAACATATTTGTATATTGATACAAAAACATTTTGTAGTATATAGCACTTTGAACTATTCCCGAGGAGAAAATTATGTGGTCGAAGAAGTGATGATTTGGTCCGGCAATAGGCTTTTTATTCTTTTTGAGCAGCGCCGTTTGTTTCTCTTTATTACATCAATTCACCAAGCAACGACATCGACGTTCCATATTCCATACTTTTTATTTATTCTACAGTCTCTGACTGATTCTCTCTCGGGACTTTAACAAATACACAGAAGATCATCAACATAAAACCTTTGAATAACTAGGTTCCTTTTATAAAACCTAAATGTGAAAAAAAAGAGAGACAAAATGTGACATGAACTTTCATGTCACAGCTACTATGTTTGTCCACTTCAGCTCTACATTGTTTTAATATTCTTTTTTAATTAAAAACATTCATTTTGAATCTAAATGGTGTGTGATATGATGATGAATGTTTTTTTTTTGGTTTTTTTATGTGATGATGAATGGTTTATGTATGTGAAAAATTGATGAATACTAAAAAATGATGACTTACTTTGGTGGTGTTGGGTAATATGCTACGGAGCTTAGCGAGATGATTATTGATTCTTTCTCTTCGTCTTCTCTCAGCTTCACTATGACTCTTTGAGGCAGCTAAAGCTTTAGCATCCATGATCTCTTGCGCTGTCATCTTCCCTAGCTCAGCTTGTAACCCAAAAGGACCCGACCCGGCTTGCACTACCGGACCTAAAGCCTCTGACAAGATCCGAAGCTGTTCATGATGGTGATGGTGATGGTGATGATGTGCGGCTGACGTGGCTCCTCCAAAACCCTCGTAGCCAAACTGTAATCCCTGATGATGAGCTCTACTTCTGTTGAAGAAACTTCCATAGAAAGATGCTGGAGAAGGAGGAGGAAACTGATCAAACGGTGGTTGGATCGAAGAAGGTTGAGGGAGAGACCATATTGGTGAGACTGAATCTTGGGAGAAGATAGTGAATCCGGATCCGACGTTACCGGATGGTCCGAAAGTTTCGGGTTGAGAAGGATCATGATGATGATGAGAGATGAGTTGGTGGAAGAAGAGGTCATTTTGGTAATTTTGTATGTTGTTCATGGCCTCCGAACTGTCTACTTCTTCTTCTTTCTTTGCGCACATATCACTTGTTTCTATGAAGACATAAAAGTCTCCATCTTTCAACTCTTTCTCTTCCTCTTCCTCTCTCTCTCTATATATCTATATATAATCTATATATGTGTAATAGAAAGGAGAGGTTGGTAAAATAAGGTAGGAGAGGAGGTAAAAGTTAAGAGAGTTAAAAAGAGACAAAAGCTTGCTTTCAAATGCTATAAACGCAAACATATATAGGAGAACTCGTATGCTTTTGTATATATCTATGGTACGAAGGATATATGGAGTTTGCAACTTGTGTTTGTGACTTTGGGGTGTGGTGGAAATAATCAAAAAAGGCAAAAAGGTAAATGGGTTTAATTAAGATTCTTTAGATTATCTATCTCTTTATTATACACATATAGTAATTCACTCTATATCTAATTTGGCAATTTGCTGACTTAATTGATTTATATAAAACAAAAATCAAATGTGTAGACCCTAAACTTTATTAGAGATCATATAACATACGTAACAAAATGTGTAGGTATCAATATAAAAAAATTTCTAGAGTGTAGAATAGTGTTTTCTTTTCTTTTATTGATGTAAAACCATGATACTAATTAATAAATATCGACTAGAACATAATGTCTAATGGTTTGGGCTGATTAACAAATAACGACTTGATGTGTTGTATCTCCATCCGAACAAAAAATCTTCATAATGCATATAATATAGTTTACATAATAATGTATTGACAATTTTTTCTTTTTAACAAATATAAAATACATACATCTAGTGGTAAGCCTTTTCTTTGTGTTACCATCTTCATAATATCTTCATCATCATCACCATTATGTCATCATCAAAATATCATTGTATCACCATCATGCCAGAGGTATCAAAATGGGTCAAAATTCATAGGTGGATCGGATTCAACAAGACTCATCAAATTCTTAACGGTTGATTAAAAAATGAATTGATAATAAGTTTTAGATTGATGAATAAAATGAGTTAGATTTGCATAGATAGATGGATTATCCATTTGACCCTTATTTTTAAAACTATAAACAAAACACACAAAAAATGTTATTCGTTTGTTATTAGATTCAACAACATCATCATCATAATGAGATCACTAACATCATCTCATCATCGTCCTAACACAATTTTAAACTCTCGTCAAATTTTTGATTCCAAAATGATCCGCAAAACCATAATTATGTAACTTTTAGCGATTTTCTCTAAAAGTGTAGTTCTCACAAAAAATATTCCCTAATTTCTTGCCAAAAACATATGCTTCGATTGACAACTGAAAAAATAATTGTTCACAATAAAATATTATTTTATATTATGAAAATAGCTAAAATATATTAAATTTTTATATAATAAATTGTTAATTTAATAAGTATATGTGTATATTTGTAATTTAATATTATATTCTGCCATTTGCAAAATTTATCCAATCGCACAAAAGTTTTATTCTGTAATTTTTTATTCTGCAGCATTTCATTCTGTAATTTTTTATTCTGCAATTATGCTATTAAGCAATTATAAATAGTTATCAATTAGAACCATAGTTCCACATTTTTCCACTATAAACACAAAACACAAAACACGATCCCTTCATTTCTTTTGTCAAAAAATACGATTATACAGTATTCCAATAAAAACATAATTTCAATTTTTTTCGTTAAAAATGTGAATTCCTAATTTACCACCAAAAGACAATTTAACAGTTTCTTGTCAAAAATGTGATTTTGCAGATTGGCAAAAAACGCTATTCCGCAATTTCTCGCAAAAAAACGTGATTTTAAATTTACCATTAACTAATCATTAGAATGCGGCCACCTCTGCCGGATTAGGAAAATGTTCTACAAAATAGCTCTACCACAGAGTCAAACCCAAAACCCCTAAGGGCAAGCACATCAAACCACCAATCCACAAGGTCACCACTAGATCACAAGGTCTTCAGCTGTTATGAATAGTTTGCAACTTAGAAAGTCGATTTGTTATGGGTTTTACATACATGGGTGTATAAATTTATATATATAGATATGTGTCAAGATACAAGGATAAACCTTTACAACGTCTGGGTTTTCCCAAATAAAATTGTTTAAATGATATATATATATATATATATATGTGTGTGTTTAGGTGTATGGATGGTTTGCAACTTGGAAAGTCACTCTGCAAGTCGTCTTTGCTTTCAACTTACGGAATGCTCAACTAAAGAGTGTAACTATCAGAGGAATAAAAAATCAAATTAACAATTACTTATTTCATAGTGATCAGTCTAAAATTTGCTTTAATCACAACCGCTTATAGGATAAAGGAGAGCTTGAGAAACACTAAAACCGAAAAATAAATAATATTAAGAAAAACACAGAGTGAACACAAAACACACAGATTGTCGGACCGACCAAAGACTAAAAAAAGGCTGGCCGTATCATCATGACCTTATTCTCAAGCTTGCAATCAAAAAGCCTTTTTACTTTCCTTCGCACTTTCATTTCATTATAAAAGCTCTTAAGAAATTTTGTCTTTTTTTAATAATTCTTTTTTTTCCTTGTCATCATCTTTTGATGAATTCTAATACACAATACCGAAGCTCTGTTGGCAAATTTACATGTATACACACAAATATACATGCACGTGTGAATTTATAAGTATTTCTTTTCGGTTTTTATTTATGAGAAAAAGTATAAGAATATATTTTTAATTTGATGGTGCTACTTTCTCGCTATTTTTAGAATGTAACGCATGGCTAAGACGCATGTTCTACAAATCTCCACCTAGCTCCGATTATTCCCCGTTTAGTTTCTAGGTCCACCCTCATCGTTCGACTAGCGTCTAATCGCTAGGTCTACCTTCGTCGCCAGTTAATTTTTTTTTTTTGGTTATTCAAACATTTAAATTAGAATTTTGTGATATTTTACAATAACTTGTGTTCAAAATTTTAATGAAAATCATAAAAGTTTTTTTAAAATATGTTTTTATGTGTTTACTGTAATTTTAAAAATAATATTTTAGAAAAATTTAATTATAATGGATTAATATATTTTAAAAACATTAAAATAGTCTTAAAACTATAAAACTAATTCTCGATTAATTTCCGTTTAATTTCCGATTTATTAGTAAGGGCTAGGCCCATCCTTGCCATCCGACTAGCGCCTAGCAATTTTTGGAACATTGGCTAAGACAATCAATGGCAAAAACACGGTTCTTGTTAATTTCAGATAAGACCCTTTATTACAAGTTCGCTAGCAATACTGGACTTCAGCTTTTTTTAGTACTTCTTTTGAACTATTGTGTAATAAAGACGTTGCGATTTTTCTATTATAATGTAAGAATTCCTTAACAATAAACAGATGAAGATATGTAGAAAAAGCTTATCAAATCTCTTTGAAATTTATTTTACTTTTTCTAGTATATATATTAAGTGTTATAAGGTTTAAAGTTTGACCAAGCATGGTATTAAACATTAGAGACTGTTTAAATCATATTGTACGGCAAAGAATGTCAATAAAAAGCCTGAAAAGAACAGAATAATTGAACATAGCAATAGAAAGAAAGTAGGAAGGCAATTTTGTTCATGAAAAAAAACAGTGCTCTATCACTTGAGCTTCATTTCCCACGCTAATCCTTTATGGCTTCCCCAAGACCTTTAATCATTTTGTCTTGGAACGTACTCTGTCATTCTCTCTCTCTCTATACATGGCTTCATGCACTTTGTAACTTTATAACCCAAGTAAATTAAAAAAATAAAAAAACTTTAATTAAAATCAAGTTTTAAAGTTTTAACATAATCGAAAGAGTGGACAAAAAAAAAACAAATTTTCTTGGACAATATTTCATATTAATTTGGTCTTATATTGAAAAATCATTAGAGGCTTGATTATATATTAATTTGAATTTTAAATGCGGAAATATTTTTATAGCATAAAATAATTAAAGACAAAGGACTATCGGTTGGTTTTTACATGCACATCCGACCTGTAAAACATATTTTTCATCGTTAGAGCAAAATGAGCATATAAGCTCGTATAAATAACTTCACCAATGTACCATATGATAGATTATATAATTAATGAAAACATTTATAACTTCAAAAAGAAAATTGCCCTTAATCTTTGCTCCGATTTGTCTTTGTGAAAGTTCTTGTATCGGGTTCTTCACAGTACCTTCCCTGTTTTCAGTGCTATATTTTAAACTACATCCTTTTCGGTTCATCTTATGGGTCTGAGTAAGACCACAAATTTCATTCTACATATACATAAACTACATCCTTCAATTAAACAAAAATAATACTAATTTATCTTAATTTGCATCAGTTTTAAAAAAATGTAAAATAAAAATTAATATCAATTGTTTAAGTGATAAAATATTTGTATCATTTGAAAAATGATGCAATTTGATTTTTACATTTGTTCCATATCGCTCAAACAAGTTAGAAAGAAAAAATGACTCCTCCATAAATCAACTCATCACCAAATAATTAGATTAACATATTTATTTTAATTAAATATTAAATAATATGTGAGATTTTGTCAATAAATTTACATATTATCATATAAATTTAAATATTTTTATTAATTTAATTTAATTATGAAAATTAATTAATTTTAACATCAATTATTTATAACCGATGCATTAATGATATGTTAGGAATTTGTCCCATATTAACTAGTTTTTTATATTTTTTTCGAGTTTTTGCTGGTTCTTTTTGTGTCTTTTCAGGTATTTGGAGGCTTTGGAGTATTGATTGAAGATATTTGAGCACATTGGAGCAAAAGAGACGATTTCGAGCCAAAAGACAATTTTTCGCCGCGGAAGCACCTGCTCCGGTTTTGGCGAGCACCTGCTCCCTCCGATTTTACCTAGAAACGTTTTTAAGTAATTTTTAGAAGAATAAAGGCCCAGCCGCCTCCAGAGTTAGATATCACGTTCTATTTTTCGTTCTCTGTTCGTTCGACGTTTTTTGGAGCTTTTGGTTCTAAGACTTGTACCACCTTGTTCTTCTATTTTCTATTTGTATCACTTTGGATTTGCTACTCCAGCTTTGGATTTGTCTCCTCTTGTCGATCAGACCACACTTTGTTTTGAGAAGAATTCTGAACCATAATCTCTTCACTAATAATATGAATTCATTCTATTGCTTGGTTGTGTTTGATTTCGCCATGTGTGAGTAGATCCTTAGCTAGGTTAAGATTTTCAATGGTGATTTAGGGTTTAATGGCTGAGCACAAATAGGATTGGAATTTATATTGTCTTCGCCAATAGAGGTTCATAATGCTTAGATTAAACTGGCCACTTAGTCTATGCTTTTAGGTTAAACTTATTCACGAGAGTGCTCTAGGTTGCTAGATAAATCATTGGTGAGCAATTGGTGCGTAACCAGCGAGAGTTGATTGTTGCGATTGATTGTGAACAGATTGAACCCATTCGTTAATGCTTATCGTCTTCGCTAGGTCTAGACGAGAGTTTCGATATCTAGGTTGTTAGATAAAGTTGTCGATACATCACGAGAATGGGGCGACATTTATTTATGTTTGAATTCTAGACCGGTAGTTACTTAGCCCCTTAATAGTTGCTCAGCCTTGTTTCCGAATCACCAGCGAAACACCTTGACCTAGTGCTTTTCTTTATTGATTTATTACCGCTTTTATTTACTTGCAATTCTGTTTCGAAATCAACCATATCTTTTGTCTTAGCTTTATTTACAAATCTCATAATTTCATAGTGTAACCTTGGTCTCTGTGGATTCGATACCCTCTATACTACTGCGTTTGTCTATGCACTTAAAGAAATATTTAGGGTTAAAACTCGACACATCAAGTTTTTAGCGCCGTTGTCGGGGACCAATTGCGTTACTTTTGATTTTTGATTTTAAATTTAGTATAAGAAACTACTAATTCTTTCTTTTTCCTTTTTTTTTGTTTTTATGTTTTAGGTGCATGACCAGTGGACTCATTACCGCTGACATGGGTGAGCAAGATAATGGACTGGCTGCTCAGTTACAAATGTTTCGGGTTGAGATGGAGCAATTGCGGAGAGATATACAAGAGGTTCAGCAACCGTAGCCTGGTATTGGAGACTCGGAATATCCACATGCCTACTATCATAACCGAGCCGCCATCACACCTCCAGCCATTCAGCGGCAAGACTTCGAAATCAAACCTCAATTGATTTTGTTGGTGAATCAACATCTTTTCCATGGGCTCCCAGCTGAAATTCCCATAGATCACATCTAGAATTTTGAGGAAATTTGCAGCACCACGGGTTCTAAGGGAATACCAAGTGAATTCTTGAAGTGCAAGTTGTTCCCGTTTTCACTTGCTGACAAGGCATCTCGATGCTGAAGTCACTACCACCGGGCTCGTTGAAGACATGGGCTGAATGTAGAGTATCATTCTTGAATCATTTCTACACCAAGTTAAAAACCGCATCCTTGAGGAACAAGATATCTTTATTCCAACAGCACTCCGGGGAAGCTTTTTGTGAGGCTTGGGAAAGGCTGAAGAAATATCGTAGAGAGTGTCCTCACCACGGATTCAAGGACGAGCAGATTCTGGAAATTTTCTATGATGGTGTTGAGTGGGATTATAGGAATACGCTGAATGCGGCTAGTAATGGCAATTTTATGACGAAGACTAGAGATGGTGCTTTTGAGCTGATTGAGAACCTTGCTTCGAGCTCTAGCAACAGATCTCCTGAGTTTGATAGGTCCAGAAAAATCAATAGTGTGGACACTCAGAAGATTGAGGAGCTGACAGCGAAGGTAAACATCCTTCTACGCGAGAATCAAAGACCGGTTAAGTTCGTGGAAGAGAATGGGGATGCACCTATTTTTTAAGAGTTTGAAGAAGATAATGATGCTGGTATACAAAAGGTTAATCACATGAGTGGACATGAATATATGTAGAACCATGGGTTCAACTCAAACTACTGGAGCCACCCGAACCTTTCTTACCAAAGCACTAACATCGAGAACGCACATGATCAGGTTTATCCACAGTAAGGAGGGGCTATGAATCAGTTACCACAACTCAGGGTTTTCAAAAGTTTTACTCCAGCAACACTCAGGGGAAGCAGTACGTCCCTAATCAGAATCAGAATCGGTTCCAAGGAGGAAACCAACAACAAAACACCCAATTCGCTACACCACCACAAGCTGTCTCCGCGCCTACATCTCAAGATGAGTTGAAGAGTCTTATGCAGCAACTCATGGTAAACCAACAGAAGGCGTCTACTGAGATTAATGCCAAGGTAGATCACATGTACATTGATCTGAATGCTAAGTATGAGGCTGTTACGGCGCATCTGAAGAAGCTAGATATACAAGTAGCTCAAACCGTCGAGGCTATTAAGAGACCAGCTGGAGCTCTTCCAGGTAAAGGAGAATTGCCCAGGAATGAATGTCATGTGAATGCTTTAGAGTTGAGGAGTGGAAAGTTGCTGGTACTGCCTACGAGGATAACCTCCCACGAAAAGGCTAAGGAAAAGATTACCGAACATCAGGCTCAAGGGAGCGATTTTTCTGTGAAGAATGGACATGTTGAGATTGGTTCAAGCTCAGAAACACCTTTGGGAAGTATTCCAATCGATTCTGAGAAAAAAAATTCCGAGCACCCCAATTCTGCTCCGGAGCACCTGCTCCTACAGGGTGTTTCCACGATAATTCCAAAAATTTTGCCAGAGCGAATTTATGTACCCAGGGTTCCTTACCCAGTACCTCCTATAAATCTCAGGTATGAGTATGTCAACTTCGTAGAGTTTAGAAGTGGAAGAGTGTTGACACCGCCAATTAGTCCTAAAACCGTGGAGAAAGATAAAGAGAGTGCTACAGAGCACAATACCCAAAGGAAAGCTCTAGCCACAGAAGAAATACTGATGGAACATGACTCACACTCAGGAACACAGGTTGAACCGACTCCAGCTGATTCTCAGACCAAAACGACCGAGTAACCAAACCCTTCTCGGGAGCACGTGCTCCGACAGGGTGCTCCAGCCAAATCTGCAGAAACTCCTCCAGAGCAAATCTACATGCCTAGGATCCCTTACCCAGTTACTCCAAAGAAAACTCAAAAAGATTTTGAAGACGCGAAGTGCATGGAGGTAATGGAAGCTCATGAACTTAAAGAGGTAATATATTGGGTTTCACCAATCCAACTAAAAGGTACATGCGATTCAACCCTTGCAATTCATAATTTTGAGGATATTCAGTTGCCTAAAGTTGTTGGAGATGAAGTTGACTATTCTGTGCTGAACTCGTTTACTCCAGAAGTTGACTTTATTTTTCCATTAAATGCATTTGATTCTGTTGGACATTCAATCATCCAAGAATATTTCAAGATATATGCTACAATTGTAGTAAACTTCATTGGTGAATGTTTTGTCTATCTACCATGGGCAATTGTGCGTGATTTTGCAGAAATTATCTATTGCCTTAACAGGAGAAAGACCAAAGGACTATTGGCCCAACCTTTTGATTCTCATGATTAACACCTTTCGTACATAGGTCAAGCTATAGACCTTAAACAAGCGCTTGGTGGAAGGTGACCCACTGGTAAGATTATGTACATATTTTTCTAAATTTGCTTTTATTACTAATTTTGTTTTTAGTTTCATAAAAAAAAAAAAAAAAAATTGGTGAGCACCCTGCACCAGTTCGAGAGCACATGCTCTGCTAAGGTGCTCCGCATGCAAGAACCGGAACAGAAGTTGAAATCCAATCCTCAACACACAGCCCCAGCCTTTGCCCAGCACCTCCGACACGAGCCAGCTCCGGCGACAATAGAAGCAAAGAGCCGGCTGTGATGATCCAGACACCGCTACAACGCGGTGAATTCTATCCACACTTTCTTTTACCATTGTATTATCCATTTTTATCTTTTTTTATTTTTCAGCCAATCTTTCGGTTCTTTTTCACACCGAGGACGGTGTGATTTAAGTCTGGGGGAGCGGTTAGTTACTAACTCTTTTTCTTTGTCTTTGAGTCTTATTTTTGTGTCTTTCGTTATTGTCTTTGTCTAGGTTCGACTCAGGTCCAGCTGCTTGCAGCTAGGTGTCATTTTCCATTTTTATTTTTATTTTTATTGAGTCAAATTTGTTGGGGAATTATGAACTTGATCTATTGGATTTATTTTCGGACTAAGGATTACTTGTATGACTCACAGTTTAGCCAAAGTTCTGTGTCGAAAAAGGCATTGGGTGGATTAAATATTCCCCAAAGGTCACACTCAGCGGGAAATAGGTTGAACCAATGTCATCTCTAATTTTTATTTGGTTTCTAATCTTGACTTTTAATTTTTTTCTCAGGGATTTGATGTACATTGGGCAAGACCTATTCGAACCATAAAAGACACCTCAACTCTCCACAAAGTATGCTCTTTTCTCTTTAACTCTTCTCTCGGTCCGACATTCTAAAAAAAAAAAAAAAAAAAAAAAGGAAAAAGAAAAGAGGTTTCAAAGCAACAAGTTCAAGTGAACCAAGGGATGATGCGTAAACCCGTGTATCCTTTGTGACCTCATGAAAAGCTTGTTGTAAGGGAAACTAAAAGTTTCAAAGTGAACCAAGTGATGATGCGTAGACCCGTGTATCTTTTGTGACCTCATGGAGATTCGTCCTATAAAAAAAATAGTAATAAGAAGAAGCATCAGAAAAGTGATGGCTGTGAGGCAAAGCCTCAGTAAAAAAATATGTTGTTGTGTTCGGAAGAGGAAAGAGTTAAGAGAAGAGCATGCGGGAGAGAGTCTTCGGTTAGAAGAAGTCAGCACCCTTTGGGCCGATTTCCCTTGGTAAGATCACTGTACTTTTTATTTTCATTAATCTACGTAAGAGATGACAGTGGGAATTCCAAAAATTCTGTTGGGTTGTGAGTTATTAAGGTTAGGTTATGAACCCCACGGCTAATTACGGTACATGTCCTAAGGTCCAGTGAAGAAGGTATGAAGTCCGAATTTATTTTTCCAACAAGCAAGTGAGTTCCCGTGATTTTCAAAACTTCTTCTCAATTCTTGATCCTAGTTTGTTTGAGGATAAACAAAGGTCTAAGTCCGGGGAGTTGATATGTTAGGAATTTATCCCATATTAACTAGTCTTTTTATATTGTTTTCGAGTCTTTTCTGGTTCTTTTTGTGTTTTTTCAGGTATTTGGAGGCTCTGGAGCATTGATTGAAGATATTTGAGCACATTGGAGCAAAAGAGACGATTTCGAGCCAAAAGACAATTTTTCACCGCGGGAGCACCTGCTCCGGTTTTGGCGAGCACCTGCTCCCTCCGATTTTACCTAGAAACGTTTTTAATTAATTTTTAGAAGAATAAAGGTCCAGCCGCCTCCAGAGTTAGATATCACATTCTATTTTTCGTTCTCTGTTCGTTCGACATTTTTTGGAGCTTTTGGTTCTAAGACTTCTACCACCTTGTTCTTCTATTTTCTATTTGTATCACTTTGGATTTGCTACTCAGCTTTGGATTTGTCTCCTCTTGTCGATCAGACCACACTTTGTTTTGAGAAGAATTCTGAACCATAATCTTTTCAATAATAATATGAATTCATTCTATTGCTTGGTTGTGTTTGATTTTGCCATGTGTGAGTAGATCCTTAGCTAGGTTAAGGTTTTCAATGGTGATTTAGGGTTTAATGGCTGAGCACAAATAGGATTGGAATTTATATTGTCTTCGCCAATAGAGGTTCATAATGCTTAGATTAAACTGGCCACTTAGTCTATGTTTTTAGGTTAAACTTATTCACGAGAGTGCTCTAGGTTGCTAGATAAATCATTGGTGAGCAATTGGTGCGTAACCAGCGAGAGTTGATTGTTGCGATTGATTGTGAACAGATTGAACCCATTCGTTAATGCTTATCGTCTTCGCTAGGTCTAGACGAGAGTTTCGATATCTAGATTGTTAGATAAAGTTGTCGATACATCACGAGAATGGGGCGACATTTATTTATGTTTGAGTTCTAGACCGGTAGTTACTTAGCCCCTTAATAGTTGCTCAGCCTTGTTTCCGAATCACCAGCGAAACACCTTGACCTAGTGCTTTTCTTTATTGATTTATTACCGCTTTTATTTACTTGCAATTCTGTTTCGAAATCAACCATATCTTTTGTCTTAGCTTTATTTACAAATCTCATAATTTCATAGTGTAACTTTGGTCTATGTGGATTCGATACCCTCTATACTACTGCGTTTGTCTATGCACTTAAAGAAATATTTAGGGTTAAAACTCGACACATCAATTAACATCAATTACAAACAAATGATACAACTATGTAGCATCAATTGTTAGATCTGTAGCAAATCTTAACATCATTTATATAATATTAACATCATTTGTTTGTAACTAATGTTAATTTACATCAATTACAATAATGATGCAATATTTTTCTCAAGCGATGCAAATATTTTGCATTACTATTTCTAGAATCATTTACATAAATAATGCAAAATTATTTTACATCATTTGTAAGTAATGCAAATACACAAAATAAGTGATGCAACAAAACTCTTTTTGTAGTGTTTTTAAAATGTGGTTTAATAGTGCCAGCAGCCATAACACACACTACAAAAAATGGTTTATTGCATCACTTAAATTACATCAATCAAATAAACCATACTAATTTAAGTTACTTATTAACAATCGATACAAAAATTAAGAATTAACATCAATTACAGTAAGTGATGTTATTTGACATCAATTAAACAAAATTGATACTAATTTATATTAATTTGCATTAGTTAAAAAATACAAAATAAAAATTAACATCAATTCTTTTGAGTGATATAAAATTTGTTTCATTTAAAAAATGATGTAATTTTTTTCTTACATTTGTCCCACATCGTCAAAACAAGTTATGAAAAGAAAATAAATTTTCTATAAATAAACTCATCACTAAATAATTAGTTTAACATGTTTATTTAATTAAATATTAAACAATATGTGAGACTTTGTCAAAAATTTACATATTATCATATATATTTAATAATATTTAATATTTTGATTAATTTAATTATGAAAATTAATTAATTGTAGCATCAATTGTTTACAGCCGATGAAATTATAACATCAATTACAAACAAATGATACAACTATGTAACATCAATTGTTAGATATATAACAAATACTAACATCATTTATATTAACTGATGCAAATTTAACATCATTTGTTTGTAACTGATGCAAATTTAATATTCTTTATTTGTAATTAATGTAAATTAACATCAATTACAATAATGATGCAATATTTTTCTTAACCGATGCAAATATTTTGCATCACTATTTCTACAATTATTTACGTAAATAATGCAAAATTAGTTTGCATCACTTATAAATAATACAAATACACTAAATAATTGATGCAACATCCTTTTTTTTGTAGTGACATTTTAAAATAAGAGCCAAATTGTTTGTGCTGCAAGATTGGGCTTGGCCAGCTTAGTTCAAAAACTGGCTCTGCTTAAAAAAAACATATACTTTAGTCAACCTGTTCAGTTACATCATTTAAGTATTATGACACGATCAGTCAAGATGCTTGATACAAAGCATTACTGAGGCAAATCTCTGGAGAACTATACTTATTATATCCAGTCACACTCTGTTAGAGAGAACCAAATAAGATATTTATGAGAATCAAAGATTTCCACACTATCAAAGCACCCGATCATATATAAAGCATATTTAGTTAGTCTTCTGCCCAAACCTAATGATGTATTTATTGGTTAAACCAATTCTTTTAAATTTCCACATTCACAAAAGATCCAGTTATAACAGTTTTGGTTATACGAAAAAATACAAATGTTTTTTTTTATGGCTATATATCAGAGACGTCTATGCATTTTATTTATGGAGTGGAAAAGAAGAGTGAAAGAGAAGAGATCTGGAAACAGAAAAGTAAAAATGATAAAAGAGGGAGAAAAACAAATAGACGAAATAACTCAAATAAAGAGGTTGACCGGCAAAGTGCGGACAAAAACGCAGTCTTTGTAAGAAGTTTGGTTAACAAAAGTAAAAAGAGGCCAAATCATAAGACCCAACATATAACTTTTTTTTGTTTTGTCTATAACAAAAAAAAAATCACAGTTGCATTTCTGTGTTTTACTTTCACCATTTTAATTTCAATAGGCTTCATCTTTTACCATTTTGGTATAAAATTGTTGGTGATTTTTATTTTGTTTCACACCATATGCTTATTGGCTTATAGTATCAAACAACGCATTTTTTAATACATCATTCAAAAATGAAAGATATGAGAGATTAACTGAATATAAACAGTTAGAATTTAAACGCTATATTGAGTTGGGTTGAAGAACAAAAACTTTCTGTGGTTTTGGGTTGAAATTTTTGGTTTTAATGTTGTTTTACAGAGGGCTAAAATCTGTATATTTAGCAGTAAAATCGAAACTTTGATCAATTACCCAAAGTTGATATATAATTGTTTCTACCCTTGTTTATTTGATAAAGGAAAATTAGAATAAGCTTTAAACATCCTAATTTATAGACTTCAGAAACATCAACCATATTCAAATAGTAAGCATATATATATAGATGAAAGAAGAAAAACTAAATATATTTTCTAATATTATAGCTGGGTCAGCTAAAATAATAAAAGCGACATTTTTTGGCAATCGGCATCATGGCATTATGCTTAGTAAATCAAGTGCTCCTCTCTAGCTTTTGCCTCCTACATTAATTTTGACCATTTCCTTTTCGACACATCTTGGGAATGACTAAATTCCATGATTTTGTTTCTCAATATTTTCCACTTTACTATATTCTCCATTTATGACTTGCAACAATATACGCAAAAAAAAAGACAAAAAACATTGATATGCATCGTTTTAACTTGGTACATATTTTGGTGCTAGATTCAGATCGGTTAAATTTGGTTTGTAAACTGGTTTATTTGGCGAGTCTAGTAAAGGAGGGGCTTGTTCTCAAATCTCAATCAGAAGGTTTGGCAGAGAATTTTTGGGTTTGAGAGTAAACCGGATTTCTTAGGAATAAGAATGCTACAACCGGGGTTATTAGGTTTTTGCAACTGATTATGTTTCTAATTAATTCGAAAATTAAACCTGACATTTTTTTACTTTTTTTGGCTATTTCTGAGGGACACATTAGACACAGATCTCGACTTGTGACCCACCGAAACTGAATTCCAAACAATCTTTCTTTCATTCTTACATCTTCAACCTTTTTTTCTACATAAACCTACAATTCTGAGGGTACGTACAGATCATATATGTGAGACCAAACTACAAAAGAGAAGGCAACATGCGAGATAGAAATTCTCGAAATACCAGCATCGAGAAATCATGTAGACATACTAACAAAACATTGTATTTGAGTAAGGTCAACGTATCATATAAGTTTTGATGAGACCGAATTTTTTTTCCTAATAGTTTTTTTTAGTTAATATTAAACTTTAATTTGAAAACTCATTCTTAGAAAATAGTGCATATTCATTTGTTTATTATCTCTCATATTTTAGTCGTATCTATTTAGTCTGAAAATGAACTTACATGAAATGATAGAGAAGACACAAGAATCGCCAGATTCTTTCATGTCTGTCAAACTATTAATGTTTCATCGACCGGTTGGTTGGGAGGCCTTATAACATCTCAAAGATTACTTTTAGTGTTTTACTTATTCTTGGTGTATCAATTAGTTTTCTTCCACTAAGAAAAATAAAGAACAAAGGGTCAGTTCTTGGTCACACGCATGGGTCTATTGGTCCCCTATTCTTTTTCTTCTTTCGTATCTTCTCAAAAGTCTATTTACGCTGTTTATATATATATATTCAAATGACTGATGATCGTTGCACCACCACAAACACACACCATTAGCACATCAATCACCACTAATGGACGATTTCCCCAAAGAATATTGCGTCACCTCTATCCTATGATTACGTTTACGTAGGACTCGTGTGTTTATATCATTTATAACTACATTTTGGGTCTAGAGGATGTTCCATAATTACATAATTACCATAAGATGAAACTAAACAGTAAACAATAAACTAGCATAAGATGAAATATAACAGATCATTTCTATATTGAGCTGGAGGCCATGGTCTTTGTCCCGTTTCTTCCATGTGTTTGGACGGATTTTTTAATAAACCTTTAAATTCTAAAAACTGATTGTGTTTGCCCATCAAACAAATAATCGTTTTTGAGATTTTTTTTTTAGTCTTCGCTACTCTGACTTAGATTTTCGAGCCGGTGATTAAAGTTTAAAAGTAGTTGTTGACAGAAAATTTAAGAAATTAGGAATGTCCTAGTTAACAAAATATATATTTATATAAGTAGAATGTTTATACTAGAAGTCATATATGTACTGTGTGGAACAATGACAAATGTTTCGAAACACCTGGAGAACGTATGTCATCATTAACACATCTGTAATCATCATACACCTATATATGATATGTGTGATTACTGATTAAGATTATATGTAATGTATATTGACATTTAGATATATATAGTCTCACACTTACACTACTGTTACATTTATGATTTATATAATGAATTAATGATCACTTAATGGCTCATGTATCAGTATCTTACAGCACTATAATCGTAATCTTCCCGTCCGGTCTATTTTTTCTTAATAGAGGGGATAATAATATAAAGATAGAAGAATAAGACTATTAGTGGAGAACAAGAAGACACAAAGCTAAATGCAAGAAACTTATGTGGTTTTAGTCATAGGTTAAACATTATGAGTTTTGTCTATCTGGTCTGGAAAAGTAATGTTTACAAATTATTAACCTATTATATTCTAGATATAATTATCTTATGGGGATAGTCAGATATATATTTCCTTAAACATTCTTCCATTATATGTGTCCCCGAGGTAAGACAATGGTTTCTTTTTGGCCCGATAAGCACTTCTAACAATCTATTTGCTATCATTCTCACAAAGCAGTGGTAACACTCTTTGACGTATATGCAGCCAACTAATTTTATACAAAACAGAAAAAAAAATGAAAAAGGTAATAATGGCTCCTTAATCATGGGTACCTCCTCATCACATTTAACTTTTGTTTCAACCATGATCATCACATCTAGTAGACATAGTTAATCAATAAAACTCCCTCACGTCATTTTGTAACGCACTAAATACCCTCAAATCTAGCTTGTCAATATTTTTTGGCATTTGTTGTTCTATCGATTTTTTTTTGTTTTTTAGGGTCTAATTTGATACTTCTTAAAAAAGCTAAAGATTAATTAGTTTCTCGGTTAACCTTATAAACCAGCAAGATTTTTTTTTTCTTTCTAAATATATTTTATTTTAAATAAAACTATACATAGCTTTTGAAAAATGCCAGAAAAAGGGAAGAAAGTGGAATCATAACGAGTTATTTCTTATTGGCAAAAAAAAAAAAAAAACGAGTTATAATTCTTGTGTCTTGTTTGTCCCCGCACACTATTACTATTAACCGTTTCCCACTATATATCGCTTACCCTAAAATTATTGTAGATTCAACTTGATCGTTTAATTGTGGATTTAAACTAAAAAAGAAAGTAATTAAAAAAACAAGTGCACTTAATGATGTAAATAGTCAAATTAGTATTAAAATAAACTTTCATGCACCATCATATTTTTTTATAAACGATTATTTTTTTTTATAAATTTCTTATACATATTTGTTTCACATATGTACTTCGACCATGGAATATTGAAAACATGTCTATTGTGATTCGGAGTTTAATTAGTATCGACACTTTCAAGTTAACCGGGAACTAATGTGTCAAAATCATATAAGAATAATCCTTTGTATAATTGTATCAAATCGTAGAAGTTACATACACACAAGCATGCATATAAAGGATGAATAGAGTCGAAAGTGAAACTGAATCTTTCTAAGTACTGTGCTTTCTTTATACTTAAATAGGCAAAAATGTCTTTAATTCAGGACAAGGATATCATCATAGTCACCCTCGTTATCATTACAACCCTATTCTTCCTATACACATAAATTGGTTTCAATTAAAAAATCAATTGCTAATAAGTGGAGAAACACGTATCTTTTAATTAGTATACTACATTTTTGTTTTTTTTGGTTAGAATTTGTATTTCTGTGTACTAGAACCTGAATTCATTATTTACCTTAGAAGATTTTGGTAGTTCTACGACTGTTCTTTGTCCTCCTAGGGGGCATGCGAAGTTAAGAATCAGGATATGAACGTAAACCCTGGAAACGTTGGGGATTTAAAATATTGATGGATCGGTGTTGAGGGTGAGGTCACGTTGCAATGTCACATCAGAGATTTTTTATGGAGTCATCTTATCGCCGAAGTTTTCAACAAACATAGTTGGGTCGAACATGCGACACGAACAAATGGTCAGACCATATTTGAGAATTGAGATGACTAAGATGTGTCATCCTTAAATTCCTTTCGAGCGCTAAAATAGATTGGGATTACATCCAAAATTTAGTGATTATGGAATATGGATATAGAAGAGTGATATATGTTTTGAATTGGATCCACGGTTCAGTATGCTTTCTGTTATATGCGGTGCTAAGATTTGCAAATCGGGTATATGGTTTTCCCCCAAAGGCAAACCCAATTTGGATATATATGAGATCTAAAATATGATCTTAAGACATGTGGTGTCATAACATATGTTATGTAAAATTTCTAGAAAAGTATATGTAAAAATTGATTTTTCTATTTTATAATATATATATATATCTCTATTTAAAAACATTATCTAAAATGTTAAATTTTTATATATTTTAGACTTCTTTTTTTTTTTTTTTTTTACTCAGATCAAGATATCCGTGGATTCATATTATTGAACGGATATATGAAAGCCGTATATCTGAATCCAGATATTTATTTCACGAATTCGGATCCATATGCGTCTTACTAATAAAGCTTATGCTAAGCTACTTCAAAAGTTTGATGCCATTACTAATCTGATAAGGAACCGTTTATCGTATCTTGAGTGAATTCATCCAATTGTCTCAACATTCAACAGAGATGTCACTGATTTGGTTCTCAAGTTACTTTGCCCAATCACAAAGCAACTGTCCAGCTATTTTTATAGAGATTTTATTCAAAATGCTTATTGATGTTTTTTTTTGGGTTATTCAAAATGCTTTAAAAGTGGTTCCAAACTCTTTTTAAAGTTCACTAATGAACCAATTGAGTTTTCACTAGTAACTGTTAGTTAGGTTTTTTCCAAAAATTGTTACGTAGGTTCCATGTTCATGTTTCACTTGGAAGGAACTATTACAGTCCTGACGAGGAGATATACAGCATATGGTCATCTTTGATCCAAAATTTTTCAGTTGAGCATAATAACAAATATATAAAAAATTCATCAATTATCTAAACAGGATTCCATCGAAGAACAAGTTCGCCCTAATTCTCTCAGACACGTTTTCCTAGGCGCCTCCATCGCAGATTTGTTCCGACCTCATCTCCTCCTCTGCTCGTCGTTTCTTCCCGTTCCTTCTCTTTTGCACGCTTCCGCTTGGGTTGAGTCGAGCCTTTCTCCGGCCTTTTGGCCGTGAGAAAAGGGCTGACGTTTCTTTTGCCGTTTTCTCTCGCCACTGTCTTCTCTCTGTTTCAAGCCACCTCACGGTTCTTCCTCATTCAGTCTAGGAGTTTTCGAAGCTCGCCCCTCTCTCACGTTCGCCATGTTTGTTGCTATTTCCGGAGCTCTTCCACCGGAACCACCAGATCTCCTTATACCGGATGCTCTTGGGCCTTTTACTAGATGTGTTGTGTGTCTCTCCCGTTTTCCCACCAGTATGGCTGCCGCGCTTTCAAAGCCGCCTTATCCCTCTCTACTCTCTTTACTCTCTGTCACCAGGTTCTTAGCTTTAAGAACGGGTCCCTTGTTTTCCGACACCATCTCCTTCTCCAGTTCTCCTTTCCTCCCCCACTACTCCAGCTAATATTTCCGAGATTTACTAACGTATTTTTGGTTGATGCGTTGTGTTCTTTACTTTGTTCTCTAGGGTTTTCTGGTGACCCTTCTCTCGCCTTGGTGCGAGCATTTACTGCTATATGCAGTCTCTTTACTGGAGTATGCAGGTTCTTCTTTGGAGTATTCAGATTATTTCCCTCCCTTTCGTGGCAGCTGGAAGAGTGTTTAGGTCCGAGATTTGTTAACGTATTCATGGCTGATGTGTTGTGTTCTTTGGCTTGTTTGTTTGGGTTCTCTGGTGACCCTTCTCTCGTCTTAGTGCGAGCTTTTACTGCTGTATGCAGTCCTTTTACTGCAGTATGCAGGTTCGTCTTTGGAGTTTTGAAGTCATTTCCTCTCCTTTTGTGGCAGCTAGAAGACTTCATGATTAATATTTCCAATCCTCCCGTCAATCTGGCTTTGATGGACATTTGTTGTCCGGATTTCTCCTCTATGGAGTTTGTTTTCCTTCCAATTTTATCACTTGTTTTAAGTGGTATTGGTTCAGGGAGCATTTGGTTGAAGATTACAGTTACTACGGTCTCTGTATTATGCAAAGGCTCAGCAAAAGGGTGTTTACTCGTCTATGATTTTGCATCCGTTTATGTGATTGTTAATTGTGCACTTGATGCTGTTTCAATCTCAGGGTTTAGACCACTAAATGTGTTCACTAATTCTCAAGGCGTCGAGTTTAGACGACTTTTCCACGACATTGGTAGCTTGAGCGATTGACTGCCTCTATCTTTCCGCATTGTCTTATTTGCTTCAATGTAGTAGTTGTTGGTTTGGCCATGATGGCTTTGTTTTCATGTACTGTGATCATTTTCTCTTTTCATAGAGATTGATACTATAAATGAGGTTTGACAAAAAAAAATAAAAATTCATCAATTGAAATTTCTTAATAGGCTAGTTAATCAGCAGTAATTGGTTTTGAAACATACGGCCAAAGAAACGGCTCGACAATAATCTTTTTTTTTTTTTGCTAATTTTTTTTGTGGGTCATTATTGTGAAATACATATACATTGTATCTTTCTATGGCAAAAAAGAATAGCAACATGAACTTTCAGCCCCTTTGTTTTGGTAGTACCACACGAATGTTAATTGTTAACATATGCATCATGCATGCTTATAATTAATTTGCATCTACATGTGCATATAAATGTGCCTGCGAGTGTTTATATTGTGTGAGTAATTATATATAAGTATACAAAAAGTGTGCGTGTGCGTGTGCGTGAGAGACAGATCGTACATCTCGAAACTTCTCCGTTGCTTCAATCGGACGTCTCGTACCACATGCATTTGCATGATTGCTTTTGTAGTTAAATTGTGACCTTTTTTCCCTATAATTATTTTCAATAAATTGATAGATTTTAAAGAAATTAAAAACCAGTTGACTGAATTTACATTTCATAAAATGTTCCGGTTACCATTGCGTAACATATTTTGCTGTAACGAAAGAAATGTATATAAATACTGACTAGAAAGATAGGGACTAAGGTTATACAATTGTCGAAAGAAAAAAATGGTTTCACCTCTCAAAATTTGTAATTACTAAGTCAGAAGAGTATATGTTAAAAGCCCATTTTTGACATTTTTTTTACATATTCAACAATATTGTTTCCAGTTATATGTTATAACGAAAAGCCTGCTATCCAATAAGAAGAAGCTAAGCCCATTTTCTAGTGCCAAAGAATGAGAGTGGCCCAAATTTTCGTTTTCCATTAAATTTTTACATTAATTTAATCAAAGCATATTGTTATGGAGTACTGGTATAGTTGTATACAATGCAATCAGGTATATAACCTTCTTCTTAAAAAAACTTCGTAGTTTTGGTTGGATTTTTCAAACGCATTATGGTGTTTATTTTAAAAATTTTCATTTTTGATAAAAATTTAAAATTTCCTTTTTTCCGTCCATAATATTCAGAATTCTTGTTTTCCAATTTCCACCTATAATTTCCACCTATATAAGTGTGAATAATTTATTGACATAATTTTACTATATGTTTATAAACTTATATATATTCTGCTATATTATATACAAGAGTTGTGGAATTTGACAATGATAAATTGATAATATCACAAAAGTATTTGAATCGCACCTAGAAATATTGTTTCTGGTTTAAAATTCGAGTGATTAATGTTTGAAAAATTCATCTGTTCGAGATGCGAACAAGGACAGATGAACATATAATTGCCACACTGTGTGTCGCTTATTAAAGCCCACCCAAACACATATTTCCCCTAACATATAAAACCAAAATAGCCTATAGTCTACATCCACGCACACATGTGAGATGTCAAATTGAGATATTATGATCTTCTGGTAAAGTAGTAGTTGTGCCTGTGTTACGACAATTTGTAGAACTTTATGATACATTTTTTTATAATTCATTAACTGTATTTGGTTGATATATAAGAAAATATAGTTTCGTATTTATAATTTTATCATCTAGATTCATCATACTGATTTAAATCTACATAATACATGCATGTTTTTTTGTTTCTTTCAAAAATACATGCATATGTGAGCGTTAATCTAAAATGACTTTATCTGTAAAATTTAATCAGTTATGTCCCTCTCCTATAAATTCATTATAAAATAACGATTTTACCCTTAATGAAATTAGAAACTGACCAAATAAGGGTTAAATAACATTGAATTGTAAGTGTTTCGACGAAAAACACAGTACCTCAGTGGTTCGAGTCTGTTGTGCGCGCCCAAGTTCGAAGCTGGTTACGTGCGTCCAAGGTTCGAATCCTCAATTCCGAGTATAATTCGGTACAACTGGTATCTAGTTGTACCCAGGATGAGTATAACCGGGGTACATCTGGGTACAACTGGTATGACACTGGATATAGTGATACTAAGTTGTACTTACGGTGAGTGCGGATTTAATTTAAATAATTTTAATTAAAACAAATTAAGAGCATTTTCGGGTTTTCATTAAAATGAGGGATACAAAAGATTGATGAGGGTACGAAAGAAAAGAGGAACACAGAAAATGACATTTGAGAAATTGATTCTGCATATGCATGTTATTGAGAAAAGAAAAATGAACTTGATCGATAATCTCATATTTCTACCTAGCCCATAATTATTTACATGGTGGAGGACTATGTGTGTGAAACTGCATATAGGCATGTTAAAAGATTCTCATAGAAAAGGGTTCCATCATCTGATGAAAATAAAAAAAGGGCTCATCATCATTAACTCCTGAGATGACAAACTTTGAACTCATTTTCTTTCTCTGTTTTACTTTGGAAAGGACCTTGTACAGACTACAGTGTCCTTACTCACATATTTCCAAACTCAAAAGGTTCATTAAAGATATAAAAATATATAAATTACTGTAGAATAACATGAACTATACTGAGAGAACGGCTTTCAATGATAATAGTAAAAAAATCCAACTTATATTGCTCATATTATTGCTCCTATGGCCATATATTTATTTAGTGGCTTTGTCTTTTTACCATTTATTTAGTGACCTTCTTTAATGTATCCAACAATTAGAAGTTTTCAATTATTTAGTGACTTACTCTATTCTGTCGTATTCCTCCAAATTTATTATCCATAAAGTTCTTGAATTTCATGTATATTTTATTTTTCACCTATCTTATGTATTTTTCCAACTTAAGTTTCAATAAACAAATATATTGTTAAGAAAAAAAATATGTGTTGACTTAACAATTACAAACAGTATTTTATGCTCTATACGCATATTCATATTCATATCCAAATCAATAACATTGGCGAGTTATTTCAAATGTGCTAGAAAGGTGCTAAGAGTGAGATTTAAATATAGAATATGGATTTCAAAAAGATGATAAGTAATTTTTTTAACTTACTCATTGTTAAGACCTAACAAGGATACAAAAAATAAGGTATAAGCAAAAGCTACTTTGCACCTTTTGCCCATCACATAAAAAAATCGAATATTAGCTTAATTTATTCCTTAACATTATCAAACCGTAATACCAAATGTATTATCAAAAGCGATGTGTCGTTGATAATAGGGGTACATATAGGTGAGACAAGAGATTTCCCCAACCAAAATATTATTTCATCTTTTATTTTAATTACCTATATTATATTTTCATCATCCCAAAGTATTTGATAATTATATCCGAAAATTGTGAATTTGTGATGAACAATGTGCATTTAAAGGTCCGCTAATACTGTTGATACACGTATATTTCTGTTCGCTTATATATATATAGGTTATAAACCTGAAATAACAATATTTGTAACAAAAGTAAGTTTTTTGTCAATTTAAAAGTTCAGTTCTGCAAGAAAAATGAAAATACTATTCTTAAACAAAAATTGTGGATGTCCTATTTCAACAAATTACTCAAAAATGTGATTTATGAAATTATTTCTATAACATATACAGTAAAATCTCTATAAATTAATAATGTTAGGACCGAAAATTTTTATTAATTTATAGAAGTTATTAATTTATCGATAAATTAATTAATTATTAATTTATAGAAAGTTTTTCCAAATTTCAAAAAATGTTATATAAAAAGTACAAAAATGAAAACAATAATTCTATGTGTTTTAATGCATTTACACATTAAAAAATAATCATTGCATACATAAATTTTTTTAATGATTTTTGATGCAATTTGAGAAGATATTTTTGATATTTTTAAGAAAAATAGAGATAAACTCCAACAAAATTATAAAATTACTAATAAATAAATAACATTAGAATCATATTTCACTAAAATATCATATATATATATACAATAAATTTATATGATTATGAATTTATATTATTAATGAGACCATATATTTACATAGAGATTTTAAAAAAATATTATCTTATTATTTTATCGAAATGTGTCAATTATTATACCGACCTAACTCAATATCAAAATAATTTATTAATTTAGAGAAATTATTAATTTATAAAATATTAATTTATAGAATTTCTACTGTTAGTTATAGAAATAATCAAATAATGTTATAGTGTTATTATTACTCTTATGTAATATTTTTCATGTTGTAACAGTTCCACCAACTTTAAATTGAGTGCCTTTTATCAAATAAAAAAAATATTATAGTTTTATATGATGTGTCGTGGAGATATTGCTGAGAAGTCGTGGTCAGCGAGTCAAAGGAAAAGCAACGAGAGAGAGTAGGTATTAATAAAATAGAAGCCTATGGGTTTTATAGGCTCAGTTTGTGTCTGTCTCTTCTAAGTCCTGCCCTAACTCCCTACCTATATATCGCTCCACCAATCACATCTACGGCCTTTCTCTTTTTCTTCCATACATGAAGAATAAAAAAACTATAATCTATAGATAGCTTAAGGAAATTTGGAATAAGGAAATCTTAATAACTTATGGAAATCGTTTATGTACTATAAAGATGTCGATTGGTTTTCAGCCGACCACAAATCATCAGTCTAGAAAAAGTAATACTTGTTATGACAAAAGTTTAATTAATAGGACAGTGAAATTAAAAAAACAACTTATCGAAAAGAAATTAAAAAAACAAAAACAAATTTAAGCAAGCATGTTTTGCATTTGCGTATGTTTTGTTTAGACTCCTGCTAATAACTTATTTTCAAGATTCAAACTGATTATTTTATTCCATTGTATAAAAGTATACCCTAACTTTTTATTTATTGAATTTTAGCAGCTATATACGAATACATTATATATATATAGTTGATTTAAATCTAATTTCTTTTTGGTAATATAATTCACATTTTATCCAAAAAAAAGTTGATTAAGATTTGATGATATCTTTCTGTACATAAGAAAACATATTCAATTGAAAAAATGAATTAATCATATTAAAAAAAACTACAACCAATTAATATTTAACAGAACATTTTCCATAATGATCATTTCTAAAACTTTTGGAACAAAATTGTCTCATTCGTCTATGCTAAATTTAAGGTTAATACGCATCAAATCTTTTCAAATCACATCTACCTAATGTGTCCAACTATGTAGAAAAATAAAAGTTTATGTTATAAACACAAGCATGCATGCATCAAAATAATTTTCCTTCGAAATCCAATATGAGATGAATTAAGTTCGATTTGAAATCCTACTAAACATTGTATGTCTCCAATAACAAATAAATTAAAAAAAGTAATAAAAACATACATATATATATATATATGCATAATGCATTGTCCCCATCTTTATAAAAGATGTAGATGCCAATATTATCTTCCAATAAAGCACAACCGAGAAAATGAAGGAGATGGGGTTGCTATCAAACAACAAACCAACGCCCACGTGAAGGGGTAACCAAATAGGCTTTAGACTTGGTCCCTTTCGTTTTCTCCTCTCCCACTTTTCTTCCCTTAGCTATCACCACTTTTTTCGTTACCGTTAATCACTATCACTCCCACAACCTTCTCCTTAACCTTCTCCCATACACACCACATTAATTCATTAAGCTTTTTCAATTCTTTATTGTTTGAACAAATGGGACTACTCCAGCAGATAGAAAATATAAAGAATTTCAACTATACAAGCCAACGAGCCATGAAATTCGCCTGGAGACTACTCGTACGAACCTTGTAGACTTAGTTGAACTCCCTATTGTGAGCTCTCCATGGTCTAAATTCACATAGCTTTGATGCAAAGAGCAGCCAACCGGCGGTTCAACTATATAAACTAAGTCTTCGCTGACCTCTATAAATTTGTGTATGATATTATATATGTTAAATGTTATTCAAAGTGAATGTGTGTATTATGTTCCATAAAATTTATTAGGATGAAGATATAAAAAAAAAGATTCTATACAAAAAGAATCAAAGATTATATATATGGTTTTGGTTATATATAATGTTTGACCAAAAAGAAAAGAGAAAGGAGGTTATATTTAATGTCTTGATAAATAAAAGAAAAACCTACGATCGATGCTTAATTTTTTTATTTTATTTTTACTTTCTACAATCCATATCTTTTGTCCATCTTCCTCTAGCTATCAACCTTTATAACACAAGCACACACCCACTAATGAGCCAGAGGGATTGAGCGAAGAAAGGAAAAAGAAGATTCTGTTTTAGTTACCTATTTCTCTCTTCAATCTAATGTTTCCTTCTCTAGACACCAATGGCTATGACCTCTTTGATACCTTCAGTCCCCGCCAAACAACCATGCTTCCTTCTTTCACTACTCACATCCAAAGCCCTAGTTCTCACCCTTCGTTTTCTTTTCCTTTCTCTGCAGATTTTCTTGACAATGTTGATGATTCCTTCTTGATAAACCAATTCTTGTTTCAGCACCAAGATGCAGCACCAGCAAATGTTGTTGAATCTCCGAGAAAAGTTTACAAGAAGCTTGAGCAAAGGAAGAAGAATGAGAAGTGCGTTGATGAAACCACCTCAGAAAAGTTCCCACGGAGACGAACGGGTAAAAAAAGGGACAGACATAGTAAGATCTGCACTGCTCAAGGTCCTAGAGACCGGAGAATGAGGCTGTCTCTTCAGATTGCTCGCAAGTTCTTCGATCTTCAAGACATGCTGGGATTCGACAAGGCGAGCAAGACTATAGAATGGCTTTTCTCTAAATCAAAGGCTTCCATTAAACAACTTAAAGAAAGTGTGGCTGCATCGGGTGGAGGAGGAGACTATGAACATATCCAGGTTGATGAAAAGGAAAAGGATAAGACTTTGAAAGTGACTGTCTCAAAGAGAAGAACAAAGACTATGGAGAGCTCTTGTAAGGCAAAAGAGTCAAGGGAGAGAGCTAGAAGACGAGCAAGAGAGAGAACAATGACGAAGATGAAGATGAGGTTAGCAGGACTAATTGACATCACGGAAACAATTTCAGATCCTCATCAAGAAACAAGAAAGATCAAGATAACCAGTGGTGCAGAAGTAGAAGGGGAAAATCAAGAACAAGAATGGAGTACTAATAATAATGTGAACATGGTCGAATATCAAATGGATTCTGTGAGCATCATAGAGAAGTTTCTTGGACTAACCAGTGACTCTAGCTCCTCTTCCATCTTCGGAGACTCTGAGGAATCTTACACAAGCCTTAGCTCAATAAGAGGTACTTCAACAACAGGTAACAACAATGTGTTAATTAATTATAAACCCTAATTAATACAGTCCTGATTAATGTTCGCTCTTTTCTAATTCCAGGAATGGTGACACCAAAGGAACACAACATAACTTCAATAGCATCAGTAGATGAGGAGAAAAACCCTAGTTCATCTTTTTCTCTATACGATTATCTATGCTACTGATGATTATGATGAGGCTTCATCATTGTGAGGTATTTGGAGTTTCTCTATGCATCAACATTAGAGCCTCATGAGCCAAATCTTTCGCATATATAAATATAGAGGTTTGTGTGTGTATGGACGAGAGGGTTTGGTCTAATTTGTTCGAGGCTTTGGAGTATTTGATAAATGGATATATTTAATAAATTTGTTTTTGTGGTTTCATTTGATTTATTTTCTTGCAAGTTTTTATTTCTCTGGCATTGATTTTGTTGTTTGGTATTAGTTGAAATAAGAGTTTTTCACAATATGCTAGTGTAAGGAAATTTCAAAGCTATACCACAAGTACACAAACACATAGCAAACTTATAAGATTGTGATGACTAATTAGATATGGTAACTTATATACTTTTTTCTTGATGGGCACAATCGTTAGTCTAAGTTGAGAACCTTTAGACGTTAATTATATATGATTTACTTTGTGACTTTGTCAATTAATAATGAAGCATATCTATAAATGCATGAAAATATATTAACCAGTGTTTTCAAAACCACTTAGGTGACATCTATACATGTGTGATGATTTGTTCATACACGTTATGTCTAGGTACTGGAAAACGTTTGCAAAGTAGACAACGATTAATCAAATCACTAAGTAAGTACCCCGCATTGCGTGGGGAAAAACATATTTAAAATAAAAATTTAATAGACCTAAACATGTATGTATTTTTGAGAAATTGATTATGTTTTCTTGAATTTTGATTGTAATATATAAGGGATTTGAGTTGGACTAGGCGAGCAAAACAGATAATCGTTTTAATCGAGTTAGTTAATTGTTCAAGAAATACTACTAGATACCGATTAATCGTTCTTAGATATCTACTTCTATAAACTCAAAAAAACTTAAAGAAAAAATTGCAGAAACTCCAACTTCATGTCGATTTTTCTCCCAAATTCTCAAACACTGTTTTTCTTCTACTTTCTTGAGTTGATTGCAGTGTTATGCTCGAATTTACACTAGATGATTTCTTAGAAAATAATACATTTTCTTAATTTAGTATCGGTTGCTTAAGTACTTTTGTTTGTGATGTTTTTAGTTCAGTGAATTTTGATTGGTTTCGTTTGTGGACTAAATAACTACTTCTTCCGTTTCAAATTAGTTTTCGTTTCAAGGTTGTTTCACACATATTAAAAAAATATTTGATTTTTCTATTTTACCTTTAATTAATGTTTATTTGATTTTATTTCTTTGGTCCGTACATTAAAACAAAATGGACAAAGTTGAAAATCTTTTCAAATATATGCATTGAAAACATAAAACGACAACTAATATAAAACGAGTTTTAAGGTTTAAAACGATAACTAATATGAAACCGATGGAGTAATAGTTTTAGCATCAATTAGCTTTGTTTTTTGGGTCACCAAATCCATAAACTCCATCACCTGCAATGTATTCACACAAAAAAAAAAAAAATAGAGTTCCCTTGATTTCTCCTTGCTTGCGTGGCAAAACATCCGTGCAGGTGCATCTAATGGTTTCATACAATTTTCTTATAAAATAATGTATTTCTACAAAATTTGTGAGATCAAGTTCCAATGTGAGATCAAGTTCGATAAGTGATCCTACAAAACAATGTATGTCTCTAAATTTATAACCATGAAAAAACCAATGTTTTTATACCCGATCCGGATACTGAATCGGGCTACTCTTCGGGTCACCGGATTACCAGATCAACCGTAGGTTAATTCGGGTCGACCACGAAACAATAAACTAATGTATATGTTATATATATGTATAGTTGTATAAATATATAGTAAAAATTATCAATAAGAAAAATAAAATAATAAAACATCACCACATGAAAATAAATTATTTATTATATAATATAATCAATTGTTCAGAAATAAACAAATATTATAATGAATTATATATTATAATACAAGAGAATTTGAAATATAATATTTCATTATGTTGATCATAAGACAAAAACCACAAAATATAGAGAACATTTTATTATTATACAATATATATGAAGTGGTTATAAAGATTATAAATAAATACAAAAAATATAGAAATAAAAATAATTAGTATGTTGTGTTTGAGTCAGAAAAAATATAAAGGATAGTCTATGTACGCATTTTAAAAATTTAAAAAAAAATTATAAAAATAACTGTAAAACATTATTTTATTCTCAAAATCAAACATTTTATTTGTATCAAAATTGTTTTAAAATCAAAAATTTAAATATTTTGAAAATTTCTCTTGACCCGTAACCCGGTGAACCGGTCGAACCGGCCGGATGGTGGGTTAATAGCGGGTTTTTCTAGATTTTTTTGGTTTTTAAATTACCGGTTTTTAGTATGAAACCCAAACCGGAAGAGCATCCAGATCCCGAGTCAACCGGTCCGACCGGCCGGGCCGATCCGGATCTGAAAACACTGGAAAAAACTAATCGAAGCATATCTCAGTTTAACCAAAAAATATATACAAAAACAATGGATCATCCGCTGCTACGCAAAGCTACATGCAAGCCCTAACGCTAGTAAACCCAATGATATACAATATGGGCCTTTTAGGTCCAAATCATTTCAAGTTTTCTTTTTATAAAGAAAGACTTTATTCACTAAACAAATGCTTTTATTTAAGAACATCGACACTAATGAAGGATAATTGGATAATTGTGAACAAAAAAAATGTCCAACGACTTATCCAAACCAAAACTTCAATAACGTCAATCTAATGGATAAAATGTCATAACCGGAAATCGATCGGAACCAAACCAAAATTTGTATAACAAAAAATGAACCCGAAGTTTATAATTTATCTATCAACCGGTTAGAATTGTCTTTTATCCAAAAGCTAAAACCGATTTTAGTAAAAACCAAAAACCGAAAAACCTGATATTAAAAGTATGAATACATGGATGTTAAAAACCCGTATATAGATAATCATATTACATAAATAAAATAATTATTAAATTATTATATATTACTTTAATTAAAACCAAACCTAACCAAATTGCTTCAAACCGAATAAAAACCCAATCGAAATAGAAAAGCGCAAATGATTTCAATATCTGTAAGAAGTAATAAAACCACAAACTAGAAAAAGTGAACAACTCCAAATTTCTGTAGCACTATATCCAGTAAGAAGCTGATTCTATATAAGAATTTAAGATACCAAAAGAAGATAAAGTAGTAAGATAAAGTTCTTATAAGACATTTGGCCATTCTTCTCTTTAGGCCATCACTTAAAATTCTTATTCTTCTTATTATGACAGTGCTCTTGCTCTAATTATATTTTGCCTATTTCAAATTCTTAAAAGCCAATATGTCAAAAACTCAATTCGTTTTTTTCCACATAAAAAAAACTAAAGAAACATGACATCTAAAGTTTGTACACGCATATTTGAAAATTGTGCATACATCTTCTCTCTTCTACCATAAACAAAAAAAAAACATATATTTCAGGGCGTTTACTTATTTTAAACTTTAGACGTTCAAATATTCAAGGAGAAAAATAGAAGAGGTAATTTTCTCAGATCTAGCTACAAGAAACAGAGGTGGAGACTAACCTGTAAATGTAATCTCCTTGTTACTTTTCCTTTCTCTTAGGACCACTTAACCTTGCATGTGTATATCTATAAATACCCAAACAATATATTATTTAGATTGTTGTATATAGGCAAAGTAAGAGGGAGGAATCTGATTGATATACGGAGGAACTTTATTAAAATCTGACAAGAGTGAAGAAGATGAAGAAACCTAAAGGTACGTTAAAGGCGTAAACTTCACTCTCTGCTTTAAAAGCCTTTTAAAATATGGAGGAGAATAGAGGAAATAAAGAAAGATATAAAAGTAGGGAGTGTAGGAGTTTACTGCATATCAGAGAATTAATTTAGAAATTTTGTCCTAAGATTTTTTTTTTTGATAAAATATTTTGTCCTAAAATTTGACCATATCACTGTGTTAAATATAAATATAAATAAATAAATATATTCGATCGGCTTTGCAGCACGAAACATGGGTTTTGCGAGCTATGTCTAATTAGGTTTTGGATGAGTCGTTGGACATTTTTTTATTCACAAAACTTCTATTCTTTTCTTTAATGACTTAGTTCGATCGGGACTTGTCGGACCAAAATAACGTATTGTCAGGTTTTAGGAATAACTACCACAAATGGATTATAAATTGCAAACTATTTTTAACAACCAAATAATTATTGTTAGGTAGTTTCACCTTTACTTTATAGTCTTTGGGAGATTGGGACCAGAGCAGTCTGAGCAGACTATGAGATTTAAAGACTCGATCCAAACCATGAAAAAAGGTGAATTAGGTAGGTAGCCTAAGTTTGAATACAAAGTAAATGGTTATGGTTGCAAAGTGACTTTCATGCGGATTGACTAACATTCTTGCGAAATTGTGTGATTTTATATCAAAAAAGTGTAGCATCTAGTATATTAGCGTATGATTTGATGAAATAATGATCATGTATTATGAGCGATTTTATAAAATAGATGGTAACAGTATGTCATTTTAACGAAATAGTGATCATGTGTCATAAATTATGTTCATGGTAGCGTGTTTTTTTTTTAATTATTATTTGGATCTACAAGGTATGATCCATATCCAAATTTTTATTTCGCGGAAAATTACAATATACTGCAGTTGGATTCCGATGAGAAAACCATATAAGTTAACCATTAACCATTGGACTAAAATCACTTTTCGATAACGTGTTTTTTTTATTATAGAGCGCTCTCTTGGAGAACATAACATGTTATTTTCTGAAATCAAAAATGAAAATCATTTACAATATGCACCCAAAAATGATCCTTTAATATAATACTATTTGTCAAAAATATATTGTTGAAAATTACATATATTATCGGGTAAGTTAGATTTGGGTCTCGAAGAAAGGATTTAGGTCATGAATATTTGTAGGTTTTTAAGTAGTTTTTGAGTTATGGTTTTTGATTTTTAGATTTTGAATTTTGGATTTTGGTTTTTGGATTTTACCAATAAAAAAAGAAAATTTATAAATCTATAAATGAAATAGAAAATAAGTCTCGTTTAAAAAATGAGAAACCAAAAAAATAGTTTTTAGATTTTCAGTATAAATTGGTGAAATGATCCAAAAACTAGTGACTCTAATTTTAAGAAAATCTTGAATGGATAAAAAATGAGGTTTTAAGAAACAAAAACCAAAAACTATTATAAAATCTATTTTCCATTCAAGCCCTAATCTAGAGTTTCATCTCTTGGGAAAAGAAGTCTCCTAAAATATAGGAGTATAAATTTAGAAGTTCTAAGAATAGTTTTTTTTTTAGAATGGCAAAAAGGGACATATGGTAAACATAATGGATTTCTCACGATTACTCTAATATTTCCAAAAATATCAAAGCTAAGATAAAAGTGGCTTATCGCATATATTTGCAGGATAGATATTTGATAGCAATTGTTGGGAATTGTTGAAGTGTTGGAGAACAAAATTTGGTTTTGTATGCGTTTTCTCAATAATAGGCAATAAGGTAACTAAGGAAGTAGAGAACAGAATAGAAAAGCAACAGTTTTATTTATTTATTTGTTTGTATGGAAAGAATGGAATAATTAATGGGATATGGATGTCGAGAGATAGATCTTTTGGCAAAATGTAGCTGCTTCTAGATTACATAGACACATAGACTTGCACTGTGCTCGTACGGAGCCTTGTAAGCGTAATGGCCCAAAAATCTTACATCACAAACATATTGTAGCAAATATGATGAATCTCCACGTAAAACATATATAAATCAATGTTAACTGTTTGAGTCTCTTACGGTTTCACAATAATATACATTTTTAATCTTTATTTAGCTTTTTGAGTTTTCAACCCGTAATCACTCACTATTTCGACTTGTATTCGAATATTATCTATGTTTATTTAATAATTTAAGGAAAAAAGATTCTTAACTCAAGATTGTTTAGTTTGACTATTAGTTTATGTTTGCTTGCTTTTGTGTTTAAAGCCAGGGGTGGTCTTTAAGAAGAGCAATGAGAGCAATTGCACATAGTCCAAAAATTTTGGGTTATTTTTAGGAATTAAATTATAAAATTTTAGGGACTAATTTTTTTTAAGAAAAATTGTATAGAAAAATGGCCAAATTTTTATTATAGGCACATGACTTCCAAATTTATTGGGCCTTCATGTGTAAAGCAAATTTTGAATAGATAACAAAAAATGTAGACGAGAAACTATTGCGAGTTCAAGCAAGTCATTGTGACGAATAACTAACAATAAATTCAAAATAATTAGTTTTAGGATTAAAAAGATTTTTTTCTTAAATTCTGTCACTATTCCAAAATTATAAAAAATATATATATATATATATATAGTAAAATATGCTCTCTTCACATTATGTCACCTTAACTTCTCAATCTCTAAAATTTTGACACATCAGCATTACTAATCTAACTACCATCTTCTATATTCTAACACTAACTAATCTTAAAAAAAGGCATACCCATTTATAAACCTACATGTCCAATTTAAAAAAGCCCAAAACACCACATTTATATATAAAATCCCTACATCTATATATAGAAAAATCAAAAATGAAAAAAAAATGCTTAAAATATTTACCTATAGAGAGCTGAAGACATTTTTTATTAACAATTAAACATATACACGTAATTGCTACTCCATTTCAATTAACTACATAAATATTACTTAAAGTGCAAAACTCTAGTACTTAGGCGTTGATTGGTAGTATATTTATAAGAGTATTGGTTTTATATATTTCAATCAACTATTGTTAACATAGCATAAAAGAGAGCATTTAAAAATAAACCGAAAGAGAAACTGAAAATTGAAAATTACCATCATAATATTCTTTATCAATAAATAAAAATATACTATTCTTCAGAACTTTAAAATTTAAAAAATAAAGCAAGATACAATAATGGAGGGCAACTACTACACACTATACCAAAGAAAAAAATAAAGAATTCCAATATTGATTACTAATATTCTAAATCACTAATCAAAATCCTGCCCAAAAGACGAGTCACTACCTAGTTTTCATATAAAAAACATGAGAAGTGCATTAGTGCAATAAAAAAAACATCAAAAATCATACAACACTTCTGAAATATAAGAAAAGATGTTGATGTGTTTTTTTTACTAGTGCAATCATATTTCGAGCACTCAACATTAGTGCATAGAGAAAATATAAACAGTTTAAAAAAGGCTGGTTTGGAATTGCACAATACCCACCCGTTCCAAATCCACTCAGGAAACCTCTTTCGTGCATTGGTAGACCTTTAATCAAATTTACAATCTCATCATCTTTTTTCTTCTTCACTACGAGAGATTGACAATCCAAGTTAAAAAGAAATCAAACAACTTTCTTAAAACATATATTTCCTTAATTTAAAACATTATGTTGTCTATTGGAAAGGACAATATATTCTCGTATATTTTCATTTTATTTTTTAAATACTCAAAATGAAAATATTCTTGGTAAACTTTTTATTAAAATATGCGACAAGACAAAATTTCAACTTTCAACTAAATAAGCCTCAACTGATTTCACCTTTGCTCTATCTTGCTTTACAACTAGTGTTATCTCATCCTCATTTGTAACCGAGTCTCAAACACAAAAGTTACTCTGTAAAGTTTAAGTTATTTGCAATATATTTAATTATTAGCAAAAAAGTCTTTTGAGAATTTGTTGTTTTTCTTAAAAAGGCTAAAATTCTAGATAAAAAATCATTTGATATGAGGTACATAATAACGTAAAACATCAATATAACTATAAGAATTCCATATAAACGATCCATAACACATTTCTTTTTTTTTTCCTTTCTTTTTTACAATTAGTAATTTAATATATGAAAATTAGTATTATGATACATAATGTGCGACAAGACAAAATTTCAAAGACATTGAATATATGAAAGTCAACCGTTGATGACAGGACAAAATTATCATCGGAAAGATTAATATTTTTTTTTTTGTTAAAGGGCGGAAAGATTAATATTAAAGCAAAGAAGTTTTATATATATATGTGGAGCGTAAGTTTCATCAAAGTCATCAAAGTCCACGACGCAATATCTAATTTTCCAGAGCACATGTAAGGCAACGGGTCAATGGTTCTTTAATTACTCTGTTCACACGTCGACTATAATTAGACCCAAAAATACGATATAAATTATTACAATCGTCTCCAGCAAAAATAATACCATCGATTACACAACTTTATAATCAAAGTTTTCATTATCCCAAAGATTTTTTAATTGTATTTTCACTATTCCAAAGATTTTTTCATAATTGCTAAGTTACAATCATGCCTCTTTTTTCATTCCTTGAATTCTAAGAAACCCCAATGCATTAGTTTTATTTTCTTCACACGGTTTAATACTCCATGGCCATAATTATGGTTTTTCTTTTGTATATCAATAATTGAGTACTACAGATTTTGTTACTGTAGGTATCATTATCGTTAAGATATAATAAGAACTTTATTTAAGTCTTTTAATGTTTATTGACTTGCTATTTTTTGTTGGTTTGTACGTCTTCAAAGAGTGTTTATTTTTAATGAATGTGAATATAATATTTTAAACATATAAATTCACTAATACAAGTTGCCTATAAAATTTTCAAAACTACCAATGTATCTCTAAAAGGTCAAAGACGTAATGTAATAATGCCCAAGTTTTTTCGTACATATTTGGTTCTCAATTATTTTTTGTTGTCAATATTATTCTAATGATATTATAAAACTAGAAAATATACATTATCAAAAGATAGAAAATATAGAAAAAATTAATTTGTATTTGGTACATATTTTATAAAAACTTTCTTTCGATGAGAAACATAATTATATAGATCACAAAACTAAAATCTATGACAGTTTTGGCTACGGTCAAATCTATCAAAAGTCTAAATAAAAACCAAAAATTAGCGAATACTTTTATATAAAAAGAGCACATATGATAAATCATCCTGCTTTGAAAAGGCAAAATCCCACTCCCTCACATCACTTAAGCTTTACATTTTGTCAACTACATAATATATATAAATATAGATGAGGTCTTACCATATTGTCTGTCTTCCAAACCGTCCAACAAAAGTTTTTTTAAGTTCTTTTTCCAAATTCATACACAAACACACAAAAATAAAATAAAAACAATATCATTTTGGCCTATTCTTATTGATTACACCCATATGCTTAATTTTCTTTCATCATTTTTACTTTCTCTCATCTTCCATGGCCTTGAAGTTCTCTCAAATTATCTTCATAGTTCTATGGCTCTCCCTCTTCTGCCTCCTCCTCCACCACTTGTATTCTCTCAACCTCCGTCGTCTCTACTCGACGGAACCGTCAATGTTGAAGCTGCACGACCACCGTCAAGACACTATTAGATTAGTCCGCAGAAAAACTCTCTCCCACAGATTTGACTTCACACCTTTCCATCGCCGAGATAACAACCACCATGATCACCATCGTTCCGGTGAGCAATACGACGGTGATGAGATCGACCCTCGTTACGGAGTGGAGAAACGCCGTGTTCCCTCCGGACCTAATCCGTTGCACCATTGATGATGCCACGTGTATGATCGGTGTGGTAACATTTAAGACAAGAGATCAGACTTTTGCCTAGTTTTTTTTTTAATAATATAATTCAGGTCTGAAAAAATGGAAAATTAAAGGATAGAGGTTTAGAGCTTTTTGAAAAATATACATTTCTATAATTATTTGGGTGTTAATACATTTTTGTTTTGGTTTCCTAGTATTTTGACGATTGTATTCGTGACTCATATGTTAATTTACTGAAGATATTGACATGTCGATTATTGTTTTGTTACCGTATTTAGTTGTGTTGACTGTTCTGTATATTGATTAGTAGTACTAGGAGTATTATAAGTTTAAATTAAATAGAAAAAAATTGGTCGTTGATTACAATGATGAATGTTTAAATAATTGCTTTGACTTTGGGATTAGCCAACCAGTAGCTGCGACGGCAAGTCACAACTCAGAGATATTCTAGATGCATTATTACACCAAAGGTAGAATAATAATAACTTAAAAGTAAATAGTGTGAGCTATATTAAAAAAAGAAGCAAATGGTAAAGAAAAATAATGAAGAATGATAATTTGTGTTTCACATGACCGAAATTTTGGACTACAAGTTCGTAATTTCCTTTTCACGCTTATATAGTACGCAAACAATTTTTCTACATCGTCAATTCTCATTTTAACAAAAATTATTGAGTTATCATAAACTCAGCCGAATTTTATAAAAAAAGGAGTTATAATTTTTTTTTGTAAATTTGTAAGCTACATCTAGTAAAGAGGATAATTTAAAAGGTTCCAAGGAAATATGTTTGGTACGTCTAATATTTGTCTTTTCGATAGAAATAAGGAAAATTGTCTTTATGCATAAGCTTCACTGTCTCTCAATCTCAGGATGTGCCGACCTTTTTCTATTTGGATTTATTCATCAACTAAATATTATAGTAATTTTTCTTTTCGAAATTGACATTTCATAAATGCAAAAAGGGACAAAAATCCAGTGAAAATTGTAAATTGACTTTTACACAATTTTTTAAAATTGACTAAAGAAATCATTTTGAATTAATAAACTACATAGGAACATCTTCATTAGGAGGGTTTTCTCAATGAATACCTAAAATAATAATAATATGAAATTGGGTGAATCTCTCAAATAATAGATAGTTCATCAAAAAGGCTTTATATGTAAAATCTTTTAGGCCACCATTTAAGAGATTCATCCAATTTTTTTAATTTCTTTTTGTAGATACTCAAGGAAGAAATTCCCAATGAAAATGTTCTTGATCTATTTTTTGTGAACCTTTGGTCCCTTATGTTTCTTGATTTGAGACTAGCTTTTGATAATACTTTTTTAAAACATAAATCATTTATCTCAACTGGACCTGGAAACAAAGTCTCAACCTCCCTCCCAACCAAAAAGTGAGGTGAAAGTTTCGGAACATTTTTAAATTTAGGGCTAATGTTGTTTAGATTTCTTGAAAGTTATTTATGCCTGCAAAACTGAAAAATGAATTCATGATTTGACCAAAAATAATAATAGAATAATGCATAATATGTGGGGAAATTATATTTCAAAAATAAAAAAGACTTGTGGGCAAATTATAAAACCAAAATATACTATTTAACTAGTTGCCCCAAAAATTCATGATATATTTCGTAAAAGTTGTTAGTAAACAAATAAGAAAAGTCTCCCTTATAACAGTAGTCTAGACTCTAGTTCTAGTAGTAGTTGTGTTTCCATTTCTCAATGAACCCTTTTGGCCTCTTCAGATATTATTAGGTTTGTGTGGCATTGTAATATACTAAAAATGTTTTGAATAAAATTACAAATAGAATAAAAATCAGCAGGGAATACCAACTAATTATTTTACAAAATCATACTAATCAATAAATTACTCTTCATAACTCAGGAAAATAGATTTACCAAAAAACGAATCAACATTCCTACTAGCAGAGACTTTATAAAAAAAAAAAAAAAAATCCTACTAGCAGAAAGAGCTAAATAATATGTCAAAATATAAGTGCTTGGAATTACAAATTGGGCCAATTGAAGAAAAGCCCATAGTGGCCCAATAGAGAATTTTCATTAGCTATCGTTGTTTGCAAATTTGCAAGTGGAAGAAGAAGCACCGAAAGAGTTTACAGAGTCATTTGTAGCAGAGGAGAAAAGTTTTGTCTCTAACTGTCCCACTAACTGCTTTCACGACGGCGCGTGTCACAATCCACCAAGAAGTCGTTCAAAATAGTTGAATTTTCCGGTTTGCTTCTTCGATTCCGCTACGCAAAGTTGTCAAATTTGGTGTTGTTTGCTCTTCCTCTCTTCTTTTAATGCATCTGGGTCTCTAGGGTTCGAACGGAAATGTTCACTCCGCAGAGGAATCCATGGTCGGAGACTGATCGGAAAGGAAAGGCAATAGCTTTTTCCGACGAAATTACAACGCCTCCTCCGCGAACGAGTCTCCACCGAGTTGATGATGATTGGCGGAAGTTCAAAGAGGTTGGTTTGCTCGATGAAGCGTCTTTAGAAAGGAAAGATCGTGATTCTCTTATTGAAAAGATCTTGAAGCTTGAAAAAGAGGTAAAACAAAAAAAAAGTTCGGATTTTTCAGTATTGTGATACTGAATCTATCTGTGTGAGTGTTTTGAGTTAAGATAATTTGGGTTTAGATTGAGAAATTATTCCATTTTTGTGCAGTTGTTTGATTACCAACATAATATGGGGCTTTTGCTCATTGAGAAGAAGAAGTGGACTTCGACAAATGAAGAGCTTCAGCAAGCATTTGATGAAGCTGGAGAAATTCTTAAACGTGAAAGGACTTCAAATTTAATTGCTTTAAACGAAGCTGACAAAAGAGAAGAGAATCTTAGGAAAGCTTTGATCGCTGAGAAGCAATTTGTAGCTGAGGTATCACATTTGTTTCAATTCACGCTCTTCTATTGTGGCTTGATTTGTATTTGATGTTTATGAGATGTTTCCGCTGTTCTTATTTTTTTTAGCTTGAAAAAGATTTGAAGTATTGGCAACAAGAACATTCTGAGGTGAAGTCTACTTCTGAGGCAAAGTTAGCTGAAGCAAATGCTTTAGTTATGGGTATTAAGGAAAAAGCTTTAGAGGTGGATAGAAAGAGGGCCGTTTCTGAAGAGAAGCTTTCAGTGATTAATAGAAAGAGTTCTGAGTTGGAACGGAAGCTAAAGGAGGTGGAGACTCGTGAAAAGGTGCTCCAGAGGGAGCATCTTTCTCTAGTTACGGAGTACGATGGATCATTTTTGCTTGTTGGTTCTGTTCCTTGTTTGATGGTATGGTGGTTTTGACCTTACACTTTCTATCTTTGTTTATGTTTCTTAGACGAGAAGCACACGAGGCAGTGTTCTACAAGCAGAGGGAAGACCTACAGGAATGGGAGAAGAAGTTAACAGTAGAAGAAGATAGGTTGTCTGAAGTTAAAAGAAGTATTAATCATAGTGAGGAAAGAATTACTGAACGTGAAAGAAGTATCACGAAGAAAGAGAAGCTCCTTGAAGAGATGCAGCAAAATATTGATATTGCTAAGTCAGAATTAAAAAAGAGAGAAGAATCTATAGACATCAGGCTGAATGACATTTCTATGAAGGAAAAAGTTAGTTTCTAGTTGCAATTTTTTCGTTTAGGCTCGCTGTGCCTTTTGGTTTATATATTAATTGGTTGCTGTTTTAGGATTTCGAGGCCATGAAGACTAAGATTGATATGAAGGAAAAGGAGCTCCATGAGCTTGAGGAGAAGCTTATTTTGAGGGAGCAGGTCAGCCTCAGCTTTTTTGCAACTTTTTTCTATTTTCTATGTATATATCGCCTTTTCTTTCTTGGTCATTGTACTGGTTATTTTTGGTTTAAGGTCAATCTTCAGTAAATGGATATAATGGAAAAGGGATCTGTGCTTTTGAGTTTGAAATGTTATTACATACTTACTCTAGAAGCCCCATAAATTACGTCTTTACGATCACGAGTCTCCTAGTTGTTTGGGGTATCATGTCTTTTTGTTGTGAAATGTTGCCTTCAGCTAATCAACCAAATCAGAGTTTGTACTCGGAGGTTGAATTAATATAACCAAGAGAAATATTTTTAAACTATGGTGAAATTTCATGGGGATACTGATATGATTTAACTGACTGGAAACTACTTACATGTATAAAGTCAACTTTCCAGGTTAATGTTTTTTTTGTTTTTTTCTATTTGCTAAGTGCCAATATATAATACATACACTTTGTAGAGAAGTGATACTGTGATTAAAATTTAACAGACGGAGATTGGGAAGCTCCTTGATGATCAGAAGGCTGTTCTAGATTCCAAAAGGCAGGACTTTGCAATGGAGCTTGAACAGATGAGGATATCCCTTGACGAAGAACTTGAGAGAAAGAAAGCTGGAGTTGAGCAGCTGGAAGTTGAGATCAGCCACAAGGGAGAGAAGTTGGCAAAGAGAGAAGCAGCTTTGGATAAAATGGAGGAAAGAGTGGACGAGAAAGAGAAGGATCTTGAAGCAAGGCTGAAAGCTGTGAAGGAAAAAGAAAAAGCTCTAAAAGCCGAAGAGAAAAAGCTGCATATGGAAAACGAGCGCTTGCTTGAAGATAAGGAATGTCTGCGTAAACTAAAAGATGAGATTGAAGAGATCGGGGCTGAGACAACAAAGCAGGAGTCAAGGATTCACGAAGAACATGAAAGTCTCAGGGTGACAAAAGAAGAGAGACTCGAGTTTCTGAGGCTGCAGTCTGAACTGAAGCAGCAGATAGATAGAACTAAGCAAGAGAAGGAGTTGCTCTTGAAGGAACATGAAGAATTGAAACAAGATAAGGAAAGATTTGAGAAAGAGTGGGAAGCCTTGGATGAGAAGAAGGCTGACATAGATAGAGAGGAAAAGGAAGTTGCTAAAGAAAAGGAGAATATAAGAACTTTGCAAATATCAGAAAAACATAGGCTTAAGAGAGAAGAGATGGCATCGAGGGATAATCTGAAGAGGGAGTTGGATGGTGTGAAGATGCAGAAAGAATCATTTGAAGCCGACATGGAGATTAAGAAACTAGCTTTGCATGAAAATGCCAAAAATAAGACCAGTCAGTTGGTTGAAGATCTTGAGAAGCAAAAAAGGAGTCTTGACATGGAGTTGCAGAGGCAAGAAGAAGAGGATGAGAAGGATTTTAATGAAAGGGCGAGAACATACGAGAAGAGAAGCCAAGAAGAGCTTGAAAACATTCATTACGCAAAGAAGCTGGCTCAGAGAGAGATGAAAGAAGTGCAACACGAGAAGCTTGCTCTGGAGAGGGAAAGAGAAGAAATTTCTCTCCAAAAGAAGTTGTTGAAAGAACAAGAAGTTGAGATGCATAAGGACATCACTGAGCTAGATGTACTTAGAAGCTCTTTGAAGGAGCAACGAGAAGAATTTATCTGTGCAAGAGAGCGTTTCCTAGTATGTCTGGAAAAACTTAAGAGCTGCAATTCCTGTGGAGAAATAGCCGAAAAGTTTGTTCTGTCTGATCTTCCACTACCTGATATTGAAGATAGGAACAAACGTTCCGGAAAACAGATATTAAAAGCAGAGGAAGCTGTTAACATTTCTCCCAGTGCAGAAAATAGCAGGAGAACATCTTTGCTTGGGAAAATTGCTTCGAAGCTATTGAGCATATCGCCGATTAAAAAGACAGATAAAGTCACTGATCTGGGTATAATGGTTAAGCTTCCAGAATCTCCACAACCTGATGATATTCTGGATATCGTGGCAGGTGATGATCATGAACCATCTGCTACTGAACAGAGTTTCACAGATAGTAGAATGCAAGAAGGTCCTGAAGTTTCCCTGCAATCAGAGATAGAGAGTAATAAACCTAGACGTGGTAGAGGTAGGGGTAAGTCTGTTAGAGGAAGGTCGCGAGCAACAAAAGCTGCGTCTAGAGATTCAAAACCATCTGAAGGGGAAATTCCAAGGAAGCGACAACGCGAACAGGCTTCTAGAATCACAGTAAGTGAACACGCAGCTGGTGATAGCGATGAGGGTGTAGACAGTATCACAACTGGGGGACGTAAGAAGAAGAGACAGACAGCTTTTCCAGTCTCTCAAACGCCTGGGCAAACCCGATATCATCTCAGGAGACATAGAAAGTAAGTTCCCTACTTCTTGGTAATTGGAAAAATGAGTTGCAGGGTCTTGTATAAGGAATCTGGAATTCATTACTTGTGAAGCTTATATTTATATGTAAATTCCTTTTCAGTGTAGGAGCAGAAGAAGATAAAGCACAAGCATCAACTGGTGCCACGGAAAAGCAAGAAAGTGTCAATGGTGGTATCAGAACACTGCCAAGTCTGACGGATAATCCTACTCCACCGCAAGGTGAGAATAGGGAAAATGGCAAAGCTGAATTATTAGTGGAGGCAGTAACACATGAGACGGTATGATTTTCTGAAACATCGAATTAGATCATCTCCATTACTTAATTTTCTAGCATGTGCATATTCTGAACCATAGTTTTGATACAGATTGAAGCAGAGACTGAGTTCAAGGATAACAATACAGGAAAGAGGCCAGTAGAAGATCCACAGTTGGAAGCAGGAGGCAGTGGTGAAATAAGAGAACATGTTGAAGATGATGATGAGAATTTCACCATGATTGAAGAAGAGAACGAAGAAGAAGAAGAAACAGAGCATCGAGGTGATGCTTCCATAGGAAAGAAGATTTGGGTCTTTTTCACAACCTGATCACTTTCTCCCTCTCTATCCCTAAAAGACAAAACTATTCCACAAGTAGGATTTGCAAGAGATAAAAAAAAACATCTTGTTATGTGTTGTTTCTTTCCTTTTTTTAACTTCACTTTCTTCTCTTAGCAACTAAAACAAAAAAAAGTAAATCTTGGAAGTTATGGGCAGAGTAGAAAATGCAGCATTTGATTCTTTAAAGATAATGATGGTGTTCAAGGAAACCAAACCAGTTTCAGAGGTAAGTAACAAAGTTACATAAGTCATTGTCATGGACCTGACACCTTTTTTGGTTATGTTTGCCTAAAAATCGCCAAACCATAATAAAGTCCAAAACACAGAATGGTAAAAAGCAGAAAAGGACTACACAATGGCTGCTATGTAGGATCTTTACCAAAGATTTTAATTATAATTGGATAGATTTATAGTGAGTAGATGGTAGATACGCCACACCTTTCAATGTTAAGACAAAAGAGTGGTCCAATACAAAGAAGGTCATGCAAGAGCATCAGACTCGCTCTTCATTACACTCTCATTAATATCTCAATGGCAAAAGTTAGTTCTATGACACTGAATCAGTAAAGAATCCATCTTTTGGTTCTATATCAATGCTCTTAGGTAACTAAATCTAAATTAACTAGTCGACAAAAAAAGAAATATAAAAAAAAACTAAACATCACTCACCGGTTCCAACCACCAATTAAGCTTCTTACTTTTGAACTTTTTAGAACAAGTAATAACTGTTTTTAAAGAAAAAGGACAATTGATGAAATTTTCAGAAACCTATAAAGAAACTTGATCTTTAAAGAAACCTATTAAAAAAAGTTCTGAAGGCTGTAGAATTAACAGACTTGATCTTCTCTGTCTTTCGCTTTCACTTCCATTATCAATACAAGCTGTTTCAAACTTCTCTCTTCTTATCATTTTCATTACCATTATTGTTTCTTACTTTTTTCTGCTTTGTAAACTGTGTCTTGCTTTTAAAGATTTTTGTTTTCTTTTTTTAATTGCTAATGCTTAAGTCGTTATCTAAATCTCTGGCTATGTACCCTATAACTTCACAGCTCAATCCGTTTTGTTATGGACTTAACCAGTTACGAACATGTTAAAAAATTGTAACTTTATAAGATCCTTAACATTTTCTTTTGTTTTTTTTTGGATTCAACCCCATATTTCAGTTTTGTCATATTGTGGCAGATAAAAGACATATATGTGTGTGTAAATATACACATACAGCTGTGCTTTATGTAATCATAAGTTAGAGAAACAGAACAGATTTGGCTTTTGCTCTCTTGCTCCTCTCTGTTGAGTCTTCTTCTTGACATTGCCTCAATACTAAACCCTAAAGAGAAACAAAACAGAGAAACCTCTAAAGCTTTTTTCACTTCTTGTCATGACATTTTCTTGTCTCAAACCAAACTCTCTAATAGGAAAAAAAAAGACTTAAAGGGTTGTTTTCTTGAACAAATCTTGTATACAAATTAACCAACATTCATGGTTCTCAAAAGGGTCCCATAACACATTGTGGTGATAGCTTTGTTTTTCATTTTCCAACATTAACACCCACCCAAATTCTTTGATTATCTTTGTTGTTTTTTTTTTTTTTTTTTTTAATGCAACAAGTGGACTAATTCCAATACAGATAAGATCCATACAACACTTTTTTTTCATTCTCTTTTCTTGTATCTTCTCATTATATCATCAATGAAGATGCTTACACTGAGAAAGAAGCAACATTTGTTGTTTTTACTATGTGTGTGGTGTTTTGTGGTGGATTGGAGCAAGGCAGAAACAGAGGAAAGTGAAGGAAGTCCTATGGAGAAAACAGAGCAAGCTGCTCTCTACTCTACGATTCAAGGCTTTGTTGGTGATTCTTGGAATGGCTCTGATCTTTATCCTGATCCTTGTGGATGGACTCCGATCCAGGTCCTTTCTCTCATCATTCTTCTTTGATCTCATTTGGGTCCTTTCAAGAACATTAAAAATTACAAATTATGGGGAAAAAACTATCTAGGCAAGTGCAACCAATGATAAAAAAAGATGTTTAAGCCTATCAAGATTCTGATTCTTAAAAAAAAAAAGATTCTGATTCTTGATTTTGAAAACCAGTCAAAATGGTTGATAATCTGAAGTAAGTAACTTTTCTGTTTGTGCCTATAATGTAATCTCGAGCCAGAAGATGGAAAATGAGATTCCTTCCTCACTTTTATTAACTGGTTGCTAAAAGTGAGGAAGTCGTAACATAACATTTAATAAAAGTTCTGTTCCATTTTGTAGTGTAATATCTCAACTTCTTGAAACTTCACTAGTGGGATCATTGTTAATGATTAGTTTCAACCCCAGAAAACCAAGTCGTAACATAACATTTCTATATATTTATATTTTTATGTTACCTTTTTCTCATGAAATTTCATATTCTTTGTTGTTTAACTCTGCAGGGTGTGACTTGTGATATGTATAACGATCTTTGGTATGTAACTGGTTTAAGCTTTGGGACTGCACAAGACCACTCCCTTGCTTGTGCTGAGATTCCAGTGATCAGACAACAACTCTTTGAGCTCAAGCACCTCAAGTCCCTCTCTCTTTACAACTGCTTCACATCACCAAACCAGTACTTAGCTTCAATCTCGAATGAGAAGTGGTTGGATCTCTCTAAAAGCTTGGAGAGACTTGAGATCAGATCAAACCCGGGACTCATAGGTGAACTACCTTCAGTCATCACTAACCTCACCAACCTTCAATCTCTGGTGGTGCTAGAAAACCAGTTAACAGGTTCATTGCCAGAGAATTTGGCTAAGTTAACCAGACTGAGACGCTTAGTACTGTCTGGAAACCGGTTCACAGGGAGAATACCAGAGGTTTATGGGTTAACCGGATTGCTGATATTGGATCTGAGCCGGAACTTCTTATCTGGGTCATTGCCTTTAAGCGTTGGAGGATTGGGTTCACTGCTGAAACTTGATCTCAGTAACAATAACTTGGAAGGAAAGTTACCTAGAGAGCTTCAGTCTTTGAAGAATCTGACACTTTTGGATCTTAGAAACAACAGATTCTCAGGTGGATTGACTAAAGAGATCGAAGAGATGAGTTCTTTGGTTGAACTGGTTTTGTCCAGTAACTATCTCGCTGGGGACTTGACAGGAATAGAGTGGAGAAATCTGAAGAATTTGTTGGTTTTGGATCTCTCCAACACAGGCTTAAAAGGGGAGATTCCTAGTTCAATCTTGGAGCTCAAGAAACTGAGGTTTTTAGGTCTGAGCAACAACAATCTCGGAGGCAAACTCATTCCACAAATGGAAACTGAAATGCCTTGTCTCAGCGCACTCTACGTAAATGGCAATAACATCAGTGGAGAGCTTGAGTTCTCTAGGAGGTTCTATGAGAGAATGGGAAGGAGACTTGGTGTTTGGGGAAACCCTAATCTGTGTTACAACCGAGATGAAATCAAGAACCTTCTTGATCATGTTCCTTTTGGAGTGAACCAATGTAAAAGAATTAAGGCAGATAAATATTAGAACCCTCGTTTTGAATCAAAGGGTTGGTGATAACAATTGAATGGAACTTGGAAAGCTACAAAGCTGTGGTCATTTCTATTATGCATTTATTTAACTTTACAGCAAACCAAATTATGTACTCTTGTTTGATTCTTTCTTTCTTTTTGTTACTAGTAGTTGTGCCTTCAAGGATTGATCAAACATTGTGTGTGTGTATAAAACGAGGAATATTAAATTATACTTTTCCACATACTAAAAAGTATTTACATACTAACAAACATATAACAAAAAGTTAAATAATATGAATTTTTTTTATTGTATAAATAAAATTCATTATTAGTAGAAGTGTATGACTTTTTAGGACATGTCTAAACGTGGGAGGTATAATGTTGGAACTTCTTTTTGTTTTTTTTTTTGAATACAGAAAAAAGTCTATTTTGAAGAAGAAAAAAGTAATCCGTGAAGAAGTCCGATATTAGATGCAGAATTCAGGTGGCTATCCAAATCAAAAATTGGAATAAATGAAAGAAATATTGTGAATCATAACAAGCCACTTGTCAAGTTGTCAAATAATGTATAACTGAGTCAACCCCCCAAGCTACTTTTTTTTTTCTCTTAATTTCTTAAAATACCTTCTCACGCAAAAGATATAGTTGGTATACATTGTTTTTACGTGTTTTATGCATGAATTTTCAGTGTCTTTCATGTGTATATTCGTTTAATAATAATAAAACAAATCCGTATCATGCTATTATTTAATTAGTTATAATCCTTTTACTAAACGTACGTGTATTGTATACCACTTTCGTCCTTCTATTTGGTCTTCTAGTGTCTAAGATGTAATCTTATATACTTACGTTTTTTAGACTGGCTTAAGATTTCGGCTATTTAATTAAAATTATTGTAAAGATTTTATTTTGCCAACTCTGCTGTATATAGTATATGGTCTAAGGAAGTAATAGGATGATATAATAATCTTCTTTCTGTACGAAAGATATTTTGTGTTCAAGAAAAACTCATGTCTGATATTTGAAATTGAAAGCTTATCTTGCCTTACTATTCATATTTCTTGTAAAATTACTGTTGAACGTTGAAATATACAAAAAAAACAACCAACGATAGCTAACGTGACGATGTCCATAAAACCCATTAAATATTCATCCCGTCAACGAAGTTGTACATATACATATATATATATATGAAATCTTGAAAAAAAAAGACAGTCCCATTCCATTTCCTAAGTGAAAAATGGACTTCTATGAAAAATACAAAACAGAGAAAATAAAATAAAAGTCGAAGGCGGCGACTAAAAACTCAAAACTTTGAAAACTTATAATTTATAGAATAATACAGAAAATTCAAAGTCTCATTAGCGTAGGCTTCACTCCTCTCTCACCATTCCCCCGACTTCCCCCTGATTTCCGCCACACTTATTTCCAATCAAATCCACACACATAATATATTATAAATATACACATTATTATTCACTTCATTCATTACTTAAAGAAGAAGAAGTGAAAAGTTAGAAAAAGAGAAAAAAACATTTATTACCAAATGGCTCCGTGTCGTACGATGATGGTTCTTCTCTGTCTTGTTCTGTTTCTGGCGGCGAGTAATCCTTTTGCGGCGGCCGCAAGAATCGGAGCCACGACGGAGATGAAGAATAGTAGAAAGAGCTTAGGGTTTAACTACAACCATATTTTTGGTTACTTGCCTAAAGGCGTTTCTATTCCTCCTTCTGCTCCTTCGAAGAGACACAACTCTCTTGTTGACTCTCTCCCTCATTGATTTCATTTCTATTTATTCGTTGTATTTTTTTGGTGTTTAGTTTTGTAGATTAGACCAACATAGGGTATACTCTTTGTATATGCATACGATTTATATAATACTTTTTATTTAAAATCTTTATGAACTAATATATGTTTAAGGTCATAATGACCATATCAAGATCAAAAAATGGACTAAACTTCTTAGCCTTCTTTCGAGTTTATATATACTTCTAATTAAGAATATTCCATTGGCCGCCTCACACAATCATACACTAGTGAATCTTGTCATCATGTTCTTTAACTACATCATAACGTAACAAGGACAACTTTATCTTCCATTAGTCGCCTTAGTTACTACTTTTGTTTTTTTAATGCAAGTTGTATGTTGTCTTTCTCAAAGAGGCCAAATGTTTGAGTTAAGTCTTAAGAAGATAATAATCAAACATAAAGAAATAAAAATCTACAGAACATAGAACATAAAATGTCATACAACAAAGTCTGGATTATTCGTAATTAGGAAAATAGAAAAAAAAAAAAGAGGGGCATTCCGAGAATTGAACTCGGGACCTCTCGCACCCTAAGCGAGAATCATACCACTAGACCAAATGCCCTTAATGGACAATTCGATTCAAATTAATAATTTAGTCATCGGAGAAAGGATTGAAACCACTTCTCACCATTTTCTCAAGTGGCCAGAACAAAGGAGTTGGGAGATTAAGCCAATCATACCAATCCCAACCTTCACACTTCTCCGGTTCCATATTCTTCGGATCCTGACTCGGATCCACCAACACCGCCTTAATGAACACAGTGACGTAGTGTGACGGTTTTGGTGCTTCCTTGAAGACGTTGTTTGTGACAGTCAAAAGCTTCATCTTCTTTATTTCTAGTCCTGTTTCCTCCATTACTTCTCTCGCTGCACATTCTTCAAAGCTCTCTCCTGTTCAAAGACAAAGATTAGTAGAAGAACAAGATTTGGGAGAAATCGAGAGAGGGAGAGAGAGAGAGAGAGACCGAATTCGAGGTGGCCGCCGGGAAGAGCGAAAGTGGAGTTGCCGATTGAGGAGCGGCGTTGACCTAACAAGATTGAGTTTCCTTTGAGAATGAAAACTACGACGGCGACTCTTGGTATCGCTTCTCCGGTTTCCATTTTTTTTGTTTTTTTCAAGATTGAGTTTGAGTCAACAGTGTAAAACCCTGTCGTCACGTTTACTTTATTGACTTATTTGGGTTAAGACGGTGTCGTATTGCTTCAGCATTATTACCTTTGTTTATGGCCCAAATGTGTTGTTATGATTGCCTTACACAAGTCTCATTGCTTTTCCATTGTACTTTTCAAAATTTTCTTTTCTTGGAATTTTCAAACGAGTCTGTTTTCTGACTTTGTCCTCACGTCTTTTGTTAAATTGTTCAATAATAATGGAATTGAAGAATACAGAATTAGCAAAATGGAGAATCTAAAAAATTAAAGTTGGGTAACTTGAGAGTTATTTCTTTTTTTTTTCTTAAAGTCTAAATTGCCCCTAGTCCTTTTTGTTATATTTTTTTTTGGTTAAAAGTTTAATCTTCTTAATATATACAGTTTTATGAAATATTTTTTTTTTTTGATAAAGAAGTTTTATGAAATATTAAGATGATATACTTTACGATGTTGCTATAATGAGAATGATTATGTAAAAAAAATAATAGTCATTTGTTAGCTAGTAAAACTTAGGCAAATGATGATGAATCATGTAACTGAAAATCGGTTACTCCTTTTGTAAATTTTCATAGAACTTCTTTTTTTTTTTTTTTTTTTTTAATGAGATCAAGGTTTTTACTCGTTGTTTAGACGAGAAAGAGTACAAAAATTGAAGATATGATCAAGGTTCTATTTCTTTGCACCTTTTCAATTGCCTAATGTTTTACATAAAGATTTTGTATGTTATGATCATAATTAATGAAATTTGAAGCTTTTAAAAAAAAAAGAGTACAAAAATTGAAGTTTGGAAAGGAAGAAGAATAGGCCACAGATTTGTATGGGAAAGAGAACAACTAAGGACCACAAATTTAACTAGGCCATAATTTACTGCATTGACCACCATATTTAGTAAGTCCCATAGTTAACAAACCATCAATCACTCGAAATATTTAACTTTGATGATCACTTACATGACACTCCGATCCTATTATTCATTCTTTCATTTCTATTCATCGATACAATCATACAATGACAGACACAACAGATGATATAGCTGAGGAAATCTCGTTCCAGAGCTTTGAAGATGATTGCAAGTTGCTCGGTAGTCTCTTCCATGATGTGTTACAAAGGGAAGTTGGCAATCCGTTCATGGAAAAAATCGAACGCATTCGGATTCTTGCTCAGGTTTCATTTTCTCTCTATTTGCTTCTTCGTTTTTTAATATGTGTAGATCATTGTTAGAGGAGTCTTACATCGTACTAAAGAATATGGATTAATCCACTTATATCGACAATATAGAGGAATGGTACTACTTTATTTTATTTGATTTTGTGATTTTAAACGTTTCAGAGTGCGTTAAATTTGCGTTTGGCTGGTATTGAGGATACCGCAAATCTTTTGGAGAAGCAATTGACTAGTGAAATATCCAAAATGCCACTGGAGGAAGCCTTAACATTGGCTCGTACATTCACTCATTCTCTTAACTTAATGGGCATTGCAGATACTCATCACGGGTCATGATTTTTGTAAACACATTAAAAATTTACAAGTAAATAGAGTTCAAAAATTATTTGAGGATTATTTTTGTTCTTTTTAACAGAATGCATAAAGTTCTAAACGTTACACAACTTTCAAGATCTTGCGATGATATATTCAGTCAGTTATTGCAAAGTGGAATTTCTCCAGACGAGCTTTACAAAACTGTTTGCAAACAGGTCTAGCTACTTACTTCATATCATATAACTTTAGAAAACAATTCCAACGTATATGATTGTCATTTTCACTGTTTGATATTTGATTTGTGACTATTTTTTATTTAGGAGGTAGAAATTGTTCTTACTGCTCATCCTACTCAAATTAATCGACGAACCTTGCAGTACAAGCATATTAGAATTGCGGTAAGTTTCTAATGATGTTGACATATATATATATATGATTATATATCTCTATTTTTAATTTTACTTGAGAGTTGAAATTATACCCTTCTTGCAGCATCTACTAGAATATAATAGCAGATCAGATCTTAGCCATGAAGATCGAGAAACGCTCATTGAAGATTTGGTACTCTCCACCTTAATTATGTATATTTTTGTCAGCTGACGTAACAACGGCTAATAAACTAATTAAGAGTTAAATTCTAATTTAAAGGTTAGAGAAATAACTTCAGTATGGCAAACGGATGAGCTTAGACGTCAGAAACCTACTCCAGTTGATGAAGCTAGAGCTGGTATGTTAAATCTAATTTGTAAATTTTTTAGAAAAAATTCCAGTTAACATACAATTTTTTTACTTTTTAATTCATCAGGTCTAAACATTGTTGAGCAATCCCTTTGGAAAGCTGTACCACATTACTTGCGCCGTGTCAGCAATTCATTGAAGAAGGTGTTATTTTATTTAGATTTCTATAATATATTAGAATTGTTGTTAAGTATTGATATTTTGATATTAAGTATAAGGTGTTATTAAGACAATATTGATATTTTGTATTTTTTTTTGTTTAGTTCACGGGGAAGCCACTTCCATTAACATGTACTCCTATAAAATTTGGTTCTTGGATGGGAGGTGATAGAGATGGAAACCCAAATGTCACAGCAAAGGTTAGTCTTCTTGATATATATCATAAATAAATAAACAAATAAGTTCACATTTCAGTTCCTTATATTTTATTCGAGGTCGTCACATCTCACTTCATATATGAGATTCTTAACATTTACCTTTCCATTAAGAACAACAATACTTATCTTATAACTTACTTAACACATATTTTCTGTATAACACACATTTGAATGTTGTCATATCATTTGATTTCAGGTGACGAAAGAAGTATCTCTCTTGTCTAGGTGGATGGCTATCGATTTGTACATCAGAGAGGTAGATAGCTTAAGATTTGAATTGTCTACGGATCGATGCAGTGACAGATTTTCAAGATTAGCAGATGAAATTCTTGAAAAGGGTATATATATATATATATATATGCTTCAATTTCTATAAATCTTTACATTTTCCAATCATATTTTTTTTTTCTAAAATCCTAAGAGATGATATTTCTCCCATCAGAAAGTTGTGAACAAGATTCTGACAGAGGCCAATCAAATTTCTCAAACCAACAAAGCTCATCCCTGCCAACACAGCTTCCAGCTAGAGCTCACCTTCCTTCTTGCATTGGTAAAAAGATTTCTTATACTTTTGCATGGTAAATATTTCAACAAAACTCGTCCTTGTAGTGGCATTGAGTCTAAGGCCAACGATGTAAACTTAACTCATTACAATCCAAATTTCGACTCTACTCTGTCCAAACATTGCCCATGGATCACTTGGTCACTTAAACTTCTGCCCGATAGTTTTATCCGTGGTGGATTTGCGGAAAAAAACTCTTTATTCTAAAAAATGTGATTACCCTATATTTTTTAGAATAAAGAGTCTTTCCGCAATGTTAAACGAAAATATTTGTCATCATTATAAAAATAAATATTCCAACATCGAATATATACATTCTGGTTGTAATGTTAAACTTTACATCCAATATATTTCATCCACGCATGTTTTTCTATCGCATCTCCTTTTGCAGAATTTGAAATTACTACGACTTCAGATTACATGCCACCCAATCTTCAGGTAAAGCAAAGCCTTTAAACATGTATACATGAAACCTAGTTTAATTTGTTGAGTTTCTCCATTCTTGACAAGTCTTTTGATGATTATTCCATTGTTATATAGAAGCAAAATGGACAAGGCTTTACGAAAAATGACTCGGAGCAACCCACCGATGGTTCGAAGCAAGGTCTTTCTTCTCGAGGTTCATTCTCGTCTACATCTCAACTTCTTTTCCAGAGGAAACTATTTGCGGAATCTCAGGTTGGGAAGACCAGTTTCCAAAAGCTATTAGAACCACCTCCACTTAAACGAGCTAGTAGTGCTCCTTATCGTATAGTTCTTGGTGAAGTTAAAGAAAAGGTAAATTTCCTAAGCATTTTAAACAAGGTAATAAAAAGATTTAGATTTAGCATCGTCACAACTAACTGATTTTCAAAATGAATGATTTGTGATCATAGCTTGTGAAGACACGAAGACTTCTTGAACTTCTAATTGAGGATCTTCCTTGTGAGTATGACCCTTTAAACTCATATGAAACATCAAATCAACTTCTCGAACCATTGCTGCTCTGCTACGAATCTCTGGTAATAATCTTAACTCAATGTGAAAATGTTCCATGATATTTAATTTAACATCATTCACTTTCTCAGCAATCATCTGGTGCTAGAGTATTAGCTGATGGACGTCTTGCTGATCTGATCCGTAGAGTTTCTACCTTCGGAATGGTTTTGGTGAAACTTGATTTACGCCAGGTGAATATTTCTTATATCCTCATGTTTTGGTTCTCTTACTCGGTGATAAATTTCTCTAATTTTTATGTGTTATTTATTTACTAGGAATCTGCAAGGCATTCTGAAGCATTGGATGCAATTACAACATACTTGGATATGGGTACTTATAGTGAATGGGATGAAGAGAAAAAACTAGATTTTTTGACAAGAGAACTTAAAGGGAAACGTCCTCTTGTTCCTCAGAGTATTGAGGTCAGAATGCAATATCTATTGCGTATACTACCAGGAAGAACAATATCTTGAGAATGAATATATTTTTTTTCTGTTTATGCAGGTTGGTACTGACGTCAAAGAAGTATTGGACACATTCCGAGTGGCTGCTGAGCTTGGAAGTGAATCACTTGGAGCTTATGTTATTTCTATGGCTTCAAATGTATGATTTCTCTAAAGTAAAATGTAGCTATATATAAGTTATGCGTGACGATTTTGCATATTTTCATGGAAAAAATAAAACAATGACATTGATTTGTTTGCTACTTGCAGGCAAGTGATGTCCTAGCTGTGGAGCTTCTACAGAAAGATGCTCGACTAGCTATCACTAGTGAACATGGGAAACCATGTCCTGGTGGAACGTGAGTTCAAATCTCCACTCAAAATATTACATTTTTTCATACTATTTATATCAATTACTTTATAATGACATTGCATGAGTAACATTTTGAGTCCCATTAAATTTCTTAGTACTATCTATTTGTTTGAATAGTTTGCGAGTGGTTCCTCTATTTGAAACGGTGAAAGATTTAAGAGCTGCTGGACCTGTGATAAAGCAATTGCTCTCAATTGATTGGTATAGAGAACACATCCAAAAGAACCATAACGGTCACCAAGAGGTACTTTACAACTAAATTCAAACATTTTTATAACCTCAAAGGAAGCTTCTAAAAACTTACTTGTAGGTGATGGTTGGATACTCTGATTCTGGAAAAGATGCTGGACGTTTTACTGCAGCATGGGAACTCTACAAAGCACAAGAAAATGTCGTGTCTGCTTGTAATGAATTTGGAATCAAAGTCACATTGTTCCATGGAAGAGGAGGAAGCATTGGTCGTGGTGGTGGTCCAACCTATCTCGCTATACAATCCCAACCACCAGGCTCTGTAATGGTCAGTTTCCAACTATTTTTTGTTACATCAAAATTTTAATATATGAATGATTGTATAAGTAGTGGTTTGTTCTAGTGTTATCATTATGTCAAATTCGACGACAAATTTTTTTTTTAAAAAATGATTGTATTGGTTTTTGAGCAGGGCTCTTTGCGTTCAACTGAGCAAGGTGAGATGGTTCAAGCTAAGTTTGGGATACCACAAACGGCTGTTAGGCAACTAGAGATATACACAACCGCGGTTCTACTCGCAACCTTAAAGCCTCCTCAACCTCCTCGAGAGGAAAAATGGCGAAACCTAATGGAAGAAATCTCCAAAATTAGTTGCAAACACTATAGAAGCACAGTCTATGAAAATCCAGAGTTTCTATCTTATTTTCATGAGGCAACACCACAAGCGGAGCTCGGTTTCCTCAATATAGGAAGCCGACCAACGCGAAGAAAAAGCTCTAGTGGCATTGGACATCTTAGAGCTATCCCTTGGGTCTTTGCTTGGACACAAACAAGATTTGTTCTTCCAGCTTGGCTTGGCGTAGGGGCTGGCTTAAAAGGAGTCTCAGAGAAGGGTCACGTGGATGATCTTCAATCAATGTATAAAGAATGGCCATTTTTTCAGTCCACCATTGATCTTATAGAGATGGTGTTAGCTAAAGCAGACATTCACATAACCAAACATTACGATGAACAACTTGTGTCTGAGGAAAGAAGAGGACTTGGCAATGAGCTAAGAAAGGAACTTATGACTACTGAGAAGTACGTTCTTGTGATAAGTGGCCATGAGAAACTCTTGGAGAACAATAAGAGCGTGAAGAGACTCATTGATAGTAGACTTCGGTATCTCAACGCAATGAACATGTTGCAAGTTGAAGTTCTTAAGAGGCTAAGACGTGATGAAGATAATAATAAGCTTAGGGATGCTTTGCTTATCACAATCAATGGTATCGCTGCTGGAATGAGAAACACCGGTTAAAACACTCTTTGTGTCCTGTGATTGACAAGAGATTATTTATTTTCCTTAATAATTTTTTTCTTGTTCTGTATCTTAAATCGAATACTTTGTCCAACTACTAGATCCCTAATCTTATTGCCCAATCAAATTAGCATTCTTAACTTCAATTTTTTTTAATCAAGATTGAAAGTAGAAACGATAAGATGTATGTCCAGCATTATTTCTCCTTCACATTACAAAGATAACCAAAATACTTCCAAGCAGGCCCGGCTAAACACTTGAAATATTTTCAACTGAATTCCACATACCTCAACTCCATATTTTTTTTAATAATTAGAATCATGTTTTAGATATGTTCCACATAATGAATATGAAAAAGTGCAGTAGATGCAATAGAGAAATCTTCTGGTGTAGAAACATTAATGAACCCTTGATAACCACTAGACCAAAGGGGCTTCCACAGTTTTATGCATCTAGTGCAGTCTTTATTAACTTGAATAAGACGTTAATAATTAACTTTTTTTAGTTTTATGATTTCTAAAGTTTTGTCCATCAAATTAAAAATGCATTCTTATACAAAAATGGAATTCATGAACGGGACATAACAAAATACGGCACAACGTGAGTTTTGTCCGTCACTACACAATAGGGCTGTTCGTTTGGCAGTCGCTGACGATTGGGACTAGCGACTGTTTGTTTAGCCGTCGCAATGACTAATCGCAATGACTGGTCACAACAATCAGCGATTGTAAGTTTGAATTGCTGGAAATTCGAGCGACTAGTTACTGCTTCCAGCAATCAGTCGTCGGAACCAATTACTCGATTTCAAAATGAATAGCGACCAATAACCATCGAGCAAAAAAAAAAAAGTATTAAAAATATATATAAAATAAAATTATAAAAATACATAAAATAAAATAAAACTATATAAACTAAAAAAACTTATATAAAATAAAATTATGTAACATAAATTGAAATTATATAAAATAAAATAATATATATATATTTAAAAGAAAATAAATTATATAAACTAAAGTAAAATAATATATAATAAAATATAACTATATATAATAAAAATTATATAAATACAATAAATTATGTAAAATTAAATAAAATAAAGTTCTATTAATTAAATTATATAAAATGAAACTAAAATAAATCAAATTGAATTAATTTAAATCAAATCAAATTACATTATGTTTTTTTTAATATATAAAAATATATAAAATTTACATGTTTTATCTTAAAATTTTAAAGTATTTTTTATATAGCAAAAATCTCATTAATTAAAAATAAAAATTTATAAAAATTAGTCACAACGACTTTAAAACGAACAACATAGCGATCAATTGCTGCAATTGGTCGCTAGTCGCTGTGACTGACAAACGAATAACAGAGTGACTGGTCGCTGCAACTGCCAAATGAACAACTAAACAAATCGCTGGTCGCTGGCGACTGCTAAACGAACATGGCCAATTTTTTCTCTCTCTCAACTATCATCCAGATAAAACTTACTCGTAGATTCAGAAAAATGTGGGTCACGAAACAATTCAATAATCATAAGGTCTGGAAACACTTTTTCATGTCTAAAACCCACTACCAACTTGTGGTCGAAGGTTGATGGATCAAAATTTGGGTTTAAAGTAACTTTAGTCTTCTATGATTCTACCTCTAGTTTCAATTGCTTTTTACTATTTCTTTCTCAAAACGCTGTATGGTAACCTTTTACATGTGTGAAAACAAAAACAAACAACTAATACAAGGCATGACCCAAGAGCATATTCCTTTAGAATATTATTTCGTTGTGACGTACATTTTTTTTTTGTCAATTTTGGTACATCTTATATATAATTTACAAAAGTTTATTTCTTATAAGGGTTTCTTAAACGCATTTTATAGTCAACTGTCAAACTTTTTCTTTTTTTAATAATAAAAAAGGAGTTCTAGACTTTTGGTCCATAATCTCCCCTCTAGATCCGAGACCAGCCGTTGATTTCACCAATTAAATGTGCTTGTCATCCCTCCCAAGTAGACTCACACTCGTGACCTCCTTTATCAGTGGCCTAATCTTGTAAAAAAAGCCACTAAACGAAGAACTACTTGGTCAACTGTCAAAGTTAAACATGTCAAAGACGTTATATAGTTAAAAAAAACGTTATGTAGTAAATCAAATTTCAAAATCGTTAATTCGTAAAAATGATAATTGAAATAATAGGAATGGAAGATGTCGACATATATATCTGTGCGCCGAAGAACATCAAGCACACATACGTGACCAAGGGATAGCCGTTAAAATACATATTGGTTAGTTTGTCAATGCTAAAATGAGGTTGATCGTAAAAAGGTAAATGTCGCAATAGATGAAGATGGCTATAGAGTGGGAGTGTGGGAAAGCAAAGTATTTGGAGATATATGTCAAGTTCCACATGCTTATCTCCTCAGACCTCAGTCACTGAGTTTGCAACAACTTGGTATTATGCTTGGCAGAGTCACCTCTCCCACCCCCTCACCGCTCTGTCTCCAAGTACGCCTATTGTTTATTATATTCGTGTAAGCTCTTAGAGTCTTACCCAAACGTTGGTATATATGGTTAAGCGCTACGCCTAACTTATTTTAGAATACTAGATAATAGTGAGCTAATCATGCATGGGTCCTATTTATAAAACATACACGAAATATTATGGTGTTTAAAAAAAAATGTTGGTGTTGCCCCCAAATGATTGAATTCACTTTGTCATTTTATCTCTTTCTGTCAAATCGCAGTTTTTGGTTGCTGTGAAACCACAATCCCTATCTCTTTTCGACAAATTGCCATGCAACAAGAAAATATATATTCTGAATGAAATTTGAAAATTATATAGCTAAAAATAAGTAGAAGTATTTTTTTGGTTTATAGGTGTGTTATAATTATGGCCTAATTAAGTGTCATTTGGTAGAATGTTAAAAGATTTGTCTTCTCGTCTTTTCTCAAAAAAAAAAAATTATTATAAGAATATGCAAAATGCCCCCTTTTTTTCTTCGTTCGTAACCTCTAAAACTTGGAGCCGAATTTTGGTTGCGACAAAGGATCTGCAACATTATGTTTCTATGCATTGGACACTTGATTTTTTTTTTTTGATAAAAGGGTTCTTGGACACTTGATTTACGACGATATCTTAGTTATTTCTTTTGCGACGCAATAGTACATGGAGTTTTCTTCCATGTATTATGCATGTGATTGGAGGCAAATGTATATATTTATATATGTATGTATGTATGTATGTATGTATGTATGTATGTATGTGGACAATATAATTTTTTATGACAAACATATAAGAACGACATTAGATGTGCAAAAAGGTTTACAATAGAATTATCCTCGGAATTATACTAAGAAGATAAGGCATAATCTTCTTATAGTATTCTAAACTAAATAGATTATACAAGATAAGATGAAAACGTATATATTCAGATTCGTGATACGTTCGTCATAAAATGTTTTAAGAAATTTTTTAAAAAACATTAACTGATTCTTTTTGTCCTGTTGCAATTTAGATCCACATGTCTTTGTAATCAGGAACATTCGGAGAAAGACATATATGATCCGTTTTTTCTTTCCTCCTAAAGTAGCAAAACAGATTTGTTTCATATATAGAATTAATTAATTTTGTTAACTAAATAATAATTAATTTTGTTAACTAAATAAGCCATTTCAAGCCATAGGTAACACAATGAAACATGTCGACGTTTTGATAAAATAACAAAAGGTATGATGAATAACATAATTTAAATAAATATTTTAAGTATATGATATAAGAAACTCTTCTTCTTTTTTTTCCTTCTAAGAACTTTATTAATGAACTTTGTCAAAATCATACATTACAAACGGTAATAGGAAATTTGGGCAGGAAGTATATATCTTATAAATTTGGATATAAGAAAATATTTTATCAAAAAAACAAGTATATAATATACAGGTTTTTACTGGGGTACTATTGAATTTCCTTTTATATAATTTATACTAAATACTAAATAATTTTTGAAGTCTTTAAAATTATTCTATTTTGAATAATTTAATGAAACTGTACATATGTGATGTGGAAATTTGTTTAAATAACATTTGGAAAATATATAAAGTACCTCATAGATTCTTTAGATCAATTTCAGTTGAGCCAAGTGTTCCTTTGTTAAAGGGGATAAGTAAAATAATTCATATGATTCCATTTCTTCCCATTATTTTTTCGTTTTTTTTTTATTACAGTATTAAGAACTTATCAGAATAGTTACGTCTGATAGTAAAAAGTTTTTTTTTTATTGCAACAAAGTTTAACATTACAAAAAAAAAAATTCATATGGATATACCTCTTTTCAGAGTTATTTGAAATTGACGTAAAACTAACTAAGATTCCACATTAAAATATATACAATCCAACCCGGATTGATAGAAAATTCTTAGTTATGAAATCTCTGAGTGTGAAAAGAAGATCCACATTAGAAAATATGAAGGGACCATGAATAATATATAAATGATATATGTTAATCCACTACTTACTGTCAATCGGTTTTGAACTGAAAGCTCATAACCTTAACATGATATCATAACCCGAATATACATTGTTTAGTTAAATCCAGCTCAGAAAGTAGCATGATCACCCCACTAATTGATGGACCAAAGAAAGGCTCAATTTTATCGAAATAGGTAGAAGAGCATTATCTCGAAAGGATGTGATGAATCCCACATTGGAAGATGTGAAAGAATATTGAGTAATATATAAGGGATAGATACCAATCCACTTATTGCCAATTAATTTTGAATTGGAAGCCCATAAACCATAACACTAAGAATGGTAAATTAAGAGGAATGCTTCATCAAGAGGATAATTTGAAACTTCTTTAAAGTTTGTTTTTTTAATGTCAAACCAACCATTTATTCAATAACCATGCACCAAAGGAAAGATTACGCTAGATAACTATATTGGCACAATAGAGTTTACAAACAAAAAGAAAAGCCGCATGTTCTTGCACAATAGACAAGAAAATCAGTATGAGTATTAGATATTGAGAATAATGTCCTACATCAGAAGTTGGATAGGGATAAAGAGTAATATATAAAAGATATTGGTCAATCCGCTCATTGTTAATTGGACTTGCCAAATTTCACGAGAAGTTTTGGCTCTAGCGACAATTAGTTGAACTGTAAGAGAAAGAGATTCGAGCAGAGAGTTGTACAATATTTTCTCTTATCTTTTCTAGGCTGCAAAATCAGGGTTGGACTGATTCGAGCCTTCCGGTATTGTGATCGTCTCAGATGGTGTGCGATCTTCATCACCAATGAAGTTCATAGGCCTCAAGGAGAGCATGAACTTGCATCCACCATGTGATGAAGTTTGAGGGCGTGAGTTTCATGATGTTAGACATATTGAGAGAGATGAGAGAAACTTTAGGATTAGAGAGATTAAAGATTGCGGTTGATTCAGCCACACTTGATGAAGACTCTTTCGACATGAGGAAGACTTAAAAAAGAAAAAAAACAGAGGCAAAATTTAGAGAAAAAGGAGAAAGGCGACATGAGGAAGAACGGAAAAGAGAGAGAAAAAATTAGGTTATTATCAGAGCTCTGATACCATATTAGATTATTGGCTTTCAATTCAAAACTAATTGATCTTTATTCCTTAAATATTATTTATGATCTTTGTCTAACTTCTGATGTGAGACATTATTCTCAATATTAGATGCTCTAGGAACATAACAGAGGTTATAGAAACTTCCTTAAAATTATTGATCTACAACTTTTTGCAAAATAATTTGACAACCTTTTTCTTTAGCTATATATATATATAATTAAAATTTACTTTATTACATATGATTAAAACTATTATAAATGCAGGTAAAACCTATGAAGACTTTATATAGAATAAATGCATTACATAATGAATAGTATCTTGAACAACGTCCAAACACATGGAATTTGTTCAAGTAGAAATACATCACAATCGCAATATACCTCCAAACCAACCTTTTTTTGTGGAGGATCGTGCATATATATATATATATATATATATATATATTCTCTTCTCAACGATTCGAAGATAATTGATTCTAAACACATTGGCTTGTAAGAATCCGAATCAAGACACAGGCAAAGGGAGACTTCGATAATCATCGTTGCCTAAATTGAAAGCATGTGCTTCCACATATACTAATTAAGTTAGCCATCGTTGTTAGTTGTTACTCCTTTGAACTGTAAATAAATAAATAATTCAATCTAATAGTGTACACATCCACGTTGATAAAAAGTTTATTATTATTATTATTATTTTACGTTGATAAAAAGTTAAATAAGACAAAAGTAAAGACTGTGCGACATACACGTACTTTGGTGAAGTGGGCTAGCTAAATAGTATATATTCTTCAGACTTCAATAGAGTACTGTGCAAAGGGCATATGCCTTATGCCTACACCTTTTTGGTTAAAATACATCATTAATATCAAAGTATCGAGCTTAGTTAATTCTGGGATCTAATACTATCTTCCATGTATTACGTTTTTTCATTGACTAAAACCGTCTAGTACTTCAAAATCTTATAGTTGGTTGATCAATTAATAATTTAACAAACAAGACGACAAACACTATTTAAAAATGATTTTAAAAGAAACTTTCAAATGTGGTTATGATTTGGCTATATGTTTTTCTTAAAATATATCAGCTTTTGATTTAAAGTTTGCGCCAAAATCCTAAATTGTTTGAATCAGTTTTTTTTTTATATATATATATGAAATATTTATCGTATATATTGTTAACAAAATATTTACATGCTTAATTATGCTAAATTTTATCTTGCTCTCTTATTTAATTTACATCTCATCAACAAAATAAAAAAGTTCTGATCTTAAATTTGCTTATACAGAAAATATTGAAGATCAAAGAGCATATAAGACTATGTACAATCCTATATTTTTTCAACATCCTCTTTTTAATTTTTAACACTCTACATCATCTTCTTTCTCTTCTACCTAATAATTCAATACTCATTCAATATTTACACTCTATAATGGTTTGTTTAAAAAAATTCTAACACTCTACCTCATCATTTTATTCCATATTTTTATTTTCTTTTATGTTTTTGTTTTTCTAATTATATATTAATAAAAAACTTAAAAATCTCTTTAATCACATTGGTTGGTTGAAAATTGATTTTAAAATTGATTAAGTGTTGAGATTTGGATAGTTAAAAATGTAATTAGATAAATTTTGGGGGTGGAAAAAGTTATTGTTAGGATCTAGTTCACAAAAAATGGTAAAAAATATAAACAAGAGCTTTTTGGAGGCTAATATAAAAAATATGTTTTTTGTTCGGTGTCCAAATTAAATGAAACAAATCTCTATTTATAGATAACTAGATTCGGACCCGCACGTACGTGCGTGGTTATGTTTATAAATATTTTATTAGATATAGCATATATAATACATATTCATACTAATTACGTATTCGGTTTAGTTTTAATCAAGTTTATAAAAATTAAAAATAATAATGATTTCATCATTATTTTGACACTCAGACTGATCTGAATGTTGTACCATAATTAACTGTGAACCGGATTAGTGATCGGTAATATTTATACTAAACTTGTGAACTATCAATTCGGATATAAAATCACCAAGAACGATTAAAATTAAGTTAATCGGGTCCACGTGTTTTTTTTAAAAAATATTTATGACAATTTATACTTACGATTAAATTTAGATTTATTCTAAGTATGGGTAGACATAATTCATATTCTATTGTGTTCCATCCCGTTTTATCCCATAATTGTTCATAGCCCTGTCAAGCGGATCAAACCCGCAATCCGCGACCTGCCCCGCAGCGGGTTATATGAATTTTCAATCTACATCAAACTGTAACCCGTAATCCACCAAATAAAAATAATTAATCCGCATCTGCCCCGTCTAAATCTTCAGATACCTGCGAGTAACCCGTAACTATTTAAATAATGACTAACAATTATTTTAAAATTTTTTTAGTAAAATTAATATTTATTAATAAAATTTTAGTATTAAAAGAAGCATAAATTCCCAATTTTTTTTAAAAAAAAACTAAAAGTTTGGATCAATATATATATATATACATATATTTATTATATTTTAAAAATTTAACTACTAAATTTTATAAAATAATAGTAATTAATATTATTATTTTTTAAATACGGGTACTCGCAAACTCACTTTACAAAATATGTTTACCTGCATCCGCCTTGCCAAAAAATGTTTCGATCCGCATCCGCGATCTGCGATTTGAAAAAAAAATTGACCCACATCCGTCCCGCAGCGGATCTAACTGGCCGGGACCCACAGGTTATGAATCAAATTGCCCTGTCAAGCGGGTCAAACCTGTAACCCAGGATCTGCTCTGCAGCGGGTTATATGAATTTTCGATCTGCATCAAACCACACATGTGTGGATTTTTACCCGTCTTGTAGTCAACTCTTACCAAAATTAGTGATAATTTGAGAATTGAATTTATCTACACAAATTTTTTAATCTCGTACCGTTATCCAAAATTCTTATCTCGTTTTTATTGAACATCGTTTGAGTAAATGTTTATTGTTATCTGAATTATCCGTTCCCGTCTCATACCCACTATTTTTTGTTACAATACTAAATTAGACTAACTTTTAAGATAAGATATTAATTTCGTTAAATAACAATATTAGAGTAATCAAACTTTAATTACCATTTTTTAAAGTATACGTGGTTAGTAAAATGAATTACTTAAAAAAACTCGTATAATTAACGTAAATTTATTATTATTTGTTAACAAAATTTTTAATTTACACATAAATCTTCTTATAAAAGATTTTGTTAGAGATTTTCTGGTTATATAAAATCTTTTATTTATTAATTAATATTTGAAAAATCTTTTAATTGTGTTTGGATACATGAATATAAGTTAAGATACAAAGATATTTTTACCATTAATGAATTTTTTGTTCTTCTTAAATTCAGTGACATTTTATGTAAATATTTTAGAACTTTAATGTTTATTTTAAATAGTGCTTCCCTTTTAATAGTATAGACGAAAATAATGAATTTTGGTATAAAATAAAATAAAATTTACTATTAGTTTCAAATGAATCTGATGAAAAAATAATATCAAATTATTTTCAGCCAATAAAAACACAACACATTTCACAATCTATATATTATTATCTAATAATTTTTTTATCAATTAGTATTCGCCACGTGGCAACTGAAGACCCTACCCATCAAAATTAACGGTGTTAAAATTTTTTCAACGCCATTTCATCCACTTCATTTTCAACAATTTATTCAATAATCCATTGTATTCATTTAACAGTTGAATAAATTTGAATAATTTTTTCAACAATGCATTGTATTTATTTAACAGTCTAAGTACTATATTAGATATAAAGACTCAACGTACGGATATCCTCCATATAAAGTCTAGAGTTGGGGCCAATATTAATATTTTTTACGACATCAAAGAGAAATTAGAGAGTGTACTATTGAAGGTTGGTATCTTGTTCATAGAAAATGTTTTTTTTTTTTTGGTTAAAGTAAAGTTTTTTTTTTTTTTTTGATAGCAAAGTTTCTCTCATGATTTAGAGTTTTATTAATGTTTAACCCTACTGTTCTATGTACATCCTAGATTCACTAATTTAAGTTGCATGTCACCACTAAAAATACCTTTGATCTCTTTTAGCGATACCTAGAGTTTGGTTGGATTCTTTTCTGAGATCGAACCACAAATTTCGTATCATATTGATATATATTAGATCATGGCTAGACTTCTCAGGATCTCCAGATGTACCATAGACTACTCTAACTCAATACTACTAGAATTATAGACCATGGTAATCTAATCTAACCGGTACAAAAACTTTAGACGCTGAATTCTTTTGGAGTCGGTTTAAATTATCCTCGGATCAAATTCTTAGAAAAAAATATATTAAACTAGTATCTCAAGAGATAATACATGTATCCTAGCAATTTTTTAGTCAGGTTGGACATTTACCCAATGGAAAAGCCTCTAAATAATTTTAGAAAACATGTGAATTTCTTGATAGTGGTTTTTAGTACAAATGCAAGATGAAAAAAAATGTATAACACTACAAAAAAAAAGTCAATTTGCGAAAGAAGAATTCCTAGCAAGTTAGTGACGGATTTGCAAGGTCTTAGTTCCTCGCAAATTTGCGACATAATTGCAAAAAGAAATGAATTTTGTCACAGCTGCCTAGCAAATCCATAGTAAATTTGTGATGAAATATTTCTCCTGCAAGTCGACTGTTTTTTTTTTAAAGGTAATTTGTATGATCTATCGAAAATATTTGAAGAAGAAACAATGGACCAACTTTCATATAAATTTGAAGTTGGATATGCATATGATAAAAGAAATTTGTCATTTTTAAAAGCAATTTTTGTTTTACATATTTTAGTGGTTTGTGAAATTGTACTTTCTATGTCATCTTACTTTTTTTTAATCCATATAGGCAACAAAATAAATAAAATAAGAAGTTCATTTACATATTAAGGAATGGATGCAGTAATTGACATTGGTCCGTGAAGAGAATTGGAAACATAAGAGTTTATGTTGTTCGATGGGGTCTAACAATTTTTTTTCATAAGTATTTGGTGAAAAAAAAATGGAGAATTACAATTAAATATGTGAAGCTACTCGTTACCAATATATATATATATATATATATATATGTGTGAAGCTGCAGAAAATATTGTGGAACCGTTGTCTCCTAGGTGGTGGGTTGCTATGATCAGCACGTAGACACAAATAAATGCGGTCCGATTCAGATCATCATCTTCCTCTTGTCTCATTGGTTTTAAAATTTCGTTATCATATTAAACCATTTAGACACAAATTTAGTTAATTAGCCCACGATATTTTCCTTTTTGGCTTTTTATTTTTTTTATTCCTTATTTCTCATGGAAATATTTGTTTTCTTATATCAGTTAGATTTAAGTCATTTAAGTATTTAGGTTTCAACCCGTCATGTTCGGAAAGAATACTAGTTACATAGGCAAAAGGCAATATTTTAATACCCGGATTAGATGATGGCAGCGGCAAAAAGGAGAAAATAACATTTTTTAATCGACGGTTAGAGGTTTCCACAACTCCACCGTCGGTTGAATTATAATTGATGTGTTTGTTTTCATAGCTATATGTTGATTTTTTGGATTACCGAAGGAGAGAATGTCCTCCGGCTACTCTTTTGCATTTAAGCTTGTCTGATGAAACTGAGATTACCTATTTCTATTATGTTTTGGTAATTTGTTGTTTTGGGCAAAGTTTTTATGGCAATTTTTTTTTCTTCTTTTTCTTCTTTTGGCTTTCAACCAGTCGATGTACAACCTTCCACATCAACTATGACAGGTGAAGCGGTTGGACAAATTTTCCAGTTTTCTCCATTCGAGTTCAAGACCAGATCTGGTCGAAATATGATAAGTTATTGTTTTTTCTCAATCAGACATTAGTTGAGTATATCTCGATGTTACTGATGTTGGCGATTAACAGATGGTTCTAAAACCTCAAGATAGAGGTCCATCAAGTCGGAGTAAGTAAGCATATGTTTCAATTTCAGAAGTCTACCAAATATCAAGCGAGGGCACAAGGACCGGAAGTTTTCAGTGAAGTTTGTGGTTTTATCGACATCAAGATAATTTCTGATTTCGGAGAATAACCGATGAATAGATTAAGATTTAATTGATAAAAATTAGCTTTAGTGGTTTTGGTTTACAGTTTTTAAAATTATCTCATTTTTTAAGGATGTTGTCACCGGAGACTTTAATATCTTCCGGCTTAGTTTCCATGGTTATCTCTTTTGTTTGTAACTACATCTATCTTTAATATATTTAAAATTAAAGAATCATGTAATTTTTTAAATATATCTTTAATATATTTCAACACTGGTTTTAGTTTCAAACAAGTTCTAAACTATAGCATGTTAGGGTACTAAACTAAAATTCAGCAATGCATGAAATAACAATAGAACAATCAAACTAAATATTTGTCGGACTATTCGAACTCAGGCAAGACAACATTTAACCGATATTTTTTTAAAACTTTAAATATTGTATATGTTTTGTCAATATTAAATTATATGTTATTTTTTCATCAGAAAAAATAAAGTAAAGTTCCATGAAATATGGACTTTCTGTAATTGGAAGGCCGCCTTATGTTGCCTTCATTGTATTTTCCTTTTATTGACCCTTTGTTTTTTTTTCCTTATAAAATAAATAAAAAAATTAGGCAAAAAGTAAGAGGCATTAGTAATGAAATATACTAATTCATTATCCGAAAATCCTCTAGCTGACGTTACTTTGAATTTATATATTTATCTTCTGCAAAATATTCACTATTATTATTACTTATCTGTAGTACAGCGAATAGAATCTATATTGTAAACATTTCGAACCACTTTCAATGCCATCCATTCGAATGGTTTTGTTCAAAACGTACTTAGAAACCGCGTGCATAAAAGCTTCATAGAGCATCCGGTGCTTTGTATTTTGTCTTCCCTAAAATATCAGACAGGAAATTTCGTGAAATGGTTTCACAAAAATAATTTAAAATGCATATAAAACAACAAAACAAAAAATGGCATAGCCCGCCTGTTAAATAATACTTCTACTGTTTTACATGCAGCCTCCTACGATTTTTACGTCTATTTAAATTTATTGATACAATTTGATTTCTGGAATTACTATTTAAATTAATGTTGGGACATATATATCGTCGCCACTTAAAAAAATTTGCAATAGACAAAAATAACTTGGAGCGCAAATGATTATTATATGAACTTTTTCAATTGCATTGTGATTTTGTATTTACGAAAGTGGATTTTAAAGAACATTAACCCATGTTCTGATTGGTAAAAACTTACACTATTAATTGACTGCTATAACATGGTTTGGCAGTATCTGCAATTGTAATTTGAAAACTATGAAATCAGAATTTGATTGGTAGTGTTTCTTCTTCTTCTTCTCCTTCTTTTTGATTCTTTAAGATTTTTATGTTTTCAAAAACTATGTTATCCTCCAAGAAAATATGTAGTGGAAATTGAGCTAGTCCAATCCAAGTTCACCTTTTATGTCTCTCGGCACCTAACCTAATGTCTTTTGGTCCATTTCAGCTATTTCCTTTTTTTTTCCCCACAAAAATATTACAAAATCGCAAATTACTTACTATTTATGGTTCTCCGATTTACAATACCGAAATTACCCCTATTGCTTATATAGTTCATTACAAACTTCACTCTAAATATGAAACATGTTGAGTGCTGAGAGAGGTATATGAAGCTCCGGCGGCTGAAGGAAGATTCCGGCGAGAATCAGAGGGTCCCACACGAGACAAGATTTACCTCCCTAAAAAGCACAAGTGGATGAAGCATATGATAATAATTAGTACATGAAATTAGGTTTTAAGAAGGATATTTGAGAATGTGCTTTGTGAGGCATTATCAGTAGGAGAGCAAGCAAGCCAGTCAAATATATTCTTCTCTTTTTCTCTGCCTTTTCTTTTGTTCACTATAAAACAAACCTCATCTTCTTCTCTTGCCCTACACTCACAAAATAAACACACTCTCTTCTTGATCATTTCTTCTTTTGAGTTTATAAAGACTTTAAGAGAGAAGCTATGGTCAAGTTCACAAAGCAATTCGAAGGGCAGCTCGTTCCCGAATGGAAAGACGCCTTTGTCGATTACTCTCAGCTCAAGAAAGACCTCAAGAAGATCCATTTGTTCACCAATGAAGCTGAGAAGAAACATGCAGAAACTTCTCTCATCAATACCATTAAGTCCTCTTTAGGAAAGCTTTCCTTTTTCGGTAACAAGGAGCGTGAACGATCTCGTGCCATCCAAGTACTAAGTTTGACCTTGAGCCTTTGTTATTTTATTCTAACTATTCATAGGTTTGTTGTATTAATGGATTTTGATACATTTTGAACAGGTTCATAGAAAGCTTGCTTCTTCCGGAAGTAACAATGACGTGTATGAAACGGAACTTCTGGAGAAGGTTGCTGATGATGCTGATGCTGCAAAAGAGTTCTTCGTGTGTCTGGACACACAGCTTAACAAAGTGAATCAGTTCTACAAGACAAAGGAGAAAGAGTTCTTGGAGAGAGGAGATTGTTTGAAGAAGCAAATGGAGATACTCATTGAGCTCAAAGATGCTTTCAAACAAAAGCAAGCCAATAGAGAGTCTACTCAAGAATCAAAAGAAGACGATTCAATATCATGCACCATCTCATGCGGTAATAAGAAGATATTATTAAAAACATATAAAGCTTTTTATCAAAAAAAACATATAAAAGCTTTCATTTTAAATTAAGTATCCCTTTAAACACACAAGAAGAAAGACTTCTTTTTAATGTTTTTTAACCTCAAAATTAATTGGTTAGTTGTATGGATTTCAAGAATTGGTTTAACTAGTTTGCTCTGTTTCTGGATACAGAGGAAGACTCTATTAGGAGCAGAACAGAACAAATGCAACTTCAAGAATCTTGCTTAGAGGATTTGGGGAATAATGGAGAAGAAGCATTGGAGTCTCCGACATCAGAAGAACCGATCAAAACCAATAACGAGGACTCGAAGCTGACGACGGTTTCTGCTCGGGTTTTCAGCTGTCAAGGGAAGAATCTCAAGATAAAGATTCCATTGACCAACCCTTCTCGTACATTCTCAGCTATCAGTTACTTGATCAAAGAAGATTTGATGAACCAATCTTCTTCAAAGAAATATGGTCCAGATGGAGGAAGTAAGCTACAAATCAGCAAGAAAAAACTAAGTCATGCCGAGAAGATGATAAAAGGGGCTTTGACAGAACTATTCAAAGGGTTAAATTATCTCAGAACTTATAGAAACTTGAACATGTTAGCCTTCATGAACATTCTCAAAAAGTTTGATAAGGTAACCGTTAACTCATAGCAAAAATTTCAACAAGAGTTTATAGAAGTTATTTTCGATTCGATTATAAAACCAACTCTTTTATGTTTTAGGTAACTGGAAAACAAATCCTTCCAATTTATCTCAAAGTGGTGGAAAGTTCTTATTTCAACAGTTCAGACAAGGTAACTTGAAAAAATCAACTTTAGATTTATGGTTTTTTTCAAGATTGTGCAAGCGGAAAATCGATAACTACACTCATGTCTTGTCACTTTAATTATGCGTTTGGAATATAAAAAGATACCATATAGTTTTTTTTCATTATTGTCTTGTGACATGACCAGGTGATAAATCTATCAGACGAAGTTGAGGAATGGTTCATCAAGCACTTCGCTGGAGAAAATCGTAGAAAAGCGATGAAATATCTGAAACCTCACCACCGTAAAGAGTCTCACTCTGTCACCTTCTTCATTGGTGAGACATTTTTGCTTTATACTTTTGATATTTACCTGTTCATGTTGTGACATCTTTTATTTGCACTTGCCTACATAATCTTTTTCAGACCACATAAAAAATCTTTGGACCCCATCACATACATACACATTAGGATTCCACAATGTAACACTTTTAATGTTTTGGTTTTGTGAGTGGACAACTAAGAGCGTCATGTTTCTTTTATACTCTCTGTTGCATAATTTGATCTTGTCTGCTAAAGAATCTTTGTAGATTGCAGTAAAATCTATCTTGTTTGAGATTAATCTGTCCTAAATATTAAATTCTCCATTCAGGTCTTTTCACTGGTTGCTTTGTTGCGCTTCTTGCTGGATACATCATTGTGGCTCATCTCACTGGAATGTATAGACAACATTCTGAGAACACTTTCTACATGGAAACTGCGTACCCTGTACTTAGGCGAGTGATCTAATTGAAACGCTTATATAACTTTATGATTAATGGTTATCAATAAATAGGAGAAATTTATCCAATGGAAGCTAATACCAAATTTTCATGTGTTCTGCAGCATGTTTGGGCTCTTGTTTTTGCACTTATTCTTATACGGATGCAACATATTTATGTGGCGAAAAGCAAGGATAAACTATAGTTTCATCTTCGAACTTGGATCTGAAAATGAGCTCAAGTATAGAGATGTTTTCTTGATATGTACCGCTTCAATGTCTGCGATAGCCGGTGTTATGTTTGTTCATCTATCTCTTCTCGCAAAAGGTCACTCGTTTCGACAAGTTCAAGTGATCCCTGGACTTCTATTACTGGTAATTAACAGATACTAGTGGCTCTTCATCATGTGTTTTATATGTATATTTGTAATCTAAATCTGTTTGTTGTTTCGCGGTTTTGGCAGGTCTTCTTGTTACTACTCATTTGTCCCTTAAACATTTTCTACAAATCAAGCCGTTACCGGCTTATATCAGTCATTAGAAACATAGTTTTTTCACCTCTTTACAAAGTCGTGATGCTCGATTTCTTCATGGCGGATCAACTTTGTAGCCAGGTAAGATCACATTTCCATACATACAAATTAAAACTGAATCAAAATCTGATCTTTGACAATGGGTTTAAACTTTTATCTCAGGTACCAATGTTAAGGAACCTAGAATACATTGCCTGCTACTATATAACTGGTAGCTACGCAACGCAGGACTATGGATACTGTATGAGAGTCAAGTACTACAGAGATCTTGCCTATGCAGTTTCCTTCCTTCCATACTACTGGAGAGCAATGCAGGTAAATTAAAACTAAACATCATTCCTTCTTCCCCAAGTTTCTTTTACTTTTCTCCTAAGTTAGCGTTTCCACTTAAGAAAATACTGAAAATTGATTCTGTTACAGTGTGCAAGGAGGTGGTTTGATGAAGGTGAAACGAGCCACTTAGTGAACCTAGGAAAGTACGTGTCAGCGATGTTAGCCGCGGGAACCAAAGTTGCTTATGAGAAGGAGAAAACCATTGGTTGGCTCTGCCTTGTGGTAGCTATGTCAAGTGTAGCTACAGTTTACCAATTGTATTGGGACTTTGTAAAAGATTGGGGTTTACTTCAACACAATTCCAACAACCCTTGGCTTAGGAACCAACTCATGCTTCGTCAAAAATCAATTTACTACTTCTCAATGGTACAAATCCAAATCTTTAATCACCCAAACACACACACATGAATCTAGATAGTCCTCAACACAAGACATGAAACTAATTCTAATTTCTTTTGTAGGTTCTAAATCTTGTTCTGAGGTTGGCATGGCTACAAACAGTTTTGCACTCAAGTTTTGAGCATGTGGATTACAGAGTCACAGGATTGTTCTTGGCTGCTCTTGAAGTTATTAGGAGAGGACAATGGAACTTTTACAGGTAAAAATAAATCTTTCCCTTTAAAGATCATTTTTTGGAATCAGATTCAGGATATATACTGATCATTCTTGTGTGGACAAAATACAAAAAAACATTTTCAGATTGGAGAATGAGCATCTAAATAATGCAGGGAAGTTTCGAGCTGTAAAGACAGTGCCACTTCCTTTTAGAGAAGTTGATGAAGAAGACTAATCTGATCAGATCAATCATCATTATTAAGCTTTGTCATATTTGAAGGAGCAAAAGAAGGGAGAAGGATTGGTTTTTTCTTGATCAACCATATTTTATGATCAATGATCAAGAATCTTTAAAATTATTATTATTATTCTTGTCCGAAAAACTAGATGTAACTAAAGAATCTTACTCCCTCTTTGTTTCTTCATCACCAAAAAATTTGAAGGAAAATAAAAAAATAAAATAAAGAACTGTATCTTATTTTCTTGACAATTGCGAGTTATAATCTTTTTTTTACATCAAACACATTTGTTATCATTCAATAGAAATGATGATGTAGCAAGCAACACCGGTACAAAGATTTGTTTTTCTTTAGTAAACGTGGCCGAATCTTAGACATTGAAACCATGGAAATCAACGGTGGAGATTCTTCCGTCTTATTGCTACTATTTAGCCTAGCTTTGAGTTTAGCTTCAACAGAGTCAATACGACGCAAAACATGGCGAATACGACGGCCGGTTTATCTCCGGTTTGGGCACCAATCTATTCTCCGATTAGTATTCGTTAAAAGTCAATTAATTTACGGTTTTCAGCTTCTTTCTACAATCCGCCTCTTCCTCCGTCGTACAAGCAAAACCCTCTATCGGCTCTACACAGGTCCTCAAGCTCTAATTCTCTTCTCAATCATGTTTCCTTTTGTGGTCTCATCTCATTTACTTTCCCATCTCGAAAATCTCATAAAAACGAATCCTTTTTGATGTTTCTTCAGGTCAGGAACTGCTCGTGTGAATGAAGTAGCACCTAAGAAAAGGAATCGATCATTTTCTGTTTTTTGTTCTCTCACTGATGATTCTAAGTTAAACCCAGAAGAAGAATCAAAAGATTCCGCAGAGGTATCAATGAAATTGAGTCCTAATATTGTTTGTGTCTCTGATTTTCTCACTGAAATTTTGTTCTTTTGTTGTTGCTATGCAGGAACAGGTTGCTTCTATAGATATCAAACTACCAAGAAGAAGTTTGCTAGTGGAGTTCGGTTGCAATTCGTGTGGAGAAAGAACAAAGCGGCTTATCAATCGACATGCCTATGACCGTGGCCTTGTCTTTGTTCAAGTAAGTCTTTGATTTTGTGTTCTTTTATATGATCAAATTGTGCACACCACATGTTTGATTAATTTCCCAAGAGAGATGCTTAGTGGTTTTATGAAACTAGATACAAAAAATAGTCTTTGGTTGGTTGATTGATTTGTTTTTCCTTTGGCAGTGTGCAGGATGCCTTCAACATCATAAACTAGTCGACAATCTTGGTCTCATTGTTGAGTACGACTTCCGAGAAACCTCCAAGGATTTGGGTACTGATCAAGTTTGATATACTACATCGATTGTTGAATCAGTTTTTGTTATTTTGCTGAGATATGTTCTTTTATGCATGATCATAAGAAGTAATATGTTTTTAGCAAAGAATACAAAAAATAATATATTATTTTTGAATCAATGTGTCGGTATACATGGGGAAATGTAGATGTTTGACTCCATACTCAAGAGAGCTGGAAATTTTAAGCCGTCATAGCCACGAGAAAGAGAATTCCGAGTGCGGTATTGAGTAACATTCCTGCTCTTCCTTCTAGCTGAATCAAGGCATTTCCTCCATTCTGTAAACCAGAAATGAAAGAAACGTCGTTATTACATATAAGCATGACAGTGATAGTCAAATCTTTATATTTTCCGGTATTTCTTTCAAGATTGTTGTTCGGTATGAAATTGTTACCGTGTTTGGCGATGGTGCTGGAGCTGTGTCCTGGGAATCTGTTAGAACTGGAGGAGATGGAGGGCTCGGGGGAGTTGGCGCTGGAGCTGGGGCATGGTGAGGCCTTTTGTGTTTGTGCTTTCTCTTGTGCTTGGCAGGAGCAGGTGCTGGAGCTGGTGGTAGACTTATTGGTGTAGGCGCTTGTACTGGTGGCGGTGAAGCTAGTGCGGGTGGTGGAGAAGCTGGTGCAGGTGGTGGTGAGGCTGGTGTGGTTAGGGGAGAAGCCGGTGCTGGCGGTGGTGATACAGGTGGGGGTGAGACAGATGGAGCTGAAACAGGCGGGCTTTGTGGTGGTTGTGGAGGCGGAGTCACGGGGCTGATTACTGGTGCAACTTTTGGAGCTGGTGATGAAGTTGGAGTTACTGCTGGTGGAGGCGTAACTGGAGATGCTGGTGGAGGAGTAGCTGAAACGGGTGGAACAGTAGTGGTTGGAGGAGGAGCAATGGTGGTTGGAGGTGGAGCAGAGGTGGTGGAGGTTGCCGGTGAAGCGGCAGGTCCTTGTGCATTGACACTAAAGGGAGAGATGAGATAAGAACATAAGAGAAGAGACCAGATTATTGAATTTGAATACATTGTTTGAGATTGGAAGCTGCAGGAAACGATTGTTAGAGTATTGTGGATATAAAAAGCTATGAGATTTCTTCAAGTATGAATGAGTAAGTTTAATGCAACGATGAGTTAGGTGGTTTAAGAGATCAAGTCTTCATCAGAATGCTACGTTGCTTCTAATTCCTGGCCATTAATACGCTTTTGTCAAATAACTGTAATCTGCTTTTGTAATTATAACGTGTTAATCATCAACTAAACGGGACCGATGCTTCTCTCGGACCTAAAACTGGTAAGAAGTCTAGATCACTATCAAGAGAGGTTGGTTATAACATAATTAAAGCAAAACATGTGTTCATATAGAAATTATGCATAACGTTACAATCAATGGGATTACAATGAGAACCAACCTGTTCTTCATATTTTGATCAATGAAAGAAATATACAATTTTGAATAGATCAGATGCAAAACTTGTTCTACAGACAGGAAAAGGGTAAGACTTGATGCATCTTGTTGAGGAGTTTCGAAGGAAGATGATGATGATGATCATGATGATCGGTAGGAGCAGATGGATCTAAGTTCTTGTCTTTCTTCTTTCTCCTCAGCTGGAAAAATTGCTGCATTGTCTGAGCGCATTCTGATTCGAGAACTCCGCGCCTGACTATCATCTTAGGATGGAATGGATGAACTGGAGGCGGTGGCTTTTCTGAAACCTCTGATCCACTTCCTTCACCTCCAGGGAACAGCCTGAAAACGTAATCTTGTTTCAGTCATTTTGACTCTACAATGTTCCAGGAGAATATTTTGAGTTTCGGAAGTTGTATTGGTACCTGATCCAGCTGCCATCTGCTCCGAGAAGCTTGTTAGGAGCACCCCATACAAGAGTGTTGACCCTTGCTTGAAGTATTGCTCCCGCACACATTGGACATGGTTCTAGAGTTACATAGAGGGTCGTATCCTGTTGAGAGAATAAGTTATTGAAAATAGTTTTACCATTGCATCTCTCGATCCACATTATCAAACTCTGAATCTTGTTCGTTGAGATCATTTCATTTTAACTTGACCAAAAAATAAAACATTAGCATGCCAAAACTTAAATCTGTTTATGCTCATAGTCAATGTAACAAAAAAATTATTTGACCATGAAGAAGTTGTTTCAGAGATTGAGAGAAGATTACCGCGAGCCTCCATGAACGAAGTACTTTGGAACCCTCTCGAATGCAAATCATTTCTGCATGAGCGGTTGAATCCCGAAGCTCCTCTACTCTAAAACACAAAACCATGGTTAGATGAATCCAGCAGGAGAATATAGAGTGAAAAAGGGTTCAAAGTAAATTAAACTTACAGGTTAAAACCGCGGGCTATTATCTTCCCATCATGAACAAGCACAGCCCCTACAGGTACCTCCCATGTATCCGCAGCCTTCTTAGCTTCTACTAACGCTTCCCTCATGAATATTTCATCAACTGTTCGCCTTTCAGCTTCTACTTTGTATGCTTCTTCCCACTCCTCAAAACTATCCCTCACAACCTGTTTGTTCCTCTGAAATTTCCTTTGTGTCAACGCAGATTCTGTCGATATGGAACCTGTTTCTTCCTGGGACTTTGCACTTAGAGGTTGTTGTTGTTCCCCCTGCTCACTTAAGCTGCTACTGCCAGATACCATGCCGGGACGAGATTCTGAAGGTTCCTTTACAACAGGAGACCTTAGGTTTCGACCTGGAAATGGTAACGGCTTTTGACCTGCACCCATTTCAGGGACACGAGCCTGGTAATGTTTTCCTTCTCCCACAGTAACATTTTGCTTGCTAGATACCTCGGTGAGACTAGATTCCGATGGTTCCTTGATAGCAGGAGATCTTATCAGATTTCGACTAGGCAGTTTCATTGGCACCCCTGTCGAAGCTGTTTCAGAACGACGAAACTCGAAGCTTCCGCCTTCTTCTTCATCCATGCCAACAATTTGATCACCAGATGTGGAAGCCATGCGATTGGATGCAGATCCACCTTCTAATATTGAGGAAGATGGCGACGATACTACAACTTCATGCCGTCCAGATCGCTGCTTCAGTTTTGTAGCGCCTGCAGATTCAAATTGGCTTCTAGGAGAAGCTTGACCAACCTCCAACTGATGTAGGGAAGGAGATTCTTGTGGCAAAACTCTATCCCCTTTTGTGTTATCATCACTGCTTCCGTCATGCTCACGTCCAGAAAACCATGTTGCACTACTAACTGACTCATTGGGTGAACTCTTTTCAGCGGGCATTACACTCGAGTCAGGGCTTCCAGCTCGTGAGCCCCACCTAAGCCGAGCAATATCCGCAATAACACTCCACAATGACCTACCAGTTCTTTTGACAATAGCATTTCCCACTGCTGCATTGCCTTCTGTGGCCCCTGGATGAGGAGTTCCCTGAGCAGAATTTGTGACCCACATTTCATCTGAAGGTCCCTTTGCTCCTGAACCACCAGATGATCGCCTTGAGTCCCGTCTCGTCAACTGATTGCTTTCAGCTCTTCGCTCCTCAGTCTCCGGATTTGATACTTCATGCTTGGCCTTTTTCACAAACTCCCCAACAAATCTCTCTGATGACTCTTCCAAACGATGGGCAGAACCCAGAGCATCTTCTTGTGTTGTAAATCTCATCGGTTCTCCAGCAGACTGACTATTAACAGAAGCTCCTGCTACTGGATGTTCAATGGCTGTGGGGTAACCACTTTCTGAAGTTCCTTGGAAAATTTCTTGAACGGAAACTCCACCAGATTCATAAGTTTGCCCTGAGCCTCTGCTTACCAGCTGAGAAGAAGGAGGAATCAGTGTTGTCTCAGATCCTTGCATCTCCTCTGAAACCAGATCTACCAGCTGCGTTTTATTTCGCGAGACCAAATTCAAAGATGACTGTGAACTTGAGGCTTCTTCAGATAGCTTTACCTGAGAACTTTGCAACTGTAAGGCCTTTTGACCTTCTTTTGCCGAGTTAGCATGATCTAGCCTAGAGTCTTTCCAAGCACTGCTTTTTTCTGCTTTGTCTGATTGCACAATCATAGTACTTCCTTGATCAATTAGCCTCTTCTCAGATTTTCTCTTAACTTCTGTATACCTTACTGCATCACTAATATGAGATACAGATACAGAAGTTCTGTCAGATTGCGTCTTTTGCAAAGGATTTTGTTCAATATGATACTCTTGCTGCTTCCTTTCTGATTGCAAACCAGTAACCAAACCTGCATGTACTTCTTGGTTTCTAATCTGGTCTTCCCTTTGCGAGATATATGTATTTCTGACATCTATGTCATGAATTTCTGAATTTTCAGAGAAGCGTTCAGTAGTCATTCTCACACCAGCTTGCTTAGATATCTTTTCTTCCACTGGAGGTTGCGCCTCTGGAAAATTTTGTAGCACATTTATAGCTGCCTCCTGGTTACTGCTATATTTGGTTCTTCTGCGCATTTCAGACACTCTTTCCTCACTGCTATAACGAGCCTCCGATCTTTCCTTCAGTTGCTGCTGAGAACTCTCAATGTTCTCACTTCCAGAATCATTACGAATTGAGTGGATTCTATAGTCCTCCCTTTCACCAAAGAGATTTTGATTTTGGGAACTGGTCTCCGCATCGTTGACATGGATCTCATGAATTTCCAAATCTTCTTCATAATTTCCCGTCGATTCAGACACTCTATTACCAGTTTGACTAAACTTCTTTCCTTTTCTCCGGTTCAAAGTCATTGCCTGATTTGAATTTTCCCCTTCCTCAAAAACCTGCTTGCGATAGCTTGAACCCACTCCATTGGAGCTCTTGTCTCTCTTTCTCCTCAAATGCATCTGAGAGCCTTCCTTTCTAGATTTCAATGACTGTTCAACAACCTTCTTCTCTGAACTTCTTAGGTTTTCACGATGAAATCCCACATCCTCATCCTGATCTTCAGTTTCACTCTCAAACTCCCCTGAAGAAGCAAGTGAATAATACGATGAACAACTCGAACTCTTTGTCCTTCTTGGTCGAACTTCCTTTTCTTCCTTCTCCCTATAAGTTTTCCCAATGTAATCTCCACTCTCCAGCTGAGAATTCTTCTTTCTCCTCCCACAATGTTCACAATCATTTCTTTCCTGTGACTTCACATCTTCTGCAATCCCATTAGGTCTCTCTAATCGCTTCCGCTCGTTTTTTTTAGAAACTCTCTCATTACTATTCTTATCTCTTCCTTCAACTCTAACCATCCTCACATTTCCACCATGAAACTTACCACCATACCTCACTTTCTTCTTCTCTTCAACTCTACTAAGTAACTTCCAATTCCTCTCCTCATCTATCAATTCCTCACTTAAAAACGAAATCATAGCTTCTACATCATCTGAACAACTTCTACCACCACAACATTCATCAGATTCTTCCAAAGCACTAACCCTAAAGCTCCGATTTTTCCTTCTTGTACCATCACAAGAAGAATAAACATCACAACCCATAAGTCTCCCTCCACCCACAAGCAACCTCCTCTGAAACGAAGGCCACTGAATAAACGTAGATTTTCTAAGCCCATAAAGCACAAATCCAGGATTTATTGATACCTTAGGCTTAACAAATGAATAAGAAGATGATGTTGAACAACAACAACAACAACAGCTTGAGCGAGAATTGGCACAGTAACATCTCAATGGTTGCGAAAGTTGGTACCTTTCAGATCTCTCAGGGAGTAAAGAGCAGTAATCTTGGTAATTCCTAGTTCTAATCTGCCATTGAAGTGAGTTTGAGTATGAAGTGAACATATTTGTTGGAAGAAGAGGTTTACCGAGATTTAAGCATAGAAGCTGCAGCTACTGGATTTTAATTTTGAAATGAGGGAAACCATTGTTGTGATCTTCGATGAGATTTACATGGGAATTGAATATGGGATTTGCAGAGGAAGACGACAAGAGCGACTGAGCGAGTCATGAATAAACCAAGTCCGGTTCGACTGAGTTGGCAAATTGGGATTGACCGAGTCGAGATTGAGGATAAATTCGGAACCCTCTCGGTTTCGTGTTGGGCCTGTTTAATTTGTTGGGCTTCATCTATCATTTCGAAATAGTTTTTATTTTTCTCCAAATTCGATCCAAAATCTGTATTCTCTCTAAAATGATAATATTTCATAACCATTGTCGGAAGCATCAGGTTTCGTAATTTTGGTATGCAATGTGGAGATTCAACCAAAAAATGTTACTCCCGCACATAAATCACATAAGAGAAAGATCAAATATGAAGAAGAAAAATAACGAATTCAGTGATCTATTAACGAGTCAAGCTTATCTACGAAAAACATCGTTAAATTTACTTTTTAATGTATACTTCTTTTTTTTGATATAATGTTAATTTATATTACCAAAAATGGAACAAAGTTTGGTTACAAATCTTTGGGGTCAGAAGCTTAAAAGGTCAAAAAAAAAAACCTTAATAAATCTAAAAAGAAACAGCAGCAGCTGAGTTATGAGTAGACAAACCAAGAAGATAGAAGTTGTCCACATCCTGTTCTATATCGTCGAGCAAGCAAAATATCCTTGATGCTTCTATCAATCTGATGGAAGAGAGTGGCGTGTGATGAAGAGACTGAGTTGTGGAGGCGATTGTTCCGCTCTCGCCATATCAAATAGATAGTAGCTTGGGCGGCGATACACTTAAGCTTAGTGGGAACTCTTGGTGATTTGGAGAGCAACCATGTGATGAGGGATGACCAGTCTGCACAAATGCTAGGTGGTTGCCCTAATCGATGGAGTACCATTGACCAGACATGTTCTGAGAAATCGCAGTGGAGAAGAAGATGATCTATTGTCTCTATATAGTTACCACATATGCAACAAGCAGGGGATGAGGTAATACCCCATTGATGAAGCCTGTCGCGAACTGGCATTCTATTAAGTGTGGCAATCCAAAAACAGAAAGCATGTTTGGGCACATATGACTTAAACTAAACTGCATGGACCCAATGCTTCTTAGGAGCAGATGGTTTGAAGTGTGACCAAGTTGCTTTTGTGCTGAACATAGTTTTCCGGTGAGCTGGAGGACCCCATGTGAAAATGTCCAGGCCCCTGCTTGGAAAAGAAGGTCTGAGCGACAACATATGATTTCTTAGCTCAGCAATACTATGATTCATGGACCTAGAGGAGGGAAGTTTCCAGCCATCTGAGCAGCACGCATCCTCTACCTTGGCATCAATCGGGATACCAAGAGTTCTAGGACCATTAGCCCCTATAAAATCAATCAAACGCCCAAGAGAGGTATAATCATCCAACCAGAATCTTGCCTTTGTGCCATCTCCAATTTTACAGCCCATAAGTTCCTTAGCCATAAGTCTTAAGGAGATTAGAAATCACCAAATAGAAGTGCCCTGAGATTCAGCCACCCAATAAGAGGAATGTTTCAAGTGATGCTTCTTAGTCCAAGCCACCCAAAGGGAACCACTTGAGGAAAATAGGAGCCAAATAAGCCTCAGATTGAGTACCTTATTCCAGACCAAAAAATTCCTCAAATAAAGTCCACCCTCTGATTTAGGAAGGCAAATATTAGCCCAAGAAACCTTAGCTGCAGAGGCTGATTTCAAAATGTCACCTGCCCATAAGAAGCGATTACAAAACTTCTCAATATCCTTTAGACAACACTTGGGAAGAGAGAAAGCCGACATCCAGAAATTAACCAAGCTGTAAATCACTGAAGTAATAAGCTGCAGGCGGCCAGAGAAAAAAAGGAACTTGGCAGCCCACATGTTAAACCTTGCAGAGATCTTATCAATGAGAGGTGAATAGTCAGCCTTCCTTAGTCTATGGTGAAGTAAAGGAAGGCCCAAGTATCTTACTGGAAGAGATCCGAGTTGAAAGCCAAGTTCAGAGAATAAGTCAGCTTCGCCTTCATTCAGCCCCGCATAAAAGATAGAAGTCTTGTCTTGATTAATACTTAGTCTCGATAAGTCTTGAAAACAGTCAATAGTGGAAGTAATACCTTAGGCTGAGGCGATCTTCCCATCGAAGAAAACCATGACATCATCAGCAAAGGCCAGATGAGAGACCTTTGGGTTTTCCCCAAGAGGATGGTAGCCAATGGAGCCATCTTCATACTTGGAGTTCAATAAGTTTGCAAAGGCTTCCATCGCCATAACAAAAAGAGGAGGAGATATAGGGTCACCTTGGCGTAAGCCTCTTCTCCCTCTGAAATAGCCGCAAAGATCACCATTGACACTAATGGAGAAAGAGGTGGTCGAGATACACTGCTAAATCCAGAATATAAAAATCGATGGGAAGTCAACGGCTGCTAAGATTTGTAAGATGAAGTCCCACTTAACATAATCAAAGGCTTTTCCATGTCCACCTTCAAAAGCCCTCTGTGAGTGACATGTTTTCTGTTGAATCCTTGAACCATTTCTGAGGCAAGGAGAACATTCTCCACCAACAATCTTCCTTTGACAAACGCAGACTGTGAATTAGAGATAATAGATGGTAAGAGATCTTTCAACCTATGGTCTAAGATCTTATAGGCAACTTTGTAGACAACGTTGCAACATAAAATTGGCCTAAAATCTTCAAGCTTTACGACCCTATTTTTCTTGGGAACCAAAGTGATAGCATTGGCATTCCATTGCTTTAAAATCCTGCGTGATTCAAAGAACTCTCTCACAGCCTTAATGAGATCACCACCAACCACATCCCAAGCTGCTCTAAAAACTTTGCCAGTATAGCCATCTGGTCCCAGTGATTTGTGTAGGGGAAAAGCAAACACTTCTTTTTTAATCTCCTCATCCGTGACCATTGCTTGCAAGGCAGCTTCGGTGGCTTCATCACAGTGATAAGGAGTGAGAGTTTGAATCAATTGCTTGTTCTCATCAGAAAGACCAGCTGGTTCGGTGCCAAACAAAGTCTTGAAATAGTCAACACAGTGATCTTGAACCTCCTTAGTAACCTCAATCTTTCAACCTGAATCATCCATGAGATAGTGAATCTGATTTGTGGCTCGCCTAGTTGTAACATTCTATGAAAAAAGCAGAGTTGCAGTCCCCACATTTAACTCACTTAACTCTAGACCTTTGGCGCATGATCTTTTCTTCAGCCAAGGCAAGAGTCATCCACTCTTTGTATTCTTTCTTCTCCAAGCTAGCATGAAGAGGAGAGGGGTTTGAGAGTACCTGATTCTTCCAATGGGATAAGCGGATATGGGCCTCCTTAACTCTGTTTTCAAGGTCTGAGAAATGGTCCTTGTTCAGCTTCTTAAGGACCGTTTTCATAAGCTTGAGCTTTCTTGAAAAGATGAACATTCATGTCCCAATAATGAAAGTATTGTTCCAGAACTCAGAGACCTTTGGGAGAAACTCTTTATGCTGAAACAGAAAATACGAGATTTTAAAAGGTTTTCTGGACTACAGATGGCTCCTCAGAATCACACAGGAAGGACTATGGTCTGAAATCTCAAGCTCTCCAAAGTTGACGTATGCGTAAAGGAGGTTGAAGAGCCAATTATCATTGACTAGGACTCGATCAAGCGTCTTTGATATTCGGTTTGCCTCTTGGTTATTCCACCATGTAAATTCATTTCCCCTGTAAGACAAGTCTGGTTGAAGTCTCCCATCACAGCCCAAGACTTTGAGTTTATTATTAGATCACCTGCAAGAACTCTAATCTCATCCCATAACTCATGCCTTCCATACTTGTAGTTGATAGCGTATACAAAAGATATAGCTACCTCAGTTGATAGACTTGGCAAATGAATAATTGCAGTGATCATTTGGCTCGACTTAAGTTGATAGGAAGCTAAACTGATTGGTCTCAGATGACCCAAATCCTGCCTAACTCTGTGAACTCATAATTTTCTGCAAAATTCCAACCCGGAAAAGTTGACAGTATGTACTTCTGAGACTTGTGCTGTCGAACACGAGTCTCAATTAGACTACCAAAAGAAGGCTTGTTTAGCCTTAGCCATTTCTTAAAGCTCATGCGCTTAATATATTTATTAAAACCTCTTATGTTCCAACAAAAGAAATATACCATATTAATTATGAGATGTAGATTTGGAGCCTCGCCCCGTAGCATTTCTTTCTTGCCTTCTTTGCTTCTTTGAGAGAACCGGTGTAAAAGGAGCATCTTCTTCTTGTAATGATGTATCTTCTTTCTCTGTTCCATGTTTATCCTCAGAACTAGATTCAGGTTCAGGTGAGTCCGAAAGAGAGCTGGAATCAGATGATGAGGAGCTTTCAGCTCGTGACTTACTAGATTTTCTCGATTTATTAGACTTTCTGGATAGAGCCATTGACTTTTCTTTACTTGAAATATCCACAATTAGAGAGTGATTTGCGGTCAGGCCAATGTCTACGACCAGATTCCCAGCTTTGTCCGAGCAAACATTCCTATACCTCGGTGATTCAGATTGTTTCTTTTTTTTCCCTTTCCCTTTAGGTGCAGCTGTAGGTATCTCATTCACCACATATTTGTTCTTTGAGACCTTTGCAGCAGGTGTAGACTTTCGCTTGTGCTTCTTCTTCTCTGGATTTCTCTTTCTAGCTGTCTCAGGCTTGAGTGAACTTTTCTTAGACCTAGGACAAGAAGCAGTTTCATGAGCTGTAGACTTGCAACCAAGACAAGTGATTGGAGCTGAAAAGCATCTGCGAATGCTATGGCCAATCTGCTGACAGTGGGAGCAGATTGGGGGAAGCTAAGGACTAGATACTTTCACTCTGTGGATTTCTCCTGTTTGGAACTGGACGTTTACGGCTTCCGGGAGTGGTTTAGAATGATCAATTATGGTGAAGACCTTTCTGATTTCCATGTTAGTCATATTGATTGTAAAAGGATGACAATAGATTGGGTGTTCGAGCAAGCCTGCAACATGCTCAAAACCTTCCACAGAGAAGAAGTGTGGTGGTACTCCTCGAAACTCGAGCCAAACAAGAGCCTCGGTGAGTTCTGGCATAGTTGGAGAGAGGCATGGTTCCCATTCTACTACAAACATTATCTGGCCTTCAATGTGCCATATTCCTTGGTTAAGAACTCGTTGGCGAGTGGGAGAATGAGGAATCTTTATTAGGACAGACCTAGGTCCCAGAGTCAAAGTAGTGATATCACGCAATCGATTGCTCCAAATGCCATTAAGAATCGCGTGTAGAACACCAGGTGAGGGAGAGTTCTTGTGAAACTGGCCAATGATTAAAGACTCCCATCTCTTGCGATTTCTCGTGATGACTTCATTAGGGATCTTCACACAGAGCTCACCCGATTCGAGAACAAAAGGGGTACCTTTCTTAGTCATCTTCTCCGCTGGTCCTTTGACAAAATCATCCCAAGAAGGTTTCCGGATAGTAGTCGCAGTGTCAGCAGCATTAACCTCTTCAACATGAGCAGAGGAAGCTATTTTAAGAAGCTGGGTCTTAGATCCAGGTTTAGAAGTTTGTAGATCTGCAGCAGATCCGGTGGAAGCTTTCACAATCAGAGCCAATTGGGAGGTTCCAGCAACTGCTAGAGTCGATTTAGAAATTTCCAGAGGGTTTGCCGTTGCCGACGTTCGCTCATTTGAGACAGAGGTTACAGGAGAGACATGGTGAGGCGGAGGGGCTCGAAGCTTTGAGGATTTTGAACCAAGTTCTTCTTACTATATGACATGTATATATATATATGGTATCAGAGCCATTTTAAACCGATTTTTCAGACACAAGTGAGCTAAAACTTGAATACACTCAATCAAACTTTTCACAACCCCGTTACAATGTATTGGGAGAACCGTGTCTTAGAGTGAAATAAGATTGAAAGGTTGTATACCGAGAGGTGTTGATAGAAAAATTTGGAATTTATTATAACAAGTACATTTTTATAATTAGCAACTTACAAATTAAAAACGAAAGAAGAGTTCTTGACTCGAGATGGAAGAGGTGAGAGGGTTTTTTAGAGAGAGTGTGTAAGTTATGTTTTGAACAGTTGTGCGATACTTCTTTATATAGAAGTTTACATGTGTATGGAATTGATCTTGAAATAACAGAGTTTGATTTTGAAAAATCTGTTTGGAGTAAGAGTGTTTCACCCTTTTTACTCGATATTTTTACTTTTGAAGAAAAAGCACTAGTCATGGTTTTATAATGTAGTCTAAAAACCAAAGCAATTGGAATTGGTCCTTCGATCATTTCATAGTTATGTGTTTTAACTTGTAAAATCAGTGATTTTAATATATTTTTGTCATTTAAAGAAACGGTGAAATTTGGATAACAATCAAATGATATTGGACCAGCACAAAGGCTTGACTCTATAGAGCTGAGCAAAGAGTCTTCAAATAATTTGAATCTAGTATCTCTTGGGATAGCTAAAATTGAAGTATTAAGACCTTCTTTTGAAAGTGGTTTTATACTGACTTGGACTAAGCCAATATGTATATATTTAAAATTCTTTTCTCTATGTCTTTGTAAAGCGTTCTGTGAAAATAATTCAATTGTTTCAAAAGGTTTAGTTAATTGTATGTCACGTTCTTCTGTTTTAATTGAAAAATTTGTTTTCAAGAAATTTATCTGTGAAATTTGATAGATTTGATCTCTATTAACTCTTGGGATTTTCCAATTGTCAATTGAGCCTTGAAAATCATCTATGGTCGTTTCTTGACTATTTATAACTTTTTTAGATTCTTTTGGAAATCTACTTCTAGATGAAGATGATTCAGATCTATCTAGCAAATTTCTAAAATATGAACTCATCATGAATTTCTAATAGGTTTTTAAAAGATTTAGATTCCCTACAATCCAGACTTAGTTCTAGGTTTAATTGCCCTACACTTCACGGGACTTACTTGCTAGACACAAGACTGGCAAAAACACTCGGGAGGACTAAGCTTTGTAAAACTCAAAAAGAAGTGATGATAAGTTTGTAATCAAGAAACTTACTAAATAATTTTAAATCTTTTTCATCTAGTATGTAAGATTTTTCCTTAGATATATATATTTTGAATCAATTTCTTGACTCGAAAGATCTCCTCGATACCACAAGAATCAAGGTATTAACTTTTTAGGGTATTAACCAAGTTTGAGGGTTGCTTGTATACACAAGGTTCGAGTTGAGACTTTTCAACAATCCGAGGATTGATGATCTCTAAATCTTATTTCGACGAATATATATATTTTAGAAAAGATCCTATTTAGTTTTAATCGTAATAGAAATCGTAAATTTTATAGAAAAATATAATTAGGTAAATCATAATATATGAGAATAGTATAGTAAAACATAAAACGTATGACCATAAAGTCATTAAATATACTTCATTAAAAAGAGTAAATGGATAACTAAACATTTTGATTGAGGTTTTAAAACATTTTGATTTTGATTAGTTCCATTTTAATACTATCACTAACACCATCCACATGGTTCTGATACCATAGAGAGCTAAGATTGAGTGAAGATTTTTTTTTTTTAGCTCACTAACACCATTTTAATATATATATATATATATATATATATATTTATTTATTATAATTTTGTTATCCACAAGTTATGTATATGATTTTGTAATTCGGTTTTTTTAATGTCATTTTTAGTTCGTGATATTGACAATGATTATTAATAAAGTGTTTAAAAGGAAAAAAGAAAAACAAATTAAAGAATTTGAATCAAACTAAAACAAACTACACATGATTTTGATATGGTTTTAAGTTTGTTTTAACGTATAAACCGAAAAAACGACTAAAAACTCGAACGCCTAATCCTAAACAGCAATAATAGTAATTTACGTTCAACAACTCAAGGTCCCATAATTTATTTTTTCCTCAAGGACTGGTACGGCATGTTGGAAAATAGAAACACACGTTTCTTTTTCATACGTTTAAATGGACCAACAAAAACATTATTTAGAAAATGACATCCGAACTATAAATTTGATAGCATAGTTTCTGTTGCCAAAAAAAAAAATCTTATTTCTGAAGTATTATTTATTGTACGAAACTTTGTAACATACAAAATTTCAAAAATATATATAAGAACTACAAAATTTATTGGTTATTAATCATAGTACATTTTTAAGATTTTAATGTTCACAGTTAAGACAACAACAAAAAATTGCATAACTTTTAAGACCACCCATTTCGCAAATAGGATGTCAAATAGTATTTCTTTCTACAATTTCCTCATAAAAATATGATTGCCCACGGAACAAAAACGATGAAATATGTGACAAAAGAACAAACAATCAATAACAAAATTGACAACAGATCTCTTTATTTTGATAGGCTATAAATCACTTTCATTATGCTAAAATAGAATAATGTCTAAAAGTTACAGCTGCAGAAATAAATATAGCAAAGCCAAAGTAGAAATCACTTTCATCTATTTGAAGTTTGAACCAAATAAAAAATTAATTTACATAGCGGATAGATTAATCAACATTTCAATATAGAAATCTCCGGATACCAAAAATAAAGAAGATAATTGGTAGGTAAAATACCTCGTATCTTTTAACGCTGTTTATTGAGCCAATAGCTGTTACGAACTTGTATATTGTGACTACTACAATAATGTTTGTTAATGCCATAAAGGCAATGATAGATGTAATATATGGTGGTGTCGATGATATATATAATAGTGTTGTTATGTGACTTATGTGTATGTATGTATTATGTATAGAGAAGTTGGTTAGAGGTAGAAGCTAAGGACAGGTAAGGTTTATAGGTAATGTTAATGTGTTGGATACTAGCCAATTGGGCTCCTCTAGTAAAGACTTGTTCTTGACGTATAGACTGGTTTTGGAATCAGTGTTCGAAAATTAACATTTCTCAAGATTGAATTTGAAACATCAAAAGTTTAAAATCATGGTTGGAATCTGGGTTCTTGAATCGGATAATCACGACCTATTTAGAAGACTCTTCCTAAGTCTATTGTATTCATATTTGAAGAGGATTCATAGGTGAGATCATCCTCGGTATTTTTTTCATTGTGTCTAATGAAGGAAAGATTTACTTTTCCGTCATTAGATTGTTCAATATTTTTTAAACGTGTGTTTGGCTCTATTGGTTGTACAGGGTTTTGAGGTTTTGGTTGAGTTACTCCTTCAAGGATCCATTCATCTGGAAGGTTTACATCTTTCCATTGAATTGATCTTGGAATAACAGAGTTTGATTTTGAAAAATCGGTTTGGAGTAAGAGTGTTTCACCCTTTTTACTCGATACTTTTATTTTTGAAGAAAAAGCACTAGTCATGGCTTTATAATGTAGTCTAAAAACCAAAGCAATTGGAATTGATCCTTCGATCATTTCATAGTTATGTGTTTTAACTTGTAAAATCAGTGATTTTAATGGGAGAGGAGAGCAAACAGAGGAGCCCAATTGGCTAGTATCCAACACATTAACATTACCTATAAACCTTACATGTCCTTAGCTTCTACCTCTAACCAACTTCTCTATACATAATACATACATACACATAAGTCATGTAACAACACTATTATAAATATCATCGACATCACCATATATTACATCATCATTGCCTTTATGGCATTAACAAACATTATTGTAGTAGTCACAATATACAAGTTCGTAACAGCTATTAGCTCAATAAACAGTGTTAAAAGATACGAGGTATTTTACCTACCAATTATCTTATTTCTGTTTTTTATGTTATACTAAGTTTTGAATTGTTTGCTGCTGAGAGTTTTTCATTTGTTTTATGGTGAAAGCATCTTGGTACTAAACATGTTTTTATGCAATTTAAGTCTGCACCCGTGTCAAAAAGTACAATTGTATCTATTTTATAGTTTTCTGAAAAGACAAGTGTAAATTTTATTTTATATTTTCGAAAGGTGATTTCTCTTAGTACAAAGAGGAAATCATTTGGCATAGTGTTTAGAGATTGTATTTGTTCTATTATTTCATCTTCTATGTTTTATGGACAATTGTTCTCATGTTCTTCCGAACTTGAGTCATCATGTTTAGAGGCTAATATTGAATGAAAATATTCGGAATCATTTTTTTGTTTTTCTTTTAGATGTTTGAGCTCATTTTTTACATCTTTTATTTCAATTTGAAGTGATTGGAGGGTTGTTTTAGAATTAGTTTTTCTTTCTTGGTTGAGGATATTTGTGAGGTTATATGAAGAGTTTGTTTTTGACAGATCGTTTGGTTTTGTAGGATTTTCTATTTTTTTACTTCCATTTAGGGATGAAATAATTGTTTCCACAAATTTTTGTTTTAGTTGGGGGTCTGATATTGAATTCAAGATTTCTAGTTGGAATTCTTGATCTTTTGTGAGGACTTGAACTTTTTTCTTATCTGAGTCCGAGCTGGATGATGAATCATTTAGTTCATCAACTTGCAAGGCCTCTTCAGAAGAGTGTTCAGAATCGTAATCACTAGATGATGTAGAGTATTCTAGGAAAAGATTTGATATTTTGTCTGTGATTTCTTCTCCAAGATCGAGTTCTTGGATTTTCTTATTTAAGCGACAGTATTTTGATGTATGTCCTTTTTTATTGCATTTATAGCATGTTAGATTTTTATAAAAAGGTTTGTTTTTTTATTCTTGTGGTTTAAATGTTTTCCGAGATTTATTCCAGGAGTTATCCCTTCGAGGTTTTTTCCAGGAATTTTCTCGTGGCCTATAATCTTTAAAGTGTTTTGCAAATTTTGATTTTTTGGAATAGTATTCTGGTTTACAATTTCCTGCACATGACTTTTTATTTGTAGGATCCATTTCAAATTGTTTGCAAAAAGACTCTAACTCTATTTTTGTTCTTTTAAGTTCCCATTTGAGATGTTTTTGGAGTTTTAAATCTTGACAGATTTTAAGACCTTTTTGTTGGACAAGACTAACTAATTCACCGTAAGTGAAATCGTCATAATCTATTATTTGGATGTCACTAGATTCTCTAATTTTAGTTCTGACCTTTTCTCCTAAGAGTGTTGGTAGACTAGCAAGAAATTTTTCTTTCCAGAAGGGTTGATTTGAATCTTGCCGGAGTATGATTCTAGTGAGAAAGGTGTTTTTATACCATTGGAAATCACTTTATTTTTTACATTTAATATTTGAAAGGAGTTCAACGTTTTTGTCCCTAAGGATAGAAGGATCTCCTATGAAATGAAGGGTTATAGCTAAGACTAGGGTTGATACTGCATTTTGTTATGTATTTCCAAAATTATCTATAATTGGCATTCCTTCTTTATCCATTTTTATAGCATCAAGAATTTCTCCTCGTTGTTGGTTATTTAGATAGTTATCCCACCATCCTTTAAGCTGTCCTAAAAAGCCAGCTATAAGGAGTTCACCTACCGTTTTATCTTCATTGCCTATTTGTGTTCTATAGGTGTTTGCAGCCATGGTCATTTTTTGTAAAAATTTTAAAATGTTATATTCAGATATTCCATCTAGATTCTAGTCATAGACTGAAGAAGAGTTAAACCTAGATTGTTCGATTGGCTAAATTTATCCTAGATCTGGTGCCGCTATTATTTGATTTTCATTATTGTTTCTCCAATCAAGACGGTTTATTCTATTGTTTGAAAATTGTTCTATGGTTTTATCAGAATCTGATTCATGACATAGGGTATTTATTAGAATATTTGAACTTTGTGTTTCGAGATTTCTAGGATTTCTTTGGGCTTTAGAAGTTGGGGTATCAGAGACATCGTAAGCTTGATGCTTACTATTTTCCCCTATTTCTATATTTCTCAGTTGGCTTTGAAGAGCTCGTATGAATTCTATATTCGTATTTTGGCAAGTTTTAACACTATTTTCTAAAATTTGAAACGGTTTGAAAATTGGAAGTTTTAGTTTTTTATTAGATGGAGTTTCATTTGGGTGATTTGTTTGTTTTAGATTTGTTTTCTCAATCCTATCAAGTTGTTTACTTATTGTGCCAAAATTAGTGTTTGAAAAATTATTTTGGAGAATAATGTTCTTGACATTCGTCTTATCATCTTCTTGAGGAATTTTAAAAGGAATTGCTTCGATCGGTTTACCTGATAACTCAAGTTTTATTCCTTGTTAAGAGAGGTGATTTGAATGAATTATTTTCCCATTAGTAATTGTTTCCCATTCACATCCTTTGTTTCGATTGGTAATAGGATTTGCGGTTTTAAAAAAAGGATAATTAATGTTATTTTCTTTTGTATAATCTTCAAACCAATTAAAAAATAAAATTTGAACTCTGCTTTTGTTAAGATATTCATAATATTCTTCTTGTATGTTTTCTCTGATTTTTTAAAATTCTTTTAAAAACCAATTTAGTATAACATAAAAAACAGAAATAAGATAATTGGTAGGTAAAATACCTTGTATCTTTTAACGCTGTTTATTGAGCCAATAGCTGTTACGAACTTGTATATTGTGACTACTACAATAATGTTTGTTAATGCCATGAAGGCAATGATGATGTAATATATGGTGATGTCGATGATATGTATAATAGTGTTGTTACGTGACTTATGTGTATGTATGTATTATGTATAGAGAAGTTGGTTAGAGGTAGAAGCTAAGGACAGGTAAGGTTTATAGGTAATGTTAATGTGTTGGATACTAGCCAATTGGGCTCCTCTGTTTGCTCTCCTCTCCCATTTCTATGCTCGGCCAAAGTTTTTCTTGTCTTTCTTTCTTCTTATCTTTTCTTTTTTCTTTCTCCATTTTTGGTCTTGTCTTACTCACTCTTTTTTTATTAGCTTATCTTTATTTGTCCTTTTTATATGTGTGTGTGTGGTCCATTGCCTTTGCTTGTGTTTTTCATTTTTTTTCTATTGAAATTATTGGATTAAGTATATACATTGATTTGTGCCAAAAAAAAAAAAGAGTTAATTTGACCGGAAAAAAAAAGCTAACACAATTTGGAATTTAAAAAAAAAAAAGTGAAATCAAAGAAGAATGCACCAAAAGTATACACATTTGTCAGTGTGTACACTAATATCTGTTATTAACCAGATAATGGACAAATATTGATGTGGATATCATCTACATTTGAGTACTGTTGGAAAAATATAGAGCACCATCAATATTTGGTAGTTTAACCAAACATAGGAAATATTCGACTAGAACATGGCACAAAATTCTCATGAAAAGAACGTGATTTGGTTTAGATGTTAAGTCTCCATTTTTTCACGTTAAAATTTATTAGATGTTAGGGTCTCCATTTTTTCAAGTTAAAATTTATGTGAATTTGAAAAAAAAAATAGTATATATATAATATTTGAAAAATTATCAAATATCTTCATTTGTTATATAAAAAAATATAAACCAAATTGGCATACGCAAAAGAAATATTTTTCATTTGTTTGCATTTAAAATTGACAAAAAAAAAACACAGCTTTCTTCAAAATTGTAAATGTTTTTTTTTTATATATAATTGGGGTGTCTGGGCCAAAGCCCAACTAATCCTTTCAAGGGGACAATACCGACGACTAGTCTGGCTTCGGGTTTTGTAATAAGGCCTAAGACATAGATCATCTACGACTGGCCAAACAATAGCAACTTAATTTCCGACAGGAATCATATTCAGGACCGAAGGGTTTACACCTTCTCTCAAGTTAATACCTAACACCATGCTACCATTACTTGGTTCAAAATTGTATATGTTATGGTTTAGATTTGAAAAGAGCCACAAGAAATATAAAAGCAAATGCGATCACCATAAGAAAAATTACCAATCATGAGAGCTTTTATAGTTTCATTGACAAAACTATAGTCCCACTAAGGGTGTGGAAACTTTTTAGTCCTACGAAAAAATTAGCATACGTGTGATTCGATGTCGTTGAAGCATTATTGCTAATATGTTCTCTTTTTCTTAAAGACATTTGATTCGTGTTTCAAACTGTGCATATGTGAACATCAATCGAAATTGAACCCACGCTGTTCAAAGGGTATTTCTTAATTTGGCGCTGCCACAAAATTTGGGTTTTGTATAAGTGTTTCTTTTTATTATTGAAAGATAATTCTAGTTACAAGAAAATCTAATTGAAGAAGAATATATATTCATTCAAAATCAAGTTAAAACGTTCAAACTCAGAAAGAAAGAAAAATGGTTGATTAAGATTTTAACAAAAAAGAAAGTTGTAGTAAAATGGAAAGAAAAAAGAAAGAGATAGAAGAGCCCAAAGAAAATGAGACAAGACTAAAGATATATAATTACGTAAAAAGGAAGAAGAAAAAGAAACGCGAAGATGTTGTCCTAGCCAAAATGGTGTCCTTAGAGGATTCGAATGCGATGTGTAAAAAGATCATTTGGAAATATCGAAAGTCTCCTGATATGATATTTCATATTTATGAAGACAATCTTCCACTAAATTTCATATGGTAGAATAAGGTTTGATAATTTAAAAGTAGTACAATTACTGGTCTTTAAAACTAGGTCAACAATAAATTATTCAGTAATCATAGATTTTTAGGCCAAAAAACAGTTGCAAATTTTAGTTTACATGAATTATGGTCCTCTTTCTTATATACCATCAAGACTTCTCTCCTTGGCTTGATAAGATTTCCAATCTCAAAGCTCCACATTATTTGAAAATTCTTCATGCAAGCTGTCATCAACCATCTGCGGAAAGAAAGAAGTAGAATATTTCATTATATGGTCTTTAAATCTGCCGCAGTATTGGTGGAAAAAAATCGACTAATCATCAGAAGCAAGCTGGTTGGCCTTTGATTGTTTGGTTCCTCCAACCAAAATGTCTTCTTCTCGGGCCAGAGATGATGTAACTTTTCTCACCATATGGTTTATGCAATTTCAACAATGAATCATCTATCCTCCTAATCGGTTTGCTTCACCTTCTACTCTAATTTCTTGATCTTCATTTCGTAATCTACCTATAAAATTCAATGCTGGAATCATGTCTTTTTCATCATCTTATATTTAATTATCTTGTAATGTCAAAACATTGTCCCTCTAAAAGAAGGAAGAAAGCTGAATAAAATATGTATTTCAGAAAGATAAAGAAGTAGATACATTCAAAATAAAAATATAATATACAGCATATTAGGTAAATCCATTGATAGCAAATATTATATTTATAGCTATGAAATCTGAGGGATTTCTTTCTTTTTTCATAAAAGGTTGTTGTTGTAAAATAAATATAAATATATATATATATATATATATATATATAGCTAGCATTTAATCTTTTATGGCAAAATATCAATAGCAAGTGTTTTTTTTTTGTTGATATGGTCAATAGCAAGTTTAAGTTTACAACGTACAACATATTTAGCTCGGTAAGCAAATCGTATGTATTTGTTGTTTAAATTATTTTCAAATAAAAGGTTGAGACAAATCATTAGCAAATTTGAGGAAGAATTGTGATCACATTTGTTATTGCATTTGCAATAGATTTGAAACTATAAATCTGTAAAAAAACAAAATTAATTAAAATTCTATAAAAAAAATTTGTTCAATATCGGGGATCTCGGGTCAGGAGGAGGCAATGACAATGGTTGGGTCTAGAGTCATCAAATTCGGCAAAACAGTTTTTGGTGAGGTTCGGCGATGGTGGTCGCAATTAGGTCTAGAAGACTAGATGCAAACAGCTTACACAGTAAATTGTCTCATCAATCATCATTTTTTTTTTGTAATTTAGATATATATATTTGCAACTTTTTTTTGAAACTTCATAATGGAACAAATGAAGGGAATAAGTTGCTACAGATTTGTAGTAGTAAACAACAGCAAACTGATTTATAAGTATTTTCAGTAATTAGATGAATATTGAACTGATTGCTACTAATTTTTTGTCACAAAATTAGTTAGTTACAAAAAACATTTATCAGTAGTAAATCCATGAAAAATAATACAAGCAAAGAAAGAGGACCAGTTATTTTATTTTAATTTATTTTCTTCTCAAAAAAAAAAAGGACCATAATTCCTAAACTAAAACCATTAATCTACAAATATGTTGTATCAACTTTGCTGCAAACTATCCAAGGGATTTTTATGTCCAACGAATTTATCACGCATTATGAAGTTTTGTCATTACTTTGCTACAAATTTACTTTAAAACTTCTTTTGCATTAAAAAAAAATCATCGCAAATATTCTATCAAAATCGTCAAATAATTTATTATAACTATGTTACAAAATCCTTGAGTATAAAAAATGATACAGTGTTATGCATTTCATTCTTATCACATAATAGGTCTCATTAAATAAGATATCAAATTTTGATCTTAGCAAAACACCTTATTTTAATTAGTACAGAAACAAAAAAAATCAAGCTGAAGAAAATGTCAAAGACAGGGTTTTCTCAAATCGCATTTTAGAGGAATATTTGCCTCAATTAACTAAAGATTCCTTGAACCGTGTTGAAATTTTTTAAAGTCATTAATTTCTTTAGGAAAAAATTCTAATAAATACTAAAATATTCATCACAACTTTATGGCTACCAACTTTATTTAATTCTTTATAAAAATACTTTATTAAATTCTTCAAGCACCACACGGAAAAAAATGTCTATAGACCGTATAATCTAAATCTTACCATAAAGATCTGAGTTCAGTAATGATTCACAAATACTGCATGAGTAATTATAAAGATAGGACTTTATTTTTGTTCATAAGAAATTGTTTTGTATTTTCAATACTTATTAAATACTAAATACAGAGAAAAATATTATAAATGTATTAACTAACTAAGGGTAATTTAACCGAAAAAAATTAAGGGTAAAATAGAAACTTAAAAAGATTTTCTTAAACAATACTTATAATAAAATAGAGGCAGTACTTAAACAAACATGAAAAACAAAATATATATCCATAAAAAAAAAACTTATCCAAAAATAAAACTTATATCCAAAAAGATCATGAGTTTTCTAGTATAATTGGTGTGTTGTGTCTTTCTCTCACTTGACGCAAGTGGTAGACAAGATGAGGCGAACGAAGTTCGGTCAATGTGTGTTGGCTATCTCACATGCACTTTTGCTCACACTGTGGCTGTTAGTGACAATCCTCTAATTGCAAATAGTATCAAAGCATTATTTCCAATTATGTTAAAAAAAACATCAAATATTGCAAATAATCCCTTTTTGTAACTTCAAAGAAAAGTGTTCCATCCAACGGAAAACTGGAGCTATATACTAACAGTAACTATAAATTCAGTTTCGTATCAGCTCGATTAATTTGGTTGAATTCATATTGATGAAGCGGCAAAAGGTAATCTAAACGAAAAAATCGATTAGATCAGATATGGATTGGGAATAATCTCTCCTGTGCTACAAAAAATTGTTATTGAAATAGTTTTTCTTATACTCGCAAGTTCGTTTATAAAAGAAAGGGAAAATTCCACAAAAATACACCAACTATTTATCGATTTCCATAAAAATACACAAACTTTGTAAGTATCCAAAAAAATACATGAATTATTTTTTCCTTCCATTATAATACATAAACTTTTAAATTGTATCCATTTAACATTTATGTTTTTACAAAAAGTAAAAACTGTTTATTTTTAATTAAAATAAAAATATTATGATAAAAAACTATTTTATAAAATCTGAAAAAAACTCAATAAAATTCTAAAAATTTGTTACAAATCTAAAATAAGTCTTAAAATAAAAGTTGACAAAAAAAGTCTTAAAATAAAAATTAAACTTGTAAAATTTTAAATTTATAAATACAAAATCCAAAAACAGATAAAACTTCTAATACTTTAAAAACAAAATTAAAGTTAAAATATATCTCTTTAAATTCATAAAATTTCAGTAATAAAGTTACCATTATTTTTTGAAAATAACATTGTGAAATTGTGTGTAACAATAATAATATGGGTTGCATTTATTTGTGATTTGGGTAATTTCTGATGTAAATAATATAATAAATATATAAATATATGATTTAAAAAATTTGATATATGTTGTTTACCTTACATATGGTAATACAAAAATTTTAAGTACTTGAATATTTAATGAATTAATATTTTCACAAAAGTTATACTATATGAAAATATTTTGTATCTATAATATAAATGTTAAATTTTAGACTTATTTAAAGATTTAAATAATTTAACGAAATATTTTGATTTTTTTGCATTTGATAATTTAGTATTTTAATTTCTGGAATTTTACAGATTTTTTAAAGATTTGAAAAGAATTTTAGGAATTATTTTCGAGTTTTATAAAATAATTTATTATTTAAATATTATTTTTATTAAAAAAAATTAAAAAAATTAAAAAAAGATTCGATGTTAAATGGATTCAATTTAAAAGTTTGTGTATCATAATGGAAGAAATAATTAGTTCATGTATTTTTTGGGTATTCACAAAGTTCGTGTATTTTTATGGAAATCGATAAATATTTGGTATATTTTTATGGAATTTTCCCTAAAAGAAAAACCTTTCAACTTTATTAATCAAAATTAATATAAATAACAACTGAATACAACTTTAAGCCTAAATGGATATCTTTATAAGATATTTGAAAATTATCTAAATATCTCTCTACATCACATATTATATGTTAGTTTAAAATTGGGATCAATTGCTTTTACTTTTTCTTTAAAAAAAAAATTAATAAGGCTGCATTTCAAACTAAAAATTTTCAATCCATTCTATGTTTCATTTGTTTTTATCATCGCATAAAATTATCACAGCTACGTTTGTATAAGGTAAAAAATAATCAATGATGAATAACAAATTATGGTATTTTTTTTTTTGTTACAGAAATCAAATTATGGTATTTAAACTTTACTTCGTTAGTATCTTCTAAGTTTTAACCCAAAAAAAAAGGTTATGGTCTTTTAGCTTCTGTCGGCTTCTACCATCTTCGTGGCAAACTCTCCTTATTCACGTCAACATCAATTCATTTTTTTTTTCACGTCAACATCAATTTATGAATAAATAAAAGGAATATGCATTGGAAAAAAAATCATATTTTACACTTAGGAATTTTTAGAAGCTTCTCTTTTAGGTTTTTTTACGCCGGATACCGATTACCGACGCGACGAGGCGACGACCACTGAAGATATAGGCTGATTAAATATTATATAAGTAACCATTTCAGTATTTTCAACTATTGGAGAAGGTTTAAAGCAGAAGAAAAAAAATAACTCATTTCTCACAACATTTCAACAAATTTCTCACAACATATTAGTCACCAAATCCACAACGATTTCAAAAGGGGAATGATATATATATATATATATGGTATAATTACTGAAGCTATTTTGGCTTTGCATGGGAATATATGGTCATATTCTAAGGCATGTGATGTGTAATTTGATTGACAATCTAACAACTAAGTTTTAAATTCTTCACCAAAGTCTTGTTTTCCTAATTTCCCTTTTTTCCATGTCTTACATTATTGAGATTGTGACGTATAAGAAGAAACAACATTTTCTTTAAGAACCAACACTTTATATTTTATATCATATGGCCGTTCCATATTACAATTTTATTATAAAATTTAAATATTTTTATTCTAGATTGAATTTGTCAAGGATTACCACAATCAACGGACTAATAACTCGAACAGATACGCAATCTATTGCCCGACTTTGACTAGTGAACCCAATCAAGGAATGGATGGAAACTGTTTCGTGCCATTACATAAAGTCATAAAGTAATTACATAAGGTTCGAAAGAAACTACTTTAAAAAAAAGGGTTCGAAATATAAGCTGATATCTCGACCATACATAGAGTTCCAATGGTCCGGCGCATTGTGAAAAGAGTAGTGTTTTAAACTTTATTAAAAGGAAATAAGTACTAAAATACCCCAAAACTAATTTTGTCATGTTTGGATAAAGTGACATATGCTAGTGCAATGTATTATGTTGCCATGGTGGTTATAAATTTATAATAAAATAATAAGAATTAGTTATAGACTATCCCGATATTTTTTTTACAATCTAAATTCAGATATTTTGAGAAGACCCCAAATTTTCAAGTAGGTACACAAATCATATAAAATTAAAATCTAATCGTTTTAACTTTTCAAACGACTTCCAAAATACTGGATAAGCCATGCAATTAAATTTTTATTAAATATATCTCTGTCTTTTTTTTTTGTTAATAATATATCTATGTCTTAGTAAAATAAATACAACTCGACTACCAAAGATTTAGATAACTCATGCAATAAATTAATGCAAAATGTATTTATATCATATGGTCGTATAAGAAAAAAAACCGGATGCAAAGTGAAATTTGCTTGGTGTCATTTTATACTGATCTTTAGTATTTATTATTAACACGTTACGAAAATTTCAAGCCTACAAGACTAAACATAAAAAACATTCTATATATTTTTTTTTAACATCAGCGAACGTTCAATTTATACGTACTCCTATGTTAACCACGAAGTATTTGGGAACAGGTAATTACATTTAATTGGAACTTGAAAGCAATATATATTCGTGCATTTAATGATGCATACCAAACTATACAAAGCCGGTGGCATGTTTTATGTATTAAAGTGAAAGTTCCTCTAATAACCATACCAAATCCTAGAGATTATAAAGTCATTCACCCAACCCCATTAGTCCATTACCATTGTGAACAATAAATTGCCGAAAGTTTGATTGTAGAAATTCAATCGCAATCAATTTAAATGGTTACTATTTTGACAAAGTTTTTCTATGATTTTAAATTTATAACCAAGAAAAAATAAAATTTGCTTTGATATTACATTTTTTCTTGTCAATTAATATGATATTACATCTAGGAGAGACGATATGTATATGAATATATATATATATATATGAAATTATACTCACATTTTTTTTATGTAAGCATCTCTCTAATACACTATTCAAAATGACTAAGGTACTAAGTTAGTTATCGAGTGTTCATGATATTTCATACTTAATAATGACATTAGTACCCATTTTTCTTTTTGCCGTCGACATTTTTGGGACTTCTAGTCTCTTCAACTATTTATTCTTTATTTCAGTAAAATGACAATTTTCTTATGGTCATTATCTACTAGCATTCTTATTTATTTATTTATTTTGTTAAAAAACTAGCATTCTTATTAGGACATGCATGCCAATAACGTTGAACTTTAGCTACCACTCTATAGTCTCTATAGTAGGTTTTTCTTCTTCTTAATGTAATCTATATAATAGGGTTGAGTTGGTTTGGTTGAAAAAATCTTGTATATACTATATCTCAGTTTTTGTGGTTAACATTAAACAAAATTATATTTTAAATAAGTTTAAGATTATGATCCTTAATCAAAAATATTTACGTTTTGCGCAACAACAACAACAACAAAATATTTACGTTTGTGTATGTTAGTCAAAAGCTTAGGTTTATATATTTAACATATCATTTGTATCTTAGAATTTTAAAAATATTAAATATTTGGGTAATAGCATATATTATTTAATTTGTATACATCTTAAACTTTTTAAAAATATCATATATTAATTTGAAAACATTTTAATTTTAACATGATCAAACATTCAATTTATGTAATTGATGAGGTAAAACATAAAATTTTAGGGTATTTGGATTTCGATCCGGATCTACTGTATCCAAATTTTAACACTATCCAAATCTGGATCTAGATATATCACCCAAAAAAAAAAAATTGGATCTAGATTCAAATCAAAGTGTATCTTGAATCTTGATGTTGTATAGTTCTGTTTAGGTGAGATTTATAAGTTTAAAGGAAAGATTTCTAGTGTAGTGAACTTTAGACTTAATAATTTTTCAATAAAGATGTTTAATGTTTCAACTCGTGAATCATATAAGTATATCTCTGATATCTCACAATTTCATAATTTTTGTCGTTAATATAATACTACCATACTACAATAACTAAAACTTAAAAGTTATAATTATAGAGAACCATCCAATAACAAGGTGCACTTGTTAAAATAAATATAAAATACATAATAAGTGTAAATTAAAAGAAGATAGTATGAATTAAATAGAGAAAATGATGAATTAATGCATCTGATTGAAGTGTTTGACCCGCATTTTGTGTTCTCCGCCATGACGGCGCATCTAATGTTCCTCCAATCGATTCTTCTTTCTCTTTTCTAAACCAAATTCTCACTTTCTTTCTTTCCTTTTCTCATTATCTGACAGTAAAAATCTTCCTAGATTTGACACTGGCAGATCATCTTGAATCCTTGTCTTCTTTTTTTTCTTTTTTAAGGCATAATATTATTTTCTTTTCTTTTTTTCGCAGTATAGTTCTTCACATAAGAGCTTCACCTTTGATGATCATCAGATTCCCATTTTATCAGGAAATAAAAACAGACTCTTTCCTTCTCTTTCTCTCCATATTTTTTTTTTGATAAAAGGGAAAATACTTCAGCATTTTGATTTGCTGTTATTCCGTTAACATTAATTTTTTCCAGAGAAACCATGACTTGTCCGAATCTTGTCACTTTCTCTATGTTTTTTTCTTTTTCGTCTTTGTCTTCCCATATTGTTTGGATGAGATGAAAATTTTGGCTATAAAAAACAGAAAAAATTATGAGATCTCACTCAAACTCTAATCATAGCTGTAATTTCCAATTTCTTATCTTATGAATTTAAAAAATTTCAACTTTCTTAAAGATCATAAGCTTTTTATAAATACCCTTCTTGATCTTTAAAGATTTCACAAAATCTTACAGCTCTCACTCACTCGATCTCTGATCTTTTCCCGAGAAAATTCTAATTTTTCCCGACAAAAAAAATTGAGGTAACCGGAGTCGCAAAAAACGAGGGTCGGATTATATAAACCAGTCACGGTCTTCTCTGCTTTTTCTCTGTTCGGTTGGTTTCACGGTATTGTCTTTTTTTTTTTTCCATTTTCTTTTTTCCACTTTATAAAAACAAAATTGAAAATTGTGTTTTCTTGGTATCTTCGTTTTAAAATGTTCTCGCGGGTGTTGAAAAAATCAGTTAGACAACATAAAAAACAAATCTTCAAATCTCATCAGTAAAAAAATTGGCGTTTCTTTACTTTTTTTTGCGTGTCTGAAATTTTTTATAATTTCAAGATTCATTGAATATCTGAAAACTCTTTAATTTTTTATCAGTAAAGATTCAAACTTTGGCTTCAGTGAGATCTTTGTTTCAGTAAAGATTGAAACTTTGGCTTTTGTGAAATCTTTGTTTCAGTAAAGATTCAATCTTTGGCTTCAGTGAGAGAGAAGCTGTAGTAGATCTTTCAATGGCAGGAGGAGTAACAAAGAGAAGAAGAAGGAGATTACAACTAAGTAAGTTATATACACTAACATGTACCAAAGCATGTTTCAAGCAAGACCATTCTCAAATCGGAGGACCTGGTTTCTCTAGGGTTGTGTATTGCAACGAACCTGATTCACCTGAAGTTGATTCCATGAACTATTGTGATAACTATGTGAGGACTACTAAGTACACTCTTGCTACTTTCTTACCAAAATCACTGTTTGAGCAATTCAGGAGAGTTGCTAATTTCTACTTCTTGGTTACTGGGATCTTGTCTTTTACTCGTCTTGCTCCTTATACTGCTGCTAGTGCCATTGTTCCTCTTCTTTTTGTTATTGGTGCTACTATGGTTAAAGAAGGTGTTGAAGATTGGCGCCGCAAAAAACAGGTAACTTTTGATTCTTTATGTTGATTTCTTGTGATTGGTCTTAGTTGGACTCTGTGTGTTGTTATCTTGTTCTGAATCTGAGAGTTTAGGTTTAGTTAAGCTTAATTTGTCTGAAACTGAAATAGAAGCTTTGTGATGTGGTTTCCTAGGATATTGAGGTGAATAATAGGAAAGTTAAAGTGCATAGAGGCGATGGGAATTTCAATTCGAGGGAGTGGAAGACTTTGAGTATTGGAGATATCGTGAAGGTAGAGAAGAACGAGTTTTTCCCCGCGGATCTTGTTTTGCTTTCTTCTAGCTATGAAGATGCTATTTGCTATGTTGAGACAATGAATCTTGATGGGGAGACTAATCTGAAAGTTAAACAAGGACTTGAAGTAACTTCGTCTTTGCGTGATGATAACTTTAAAGGCTTTGAGGCTTTTGTCAAATGTGAAGATCCAAATGCTAACTTGTATTCCTTTGTTGGAACTATGGAGCTTAAGGGAGCCAAATACCCTCTTTCACCTCAGCAGCTTCTTTTGAGAGATTCAAAACTCAGGAACACAGATTTCATCTTTGGAGCGGTTATCTTCACGGGTCATGACACAAAGGTTATTCAGAATTCAACAGGTCCTCCATCTAAGAGAAGCATGATTGAAAAGAAGATGGATAAGATTATCTACTTAATGTTCTTCATGGTGGTTACTATGGCTTTTATTGGTTCTGTTATCTTTGGAGTTACAACAAGAGATGATTTCAAGAATGGTGTGATGAAAAGATGGTATTTAAGACCAGATAGCTCAAGTATCTTCTTTGACCCCAAAAGAGCGCCCGTGGCTGCGATCTATCACTTTCTAACGGCTGTTATGCTATACAGTTATTTCATTCCTATATCCTTATATGTCTCAATAGAGATTGTTAAAGTCCTTCAAAGCATCTTCATCAATCAGGACATCCACATGTATTATGAAGAAGCTGACAAGCCAGCTCGTGCGCGAACCTCTAACCTGAATGAAGAACTTGGGCAAGTGGATACAATTCTCTCAGACAAGACGGGTACATTGACATGTAACTCCATGGAGTTCATCAAGTGTTCTGTTGCAGGGACAGCTTATGGCCGTGGTGTTACAGAGGTGGAGATGGCTATGGGAAGAAGAAAAGGTTCTCCTTTAGTTTTTCAAAGCAATGAGGATGATATGGAATATAGTAAGGAGGCAATTGCTGAAGAATCGACGGTGAAAGGATTCAACTTTAGAGATGAAAGGATAATGAATGGAAACTGGGTCACTGAAATTCATGCTGATGTCATTCAGAAGTTTTTTAGATTACTCGCGGTATGCCATACAGTGATACCTGAAGTTGATGAAGATACAGAAAAGATCTCTTATGAGGCTGAGTCGCCCGATGAAGCAGCATTTGTTATTGCAGCAAGGGAGCTTGGGTTTGAATTTTTTAATAGAACTCAAACTACCATATCAGTAAGAGAGCTTGATCTGGTGACTGGAAAACGAGTTGAACGGTTGGTACATCTCCTCATCTTTAATGTATGTTATCAAATTTTTCATCTTTCTTAACTTACTTGAGTGAGATGGTTTTGTATTGCAGGTTGTACAAAGTCTTGAACGTTCTTGAGTTCAACAGCACAAGGAAAAGAATGTCAGTTATAGTGCAAGATGAAGATGGGAAACTCTTATTACTTTGTAAAGGAGCAGACAAGTAAGTGATCTTTGACTTTTAAAAACCTTTTTCAAATAGATTTTGAACTTACTTTTCGGTTTTGTATCGTTTTCTAGTGTTATGTTTGAGAGACTTTCCAAGAATGGTAGAGAGTTTGAAGAGGAAACACGGGACCATGTGAACGAGTATGCTGATGCAGGGCTGAGAACTTTGATACTTGCATATCGTGAACTCGACGAGAATGAATACAAACTTTTCAATGAGAGAGTCAGCGAAGCCAAGAGTTCGGTTAGTGCTGATCGAGAAGCGCTGATAGAAGAAGTCACAGAGAAGGTTGAGAAAGACTTGATTCTCCTTGGAGCTACTGCTGTTGAGGATAAACTCCAAAATGGAGTAAGCAAGCCACTGATGATATTCATAATAATTAATTTATAGTTGGTGAACTGAACTAATTTATTTTCTACCTTTGTAGGTTCCTGATTGCATTGACAAGCTTGCTCAAGCAGGAATAAAGATTTGGGTTTTGACTGGTGACAAAATGGAGACTGCTATCAATATTGGGTATCAATTTCTGGGTATCACCTTAATATTATCTACTTTTGAGTTCCTGTATACAGTTTTTCTACATTATTTCCACTCTATGAACTCTTTTGTATGTTTTTCTTTGACAGCTTCTCCTGTAGTCTGCTCAGACAAGGCATGAAGCAGATTATAATCAACTTGGAGACCCCTGAGATCCATTTACTGGAAAAAACTGGAGAAAAAGATGTCATTGCAAAGGTTAAAAAGTAACCGAGACATTGATATTTCGCGGAATAGTAAGAGATTTTATAGATAAATGATACAATGTGGCTAATTTTATCTTGTAGGCATCAAAAGAAAATGTGTTGTCTCAGATTATTAATGGAAAATCTCAGCTAAAGTATTCTGGTGGGAATTCTGATGCTTTTGCTTTAATCATTGATGGAAAATCACTTGCTTATGCGTTGGATGATGATGTAAAGCACATCTTCTTAGAGCTAGCCATTGGTTGCGCATCTGTCATTTGTTGCCGTTCATCACCAAAACAGAAAGCTCTGGTTAGTTTCCTTACTTATTCTTCTGTAGACTTTTTGCAGCTGTCAAGATTTTCACAAGATTTAAATCGCAATGTTAGGTGACAAGACTAGTAAAATCTGGAAATGGTAAAACTACATTAGCAATTGGTGATGGCGCGAATGATGTTGGAATGCTTCAAGAAGCAGATATAGGTGTTGGGATTAGCGGCGTCGAAGGAATGCAGGTCCAGTAACTATCATTTGCTGACTTCTCGTTGTGTGTGTGTGTTTCTTGGTGGGCTAATCCTGATCATTGTTCACAGGCTGTAATGTCTAGCGACATTGCGATTGCTCAATTCAGATATCTAGAACGTTTGTTATTAGTCCATGGCCACTGGTGTTACAGGCGGATCTCGACTATGGTAAATATCATTCTACATCTTTAGATTAAGACCAAGATTTTGTGCCATGAGTCTTTAACATAATCATTACTTTTGGTTTGACTAGTTTTCTCTTATTCACAGATTTGCTATTTCTTCTACAAGAACATTACATTTGGTTTCACACTCTTCTTATATGAAGCATACACAACATTCTCATCGACACCTGCCTACAATGACTGGTTTCTATCTCTTTATAATGTCTTCTTCTCGTCCCTTCCGGTTATTGCTCTTGGTGTATTCGACCAGGATGTATCTGCACGGTATTGTCTAAAGGTAAACAGTTTTTTTTCATCGCATTACAACAGCTTAATCTTCTCACCTGTCAAACATTTTGTACCAAATTCTTCTTCTTTTTTTCTTGGTTTCGCAGTTTCCGCTGTTATACCAAGAAGGTGTGCAGAATGTTCTGTTCAGCTGGCGCAGGATACTTGGCTGGATGTTCAACGGATTCTACAGTGCTGTAATCATTTTCTTCCTCTGCAAAAGCTCTCTCCAATCTCAAGCTTTCAACGACGATGGAAAAACCCCGGGAAGAGAAATACTAGGCGGAACAATGTACACATGTATTGTCTGGGTTGTGAACTTGCAGATGGCATTAGCTATCAGTTACTTCACTCTGATCCAGCACATTGTGATTTGGGGCTCCATCGTTGTTTGGTACTTTTTCATCGCGGTGTATGGAGAACTTCCACCAAGAATATCAACTGATGCATATAGAGTCTTTGTTGAAGCTCTAGCTCCTTCACTTTCTTATTGGGTCATTACTCTCTTTGTGGTTGTATCGACGTTGATGCCATACTTCATCTACTCTGCAGTTCAGATGAGTTTTTTCCCAATGTACCATGGGATGATACAGTGGCTAAGGTACGAGGGTCAGTGTAATGACCCCGAGTACTGCGATATGGTGAGGCAAAGATCAATAAGGCCTACAACAGTTGGGTTCACCGCAAGATTAGAAGCTAAAAAGAGATCAGTGAGGAGATCTGAGTCTGACTCATGACAACAGAAATTAACCAAAATATCAACCTGTCTGTCTCCTCTTGAATGATTTTTTCATTTTCGACTGACTCGCAGGAGGTAAATAGAACCATATAAATATATGGAAAGCAAGAAGCTTTCTTGCTTCAGACTGAATAGGAGAAGGCTGTTCAACTAATTGTTGTACATTCTGATTCTTGCGGCCTCGCCTGATTAAGAAACGAGAACTCACAGAAACTGCGTTTACGGAACAGCTGAAGATTAACATCAGAGTTCTCTTCATTTGATTTTTCAAGATTGTGATTAGTCCTTTAATTTTTACTGTCATTCTCAATCTTATAGAGAAAATAGAGAATGCATATAGATAGGAAAGTTAAACACCCCTTTTTGGTTCAATCCTCTTAATGCTTCATTAATTGGATTCTTGAATCTTGTAAGACTTCTTGGGCTATAAGCAATGATGACAATGAATGATGATCACTGCTTTTAACTATTTCATATTGTGAGTTTCTGAAATCCAAATCGTTTGAAGAGTCTCCTTGTCTCCAGAAACTCCCAAACACAAACTCTTCTTTCATGGAAAGTTCTTGCAACATCTCCTCAATGTCTTCCATGCAACTAAATGTCGAACCATGGTCCTCTGTGCAATCATCTTCCTTTGTGGGTAAGACGATTTTCGCATCTCTTCTCTTCTATTCGCGAAGCCTCTTGGACACAAATCTCTTCATCTTCTGAGCAAGTTTACAAGGAATCTTGAAGAAGACAAAGATCAAGACTTGTAGTATGAAGCACTCACAACAGCAAGAGAGGATTATACAATCTGCTGCAAAAGCACCACAATCTTTTTCCATTATTACTCAAAGTTGCATTAAAACAAAAACTGTTAAGGTAAAAACAAAGATATAGAGGAGAGGAGATGGAGATAACATAAGTTAAGAGGTGACATCGGATTGTGTCAAAGGAATATGTTCCTTGCCAATATTGGTATCAACAAATGCCAAGGCAAAGCAACATCCATGTGTTTAATTTTGTGCACATATTATAGAATCACATGGGAATTTGAGACGCTTTTTGAAGCATTATTTTTAAGGAATCTTGGACGTCAAAGAAACTAACAATCTTTCGTTTTCTTTGATTCTACTCTTTACCATGGTGATTCATTAGGGTAATCAGTATTTTTACATCTGGAAATTGAACCAAATTAACACACAAAGACAGAATGAGAGACAGAGAAAGATCTGTGTTGATCTATCATAAGTATAAGTATGAGGAGGTAACGTCACAAAATGTGCAAATTTGAAAGGTAAAGTATAAAAAAAATAGGTACAAAAGCAATTTCATGTAAGAGACAAAGCCTCTCCCTCTCTTGTGCCAGAGCATAAATATTTACCCATTTATCTCATCTTCTCATCTTTCTGTTCAACTACATTCTCCTCTGTAATCCTCTGTTTCTGCATAATGTATTAGTAGTCTCTTTAGTTTCACCACATGGAAACAAAAATATGAATTAAAATCAAGGAAAAACTAAAGCCAGAGATGGATTCTTACTGTTTCAAGCACTCTGAGAAGGTTCTGCTTTGAGATGAACAGAAAGTGCGGGTTTGAGGAGCAAAAGATGGTGATTTTCGAACAAAATGGGTCGTTCTTGATGGGTTTGTTGCCTCAAATGGCGAGAGTAAAAAACAATGTGTGTGTGATATTTACACGTTATCGTCTTTGCTATTGTAACTACTCTGTGTGAAAAAATCTGTACTATAATTTTGGCTACCAAATGCCATTCTTCTAAACAATCTGATCTCTGCTGACTGTTGAGCTGAGTCAAAGACCTCGCTTTCGCCTAGTCTCATCCCATTGGTGAGGTCTTCCGCAGCTAAGCTCTCAAATGCTCTCACAATCTGCAAAACATTTCAAGATTCGTTCAAGTTTTAAGCAAATAATAAACTCGTGTACAAGAAAGAAGAACAGAAAATTAAAATGTTTGTACTTGTCCCATCCGAGGTCTCTTGGCAGCTAAATGGCGCACGCAAGCTCCCGCTGCTTCAATCATTCTAAACATTTCAGAATCCACATAGTTTCCTCCAAGCTTGGGATCTGCTAAAGAATCAAATTCCTCGGTTTCGATGGCATGACTTATCAAAGGCCGGGCCTGAAAAACAAGTAATGGAGCGGTCAAATCAAACGGCTTAGAGGATTTGAAAGAAAGGTTCAAATAGTGGGTGTACCCATTCAACAAGGCTCTCCTCTCCAAGTGGTTGAGAAATATCAACCGGTTTACGTCCCGTGATTAACTCTAGAAGAACGACTCCAAAGGAGTATACATCTGATTTCTCGGTTAATTTTCCACTTGATGCATATTCAGGAGCCATGTAGCTGAACATAGATGAATGTAAAATATTAACTAGATGATACAATAAGTGAACTTATCTATCAAACCAGGCAAGAACTTACCCAAATGTTCCAATAACCCTTGTGGTGATATGAGTGTTACAATCAAGAGCTAATCTTGCAAGACCAAAGTCAGAAACCTACAAAAGAAATCAGAGATCAAATACTGTTTCAAGTCACAATGTTACTGAAACCTTGAAAAATCAAGAATAGTAGACTAATGTTGTTACCCGAGCATCAAAGTTATCTTCTAAAAGAATGTTAGACGACTTAATATCCCTGTGAATGATACGCGGATGACCTGACAATAGACATTTCACTAAGAGTAGCCAAATAATGAAGTCCACACAATTTGATGCAAATTTTAGTAACAACTTACAATCTTCATGGAGATAAGCTAGTCCACGAGCTGCGCCAGCAGCAATTTTAACACGCATTGGCCAGTCAAGAACAGAATTTGCTGCTGTTTAAGTGACATAATAGATAGTGTCAGTCCCAATGGTGTGTATATATAGAGAAATTTTAATCTTGGAAATGTTTTTACTTACTATGAAGGTGGAAGTAAAGGTCATTGTTAGAGACAAAATCATAAATGAGCAATCTGCGGTCACCAGAGATACAATGTCCAACGATCGATACTAAATGGCGATGATGAATTCTACTAAGAGTCTCAACTTCGGCTTTAAACTCTCGGTCCCCTTGTCCTCCACCAATTTTAAGTTGTTTCACTGCAACTACTCTCCCATCTGGTAATATCCCTTTATATACACAACCAAATCCACCTTCACCTAATAGATTTTCTTGTGAAAACTCATTTGTTGCCTTAACAAGTTCTTCGTATGAAAACAATGCTTTCGAATTGCCTAAACCGCCGGATTGTGATTGTGAGAAATATGTATGGTTGCCTGAACGCTTGCTTGCTACAATAGGTGCAGATGACTGCATCCTAAAAAAAGCTGAATCTGAAGATAAGAATATTCAAAAATGTAATCAAAATCAAGAAACCTATACAAGAAACAAGATTTACACAGCCTTGTATCTAAGGTCTAACAACAGTTTAAGGATTACTCTCAAACTAATACCTGATCTTGGGGTAGAGTTTCTAGTTGATGGCGTAACAACGCCACCACTAACAGCTGAAAGCCGCTTTTCGCGTCTCCTCAAGCACCAGACAAAAAGTCCAATAAGACTGAACACCACAAGTGCCACTGCAACACTGATGCCAACAACAGCTACAGTACCAATTCCACTACTATTACTAGAATCAGGAGGAGGGCTAAGAGTAGGATTGTCAGAACCTGGGACAAGTATTTGTGGAGGTGAAGGTGGTGGAGGAGGAGGAGGAGAAGAGAATGTTGGTGGTGGAGAATTTGGAATTCTCCTTCGAGGTGGAGGAGGAGATTGAATGGGACGATCTGAAGGCGGTGAAGGAGGAGGAGGAGATTGATCTGAAGGCAGTGAAGGAGGAGGAGGAGATTGAGTGGGACGCCCTGAAGGCGGAGGAGGAGGAGGAGATTGAATGGGACTCCCTGAAGGCGGAGGAGGAGGAGGAGAACGTTCTAAGATTGGTGGTGAAGGCGGCGGCAGTGGAGGAGGAGCAGATACAGGAGGAGGAGAAGAAGGTAATGGTGGGACTAATGCAGGTGGTGGAGAAGGATTACTTGGTGGTTGCACCGATGGTGTTGGTGGTGGTGGTGAAGTTGAAGGAGGAGGTGATGGGATGACTGGTTGTGGTGGTGGAGGAGAGCTCTCAGGTGGTTTTGGTAGAGGAGGAGGAGAAGGAGGTGCTCCATTTGATTGTGGTGGTGAGGTTATAACGGGAGGAGGAGCTCTATTTGGTGGCGGTGCTGATGGAGGAAGCGGTGATATCACTGGTGGTGGTGTGGCCGGAGTTGATGGTGACGTGACGTTATTACTTGGAGTAGAATTATTCAGCGGCGGTGAAGCCACCGGTGGAGGCGGTGAAGCCACCGGTTGAGGCGGTGAAGCCACCGGTTGAGGCGGTGAAGCCACCGGTTGAGGCGGTGGAGGCGGTGAAGCCACCGGTTGAGGCGGTGGAGGCGGTGAAGCCACCGGTTGAGGGGGTGGAGAATTTGAAATCGGAGGTTGAGCCGGTGTTGTTGCCATCTCAATTCAAACCACCAAATCTTGATTTCTCATCAAATTTTGAAATCTTTCACCAAGAAACGAACAGAGAGATGATGATCGATCACTAAATTAAGAATCAAAAACCTAAAATCTCCAGACTTTGAGTATGACAGTATCCTGAAAGCACCAAACTTTACCAACCAAGAACACTAAACGTGAAGAATTAGCAACTTTCAAGATCAAACACAGCTAATTCTTTGATTAAACCCTAAATTACTCAAAACACACGATGATGTATTAGATAGATCAAACCCAGATCACTATAATTTGCTTTTTAATTACTAAATTCCAGATCACTCACGACAAAACCAGATCACTGAGATTACTCCAAGTTGATGGAAAATGTAATAACCTCAGATCTGTAAGAGCTTCACTTCAACCATAAGACATAACTATCTTCAACCATTGAAGAAGATCAAGGCAAAACACAAGCAACTAACTTTGTCTTTTCCCTCCTTGTCTCAAACTTCGAATCTTGAATCTGTAGTAATGAATTAGATTTTCATTCTTTCACTTCCTTCCTAGCTTCAAAACAATTTCTTGAAAAAAATATTTTTTTCAGCGTCTTCTTCTGAGAATACTTCAATGCTACGTTAAATCAACGGTCAAAGAAATTGAAAGTTTTAATTGTTTTTAAGGAAATAAATTTGTGTCCTCTCTTTTTGTCAAACAATAAATTTTGTTTCCATAACCGAATCAATTCAAATAACTTTTCAAATTTACCGTAAGCTTTTTTGTTTTTTCATACATTATTTGTTTTGTTTTATTATTATTTTTTATTTTTTTTTGGATCAAGTTTTATTATTTTATTTAAACTTTTACGCGTCTCTTTTATTTCTTTCCCGGAGCTTATACGCGCTTTGTCATCAAATAGATCGGCTCTAATAAGAAAATATCAATTTATTTTGTTTTTCTAATGGGAAGGCCAGAACAGGGATGATCGATGAAGACATAAACGAAGAAGTTCACCCAAAAAAATACAACACAAAATCTTATATTAATTCAAACGGCGTCGTTTCATATAGTTCGTTTTTTGTTTTTCGTGAAAAAAAATTGTGTTTATGTAGTATTGTAACAAAATAAATAGGTTATGCATATAATTTTACAATTTTGACCCAAAAAAAAGTATATAATTTTACAATACTAAAAAATGTACCCGCGCACATTTCAATTTTAAAACACCGTTAAAATCAAAGTTTAATAGAACATTCTAATAAATTAAATATATAATTATATTTTATTATACATATTGATTCTCTTTTTTTCTTCCTCCTATTTTTTAGTTTAGTAATAAATTTGATCGAATTATTTAAATAATCTAAACTAATCACTATTGTCTCCAAATAACATAGTAATATTTTAATACTTTTAGAAAACAAAATTTAAAAAATATTTAGTATATTTAGTTCTTTAAAACATGACTAACCTTCTTATTACCAACATAACTTCTTCTAGCCTTGCATTTATTATTTATTTGTTTTGTTTATCCTAAATTTAAATTTAAATTTCTCAGCATACTGATAAAATTTTTTTAAAACATTATATATATATATATATCAAATTGTTAATTTCTTACAAAATATATTGTTTTCTTATTTTCAATAAGACTATTTAAAACTTTGCATTTTCTATTGCAAATAAACTATTCAATGTTTCCTATCATATATATTATTATATTTTAATTATATGCTCTTGTAATTCTTAGAAATTATCATTATTCCAATTGATTTAAGTTTTTTTTTTACTTGTAATTTTTTGATAAGAAGTTTTATGTTTCTAGTCATCTCAATTGCTTATAGTTATATTCAAGATTAATTAAATATTATTATCTTTTTTTATTGATTTATTATTTTATTTTAGTCATATAATAGCCTATATTATTTCTATTGTTTCAAATACTTAAATTATAATTTACATATATTATAAGTATGTTAAATTTTGTGTTATCATTCAATTTACTTTTATTTTAAATGATATATTAATTGATTATAAGTGTTTATATAAATTTAATTTTAAAATTAATTATTTAAAATGATTATTTGTAGAGTCCACAATAAATATGATTAGTGATTATGTATACACTTTTAGAGGAAATAATGATATATTAATTGATTATCAGTGTTTATATAAATTTAATTTTAAAATTAATTATTTCAAATGATTACTCGTAGAGTATACAAGAAATATGATTAGTGATGATGTAGATGCATTTAGAAGAGAGAAAACTCTCTTAATTAGAGTTAGTTGGTGTTGAAATGAGCTATATTTTAACTTTTTTTAGTATATCAATCTCCACATGACGACTTCTGACTTTTTATTTTTGAAGTTGACGTGAACATTTCTGATTCTTCATTGAATAGTGTACTGTGTTGGTTTTTTTTTTTTAATACTAGTGGGTTGTCTGATCAATAATAATGGCGGTTAATTTTATATCGAAATGTGGTTCTAATATTACATAGTAGTACTATTTAACATTTTTTATTATCTCAAGTTGACTTTCTATATTTTTCAAGTTGTGGTTTGACTTGACCGCTTGAAATTTTAGTTTTAAATACTTGGTTGCATATATATTGAGATTTTTTTTTTTATCTTTTGTCATCTTATATTGCGTTTAAAAGAACAAAGTTTCGTATAATATATCCAAAATATTAGTAGCTAGCTCTTTCATTTTCATAGCACATGACAACATCTGAAGTACAAACTATGTGAAATAATAAAGGGCGTATATATATTTATAAATTAGAAAATATGGGTAAGATCTCATTCTTTGAATTTCAAAGACTATGATGAGTGCACATATGTGATATGTCATAAATGTGTAATAGTGTATCTTCACGCTAATCTTACAAAACCGAACACTACAAATCAATTTGGACAACTTAAATAGATTGGCCAAGTTAAGGTTGAAATGTCCAAATATTTTGGGTAAAAAGTTGAGGAATATTTCAGGTTGGATAGCGTGTTAAATAATATTAAACACGTGGCTAACCAACAAATAATAAAATTTGAATCGAAGTATTTACCACGTAATTATAAACTAGATTTTTTTAAAGATCCGCCACACGGTTGAATTGGTAATTAATGGTGTTCAATTAAAAACTATCGTTTTTGCTGGATTTAATGATTAAAAAAATAAAAAAAAAAATCGATTTATCTAATATTGTTGGTTTTCAAATCTAGTTTTTCTTTTATTTTTTGTCACGAAATATGTGGCAGGCAGATAAAAGTTGGGACTTGTCCTACAAATGATTTGATAGATCTTGTGACTGATCAGCAAAGGAAATTTGTGTTTGAAAAGGAACTTTGATCCATCATTTTATCATTTCAGATAAATCGATCAGAAGTGGAGATAACCGGAGCAACCCCCACTAAATTGTATTATATCAACAACCTCAAATAAGTGATATACTATTTACTAGCTGAATTATACTAACCATATTGTTAATTTACATCATTGTCACATTGCATAAGACCTACTGACTTAATGTGGATTTCGGTCAGGAAGATCCATCATAAATGCAAAATTTTCACAAGAAAAATCATACTATTACAACAATGGAACAAAACTGTTACGGTGAAAGGGGGAGACAAGAAATACGTGTCGCCGTCAAAACCATAAAAACCCAAAAGAACATTCACTACTATTCCGTGATCCCAAAACATTCTAAAGACTCTTCTTTTTTCCATTTTTTGTGTTGTTGTTTTTACACACTCTCACGCCTATCTCACCACGTGCCATTTCTTCATCATTACTTGTGAACAAGTCCTAAAAAGAGTAAGAAATAAAATAAATAAAAAATCATTTAACTTTGGACATGTGGAGTGAGAGCTAAGTGAGGATCTTGAAGGAGAGAAAAAAACATAATTATATGATGAAACGCACTTGTTGATCCATCATCATTCATTCATGTTAATTCATAAACACTCGGCCACGTCTTTGTTGTTTCCACTTAGATATTATTTCCAGCAGCATCTGTTGCTATATTGACTATGTTTAATTAATCCATTATATATTCCTTGTTCATATCATAGACATGGATGCATATTATGTCAAAATAGTTTTTGATAGTTTCACATTCAAGGCATGGGATTATGAAAAAATGTAAAAGCTGACACACTTTTTTCTTAGGGAAACAAGATGATTAATGGATTAATGTATCACAAGTTTAAACCCACAAAGCAAAATTTATTTGTCTGAGAGATATTGAGAGCTCTGCTTTTGTTGAATGGCTGGAAACTCCCAGTTTTCTCACTTGCTCTCTGCATCATATATATCCGTTCTGTGATTTATCTATAAGGAACAATCAAATCCAAAAGAACAACACTCCAAAGAGCACATTATAGAACTCAATCAAAACTTAACAACATTAGGAAACAACACTAGCTCAAAATTATTCTTAACAACTTCATCACAATCACTGAAATGTTGGAATATTTGCTCTCACTAGTCACAACTAAATATCAAGAATCAAATCCTCGAAACATAGCAAACTATATAACATTTTACTCCAATGTAGCATGATCTGAGGTTATCTAAGCATTCAAGAATCACGTCTTGGACAATTTTACTCCAATGTACCATCAACATGATCAATGCAAAACCATCACGAGTATTTTGAAATATAAACTACCTGAAGCAGTCAACTACATGCTCAATTCCTCAGTTTGGTATGGAATTGTTTAATAGTAGCAATTCTAGATATATCATGTATAAGACACACATAGATTATACAAATTTCACCAAGAACATGATATAAGACAAATTGTAAATTCACTAACCACATAAACCATATATTACTTGCTCTGATTAAACTATAAAAATCAAGATTCACATTACTATAAAGTATAGGTTCGAAGAGATGGCTATTTCAATAATTCATAGCTCTCTGTGCATATTAACAATCTAAAATGTTAATTTGCACCACTCAAAGTTCACTAAACCCTAAACCCAAACATGCATTGTTCACTAATCAAATCCTCAACAACCATAAAAAGTTCACTAATTGAGAAGCAAAGAGTTTTCAAATAACAATCAAAGGAAGCAATAAAGAGGATACACAAGGTAGAAGCCATGAGCAAAAGCACCGGCGAGGACGAGACCGAAGAGACGATCTCTGAGAACTGGTTTATGCCTCAGAGATAACCGAATTAGAGGAAGAGCAGGCGCGTAAATCAGAGGCACTAAGAATTTGATCGGAGCTCCTTTCTTCTTCCTCTCCGTTACTGTTCTCGAAGGATCGCTTGACGACGCCATCGATGTACAGATCCGATCGCTTTTCTTCAAATTTCCGATTTGCGATTCAATTTTTGGGGTTTCCTTTATTTTTATTTTTGTAATTTAAATGATATATCATAATTAATTAAACGCTATTTTGGAAAATAAAAATAATCAAAATGGAGACGGGATTTTAAATTTTGAGAATTACTAAAAATGGACCTTCATGGCCCACTAATGATTTGGGTTGGCAAGTAAGCCCACATACTAGTTTTTTTGTTTTTTTTTTGTAGTACAAAAAGGAAACAAACATTGTAAATGTTACGAAGGGTGTATGAACACGATACTAAGAGAATAAATTTAAAAGGAAATAGAAGTTTTGCATTATGATTTCTTGTTATGTCGAAGTGAAGAATACAATGTACGAAGGATCGTTATACAAACATAAAAATTTCGCATAGTGACAATAGATCTATTATCTACTCATTGTTATAAAAAAAAAGTGACAAAATTTATAATTCATCATAAAATTAGTCTATACAACATAGTAGTGCATGAGTTGATGACTCTTATATATAGCACTTCTTCTTGAAGAAGAGTGTTGTAAGCGTTTCTTAGTATCCATGATACATCTTCTATTGCCTTTTTAAAAATATTTGTAAGAAAACTAATAGGAAATAACTTAATAAGATTGAATAAAAAGGAATAATTACACTATGTTTTTTCTTACATCATGTAGTTTTGAAAGACAACAATTTTATGTTTTCTAAAAAAAATGCTAAGTTAAAAAAAAAATAGTTGGAGAATATACCTTTTTGGTCTGATATGGAATATACTTTAGCATGCGACGAGATGATAAATCAGTGTCTCACAAAATGTTTGGTTCCCTTTCACACATATAAAACTTAACCAGTTTTTAAAAATATATGCAATTAAATATCTTTGAAAAGGATGGGATACCGAGAGAATAAATTCAAAGTGAAACAAAATTTTCGTATTATGATGACTTTTGTTACGTGGAAGTGAAAAAATACAACGTGTAATCTATCGTTCACTTCATATACAAAGATAAGATTTATTAAATTTGTATAATAAATTAATTAAAGTGAATTCAATATCACATAAAATGTAGTATATTGTAAGTTTTCACTGCAAGTGCGAACATAAAGTGTACGTTTTGAATTTTGATGACTTTTACAACATTTTTCTTTTCAAACCAGTATTATTAGCATTTTTTTGCAACACATCTTCCTTTGTCTTGCTAAAAATCTTGTAAAGAAGATACCATAGAAAACTACGGGCGATTGGAGAAAAGGCGGTTAAGGTTGTAAAAACTTTTATTGAAATTTTAAATTTTAAAACTTTTGTTTCATCCAATCATACTTTAAAAGGTTTAAAGTCCTAAAATTCTTCTAAGAAGTTCTCAAAGTCTAACTTCTTTTTTTTTCTTTCATGCTAACATTAGTAATTTTTAAAAGTCAACGAAGTATGACTTTGGTTCTTTTTTAAAGACGCATCCCATAAATTCTCTACATCAATTTTTAAAACTAAAAGCTTAAAACTAAAGGTTTTACCAATCATCCACGTCTGTTTTCTTACAGCGCGGTTCTTAAAGACAATAATCCTATTTATCTAAAAAGATGTTAAGATTCTTTTTTAAATGGTTAAGAGAATATACTTTTTGGTATGATAGAGAATATACTTTAGCATGCCAGAGATGATAAATCAATGTTCACAAAAATTTTGGTTGGCTTTTATGAATGCGTATATAATGTAAAGTTGATCTATACATGAAAGGTAATATATAGGATTGATTTACTATGGTTTAAATAGATTTATTATTGTACAGTACATCCAAACAACTGAAAATCAAATTTAAACCTAACCATAAAATAAAAAATATCTAAAACTTATTTATTTTTAAAACCATTGATATATTTAATAAAAACTCAAAAATAAACCAATCTAGACTATAAAAAATTATTCATATTGTATTATATTTAGTTTGTATACTAGACTATATCAAACTCTAAACATCATTATGTTTTAGAGTAAATATTAAAAAAAAGTTAATCAGTTTTGAATTTTCTACAGAAATCAAGGTTTGAATCTGTTAGCATAATTGTGGAAAATAAAAAAATTATAGTAGAAGTATAATATTAATTTTTTAAAACATCAATATTGATTTGATATTATAGTGTAAGTATAATATTCAGAAGAGACCCGGTTAGGGTTATTTTAATGAAGACTTCATAAGTTGCCATGCAAAAGATAGATTCATTTGGTATTCTATTCTCTGAATGGTTCAATGGGTTAGTTGGTAATGGATAATCGATTCATGGCATGCCACGTTTTAGGTGCCCTTTCTTTAAGCAAGCGTTACAATAAATAAATCACATCAAATTGTCACACCAAATTGCTACATCACACGATTCTCATTAATCTTATATTCCCTTACAACTTTGTATTTAACTGTTTGCAAAAGGCGACTTAGAAAATGTAATAATGAAGCCATTTGGGCTAACAAATACAATTGCAACCGTACGATATATTCTCAATCTTTGATCCTGAACCGTTACATAGAGGAGCACCTAAACACTTAGAAGTTGTGTTACAGGTTCTAATATGACACACACTCTATGCAAATATACATGTGAGAGAAGAACATGATATATGATAGTTAACTAACAATTAAATTTTCAAATTGTTAATAATTTATGTATATTATTCTAATATCTGAAATATTTATTTATCAACACGAAGATCTATCTAAATTCAACACCAAAAACACATATTCAAAACACTCTTTACTTATCCAGTGTATATACTCATAGCATTCATCTATTTTATTCAAAAAATTTCAACCTATGAAAGAACATTTCTCGCTTACAAACAATTTTCTTACATTCACTTGACGTTTAAACCTACAAATCAACACGACATTGACTTCTTATGAAACTGGAGTTGCGGTTGTATTTGTGGAAGATGTGGCCGGCGAGTTACAGCTTCTCTCCACCGAACGTTTGGGAGATTGCGCCACCGCAACCGGAGCATATACACCGCCGTTGTTGGTTACATCGGCCGGTGGAGGAAAATCTTGTGACGATGGCACCCAAATGCCTCCAACCACCACGAATTGCGGTGGTTGCGGGTTTCCGTTACTCTGTGCCGCCACCGATGTTGCTGGCCTTCTTGTGTGAAGTCTATATTTCTGAAATATTTCACAAAATAGTTTAGAAAAAATTTAGTAACAAGTTCATTTAATTACATGTAAGTAAAAATGATTAGTAACCTGTAAATGGCTTTTAACTTCATCGTTCGTTAATCCATCAACTTTCATATGATCTCTAATCTGCTTCGGTGTAGCAACTGCAAAATTGGCCCCAAAAAAAAAATCAGAAATCCATTTAAATACGCAACTAGAGCATAATTAAATTGAAATAAACATAATAATCAAACAATGGTACGACCCATAATCAGTTAATGTAATTACTAATCATTAATGAACCAATCAGAAAAGAGATAATCAGATAATGAAATAAAATATTTATTAGTTATTACCATGTGATCCTCCAAGCTGTTGAAGCGCGTGAAGGAATCGTCGGTGTAACTCCGGCGACCAACATCGTCTTTGTTTCCTTTGCGTTTGCGTTTGCAACTGCGATTGCTGCTGCCGTACCAACTCCTCTCCTACTTTACCCGATTCACTTTTAACACCGCCGGTTTCCGTAGTAGAACTAGTTGTCGTCGCCGGCGCCGAACTAACTACTTTCACCGCCGGTTGTTGCAAATCAGTTTCCAAAACGCGTTTTTTCTCCTTTAGAAACGGCTGAAACGCACCGCCGTTGTTATGTTTTACCTCTACCACTTTAGCTTTCTTAGCTACACGCTCCTATTTTCATTTTTCACAAACCGTAATTAGAATTGTTTCTCCGTTTCATTCGATTAAAAAAAAAAAAAAAAAAAACTAAATTGGATACCTCTTTCGGATCCGGTGATGGATTCCATAACTGAACAGATCTAAGCCAATCTAATTTCTTATTCCCAATTTGTTGTTGAGGTTCAGGAGATTCATCTTCACCATCTTCTTCCTCACACAACGAACTCTTTTTAATTGGAATAAACTCTTCAAAGACAGGACCACCACAAACACTTGTTGTTTGTTCCGAACACTGTTCCGATGTCGTTGTACCAGATAGCTCCTTCCGACACGCTTCGATTGCTACAGAAACAAAACGAAAAACCCATTAATTGATTAGATCAAAACATGAGTAAAAATTTGAGATTTTTCGATTTTTGATTTACCTTGAGTAACGAGTTCTAAACATAAAGGAAGCTCACGTTGAAAGACTTGGATTTTTTTCTGTTCTTCTTCAAGTGCTTCAACGTATTCATGACATCTCTGCATTTTCTGAGCGTAATCGATCTTTACGTTCTCAATCATCATTTTTTTTTTTAACTAAGCTCTTTCTCCTATGGCGGTTTTAAAAAGTCCAGAAACCAAATGGATAGATCTATGAGGTAAAATCTGAAATGGAGAAAGAATATTGGATAATGGAGAAATTAAGATTCCAATGCGTTGAAGAGATAGAGAGAGAGAGAAGGGTTTTGGACTTATTGGTTTATGGTTATGGAACAAGGGATCAAAGTCGGGGCGTCGCGTACCTAAACGAATTTAAATTTTGGGAGATTTTGGAAAAAAAAAAAAGGATAGAGAAGGGTAGAAATGTAGTTTAAGAGATGATGTGTGGGGTTTAGGTATTGGTGTGAATATTCGAGGGATCAGATTCGCTTTATCGTTCGCATCTGTATGGGCTGGAGCTGACGTCACTATTCTCAATCTCTTTAGCTTTCTTTAGATAAGAACGAAGATTCAATTGACGACAAACAAACAAAAAAAAAAACGAAGACTCAACAATTTCTTCCCTAACAAGCTGTCCCATAAATAAGTTTTTCTTTTAATTAACAAAATCCAGGAGTTTTTACGTAATTTTTCAAAACAAAAAACCAAAAAAGATTATCTTTTATTTAATTTTTACAGATGTTTTTTTTATATGATGCTATTTTATTAAATAGAGTTTATGATTAAACATTTTTAATTTATTCGTTTAGATATGCTTTTATTTGATAAAAACAAAAAGATCCACCTAACAAATTAAGAATTTTTCGGGAAAACCCCACACTGAAACTAAAATTACATACAGTATATGCAATAAATTATATCATTGCTATTTTTTTGGTTTTTCATTTCCAAATATTTTTCATCTGCCTAATTCACCATTTATGTAATTACTTAAAACACATTTTTCTCAGATTTCCTATGGTAATTTCTCCAGTTAATTACAATATTTGGTGTGATGTATTTACAATTTAGTGCGGTAACAGAAAAAATAAATGGAAATGAGCTAATTTGGTAAAGGAATATTCTCGGGGAAAAAAAGGAATCACGAGAAAACAAAGATAAAATAGAAAGAAGAATCTTTGGAAGGAAGCGTGAGATTCACATTTACCCACGCCGCGTCTTCTCTCTCCTCCGACGACCCTTCATTCTCCTCAAGAGCCATTTCACTTTCCCAATGCTCACGCGCTTCTCCGCGCGTGCCCACGTGCTAAAATCTTCTTACAGTATTTAATTGATGCAACCAGATTCTGCTTTTTCGTTGTTATCTTTTAGATTTGTAGATGCTTCGATTCCTTGATTGAAAGAGTGTTTATGATATTATAGGTTACAGATTTGGAAAACAAAAGATGAAATTATATTTATATGGTGAAATCGTTGGCTACAAATCAACACAGTTATTCAAAGTATTTTGTATTTTCTAGATGCATCATAATGACCAATAGGGTCATCTATATACATATATTTTTTAATGAAACCATCCGAAGCCAGATTAAAATTAACTGCTCCACGTAGATGAAACTTACAAAATGCTTAACCAGGATAATGGGCAAAGATCATTCATTTCTTAACATGTTCGTTATCTTAAAATTGAAACTGGTTTAGGAAGAGACATCTAAATCTACATGTAGAGCTTTGTTGTCTCAATTTGATAGACATTTGAGGAAATACATGTTTGGTCTTTACCCTAGAGGTGTGGGACATATAAATTTAGACAAGCTTGGCTCCATCCATTATTAGTTTATTAGCACATGATAATAATTGTTTCCATGGAAAAAGAAAACAACAAATGCCAAATATATTGATGGATCATGAAACATCTCTGATGTAAATAGTAGCATGAGATGAATTTGGCTATATGTAGATGGAGCAACTCAACTTCTAGCATTCCAAAACCAAGTTCGGCACCTCTCTCCTCTTCGCTCCACACTCTAAGTTTTCCTTAGGCTATAATGTGTCTTCATCATCAAACAAAAGAAATAATTTTTGCTTCAGATTGCAGAAACGTTTTTTTTTTTGTGATCGACAAATCAGAGAGATGGCCCAAGTTTGCTACAAAACTCAAGGACTTATCTCGGTTTAGAAATCTTTTGCCATTTTTTTGTTTCATTGCGTTTTTCAACAATATTCTCTAGTGCATTCTTTCTATCACCGGTTCTCAATTTTTTATTCATATCTCAGGCTCTACACTTGAAAACGTTTAGTTTTCGCAATTTTTTTTCTCAGTCATTGGATATTTCTCACTAAAAATATAATTTTATTATTTCATGTAAAATTTTGATAGATTTAAATATATTTAAATAGATGTTAAAATATTTGCTTGCATAAAATTAAATAGATTTATGTGTTAATATGATCCATTAAATTTGATATATTCATGGGTTAATCCAATAATGTACTTAACACTTAACTAATTAGAATAGTAAATTAGGTTGAATTATACTCAATTAATTTTTATTTAAATAATTAGAAGCATGTAAAAAACTTTTATTAGAGCCTAAATAATATAAAAATCTAAATTTGAAAAGAAAAATTCAGATTTTATTGAAATAATAGAATTTAACAAATATTAGAAAAATGAAAAGTAAAAATATATATTTATTTTTTCGTTGGTTGGTTTTCTTTTTCGATTAATGAAAACAAAAACAACAAAATCTTCTTACAATATCAAAATCTAATCGATCAACCGACATGTATCATTATCATGTCAATTATAATTTTGACACATGTAAAACTCTGGTGAGAGGAACGAAAGTTTATATAATAAGATTAAATCAAAATAACAACATGGTGGAATTTGTTGGATTTTCATGTTTTTAGTTAACTTTCTATAAATTACAATCAAATTACATTGCTATCAAAACCATCATCATATGAATATGTAACATTAGCATTTAATACAATTCTAAATCAAGAAATTGAATAACACTAGAATTTGAAAGAAACTATGAAATATATAATTGAATATAATTTGAAAGGGTGGGGGTTTTAGTGGTCTGGGGAATGAAAGGGATATGCCAAAGCTTGAAAGTGTTTCTTTCAAAACTATTGGTATTGGGGTTGCAAAAAAAAAAAAATGTTTTTCACCACTAAATGTCAACCAAAACTAACTCATGAGGTTATGAGTGAGAAGGAGGAAACATTAGAAGAAGAACTTTCTTTCGGATTTTCCAATGATATGTGCCTCTTCGACGTGATCATAGAGACATTCAAAGACAAAATCTATCTCCCACGTGACCACGTCCGAAGGTTTGTTACCTGAAGTACAAGCACTTGACAAATATACTACTAGATGCACTTTTTGTTATTTTCAAGGATCGCTGGGCTTTTGTAGTCCATGGTTTGGAAGAGGGTGAACGAGCTTCGTTCACGTTTAAGAATGTTACCACCAAAATTGATTAAAAGCCGCAACATATGTGGATCCAAAAGGATACACATACACCATAAACGATCAAGTTCTAGTTTCCAAGAAATTTTTCCATATTATAGAAGAGAAAGAGCAGAGAGGAGAGAGGAAGAAAATAAATAAAAGAGGTGGATGCATAGGAGAGAGAGATAAGTTAGGTTTTTAGGTTATGTTTGGGCTTAATTATGATGGATTTGTGCATCCGGTTTGGATTAGAGTGTTTTTAGTATGTTTATGTAGATTTAGGTTTTTAAGTTATTGCTAGATAATTCCTTATTATTAGGTTTTTAAGTTGATGAGTATCTTCACTCAATTAAAGTCTTAGAGATAGAGTGAGAAAGTTCTGTTCTCGGCACAATTCCCAAACAACTACTTTGAGCTAAAAGTTTTAAATTTTCCAGATCTCACCTATCTTTTATTGTTTTTCTGGGTAAATTTTGCCGTTGAGTTTGGGGACACTCGATCGCTCTAACCGGTTTGGCGCCGTATATCTGCAAATAATTTATATTTACTTCGGACATCTGAATATTCAGTTAAGTTAGAAGCGAATACAAATCGAAAAGTTATTGATTCGAACGAAGCGGAGCGAATCACGAATACCCTCAAAATTCAGGATATTCGCTTCGTTCCCACCCCTAACAATGGAAACCGGTAGTTTCACTTTTTCCCATCTCTTATATCCCCTTTTGGATAAAAATTGTTGACTTACCAATTCACATGGGAACGGATGTTACCATCACTGCTATTGGTGAGGATTTGGGACAATTAGTAAATAAAGATGTGGCCAAAGAACGAGTTTGAGTAAATGTCAATGGTTTGTTCCCTCTAGTGATGGATATGCCAATTCAGTTACCATTGCGAGAGGTAACGGCTATTCAGTTTGATTATGAGAAACTGGAGAAGCATTGCTTCAATTGCTTTGCCCTGTCCCATGAAGAAAAGGGCAGTTGGGAGAGACCATGAGGCGTAGTTGGGAATCAATCAACAACACACTCTCGAGAGGCTACAAGAGAACCGAAGAAGACATGACCTTTACAATGAAGGCTTATCTCGATCACGATCAAACTATATTGTCTCTGAGCCTAGGAGAGATCTCCGAGACTCTATGTGCCCCCAGAGTACTAGAGATCAATCCTTGCAAAATAAAATATATAGAACAGAAAATATGCTCATATACCATATTAGTTTACGTAATCTAATCAAAGTTATGTTTCTCTTTATAAAAGGAAGACAATTAGAGTTTCTATATACAATTGATAAAACCAACTAAAAAAAAAAGTATAAAACCGTAATAGAATTACAAATTTTAAGGTGTTCAATGTTAAACAACCCTAAAACGACTCATTATGAACAAACCAACCTCCAAATATAGGTTAGCGTCAACTATACCCAGAGCCACTAAACCGGAAATATTGTTCCGTAAACCGGGACAATCAGACAAAAGTCACAAAAGGGTTTTTAGGCTTTTTAGTAGCTGTCGTTAAAAGTTAAAACCAGCAGTTAAATCCCTAATGACTCTCAGTAATCAGATTAGGCAATTAATAAAACGCAGCGTTTTGAGTCACTGGCGTCTGGCGACGTGAAAATCCGTAAACCACGAATTTTGAGAAATTGTGAGTATTGTGTTGATTAAAATTGTTCGGTCCTGAGTATTTCTGTGTTTGACAAGTGAGAAAGAAGCAGAGAGACAATGGAGACTACGATTTGTGGGAGATTAGCTCTCGCACCAACTTCTCTCTTCAATTCTAAATCAGGTTTCTTCTTCCTTCTCTTTCTCTGATTCCCTTTGTTCTGTTCCAAGTCTTTTGCTGCTGAATCAAAGTTTTCAAAGCTTTAATTAATAATCAAATTCACGAGTTTTATGTGTTTAATTTTACTCATGCCAATTGCTTCTTTGAGATTTTCTCGACCTTGTCTGAAACTATCCTGTCCGAAGCAAAGTGAAATTGAATATTCGTTTGTTAAACAAAACAGAGGATTACAGTGTTCTTAGATGTTTATGCCAATTTTTAGATTAACTTGGGTTCATTCAAGTGAATATATGATAAGATAGGTTGATGTTTCTAAAAGATTCAGACTTTGTGGCTGTTGTAGTTGTGATTTGGTTTCAGTTATTTGCTTCATGGACTGTAGCTCAAGGCATTAGGGAAGTTCATAATTGCAGCAACACACTCTGAATCTTGTGTAACACTTGGAATGAGTTTATTTTGGGAATCAAATGCTGCAAAATTTTGATTCCTTGTTGCAAAAAACATGGACTTCGATCTTACGGATTTTCTCCTTCTTTTGGTATCATGTTTTGAATCTCCTGCCACTTAGTTTTTTTTATGGATATCTTGAGATAACAACAGATCTCTCTCTCTTGCTTGATGTGTGCAGGGGACAAACTTTCAGTCTCAAAAGGACCATGTGTGAATCGTGGTGTTCTCATGACCTTGTCTACATCCGCCGCAATGGGTAAAGGAGGTGGTGTATTGGACAAACCCATTATAGAGAAAACCACTCCTGGTCGTGAATCCGAGTTTGATTTGAGGTATGCCTACAGTCTCAGTTTAGTTTCAAAATGCCAAATTCATATGCTTTTGATTGTATTCATTTTCTCGAAGAATGTATTGTAATATGCCTCATCTATTGCTCTTTACACAACTGTATATAGTATTAATCAAGAAATAGGTTGAACAGTCGAAAAGACGGTATACTTATTTTGATAAGTTGGTCTGGTTCAGGAAATCAAAGAAGATGGCTCCACCTTACAGAGTGATACTACACAACGACAACTTCAACAAGAGGGAATATGTGGTTCAGGTCTTGATGAAGGTAATACCAGGAATGACTGTAGACAATGCAGTTAACATTATGCAAGAAGCCCACATCAATGGTTTAGCAGTTGTGATCGTCTGTGCTCAGGCTGATGCAGAGCAACACTGTATGCAGCTGCGCGGTAACGGTCTTCTCAGTTCTGTTGAACCTGATGGTGGAGGCTGCTGAAACTAATTAAATTATAGAGATTTTCCTCCTCCCAGGCCTCAGGAGTCTATTTAGTTAAAGAAAATTGTATGTATATAATATCAGAAATTTGGTACTAGACTCTGTTACTATATGCAATGAAGTGAACCTTGTCCGATATAAGATCTTTCCTTGAGTTAATCTTTTTTTTCATATGGAACTTCAGAATGAGAATAACAAAACTTTATTGAAGTCAAATGGTGTTACAGATGAATCTTTTTGATTCTGTAATCACTAATGTAAAATGTATCTAAGCAAATTGTGAGGGAGTGACATATTCGGCTTCATGCTCACCACAAAACATTCAATCCCAAGAAACTTGCAGTTTCAAGGCATAGGGAAAACTCAAAGGAGGAGTATAATATATGAATGCTATTGCTAAATTGATTTTAGTTGTGATTCAGTAAATAACACAGAGGAATCAAGCATCAACCGGAGTAAGAAACGACTGGACGCCGAAAATAATGAAAAGCATTCCACCGGAGAGAGCCACCTGCAACAACATAAGACTCCATTTGATCAAAAATCTTACCATAGAACGCAGCTTTAATGATGAGAGGGATATCGAAAAATATTACAATTCGTTCAGATATTTGAGATGCTAAGCTCTTGCCACCAATCACAGCGGCTGTGGTACACAATGTTTGTGCCCTGTGCAGAAAGATTAAGTCAGCAGTAGAGAAACAGCTATCAGTTTGATACAAATCATTATGTGAAGAAGATTTACACAATTCCGCCAAGGACCACACCAAGTGGATTTTCATCCGCAGCCAAACCAATAGTCGCAAGCTAGAAATAGAGTTAGATACAATAAGTATGTGAAGCACTAGTTAAAGTGGAACCAAATTTAGCAAATAGTGCTGAAGGAAAGTTACCTGACTTTTGTCACCCCATTCACCAAAGAAGTTAATCGAAAATGCCTGCAGAAGCCAGGAAAATGTGAAACAAATTGCGAAAAGTCTACTTCTTTTTAGCAGAAATTATGTGGAAATTATACGTTACCTTGAGAAAAATTGGAGAGAAGAATGCAGTGAGGAATGGTCTTTTCTGCTTCTTCTGTTCATCTTTAATCTACAACATCAAAAATATTTTAAAAAAAACTTAGCACAGGTACTATCCTCAAGCAGTAGTGTATGTCTTGAGATTTAATTCCATACCATACTGTTCTCTTTTTTGGTTCCACCATTAGTCTTCAAATCAGAATCCTATTATATTGAACAAGTGTCAACCCAAAAGCATTGTCTCTAAATGTGAAAAAGTGTTTACAAGAAGAAAAACCAACCAGTTCTGCTTCAACTTCAGCCAATTCTTCAGAAGCCCTGCATATAAAACACATTTAGATGACAAAACATTCTCACAACACTACCTGAATTCTTGGAAATAAATATTGTTCCTCAAGCTCATCAAAATTTTCTTACCCTCCTTCTTTAAAACCGTCCCACAAAGACCATAACCCGAATCCAAAGAACAACACCGTTGTTATATGATGGGTCCATTTACGAGAGATCTGCAAAGTGTGGTTTGAATCAGCAAGTTCAAAGAGAGTTCATGGTAGTGGTTATATTACATATACAAAGCATTTTCACAAATATCTTTACCAGATTTGGAGCAGCCCAACCGAGTGTAGCAGATAGAATAGTCATCACCTAAAAGTATAATCAAGAAACGAGCTTTCTCAAATCTTGAATAGCTCATTGGACTGAGCAAGTTGTATAAAGACATAGAAAAAGACTTACAACCAAAGCCGATAAACAACCAGCCAATACAAGTCTCCTAGGATAACGCATCGCCAAAATCTGATTAAAAAGTAGTAACATTTACCATATTAGCACACAAGAAAACATCTACAGAAGCTGCTACAAGAAGCTCATGTGACAGATTTGGTCCAAAAAAAACATCTAAAACTTGGCTCAAATTCTCCAATATCCATTCATCTAAACTAAAAACAAACGTTCGAGCTTAGAGGAATCTAAGATGATGTCGCCATTAAAGTTCATTGACTTTACTCGACGTGTTACACTCTTAGAGGAAGAAGATGAGGAGATCACTTACAGCGGCAGCGAAGAACGTTTTGTCACCAATCTCAGAGAGAAAAGTCATGGCGAGTGACTTAGTAAAACCCTAAAGAACACATTCAATTGGAATCCAGAATTAGCTTCGATTCCAAAAGTTAAAAGTTCGAAGTTTTCGAGAATAGTTCAGCTTCTACTGAACTACGTACGTACCTGCAAAAGAGAGCTCATGGCTGCCGGGAATTATGGCAAAATTCACGGAGGAGCGATCTGCTACCGGCGAGAGACGAGAGTCGCGTAAGAGAAGGTGAATCTATTTGTATTTTGGGATTTTGCTTTGGTGGGAGTGTGGAGTGCACGCGATTTGTTTGGAGCGTACGGAACTTAGTCAGATTCTTATTGGTTAAACCTTGCCACGTGGATAAATATGATTCGTAGATCTTGGTATGTAGGACCCATGGAACCTAGCTTTGGTAGTAGCACTCATACATAGAGTGTGTTTATTTATTTGCTGTTCTGTTCCATTACGAGCTTTCAGGTCACTCACGTTTGGAAAAAAACGATTGGAGATCCACTCAATCAAAGCATTCCAAGGGATGTTAGAGTATATGGCTTTGAATGGATGCGATCATAAACTCGTTTGTGGCTTGGATCGCTTTTTGTTCACTAATCATTAGTTGTAGTTCGTAGTGGTGCGGTCCGAACCAACTACATATTCTTTTTACAAAAAAATAAACATAGGTTTGAACGGATACGGAGAATGGAGCAAACAAAACCATTGGTGGATTAAATCACTATTTTTTACTATTCATAAACTATAGTTTGTAGTAGTACGTACATAAAAAAAAAAATTGGATGCAGACCAACTGTAGTACGCTTTTACAAAAAGATAAACTAAAATCGTAAAAGATTGTAATCAGCTCCAAAATGGATAGTTTAGTTCGTCGATGGTTTATTTCACCTCGTCCGCAACAATCATTTGAAGCTTTAATCTGTGATAAATTATTGTCTACCCGAAAATTTAAATGGTCTAGGATGTAAATGGTTTTGTCTATCATATCCTCCGGTTCCATTCGAATGAGGTATTGAGTGGTTTTCATTTGTTTGTTGTATATCATGTTGTTGATAAAGGTAAACACGAAAGGGATATCCTAAATTTTGTGGAATCGTAAATTATTGTGCTCTGTTTTAATATATATTTTATTAATTGTATATGTATGTTCCGTAATTAATCAGATATTTAGTATTCGGTGGTTTTTTACAGACCAGATATTTGAGTGTATCCGATCCACTCCATAAATATTTAGAAAATTAAAATATCAAAATTCAACCAAAACAAATTTGCCTTTCTTTGCAATTCGGTAGGGAAATGATTTTTTTTTCTTTTCCAACATGATTTTCTTTATTGTAAACGGTTTTCGAGATGGGCATTTTTTCTAATATCTTTGAAACAATGTATTTAGGTCTCTGCGAATGTTAACAGTGTTCAAGCCTAAAACTTGATGTAACCGTCCCTGACCTTTTTGTACCCAAACCCCACACAAATGTTTTAGGCATAATTGAAAACTTTGAAAGCTTCAAGAGCTTTAGCCAAACCCGAATCTTGGAGTACACTTTGATCCCCAAATGAGACTTGAAGCCGTAATTGTCGGCAAAACAACACATAGAAAAACACAAATACCTATTAAAACTGAGACTTGAGTGTTTTTGTTTTGTCTTATAAGTAATAGCTACAGTCATTATGCTCCACAGCTAAGTGATTAACTGTGTAACAACATGAGCTTTTTTCTCTACTTGTCAAGTCATCAATAGTCATTAGGAAGTTCTACAAGATTTTGTTTTGGTCAAATGTAACAATCCAATGTACTGTAAAGACTCTTAACTTTCATGAAAGAAAAAAAAGAGAGAGTAGAAAACAAAGTGAAATCATTAAAAAAAATGGTACAAAGGATACAGAGAAATGTTCTCACGATTTAACTTGTCCCATATTTTAAAAAGAAAATGAAGAGAAGAAAGAGACAAGATCGGATTCTGACGAGTAAAAACAAGAAATACCCACAAGACTAAACAGAGCCCAGATGTCATTGACTCTGCCAATGTACTCTCTGGTCCAAAACCATTTCATAATTGTTATGTTTTCAGTTTGCAATTTCCGGTTTATACCAAATAAATTTTGCAATTTTTTCCGAGTTATAAGTTTATATTTGGTAGAAAGAAAAGTCAATGAAGCCTCCGAGAGAAACGAGGGTTTGCTGGTTTTAGAATATATGAGACAGTAATAAATGTGATACTTAATTTGGGATTTCATAAAAAAACAAAGCTCATAATAGTTTCTCCATTTACATGACCAAGATGTTTCTTTCAAGCAAAGTCTTTCTTTTTAATGCTCTTCTTCATCCAGTGAATATAAGTTAATATTATTGGTTTTTATCATTAAAGAGGGATACTATTAGAATTCATTCATTTAATTTAATTTTGTGTGATTTATAAGAAATAAAAAATAAAAATGAGAGATTTTAATTCGCTTTCCATCAACATCACATCAGCTTCAGAGCAGAAGCCAGCCAGCCAGACTATTGCCTGTCTTATGGCAACTATATTTCATTAATATATGTTTTTTTATATTAACTTAAACAGTTAATTAATTAAAAAAAATACTCATTGAGAAAACAACAGCTTTAGGCTAGGCTTTTGACATTTTTTACAGGAGAGAGGAGAATAAAAATGCATCGTTTCAACAATACATCATGATTCATGTGAATAGTGCATTAATTACAATTTACAACTTATATTAACTATTAGAAGAAGTCGAAAGCATTATTATTTATTTAATTAATTATATATAATAAGAGTTTGAATTTTATTTTATATTTTCTGCATGGGAAAAAAAAACTGAGAGTACAGTGTTGATAGGCCATTTTCAACTTTGGCAGACAGTAAACAAGATGGAAATGACACTCTGTATCTGAAATATCCAGGCTCTGCATTATATATATATACATACAAATATACACATTTATTCCATGCGTAAAATGTTATAAATTTTCGAGATTTACCAGTAAATATATTTTGTTATGTAAAACACTAAAAACAATCACTGTTCAGTTTTATGTTTTATATTTTCGAAGAAACTCACAAGAATCCGATTGTCCGCACATTTCTAACTTTAAACTAACCTACTATAAACAATTATTAAGGAAGGTTTTAACTTCTAAGATTTGGTAGCCAATATAATTTCTTGCACCAATACAAACTATATTCTTATTTAAAACAAATCACTATATTGTTACTTGATTAGGATTCAGATCATATGCAGATTTCTATTTTGATATGCAGATAAAATTATTTAATTTTAAAAATAGATATGAGATTGAGAAACAAAATCAAGAAAAATAGTACACTCCCAGTTTTCAAGAGACATTGTCAGCAAGCATCTAAACTATCTTCATCCTCGATTCTATCTTCATCCTCGATTCTATCTTCATATATTGGTTAAAGACCAAAAAAAAGTTTTATAAGGTATCAATCTAAAATTATCAACTATATATATACATAGAATTTCCAAATACTAAAACGTCGTTTAAGAGTTAAGACCAATGTCCACTTAAAAACTAAAGTACATACATATGTAATTCGATAACACACATGGTAAATTTAAAAATAGCACATGAACTCATTAAAAAAAAAACATGTGTGTATATGCACACTTCTACATATGTACTTTGATCGAATGATAAATCATGTTCATTTTTTTTGTTTGCTAGACATATGAATAAATCTTAACAATTAATCAAGCAAATCAGTAACAACTGTTCTTGTTAGTATGTACTCACGTTGGACATCTTTCTTAGTGTAAAGATTATTTCAGTTCCTACAAAAAAAAAAAAAAAAAAACATCGAATGCTCAACATTTGCTTAAATATACAAAGAAGAGACTCAACTTTGGGCTCATAACAAGATTTATTTGTTAACTGTTCACCATATTTCAAATTTATATCACTACTAGTTTCTCCTAAATTTGATCCACATAACAACTCTCTCACAAACCCTAACTTTTTATTTGAAACCTTTTTCAACCCAAAATGCTATGTTTTTTTTCCACATTTGACACTTTTGTTTTACTTCAAAATTGAAACAAGATAGCAAACTACTCCCTCCATTTCAGAATAGATGATGTTTTATCTACTTTATCTTGTTTCAGAAAGTTTGATGTTTTAATCTTTTTACTTTATTTTTACTGATAAATTGTAAATATCAAGATGTAATGATTGAAAAGAATTATGTTACTATTGGTTTATAATTATTAAAATAATTCTTGGTAAGAAAAAATAATATATATTAAACAAGTAATGATTATTTTCTTAATTTGTATAAAATGTGATGTATTGTGAAAGAAAGAGAGTATTTGGTAATTAATTGTACCCAAAAAAAAAATTGTGATAAATAACAGAAATTTAAAAATAGGAAATAAGGATACGTGGGTGTGTGTGTTGGTTATTGGGAAACTAAAATCCCACCCTCTCAGACGCAATTCATTTATACATTATTAATCAATAAAATCTCAAATCCTTTCAGTCTGATTCTCTCACAATATTATTATTCGTATTTATTAATGATGAATCCTCCCAGCCGTACTGATTCGCCATCTTTTCACCTTTTAATGAATTTTCCTCCCAACTTTTTATTATTCACTTTCTTCTTCTGAAACCCCAACTTCAGAAGAAACCTCAGTCTCACTTTCAAGAACCAACAAACACACAATGCAGAGCAGCTTCAAGACCGTTCCTTTCAACCCTGATTTCTACTCTCAATCCTCTTTCTTCTTCAGGTACTTACTACAATCTTTTAACTCTCTTCTTCTTCTTACTTTATGTTTTCTTCAAAGCTTCAAACATAAAAAACCAATCTTTATCTTTCTCTGTTTTCAACGAAGAAACAGAAGAGATAGTTGTCTTGAAGAGTTTCATCAACCAATCAATAATGGGTTTCACCATAACGAAGCTATCGATTTAAGTCCAAGTCAGTTTCTTTTTTTTTATCTTCCTTTTTGTACATAAGTACAACTAAAAGATTTGTTGAAGGAATCTCAGTAAGGTTCCATATTTCTGATTTTTTTTTCCTGCAGATGTCACTATTGCTTCGTCAAACTTACACTACACGACGTATGATACGGTAAAAGTTTTGATTCCATCTCACCAAACCAAACACATCTCTGTAAATATTCTCCTTAAAGTTCACTTTTTTCTTATTCTTTCAATGTCTACTCTGTTTAGGCCATGGAGTGTGGTGGTTTGAGAGAGAGACTTGAAGGAGAAGAGGAGTGTTTGGATACAGGGCAGTTAGTGTTCCAGAAAGGGACAAGATTAGGAGGAGGAGGAGGAGAAGTGAACAGCAGTTTAGAGAACTGGTGTGATTCGGTTTCAGCTATGGCTGATAACAGTCAACATACTGACACTTCCACAGATATTGATACTGATGACAAGACTCAGGTTTTGTTCCTTTGTCTTCTTCGTTAAATCATCATCATCACTAAAAAAACAAAAAGATTCTGTTTTTTTTTCTTTTCTTTCATTTCTGTTTGTTTCTTCACTTTTGGAGCTTTGTTTTGTCTATTTTGATAGGTCACCTTGGAATTCGATTCATATAATGTTTTCTCAGATTATGTCTGTTTCAATAATAGCTTCTTTTTTTTTGGGTCCAGTGAGACTCACCATTGGATGAGGTAGGTTTTGTACAATGAGCCACAAAAATAAAACTTTATATGTTTCATGTAAACTTTATACTGGCCCATGGCTTTCAAAAATTGCAGTTGCTTGTAAAGTTTCTTGCTTTTTATTGATTATATAAGAATTTACTGGCCCATGGCTTCCAAAAAAAAAAGCAATTGTTTGTTGTTTTTATACTTTTTTTTATTGGTATAATCTGATTTAAATGATAGAAGACTTATCTTTTTCAGTTCCATTGCTGCATATTGAGTTTGTCATTGCTTGGTGTTGTTTAGTTAAATGGAGTTCATCAAGAAATGATTTTAGCTACAGATTGTTCAGATCAATCCAAGGTGAAATCTAGTGATCAAAGGGTAGATGCTCTTATTGAACCTCTTTGAGTTTTGGATACGTTTTTGGTTTATGTGTGAATGAACTTTTGACATTTCAATCAAATTCTTGGCAGACACTTCGAAGACTTGCTCAAAACCGAGAGGCTGCTAGGAAAAGTAGATTGAGGAAAAAAGTATAGTAATAGCTGATTCATTAAACTGTGTGTGTTTTCATCTTCTTTCCACTATTTTTGTATTTACTTCAATCTTTGAATTGCATTGTCTCTTAATAGGCGTATGTTCAGCAACTTGAGAACAGTCGAATCAGGCTAGCTCAGCTAGAGGAAGAGCTCAAAAGAGCTCGCCAACAGGTCTGGAAGTGACTGTGCTATGGAAGAAGAAAGCTTCAAGCTTTACTAATTTGTATTGATGGGATTCTCTTGTATGCAGGGATGTTTAGTTGAAAGCGGAGTTTCAACAGATCACACGCACTTGGCAGCTGGAAATGGTAAAACTTTGAGCATTCCACATAGTCTTGGCTCTTTGTGATCTTATAAAGAATGAAGTATGGTGTTTGATGTTTCAGGTGCATTTTCATTTGAATTGGAATACACACGTTGGAAGGAAGAACAACAAAAGCTGATCAACGACTTAAGATCGGGTGTGAATTCGCAGTTAGGTGACAACGATCTACGCGTGCTAGTAGATGCAGTGATGAGTCACTACGATGAAATATTCAGGCTGAAAGGAATTGGCACTAAAGTTGACGTCTTTCATATGCTCTCAGGCATGTGGAAGACGCCTGCTGAGAGATTTTTCATGTGGTTAGGTGGATTTAGATCATCTGAGTTACTCAAGGTATAAACAAAATGGTTTAATCATGTTTTCACAATGATTTGGTTCTGATCATGTTTTCATTTTATGTTGTTAGATATTGGGGAACCATGTGGATCCGTTGACTGATCAGCAGTTGATAGGCATCTGTAACCTTCAACAGTCGTCTCAGCAAGCAGAAGATGCATTGTCACAAGGCATGGAAGCTCTGCAACAATCGCTTCTGGAGACGCTTTCCTCTGCTTCAATGGGACCAAACTCTTCAGCTAATGTTGCTGACTATATGGGTCATATGGCTATGGCTATGGGAAAACTTGGCACTCTCGAAAACTTCCTTCGTCAGGTACAAAAACAGAACTTCTTGACAACAATAACAATTGGCATTACAAATCAAGAACCTGAAAAAAAGGTTATATCTTTTGCAGGCAGATCTATTGAGGCAACAAACTCTACAACAGCTTCACAGAATTCTCACCACACGACAAGCTGCTCGCGCCTTTTTGGTCATCCACGACTACATTTCTCGGCTTAGAGCACTTAGCTCTCTATGGTTAGCCCGACCTAGGGACTAAAAAACCATGTCATGAGTCATGGGACCAAAGGAGAAAGCATAGTTTTACTGGTCTTAGATTTTCACATTCACATATTTTCAACTAAAAGACCAAAAGCTTTCTTCTTTAGTGTCTTTAGATCATTTGTTATTTAGTTGATAGTGAATGTTACCATTCAGAATCAATCATCGTTTTTTTATTTTACAATCTCTAGCTAAACTGATAAACAACAGAATCTGATAAAGATCTACAGAAAAGTTTTTTAAAAAAAAGTAAGAGATGAATGTATTAGCGAATCATGCCAGGTACAACTATGGGAGGAGTTACTTTCTCTCGGCTCCATTTCTCTATATTTGAAAGCCAACCTGAAAAAAACACCCAAAACAAGAAAACACATTTTGTGAAACTTAATCTTCATGTTTTCTTTAGGTCGTTTAATGTTGTTTAATAGCTTGTTATAGGTTTCTTTAGGAATCACATCAAGATATATCTCCCATGGTAATATTTCGAATCGAAAAATGGTAGTTGGCTTCTCCGAATCTGGATGTTTGGACAATTACATATCATGTTATCCCGCGATGCGAAAGCAATTCTACACCTTACTAGAAATGTTGTTTACCGCGACATTATATGGGGTTTTTAAGTCTCATATGGGATTTGTTGTCCCATTTGAAAGGTCAATTCTCTGATCTAACACAACAAATTGGTTGACAAAAAAACAAAAGGCATTAGATGAATACCGATAGAAGGGTCAGCGCCGCGGTTCTTGAGCTCTCTAGACTCTTGGCAAATAGCACAATGGGTGCAACATAGATGGACCCAAAAGTCACGACATGGTTCCTCAGGCAATGCGAAATGTTCCCTAAGCCTAGTCCGGCTTGGGAACGCATAAAGCCAGCAACAACCAACAAACCCTAACGCCAGATGAATCAAACCTGCGTTCATACAAGCTGCATTTCCCCCAAAATCCAAAATTTAGATTTATACAAGACAAATTAATGTTATATATAAATGTAACTAAATTATGGGTTTCTTACGTATGGTTCCTCTGTTTACGATCTCTACGTTTTGAGCAAAGGAGACACATGGCATTATAGTTGTCTGAACACCTTTGGGATGCAATAAACAAAAACAAACCCATTTGATTTGGGACAACAAGAAGAAGAATATCAATCAAAGACAAAGAGATTATATTTTTTTTTATGAAGGGAACGTACAAATGTGAGGATCTTCGTGACAATCACAAAGACCGGTGGTCCATAATCCCTGAGGAAGCTGTCCGGCGTACGGTTGATCCCGGAACGACGTTCCCTCCGCCTTAAACACCGGCCCATCCCCGTACATTTTCAGTTTTATTAATAAACAAATATCCCAAAATCAAACAATAAACAATAATAATAATAAATTATAATTATAATCACTTTCTTTGGATTTTCTCTACGTTGTTTGAGCAGAAGAATGATGAATGGGTTCGATAATTTTTTCTACAGAATTCAAAACCCAAATTACCAATTATCTTTTCCGGTGAGAAAAATTAGGAAACTCAGGGGAACAAATTTATTTAAATATATACTTTTTTTCGATTGGAGCTGGACATACGCATGCACCTAAAAGCCTTGAACACAGATAAAGAAGATAAGCGTCAAATTTGTTGGTGAAAAGTTATAGACGAATATTAAAGGGATGATAACGATTTATCTAAATGTAGTAATAGTGTATAGTGTAATATGAAACTAGCTGTTGTAATAAACAAAAATAGAAAAACGTTGTTGAATAAATGGATTATCCACATCATCTGCAATCTTTAATTCGTAAAAGTATTTAGTTTACCAGACTGGAGTGAAATCTTTAGATTTGTACTACAAGACAGAAGTTATATCTCGTAAAATCTGTACAATATATTATATATATATATTTGTTTTTATTGCTAGGTTAGTCTAGCTACTACGTAAGATTTGTACAATATCAAAAACTATATTTTCTTGACCCTCAATAAAATCACTTTTTTTTTAATTATCCCATAAACAGCTCCAAATTTTATAAAAAAAAATTATCTTAGAAATTAAGACTAAAGTAAATTGGTTACAGAAAACATGTTTACTGAAGAACGTTTAAATAACATGGTAAATTCTGCTGAATAATTTCCTCAACTAAGGAAATAGAGAAAATATTCTTCCTCATTTTTTTTACTTAAAACATATAGATAGTACAAATTACAATATATTTACAACTTTTGCATTATTTCCAAGAGAAATACTGGCAAAAATGAAAATTTCAACGTTGGTATCTTAATTGATAGCGCTGGGTTTCCAAAAGTCATGAATGATAATAATGCTGATTTCTCTAACCAAAAAAACAGGGGTAAGAAGGGAGAGAACAAGAAAATGAGGTTGCCTTCAAAACGAACCACGAACCACGAACTAGGCTTTTGTCTACAATTTGTCCGCCACTACAATTGTCTGGTTCATTTTAAGACATTATTTTAGTTAATAGTAGCTACGAAATTACAACTTTGGTTTCAACAAATACAAATGGTTTCTAAAAAAAAAGACTTACAACTTTCGTCTTAAATTTTTGCCTGAATTTAATTAAATCTTCCTCCTACCTCAACTCACCTTTAAAAGTGTTGTCCAGGTTCATTAATCCAAGTCATGCACCTATGTGGGACATATTCAACAACATGCACATTGATTTATTATATATATAAATATTGTTAAAGATCTATTAATAAATTTAATAGAAACAGATTCAGATTTTATAATTTATACTAAAAGTTAACTTTCCGTAAACGAATTATATATTGATATATAATTGATTTATAGAATTTTATTAAAAAAATTTTTTACTAACTACTATCCAGAAGGAACAAAACCAAAAATCATATTAATTCCTCAAACTTACCTCTAGTAGGGATTACTAAAGACTACATGATAACTGAACATAAAAACACTTTAGTATTTAAGATACAAACATAATTTTTTTATAAAAAGACAGAACAGAACTAATTAAAGGGGATCGTAGTTGTGTATGAAAGCGTCGATGTGGCACAACATCTCCAGAGTTGTTGTATGAGCAAGCTGAGACTTGCCGAGAATTTGAAACGCGTGTCCAACGCCTCTGAACACCACGCGCTTAATCATCTTCTCATTACCATCGCACATCTCCATGTTTCTGTCCATCAGCAGATCTATCTCCGCCACGCACACCAGCGTCATCATGTTCACGGTCGACTTGATCTTCACCGGTTTACAATACGGATGATCTCTGTTTGCGCCACGTGGCAAAGCCAGCCTCCACCATGCGTCAGAGGCCGCCAATGTCAGCCCCGAGCTCTTGTTGTTCCCCACGCGCCTCTCGCTCTCCGTACGCGCCTCCCCGCCGAAGAAAGGCTGGATCAGAATCGTTCCTTCTATCTTTAGGACAGCTAGATCGTCGGCGGCTGCTAATCTTGCTGCGACATGGTGCGCGATGTTGCCTCCGGAGCTGTCTCCGGCCAAGAATATTTTGCTGAAGTCACATAGCTTGGCCCACAAGTTATCACTTCTTGCTTTGATGAGCCAAAGAATGGCATTGACCCCATCTTCGTAAGCTGCCGGAAGAGGATTCTCAGGGGCTAAACGGTAATTTACAGACATGACCAAGCACCGCGAGCGAGCGGACAATCTGGCCAAGAACTCATGGTAACACAACCAAGAAGCCGAGCCGATACAGAATCCTCCACCGTGAAAGTAGACAAGCAAAGGGAGCTTAGAGACCGAAGACTTGGTGGTCATCATCGGGACATAGAGACGTGCCCATACGTTGGTCAACTTGTCTATGCAAACATCGGAGCAAGCCACACCGAGCTCGAGCGGTAGTGAAGGATCCACACACGCCACGACTTGAGGTCGTTCCACGTGGCCGTCTTTGTAAACTTTAATAAGGCCGTGCACTTCGTCTACGACCGGTCCATGAATGTTGGTGTTATTAGGGTTAATGGTGGTCACATTGGTCAATGTTGTGGCTCCCATTTCTAACTTTAAGTGTGATTTTCGTGACACAAAGAGAGCCTTTTATTAGAGTTTGGGAGATTTGATGTGTTTGGAGATTTCTTATATAGGAGAAGCCGAAGAGGATGTATAATGGAAGATGATAGAGACGGGTAAGGTCGAAAATGTTTCCAACTTTACTTTTTTCATCAAAATACTATCAATAATTGAAACCAAACTACATTTTGTGGGCTACTCTCTTTCTTATTTATTATATAGTTACAAAATATGGTTCTCTTTGTAGATGCTGATTTTAATGTCTAGGACCGGAGATACAACGTGGTCTTTTTCACTCCAATAATTTCAGTAAACTTTAGAATATCGTCGTCACTGCTGATATAATAGAAACGTGTGAATAAGAAAAGGGTTGTTCTTATCCAATAGGCGTGGAAGGCAATATTCAAAATATTCAACGTGACTAGTTCTTTGTGAGCTAGTCGAGGGACTATAGATAGTGATATTATTATTTCTCTTTAAACTTTCCATTCACCAAAATCGTATTATAATATTTATAAAGTAATATATATTGGAAAGATGAAGGTGGCACGTGGACATAAAATATTCTGATGGTGGGCGATGGTCTTCCACGTTTCAATGGCATAGAGTCAGAAAAAGTATGGGATTGGTTGAAGAGTTTGTCAAAATGCACTTACCAAAAAGTAGAAAAGATACATTGCCCACTTTTGTTGTTCTTCATTATTCATGCACCAATCTTTTCATTTTCTTTTAATTAATTTAAAAAAAAAAACATTTCAACAGCAATTTGGAGTTGCTTAGTTGGTTGACGCGATATACTTTCTAAATTAATTTGTCTATCTGAAGCATGCTAGTTTGGGTTTCTGTTGGAAAGACTGCTTTTCGAAGAATAAAAGTGTTTACATTATTTTGATTTCGGTTAGGAATGTCAAAACGGGTTAACCTGTCCCATTTAATATGCTCCATTGCGGGTTGACTTAATTTGGGGGTTTTAAAGAGTTGACACCCCTAATCTCAGACTACAGAAATTTCGGTCATGTTCTTTTTTTAAAATTCCTTTTAACTTTTCAATATGTTGTGTGTATTAGTAAGAGTTTACTTGTTGAATATACAGTTGGCATAATCTATTAAATATTGGGGGTCAAGTTTCGAAGTTGAAATTAGATTAGTGGCCCTTTTATCAGAGATTTAGTTGGTAGTTATTCTTTAACAAGGCTTTAATGCTAGTGTGAGATTTGGCTGTCACCAAAATCATATGGGGGATATGAAAATGTTGTAAAGAGAAATGAGGAGTGTAGATGCAAAATTTGATTTAAAAAAATAATGTAACATTGAATGCACAGTGGCAAATTTCAGTTTTATTTGTTAAAGTTATTATGAAAAGTTGATTGAAGTATGGGTAGTGAAAGTTGATTGGTGATTACTGTGTTAAAACCAATCAAAGAATGGGCAAGTAAGAGGGAGCTTAGGTGGGATATATAATGTATAATACAAGAGGATGATTGAGTTCAAAAAAGTGGGACAAAACCCCATTTTCATGTTTGGGGAGTTTGATTTTGTGGCACATATATGTTGTATAAGGTCTCAAACACAATGATAGTGTATACTTTACTTGGTCTGCTCCATTTACCATTTACCAACGCTACACACACAATATATCACAACAACATTTTAAACACTAATTTGTAACATAGCGAATAAATTGTGAATACAAAACTCAATCTCACCATTCTAAATGATAGCAATCAAAAATATACTTTTTAACTACTTTTTGGAGAGAACTCTGAATACACTTTAAAAACATACAATTCATATGCAAAGAATATTAATTATTAATCCGCTATATATTCTACACACTAAATGAGTGATAATTATGAAGGAATACAAAATGTATACGTCACACGGGATCAAAACAACTAAATAGATATGCATACTTTATCGAGATATGTAACTTAATTGTTAATACGTAATACAAATAAACCAATCTAATTAATTCGATCTTGACATAGGCGGTTGAAAGATAGGAGGAGCCGTAGCCGCATACGCAGATGCAGCCACTCGTGCCCGTCGTTCCATATTCCCATGCCACCCAATGGACAAGTCGAAGTCACGGTTGTGTTGAAGTTGTCTATACTCTTGACAAAGAGCGCATGGCTCACAACAAAAATGGACGCAACAGTCACAACAAGGTCTCTCCTTAAGATTGTATTGGGCTCTTAGTTTAGTTCGGTAAAAGCAAGAGTAGAGACTACTCCCTCCGAACCCGGTCAGCATCATTATGATCATGTACATCGCTCCGCTCACACCACACGATGTGGATCCTCTGTCTACAATCTCTGCGATGCGTCCAAAGGCAACACATGGGCACCAACAAGTCAAGCAGCATGAGTTTATGTCCGCCCAACATTCAAACAAATCAGTCGACCAAGCTTTGGCCTTAACACGGCCTTGGCTTGGTGGGTCGTTGGAGGAAGGGTTCATGGTTTTGGTGTGATCTGTTTGAAACTTTCAAGAAACGATGTTTATTTTCGTTAGATTTTTGTTTTCATTTATAGTTATGTGATGTTATTATGGTACCTTTTCATGGATTAACTGTCAAAAACTGCAAGGAAGCAATGTAGGGACGCCTTATTTAATTTTGCTTTTGTTTTTTCAGTGCCTTTTAATTATTTTAAACTCAATTTGCAGAAGATACAAGCCAAATAATTTATTTTGCAAAAATCATTATACCTTGTAATATTTTTTTATTAGAATGTAAAAAGTAAAGGTGTCCTGCTATTCCTCGCAAAAAATTGTTGTTCCCCAAAACCCTCCCAAACGCGATTTCGCAATTTTTCGATTTCGTGTTAAAAAAATGGTTCTATAATATATTTTTTTAGCCATTTATAATTTTCTGGAAAATATAGTTCTGTCATCTGTGGTTTATGTCAAAAATGCGGTTTCGCAAGTTCTCGTAAAAAAAGATATGATTTCATATATTTTCGTCAAAAACAAGATTTCATAATTTTCTGGTTCCACATTTTTCCTCCAAAAATGTGATCCTGAAATGTTGAGAAGTCAACGTTGATTTCACAACTTAAATTAATTAAATTAAAAATAAACAAATAATAACATTACTTACGTCCATTTTATTAATGTTTTCAAATAGCTTTCAACATTCATAATATTAACAAAGTAGCATTACTCCCCAATCACATCTCTCATAGACTCAAACCACAAAAGTCTGATCAACAGGATCTTTAAAACCAGCTTTTGTGCTAAGCTCCTCAAAGGCGTTGACAACATTCTGTAGCCTTGCCACAAACTCGATCAGAAGAGAAGCAAACGTAGCCAGGGACAAAGAACTCGCACTTTCATATACTTTAAATTCAATCTCATTCACCACAGAACCACCAATGAAAGACATGCTTGGCCACATCTCCCGGTTCCTAAACATCATACTCTCTGTTGACATCATAGTGAGAGATTCATTACCATTGCCTTGATTCTGATGATTGTTGTTGTTGTTGTCCCACATCTGGCTTAAGGATTTGATCACTTTGGTCTCGTCATCTTTGGCTTCTTGATCGTTTTCTCGAGCTTTTTCAGCTTCAGCTTGCTCTTTAATAGCTGCCCAGCTTTCTGAGTTGACAAGAAGATAAGATTTACTGTCTATTTTCATCTGTAGTTTCTCTGCTGCACGTTGAACGTCTTTAAGAATCTCTCCGAGACTTAGCTTCTCCATTTTCTCCACTTTTTCCCCAAACAAACGTAAAATTTTGGCTCCTTCATTACCAACTCTTCGAAGCTCCTGACTGAAAACTTGTCTTTTCTCTGGTGATGCCTGACATATCACAAGACAATATTACATTCAACAAAACATTAATTAAAGTTATTAAACCATTATATCTAACATATATTACAAGCCAAATACATAATAGATTACAAACCTTCAAGCAAAATACTCTTTTCGTTCCATTTTATTAAAAGTTTTAACAATTTATCTTTGTTTCATATTACTTGATTTTTTAATCTCCGCGCATTCATCCATACATTTTATAAAACGAAACGGAGGAGTATTAATTGTTTTATATCGTTTTATGGTTTCTAGCACTTCTTGAAAATCTGAATAACAAATATTCAATCTATTTTATAGTAAGTATCATTTTAGGAGTTAATAAATTTGTGTTTTTTTTTTTAGTTTTCACAATGCAGAGTTTTAAATTTCTTTGTTTCAATGAAAATTTTAGTTTCATTCATATTAATTTAGCTTATTAATTAGAGAACTAAAATCATGTAGTGTATTAATAAGGAGTAGATAATAGAGATTTGTTCAAGTTTTTTTTAATTGGTTAAAAACCTAAAATGACATCTACATAACAAAATGGATGGAGTATTAGACTTCTTTCTCTAGTTATTATGTTTACTTTCTAATAATCATTCACCTTAGTAACAAAAGGGAGCTCAGTAACATAAAGAGTATTGGTTTCACGAAATAGTATAATTAATAATGAACCTGTATCTCTGAAAGAATGCATCCATGCATTGCCATGACCGTGAAAGCGCAATGCCTCACTGCACCACTAAGTTTGACATAGTTTTTCCAAGGATGGTTAAACGTTTTGTAAGGTCCATGTGGAGGTTCCCATATAGCAAAATCAAGCTTAAAAAAAAACAAGTCTTTTAATGCTACATATATATAACCATAATTCTTGTTTTAAAGTTGTCTTTACCGCACGCAAAACCTACCAGAGAATCTTCTTGGCTTGTAGATTGAACAGCGGATCTGTATCCGCTGTATAAAGGATCATCCGAAGCTTGGTACGTGAGAATCTTTGAGGGTATTCTCTCGTATTCCACACATTGCGAGTAACCATTAACACATCCTAAAATATGAAAACACAAACATGAAACAAGGGATACAGAAGTAATAAGCTACAATGTTATGTTTACCTTCTAGAGAATTTGCCACAGCCTTGAAATTTTTAGCCACTAGTTTATGGAGATCTTCCCCGGCCCATATCGGAAAAATAAATATATTCACAAGCAAACAAATGGTTGCACCAAGCACAATAAGCAAAATCCTGTAATAAGCAGTGCTTAAGAAATCTCTTGAGTTGTTTCCAGAAACAAGAACGATACAATATGTTAACTTGAACACTCTGAATGCATATTCATATGGTTTCATAGCCGCGTAGAGTTTCAAATAACTAGCACCAAAACCTGAATAGACAAAGAGAGATTAATTTTAATTAGAATCCTGAATAGACTTTGTAATGCATTGAGGAGATATAAGTAAGGAAATGCTGCAAACCTGCAAGGAATATGCATAGTATGATGATTACTTCTTCGAACTCTCCTGATAAAACAGAGAGTTTCGCGACGCCAAGAGCAAGTCCTCCAGCTAACAATGTGCCTAAAGCTCTGTTGAATCCTTTCACCAAAGTTGCTCCTGGAAAATGCAAAAATTAGATCAAAGCGAGCAAACTTCTGACACAAAGAAAGGAATAAACCATAAGATTTGATCTGAAAATGTGATTTTTATTTTATTTTCTTGGGTCAAAAGATCTGAATCCAAACAGAGAAAATAGAAAAGGATTGAATCCAAAAAAAAAAAAGAAATTGAAACAGTAAAAGTTCCCATTTAGCTAATTTAATAGAATGTAGAATCAATCAATTGGTGACTTTAGTTCCAAGAAATGGATTCAATAACAGAAAACAGAGCTTCACTTAATGAAAAAAATCCAATCAAAGCAACAAACAAGCAAATAAAGTATTAAAAAAAAAACTGAAAATGTAAAAAAAATTTCCAAGATCTGAAAATGTGATTGAAACTGTAAAACGAAACTCAATTAGTAAATCCAAACGGATCAAAATGTAAGATTAAATCCAAAAAAGGGAACAGTTATTAAAAATCTAAAGTAGATTTGGTACACATGTCCAAATGTCTTGAGTTCAAGATTCCAATAAACATTTAAAAAAAGAAACTCAAAGATTCAATCATTAAGGGATTATAAACTTTGGCATAGAGTTAAGAATCAATACCAACGTAATACTCAAAAATGAGGACGACTGTGAGGATCGCCCAAACCGCGAATTTACTAGCATCTTGAAGAGGCTCTTTGAGGAAGATGACAAAGGAACAGAGTGCGAGAGCAATTCCCACTTTGATGGCGAAGAAAAGCTTCCGACGATCAGAATGTCCCATGGCGTATAACTTCGCCGGAGCTTCGTAGATAGCTCTCCAGGAGCAACCGCGGAAACACCGACGATCATCGGAGACGTCATTAGAGTCGTTAAAACCGAAATCTGAGTAGCCTTTTCGTGACTGAGAGAGAAGCTTCTCTCTGCTTTGCTCTGAGAATTTGCCTCCCATATTTTTTACTCTGATGGATTAAAACAGAACCTGAGAGAATCTTGTCGTCCTTACAAATAGAAAGATGTTTTCAAAAAAAAAAAAAAAAACAAGATTTGTTTGGTACTTTGCCAATAATGCATGGCCTCTCAGTTCATCATCTCTAAAATTATGTAAGTTTTTTTAATTTACTTTTTCCCGCAGATACATTATAATTTTGAATTTTTGATAATTACCAGGTGTGGTTAATTCAGTTCGAGTTGGTTAATTCGGGGTTTAGTAAAATTATAGCCGAACTCAACCAAAGTAACAAACACTCTGCGGAATCAAGTTTTTTTGTATTTATGCGAATTTGTGAGAAAAATATATATAATTTGGAATCAAAACTCAATGGAAGAAAATAATCCACACAATAAAATTATACATGGAAAACCTTCTCAACATGAGAAGTAAAAACCACAGGATCGTAGTCCACTAAAAAATCCACTATCACCACTCAAAATATAATCTCATGAATTAAATTAGGTTCAAAATTTGGTTTTCAAAACCAAAACTAAATTAGTTTTCATATTAGGAGGAACACCAACAGTTCTGGACCTTTATCTCACAATTTCCACTGATAATGTTCGGAAAATGATAACAAACGGATGGGTAAACAACCTGAGAATTAAAACTTCGTGGACCTGTGCAATAAAAATGGACCAATAATATGGCAGTGATTAATTACATGCATACAGTATTTATTATTTAAACATCGCTTCAAGAATCAAGACCCGAATAATTAGAGACCAACAGTTTTGGAAAAGTATCTAAGAGACAAGTTTCATGTTCATGACTCAGTGAGTGTGACACATTTTGAAACATTGAAACTAATTATTGCATCTACTACTCCCTCATTATGCTCAAAGGCCAAGCCTACCCTACACACACCTTCACTTCAGAGTTTTTCCTACGTTTCATCATAATTGTGGTTTCCAAATGTTAAATGCCACCCACCAAAAGAAAAAGAAAAAAACATGTGCTAGTTAGTAAATAGTTGCCTTTTTCCATAAGGTTTGGGCTAGAGCTATAGTCAATGGGCTAGTAACATATTTCTATAAGCGCGGCCCATTGAAAACTGGGCCAAGTCAATGAAGCCCATATATTGTCATAACAATAGTCAAACTACTTTGAAGCTCTCCTCCACCCAAAAAAAATGTGACCATAGCTTCCTTATCCAAATTGTCACAAAAATCTTCATTGCTCTCTCTGAGAAAACAAAACAAAATGATGTCATCAATGGCACTTTCATCTACTTCCTTGTGCTCTTCTTTCATCACTCAGCATCCCAAACTCTCCATCACTGCTTCACCTCCATCGTTCCATAACCAAACAACCAAACCCATCTCTATAAAACGCAAAATCGTAACTCTAGCAGCTCCAGAGACACTCTCAGCTGAACCAGTCACCGTAATCGACACTCCACAACCAACAACAAAGGTAAACAACAACACATTCTTATCTCTTGTGTTTCAAAACCAACAAATCTTTGTTTATTTGTTTTTAGGTGGTGAAGCAAGATGAGAAGTCAAGAGTGGTTCTTAAGTTTGTGTGGATGGAGAAGAACATAGGATTAGGATTGGACCAACATGTACCTGGACATGGTACAATCCCACTTAGTCCTTACTTCTTCTGGCCTAGGAAAGATGCTTGGGAAGAGCTTAAATCTACTCTTGAAGCTAAGCCATGGATCTCTCAAAAGAAGATGATCATTCTCCTTAATCAAGCCACTGACATCATCAATCTCTGGCAACAAAGTGGCGGCAATTTAACTTCTCAATAATCTCTCTCTTTTTTTTTTTAATTCTGTAATTCAAGATTTCACTTTTTTTTTTCTGCTATTGAGAGTTAATTGTTTATCTAAACAAATATGAATCACATTCGACATAAAAGATTCATTTTTTAAAAGGTTTATTGCAAACAGAATAGATAATTAAAGCAAAATCAGAGTTGTTGTTTCTTGGAAGAAGGACATATCAAACGCTTAATGGATGAGATTTTGCAGAGAAGAGCTTCACAGTATGACTTAGAGACAACTCTCCGGTCACCGGAATATGTACACGTCAGCGTTACTTTCTTCTCTAACACACTCACCAATATCGAATATGTTTCTGTTACACAAGAAACGATATTAGTAATTAGTGGAAAGAAGAACAAAAGAGTGTATTTTTTCTCACCGATCATTCTTGACATTATGTCGGCGACTCTCTCTTGACAGTCACTACATCTGATGTCTGCTGATAGAACAATCTCCTGAATCTGATAACAGACACAAGATCAGTAAAAGAATCCACAGAGATGAATCATTGTAAGACAAAAGTGTTAAAAGAGTAAGTACGAACAAGGGGTGTGGATAATGATGCAACAGAAGCGAGACTGCTTTCACTTGTTCTTGAAAGCTTGCTTCTTGATGATGTTCCAATCTCTTCCTCGACGATTTCAGACAGAGTAGCCATGATGACTGTCTCGTTGTTACAAGAAAGATAAATAAGACAAGAATCAAGAATCATACAGAAACCACCAAACCGAGAGTGGGAAACGAAGACGGTCACTGTCCGAAAAGGATGAGTTAGCAAAACTTGTGACAGAGGAAGCCCAGCTTTGCTTTTGCTTTAATCTACGGAGAAACTAAGTTGAATGACACAAGAGACATGTTAACACACAACACATATATACATAACTATGCTTTGGATCCTTGACTTGTGTCCATTTTTCTGATTGGGAAAGTCAAGAACTTTTGTTCCTCTCTTTTATTTTTTCTTCCTCTGCATAGTTTGAAAAAAGATGCTTCAATCACCAAAATGTAACCCCACCAAAATTACTCAAGTTGAGGATTGCTTCTGAGATCTGACTCGGTCTGAACAAATTTATATAGCTCCTTTATCTTTTCCTCCTAACCCCACCTTTTAGTAAACCAATCATAGATAGCACAAAAGGGATATTAGGTATGAGTTTAAAAAGGGGTTTTAAGATAAGACACTAGGTTTTATCTATTACATTACAAGCACTCTTACAGTCTTGAGAACAGACTATAAAATTCTCAATGAATTATATCAGGACAGAATAAATGTTGGTAATAACAAAACTTGTTGGATTCCACTTAATGGTCCCAGTTTTCAAAAAACATCAATTGTTACCAGCGACAAAGTTACTACAACTTGCAACCAAAGAGCATCAATTTCAATTGTTGGTCCCGTTTGGATGCTGTACAAAGCTAAACCCTTATGGGGACATGGACAAGGACAGAGTTAAACTCATGTACCATTAAGATAATCAAGATACAAGTTAACACATTGAATTATTCTGTTCAACACAGGTACAAGAAGAGTGTATTATATTGAACATTGAAGGTGAATTCAAAGATGAAGATAGTTTTATTTGATGATACATAGATTACATGAAAAGATCACCATACCAGAAAGAAAACAATTCATATCTCTATATGCTAAAGAGAGACGAAAAAGATGAACTTCTAAGGGAAACCCACTGATTAGTGCCTAACAAATAGCATGGTAATGCTATTACCTACTTCTATTGCATCCAAAACTTGCTGCCGGTATTGAAGCTCCTATGTCTATTGTTACACATAAGTACACAAACGAATTTGGATTGCCATTACGAGCTCATCTAAATCCATCCCAAAAAAAATCTTCTAAAACCCAAATTCGCATTGAGCAGATGCCCATCAGGTAATATGTACCTCACAAGAAGAAAAGCACTCCTCCATCCACAAGCTGATGATCATCTTTGACATTATAATAGACCTGTCATAGGCTGCCCAACCGAAGAGCCAAATACAGAATCTCCCATGAAATTGCAGTTCTCACAATCTAAGGATCTTTCACTTGACAAACCATCTGTCGAGCTAGGATCGTGTGGACAGCAACTGACAACTTGATTACGCTTCCTCAATGATTTTTTCCACTTTAAGTCAGAAGAGACTTGGACGTCTTTTAGAAGATCTGGAATTGGTCTCTTAGGTAATGACTTCTTGGTTCTAGCTACTGGAAGAGAGATGGTGCGTTTAGCCTCAACCTTTGATGACGTTCCAGCATTACTAACACCAAATCCAGAAGGCTTCTCATCAAGTTTTACCTCCATCTCTTTTTTCTTCATCACGGAAAGAACAGAACTCACGAGATCAGATCTTGCTTTCACATTTACCCACTCATCTTCCAACCATTCCCAAGACTGTCTAAGGTCGCTACGATTGAAGGCAGACATTTTGTTTTCACCTAAGAGAAAACAACCAAAACAATAATAATTAGTCTCATGGAATATAATAATATATATCTTCAACAAACTATGCTCATACTCATTCAGAGGCGTGTCGTAACTCACCTGGCAGGTAAACTTCAAATTTCTCTTCCGAAACTTTCTGCACCACGATCCCTTCCCACCATCCATCACACCACCACACATCCATAGGCATACCAACACTGACATCCCACACATCATTTTCTTTGATGGGCTTCAGACTTGGGCGTACTATTGTCCGTCCTGAGATTCTAAGGCCCAGATTGTCACCCCCAGCAACCCGAGATGTCAAAATCCACTCCTGCAACAAAAAAATACAATATGTTAATAAACTGGACAGTAGAAAACAAAACCAAAGGGTGTGTTTCAAAAACGTGTACCTCTAGCTTTTTAGACTCATCATCTGCATCTTGAATATCTTGGTATTGGACCTTAACCTTATCCTTGTGTTTCTTTATTATCAGTGCACTAAACCAACAACCTCTGATGCCACTATCTTCTTGAAGTACATCAACAAGTGACCCCTTTTTTAAGTAGGAAGAACCATCATTTGCGTCCTTGAATATAGAAGCAACTCCAGCATCCAAAACCGAGTCTGGGCTAGCTTTGCGATCACCTTTCAGGTCATCTGCAGATCGTACATCCAAAGTCTCAACAGTGCTACGTCGACGCCTTTTCCTTGATCTCGTCCCAACACAACCAACCAGAGAAGCTCCTAATCCTGGGTTAGTACGAGGTGCCTCAGCATCTTCGCCTGACTTTAAAATAGATACATTCAAGTATCTAAGCTGTTCTTGTCCCCAGTAACCTTCTAATTGTGTAATGTCATACGGCTTTATGGCATCATCTTTATATAATTTCTGACAGAAGAAAGCTACTTCCTGAACATGCATCGGCATCTTCAGAAACTTCTCATAATGCTGAGGACTGAGAACAGTAGCCAATCCATCTATGGACTCAATGTTGAGTTCTTGACGCAAATGAGAAAAGAAAATCTCTCTGTCACTAGTATCATCAGACACAACAGCACCAACCTCATCAGTTTTGTGAAACCATTGTACCACGACCATCTTGTTGCCATTAGGCTTCTCATAAAGGTCATCCAAGTATGCAACAAGTCTCCTATTTTGCTCCACTAAAACATACACAAAATTGTTCACCTGCAATTTGTTTGCAAAAACGGTAACGTGAGCAATAGCACAAGGAAAGTAACAGCAAATCACACCAACTGAAGTTAGAGACATAAAAATAAACTCACAGAGATTCTGAAGCCATTGCGGAGAAAAGATGAATAATGCTTCCACCGTTTCGTGCAACGCGAAGAACCTATCCAAGAGAAGTTTTTGGTCTGATGAATAGGCTCCTTAAATTGACCATTCTGAAAAGGAAAAAAAAAATCCAAAGAGAAAGCAATTAGTATTTGAATTTCTTCTAAACTTGAGGTAGAAAAAACAACTGAAGCGTTAGTTAAAGTAGTACCTTAAAAGTGCCAATATTTAATCCTCCAGCACCTTTTTCAGTCATAACATTAGCTGGTACATCAGCTACATTAGGTACCACACCTAAAGAAATTGAAGAAAACCAGAAACAAAAGATCAGCAATACATCAATAAATATTCATAAAATTAAACAAGACTTGAAAAAATATCAAGTCGTGCAGACATGCTCAGTACCCAAAAGGTGGAAACCGGATCTGTCTGCAGCAAAATTAAGTCATTAATAGGTTTAGCTGCAAAACGCGTAACGGAAGGAGGTAAGATCTCTATGACAAAGAACATTATCTCCTACGAACAAACATTATCAATTTGCTCGAGCATTGAGATAGTCAATTATTTACATTATATCTGCTTCAATTCAGAAACACAAGCCTTCTAATCACACCTCCGATTCCACTGGCTAATATACAAAATTGAAAAAAACATCCTTTTATACCAAAAAAACTCACATAAACGAAGAAAAATAAAAGGGTTTGCGAAAACATTATCAAATTCTCCAAATTCTTCAGAAATTTCAGAAATCGAAAGCACATAAAACGCTTTTGAGCTCTCTTGACACACGATTCAAGATCTAAACTTTTATATCGTTCCACTTCAAAATCCAGAAACGGGTCAGAGAAAATTCGAAATAGAGATTGAGAAGATTACCAGAAACAATTGAATTGAGCCAATTGGTGACGTCTTCTCGAGAATTAAGATTCTTTAAAACAGAGCGATTCTTCTTCAAAGCGTATCTAAAAGATATGCGTTTAGAGTTCTTCAACCTTCCAACAACAGCTAGATCTGCACATCCATCTTTCCTCTCCAGATAATAATGAATTTCCATCTTTCCTTTAGCATTCTTCACACGCTGCTCATTCCAGCCACAATACGACGGCGTTTCCGAAGACCACGCCATTATCTCTAATCGGAAAAACCTTAGGCAGAAGCCTAATTGTTCTCCTCTCTCTCTCTCAGCTTGGCTCTCTCTCCCTCTGTCTCTCTCTCTCTGTCTGCGCGTGAACTGATGAAATTGGAGAAGAGAAGAAATTAGAGGCGGAATTTGAATAATATAAAAAAACAGAGGGAGCTAGGGTTTCGAATTGGGGATAAGATTAAGGGTGTTGATTGGCTCCACGTAGATGATGCGGAGGAGCGTAGTCTTAATTACGATATTATCCTCATGCGTTTATGGGAATTACGATACTACCCTTGTGAGAGGGCTTTGGTTTTGCTTCTACAGCTTTCTCTTTCCTTCCGTCACGATTTTGGAATTTTATTACGGAAAAAAAAAAGGACAAACAACAAGTTGTGTAAGACCATATCCAATAACAAGGGAAATAAGGTGTTGTTTTATGTGCACACGCAAATCCAAAAGGTAAAATGCCAAATAATTTAATAAAGATAAATTTTGCTTTTCATGAAATTTTGCTTTTTATGAAATTTTGACCGGTTCCGCATAATTTAAATTTTTATTTTTTTTTGTATGTTTGGTTTGTTTTATTAATAATGATTAGTATTGTTTGTTTATTTAGAAAATGAATATATCATTCGAAATATTAAAATTATATATTTTTATATATTAATAAACTCTAATTAAAAATAAACATTATATATCATTTAATTTTTTTAAGTTATAAAATTATTTATTGTGATTTTAAAGATAAAATAAATAAATATAGTTTGATATATGATGAAATGATGTAGAGGAAAGAAAAAATGAGTTGGAAGAAAAAATACTGATTTGTCTTGCTATTGTAGAGTTGGGTGTGAATTAAAAAAATGAAATGATGTGGAATGAGAATAAAAAGATGTGAAAAGAATATAGAAAGAGAAATTTGACTTTGCTATTGGAGATGGTCTAAGAAAAAATGAAACGCGGGATTTCCGAGTTTATTTATTAAGAAGACTTTCTCTATTTATTTGCCAGCTGGCTATCACGTCTTTTTGGAAAGTTTTATTTATTTTTAGATGTTTGGGTATCTGTTAAAATTAATTTTTAAATTTGGATCTTGTTAGAAGAAAATAATATATACTCTTGTCTTTTAATTAACTTTTATCGAATTTATGCAAAATTTTACAGATTTGGTCAATGGAAAGGTGTATTTATGAACCGGTAATACATAGATATTACCAATGTAGCATGAAAGCATAAGCACGTACGCGAAAACAAACGAGTTATATAAAAATTGTAAGTTTTCATTGCATTTCGAAAATGAAAACATATGTTTCTATCGCGTATCCAAATTGTGATTTTTAAAAAATGTGTGTCCACCGCGTTAACAAAAATTTCTGTTTCCAAAACATTTATAAAATGGGAAACGCACCTCGAACGGAGTTTATATGCTACCTAGCATACTACAATAAGAGACAATGAAGCGAGAGCTTAGATTCAAAAAGAAGGAAGGCAAGAAAAGTATCTTGGCCTATATGTTTCGCAATCAAGACATGTTTACCAGCGAATGAAAAAAAGAAATACTTGAGATAAAGCTGAGTAAACGCGGTGCTGAGGACAAATAGGCATGATTCTCATCGAAAACAGGTTCATATTCGACCAAATCGCGATACTTTGAAGCAATAAAGAAGTCTCCTGAAACACAGAACAACACTAACTCATGTAATGCGTTCAATTAGACAACAAATATATGGAAGAAATTTAGAATTAGAAGATCTGATATCTCTGTAAGTTCGCCCTATCCGTTTCTCTCTCAGGCACATAAACCAAAGCAGCCGCAGAAGAGCCTCTCCACCATGGATCTCCGCCGCAGCACCAGCTCTTCCCCGCAGGTTTGTCTCTGAGTGAAGCCCCCTTCTCTAAAGCCACCGACCAGTCTCCACTCTGTCATCTCTAGTTTATTTCAGTGAGAACTCTGTCAGCTCTCCTCTCTCACTCATGTCTCCAGCTAACTCGCGCTCCTTCTTGGTGGTCTACTACAAAGCAGAAATACCAGATCCACGAAATCTTCGCATGCCTTGGCCAGCTCCGATGGTGATAGCAAACCTTCAGGCGACTCCTCCGGATCCGCCAGACTTTGGCACACTTGTGGTCTTCTTGGGATGCTTCTGAAGATCATTACGTTCTGGTTTCCACGAACGTTTTCTGAGCTCTATCACGTCTTCTCTGACGTCTTCACAGCTAAGTTCGTTATCCTCCGTTTCCGCTCTCTTGGACCAGGTTTGTATCTACCTTTTGGTCCATGCGTCCTATACTTCGGTTAGGTCTTGGAAGTCCAAGGTTTGGGTGGTATTGAGCATATGGTTTTCAAGGGATTTGGCTCGGTATCGGATTTGGATTAGTTTTATGGTTCCATTTGTATTGAGTCTGGGTGTAGTTATTCTGGTCTTGTTGGGTTTGGCTACAATTGGCTCTACATTTGTGCCCTTTTGTGGCTTTCATGTTGGACTCAAGCTCGTGCCCTCTTGGGACTCTCTTACCGCCTTTGGGTTTGGCTACAATTGGCTCTACATATGGTTTCTTTCTGCAATATGCAGATCTTTTTCAGTCTTCACTAAGTCACCAAGTGAAGATTTGTTTGAAGACCTAAAAGCATGTTTCTATCTGACATTGGCAGAATGTTCGGGGGCACACCTTTGCCCCTCCGTTAGCTTCCATTTGGACCAGATTATGCCCTTTTGTGGCTCTCCTATCGCATGGATGTGATTTATTATTGCAGTATGCAGGTCGTTTGTTGGTGTATCCAAAGTGTTCGTTTTCCCCTTGTGGCATTTTAAAGGACCAAAGTATGATGGCTCCACTCTCCCTGTGATTCGGGTCTTGTGGTTCTCCTTTGATAGCGAGTTAAGCATTGGATTGATGGTTGCTCGTTTAGTTCCTCTGCTTCAAAGCTCTTCAGCTTGCAGAAATGTAACTTCAGCCCTTGTGGCCAAGTCTTTGGAGACTAGGAAGTTTGTTCTCAGCCCAAAATTTCCACTCACGTTAAGTGGTTTAGTGGCTCAAGACTCGTTGGTATTGCAAGGATCTTCCTCCCAGCTTTGTCTCTCGTCTGCCTTAGGTGCATATTTCTTAGCCTTGTTAGCTCTTGAAGACCTCTTTCTCTTTACTTCCGGAGGAATGAAGATTAGAGTTCATGAAGTATATGGGTTTTCATTTGATATTGAGTCCTCTCTAGGGTCTCTTGTTAAGTGTAATTCTCAATCTATCCCCATCTTAGTTATTGTTACCATGTATTTGGGTACGGGTTACCTTTGGTTTGGTATAAGTTACCATTGTTTGTATTGTCTTCTCCTTTCATGGAGCTTGAGACATCTTTTTTAATATAAAGGCTTGACCAAAAAAAAAACATGACAACAAATATATGGATTATCAAAAAGCTTTCCAAAAACAAAGATCCTTCTATGGAAAGCAATGCACACAATGCATTACTAGTAGGAGAGAACCTTAAGACTTGCAAGATCATCAAACAATCCAGTGTACTCACTGTGAAAAATGTGAAACTATAACACACTTATTCTTTACTTGCAGATTTTTCGAACATATGTGGAACCAAACACGTGCAAAACCGTATAAATGGCTGATTAAATCTCAAGCCTTAGGAAAGGTATCAAAGCAGCAAAACTCCTAATTACTCTCCCACCAACAGGAATCGGAGAAGGGCACCTCTTCCCATAGATCATATGGGCAATATGGACAACAACGAACAAGAAAATTTTCAACAATAGCCAAATTCAATCGCAATATACCCTTCTTCAATATATAACAACAATCTGTGAATGGCAATTGGCACAAGAGAAAATAATCACATGTCATATCCATTTATGCCCTTCTGCAAGCCTTAATTGACCCAAACATGACCAAATGCAAAACAGACGCCGCCTGGAGAAACGATTCAAGGGTCGCGGGTCTTGGCTGGATCTTCAGTAGAAAGATGAGCAAATCATCCACCAAGAGTCCTCCATGGAAAAGAATCTTCAGCTGCCTTTAATGGCATAAGCCACATCAGTTCTCTTTGCTCTCCACAATTACCATTTCTTCAGATTCATTAACTCTAATCAAAGCAATCAATCAGGATATTCAATACAATGAACTCTACGAGATTCTACATGACATCCTTGATCTATTCTCGTCTTTTTTTCTAATCGCTTTCAATTTTCATCCCAAAGGATTCGAACAGAGAAGGTAAACTTTTTATGTCTTTGACAAATTAAAGAGTACATTTAGAACTTTTATTTCAATTAGTTATATAAGGTAAAACAATGCATCTTTGACCCAAAAAAAAAAAAGAAAAAGAAAGGTAAAACAAAGCATTTGAATTTGTTAACAAAAAAAAACAATATGGTGGATAAGTTTTTGAATTTTCAACGTGCTAATAGTTTTGGGCCTTATAGCCACATCTCAAAGTAAACGAGGCTTTGAGACTGACGATGTTGGATGCCTTATGTGCGAACTACGAAGCTTCAAAGTTGGGATTCCACATATCATATTCGAATCAGATTCTCAATCTCTCATGAGACGTTTTGGCTTGCTTTTACTTCTGTTGTTTCTCATTTTGTCACCTAAGAAAGTAAGAAGCCAAGCTATTTGCTTACTCGTTAGCATAACTACTTATTACAAATCAGGTTATCAAAAAAATATATATATAGTTATTACAAATCTTTATTTTCTGAATTTGGTTGGCGATTTTTTTTTTCTTTTCTTGAAATGGTAAATTCAGAAGGTTAACTAGAAAAAAAAAACATGAATAGATTATATCGGCCTTTAAGGTTATTTGTATTACATTCTGCCCAACCAACTTAAACATGAATCTTCAATCCGGTTCCGAACCGGTTAAGATATTTCGGTTCACGTATTTTTGAAATTTTTGTCTTTTGAGTTCTTGGTTTTTGAATAAAAATATGGATTCAGTTTCAACTTTTAAGTACTTTTTCAGTTTTAATCGAATATATTATTATTTTCAAAACAAACAAAAAAATTCATAATCTATTCTCTTCTTTTTTTATTGAATTGCTAGATACATACATTACTACTACATACATATTTTACATTACAAACCCAAGACTCATGCATCAACTAAACTCTTATTGGCTAACTGCAATTCATCCCTAACCAGACTACTACTAGCTTCCTTACTATGATGCACCTGAACCGGTTTATACGTATAAATCTTGGCACACCAAAGATAATACACCAAATTAACCGCTTGTAACAGAGTAATTAACCAATAAAAATACTCAAGCCTCCCTCGGTTCAAATTATTATCCGGTAACCAATTGCTCCCATCCGGTTTAGCACTGAACTTATGAACCAAAGTCACAAGCAAAGTACTCACATAGTTTCCGATCGAAATCGCCATCCAAAAAAACGCCGTCGCCGTACTCCTCATACTCTCCGGCGCCTAATATAAAACAATTAATTAAAATTTTTAATTATTCGGTTAGAGAAGTTGTTAGTTAGTTAGTTAAGTTAGTTAAAGTCCTAACTAACTCTCTGTTTTTTATTTTATTACCTGATCATAGAAAAACTCCAAATGTCCGATAGACATGAAAGCTTCGGCGACTCCATGGAGACCGTATTGAGGAATAAGCCAAAGAAACGAGATCGGAACCACCGTGTGCGGTTTATCGAGTAAACCATGCTCAACGGCGACTTGTTTGCGTTTGATTTCGACAAATCCAGCGACGAGCGTTGCGATGATTGAGATCACGAATCCGATTCCCATACGGTGGAGGAATGTGATACCTCTTTCAAGTCCGGTGAATTTGCGAGCGATTTTGACGAAAACGCGGTCGTAGAAGACGATTGTGGTGAGCATTGCGACGGTTGTGAAGACTGACATTGAACCGGCTGGGATTTGGAATGATTTGGTTAAGTGACGGTTCATGGTTTTGGCTTGTTGTAAAGAGAAGGTTCCTTGTTGAGCATAAGCTGTGATTAGGAGGATTCCGGATGCTCCGATTGGACCCATTCGGATCACTGATTTGAGTTCTTCGACCCGGTGGACTGTGTTTAGTTTCCATGGGTTTGGGATTTGACCCGGTTTTAAATTGTCTTGGTCCGTTACTATTGCTGCCTTGTCTAAGAAACTGTATAATTAAGAGTAGAGTTGGTTTGTTAATTATAAGAAAAATGCAATGTTTTAGATTAAATTTGGTCTAAATGTTTAGGCTATATATGTAGTTTTTATTTAGTTTTTTTTTTGCGGTTGGATTTTTTATTATAATTCAATTAAAATAGTTTCTGGTTTTAGAAGAGAAATAATGTAGACGAAGACAATTTTTTTTATCTTATTTGTAAAAGAACTAAAATTCTAATGGACAATTAAAACAAACAATATTTTCTTAAATCTCCAGAAAAAAAACAAATTTTGGTGATTCATTGGATTATTTGAAAGCCAAAAAACTATTTCAAAAATCTACAACCAGTCAAAAGGACTTAGATTTTGAAAATCGAGCAACACAAATGAGTGACAGAGAAAAAAAGGATTGAGGTCGGTCATTTCTATTAATCTTACTATTATGGAAATGGGTCCAATAATCCAATTATTGCTGCATATATATGCCCAAAAAAAAATGACAACTTTTGATGTGTTGTTGTCTTGGCGTGAAGAAAGCGTACGTCTTCTTTGTTTTTGGAATTTACTTTTCTTTACAATGAATCACCGATTATAATTATGATTTATGTTTTTGGATGTATTTTGAGGTTTTTTACTTTAAATTTGCTGGTTTCACCTAGTGGGCAAGTTGTTGTACGATTACTCAATAGTTTACGTTACTATATTGACTTAGTCTTCTGGTCATATTGATAGAAATATCATTTTTTTAGTTCTAGCTAGATTCAGATTCTATCCTCGTGACTATCTGGATTCATATTCATTGCGAGATTTATATTATATAAATAAATAAATGTTTGCAGTTGAAACGTTTATAAGTGTACTTTTGCACTCAATCGAATTAGTAATTAATCAATTATATACAGACGACAATTAAAAAAAATACTAGTAATTTATAGTAATGTTTTTTGAATAAAGGAAAACATCGCCTATTAGTCTAGTAAGTAGTAACTTTGTATAGAATTTTTCTTTCATCTCGTTAGTTCTTAATTTAGACATGGATACGTTAGCTCCTTTCAAAATCACTACATTATCTTCTTTGTTCTTTTGATAAAAACTTCCTTGTTTTATTTATTTATGTAACTACTCTTCGTTTAAAGTAGTATTTCTAAGTTTATAGCAACAAATGAATAATGCAATAGAAATCCGACAAGAAGAGCCATGAAAAGAGTTATTACCTCATGTGTTTGGTGTGGGTGAGTTTACCATCTAAGGAGATAGGAGCATCAATCTCATCATTGAAATAGAGAAGAGTGGGATCAGAAACTATTTTCAGTTTCCTTTTGCGAAAAGCCGCGACTGCCACTTGGATCAAACGGGTAAACGGACTACCCGCAGGATCCAAGTGACGGTAAAGCTTGAAACCGCCGACAAAAGCAATAACGGATAAGAACATAGCAACTGTGGGGATCCCCAAACCTAGACCCCACCCAACGTTATCTTGGATGTACACAAGAACAGTCACCGCCACTAAAACTGCTGCTCCCATGACAAAATAGTACCTAGAGTTCATATATCCCATCAACATAATTCATTAATTTAGGTTAACTAAGTATAACTAGAATGATATCTTATATCTGACTGTATAATAGTTTCTTTTACTTTAGAAAAATTCTAAGAAATTTATTCCTTTTTGTGCTTAGAAGAATAAGTACCAACTGCACATTAATAGTAACCTTAAATAATAGCTGCATCAATTTTTTACTTAATAGCTAGCTAGTTGTATTACAAAGTCATATTAGCTATATAGTCTCGTACGGTTAAGACAAAAAAAATGTCTCAAACATGTTAGGTAATCCTAGTATAATTAAAAATGTTTTAATAATCTATACAACCAATTCAAAAATAATAATAAAAGTCTGAGGAATCTTTTAAAAGGATCTAATTATTAATACATATATAAATATGTAGAAAAGTATAAAACTATATATATATACCAGTTGAAGTAGTTCCATGTTTTGGTGGTTTGATTAGGATCCGACTCGTCAAACTGATCAGCACCAAAAGCAACCACACAAGGTCGGATCCCACCCGACCCAAGAGCTCCAAGAAGAAGAGCTATGTACAATATACTTAACTGTGCTGTGTCTGCTTCTATACAAACCTCCTCTCCATGACATGGTGGTGGCCTTAAGATCGGTATTATTGCCGATATTGTAAGCAACGTCATCCCCTGTTTTTTTCATACATAATTTTTCGTAAAATGTAAGAGAAAATTGTTAAAAATTGACCCTTTAAAAATTTTATTGTACTCAAACATAGACCGTTATGTTCTAATTTTATATCATAGGGGTTCATGAATTGGGCCAAAAATAATGATTTGAGAAAAAAATAAAAACTAGACTAAGTCTTGTATAGAGACACTGAGCTTTGGTTTAGTCCAATGGTTCAGTGACTCCTTAGACAATTTAGTAGTTGTATATAAACGTACGAATTGGTAGATGATGGAAGCGAAAGTGATGGTCCAGAAACGGCCGGCAAAAGAGTCGGCGACAAAGGCACCGAGGAGTGGAGTGAGACTTGAAGTTCCGGCGAAGTTAGTGAGAGTGTTGGCTGCTTTAGTTAAGGGAAGGTGAAGCTGTGTTGTTAAATAGCTTATCATGTTTGCATGAAACCCAACAACCGCCAATTTCTCACATATTTCATTAGCTGAATGTATCATTAGAAGATTATCAATTTCATAATTTTGTCACAAAAAATATCAAATAATAATCATATTGTCATACCGAAGATGAAGGGCATAGTAATTAATCCTCCCTTTGGTCGATTTGGTCTACCATGAAGTTGTTTTTCTTCTTCACTGATCTTGTTCTTGCTCTGCTCTTCCATGATGTTCTTGAGTGTTACTTGTAATACTTTAATAATAATTTTATATATGGTTTGTTGTAGACTTGGAAGTGTTGAAAATGGTATTAACCAAGGGAGAAATATTTATAGGCTTTTTCGGTTTTTATTAATTATTGGGTGGTGCTTTTACTAGTGGCTCTCGTCCGTACAATATCTTATAAAGGCGACAGTGACGTCTACTGAATACTAGCCGCGAATTAAACCAGATTTGGTTTACGTGAACCGGATTCCGGTTCATCCTTTACTAGCTAAAGTATATTCGGAATTTGATATTTTGAAGATGGGACACCGTTTTTACCGACTACTCATTCTAGTCCTAGTTTTCCAATCTACCATTTCGGAAACTTTTAAAAAAATTTATATTATCATCTAAATATTAGTCAGATCAAAGTGATATCTCCAAAAAAAATCATGTTGTAAACCTCCATACTTGAATTTTGTTTTTGCTCCATACTTGAATAGCTTGCAAATTTAACAAAAAACAAAAAAAACATGACTCAAAGGTAGTCATAGGATGTTAACAAATTAATATATATATATATATATATGGTGGATGGGTAGAAGATGTCACAAGGGGTTGATAAATTTGTGATGAAGTCATACAAGTTAAACCCATGAATAAAAAAACTCCCACAAGTTTATGGCAAAAAAAAAAACGAAAAATGGATGTATGGGAGCATTTGAATGCAGTTTGGATATTTTAAAAAGCCGTTGGATTCAAAAAAATATATATTTTATTTTTACTTTTGGTAATTGCGGATACCAAAGATCGAATGCGGATGATTATTATAAGAAGCTATGGAAAATATGGACTTTACTTAGTAGTGTGAAGTATACACGTAAGTTTTGTTTAGATATGAAACATGATAAAAGTAAGGCCCACAATTTTCTAATAAATTTTGATGATGTTCTTGTTTGTGGTGGTAACTGTTTTTACATCATCGTTGAGACATTTTCCCAATTTTATAGTGTCTATCATAATTGCTCTCAAGACGAATTTGTGCGTTAAAACAAAATCCAAAGTTTTGAGGTCATCATCCATAAATTATGTGTGTTCCTTCTGTACCGGTTGGATAAGCTTTCTTGAATGTGTTATTTGCAAATTACATGACATAAAAAAACACTATTTCATGTTGTGTGATTATTCTTTAGTTTCTTGTACATATAAATTAGAAAATCCATATTTGAGTAAACCTAACATAAATTTATAGTATATGTTGTGAATTTTGCATTCGTTTACTGGATTGAGTTAACTTCTTGTTTTGATCTCTTTCACTTGATCTTTGAAATCCAATCAAAACGAAAAAACATGAAAAAGAAAAAACAAAGCATAAACATAGAATTCAAGGAAGAAGAAGAAGTCGCATGAAACTTTTACGAATTCGAGTAGCTCGATTGAGATCCATACGCCTTGAAAGATATTAGATTACAAGTTAAAGAGGTGAGAAGTTAATGAGTACAATTAACTTTTCTGCTTTCGAGAGAGCATAACCGAGCAATGGCATAAGCACCAAAGACATACTCTAGAAAGCAAAGTTAGATGTTGGCACATCTGTTATATAGAAAACTTAATATTGCATGATTAGTTTAACTGTCTCATATTAGGAAGTCAAGAAGTACTCATTCTTCTTTCTTTCAAAACGTGCATCAACAATGACAAACGCTTGCAATATGGTGGAAATTTAATATACAAATTTTTCAAATATAACACATTTATTGTTACAACTCTAGATTTTTTTTAAATATGCTCAATGAACGAAGTAGTAAAATTTAAAATACATTTACAATTACAATTAGTCTTGATCTCGAGAAATTGCTTATATAAGTCTGACATTGTTTACAAAATTACTGCACAATTCTAGTGCATTTAAAAAAAATTAAAAATGATAGTGTCGGATTCTACAATATCAGTATGGTGTTAATGTGTTTTGTGTCTGATCAAAATCTAAGAGAATATTACCAAATATTACCATATTCTTCTAATTCGTGAGATTATCTATATATAGAGGAAGAAAAATAAATTGTTTTATAAACTTAAGGCAAAAAGTTTTTAATCCCATGTTGCTTTTATATATTGGTTTTATTTTTATTCATCTAATATGAAAGTTTATTTTTGAGGTGCAGTTCTTAAATTCATTTCATGTAGTCATTTAATTAGGCTATAAAGAAAAAACAAAATATAATATCTCATGATTTCTATTGATATTTTAATATCATCATAGACAACTAAAATAAACCATCTATACTAGTCTGAAACAACTGAATGTCATTAGATAAAAACATGCAACAGTTTTCACAAGTAATAGTTAAACATATTTCTTTTTTCTACACTAATTTATTGCTTGAATTATTTACACATTATGTAGAGATTTATGTGACTTGATCTTATTTTTTATACGCGGTAAAAATGATGCATATTGTTTTCTTTATGTTCATATTTTTGTTTTGCAGTTTACCAAAAGAGCATTGCTACTCAGAACTGTTGCTACTGAATATATCCTACATGATTTTCCACACTGCCTATCAACCATTAATATTCATAGGAATTTCGAGAAGTATCTACTGCACAATTGTCCATTGTCCAAGTATTCTAAATCTTAGTAATAACGTAGAAACTATAACCGGATTTAACAAAACAAAACAAAACAAAAAAAATCCTATAACCGTAAACATAATCTTCAACAAATCCTAAACCGAGTCTCAATTACCTCACTTATCGGTTCCAGTCCAATTTCTATAAACCAAACCGGTTTAAATTAACTTCGAGATCAACTTGATGATTCTCATCACTGATTGCAAGTGACTCGAGTAACATAGGAGTTTGGGGAATCAGATCATTCGATTGCATATCACATGTATGTGGGGACTCTCTCTCCCTTTTTGCACAGCCAAATTAAACCCACTTTAGTGCCACCCAATGACTTTCATTTTCATACCATTTTTCTTCTTATTTTACTCCCAAAAAATCTCCTTCCGTAAATGATTATAAATTTTTAACATAAAGTGAATATAATCAAGCTGTAATGTCCTCAAGGTATTTGTGTTAATTTTTTATTATTATTTTGAGATCAGGATGCTGTATCATTTCTTTTAGTTAGTCGTAAAGTAGTCGAATTTTAAAGAATGAAATGAAATTTTTTTTTTATGGGGCAATGTCTCTTTCATCTAGAAACGATCATAAACAATGAAACAATGAAATGAAATTATTATTTTTTATGCATCGATAGCTTATATCCGTCGTATACGCCTTTCTTCACGTTTTACGGGAAAAACTAAGAAAAAAAGTAATGCATGTTGATAATATAAAAGTCTAATCAATTAAAAATGTTAACATACACAAACACAGTCTCGTATTTCGTACATTTTATTTTCATATTAAACAGAAGACACAACTTTAAGTGTTTTCTTGATAAACGAATATATAAAGTCAGTGACATAAGATTCGCATGATACTCTCAAATTCTTACTAAATTCAACTGTTGCAACTTGCAATCATATAAAAATGCATGTTTTATATGTGTACGTATTACAATAATTTCGTCTATATTGCAGTTAGAGTTTGACTGGTTTAAAAATATTTGGTGCCAAAGTAAACGGTTATTATGGTTCTAAATGTTATTAAACGATTTGGCTGTTTTTCAATTTATCCTAACTACATTATCGTGTCTATAGATGGGAGATATGGTCAGACACTCAGATTTTATGTATATTTTACAGTATCACAAACAGAACTTTTCAGATGTATTATTATGCAGATATATATATCCTTATCATGGACAAATTCTTTAGTACATAAATATATTAATTAATATAATTAATAATCTATTTATTTGTGGGTTTCATCTTCTTCCCATGATTGGTCGGCACTAAATATATGTTGTGGACATGATGGCCTTAAAAGTTTGTTTATATACTAGATTTTTATCATCATTTCAATGTATGTTAAAAATCATTTTCATTATAAACTATCAACCGCGTACTTTATTGAACTTTTATGAAATATATATATGCAAAAGAATATGCCTGATAATTTCCTCTAAATAATCAAATTGATTTTATAATATGTTAATATCTCTAATATTTGTCAAGACTTACATATTACAATCCCTTATCTTATTGTTGGCGTCTAGCGTATACGCTTTTGTAGGGTTTTTCATTCCACCACAAATGAAATAGAAATGAAGTAAAAATAGAAACTGGTATGCTCAAAAGTAAAATAGATTTACGATCGACAAAAAAAATTGAAAGGAAAGGAAGAAGAAGAAGAATTGGCAAAGATCACATAATATTGTTTCTTTCTAAATCTGGCCAACATATAATATAGCTGGCAATCTTTGCCTCCAAACACATATGATTTAGCATTTGTTCCCATCTCAAATTCGGTTAGCCTATCTTTTTCCCTCTTTTTGTTTTTTTTGTTCTCTAAGTAAAACAAATTTGAGTTTCATATGAGAATATCTTCAATATTATTTTCATCTATACCAAATCGAGAAAAGGTAATAAGATATTCGAATGTATAATCAAACATGCATATATTTTGGATTATTAAAATGAAAAATTTGAAAAACAGACATCGTATTATATCCCTGGAAAAGCAGACTGTTATAATTTGCAGAATTTTGATATCTCTTCGATATTTTACGAGATTTAATGGCCCTTGCTTATACAATTAAATAAGATATGGTTGATAAATACAAAGAAATGAAACAAATATTTATTTGTGGCATGCGAATCAAATTTAAATAGAATAAAGATGAGTCTCTTCCAAAAACTTGACCGTCAAATCTCTCAAACCGTCGTGTTTTTTGGCGGTTTAATAGGTAAATAGTTTTGAGATTTTTTTGGATTGGGTTCATGAAGTCGCTTGTTCCATATATCTGCAATGTATTAGGTTGAAGAAACCCCAATTCTTTGGAATTTCTAGTGGTTGGTGGTATGGCAGATGGCATAGTAAGTGGTGGCATAACTCATCTTATACTTTGGACATTCAAATGTTGTCACAATACTCGAATGCTTTAGGAGTCGGATTAGGTATGTTGCTGTACTTGCAAATAACTCATATGGCACTTAAGCTCCGACTTGAGATCGCCTTTCCGAAAACTAGAGATCCTCAGACCCGTCTCAATCTATGATAAGGTCTCTGGCAAAACCAAAAATAATTAAAACTTCTTAGTAATGGCCGGCCGGTATTGAGTTTGGTCATGTATGTAACACACGATGAGTCAGTAACACATGCATGGTGTAAATACTTTAAAAGTTTATCAACATAACAAATTTTTAGCTTTTTTGGTATGTTGTATGAAATCTTACCTACAAGAAATGTTTCTACAATAATTGCAACACAAACGGGAATTATTCGATAAAGATTGATAAAAATTAATACCTAAATTATTTGAAGTAGAAAAACTAAAACAAAATCTTAAGAATAGGTTGAGAACAGATGGAGATAATACGTAATTAGTGCGATACCAAAACATAACGTGTCCCATCATTATGATTATTGCGATTTTTGGTGTTTGAAGATTGGTTAATGTCATTATCCTAAAGATTGGTCCATGCCACTCAAAATTGTAGTTTCTAAAGTGAAATTGTATTTCTTCTTGACGGTTTGTTTCAAATCGACATAGAGATAGTGCATGCCTAAAACAATGACACTCCCGTTTGTTATAACTTATACATATTAAAGTGTTTTGTCGTTTAGGAAATTAGCGAATCTTGTTTATCATTTTCTTCTGTATATGATATGAAGATGATGTGATGTGTCTTCTTACTCCATGTTATCCTAGAAAACGTGAGCACTTTTTAAGCCTCATATAACTTTAGGATAAATCACATGCCACGTAACAATTTGCAAAATCCTAGATAGCAAAGCAATGTACAAAACTGAAAAACATATTTAAAAATTTTAAACTACTTCTAAGTTGTTTGTTTAGACTTAAACGTAATATGTAATGTACAACATGCAATTTCTAATCTCGATAATCATAAAAATAGTTATACATCGATTTCTTTCGCAAGTCAATAAAAGATTGATATGTAACTGTGAGAGAACCTTGACACAACATATACCACACGACTTGGAACCTCCAAATCTTTTAAATTAATTTACAAGTAACATTTCATCTGAATGACTTAATCCATGAGACATACTTCAAATTTAGTGTCTATATATATATCAATTGATCTTGCCAGGAGATTGCAGAGAACACTCGCTGGTTCACGTCAACTTTGCTTATGTGTTACGCAGTGCTACTGCCACAGCCTGAAGTGCATGCTCCTTCAAGATATATGTATGTTTTATAAACTAATTAAATCAATTTACGTGGCCTATAAGAAGTAATGGATTCACAATAAGGTCATCCTCATTCCTCCATCTTCCAAACTACAACCACCGGCATTAATCTTACTTGTATTTATTTGAATTAACCAATTAATTAAATAAGGAAAAAAAAGTAAAAAACAATCAAGTTTTTAAGCTAGGGGTGGGCACGGGGCGAGTATCCAGTTTTTTTGCCCGCCTTGGTACCCGGCTTGCCCTGTCGGATAATTGAATTTGTCGGCTTGGTACTTGTCCCGCCGAGAATGAGTACCCGGCGAAACAAGTATCCGTCCAAAATCCTGAAACTGCGGATTCTTTACCACGAAATCCATGAATTGCTTGTCCTACTAAGCACTATATGTGGATCCTCTTCTTGTATCTGCCAAAACAATTTGGGCTCTCTTTTTGTTTCTGTTAAACGATTTGGGCCCTGTTGTTGTTCTCCATCCTAATATAAACAGCCATCATAAATTAGACGTCTCTATTTTGAAAGAACTGGGCCCTCTATTTTTTTGTTTCAGTTTTAATTTGGGCCCTATATTTTTTTGTTTGTCTGAGTTTGGGCCCTCTGTTTTTTTTTTTTTAGTCTGAATTTTATCTAAATCTGATTGACAATAAGGAAAATTTTGATAGTGACCAAATTAACCGGAGTGAACAGAACTGAATGGATACAAACTGAACCAAAATGACTCAAATCAAAGTCGAACTAAATTTATTTCACACCCAATGATAATTACTCCCTCCATTCTATTTTATAAAGTGTTTTAGCCTTTTTTATTATTCTATTTTATTAGATGTTTTACAAGTTTTTATGTAAAATTTAAATTTTAATTGATTAAATGGATTAAAAGTAAAATATTAAATGATATTTTTATAAATCAAAATAAAATTTTTAATATGCGCGAGTTTTGCTAAAGTTTTTTATAAAATTGAAAGGGGAAGTATTAAATAACAATTTTTAATGGGGAAAGTACCAAACCGAATCTAAATCCAATCGAAATTAAATGCAACCGACCGAATCGAATAAATTAAAAATTCATTAAATATTGAATAAAAATATTAAAATTGAGGCGGCAGAGGAAGTCACGAGAGTGGAGGAATATATTGGCAACGGCGTGAAAGTAGACGTCATGTGGGCCTACCACGTATTCAAGGCCCACTTTCTTCGCGCCCATTGGCCCATCTTTTCGCCTCTTCCTTTATTACAATGCCTTTTTCTTAAAATCTGTCAGACGCCGCAAAAAAAAAATATCTACTCATTTAACGGCCATAGTACGTACGTATGCGATACGTCAGTGACTCAAGTATAATAAATTTTTAAAACAATTAAATAAAAGTTTGAAAAAATATATAGGATAGTAATTTAAAAAATATATCAAAAAAAAGTTTAGGGCTTATATAGGATAGTAATTTAAAAAATATATCAAAAAAAAGTTGAGTACTTATTAATATAACTTCAAAATATGATGAATGAAATCGCTGACAACAATATTGTAATATCCATAAAGAAAAATTAATCATACATCTATTAAATAAAACAGAGATTAATATAACTTCGATTGTTTGAGGTCTTATTCTTGATTTATTAAATCATCAAAATATAATTTTGTGAATCTCCTTGAATAAATATTGTATTTACATTACACTGTATTTAATTGTAGCATGATTATTTATGTCTTCCATTTGAATGTATAGACTATAGTTCAGCTTTATGTTTTTCCGGATAAAATCATTCTGGATAAATTGTAAGTAAGAATTAATATTTTAATAAATTAGTGCTTTTGTAATTTTATCCTAAAAGAAAAAAAAAAGGGAAATGGTAGTGATCGAGATCTGGAATAGAGATTTGTCTTTATTGTAATAGAGAACCGAGTCTAGGCAGAGACGGGTTAGACCGTTTTCCCTCGAGAACCACAGTGTTATGCTTTTTCCCATAAATCCATTTCTTGTCTGTATGTATATCATCTATTAAGGTTAAAACTTAAAACCGTTAGGTTAAAAAAGAAAAAAGAAAAAATCTTCGGCCGATATAAAATTATAAAGCTTTTTTTTTTGTATCAACATCGGCTAAATGATATGAATCTTAGAATTAGTAGAAGGCCAGAAATATAAGAATGAAATGCAAACAATAATATTAGTAAATTGAAAACGATGAAACCTGCTTGTAGTTCTGACAATAATTAAGGATCCAAGTGCATCTTTTACTTTAAAATGGAGCTGATTTTTGTTCTAATGTAGGAGTATAATTTTATTTTTTACTCCAAAAAATTCAACTTTAAAATAAAAATAAGATTATTCTATAAATAAACTAATGTATAAGATTACTCTATTTTGAAGTTAGAAATGAAACCAAGTTAGAGTAGATTTTATTTTAAAATGGAGTTTGAAATGCAAAATCAAGTGGAGTTGGAAATTCTCTTAGAACATCTCTAATGAAATACTTATTTTTTTATTCTTAAATTAAGTAACTCTAAAATGGAATTGGGTTTTGCTCCAGTGTATTGTTTTATTTTCTAATCCAAATAAGTTCAACTTCATAATAGAGTAAAAAGTAAGATTACTTCATAAATAGAATTTATGTTGGATTACTCTATTTTAGAATTAGAAATTAAATGGAGATGGTATATATTTTACTCCAAAATAAAGTTTGGAGTAAAAAAATAGAATGGAATTGGAAATATTCTTAAAACTATATATATACTCAGAAAGATTTCATGTTTGCTCATCCATTATATTAGTCAAATTAGTTTCATGTCACCGATGTCAAAAAAAAAAAGGAAGATGAAAGGTTTATAGAGTTTAATTTTAGATTTTTTATCGTAAAGATTCTAACCCAACAGTATTTTTAATGTTGCAATTCTCATCTACCAAAAACATTTCTCACCACCAAAACTAACACTTACAAATTACAATCAAATAAAACTATGAAAGTGTCACTGAATTAGCCCATTTGTTTTTATATTTAATATTTTACATATTACCGTTGAAAGCCAATAATTTACTTTTTTTAAATATCAGGTGAGTTCATTTGGGTTGAAATTGATATTTTAGTTTTTCTTTTTTGTTATCATTCGTTCTATAATTTTTTGGTTTATTATAAGTTTATATGTGAGTTCAGTGTTCAGCCAGGTGATAGATGCATCTGATTTATTATACCAAAAAGAAGCCAGGTGATAGATGCATCTGAAATACAAATTGAGATCTCGTGAATCTTTCACATCATTACAGCGATTAATTTATTATATGAATTCATTATTTTTGCATATTGAAACAAATTCGCACTTGTAGACAGTGTACAACTCCGGAATCGAGACGCTACATGTATGAGATGTATCTTGGAATCTTCTTTATTTAAATATTTTTGGCTTGCACTTCGTTAATTACTGTTGTCGGAAGTCCATTGTCCAACCAAACTCCAAACACAGACTTTGCATCTCGTTGTATTTTGTTTAGTACAACTTTTTTTTTTACATATGGTAAGTATTTATATCTATTTTAAATTTTGTGATAGCGGTTAGAAGAGAAATTTTTAAAAGGGAAATACCTAAAATATATAACAAAAAGTTACAAATACAACAAAAATAAATAACGAACAAAAACACAACAACAAAAATCACATACGAAAAACAAACTAGAAGAATCTCAATAAAGAAACACAGATTCTAAACTCCAAAACTCGGATATTTGCGTGATTTTCTCAGTTCCAAAAAAACTTGAATCTCTATCATCGTTGTCACGACAAACTTCCACATGAAACCAATCTTCAAACCTCAGAAAAAACTATCAATAAGTGAGAGAATAAACATCCTCACAAAAGAGTGTGACCGACATGCAGCAGACTTGTTTTTTCTCCATTTTCTTCCTCGCGTTGCTCCACCGACGAACGTAGATTCGGAGGCCAGCGTTTGGTGGCTCCTTCAGCCTTGCCTCCGACCCCCTCCTTCCTTGTCCCTTCGTACCTTCTTTCTAGAATCTGGAGCAGGTGTGTGTTGTCGTCTTCGTGGTCATAGGTCTTGAGGCGACATCGTCTTCGTGGTCGCATAATTGTGGCTTGTTCCGGTGTTGGCCTTATCTCCTCTCTCGTCCCGGTTGCTAGCGGTTCACCTTTGTGTTTTTAGCTCCGGCGAGGATTTGCTAAGGATGGCTCAAATCTCGTCTTTTTAAGTTGTGTGACACTGTCTCACATCTTGGTCCTCAAATCTATTGGCGTTCTTCTCGGCTTCTCCTCTTCGTTTTAATGGTGCGCTTCTCAGAGTGGTGGCTACGGTGGTGGCATTGTCGTTTTCACCGGTGGCCTAGTGTTAGTGAGTCACCAATTGCTCTGTTTTGTGTGTGATTTGGTCGAAGGTTTAGTTCGGTGGTGATGTTCCTTCGCCAAAATTGGCCTTCATTATGGCCTAAATTGCTTGCATTAAAGTTTTTTTTTGTTTTTAGGGTTCAGTTATAGTGGTCAAAACAGCGATTTTTTTATACAGTAAGGAAATATTTTGTGGAAAGTACCGGTAGCTTTTTGGTACCGGCTCCTATATAACCGAGTGTGATTTTTTACTGTTGTAGCAGTCGTATTTACCTTAATCCTTAGTATAATTTTGTTATCACAGAGTGTATATATATATATATATGCACACAAAAAAAAAATGGTACGGCACGGCGTTGAAATAATAATATTATTGTAAACGAGTTTAGTATAATTTAAGACAAATGAATGATCTCAATTCTCAATAATGCCTGAAATTGATGCATTTTTCCACTTAACTGTAAAATAAAACGATAGTGATCCAGAAATGATAATACAAGTATACAAAAGTATATAGTTTTTTATACAAAACTAATTACATTTTATAAAACCAGATATTATGGATATTATAAGTCTAAAACTATGTTTAGTTAATATGTGTTTTGTTTTCTTTGCTCTTAGTGGAGTAAATCTCTACGCGGATAGTTTATAACCGATGTAATCATGAACCAAAATCAAATGTTCTAAGCTAATTTTTAGAACGTATGAGAATGTATAAGTTTACGTATTTTTTGTAGTTTTAGAATTTAATTGGAAATCTAGATTTTACTAATTATAGAAGTGTCGTGAGAGCTTATCGTTTTTTCTTTGTATATACAACATAGGTTAGGCTTTTTTTTTGCCCCAAACGAATATTGATATTGTATATGAAATTGTAAGAGTCGTGAAAAAAAGGGAAACAAAAAACTGTAAGCACTTATTTAACGTAGAGATTGAGCCGACAGTGGAAATTAGTTTGGCAAGCGAGAATCACGCTTCAATTTAGAGACCGAGATGTATGGAACCACGTTGAAATAAATCACCTCTTTGGCTTTTTATTATTATTGATTCAATCGTTTTTTTTTTCTTTTTGAAATAATTCAATCCTTAATACTTGTTTTATTAAGTTTCAAAATAATAATAATAATATATATATATATATATTGCTTTATTGGTCATCGCATTAATTAGCAAACAACGTAATAACGAGATATCTGGTCCATGTGAGCATAAATTTTTAAGATATTGTATAAAAAGTATGTCGATTAAAAAATAGAGAAAATAGCCTCTCTCTTTCTTTTTTTTTGTTAAAACAAATAGAGAAAAGAGCTTATGTAAATATTTTTATGATTAAAAATTATATACTAGTGGATTAATGTTTTTTTCTTTTATTGACAAATTAGTGTTGTTTGAAATTATTGATCTGCACGATTATACAATAAGTAACGAAATTTTGGAAAATCTCTAAATGTTAAAACAAATTCAAACATCTGAGTGGTATATTACATTTCAACTCTTGTATATAAAACAACAACGCTAAAATGGTATAGAAGTGAATATTATCATTCAACTTTTTTTTAACCTCATCATTCAACTATTTTTATCTTAGTTCAATAATGATGGCAAAAATATTTTATCCAAGAAAATGATGATGGCAATGACAGGTATCATATTTTTTTGTTCATTTTTACTCACTAACGACAGATATTTTATTTATAAATTAATTGATAGTAGTATATACAGATATTTTATTTAGTAAAAAAGGAAGACTCTTTCAATCACTTTCGAAACAACACGTTAACAATTTTTAGTGTGCTTCTCAATTATAATATATAATATATAATATATAATATATATAAGATTTATACGCAGATCTACATTATATATCCTTTAACAAAATAAAAATAAAAATATTTATTACTAATGGTGACAATCTCGGTACTTCTTCCAAAATGTAAAACTAGAAACTTGTATAATATTTCGAAGTGTCAAAACAAGCTTAACTTAACAAACTTATTTATTGTATGAGTTTGTACTTATAAGTATTCTAAGTAATATTTCAACTCTTGTCATATAATTAGTTACCAAACCTCTAAATACCATCAGAATTCAAAATGTATATGTCAATGTATATGTCAAAACCAAAACTTTTTGGATGAAAAAAACGGTAACTTTATAGGTTTCTTCTAAAAGGAAAAGCTGTTTTTTTCTTTTCTTTTTCAACAAAAACGCCAATGGCTTTTTGGTCTTTAACTTGTACTCTTCACACTTTTGTTTACAAATAATAATAAAAAAAACTTATAATTAAAACCTCCAAATTTCATTATCCCGCTCAAATCTAACTAAAATAAAATAAAACTCCCAGTAGAGTACACTTCATCTTTTATAGGTAAACTACAATAATATTTTAACGTTAGCCTAAAACCAAACAAAGAAATGATATTTGTTAGAAACTTAGAATACTTTAATCGATTTTAACCTGTTCAAACGGTTGGATATAATATCGGATATTGAAATTATATATATATTTTTAAAAAACGGCAATATCATTTTCGACTATTTATATCCTCGTTTAGTGTTTCACAACACTTATCACAGAGCAAAAAGCGAAAGAGGCTCTTATAAATCCTTCCCTCTCTCCTTCACTGTAGAGTGTAGAGTTAGTAAAACCATGTCTATGGCTTCTTCGTCACTTTCTCTTCTTCTAGCTTTAATAATCCTCTGTTTCTCACCCACCCAGTCCTCCAACACCATCGGCAAAGGCTACCGTTTGATCTCAATCGAAGAATCTCCAGATGGTGGTTTCATTGGCTATCTCCAAGTCAAACAGAAAAACAAAATCTACGGCCATGATATCACAACTCTCCGTCTCTACGTCAAGTAATTAAACTCCTCTACTTCGCACCCTACATTACTTTAACGATTTCTAACCGTTGGATTTGTTTTTTTAAACAGGCACGAAACAGATCATCGTCTCCGTGTTCACATCACAGACGCAAAGAACCAACGATGGGAAGTTCCGTACAATCTCCTCCCAAGAGAACAACCACCACAAATCGGGAAAGTAATCGGAAAATCAAGAAAATCTCCGATTACAGTTCAAGAAATCTCCGGATCAGAGCTAATCTTTAGTTACACAACTGATCCATTCAACTTCGCCGTGAAACGTAGATCTAACGGCGAAACACTCTTCAACACCACCTCAAACGGAGAATTAGTATTCAAAGATCAATACTTAGAGATCTCAACTTCGTTACCTAAAGAAGCTTCAATCTATGGATTAGGTGAAAACTCACAAGCTAATGGAATCAAACTCGTACCTAACGAGCCTTACACACTTTACACTGAAGATGTATCAGCGATTAATCTCAACACCGATCTTTACGGTTCGCATCCGGTTTATATGGATCTGAGAAACGACGTCGGAGGTAAAGCTTACGCTCATGCCGTTTTGCTTTTGAATAGTAATGGTATGGATGTGTTTTATAGAGGTACTTCGTTGACGTATAAAGTTATCGGAGGTGTTTTTGATTTCTATTTCTTCGCCGGACCTTCGCCGTTAAACGTTGTTGATCAGTACACTGAGTTAATTGGACGGCCTGCTGCAATGCCGTACTGGTCTTTAGGTGAGTTCATTTATTACACTCTGTTTCACGTGTTTTTTGCTTCTCTGTCTTTAGTTTGATGTTTTGTCGTAATTAAAGACTATTAATGGGTTTTTAATTAGGATTAGTGATTCTGTTTTTGTGGTCCTGTTGGTTAGTGACGAGCGTTAAGTAGAGATTTGGGTTTAGTTTGTTTGACTGTTTAGTCAAAGGAAGGGTCACGTGAAAATAGATTTTGTGTTAAAACTATTAATAAATTAAATTAGTGTTTTTAAAAGAAGAATTATTTGAAAACAGTTGAATTATATTTTAGTGTTAAACTATGCCACATGGTTGGGTTTAAAGTCATTTGTCCGACATAACTTTTAGAAAGCTTGACTTCTTTTTTCGTTTGTGGACTATGCAATATAGTGTGGAGTGTCGCTTTCTAATCATATGGTTTCAAATTAAGAAAAGAAGATAAGAACATGATATTTTAAAATCCCATATTTGACTTTCCTCATTTGCTTATCAACTTTTTTTTTCTTTGGTGCTGTGAAATAAATAATTAGCCTCAAGATTTTATTTGGTCCCTATAGATCTTGAAACTGGACCATGGTAGAAAATGGACCACGATTCAACAATAATTCTTTCCTTAATAAATTATTGAGTTGAAAATAAAAAAAGCAAATCTTGGTTTTGTCATGTGATAGGTTTATTATAACCCATATTTGATTATACTAATGTTTTTTTGTGTTGTAGGGTTTCATCAATGTAGATGGGGATACCATAATTTATCAGTTGTTGAAGATGTGGTGGACAATTACAAAAAGGCTAAGATCCCACTTGATGTGATTTGGAACGATGATGATCACATGGACGGTCACAAAGATTTCACATTGAATCCTGTGGCTTATCCTCGTGCTAAGCTATTAGCGTTCTTGGATAGAATCCACAAGATGGGAATGAAGTATATTGTGATCAATGATCCTGGTATTGGTGTCAACGCTAGCTACGGTGTCTACCAAAGGGCCATGGCTCAAGATGTGTTTATCAAGTATGAAGGAAAGCCATTCTTGGCTCAAGTGTGGCCTGGTCCAGTTTACTTCCCTGATTTCCTTAACCCTAAAACGGTTGCTTGGTGGGGCGATGAGATCCGTCGTTTCCATGATTTAGTCCCCGTTGATGGTCTATGGATCGACATGAACGAGGTGTCGAACTTTTGCTCGGGATTGTGCACAATACCACAAGGGAAGCAGTGTCCAAGTGGAGAAGGACCAGGTTGGATCTGTTGCTTGGATTGCAAGAATATAACCAAGACAAGATGGGATGATCCTCCTTACAAGATCAATGCTACTGGAGTTGTGGCTCCAGTTGGGTTCAAGACTATTGCCACTAGTGCTACTCATTACAATGGAGTCCGAGAATACGATGCTCACAGTATCTATGGATTCTCTGAAACCATCGCGACTCACAAGGCTTTACTTGCTGTCAAAGGCAAACGTCCTTTCATTTTGTCCCGGTCTACTTTTGTTGGTTCGGGTCAATACGCTGCTCATTGGACCGGAGATAACCAAGGAACATGGCAAAGCTTACAAGTATCTATCTCAACAATGTTGAACTTTGGTATATTCGGAGTTCCTATGGTTGGTTCAGACATTTGTGGATTCTACCCTCAACCAACGGAAGAACTCTGCAACCGTTGGATCGAAGTTGGCGCGTTTTATCCTTTCTCAAGAGATCACGCTAATTACTATTCTCCAAGACAAGAGCTTTATCAATGGGACACAGTTGCAGAATCGGCTCGTAACGCTCTTGGTATGAGATACAAAATCCTTCCTTTCCTCTACACTCTTAACTACGAAGCTCATGTGACCGGTGCACCTATCGCTAGACCGCTCTTCTTCTCTTTCCCTGACTACACAGAATGTTACGGCTCGAGTAGACAGTTCTTGCTTGGAAGCAGCTTGATGATATCTCCGGTTCTTGAACAAGGCAAAACCGAAGTAAGTGCATTGTTCCCACCAGGTTCTTGGTACCATATGTTCGACATGACTCAAGCCGTTGTATCCAAGAACGGGAAACGTGTGACTCTTCCAGCTCCTTTGAAATTCGTGAATGTTCATCTTTACCAAAACACTATATTACCAATGCAACGAGGTGGGTTGATTTCAAAAGAAGCAAGAACGACTCCGTTTAGTCTTGTCATTGCTTTCCCAGCTGGTGCTTCTGAAGGTTACGCTACAGGGAAGCTTTATCTAGACGAAGACGAGCTTCCGGAGATGAAGTTAGGAAATGGACAGTCCACTTACGTTGACTTCTACGCTTCGGTTGGTAATGGAAGTGTGGAGATGTGGTCACAAGTCACAGAAGGTAAGTTTGCTTTGAGCAAAGGATGGGTGATTGAGAAAGTGAGTGTTTTGGGACTTAAAGGATCAGGTCAAGCTTCTGATATTCAAATCAATGGAAGTCCAATGACGAAGAAGATTGAAGTAAGCTCAAAGGAGCATACTTATGTGGTTGGGTTGGAAGATGAAGGAGAGAACAAGAGTGTGATGGTTGAAGTTCAAGGACTTGAGATGTTAGTTGGTGAGGACTTTAAAATGTCCTGGAAAATGAATATGAATTAATAATTTACAATGTGAGAGTTTGGTAAATTAATTGGGGAGGAGAATGAGATTATTTTTTAAATAAAGGTATGCTCATTCTTCTACATTTCGGATTATAGGACAAGAAAGAATAGTGACGTTTGGTTTTAAATTTTTAGATTGTCTTGTGTCTTGTGTCTTGTGCCTTTTTATTAGATGTTGTTTTTAGTCTGAATAAGCCAAAGTATTAACAATATCTTTGGTTTCGTGATTTATTTACTTCTTTCTTTCCATTGAGTTATTCGTCTCTGTTTTTTTTCCTTGACATTTCCATTTGACCATGCTTCATAAATAAGTATCCCATAATAACAATTGCAAGGAGTCCAACATTCTCTTTTTTTATTTTTTTTAATTCAGAGGTCTTAATTTAGCTCTTCTTGCCCTGTTCTCGAAAGTTGAGAATAAATATAAGTAGATAGAATCATATCGTAGGAATAGCAATAGAAGTTTGTTATTGAGATTTGAGATTAAGGAATTTTACTTTATTGAGAATTGGAATAAATACTTGTGTATAGAAACATGTCCTTAGTTAAACATAAAAACGTAAAAATTAGGAGTTCTGACAATGGATAAGATTTCGTGAATTCCCAAATATTTCTTAGGACCAAATATGCTCTCCGAGGATAATATTTTGACAAGATCGAAGCAGGAGAAATTGAGACTTTCGAAAAAGTCTATTGGTTCGTTACTTCGTAATCCAGACATTTCAGCAAGGTTCGGGTTGGGCCTTGGTTTAAGGTTTAGACCACGGACAGGATATTTTTAGATTTCAAAAAGTATATAGATTTTGATAATACCCGGATCTATTATAATTTCGGATATTCGGATTCGGATTTGGATTCATGAATAATCTATTGATCACTAATATATATATATATATATATATATATATATCTTGAAAAGATCCTAAGAAGAACACTGGTCACATATATCTATTAATCGAGTTTATAAGATTTGATACTGTTCGTTCATAAAAAGTTAGATTTATTTATAGTCGGATCACACTTGGTTTCGACAAATACTATAACTATCTGGTAACAGCAGACACAAAATTTATTAGGCCATATAAAAATCCGTTATTTGCATATTGTGTCACTAATATGTATAATGACACATATATTTATGTTGTAACTTACTAGCTTTGTTATTTTATTTATTGTAACATACTAACTCGCATTGTTGTGTCATCATTTTGTATGTCTACGTTTAGTTCTGTTATGTGCGCTTAAGCTTTCGTACCTCGGCTGTATATGTCATGTAACGCTCGATAATAATTTGTTTTATGTCACATACCTAATCTTAGAGTATACATTTAATATAAAGCAACATAACATCCAGCCTATGTGACAAGTTCAATACATTTATAACTTGTGGCTAAAGACAACAGAATCTAACAAAGTTAGGCGAAGATCTCAAATCTATGACTCTAATCCAAAAAGCCTAGTAGATGAAAAGTCCAGCCCATAAGATTTATTTATATTCAAAGCCCTAAGAACTTTATGATGCTCACACATCCAAAACTTCAATATTCATTCAATCATAATTATTAATTCAAGATTATTATTATACTCTGTCCTTTGACAAGTTGAAGTTTAAATAGTAATTAAGTTGATAAACTTTACTTAAGAACGAGTGAGAGTGTAACGAGTCGTGGTGAGAGGTGGGAAAGAAGTTTCCACTTCCAACAACTTTTGAAAACTATTATCAACTTGTCGGCTTTTCTTGACATTTCGTTATTTATTCAAGATCTGTCAATTTGTTTCCCGTGTTCACAATTTTTTGTACACTATTTGATTTCAGATAGTATTATTAGTATCAAATTACAAATACAAGACCCGACATATTGATATTTATCACAAGCATAGCCAAGTCTGAATAATATCACTGCTGCAAAAAACAAGAAACGGTTAAATTTATTTACTATATATAGTTGGGATAAGGTTTTTTCACATCAGATTTTTAGATAAAGAAGAATAGATAAAAAAAAATTAAAACATTATAACGAGAAAAAAGGAAGAAATAAATAGAATAATAATAGTAGAATAAAGTGGTGGCATTGAGAAACGAGCGAAGCAGAGAGACCATCGCAGAGGCCAAAAGGGCACGTGGCTACAGGTTAGGTGGATGGCAGTTTCTTTTTTTGGGCGGGAACAATAAGGGCGGGAAAGTGGGACCCAAACACAGTGTATGGCGGCTAAATGGCGGGAAAGATATAGTACAGTCCTGAAGGGAGACAGTGCTTGGAGCCACGCGCCACCGCTTGCGTGCCCCACTTACCTTCTTCCTCCGTTCTAGACCCACCGTCCTTTTTTTTGTTAAATGAATCTATCATTTATATATTTGAAATCTAATAACAGCCATTTTTTCTCTAACCTATTTACATTTCTTGTCAGGTTTTCCTATTTTAGACATTGTTGACTAGAAATTTTTAAATTAATTGTTTTGAAAAATTTCCAGTAGAATTATACGTTTTTTAAAAACAAATTTCGTTTTGAGAACATGTAATATAGAGGGTCCTAGTACGTAATTACCACCATTTATCGTGTTTTCTCGTACTAATCGAAACTTGAAATGAAATCAGACGAAAGTAAAAGAAGATAATTTGTTTTTTTTTTAAGTAAAAGAAGATAATTTTTGGTGATTTTGAAAGTAAACGAAGAGAATTGTTATAACATGTTTATTAAAAAAAGGTGATTTTGGAAAATGTTTCAACCCAGGCTATTATACATCATTTTTACTATAAATACTTCCCTCATCACTAAATTTGAACAAAAAAAGTCAACTGAGAGAATCTTAAAATTCATTTGATCATCTCTAACTGATGAGCACATAACCGAAGTAAACTAGTATCATCAACTAGTTTAAAGATAGAAAATATATAGTGTGGATTTATTATGTCTCCTAAATTAATAGGATTATATCCTCACCTCTCCATGTTTCTTAGTTGTAGATTAGTTATTAGTTTGGGCATTGTGAGATATGGATTTTCGTTTTGTTTATGATATATTTTTATAAAAAAGAGTTCGTGCGTATAGATAAAATTTACTACAAATAAGGCTTGTGGATCACGAATGCATGCACTGACATCTGAATTGAAATGGCTTATCACGCACCAAAAGAACATTAGGTAACATGTTCATTTAATAATAGTATTAGATTTACGATCGCACATGTTATAAAATATTAAATTTTGATTATGGAATGAATATAGTGGGGGATACTTTATATAGATCACGTGATATAGAGCATGCAGGACCATTCCAAGGGACCTTTCTGCCTCTGCGGATTTGGCAGGTGTCGAAGAGCCGATGCTTACTTCTTCACCTAGATGTGACGACGTGGTGCTCTTATGACCCATATCCTTATTATCTCACGTGCATCTCACATGCCAGACAATTAGATTCTTTGGCCAAACTTTTTCATGTTTTATATAATAAACATTTCATTTATTTGTTAGTTATTGTCACCCACACCGGGTCGTGTTCCTATTAAATTTTGTCACACATCTGGATACTCATTTTACCAAATTATATACGTTTTTTTTTTGCTAATTTATACGGAATTAAAAACGATTTCTTTCACATATGGAAGGTTTCGGTCTTGTTAGAAGGTGTTTCTGCAAATGTTTATTGCTTTTGGTCCTTTGGATTATGCTTCAAAATGAAGACCAAAAGAGAAAAATTTACAGTCACCAAATTCAAAATTATTCGTATGTGTTAAGTTTGATGAACTTTCTATTCAAAATTAATTGATAATGAATGGATTGACTTATATGTATTATATACTAGTGTTAGTACATTTATATATCTTATGTGGGATTCGAACATGCTTTTTCGAGATGATGATTCTTACCAGCAATTTTAATATTGATAATAAACTTTTCTTAAATCACCTTACTAGGGTCAACAAACGAGGTTCTGATATCATATTTAGTGATATGAATTTCTAATTCAAACTAATTAACAATAAATTGATTGACCCATATCTTTTATATATTTGTGCTAGTCCCTTTAAACATCGGAATTGGAATGTAGGATAACATCATGCATAGTTTCTTAGAAAAATTGCTTCGAATTGATGTGAATTCTCTACAACAATTATATTATTAGAGTACTTGTTACTAAAAAACTATTTTTAAAAGATATTAAAGACTTATAATCTATGATTTACATAATTTTTGTACTAACATACCATAGCTATGTCACCAATTCTTGCTCAATTTGTTTATGTGATATTATCTTCTACACCATATACATATACAATATATATCATCATACATAGCCCATGTCTTTTTCCTTTGTGAATTCATGATTTCATAGTCACTTTTACAAAAAAAAAAGCATTATGATTACTGTTATGAGGTTAATGGTTATGATTGATAATAGATAGTACTAAAACTCGCTTTTAGTAAGATTGAAGCAAACATAAGAAGGATCTTTTCATACACGTGTCACATGTGACATAAACATTCTTCGCTAAATCTTAACAAAAATTCTATATAAAATTAGCACGTTCGTTCCACCTCCAATAGATATGCATGTAATGTTGTTCCTTAAATCGACAGCTTGTTAATAACTTTTATATTTATTCCACGACCACTCCACTATTTTGTTTAAAGATTAACAATTTTGAAACAATTTTGACCAAATAGATTGGGTAAAGTCAAGAGTCATATTATGAATTCTGTTTAACAACGCTCTAAATTCTCTAATATTATATTTTAAATGCTTCCAAAGAAATGAACAAATTATTAATGTAAAGTCCCTAACTGAAATGACCAAAAATTTCGAGAATCTGTGTTGTAGACATCTAAATTCCAGTAGTGCAATTATAAAAAATAACATTTTGTTTTTGTAACATTCACTCTTTTGTTTTTAACAAAAAAAAAAAAACATTCACTCTTTTGTATAGACGAAGAGAGGCCTTTGTATTAGATTTGCGCTTAGATCAGAACCACTTGGTTTAGCTAAAGTCGGTTCGATTTAACCAGAATATAATGTGGCAGTATTTTTCTCTGTCTTTAGTAATGATTTTTCCCTTTTTGTGTGCTTATGATTATATAAAACTCTAGTAAAAATTGATTCAGTCAGATTTTTTTTTCCGATTTAGTTTAGATATTGTTAAAAATAGAGTATAGATTTTCAGTTGACCAGAAAAACAAAAGTTGTGGAGATTTTCTTTACCAAAATCGATAGATTTGAAGAAAGATTTTTAATATATATATATATATATAGTAAACAGAATCAAAAACAAAACTTAGATATTTATCTTCTTCTATTGTTTTGGTCAACATTTAGATATTTATCTAAAAAAGGTTATTAAAAAAAGAAAGAGATTTATCTATAAAAAACTTAAGTAAAATTTAATTAAATTCTGCAAAAAAATCAGAAACTAGTTATCTGTAAAATCGAACCGACTGGGATCTAAACCGACTAAAGCTAAACCGACTCAATTTGTTAGAATTCTTTGTTGGTAAGGAAGAGAGTGAGGTACACGCGCTAGGATTCTTAGGCGGGCCATGATAGATGCATGAGTATGAGAGAGTCATGCGCCATTAATGTAGACTTGTCCCTACTTCCTTCTACCCATGCCAGCTAATAGATTTTTTATATGTCTCCCCAAATGGCAATTTTTTTCGCTAAATTCCACTTTAAATTTTTTTTTTATTAAATAAATATATGTAACGCAAAAGAAATTTAAGTCAACAGTCAAATAAATACTGTTATTTTTTGTTAAGTTCTTTTAAAAACAGAAGATTTTTTTATTCCATAGCAAAAATATTCATTGAATCGTAATAAATCTTTTTACCAAGTCAATAAATGTGGAATTTATTGTGCTATGAAGATGATCTCGATACTCTTTTTTCAAGCGCACTCGATTTGGACCAGTTGGTTCATTTCTCAAGTTTTAGACGACAACATAAACAATTTATAGGTCATAAACATAAGGTAGCAAACTAACTACGAACTACGAACTCTCAAAAACTTAGCTTACCCTTGGATTAAATAGGTGGTGGGAAATGGCAAAACGTGCTACTTTTGGTTAAGCAACTGGTCACCATTTTGAAATATCAGATAATATCTAATCCAGAAAAGATCAGTGAAAGTTGGAATTCCACAGAACACTACACTGGCAAAGCTTTGGGAGAATAACGCATGGCATTTACCACCTGCAAGGTCAGAAGCAATGGTTAGAATACAAGCTTACCTATCAGAGATCACCATAACTCAAAGCCAAGATTTTTATCAGTGGAAACCCACTAACCAACAGTCAGATCGGTACAACACAAGGGAGATTTATGAGCTTTTACGAGATCATAAGCCTATTGTTACATGGAACTGTGAAGTTTGGATTACAAGAGGTATCCCCAAGCACAAGTTTTTAACTTGGTTGATGGTTCCGAATAGGAGCCCAACAAGGGATCGGCTCTTACAATGGGGTTTGCAAGTGGATTCCTCATGCCTTCTATGCAGTACTATGGCAGAAACGAGATCACATCTCTTCTTTGAATGTGATTACTCTTGGGCAGTTTGGGAGAACTTCTCCTCAAGATGCAGCTTTGCTTCTAATCGGAACTGGAACCAATTACTTCCTCAGCTTCGAAGCTTCACCACGCAGAGATCGACGAGAAAGCTGCTTTTAATCGCTTGGCAAGCAACCATTTACATTGTTTGGCAGGAGAGAAATAACAGATTGCATCGACTTCAATCAAGGCTTATTGATCTGATCATCGAAGAAGAAGATCTCTTGGTAAGGAACCGCATAGCTAGCCTTCGCAGAATTAATCAGATTCAAGCGTCACAAATGCTTCAACAATGGCTTACACAATAACTATCCACCTCTGATCATAACTTATTTCTTCACCGTAACCGGAATAGTGCTTCAGATATCTCCGACAAATCAGATCCAACTCTTTCTAAACTCTTCGTGACCTATCAGATCCACATCTCACGAAACTTCTTCTTATTGGGCTATATTTTTCCCTAAAAATATTGATGCCATGTGAGCTTCACTTGATTCAATTATGAATTATTTAAATATGTGTAGATTTTTTAAAAATGTGTAGGCTATTTAGCCAATTGGGTCTGTAATGGCTTTGTAACATTTTCATCTTAGAAAAATTTTTATCAAAAAAAAAAAAATGTGGAATTTGCTATAAATTTGGAAGACTAATGCAAAAAAGGAGGTTAGACTTTTTTTTCCAGATTTTTTACCATTTTATACATTTACAGTTTCTAATTGGCTGTTACAGGTTCATAAATATTGTCTGTATATTATATTTGCCATAATTGTTGCTCTTTTTCTTTGAATGGTTCCTTTTGACCGTCATTGAAGAAAGTGAAAAATCAGAATATAAAGAGCGTGAAAACTCTCACAGAAAAATAAAATAAAGAGATAGAGAAAGAGAGAGAGAATTGGAAGAAACACTAACAAAGGTTAGATGAAAAAGTAATTTAATATATAAATAAATTATAATATTTTTATGTTTTCTCTGCGTTTCTTCATGAACTCATTTTCTTCTTCCTTGTGATTTGTTTATTGTTTATGTTTTTATTTTCCTTCTCTTCTTGAGATTTGCGTCGTCTCTGAGGTATTGTAAAAATCGAGTCTTTTTTGTTTTTTTAACACTTATTTTACTGAAATTTGTTCACGGATCCTTCATTTTTTCTCCACCCCAGATTTCTAATCTATCTCTGTTTCTCTTTGTGTCTCTACTCTCTAGGGTTCTGGGTTTTAGCTTATTTGGGTTTTATTTGCTTTTCTTGTTTCTCACTTTTTGTTGTTGTTTGTCTTCTGTCTTTTCGAAGAACAGGAACAGTGAAAAGGTTCGGTTTTTAGGGTTTTTCATCAACAACAACAAAAGGCGTTTGTAACGCGGATTTATGTCGGCTGGGTTTGAATCGACTGTGATTTTGTCTTTGATTAACAACATCTCTTATTCGATTTCATCATCATCGTCTTCATCATCGTCTTCTTTGAAAACTTGTCTGGCTAAAGCTCTTCACTTCTGCTCTAAGCAGAGGATTATTCTGGAGATTCCTTCTCTTTCCATGCGCTTCAGACCCAAAAGGTATCAATTTTATTACAAATCATTAATCTTTTATATGTTTTTTTCATTTTTGCATCTTCCGATCTGAGATTATATTGTCTGGTTTTGGTTTCAGGACTTGTTCTGGCGTTGATGTTTTTGGTGGTTTTCACATAAAGCAGCAAAAGTTTTCATTTTTCATAGTTCGCTGAGAGTTTTGAGTTTTTTTTTGTTGTTCACAAAAAGTTTTGACCTGAGTGATTTTGATTTTTGTTTTTGGGTATTTTTGAGGAGTGGCTTTTAGTAACAATGGTTGCTATTAGGAAAGATCAGTCTTTGAGTGGGATTTGTGAGATGAGGAAGAAAGCTAAGAGAACCACTTTATCATCATCATCATCCCATCCTCAAGAATCCCAACCTTTGAGAAAAGTTCGGATCATTGTGAATGATCCTTATGCTACTGATGATGATTCATCTGGTGATGAGGAGCTTGTGTTTCCTAAGCCTAGGAAAATGAAAAGGATCGTTCATGAGATTAACTTCCCAACTATGGAATCTTCTCCTGAGGTTTCTGAGGGTTCTTCTCAAGACAGTACTAAAACTGTAAGCAAGAAAGCTTCTGCTGCTTCAGCTTCTCCTCATCCTAGGTTGTTGACTAAGAAGCCTGTTGGTGTTAGGCAAAGGAAATGGGGTAAATGGGCTGCTGAGATTAGACATCCGATAACCAAAACTAGGACTTGGTTAGGTACTTTTGATACTCTTGAAGAAGCTGCTAAGGCTTATGATGTTAAGAAGCTTGAGTATGATGCTCTTGTTTCTGGTTCTGTTTCTGATAATGTCAAGTCGTCGTCTGAGATGAGTCAATGCTCTCGTTCTTCACCTGTTGTTCCTGTTGAGCAAGATGATACTTCAGCTTCAGCTCTCACTTGTGTTAACCCTGATGATGTTGTTGTTGTCACTAAAGAAGAGAAGACCATTACTATTACTACTCCAACTCCAAATGCTGGTGGAAACAAGGAAGTGTTGTTCGATTTCGATTTCACTGATCTGCAAATCCCGGATCTTGGTTTCTTTGCAGAGGAGCAACATGATATAGACTTTGATTGTTTCCTTACTGACGATCGTCTTGATGATGATTTTGGGCTTCTTGATGACATTCATGGATTCGAAGACAACGGTCCAAGCGAACTACCGGATTTCGATTTCCCTGATGTCGATGAACTCGAGCTAGCGGATTCTAATTTCGGTTTCCTTGATCAACTTGCTCCTCTCAACATGTCCTCTTGCCCGTTAAAAAGTTTTGCAGCTTCATAGGAATTTTTTTTTTTGTTTTTTTTTTCACAGTGAGAAAGAGTCTTTTGTTTTTATTGTTTTTAGTATTTAAGACACACATAAGTGAGTTTTTTGTTCCGGAAAATGTAAGATCTCAAGACATAAAGCCGGGTTTTGCAATTTAGGAGTGTTATTAATGAGTTTGTGTTGGATGATGTACTGGTGATTATGGTTTTGTTAAATCTCTTTTTTCACATTTGGGTTTTTCCATTGTGCTTTTAGAGCCGTCGAAGTGTGAAAGAGTTTCGATTTTCCAAGTCAGTTTTATTATATCATCCCACTTTCGTTAATGATACAACAAAGTATTAATGAAATGCGTTTTATTTATATGATTTTGTTTAGTTTTTCATTGTTATTATCGCCTATTATATTTTGTCTTGTTCAGTTTATCCCTTACCAGTTGGGCGTTAGATTCTGACGTGTTGCGATTTCATAGAATCTAATAGAAAGTGACAAATGCATGAATTTGGTGGTCACTGTTTCTCTGCTGATTCGCCGCGGCCTTGAACAAAACACCATTACTATGGTTTTTGATTCTGAAATTAATCAATTATAAGTGATTTTAATTTCATTATTTGTCTTTTTTGAGGAAGAAGAGGTTGAATAGTGAGGACAGTGGGAATTAAAGAGGGATTTTGCACGGAAGTGGCAACAATTCAGGGGTTGGTTTTGTTAGGTTTTCTTATTAACTCCAAATATTTTACAAACAGCTGTATCGCATTTTGGAATTGAATTGGAGTAATAATAATAATAAAATAAAGTGATTTGGGAATGAAGAAAAGTCAAAGAGTGAGTATATAGTGTATAGTATTAGTAACAAGACTCTCCTACTACTTTGCACATGCTTTTGTATATCTTTTTTTTTTTTTTTTTCTCTGTACGTGCGGACACAATGTCTCAAGCACGTGAGCTTCAATGCGGTGATGGAGACGAGAGGATCTTGTGATATAAAGCTTTCAAACACTTTTCTTTTTTAATATTTAGCACTAGGATTTTCGGAGTTTACTAATCTCTCTTGGCAAAGGACTAAAGAGTTTTGGACTACCCTATCACGGATTAAACATCCGGCTTCGAATGATTATTGCAGACCGGATGAAATAAATTATTAATAGACTAAATCATCTATTTTTTTTAATAAACAACAACTTATTTTACAACCACAACTTTATTTATTCAACACTAAATAATATTAGATACTTTATTCCCACACTATAAGTCTCAGTCTGTAACCTTTCTACTGAGGTTTTTCAACCATGATGTTTGATGTTTCTATGTATTGGTTTTTGGGCTAAAAAAGAGAGGTGATTTACGGCCCATTAGGTAAAACGCCCAATTTAGTTAGAGGTGAGAGGAATTTCATTAAAATAAGTTCAGAGTGACACATGAGGTCAGTGTGAATTTAAAGCCATTTTTATTGTTTATTGCTTGATTTTAACTGTCCTCTACTAGTAAGATTTCTCATGGTATCAACTTGATTATAACCATTGGTCATGTACAATTGAAAGCAACCACTTAGGACCATTTGCTAATGCTTAAAACTACTGGATTAGAACAAGTGATTAATCAAAACCAACTTATATAGTAATTGAATTTATTTTACTGGAGCCACAAACTAGAGAGGTGGTTCAATCCATTGAAAATCGATAATAAGATGCATAGAAATGCATATTTGTTTCCATATATTTAGAGCAGACCCTTCTTCTGAAAACTGCTGATGCAATCATCAAACATCTCAGGTATTGACTTGAATGATCCAAATCCCAATTCATGTATCTTACTTGTGTCCATACTATGTGGGCTATTGTCTCCTTCTTTGTTACTACACCTGAAAAAACACACACAAAAGAATCAATCAACCAACCAACCAACCAACCAAATGATATCAACTATAAGTGAATACAAAGAGAGTGAAATCTAATTACTTCTTCTCCAATGGATAACTAGGATACTTGTTTCTAAGCAACTCAATGATCTCAGACCAATGAGCAACAGAACTCGAACATACGATTCTTCCAGATGCTTTAGGCTCTTCCATAGCTAACACATGTGCAGCAACAACATCATCTATATGCACAAACCCGACCGTGAAATTCGGATACTCTCCAGCAAGACCTTTGACAATAGCAAGGATCATTAGTAGAGTACTTGTGGGTTTTGGTCCAAGCAATGGACCAACCACAAATGAAGGATTCACAACCACCAAGTCTAATCCTTTCTCTTCAGCTATCCTCCAAGCCTCTCTTTCCCCTAGAGTCTTTGCATATCCATACCAAAGCTGTACACACAACACCATCAATGGTTAATAAAGGTTCCAGGAGATTAAAGAGAAGAAATGTGACTCACGTTGAAGTGTTTACAGTACTCAGTATCACTCCAATGAGACTCGTTGAGAGGAGAAGCTTTGGTAGCATCAAAACGGTACCGTATAGAAGAGCAAGAAGATGTAAGAACAATTCTTTTCAAAGTGGTTTTAGACTTTGCACAAGAGCTCATCACGTTAGTTGTGCCTTTGATGATTGGATCAACTAATGTTTCTTGAATGTTGTGATCTTGTGGAACAAGAACAGGAGAAGCCGTGTGGAATACTCCATCTACACCGTTCACTGCTTCGTCAAAGCTTCCTTCTACCGTTAGATTAGCTTGAAGAATCTTTAGCCTCTGTTTTGCTCCTTGAAATTCCCGTAAAAAACCAACCTTTTCTTCATCCCCTTCAACACAACAATCAAAACAAACACATAAATTAGGGAACTAATTAAATAAACCCGAATGTTTTGTGTGAGAATCAAGAAAATTTGGGATCTACGAGGATCTCGGACAGTGGTTCGAACGGTGTGTCCGAGTTCGAGGAGTGATTTGATAATGTAAGAAGCAATGAAACCAGTTCCCCCAGTTACCAAGTACTCAGCCATCTTTGTCTCTGCAATGAATTTTGATGTTGAAAATGGCTGAGACAGAGAGATTAATAATGTGATCTTTGTGGAGAGAAAATGAAAGTGGGTGATTCACGTAAGAGTTATGAGTTTTTTTTTTAAACTTTATTTTCAAGAAGTGTGTGGTTCACATGTGAGATGTATGAGTTCAAAATATTCGGAATAAAATAGTCGTCTTTTGATTTGTAAGGTGAAGATGGAATTTCCAAAGGCCCATTGGGTTCTTAACCTTTCAAAACTCTTTTACGAAGTTTAGAGGTCCATTGCACTTTGCACATGGCGTGTAACACATCCACGTGACCCATGTCCATGTGTGTTGTGATGATACTCTAAAATAATCTAGTGTATAACACATTACACATCCATGTGTCCAATGTCCACTTAATAATACGAAAGATCTAGTTTAACTTTTTAAGATGAATTTTTGACAATTTATTAAGTTTTTACCAAAAAACAATAAATCAATCAAAATACAATTTTGATTACACTAAATAGATTGTTGCTTTGGAAATTAACAAGCTTTGGGAAAATCTAATTGTTCCTTTTTCTTTCTCTCCCCTTAGCAAAAAGAAAGTATGCTTATTTATGCCGCGTTCGACATCTTCACCATGGTATCGCCTTTGGTTTATCGGTTTAAGCCCTTCTTAGGGTTATGTTCTTTTCAACTGGATTTTTGGTGGTGGCCGGAGTTGAGGTGTGAGGCATCGAGGATGAGTTTAAAGGCGTCAAACCATCAGATGTTTCTCTTAAAGATCACAACAGCTCGAGGACGGTGGCGGATATGGTGGGAGTTTCCTGGTGGTGGTCACTGTTCGATTTTGGCGAAGCGTGGTACAGTTTCTCTCTTTCCACTTGCTAGGGCTGCTCGGAGGTTGGATCGACATTTCTTTTCTCCGATTTGGAACCTCGCGTTTCTTTCCCAGTGGCTTGCTTCTCCGTGGGTTTTTGGCGGGCTTAAAAGGCGTGGTAGCTCTTTTCTCTCACTATGTAGATCTTCCTTGGTGGTTTAGAGTGAAGTCCCAGTCGGTGGTGTCATCATTAGTAAGGTTTGGCATAGATTTGGACTCGGGTGTAGCGGCGGCGGAGCTGTTTCGTGTTGCTGTGTTTTAGGATTTTCGGCCTGGTTCATCTCTTTTGCCTGGTATAGTTTGGTCTAGCGCCAAACTGGATCTTTTGGGATCGGTTTGGCTTGTGTTTTTTTTAACATCTGAATACTTCGATTAAATAGTATAAGGTGCATACAAATAAGATATTAGCCAAGAAGGCGGTATCGAAGAAATATTAAACAACGAATCAAAATCATAAGCGTGATTGCTAAATGATCAGCAGCTTGGTTTTATTCTCGGTTTACATGATCCAATGATGCATCCAGTAACTTTGTTGTCCATTCCCTGAGATTCAAGAGTCGATTGCCTAATTTAATGTGTTACTCTCCCTTGTTTATTAGCTTAGTTAACTCTAAATTATCTCCTTCAAACCAAATGTATTTCCACCCTTGTATCCATAGTGTTTGAAGAACATGTAGAAATCTTGCACTTTCTGTTTGTAGAACTGTTTTAACTGGTGGTAGTTTTGCACATCCCGATAAAACGTGTTTTTCACTCTGATCACGTATTATGCATCCTACACCAATCTATGTATCTTGATTGCGAAAACTGCTATCAAAGTTGCATTTCACCCAACCTTGTGGTGGTGGCTCCCAATTACTTTCTTCTCTATTTATACCTTTTGTATTTCTCCTCCTTTGTAAACTTAAATCTGTGAGGCTAAACACTTCTATCCATTTTTAACCAACTGAAAGCTTTGATTAGCGATTTCATTTGCCTCATTTTCTGTTTTCGGCTTGTGTTTTTATTTTCTGTTTTTTACTTTACTTTATGTCCTTGTGTTTGCTTTGTAATTTCAAAAAAAAAATCATTAATGAAAACATTTTTAAAATATATATATAAGGGGTAACACTAGACAAGCTTGGTTTACCTTTGAATTCACATAGGCTTACCCGTCGGGTACCGAGTTTAACTATAGACTCTATATATATTTTTGATTAATTAATTTTTTGTTATGAAGTTGAAACTAGATTTTTCGTCGGACATGATTTTCTGCCAAAATAAAATTTTACAATTTGGCCAAAAATAACGAAATCATTTTTATAGAAAATTTATTGAATCACATTAAAAAATGCATAATTTTTTTTTTGGCAAAAAATGTGGAAAGTTGGGAAATCATGTTTTAGGCGAAAATTTGTGAAAGTGAATCAGACATGAAATTCTATAAAAAATAATTTATAGTTAAGTGATTCATTTTCTTAATCATCCTAATTAAAACTAGGAGACAAAAACCAAAAGTTTAGGTCATTCAGCTCGTTTGTATAATTGATACTAGAAACCAATATGATAGAGAGGAGACTTATGGTCCAAAAAGTCACAGAGATATTATCATCAAAATCAAAATTGATAGACATAGTTGGGAAGATGGTCTCCTTAATGATCCTATCAAATCTCGCCCAATACTATTTAAGATTTAACACCGTTATTTTTAAAAAATTAATTTTGTTTTCTTGAAACAAGTTATGTTTTTTTTTTAAATCGTATTTATTTAAATTAAAAGCGAATGAAAGTTTATAAAGTATTTTTCTCCTGTGAAAAACGTGAATAATCATGTATTTTTAATCGTTATCTAAATTTTTCCTAGATTGGATAAGGGTTAAACTGCAGTTCAAGTAAATACAAGTAGAATTTTATTTGAAATTCTAAGAAAAAGATATATATTAGCGGATACAGATTAAATCCGAATCACTCAAACATTAAAAATATTGCTAAAGTATACTTAATAAATATATAACAAAAAGTTGGAAAACAGATCAGCTTTAAATAATTTTGGAATCTATAACTACTATATAATTTATTATTATTTTATAAATAATTATCATTATCAGAAAAATTCTACTTTTACAGAAAAAGAAAAGAAAAAAAGGCATTGTTGAAGTGCGTTTCATACCAAAATGCATGCATATTTAGGTATATCCTTCTATTTTTCTTCATAAAAGAAACTACTAACCGTTCATCATATTTTTATTAGTATTAGAGCATTTCCATAGTCCGATTCTAACTCAATATCTAAGCAATAAATAAATTAAAAAAATAAAAATTTAAGGAGAGAGAAAGAAACAGTGTCTCGTTTGAGATACTAAAAACCCCTTTAGATATTCTGCTCACAACTATCAATTTGTGAATGGTTAAGCTTTACTAAAGATAAAAAAATTAATTATATAATAAATTATATTGAAATATTAATATAAAATTTGTGAGAACCTTATTTTTTGAGAAACCCAGTCGGATGGACGTGCTCTTAGAATTGTGAAACGCACACGACTATTAAAGTATTGTTGAATGAGATGTTATAAGTTATAACCACTGGTCCACATGCTAAACTGATCCGTCTTTGATCTGCACTGAAACCACGTCACAACTCAACACTCACCACTCAAGAGTCAGGACCTTAGAGCACCCACATTGCACATATTTTTGTGGGTGTCTTTAAACTTTAAGAGCAATTAATAGAAGTCTTTAGATGTTTGAATAGTGTGGAAAATATCTTTAGGAAGACACTTTTGACATCCAAAATCAAAATATCTTTAAATTTTAATATTAGTTTATTTGTAAGACACCCATATAAAAATGACCAATAATGGTGGTCTTAGTGCGCAAAGCGCAATAAACGAAGTGAAACAAATACACAAATACTTGCTTCATTTGGTTGACAACGTTTCCGAACTAATTTTACTAATTTGTTTTGTTTTAGAAGAAAATGATGAACGATGATTCAAGAGCTCGAGGTATATAATAGCGAATCTAGATCCCATCCAAAAGATTTTGTGATCTAGGTCTCCTAATTCGGCATCTTGGATAAGAGACTCATTTACCTATTAATTCTAGTCTTCGGTCCATATATCTCAAAAGAAAAGTGATCAAATATGTTTGTTGTGGCGGCTCTACGTACCACCTCAAGCACATTCATCAATTATATTTATTTTACATATTTTGTTTTTCTTAAATCTGCAATGTTTTCAGGATGAATTAATTGATTGCACTCAATTTAAGTAATTCCTTTATAGGATTTCGTACGTAACATAGCAAACAAATTTTAGCAAAAAAAAAAAATGGCAAACAAAAAGCAGCTTGTCATGTTTTTAGAAGAATAGCCAAGTATATAATAATAAATATAAATTGTAAAATAGTTGAGAGTTGCAACGAATTCCTACAATCTGAAATTCGATAAACATATAATTATACACGTGTATTTTGAATAATAAGTGTTTGATACATTTATTTAATTTTGGTAAACGTCTTATAAGGTGGTTGGCAGCTGGTTGGTCCGACTATTCGTATATTGATTTTATCACATCACATTATCTTTGTGCGGGGCCGTTGTATTATATTGGTGTTGTAAGGAATTAGAAATGGAATTTTAACTTAAATTAAGGAGAATTGCTTTTGAGATTGTATGATTGGTAACATTTACTACCATGTGTAGATTGGTTTATGAACCTAACTAAGTAAAAATTATCAATCATGATTTATCAAAAATAAAATTGAATTTGAGTTTGGTTTTTGTTGAATTATAATTGGTTTACAATTTTTAGTTATCTTCTTTTTTTTTTTTTGTAAATTTGATAAACCGAGGTTGATGCAAATGAATGGTACAGTGTGAATGTCTCTGAGAAAAATTACAATAGCTAGCTCATCTTTAAATTACTACAAATGATGTGCTATTGATAGGTAGATCAATGTAATTTTGATGGGAGTTTTCACTTTTCGGCCTAGCACAAACCACCTCAAAACCCAATGCATGATTATTGAATGTTTTTGTTTTTGTCACATATTAGGAAAACATAAACAAACAAAAAAATCATTTTGGCAAAGGAGGAATAAATATAAGATCTTCATGTTTATTTGTTCTGGAAGATGAAGGAAGAACAGTTTCGTGGACTATGAAATCGGTGTGGCTAATTAATGGAATACAGACACATAATATTCATAATAAATGAGAAGGCAAAGTACTTATATATCAACTGGTGAACAGTTCCAAACTAAACTTCTTCATCAAAATTTGTTGGCATTAATGATCTCATCTCACTATGGGGTTCCAAATTTTTCGATATTCATTTTTAAGTTTAGAAGCAGATCCTCTCGTTATTGCGCAGATTCATTAGCCGCACAAGTTTAAACTATAATTTTGTTGGACCAAGAACCAGAACAAATTAAATAAATATGTTCTCTCTTTGTTGCATATATGACTAGAATATATAAAATATTAGGATATGAATCATTAATTCGACTCTCGGAAAAGGAATTAAGCAAGAAATAAAATGACACAAACAATTTATAATAATTTACAATCAACAATTGAAAGATATGTCCATCTATAGATTTCACTATAATTTTTTTTTCGAAAACTACCACTTCTAATAAAAATGACGACAACTATTTAAATAAGGAACACAAACCTTAGAACCAACATGTATTTAAAAAAATATTATGTAAAATCGATTAGTGTAATGGTTAAACTATGGATCACACAGCGGATCCAAAATGATTAGACTCCTCAATTTAAGAAGGACCTGGTCATGCTCCTTCACCAAAAACTCTCCGAATTTGACAAGTAGAACTACCGATACCGGATAGTATCTTATAATCTTATTCAAGCATGGAACACAATTTATGATTGGCAAAAATAATCATAGCAGAAAAGATTTGGACTTTATTTGAAGGTGGATCGTCTCTATATGTGAAATCATGGGATCTCAAGATTTGTCTGCTTTCAGTTTCCAAGCGGAAACATCGTAACTACTGTTTGATTTCCCTCATGTTTTCCGAAATCATGTATCTCAAGATTTGTCTTCTTGCACTTTCCAAGTCAAACATTGTAACTACTGTTTTAATTTCCCTCGTGTTTTCCCACTTCAAATGACTATTGGGCCCAACTAGAGGAATTTTCATATATGTAGAAAATTCAAAAGATTAATTGGTACGCCACGAATATTTTAATAATCTTTATCTATTTATAAATACATTTTTTTAGTTTTAATGTTAAGACCATAAATAATTAAATATATTAATTTATTGTTGGTTGTTATATGTCATTTAATTTCAGTTTTGAATTATTTTCATGCTTTTATTGAATTGTTTATAATTTTATATGATTGGTAAATGTTATAGAAGTTTTATGGTGAAAGTGATTTTAAAACCTCTTTACAGTCAATCAGTGGTGGATCCAGAAGTTATTTCTATTTTGGGGTACTATAATACTTAAGAATTTGAATATATATTTTTAACTAAAAATTACATTAGCGCACCCTATTATGAGGTTTCTCACATGAGTATCTCAAAACAAGGAAAAAAAAAACAAAAATTATGTGGGTATTTGAAATTGGTGAGAAACTGTCACCATTTGAGATATCTACCTAATTTTCTTTTTTGGTTTTAAAATACTTATGTGAAAACCTCCTAATGGAATGCTCTTAGTTTTGAAAAAAGAATATAAGACACTTGCATCACCCCTCAAAGGCCTACGCCGCTCCTGCAATCAATCATGCATGGTGAATGTCCAAATGACTTCCACTAAAAATCAGCTTTCCCATGCAAGCCAAAGTTTGTAAATATGTAACTTTCAACTTTTAATTCGTATTATGATACGGTTGTGATAATAGTACAAAAATTTTCTACAAACGATTTGGTTATAGAATTCGACTTCTAAGAAAATGGGTATACATATGTAATGATATAAATATGTACTTTAGGCAAAGCTTAGAGGTCACATGATCGAGTGACATTTAAGACAAAACTAATATTACATATTGTGGTTTCGGGTCTGGAGAATTACGGGTTTCGGTCCAAAACCTCCTGATAATCTAAAAACAAAAACAAAAAATGATATAAACATTAAAGTCAAATACGAATTATAGTTTAATCTTTAATTTCTGTTGTTGATTATTAATCCATGCGGCCATGCCAAATGAAAGATTAATTGCGCTTGTGAATAACAAAACCTATAACTCAGTAAGGATATACATCAACAATTAAATTCGAATATTCATGTAATAACTATCAATTCTCCATTTTGCACGCTATTGCTACGTAAATGGTTGATGGGTCCAAACTCAAGTAAGTAAGTTTACCTACATTCAATTCGTTTGTTTTTAGGTATAAACGTACATTGCGTAAGAATGGATTAGTAATTCTTTCATTAATTTGTGAACCTTAGACTGATGAGTTAAGTGACAAGAAAGAGAAAGATCTATAGTTTTGAAGTCACTGTTTTCTTGGATAAATAATAAGTCAATGTAACATTAATTTAGAAATGCAAATAAGATAAAGTCTTTGCTATTTTAGGTTTAGTTGCTATTTTAGGTTTAGTTGTTATTTGGCTTGTTAAATCGAATATCTCCACATTCTATTAGAAATGTCTTAGTTGTGCGTTACTTTTCCCACCCCACAATTTTTTGTTTGCAAGTTACTTGCATGTCAATTGATGATTATTTATCCCGTTCTTTATGGACTTAAAATTTTACATAAATATATAACTTACTTTTAAATCTCTTGAAATGTTAATGCAACAAAATAACGGGTAAAACAAAACCGAGTACTGTATTAATGTTTTAAATTTACTTTTTATTTTACTACTTAAAAATAACTAAAACTATGTTACTTGTCATATGTTTTGACACAACATGGTACTTGTGTTATTCAAAGCCGGTAAATGACAAAGAACTTGTATGAAAAAGTACGAGTATTTATGTCCAACCCAATTAACAGTACTATTTTGCGCCTACCAGGCTACGTGAACGTGATCATCAAATCAAAGTAGTTACCAAACACATTGATCTCGATTAAATCAAAAGCTGACACGTCTTGCTGTTTAAAAAAAAAATTAATTTCACTCACAACAACAAATTTTGTGAGACACTGAATTTTGTTTATATAACAAAAGGGAACAGTCCTTATCATTTGCTCCCATCACTTGCTTTTGCCTAGTTACAACTGGAAATTGATAAGGAGAAGTAATACACTAATACTACAAAACATTTTTCTCATAAGAATAAAAAGAAATAACAAAGACAAAATTAAATAGAGAGCAAAGCGAGAGCGTTGGGTGACGTTGGTCTCTTCATTAACTCCTCTCATCTACCCCTTCCCTTCATTGCCTTTATATCCTTCACCTTCCCTACCTCTCTCTTCTTCATTAACTCATCTTCAAAAAAGCCCTAATCACAAAAACAACAATTATACAAACACATATTACATTAAACTCTCCGAAGATGCCTCAGGCACCGATGCCAGAGTTCTCTAGCTCGGTGAAGCTCAAGTATGTGAAACTTGGTTACCAATACTTGGTCAACCATTTCTTGAGTTTTCTTTTGATCCCAATCATGGCAATCATCGCCGTTGAGCTTCTTCGGATGGGTCCAGAAGAGATTCTTAATGTTTGGAATTCACTTCAATTTGATCTTGTTCAGGTTCTATGTTCTTCCTTTTTTATCATCTTCATCTCCACCGTTTACTTCATGTCCAAGCCACGTACCGTCTACCTTGTTGACTACTCTTGTTACAAGCCACCTGTCACGTGTCGTGTCCCTTTCGCAACTTTCATGGAACACTCTCGTTTGATCCTTAAGGACAAGCCTAAGAGCGTTGAGTTCCAAATGAGAATTCTTGAACGTTCTGGTCTTGGTGAAGAGACTTGTCTCCCTCCGGCTATTCATTATATTCCTCCAACACCAACCATGGACGCGGCTAGAAGCGAGGCTCAGATGGTTATCTTCACGGCCATGGATGATCTCTTCAAGAAAACGGGTCTTAAGCCTAAAGATGTTGACATCCTCATCGTCAATTGCTCTCTCTTCTCTCCCACTCCATCGCTCTCTGCTATGGTCATCAACAAATATAAGCTTAGGAGTAATATCAAAAGCTTTAATCTTTCAGGGATGGGCTGCAGCGCGGGCCTGATCTCAGTTGATCTAGCCCGCGACTTGCTCCAGGTCCATCCCAATTCAAACGCAATAATTGTCAGTACCGAGATCATAACACCTAATTACTACAAGGGGAACGAGAGAGCCATGTTGCTACCTAATTGCCTCTTCCGCATGGGAGCCGCCGCGATTCTCATGTCAAACCGCCGGTCTGACAGGTGGCGAGCCAAGTACAAGCTTTGCCACCTTGTCCGGACCCACCGCGGAGCTGATGACAAGTCTTACTATTGTGTCTATGAGCAAGAAGATAAAGAAGCACACATTGGCATCAACTTGTCCAAAGATCTCATGGCCATCGCTGGTGAAGCACTCAAGGCTAACATCACCACTATAGGTAATTAATAATTATACACATAATTGTGTTTCACTTTCATAATTCATACCGTGACAATGATTTAAACGGTTGAAATTTATTATGAGATAAGAATTCAACTATTTCGGTTAGGTTGGGATTTAAATTTTTATTATTATTATAGTATAGTCAACTGTATTATATTTGGTATATGTCCGTTTCTATGGTTGCATTAAATTCAGTTTGTTCGATTGTTCGATTTTATTGATGAATTTGATTGAACAGGTCCTCTAGTCCTACCGGCTTCGGAACAACTTCTCTTCCTCTCATCTCTAATCGGAAGAAAAATCTTCAACCCGAAATGGAAACCATACATACCAGATTTCAAGCTAGCCTTTGAACACTTCTGCATCCACGCCGGAGGCAGAGCAGTGATCGATGAGCTCCAAAAGAATCTACAGCTATCAGGAGAACACGTTGAAGCGTCAAGAATGACACTACATCGTTTTGGTAACACGTCATCGTCATCATTGTGGTATGAGCTTAGTTACATAGAGTCTAAAGGGAGAATGAGAAGAGGCGATAGAGTTTGGCAAATCGCGTTTGGGAGCGGTTTTAAGTGTAACTCAGCCGTGTGGAAATGTAACCGTACGATTAAGACACCTAAAGATGGACCGTGGTTTGATTGTATCGATCGATACCCTGTCTTTATCCCTGAAGTTGTCAAACTTTAAACTGAAACGTGTTTAACGGTTTAGTAATGGTTTGTTTTTGTGTAACGGTTTAGATTGATTTGGTGTTGGGACTTTGTTTAAAGGGGATTGGGAAAAATGGAAGTTAGAGAGAAGAATAGCCAAGCATAAATGTTTGTATTTATTTGCTCTGCATATACTTAAATCTCTGCTTTTTCATTTGGGGTAATTTTTAGTTTCTCGTGCTTATAATTAATAACTTGGGGTGTATCAAATAAGAATATTTTCTCTGTTTTATTTCTTTAATTTTAATTCAAAAATAAGTTTCTTTGTTTTTGTCGTCCATATTTTTATTCGTGTTTTCTTTTTAATGTTTAATTGGTCCAATTACAACCGTTAATATAATATAATAAAAAAATTCTAAAGCAGAGTTACGAAACGCTGATACTTACCTCCTAAATTTTTAACATTTATATTACTTTTTTTACTTTTCTAATTTTTTCACATTTTATAAGATTTAATTATTAAAAATCACACAATATAATTTTTTCTTTATAGTATTGATTCAAAACCTATTCCCTTCACATAAATGATAGTATATCACCTTCCCAATAATTTATAAAACTTTTAGAATTTTTAAAAAGTCATATATTTATCATTTGTACCAATGAAAGGTTTTATCATATTTGAAATAATAGGTGAAATATATATATATATATATATATATATATATGGACCATATAAAAGAAGATTAACAAATACTAATATGTAAACTAATCTAAAATTGGATACAATCAGACTTTTATCAATATTTCAAATAAAATTTGGGAAATGTATATGAAAAAGAAAAATTAATAATAATTAGATTTAAAGAACTAATATGTAAACTAATCTAAAACTGAAAATATGATGTTTATGTGCTCCTTATGTACAATCAATAAAAATTTGGATACTACATATGTATGAATTAAACATGAAATGGAAGAAGTTTGGTTACAAATTCAAGTATCAACTTCCAAGGATAAACATCAATCAACATAAAATCGCTGATCAATAGCCAAAATCACATAAAACTTAAGGAATATTAAAAAATAAACTCAATTAAACCTTATCATTAGTTTCTCTTAAACGACAAAACATATAGAAAATCTGCATAACCATATCAATAGATAAGTTTTCACAAAATTATTATGCTCATTTCTCATTATAAAATTGTTAGATATTAATACTAAGATAAGTTGAAGCAAATTGAACATCTAGCAATAAACCATTAGAAGTTGGTAATTTAGTGTTGAGTTTATGTTTTAAATAAATATTTTCTTATAAAAAAATATTATTTATTGAGTTCAGCTTTTTGATTTTTGACTATTACATGATCAAGATTTCGTCGACATGCTTATAGATATGCGAATTAGTGAACCAGTGCCACTTCCATTTGCTCCTCGTTACTTTTGTTATTGTTATTTAGATCATGAGACACATGATTTAGATATGGCCAGTGTTCAAGTACTATTTCACTCTATTTCGTCAATGATTAAACAAAGAAATACTTTACTATGAGTTGCTTTACATCAACTGTAGAAAGCTCCATGGGATCAGTCTAACTGTTTCCACTCATATTCTGCTTATGTAACTCCATTTACTATTTACTATTTTATAGAGGTAAAAAATTTAGAACATAACAAATTTGAAATTTACTATTTTATTAGATTAATCGTGTGTGTATGTATATATAATGGTCGACTAGACAATAAATTTGCATAAATCAAACTAAGCTTTTAGACTAAGTGATGATCGGTCGGTCTACCACCCGCCTTGAAAATGAAATACATCCTATATATAATTTATAAGAATGAATAGGTCAAAAAAGAGAAGGAATAGGACAGATGCAAGCAAGTGACTATTGAACACTCCTTTAAAAAATGCCAATCAAATTTCCAAAAATGGTCCATCATCCATCCAAATCCAAGCCAAAATTTTCAAGATCCAACTAGGTTGAACCAATCCGTTTACATGTGTGTTTAAGCAAAATTTAAGATGTTAAAAATCTATGTTTGATTTTTCTTTACTGTTTTAAGACTTTAAAACCTTGTAAAGATTTAAATTTTTCTATATTTTTTCAAAGTAACTACTGCTGATTTATAAGTATGAGGCCAATCAATAGATTTCTCAAGTAAATGCTACACTACTTGTACATTAAATATGTTTTCCTACACTGCCACCAAATACATATTGGGCCTATATCAATTAATGAGCCAGAAATTCCAGCTTATATCGGCCTTAAAACATATAACCTTCGAACCTTCGAACCTTCGAACAACCGCATCATATGGCCCTCCGAGCAAAAACACATTTTCATTGATAAATCGACTTCTCCCCACTACTTGCATAATGTTAGTTTTACTGAGATTGGATTCGTTAACGGTGTCAGGATTGAGTTCGGTTTTTGGTTCGTGATGCGAAAAATATAAGTTTAGAATCCGATTTAACATAAGCCTAATCACAATGGTTTCGGATCTTAAAAATTAAGTAGAAGCAGGGGCTAGTTCCGAATTTTATTTTCTATACAAAACCTATATTTAAAGTTTAAAGTTATAATGAATCAGTGTTTTCTGTTAGAAATTTAAAATCAGTGTTCTATAAAAAAATTTAAAACTATAATTATACAGTTTGAAGGTTATCTTTAAACGTTAACCGACACAACCACCTAAACAGGATTCAGTAAGCTTGAAGAATCTAATTTGAATTTGAAAATTTTTTAGGAAAAATATTAAATTAACCAGGATTCAATAAGCTTTTATAGATATTAATTTAAACTTATGAGAAGAAACGAGGTTGGAACTCCACTCCCTAGGGGTTTAAAGGTCCGAGCCCTATGGATAAAATTTCAATTAAGAATGTTTATTAAGGATATTTTAAGATGTTCGTTTAATCTAAAGTTTTAATTTTTAATCGCCATTTCCTCTGTTGTATAGCGACCTGTTAACATTTGAACTCTATGTTTATCGTGAAATAGTAATGAAAAGTGGATGTAACTTCTCACATTGAAAATGAATAACTATTGTGTACAATTATTTTTTTTATTATATATCAACAAATATGCTAGATAGAACAAAAATTTAAGTTTAATGATATCTTATCAAATTGAATCAATAATCAGACTCCGAAATCTTAAGTTCTTACAAATGAAAGCCTGAAAACAATATAAACATCACTTTCCAAGCACACGAATAATGCCAAGAGAGGTACATGTTATCCACAGAGAGCCTCTCTTATCTTCTAAAGAAAAAGGTTGATGCCTTTGTTTTTGAAGTTTTCTGCATATTGATGTGGTCCAACACAAACCATAGTTATCCATTGTTAATTTTATTTTTCTTTAACCCAATGTTTTCAGATATGTCTTAATCTCCAAATTTGCAACTCTCCTCTTTTTTGGGAGGGTATAATTGGCGATATAAAATAAAACAGTAAGAGATAAATATATAACTAGAAACTGCTAATAAATATTTTTTATTGCTTTATACTCCCGCTATTTCTTCATGTTATTAATAGAGTTTCTTTCTCTAAATTTTCTCAAAGAACCTTTAGAAAGCTGTCAAAAATAAAAAACAACGAAGATGTATATATAGCAAATTAAGATGTAGATATATCAACACCATATATGTCGTAGAGTACTAATCATCTTTAAACGTAAACCGACACAACCAATCACAAACTCGCTTTCTACAAAATCACGAGAATAATTCCACACTATTCGACATTTCAATGGAAAATCCCGAATTATACCAAAAACAAAAAGTATCAAATTCCAAAAAATAAGGAGTGATTGGGCAGTGAAAATGACAAGTGGGCCATAAAGATATCCATGTGATTAAGAAGCTAACCAATCAAAACACTAAGAAGAGGATCATCTTGAAGAACTCAGCCAATGAGAATCGAGATAAGACCTCTTCATGGCCCTCATATGGTATAAGCAACCAAAAAGTGCATCAAAAATTTAACTTTAATTACACTCCCAGTGAAAAAAAGAAAAGAAAAGAAAAAAGCTCACATCGTGTGGGACACGTACAAACCTACAACGCCTCTAATGTTTCAGTCTCATTGCCCCATAAATTAATTTTGTAGTCTCCCTTTTTATAGCAACTTCTCGAAAACTGAAACCTTTGTAGAGAAAACACATAGTTCGATAAACATTCTTTTTGCAACTGAGACTTGGCGACTTGATTGAGGTTTCTTCTCGTTGATGGTGATAAGTATATAAAGTTGTAATATGATGAAAAGTTTGGCTAATGCGGTTGGTGGCAAGACGGCGAGGGCATGTGACAGCTGCGTGAAGAGGCGGGCACGTTGGTATTGCGCAGCTGACGATGCTTTCCTTTGCCATACTTGTGACGGTTCGGTCCACTCGGCGAACCCTTTGGCTAGAAGGCACGAGAGGGTTCGTTTGAAGTCTGCTAGTGCTGGAAAGCATCGTCACGCCTCTTCCTCACCACCTCACCTAACCACGTGGCATCAGGGATTTACACGTAAAGCCCGGACGCCACGCGGAGGCAAGAAGAGCCACACGATGGTGTTCCATGATCTTGTGCCGGAGATGGGCATAGAGGATCAGACGGAGAGCTATGAGGTAGAAGAGCAGCTCATCTTTGAGGTGCCTGTGTTGAGCCCGACGGTTGAGGAGCAATGCTTAACCGAATCGGTGGAGACAAAGACCGAGTTTCCGATGATGCTTGAATGTTTCAAGAGCAGCGAAGAAGAAGAGGACAACGCTGAAAGTTGTCTGAATTTATTCCCGACCGACATGGAACTGGCTCAGTTCAGTGCTGACGTGGAGACTCTCCTTGGTGGAGGGATAGAGAGAGAGTTTCATGCCATGGAAGAGATAGGGTTAGGTAAGAGGTTAAAGATTGAAAAAGAGGAGGTGGAAGAAGAAGAAGAAGAAGAAGTCACGACAAGAGAAGTGTGTGATCTAGATGAGACTTCTTCATTTGAAATAAGCTTTGATTATGAGTACTCAAACAAAACAACATTCGAAGAAGAAGATGAGAAGGAAGACGTGATGAAGAATATGATAAGCGTGGGAGTGAATGGGAAGAGTGGTAGGATTAAGGAAGAGAAGAAGGAGAAGGATCTTATGCTTAATTTGGACTACGAATCGGTGATTTCCACTTGGGGAGGCCAAGGGATCCCGTGGACCGACCGAGAGCCTTCTGAAATAGACCTTGACATGGTTTGTTGCCCAACCGATTCCATGGTATGTCTACCACACCTTGCGTTCAATATATCTTTTATACAACCACATAGTTCTCGGTCGAAACTGATACTAATCTCAAAGAGATCTCCTAATAATTTGGACCACCACCATTGTTATTACTATTCAATATTGATATAGAAGAAAGGATTGACTCTAATCAACAAAACTTATTCTTCATGAATATTTATAGGGTGAAAGTGGAGCCGTGGCTCATCATCACAATCTCTTTCGCGGCCTAAGGTTACACATGGGAGAGGCTAGAGATGGAGGAAGAGAGGCTAGGGTTTCAAGATATCGCGAGAAAAGGAGAACAAGATTGTTCTCTAAGAAGATAAGGTATGTGGTACGTAAGTTGAATGCAGAGAAAAGGCCACGAATGAAAGGAAGATTCGTGAAGAGATCTTCAATTGCTGCTGCATACTAAATTAAGATCTCTTAATTAATTATAAATATTCACTGTGCTCTCTTTTTGGTTGTTCTTTGCTGCTAATTTCTGGTGGTTGTTCGCTTTCTTTTTTTCTGCACTGATAGAGATTTTTGCACGTTTTGTAAGCTATGTTTGTATATAATATAATATCACCAAAAATGTAACTAGGTGTATATCTTGCAAGGACTGATTTATATAGTTGATAATTTGATATAGCGTGAATTTTGTTTGCTGGTAATATGCGGTCACCAAAACAAGCATATGAACTGTCGCAAATGTATTTTTCAACTCAGAAAAAATGAGAATATGTTGGTTTGTATTGCCAAGTTGGATTCATGTAATGTTTCAACTTTCAACTCCGTGTAGTATAAATGGGATAAATTAAAACCAGAGCAAATATATTATTCCACTACATTCCACAAAAAATACTACCGTTTAAATTGAAAAATATTCCACCTAAATATCTATCTATATAATATTTGGAAAATAAAATTAGTTAAAATTGTTGACTTGTCAATCGCTACCACGATAATTCTCAGTTTTTTTTTTAATAGCATTGTTTTGTAAGATATTAATACAGTTACCTGTAACTCTGTAAGAAGATATTAAACTATAATTTCAGTATCTACCACGATGACTAGAACCATTTGAATCCAGAAAATAGGCGAAAATCTCATATTAGTTCAAGTATAAATAGGGCACACAAGTTTTCTCTGACAATAGTTGAACTATAATCATCAGGAAAAAAATCGTTTAACGTTGGATAAAGAAACACATCTTAATAAATTTCACGTGGTGAGGGAAGCTAGAACAAAAAATAAATATGGTTTGAATTACTTCAACGGAAAACACTAATGGGCTGTTATCAAATTTGAAGAGTTGAAGAGAAGGCTTGGCTTGGAAAATAAATAAATATGTGGTAAGTGGACATTTAAAACTCAATATAGTTTCTTGTTTTGTTTTCCTATCATTTCTTTTGTTTGTTGTACAAAAACTTTCATTTTCATTTGTCATGTAATGTATAGCCTATTTTTAATCTATATGTGCAAAACCAACAAAGATATTTTACACACTATAAAGCAACATTTATTTGGCAATACTTGGATGAAAATATCTTTCAATCTCTTTAGTCTCCTAGGGTGGTGAGCAAAAAGACCATTGGACATACTAATGATGAAAATTTCAAGTTAATAGATAAAAAAAATTTAGAATTTATGCATTAAAGTGTGTCGGTGAAAAAAAATAAAAATGGCAAACAAAAGACTGGTTAGCAATGTCTTGAAAGCGGATCTAACTGGTCTAACCGGCCAGGTGTAAATTATCTATCTAGCCGAACTCGGGTTAAATCAAAAACTGTATTTGAGTTAAACCGTCAAAACCAGTCAAAATTTGTTAACCTTGACCCCGATTCGATATCAAAATATCATTTCTAACATAAGCATCCAAAATCCTCATTTCCTTTATTTTGTGGCAAATATTTTTATGTCTGTTTTGTTCTTTTGAGGTTTTATGTTATTCATTTTTCTTACTTTCAAATATATATTTATAATAAAATAGAAATACTTGAAAATTCAATCCAACCAGTTGAATCGGTCTGAACTCTGACGAATCATGTCTAATCCAGTTTTCATGACGAATCATGTCTAATCCAGTTTTCAAAACATTGCCGATTGGAGATTCTCTCAGTCTCCTTTATTCATAAGCCATACTTACCAGTCAGAGCCCCTAGTAACAAAGATACCCATAGTTCTCAAGATGGCCCAATTAGCGAGAACCGATTTGTCCATTTGTCTCGCATGTAATGTCAAATTCTATTTCCTTACACTCTCCTGCCTAATCCGTTTGTACTAAACTACTAATATTCAATTTATATATTTTTTGTCAAATGCAGAAGGTAAAAATTTCAAAATAACTTTGTGTTTCGTATGAGTTGTGATGATCATAATGACGTTCATCGAGATAAATATAAAAAGTAAACATAACCACCTACTATATATCATTATGGCTAAAAAGCGTTGAGACTTCTAGCAAATATACTAATAACCCAAGGATTCATATTAATACCATTTTATACACTTATAAACCAGTAGACCAAGTTTGATTTTTGTTCTCCTTAAAAATAGAAAGTGAAATTATTAATTAAAAGACGGAATTATGATAATAATAATAATGCTTCCTATTTTTGTCCTTGTGAAAGTTTCTAACCAAGTCTGAGCTCTAAGCCAACCTCGTTGGTATCGACTTGATCATCAAACCCAAGGTTCGAACTTTGATTAAATGGAGCTTCCCTTGGACTCTCCACAGTCTCCAACGGGAACTGACCAAAGCCATGCGTAGCACCAGAACTTGGGAGTTGCCACGTGTCATGACTACATTCACCATGTTGGTTCACGGACTCCGCAAGGCGTTTGAATCGGCCAGTTTGTGTCTTGGTGATCTTGTTAGCATTTCCACGTTGGGCCAGACTCTCCGAACTGTCTCCGCCGGTTGTTGGTTCTTTAGCCACATGGCGTATGTCATAAGTCCTGTGAGGAGGAATGATCTGCTGCGACGCGGATGCACTAGGTGTGGTAGTGATGGGTAAGCCGTTGAGCACGGCATCAACAGCTGCCTGGCACTGGGCCCAGTTTCCCGACCACATCAAACCCACCGAACCATCCACAGGGTTCACGATCCGACCACACGCCTCGTACAGAAGTGACCTAAATATTGCTAGAAAATTTACAAAATACAATGAAAGGTTATGAAATCAACCCGGAAAATGAAAAAACAAATGTCCCTACTTTAAACTGATGTGTGTGTCTGTGTGTTTGCATGTAAGAGTTGTGTGATACAATCTAAACTAGACATTTAGATCTTTAATTGGTATTGTGTTACCAAATCTCTCGTAGATCTCTCATATATAATCCAAAACACATTGTAACATTAAAGAAGAATTCATTTGCTTTCAGTGTTTACCAGGACGAAGGTTTTCAGGACCAGATTCGATGAGGTTAAGAAGACCGGCTCGACCATAGAATTTGGCAAGGAAAAGTGTGGCATTGGCTTGGGAATCTGCGGATTTGATCCATTGAAGGCATGGTCTTATGGAGCAATCTCTGTTGCAACCCTTGCGTAGGACCCTACACCCATTGCAGCTGATTCTCATATTGCTCTATATGTTTATAAGTGACATTTATATGTTTGATGTGTGTGTGTTTAGAAGTGAAACTCACCGAAGTTGTGGACAATTAGTATTTATAAGGAAGAAGTTACTCATGAGTCATAAGTGAAATGAGTTGGTGGTATTTTTTTTCATCCTTTTGCGTTTCTTGGAGAAAGTGGTGGAAAAAACTGGCGCACTTTTTGAGTGAATAAAACAAATATATTTAAGATAATTACTTTCTCGAAACAGAATTAGTAAAAATATTTGGGTTAATTTCTCAAAAGCTAAAGAAAAGGCCAAGAAATGAGGGGGAAGGAGATTGTGTGTTTCAGTTTCAGTGAAGTTGGCATTTTGTTTTGGCAAAAGTTGGGGAGTTCCATCTTCGGGAATGCCAATTTCTCACTCTCTTCCACTTTTTTCATTCTTTAGGATTTGCCCTCCATGCATTCCAATATTACGATTATTACCACTCACCTTTATCTATACTCGTAATTACGTCTCACCCAATCAAAGCTTTAACGCTCATATCTCAATCCTCATCATATAAACGTTGGTTCCATGGCCTCATGCAACTCAATCTAGTTTTTCTTTTCTCATTCATTAATTCATAAAAATCAGAGTTTAAACTCGTTTTATCAATCTCAACTAAGGGTTGAAACCTCAATACTTAACCAACTCAAGCTAATTTTGCAATTCAAGTTAAAGCAACAAAATTGAGAGATAAAAAATGAGGATATTTACGTAATTGAGTGTTAGCAGATGTCCAAAGAGCTAAGAGAGATAGGAGGAAACTTTGGAGATGAAAAGTGGGAGACATGCACGAGAACCACCCAGAGATGATACCGACAAAAAAAAAAAAAAAATCTATGTGTCTTAAATTTTCTGATACAAAAAAAAAAATATTAAGCAAAAGTATGGCACGTGAATTACACGCGAAACAAAACTCCTCAATACCTAGAATGCCCTTTTTACTCCATGTTTTAGGGAGGCCATGTATTAATGTACGTATTTCATTTACTGTATATAGTTCCTTGTGTGTACTGTATAGTTTGTGAATAAAAGTCTCTATACAAATGGGTTCTAGATCTCTGGTTTAACTTTGGTTTAGGCTAATGTTTACCTATATATAAACTTCCAATTGTACATTTGTGATTAATTACTGAGAATGAAATATATTTACTAATACTATACGGATTGGACCATTAATTTACATAGAAAAACACAGTATTTACTATTTAGTATGTACCGATTCAATTTGAAAGCGTTAATATTTTATTTTTGTTGTAATAAAATAAATTAGATATGGGAAAGCGTATTACTTACTGTCATACCAAAATCATTTCTTTTAAAACGACAAAAAAAATTGAACCGCAACTCTTACAACTATAATAACCTGGAAAATGAAAAGAAAGAGAATAATAAATTATTCAGTGATGAGATCATTTATGCCGTCTAAAAAACAATAACAACAAACAAACCACACTCAACAATTATCACATAGCAATCAAAACATCATATTCTTACATCCATCTAACAAACAATCTATCACATTTACTAAGCATAGTTCTCATTTTCAAACTAAAGTTCATACTTCATTCACATCATACCATAACATATCATGACAAATCTATCTACTTTTCATAAAATCTTTGTTTTACTATTTAATATGTAAAGATTCAATTTGAAAAATACTAAAATTCAAAAACATATGTTACAGAAGAAATTACATATATTACAGTTTTGCCTTTTAGAATAAAACAAACAACTGGAAATGCTTCTCAAAAAAAATTTGTATCTACTTTTCAGAAAATGTTTTTTTACTATTAAGTATGTAAAGTCTCAATTTAAAAGACTTTAATATTTAAAATTTGTTGTTAATAAATAAATAAATTACATAAGTTACAATTTTGCCTTTTAAATAAAACAAGCAAGAAGAGACGCTTGTTTGAAAAAAATTGTATCTACTTTTCAGAAAGTGTTTGTTTTACTATCTAGTATGTAAAGACTTAATTTGAAAACGTTACTATTCAAATTTTGTTTGTTACAAAATAAATTACATATGTTACAGTTTTGCCTTTTAAAATAAAACAAACAATAGGAGACCCCTGTCAAAAAAAAGTTGTATCTACTTTTCAAAAATATTTGTTAAAGTATGTAAAGACCAATTTGAAAAAACGTTAATATTCAAATTTTGTTTGTTACAAAATAAATTACATACGTTACAATTTTGTTTTTTAGAAGAAAACAAACAACTTGAGACGCCTGTCGAAAAAAAATGTATCTACTTTCTAAAAATGTTTATTTTACTATTTAGTATGTAAAGACTCAATTTGAAAAACGTTAATATTCAAATTTTGTTGTTACAAAATAAATTACATAAGTTACAATTTTGTTTTTTTAGAAGAAAACGAACAACTTGAGATGCCTGTCGAAAAAAAATGTATCTACTTTCTAAAAATGTTTATTTTACTATTTAGTATGTAAAGACTCAATTTGAAAAACGTTAATATTCAAATTTTGTTGTTAAAAAATAAATTACATACGTTATACTTTTGTATTTTAGAAGAAAGCAAATAACATGAAGACGTGAGTTGAAAAGATTTGCTACTGGTTTTTTTTTAATTGGCTATTACAATTGTAATATGATTGAAAGATGTATTCACTTTTCAGAAAATGCTTGTTACATGGTTTAGCATCTTCTTACGTCATAAATAAGCTATTTAAGGGGTTGATACAATTTGAGCATAATTAAAGAATAGAGTAAGAATAGATAGAAGAAGAAAAAGTAGAAATGGGCTAAAAATAATATCTATCACTTTTAGATAGAGTAAAAGTATTGAAGTTTATATTCTTTTAAAATAGAGTAAAGTGGAGTAAATAAATTTTAGGATCATTACTCCGATTAATAATTATCAAGCAAAAGTGAGATCCATCCTCTAAATCATATATATAATGATAGAGTTTTCTTTCCATCTAAAGTATACACATCATCACTTATTTTTATTTTATTTTCTAATTTAAAAGTAATTGCATCTTAAACATAATGTTTTCACAAACATTACTTAAATCAAATAGGTAAAACCATAATTTAGATAGTTAATGATAAAAAAAATAAATGTAAATTAAAAAGTTTAAGGAACTATTTTCTTTTGGTCAAAACCGCCTTATAAACTTTATTAAAAAGGACTTCAAGAGTTTACAGCATTACGTAAAGCCGTTTTTGCCAATGAGTCAGCTACCAAAAAAAGAGTTTAAGAAACTATTCCTTGTGTTTCATAATATAAAATGTTTTAGAAGGTTTTTTGTGTTTCAAAATATAAGATGCTTTTACATTTATATGCAACTTTTTACTTTATTGAATATTGTATGACCAATAAGAGTCTGTATTTTTTTTTATGATTGGTTAAATTTGTTTTGCTTATATATTAAATAATACTTTTTTAGAATAAAAATAACTTCTTAATATGTGTGTTTTTAGTCAAAACATCTTATATTTGAAACGGAAGGAGTACTAAAATTGATGTTTCATAGCAAAATTAAAATTAGTAAAGGGAAAATAAATTTTTAAGATCATATACACACTAAATTTTAGATTTACATAATCAATTATAAAAAGATTTTTTTTATATTGTATTTCATGTAATAGTAGTACAAACATTATGCATTTATGGTAAACATAAATTTTTAGGTAACTGAAATTTTTTAAAATTTAAAGATAAGAAAAATGAATTAAATGTAAAGAAATTATATTAAAATATATATAAATGAAATACCAAATAATAGAAATAAGATAAGCATTGAAATTTAATGACAAAATGAATCTCAAAAAGTCGATATCTAAAGTAAAAATAAAAAATATCTAGGAACATATCCAAAGATAAGATGAGATCTCTTGGGAGCAATTTAATATGCACCATAACATTGTTAGAGAAACCTTGCGACCATAACTGCGTATTTCTCCTGAAATTCTTTGATGTTAAAATCAACAAAAAATCATACAATTGATAAAAAAAAATAGAGTATAGAAAGATGAAAATGAATATATATTTATTATTTGGATTGAGAATCAATCCACAATCACAGTTGTTATATGTGAGCAAAGAAACAGTAAAAATGAGTTGATATTGGAAAGCGAACGAATAAGTCTTGAAAGATGACAAAAATAATGGTAGTGAAAAAATGTTAGAAGATAAATTGACGAAAGCAAGGTAAGATGTATACATGCACATATGGCTATAATAAATATTTTAAACTTTATTTACTTGTGAAATAATTGAGTATTTAGAACTCGATGTAGTGGCACCTAGCTATTCATTATTTTTCCAAAAAAAACATTATCTTCTATAATATATGTTATATAACGCTTAGTAAATTTCCTTTGTATTTATATAATTTTATATTTAAAATTTTAAATGATTATATTTATATTAGTGATTTATATCATTAGCAATTTAAAATTAAATCCCACACAAAGCGTGGGATTATAAATCTAGTGTATACGACTTAAGAACATGCTTTGTTATATAGTCCACGTACGAATCCACTATCACGATGTAATGGAGATTGACCGATGTGTGATCGATTATCTACGAAGCTATTAGTTCATAAACATCCATAGCGCATATGTGAATATATATTGATATCAGAAAATTAGGTTTTATCATTACCAATTCATCAAATTGATTGATTTATTTGGAAACAAAAAGTTCATATGCTTTAACATAAATCATGTTCGAGTTCCAATCCTAAAGATTCTTCTACCACATAACTCTTGAGTGGTGATTAGTGAATTAATTGTATCAAGACTGGTACTTATTGATGTCGAAAGATAATTAGAGGAAATTGTTGGTAGTTTTAATTCATTGAAAATTTAGATAAATAATATTCAGTCGGTTAAAATTTATTTTTAAATCAAATTTCTACTCAGTTTTTCTTCAAAAATTGAAGGAAGGCTGGCATTGAAGACTGAGGCCACAGTTGAGAAATTAGAATTTATTTTACTTTGTTGAAATTTTTTACTTTGTTTAAACTTTAAAAACTGTTTCGTTTTATATGGAGATTTTTTTTACATCATTTTATAGGAAGATTGGAGAAACTTATTCTTTTATATTATATAGGGGTTGATTGGTTAGGATTTTAAGAACTTTTAAATTAATTAAATTTTTAAAATTCAATATTTTAACCATTCATACTTTTACTTTTCCCGTATTTCTCAAAATCCCTACAATCATTCATAGTCCAAAATTTAAAATTTCTCTTCAGTCGTTTTTTTTAACCATAAATTATTACCTGTTATTTTTTAAAAAGTTACAGTCTTAACTAAATTATAAGAAATCATAATCAACTAATTTACAGACTATTTTAGAATAAAAATTTCAATCAACCGGCCCCATAATATTATTTTTTGTTTTGGGCAAATACAGTTTCGCCAATAATAGGATGGACTTGTTACAAAAAAAGGTATTGGGCTTGAAGTTCAAATCGACCCAATATGTTCAGTTGTGTTTTGACAGTTTTGCTTATGGTTGAATTTTCAAACAAATTCGTGTTTGCAATTGATTTTTTTCGTTGTAGGAGAACCAACTGTAAACGATTACACGAATAAAGTAAAACTTATTTATACAACTTTTAATATATTTTTTAAAACAGTGGTATAGATAAATTTGTCTAATATATAATTTGTGTCGAGTACGGCTTGTCTTGTGAGTCTTGTCCCTATCTATGATCAGTATGAGATTCGTCACTATAATGGTACTCCGTCAAATACTTTATTATATTTACTATCTTTGATAATCCGGGGGTATGGTTATCAACATAACATATAAATCATGAAATCATTTTTTTTCATCTAAAAAATATATTAAAAATTTTAACCATGAATTACGTAGAGCCAGCAAAAGACTATGTTCTTTCGGAGACAGAGGGGCGGGCGAGATCTTAAAACACCGGACAACAAAGAGCGCCAAACCAGAAATACTTAAAAAGGAAGAAAAATCCTAATTGAAACGGAAAGTAGACAAACAAAAACACAAATACAAAGGTTAAATGAATCCAAATAGGAAACAAGACTAATGAGAATTATAAAACTGACATCTGAAACTGAGGAAACCTTTTCTGAAGAAAAGAAATGAACAAAAGCAATATGCTTGACTAACTCTAAGAGAAACCATAAAGAGAGAACCAACATCTATAAATCATGAAATCGTTAATTAACTATAAAATTAAATTACATAAAATATGTATAAAAAGCATTCTATGTTTTCACAAAAAAAATATATTTTATTTTCATGTAAATATGGACTCATAAATTATCATTTAAATATATGTATTAGAAAATAAATTATTTCATTTAAATTTTAAATTTATGATATAAAATTAGTAATATATAAAACGAACTCATAATTTTCTACTGATAAAAAATAAAATAAAGTGAATCAAAACTTGAAATACTAACTACAAAAATGAAAAATATTCTCAATATACGAGATTGAAAGTATTTAAATTCAAGAGTAGTTTTATGAAGAAAAATAACCATGTTTCTCGTGAATACATGTAAATCAATTTGCTTTTGTTAATCAGGAAAATTCCATGCCAAAACTCAAACTAAATTATGTGTATCAAGTTTTACATCGAGAATTCTTCGATTTCCAGACTTTACAAAAAAATAAATTTTTATTATTTTAAAGCCTTTATATTATTATTATTATTTATTTTTTTGGATAAAGGATTTACTATTGGAATGCAATAGAGTGTTTATAAAGTGGAGAAAATACAACATAAGAAGCAACTAAAGAGTAACAAGTAAATAATTGAAGCATAGATAAGAAATGGAGAAGGATACTGAGGATTGATTAAAAAAATACAGTAAAATTTTCAAATCATGGTTTACAAATAATGCACGACATCGTTTGAACAAAAAAAAAAGGTTTACAAATCCTAAACCACTCGACCAATTTAGTAGGTTTAACTCTACGTGTTGATAGAAAAGGAAACACTCTTACATACTTGGGTTGTGTATAAGAAGTGGCCGGCCAATGGAGCCTTTTACAAAACAAAAGCTTTGGACATTTAAAATTAACACTAATTAATGTGATATATCTTTCAAGTACCAAGTGGATCTACATATGTCGTTATATGACATGAACAAGTGGCCTTTACACTTTAAATATTTAATTGAGCCGTTATAAATTTGCATGCAACTTGTTTTCAGTTATAATTGGGGACAAGTAGCCAATAAAATATCAAAACTCATACAAGAAAACAATGAACTTTGGGAATGGTCGACATTATAATCCGCAGTGTTACTATGTTATATAGGTCCACATTACTGCATATTTGTTAAGATATGTACATACTTTATAAATTATATATTAGACATTGTTAATGATCAACTATTTAAAGGATGTCGATAGACGATAGTGAATTGAACAATATTTGCCTTTTTCTTGGTCGGACTCATAACCATGGGAATTAAGATAACAATATTTGCTAACAGAGAGGCCTGAGGCTACTGCAATGAGATAAGATAAGATAACGAGTTTGTGCAACGTGGCAGAATCTGTGGTACAACAAGTTTAAATGATGGCCGATGGTTAAAGAACTCTTCTCAAAGCTAAATCTTCGGTTGTATCATCGGAAACGACATTTTCCGGTGTTAACCGGGCTCCAACTCTAGGCCAACATGGTTGCTCCATTCACCGGTCTGATCAAGTCAACTATTGCTTTCCCTGTGACGGCAACAACAACTACAAAATCACTTCGTTGACTAATGGCCAGTCACGGTGGCAGAGCCCATTGCTTCTAGCTAGGTCCATTCTAGGTTACTACTAGAAACATATAACACTCTCACTAGTATATATGTCGGCATTTCAATAAATGATTTGTAACCATATGGTTTGAGAGGTAACCTATTAAGTGAGTCAATACAATCACATGTTGTTCATAATTAAAGGTAGAAAGTGAAATGAGTAATGTAAGTGGATGCTCTGCAGTAACTGTGCCTGAGATGCAAATGCACAAGGTTTGAATTTTGTTTTATTTTTTCTGGTTTTAATTTGGAAATATAGTACCAGAAAAAGCCAATTACAAAAGAAACATAAGATCTAGCTCGACTGGGTATAAGACTCGCATCAACTTGAAAACGGAACAAAAGATGAAGCTAACATGGAGCCAAAAATGAGATTAGGAGCTGACCAAGTGAGTTTGAAAATTTGTTATTTATGCATATAAAGCCCCAAAATGATTATTGTATTCCTTTTCAAGTGGAAAGTTACACTTGTGTAAGTTGTACATAAAAAAGTATGACACTCATTAAGAAGAAGTAGACAAACAAAAACTTATATTTTTCAGTTAAAACTACATGGCTAGAGAGGAAAAAGTTTGAGACATCAATTACGACTAAAGTTATATTTTCAACTAAAACGGCAACGTTTTTGGACAGAATGGGTTCATATAACGTGAGCACAATAAGTCAACTACAACGGACGTTACTGGGATGCATGGATTCATCTCAAGTGTTGAAAAAAGTTGTGTAGTGCAAGAAACTATACCCCAACGCCTTTATCCAAATCATCACATTCGATAACAATGCGTCAAAGTCCATTGCAGTTTCATTGCCTACAAGCCTCCCCATTTCTAAATTCACTCAGCCTTAAAAGCCCAAACTATTTATTTTTCTCCTCTTATTTCTTGTTTAATTTCTTATTTTCATTGTTATAAAAACTTAAATCTGAAACATGGTCTCTTTATCTAACATATATAGTTCTACTAGTGTACTAGGAGACTTTCAAAAAAAGGATGTGTACCTCATTCACGAATTTCTATGTTGAAGTAAGGACTATACAGGTTCTGTTTCCTCGTCCGAGGGGATTATAGTCAAGAAACTCTTAGTAATCCAAAGAAAAAATAAAATAAAACATGGCCTGTTGTTACTTCTTGTTTTGTCGGTAGAAAACCAATATTTTATTAACTGAACCGAAAACAATCTATCTTGATTCCTGGATCGATTTCTATCAACTCTACTCTAGTATATATATATATATATATAGTGAAATTTTTATAAATTAATAATTCGATAAATTAATACTTTTTTCAGATCTGAAATTAATGTTTTAGCACAAATATCACCTCTATAAATTAATAAACAAGATAAATTATTAAAAAATCGTAAAATATTTTAGTCTTAATGTTATTAATTTATAGAAGTTTTACTGTAGCTTAATTAAATATAATCAAACCTAACTAACAACTTGGTTTCTGTTGGGAATGACTTTCTATTAAAAACTAAACGAAAACAAAATTTCAGTTGCTCATATGTAGGTACAGGCATTCGGATATTCATTTGAGTTCGGATCTTTTTTTTCTTTTTTGGGTTTTAGGCTTTTTAGAGATAAAGCCTAGATATCGTTCGAATATTTTAGAAATTTGGTACGAGTTCGATTCGCTATCGTATTGATGCAGATCGGTTCAGATATTAGATTGAAGAATAAAAAAATATATCAGGTACGGTTTAGTTGGTTATGTTTTTTTAAAATATCTAAATATACCCAAATTATCCTAAAATATCTGAAAAATATCAGATACCGTTCAGGTTGATTAGATGGAGTATGAGTACTTGTTCGGTTCTCGGGTTTTATCCTATCCGAACCGAAAACCAAAATATATTTCTAAGCGATCTATTTGGGTATTTTAAGGGATTTGGATCCACTTATGTTCTTCGAATCCAGATTTTTGGAGCTACTCATGTAGAAATTGGATTACAAAACTAATAAACGTTAACATTCAGTTGACTTCGAATATATCGTTCGATCTAATGTGGGCATACTTGTCATTTTCGGAGGCATGATATTTTGGAATTTGGTAAGAATCATTCTCGAGACAACCAAGGCACGGCGTATAAATAAATACTTGCAATTAAAAAGTTATTATTAAGATATGAACATAAGTTTTTGAAACGGACTAACTCATAAATCCAAATAACTGATCTCAAAGGATAAATTATAGGAAAATGATCTTGAAGGAACGATATAAATCCCATTATTTTCTTCAAAAGAAAAAAAGAAAAAAAGGGAAAGGACTATGAGGAATGAGTTATATTCTTGAGGTTCCAAATATCATCATCCCAAACAACATCACTAAACAAGACACTATAGTTTCTTCCAACGAACTCAACGTCCCAAAAAGGTAACCACACAGTGCTCCACGTCATCTCCTCCTCCACTCCACCGCCCCACCATTGCTCCTCCTCCTCCGCTGCTTTGGCCGCCGCCGCAGCAACAGCAACTTCCATAGCTGCTGTAGCCAATGATTGATCAGTTCCCTCTTCCTCCATCTCTATTCTCTGTCTCTTCATATGATTGGTGTGATCTTAAAGATGAAGAGTGAAGTCAAGAGGATATTTATAACAAGAAGTAGTTAGTGGAAGAGACTTGGAGAGTTGTTTTTGAATTCTTTTACCGACATAGGTTTCACGTAAACTAAGTTGCCTTACGTCACACTCACAACATCTGTCTGCTTCCTTTTGCCTTACGTGTCCTTCTTTTTTTTCTTCTTTTTTCTCTCCGCTCTCCAAATATCTTTGGGAGTGGTTCAACCAAAATATCTGGAGATGTAAATATGGTACAGTACAAAAGTAAAACTACATTGATTCAATTCAAATCATATTATTAGCTCCGGAGTAATACATTTTTATTAAAAATGATGACGTCTTATTTTATAATAAATCTAACTAACGAATTTATAGAAAGAAAGAAAAGTTCGTATGTAAACAGAAGTATCTGGTTTTTAGACTCGAAAATTTTACTTATAATCTGAATATTTAATTTTACAAATCATTGATGATTTGAGAAAATTTAATAAAAATAAAAAAGCAAAAATAATAATTATATGTTATATTTAATGGTTAAACATTATATATAACTATATATTATAATATTATTTCTAAATTTACTGTTTAATTTCTTTAAAAAAAAAAAATTCTTTAAACTTTAAATCACTCAATAGCTTTTAGATTTTATTTTTTTAGAATATTATTTTAGACTTATGTGTAGTACTTGCTTGTTATTTTATTTTATCTTTGTTTGAGTAATATGGTTCGATAAAATTATATTAATTCGTGTATTTCTTTTCTTAGTTCTTACATCATTTTTTCTAGAAAAGATTCACTAAACCAATAATTTAATATATGAGATTTGGCTGGAAAACAATTCATCAAGATCGCCAAATGAAAACAAAATTGGCAAGCCAAGAAAAGTCAGCGAATGATTCGATCTGTATCTCAATTTGGTTTTATATAATTATTGTTAAAAAATAATTTTCTTTAACAGAAAAATTCAATAATTTATGCATTTTCAGCTCAAACCCAATTAAACCCCATTAACAACAAGGAAAACGGATTAAAAAAAAAACTGTTTTATTTAAGTGCATTTTAGACCTTATCTTATTAGAGTATAGGGGAATTTCTAACAAAGGGCCTAGATAACTGTACTTGCACTCAAAAGTGAAAATATGATTGAGTTGGTATCCAATGACCTTTCAGACTTTGAAACTAAAGTGTCGACGGCGTTTTTATTCGGTTGAAATTCTGCCACGTCGTCTTCTCCCCACTAAGTACATACTTCCGAGTACTTCACACGCCATATCCTCTTTTATGACTACTCTAATTTTGATTAGTCTTAGCTAAAGTGTAGTTGGTAACTTGTACATTTCAAAGTCTTGGAGATTAGTCTTTTTTTTTTCTGACGGCAGGAGATAATCTGATTCTGGTCTTCTTTTTTTCTTGACGGCAGGATATAATCTTGTATAAGAGCATGGTCTTAAATTTTGAAGAAAAAACATAATTTCTTAAGATATTTTTTTTTATTGGTGCATCATTTTTAGAAAAATGGATTATAAATGTTCATAAAACTCAATTTTGTGTGGGTGTTGCTTACTACAAAAAGATCTCTTAAATTTTATATATTCTTATTTTATATCTAAATAAAATTACATGTTTTTATTTAATTACTTATAAATTATAAATGCAATGATGATATGTATAATAGAAAATATAATGGGGTAACTAGCGATAGAATTTTTTTTGGTTCAATTTAAACAAATCAAGGATTAAAAAGGAAACTCATTTTTCACTTTAAAATACGACTGAGAAAAATATAGTAACAATGATGTTTACCCATAAATCTACTATTGATTTTGTTTTCAATTCATGTGATGTTTTGTAATTTTTATTTACATGGTAAACATTTAAATTAAATTGAAAATGCAGAATTTGTAAGTAAATAATATTAATAAATTAATAAGAAAATAGAGGATAAAATAATATTTGGAGCGTATTTCAAGATATCTAAAACCGGTGTTGGAAACAAACTTTATTTAATTTTTTTTGTACCTTTGGTCGACAACCTTTATTTAACGATAGGTCTATAACTGATAGGGATGTCCTCATGTACATGTTGTGTTTTTCAAGTGGGGGAGTAACTAACTACCCAAAATGGGTTAGAACAAATACAAAATTTCTAAAAAGAAAAAATGAAAATGTGAAAGAAAGAGACAACAAAAAATTGTATTTTAGGAATAGCAAAGAGGCAAGTTGAATAATGAATATTGTGGGGATCGGAAGAGGCAAGTGGGAAGTGGACCTTCTCTTCGTCTACTTTCATTTGCTTCTCATTGTCACCATGCGGCTATGTTAGTTCAACAATTTTTAAATTAATAAATGGCCGATAAAGTTTTTGGTTGGACTGTTTTGAGCTTTCGTTTATATTTTAGATTATTTGAATTAAGAGCTTTTGTACAAACCTCAATCAACTAAATGTAGCATATATTATTTAAGTCTTTTTTAATCATATGAAATTGGAGAAAAATAAATCTATGTTGAATAAAGATACATGGAAATCTCTCTTTATTTTTTGTTGTCTTCTAAAATACATGAGAATCTCTATATTCAGTGGTTAGCTAATAGTTTATTTAAGGATTTTTAGTAATAAAACTCCTCAACTAAAATTAAATCGTAAAAAAAAATTTTCAATTATAAATTTAAAGAAAAATCCCTTTAACTTTAAATCCGTTAATAAAAAAACTCTTCCATCTACATTGCCATTAAAATTAAAATGCATTATTTTATAAAATATAAACACAATAAATTTTTAGTAAGAAAATCTTTCAACTAAAGATGAATAGTAAAAAAACCCTTCAATTATATATTTAATGAAAAACTACTCAAGTTTAAATTCGTTAATAGAAAAAATCATATGTCTACAATACCGTTAAAACCATACTAAGGAGTTGAACCAAGATTTAAAGGAACTAACTTATATGTACTAAGAGTAGATTATATTACCTCTTTGAAACTTTAATTGAGATAAGGAAAACTATACACCTGGTAATCTGATATAATTTGATAAGGATCCAAAATTTTATCATCGAAATTTAAAATTTTAAAATAACTTAACATTCAAATTTCAGCAAATGAATTGGATCACGGATGCCGACTTAATATTTTATCCGCCCACGAGTTTATCATCTCCAACATTATCCAAACTTTTAAGCAAGTAAAGGTCGTTTTCGTAACATATAAAATAATAAATATCACATAAAGAATAGTAGCATCGCGAATACCTTTTACTTTCATGTTTGAAACCATGTGAAAACCATTAATCTCCACCAACGTATGCATCCTTCCCTGTCATCTATCCCTCGTTTTTTAATGGCCTAGATACGAAAGCTTAAATGGGCCATCATATAAATCTAGTAAGTTATGATTAATTTGGAATCTTATCTGATAGCCCATGTAGAGTCTAGAGCCCATAAAGTTAATTAACATTTCTATCAAAACATATTCAATAATTCATTACTATTTTGCCAACTCTTTTACATTTTTACAAAATATTTCGGTGAGGACACAATATTTAAGTATACCATAAGATTATTAAAATAATAAAATACAACGTAGGACACAGCAAATATCAAATATTCATTTCGTTTCATGATGCCAGATGTTTTGCAACACCCAACAATAACATAACCATATTCATTTAATATAATTTCAAATAATAGGGATAGATTAAAAAAATAATACACAAATTTTTCATAATATATAACTTTGTGGTGCAATTGTTTTCCTAAAACATATAATATATAAAACGTCTAATAGGTTCACCTCTAAAACTACAACTAATAATCTTTTAAGTTTTTTTAATTAATTTATTTTTATCTTTTAGATACAAATTTAGCAATTGAATACACAAAAAAAATTTGAAAATACCATCATAAATAAATATCTTATAATTTCATATAATTGCTTACATAAATTTTTTTGGAAATGAACATGTACCCATATTCGTAAATCTACTCTTTGGAGGTAATTATGAAATTCAGGGTTAATCGCTTCAATCCACGAGTGGCCAATGGAAACACATTTCCAATTGCTTTTCCAATTGACTTATGCCTATCCGAAATGATCGCAAGACCCTTATCGTCAGGAACCACATGTTTCAATTGCGTAAAAAATAATTGCTAAGTATCATCATTTTCAGTATCAACCACACCAAATGCTAATGGAAAGATCTGAAAGTTACCATTTTGAGCTAATGTTGTAAGAAGCGTCCTTTTGTATTTTCCAAGGAGAAATATACCATCCACGATGACTACTTTGCGAATATAAGGAAAGCCACTGATGCTCGCACCAAATGCAATAAATAAATACTTGAATCTCCCGCACTCATCTATTTTAAGACGAGTAACTGTACCACGATTTGCCCTTCTTATCATGTGTAGATAAGAAGGTAAGTCTTCATACCCCTTCTCAAGACTTCTCATATCGATCTCCCTTGTAAATCTTAATGTCCTATGGGCCTTCCAGTAATCCATCTATTAATCAGCCGCAATGTACACATAAGTTTACATATATCAACGCATTATAGAAATAAATCGGCCGCAAAGTACATATATCAGTCGCATTCATAGAAATAAATCAGTTGCAAAGTACATATATCAGCCGCATTATAGAAATAAATTGGTCGCATAATATATATAAGTCAAATAAATCAGCCGCATTGTAGATAAAACAATGAATTACCTTGATACCAAACTGCTTAGTACTAGCTACTCTGACATGTCTAGGCATAATTGATGGATCAGTGTCACCAAGAAAATCCCTTTATAAGGCTCCCAAAATATTCGGTGTTGTTTGTCGAGATCGAATAGAACGCTCAATTACAGAACATGTGTGTTCTGAATCGTATTGACGAATATAGAATTCTGGGAATTGCCCTTTTCTAGAAGCACGAACTCTCTATCTACATCTGTTTACCCAACACTTAACGATAAGAGTATCCGCACGAGATACTAGTACATCAAAATCAAACCGATCTCTCACCGAAATAAGTTTTAGTCGTTTCTCCAACTCTTCTTTACTCTTGTATTGTTGTCCTACATCGATATTTAGCGAAGACATCTCTAACTTGATAACTGCATCAGTTCCTTTCGATTCTTTCTTCACAATATTCTGTAGTCTTTTCTTCGGAGGCAAAGTTGGTGAATCTTAATCTTCTTATTGAGGCTTCCCAAATAAGTTGAAGTTATCATCATCAGATGATGCACCATTCGGATCATCAAAAATATCAAATCTGCTGTCAAATTCGTCACCCTCTTCATCTTCAACGTCGTATTCTTTTTCGTACTTTCCATCATTGTTCTCCATATCTTCGTAATCGCGTTTCTCCTCAGATTTTGCTCGTTTACACGCATAGTCAATAACTTTATCTACATATCTCCCTATGTATTCTTCTTTACTTTAATCCTCTTCTGAGACATGACTGAATAGTCGTTTCATCTTTTCGTTCGATTTATCCTTCTAAATAACTTTATTGTCCTCTTTCTCTGTAACCTCTACGCAAAGACATAGCTGATCGCTCTTTCTTAAGCTTAGAAAATCTCGCATATATAAACTGGTGGAGTATCGAGCGCCATTTTTTTCAAAGTCTTGCTCGGGAACATGGAACTCAGCTGAATCTTACAGCTTTGCTCATCTAACCTATAATCCTTCACTATTATCTGCAGAAGATCGACGAAGATTGTCTGTTCAGTGACATCTAGAAACTCTACACCCTCGCTTGTCAGCATTGAAAATATATTTATTTTTCTGGACCCATTTTCCGCAAACAATAATAACAGGGTCTATTATTATACCACTCCAAAGTTTAGATAAGAAGGTAGATGAAGGATGAAGAAGAGAGATAAATGATGAAGAATAAAGATGAATGATGAAGAAGATAGATGAACAACAACTATGAAGAAGAATAATGTTAAAGACGATGGCTAGACTAAACCTAATTCTGGAGCTGATGTAATTGCTGACATGGAAAACATGCCACCAAAAGAATATATAAATCAACCACTAAAAATTAGTTATTAAACAAAAATCAGGTGAAAGACTATTTAAGTAATTATAGGAGTATAAAATCAGTCATTAAACACGCATAAATCAGGTGAGAGAATTAAGTTGGTCGCTACATCGAGTAAATCTGTCGTCAAAAGCATTCTATTACGGTAATTACTATATCGCTACTTAGTCAGTCGTAATTAACCCAACTTTTCAGTTAATCGACCTTTTAAGGGCAGATTTACTGCAAATCAGCCACAATAAGCTGGCATAAGTCTGCAATTTTTAAATAAATGAGCCAAATAAGTCAGCTGCATTATCGATAAATCAGTCAGACAAATATAAGTCAGTCATATCAAAGCAATAAGTCAGTCAACAATCAGTTAATATCTCTTAAATCAGTCAAAGTTCTTATAAGTCAACTGTGTCCTGCACATATAAATCAGCCGATATTTCATAAATCAGTCAATGTTTTATAAGTCTGCAATAAGTCAGTCGTCAACTCGTCATTAAGGCAAGAAAAATCTGCGGCAGACATTCATAATACACATTGGCAGTTTTTGTGCCACGTAGGCGGGACGCCTGTTTTTCTGCTGATGTGAAAATAAATAGTAATGATATTTGTGTAATATTTTTTTTTTGTTATTAAATGCTTAGAATGACAAGTTTAGGTTTTGAAAACATTTAAGTAATGAAAAAAAAGATTTGACGCATTCTGGTCATTTCACCTAAATTTTGTACTGTTTAAGTAAATTTTCCTATTCATTATTCAAAATTTTCATTATTTAATTTGCCTCTTTGCTATTCCTAATATACAATTTTTTGTTGTCTTTTCCTTTCACATTATCATTTTTTCTATTTAGAAATTTTGTATTTGTTCTAATCCATTTTGGGTAGTTACTCCCCCCACTAGAAAAACACAACATGTACATGAGGACATCCTATCAGTTAAATAAAGGTTGTCAACCAAAGGTCCAAAACAAATTAAATAAAGTTTCTTTCCAACACCCGTTTTAGAAATATCTTGAAATACGCTCTAAAAGTGTGAGAGATGAGGTTAATCTTTTTTTTTCTTTTCAACACAATCCTTTCATTTTTTACTTAAAAGAATAATATATTAAACGTCTAATAGGTTCACCTCTAAAAACTACAACTAATAATCTTTTGAGGTTTTTTTAATTAATTTATTTTTATCTTTTAGATACAAATTTAGCAATTGAATACACAACAAAATTCGAAAGTACCACCATACATAAATATCTTATAATTTCATATAATGACATCATTTTTTTTTGGAAATGAATATTGTTTCTAAGTCGATAAGGTTTCGAGAAGTAAGTCAACGGACGATGTTATTCAGAAAACAAGAAAATGTATAGTTGTTCTTTCATAATCTTGCTAGGGTGTAAATGTGAAACTCTAAAATAATAGGGATGATTTTTGAATAATAAATAAGGAGTGGGGAGGGAGAGGAAGACAATGGGTTCACAATTTACGAAACGAAACAACTTCGCAGCGCCTTTTCTCTTTGGTCAATTTTATCGGCGGCCCACATTATTTCGCTATTTACATCCTTTCGCGTCTCCAAAGTTTTATTTATAAAAATCATATCTTTTCTTTTGTCAACTTTAACTGAAAAATAAAATACTAATATAGATATTTGGAAATCAAATACTAGTATATAGTAATATATAACGTTGATAACTCTTATCAATTTTTTTTAGTAATTCTGATAGTATTTTTTCTAATACCTTGAGATACAAAGACAAAAATGAAGTTCTGAAGTCATCTGATCTAAGATCCATCTGTGATACTTAGATATTTTTTACGTAGACATTTTATATTTGTGATATTTTAGACTGTAGTTATTAGAGATCCACTCTTAAAACTACAGATAATAGATATTTAGATACTTGGATATTTTAGACTATCGATATTAGAGATCCACTCTTAAAACTCTAAATTAGGGTTTATAGTTAAGTTGAAAATTTTAGATGACTTTAAAGAAAATAACTTTGATTTTAGATGTGAATTCAATTACCCACAGGCCAAAAGCTATAAACTGTATCACCTAATTTATACAATTTTTATCCAGTATCAAACGAAAGGGGTAATCATATAAAATGTCTACGAATTTAACAAAATAGTACAATACTAATAAATTGTTAGCTATATTAATTTCAAATTGATATTTACGTTCTCATACTATTTCATGTTATCGGCCAAAAAATATACATATATATTGATATATTGATATCAATCTTCATATGGTTTTAACACAAGAACACTGGTAGTTTAAATGTGGTTAGCTAACAACATTTAATTTAGAAGTCTATGACTTCTAAATTAAAGGTTGTTAGCTATTAAAACTTTATTTCTGTAAACACTGGTAAGAGAAGAGGTGTAGGTAGACCAAAATTTAAAATTGATGTAAAACAAAAAAAAACGAACAAAATTTAAAAAAGTAAAAATAACAGAAATTTTTTTCCTTTTTGTCAAGAATTTTATTAAAAAAAAGGGAAGAAAAAAAAAAGAGATGGAGCAGCAAGTAGCAGAGTGTCAGGCTTTCAGAGATCTGACGATATTCTTGTAACCAAAAGCATAGAAGATGCTCACTCCGCATGTTGTTTCTTGTTTCTGTCTCTCCTTTATTTTTCATTATTTAAATTTCTCTTTTATAAAAACATACTTTATCTTATCACGAATATATTCACACTTTAAAGTTTTATATATTATGTGATAAACGAATGCATCTTGATTTTCATTACAACCTTTAAAATGCAATAACTCCTCTTTACAAATTTGAATGAGTCTAAATTTTATTGCATATTCCCACATTCTTAATAATAAGATCAATATTATTATTTTATTATTCACTATTTTAAGAAGAGGACGATGTTATTTTCGAAGCAGAAGATTTTTATACAAAAGTTAATAAAGACCAACCAGATATTTTAAGTAAAGTCACCAACGTAAATGTAACACATGGCATTTCACAGTACAACAGCTTTTTAATTCATTACATCATCTCTTTCTCAAAAACCACATCTTCTCAGAAACAATAAGATTCGATGCTTTCAACGTAAATAAAATATCATTTGAATTTCTTTTTGTACAAATTTTTTCTCATCTTCAGAACCGACTTTAAAACTAAAGAATATATCCAAAATACCCTTCTTTTTCTTCTATCTCTCTCTCTGATTAGGTCCCAAACCTCTTCTTTACTTTACACAAAAGACCTTCCAAATATTTAATATTTCTCCAAAACCTAACTTTTATTTTCCTCTCAACAAACTCATTTCTGCCTTAATACTTACAAAATGACCACAATTAAAAAAAAAAAAAAGACACTACAACCAGAAAATTGCTCCGTCACCTATTTACACTCTTGAACAAAAAAAAAAAAAAAACTCCAAAAGGATCGAACTCTCGTACTCGTACTCTTACTTCCCCTCAAAAGATTCCACACATCTCCATTTCCTTATCCTTAACACTTATATTTACGACGCACTAATTGATTTTTTGGTGAGTAGAGTATGTATGACAATCCCAATAGGGTTTTTGTTGCTCTATGCCAAGGCAGGGATAGAGCAGTTTCTGCTATCCCTGTCGAGGCAATCAAATCCCTCAATCCTAACTGCTGGGCTGTTACCAAAATTGCCTCTAGTACATCCTCCTTTCCTTCCAGAGGAAGAAGGGGATGACGGAGGTAAGCCCAGCGGAGGATGCGGGATCGGTAAAGAAGAGACTGGTATGATTTCATCGCGAAATCGAGCATCCTGTGTTAATGGGTTAGAAACTCTGCTCGGCGGCGACCCACATAAAAACGGGGACGGCGAGTCTAATACCTGCGTTGTATGAGCTTGGTCCGTACCATAACCATCCTGTAACACAATATCATTAAAAGTTTCCATTAATAATAAACTATATAATAAAGTTTTTGATGACTAAATCATACGCATATTTATTAGGGAAATGGCCCACACAACTATGTGCTGTAACGATTTAAGTCGAAAGACGAAACGTCTTATTCGATAAAGTCTCATCACAAACAAAATCACATGTTTTTTTAAAATCAAGAATCGTACACGATTACTCATTTTTTCGAAAATAAAATAATATTTAAGAGAAATCGACTTTTTATTATACTGAATTTATTTGGTTTATTCATTGATTGAGAGATCCCAACCAAAAACGTAACCAGTTTTTTGATAAACAAATTTCACCTACCAAAAAAAAAATTGAAAATTATTATTATACCTTGGTGAGTATGATATCTAAAATATCAGTCTCTGCTCTGGATACACATAGCTCCAATTGATGGCTGTAGAAACAATAACAATTCAAAAATTTCTCAGTCAAATTAATCAATTCGCGATGAGAATTTTGAGGAATGAATTAGATTGAAATCAAAACCTGAAGTAACATCGCAGAGACGGAGATGGATTGGTATGATTACGGAGACCAACACGACGTGGTTTAGGGCAAACGACGGTTTGATGATCTCTTTCGATAACGCCGGCAGCGAAAGCGTTTGGTTGAACCGCCCAGTGATTCATCGTCGAACCGAAACAAAAACAAATTAATTAAAATTTCGACCTGTTTCATAAAAATTCAAACGATAATTAAAATCATTTTGAAGATGATCAGATCTAAAACAAAAAAACGAAGATCTAATTCGAATCAGAAGATAAAATATATGAATCAGTGAACCAAAATCAGAATAGATCCGTCAATTTCGATTCAGTAGAACACGAAAGAAAAATTAGAAATGAGATTTTACAGATCTAAACGAGAAAGATAAACCGGATCTACACAGAGGATTCGCCGATCTAAGAAAAAAAAAAGAAAAAACTCGATGGGAGTGACGAGAGCTTTACCTTAAGCTTTAACTGTACAGCTTGAGAAGGAAGGTGAAGCTATGGCGGAGAGCTAGAAGAAGAACATAGATTATAGATAAAAGGAGAGAAAGAAGAAGAAGAAGAAGAAGAAGAAGAAGAAGAAGAAGGATGATGAAAGTGTGTGGTAGTGTTTTTAGGAGAGAAGAAAGAGAGAGACGAGAGAAGGGGCCATTGGAGAGGTCCCTTGTTCATTTATAGGGCCATACTATACCTTATGATATAATAAATCCAAGTCACGCATTTTTTTGAAAAAATATTATATTTTGTAATGAATATTATTAACCAGAAAAATGCGATTAGGAAAAATTTTATCTCTAATTAGATTTTTTCTTTCTTTTTAAATTAGATTTGTTTTAGTTAAAAATAGAAACGAGATATTTATGAAAATATCTCTAGGGATTTTTAGTTTTGAGTATGACTAAAGATTAGCGAAGGCCGGTTTCGTGATTCGTTCAAGTTATCTTTTTTATTGGTTTGTTTTAAGTTTTGAATAGTTCAGCAGATTGGATAATACTAATTTGATATGGATAAGAGGTTTAAACATTTTTTTTTTGACTAAATATGTATGAAATCAAAAATTTGGTTTGCAGTAAATTATTATTCTTTCCAAAAATCAAATGGTTTAGTTTACAAATTGTATGTTAGTTTGTCGCGTTCATTTGTTGTATTTATTTATAGCGAAGATCTTTATTTGTATTTTAAAGAAAAATTTTAAATAAAAGGATTTTACTTTCAATTTTAGTAAAGATCAGATAATCTTCAAAACTGTTTTCTGATCGATGAAATAAGTTGACGACAAACAAAAAAAAGTACCAAACGGGTTTGATAAAATGAAATAGATCAGAAAACAAATCTTTTAGATCTGAAAAAAGAGAGTCAGATCTGTAAATTGTAATAAGCTACGTGTCGTCCGATTACCTACCCAAAAATAATAGTCATAAACTACCGCATTTTTGGCAAACAATCATAAAAAATTATTGCCATGTGCATATGCTTAATATTTAAAACAATAGATCTTGTGTAAGAATGAATAAATTGTAAATTACTAAACCATAGCTCCCACTATCTTTGCATTTTCAATCACTCAAAGGTCCCACCACTGAAACAAATTAAAATTATAACAAACAAAAAAAATACAGAAAATGTTTAATTATAAGATTATGAAGGAGTGTGGGATGCATCTCACAGTAGATCTTAAACCTTATTATTATTTTATTTATTTTCTGTCTCACAAACTACAACTAAAATATATTTTATTTTTATTACATAATTATTTCATTTTGTTATATCATATACCCACGTTAGCGGTCCCCTTGCCCCCGTGAGAAATCTCATCGGTATAAGCGATATTTCCGGAATATTGTAATAAAATATTTTAATGTTGTTTTACTTTTTTTATCCCATTTTTTTTGGTGTGTTTTTAATAAAAATATCTCTACTGGCGAAAACAATACAAATATCAGAGAGTGCTGCTGGACCGCCTCAAACGCGAAAATGCTTTGCTTCAATCCCACGCGAGCTCGTTAAACTACTAAGCCACGTGTACGGTGGAAAAGGCTGGTTTGGACTAAGTTCACATGATTGTGCATTTGTATTGTTTGCGTTAGTGTTCCTTTTAGCGTTTGGCGATTCACGTTTAGTAGTTACCGTTAACGTTGAGCTTTGTTCTTTAAACTTTTTTTTTGTTTTCTTTAAACTTTTTAGTGGAAAGAAGTTTGCAAATAAGCAAATTATATTCGTCTACCATCAAATCGATATGCTTCGCATCATTGACTAAGTTCAAATATAAGACTTTTTGAGTTTGTTTTTGTCAAGAACAAGATTTCAATTTTTGTTGTACATCATACAAGTAAGTAGTCAACTACAGTGAAAACTTTGTAAATTAATATTCGATAAATTAATATTTTAATAAATTAATAATTTTCGGTTTTAAATTGATATTTGGACCTAAATATCACTTTATAAATTGATAAATACGATAAACTAATAAAATATCATAAAATATATTGATTCTAATATTATTAATTTATAGAAGTTTTACTGTATATACACATCTAAAAAAATATACTCACAAAAACATTATTCATCCACATTTTAAAAACATGATCACAAAAATATTCGTATTTTTTAGATTGTATGGTTTTTTCAATGATATGATATATTTTTGTTGGGTATATATATTTGCATTGTAAAGAAGTTTATGAATTTAAAAAGGAAAATTTTTGTCAAATTTTTTCTATTTGTTTCTGTTAACTCATCAATTGTATAAACAAATATTCTCATAACATCTCACATGATTGGATTTTATCGATTTTGTGTCATTTGATATACTACTACATTACACTTCTAACCATAATAGGATCGACGTTTTCTTCTTATGGACAATAGTCTTTCAATTAAGGGTAGATACATATTCAATATCTCGGGAAAAATAGTTTAGTTAAGCTATTTTTTTCTGATAATATAATATTTAATAAAATATCATAATTATGTGTAATAAAAGAGATATTTTTGGTCAAAGTGTGTATAAATTGAACTTCTTTCTAATTAATTTTGCCACTTAATTATTTACCTAAAATAAATAAAAGTTGATAACTATTTTAAGTTAATTCACCTTTAAAAAGTCTAATAAAACATAAATTTTAATTAATCGCGTTCTTCCTATCCCCAATTGATGCGGCAATTGTTAAGTGTATCTGTTTAGGACCAAACCATTAGTTATTTTAACAAAATGTTTAAAGTATAATTTGGTTATAACCCTTTTTGTAATGAAATATCGTCAGCGTATATTGCCTTTGATTTATGGGTCCCCATAGTATCACACCCCCACTTGATGAGCATATCCACTTTCATAAATACTCGTACAAATACTTTTTCCAGAAGATACCTAACAACAAAGAAGAAAAAGTAATCATAAATGGCCAATAAATAAATAAATCATATATCATATATATATATATATATATATTTCTTTCAGCAGCCCAGTGGGCTTATCCTCACACTTTAAGAAAATTGATACCTGGGATTAAAGTGTAATGGATGGGATCAGTAGCCCATTTGTGTTCCTCATTTTTTCAAACGCTTTACAAATATTGACATATAAGGCCCATTAACTGATACATGCTTGCTGCTCAGCAGTAGTTTAGGCTGTTTAGCCCATTTTGGACAAATCCAGAATTGTTGGATTACGGAGGCAGAAGTTGTGTCATAGGAAAAAAAAATCTTATGTAATGGAATGCAACCACGAAATATTCAGATGGTTTAGGAGATTAGAAATTGAGTTGGAAAAAAAAAAGGAGATTAGAATTATTGGAACTCAAGTTTTTTTTTTCTGTGGTTTGAAATCAATCCCAATGTTGTGAAACAACTTTTTGACAGTAGACAAAGTTCAAGAGGCCGAGTTAACTTTGGTATGTGGTTAGGAGGTTTTCGGGTTAGTTATTTGGTTAATCATGAATTTCGTCTATTATCGTTGAGTAGAGAATTAGCATATTTGCAATTAAAGAGAACTCAGGGGACAGCTGGGAAGAAAATAAGATCCTACTTGTCACTCTTTCTTGGATCTCAAGATCATTGAAGATTTTTTTTAAACCTCGTAAATGTGTTTGTGTGTTATGTTATTTTCGAAAATTTGGTCAGGTAAATTTTGATAGTTCTATCAACAAGTGGCATGAGAATGTTTTTCTTTGATAGAGTTCGGGTGCACCTATTGCAATTTTAATCATTCTTAGCCACGCGTAAATGCGCATACCCATAATTTCTATAGACTTTGGAGGATATTAGTTTGGGTTTGGATCTAAAACTCTCCACAAAAAAAGAAAGAAATAGTGCTTTAAAGTAGTACCCATGCATGGAACAATATGTACATGTACTTTACCTTATGTATAGGATCATTAAATAAATTTATCTCAAAAAAACATTTTGGTCACTTTCGGTGATAAAAATTAGTTAACTAGTCACTTTTTCTACCGTCTTAATTCAAAATTTAACATTTTAATTATATTGTTTGGTCCGCTTATTTTGCATATATTCAACTTGTTTTACATGGATCATGCCGATTATTATATTGTTACATTTTTTTTTGTTAAATTAGAAAGTTTCCTGGCAAAAACTATAATCTCCTTTGATCCACAAACAGCTTTTGACTGTACCAATTTTCTTTCTGATGTAAATCACCTCTCTAAAAAGTATTCGAACTAAAGCAAATATTAATGATCAATCTTTTTTAGATGAACCAAATCTACCGCTACTAACCAACTTGGTTACTACTAGTGTTACATATTTTGCAAGTAACCAAGTAATAGTAAATTATTAGTAGCGTTAAATTCCGTCTCTGCGTGTGAAAACTTCAACTAGTCATCAGTATAGATTCGAATACAAGTTACTTTTTTTTTTGATAAAAGATTTTCTATTAAAATAATTCCGTTTCTGCGTGTGAAAACTTCAACTAGTCATCAGTATAGATTCGAATACAAGTTATTTTTTTTTCATAAAAGATCTTCTATTAAAATTGCTATGAATATCTTACAAGATGATGAAAATAGTACAATAAAAGCAACATTATGCAGCAAAAGAAGAGATTGAGATGCTTAAGTAAATGAGAAAGATACTACAAGGATACTTTGATGGCAAGACTTAGACTTGAAGGTGATCGAAACCAAAGAAGAGATGGAGAGGTTCACTCACCTAAGGATGAGGTTGGCGGCTTTAGAAACAAACGAGGCAGATAGATACCACTAACGGTTCGATACTAAGCCAGCCAAGCTATGCAACGAACCCGAGAGAGTGTCAAAATCTAAAAACGCACGCGTTTCTCCAAGACCCAACTCAAGTAAACAGAGCCACCACACAATGCCGAGGCTCAAAACCAAACAAGCATCCATACGAGAACCAGAGAACCCTTGATCTAACTCGTCTACTCAACCATTACAAGCATCTTCCACGCTTTGACGAAGAATTGCCAACTAGAGCATAGCAAACCGGAGAATGAGAGAACCATTTCCTACCAGAGACAAGGAACTGCAGAGCAAATAGTGTGATAGACACACCACAACTAGTAGAGCAAGAGGTGGTAGAAGGTGAAATTCTAAGAGTGAGCCACTGTGAACTATGCACCTATCTACCGCAGAACCAATTGGTTAAAAGGAGGCAACCTCTCTGACATTTAACTCGCCTGAAATAAAGTGGCGCATCACCATTATCGAGCTCAGACAGAGGTGATTCCAAAACGTGAAGGCAGGAGAAGAGAAAGAGTGCCAACGGCGAGTCAGAACCAAAATTGTATGAGTCACTGATCGCACCAATCAAGCCACCAGAAGATGCAAGAGGAAGAGAAAGAAGCACCTTGAATGAATATCGAGGATGCGACCCATAGAGCAATACCAAAGAACAGCTGATGAGAGACTAGAGTCTAACTAAACGAATTCCGATAAACTTAAACAGAGGTAACGAAGAAGAGGCGCTATAGCTAGTAAATTCTCGAGCCTAGTGCGCTACTCAGAGCTAGTGGTAAGGGATAAGGAGGAGAAGAGGAAATGATGAACCTTAAGCCGTCCTCAGGCTTAGGGAGACACAAAACCTACCTCTTAACCGACATATGCCCTTGAGAGAACCGAATCCTGAGCAGAAACTCACTTAAGGGGAGCAAACGAGATGAATCACCGAGAGCTTCGAGCAGAGGAGCAAGACTGAAAACTAGACCATCCCAATCGAGACTCAATCCTCTAGAATCCAGAAGAGGGAGAGGCGAGAGTCGAACTCCAACAGCGAGAGCACCAAGTGAAACGAAGATCGACACCTCCAAGAAAATCCGAGTATAGCTACGACCCATATCTAGAGATACCTCCATGAAATCTCCACCAACTGGTAGCCGATGGAGGAAAAAAAGACAATGGACTTCTCTTTTCTGGTGGCGGTGGGAGCCACCACTCACCAGAAAAGGAAATCGGAGTTACTCTGTGTTTGTCACCTACTTTTGTTTTATCGCTTTGTTTGTCACCTACAAGTTACTTATGATAATGACGATACAAATCAATTGATTATTAGTGTTCTCATCAACTTCATCTCTTTTTAACCATGAGACTTACAGTTAAACAAGAACACCACATTATATATATATATTCTCTTCCAAAATTAAATGATTCATATTACAAAAAAAAAGAGAAAAAAAAGACAAGGAAAATGTAAAATAAAATAAATAAAATAAAGGTAAAAGAAAAAGAAAGGGAGGACCACGTAAGAGAAAGGAGTAAAAAGTATGATTGTCCGAAAGAGAGTTGCAGATGTTTACATGAAGAGGGAGAGATTGGAAGTCCTAGCTTACTAGCCGTGACAGTCTTGGAGTAGTAGTGTGGTCCTTCTCTCACCTGATCCCTTCTCTGTACTCTCTCCTACTCATAACTTATATGCTAAATCATTAACACCCCAAAATAAAAACAAATTCATTAACTTATTATTAAGACAAAGTTGAGTCAATCTAGTTAAACTAATAAGTGGCTAAAATCACGACAAAGACAAGATGTTTCTAGCTAGTGTCGACTATCATTGGTTGGTTTTGATTTGATGAACTCGAAATTATCAATCTCCGTCTCGTCACCATTCATACGGCTTATCATATTAACATGACGCCGTGAAATAACGGTGTTAGGCTTGACTTTTTGAACAAATATTCTCTTTTATTTTTTTTTGTAGGTCGGCACGATGCCTTTGTTTTTGAGTTGTGATGAAGTTTTGTTTGACCTTCAAGATTCGGAAACAAAAAACCTTCAAGCCACTTTGGCACGTGACTCGCACGCTTCCGTGAATGTGAAAATGTGAACCTCTAGCCTCTAAATATTATTCTCACCGAAGTAGAGAAAATGATCTATCAAACAGACACTAAGTTGATATTCTAGTTCTTGATCACTCTTTTATAGATGAAAGTTTTGTATAGCATCAAGATTTTTGTTTCCTTCATAATTTTGCACTATATAGCATTTCCATGGTGAACAATTTAATGGTCACAAAAACGCTAGGAACCGAGTCCTTTTCTAAGCAAAATTAAACTGGTTTGAAATCCCTTTTTATATCAAAAAAATTTACAGTCTCCTTTAAAAACTTTGTAAAGTTTCAGCTTCGTAACAATATTCTAACAAAAAAAAGAGAGTGAAGATGCAGATATACAACTCTTGCATGAAAATTTTAGATATGGAATCCAAAACAATTTAATATATATTGGAATGAGGATAGTGTTATTGATCTTACACTACTTCTGTAAGATTTGTCTACAACATAAATAGCGTGAGGTATGGAGAGGAACCTTGATAGCGCTCAAATGTTTTACTTTTGATTGCATGGATTAGAGTAAATGGTATAATTTACAATAAGAACAACCAGGAAATATTGAGGAGTAAAAGCAAGTAATGGAAAGATAGGGATAATAGAAGAAGACACGCATATCCAACTTAGATCACAAAGGACTTAATAATTAGTTACATGTGATAGCAACACTTGCATGTCCCATTTGCAAAACCCTAGGGTACAAAAAACAATTTGAAAAAAAAAATTGATGTGGATGCCCCAGGAGAGGCCTAGCTATAGCATTGCGTTACATCTACATATGGGGGACCATTACTAGCTAACAATTTTCATACATTTCTATACAAATATTTATTGTAAAACTTCTTAAAACGTAATGTTCAAAGCAGCAGGACCATAGAACTAGCCATGTCTCGGATTGTCCTTAAAAGTATAATATCTATTCTCTTTTAGTTACTTGGTTCTTTCTTCTGTGTGTTTAAGTGAGGATCACAAGTCCATCAAGGACGATCTTGAAGCTGCAAACTATTCATGAAAGATTCTTTATCAAGAGACAATGATTCGCTAGATGTGTCTTTCCACATTTAATTCATTGTTGACAAAGTACTACTCTCGTTTCTTTTAAGACGCCTTTATATTAAATTAAACCTAATTAAATACAACGTTTTATCATTTTTTTGTTTATTCTTACTAGTGCAGCTTACACTTGCCTTGACGTTTCCATTAGTGTAAGCAATTTTGAGGTTGACAAATCTTTTTTTTTCTTTTTTTTACTAATGAGAACAAGCTAGACATGACTTCTTTCATATTCCCTAAAGAGTTATAATAAATAGTCAATTTTTTTTGCTCTAATCCCGACCGGAATTGGAAGAGAATACATGAACTTAAATTTCAGAATTTTTTTATCCTCCGAAAATTTGAAAAAGTATACGATTAACTTAACTAGCTGGAAAGGAGATTTATGTAATCTATTTTGATTTTTGGTATGATGAAGATATACACAAAATGTCCAAAACTCATTGATCTTTTTAAAAAATAACTCATAAAATTTTAAGAATTTGTCTTTTTTAACATGAATTAATTGCACAGTAATAGAGTTCTAGGGTAGTAGCCCTAGCATCTCCTTTCACTCAGGAAATGTCCTTCTCATCTCTCTCTCTCTCTTTCCTCACACTCACACATACATGCACACACACAAACACAAACACTCTCTGGTTTAATTAAGCCCCTTAAACCCACATGACCACCTCTATCCTTTTAAGGTCACGAGACCCACTTTGTTGATTTAGTTTCCACACTCAGAGAGAGAGAGGGAGAGAGAGATGGGAGGGTTTGTGGCAGATAAACTGATAGAAAACTTTCGAACCTCTCTTCTTTAACTTTTACTACTCTCTACGTTTTTATCTTCCTTTTGTGGTGCAGCCTCCAACTGAAAGTCTTCTAATTTATATTCTCAATTATTATAGCTCTTCGGGAGAAGTCTTATCTCACGCCAATCTCTCATTTTCCCACTATGTAATATGCCCCACAAAACTCAAAACCACTTTCTTAATTATATCTTCTAATTTCCTAATCTTTAAATTCACACTTTCTTTATTGAACTTTTTTTTGGCAGGAGGCACGAGGAGAATTACTTAGACCTCAACAATCTTCCAGATGAATTTTCCAAAGATGGCAATAAGCAAGCCCTCGAGGAAGGTTCTTCTTCCTCTGGTATGCATACCATGAAAAACCCTAATTCTATATATACACATGAAACATACCATGAATCTTTAACGTTATTTTGTTATACTAGTATTAGTTCGTATAATTGTAAAGGTTATACATTATACTGATAATTTGATGGTTTTTGATTGTTGTTGGTATTTAGGTCAAAGGAAGAAGAAAGGTAGTAAAGAAGGGAAAGATGAGAGTGGGAAGGTGTACGAATGTCGATTTTGTTCACTCAAGTTCTGCAAATCCCAAGCTCTTGGTGGCCACATGAATCGCCACCGACAAGGTATGACCATTTATATACACATATAGTCTCTCCTTCAACCTCTTTTTAACTTTCATATTCACACTTTTTAGTTCGTGTAAATAAACCCAAATTTTCAAAAAAAAAATGTTTGTCTTTGATAAATGATTGATGTCACATCCATGCTTTGACTACAACTAAACACGAGTAGATATGTAACTAATTCCATTTAAGACTAAAATTAATTTGATGTCCTTTTGGTTCTATAAACTTAAAGAGAGGGAGACCGAGACATTAAATCAAGCTCGTCAATTGGTCTACCGTAACGATACCTTAACCCCACCTGGAATTTCACCTTTTGGGTACTCTCTCTTCCTCTTAAAACTTTATATTATATACTAAAGTTACTAAATATGCTTATTATCATATGATTGAGGTTAATGATATATAATTTGAGTTATTGGCAGCTATCATACCGCAGATCCAACAATGTACCGGTCGGTTTACTCATCACCAATGCTATACCCGGGTACCTCCTCAACAAACATGGTTCCGCCACCACCGATGCCACCGCCGCCGCCACCACCACCGTATCCATACTCTTCAAACCAGTACTCTCCTCACAATCACATGAACGACTACTACTTAACCCAATCTTTTCGAGGCAGTAGAAGCATCTCTCCAAACCCTAACCTCCCCACTACGACCGTTAACTACATGCCCGATGGTCCCGTGGAAGCGAGCTACACTTGCGTTGGTGCACCCATTGGTCAGACCGGTTTCCCTAGCCGTGGCTCCGCAACCGTCCGTGCACCGCTCGAATCGCCACAAAGTCGTGATGGTGACGCTTCACGGCACTCTCTTCGGTTTCCCATCAATCGGTTTCAAGATCATCACTCGCTCTGAATTCTAATAGATTTCTTCTTCTGCTTTTCTTTTATTTTCTTTTACTTTTTGAGGTGTTTTCTTGTTATCTTTGTTTTGTATTTTTGTTAAGTCTTCGTCAAAATAGGGATCTTGAATTGTCTAAACGCCGTGGATCCTACATATGTGTCATTATCAGAATGACTCGTTTATTGTTTTTTATTGTTTTAGTCGTATTTAAGTTAAAATAACGAGTTAAGAACTAATTAATGTCGACAAGAATTTGTGTTGTGCTCGATTTTAGTGCGGAATAAATACAAAATATAAAAATTATCGTACTGAATCGCAGATGCAAAATGATGTTAAATCAATTCATTTAAGAGAAAAGTTAACTAGTTAGAAGATGAGAGGGACCATCATAGTCATAGATGTGTACTATTGGATATAAATTTAAAGGCGAACGTTTAACAAAGTTTCCATTTATGGATACACAATGGAAGTGATTACAATAAGCAAAAAATAAAGCTTTTGCTCTATTATATTATAGAGGACAGAGAAACCGGACATGGGTCAGAGAGAAAGAGAGAGAAAGAGAGTCTTGATAATATATGATACAATGTGTAGTGAGATTGGAACAGCCTTTATCTGAGCTCATCTACAACTCTCAGCTACTTTGGCCTGAAGCTAGCTGTGAAGATTGGGGATTGGAGGGAATTGATTTATGGGTTTTTGGTAGTTGGTTTGTTCAAAATCAAATTAAAAAGGATGTTTCAAATATGTACAACATTTTATTCATTATATATAAAGTTGTAAAAGTGTAAGGAAAATGTAACTAGATCGAGATGGAGACCGTTAGATGCCAGCTGAATTCCCATAACTAGTAAAAGTTCCTCTTTGCATTTTCAGCTCCACTCTAGTTTCTATCAACTATTACTTCCATTTTCTTTATTAAAAAGAAAAACAAAATCTCTTTATTAAAAAAAAAAACATCCTATAAAAAATTAACTCGACTCGTGGTTTTTTGGTTATAAAATTAAAGCTTCATTCCTGCATATATAGACTGACCAACATTTACGCCCGGCCCCGTTGCATGACAAAAAATTATTTGTTATCCATAATTAGCTAGTATATTTATTACTCGAATATTTGATTTATTAGCTAGTATATTTAGTACTATTTTGATTTAAATATTTAATAACATAAAACGTAAAGTAAATTTTGTTTTTTTGTCTACATTGTGATGGTTTTACTAAAAGAAGGGATCTTATGCAAACTCTGAAGTATGAGCAAACTGAGGTTTTGACAAAAATAAAAATAATAGAATAGACAAGTGATGATTTCTTGAAATTAAATTAACGACTATCAATAAGAAATGCATGTTTAGCTGAGACATTTTATATGTGGTCAGGGTGCTATATATATGCTTATGGCCTCGAGCATACATCTATCATTTCTTCTAATTTGTTCTGACCCTAAATTATTACTATAAAGAGAAATTTTATATACATATAGATAGGTGGGCGAATATCTCTAACTTGATCTGCATTGATATATATACATAACATGTTTCTATTGGTTTTATGATGTCATGGGTTTAGCTAGCATTGTTTTATCGTACGGGCACTGGCCTATTTGAAGAAGCATATGTAATGTAAGTAATCGAAACGACAGAGATGGGTGGATCTTTACGTCCGTAGCAACGTGTGCTGGATAAGACTCACTGTTTACGTATATCCATATATATATATATACTACACGTAAATCTTTTAGTAATGGGGTCATTATATATTTATTTAGTGTAGTTTACCATGTGGATTCAAATTACACGATCATCAGATTGTTTTCTGAATTATGACTTATGATTCATGATCAGGTGCAAAAAGTGCAGTTTTGAAAGTTTTCTGTTTAATCAAGTTTTTCTAACTTATTTCATTACATCACACTCCATTTTGCATTTCTCTGGCATTTTTCATGCTTCGGGTGTGACAAATATGTGACCAACATTAAGATTTTTACTTTCTCATTGATTCTATTATTCTATATCAAAACATATTTACAAAGATAAAGTAATAAAATTGGATGTGATTTTAGATGGAAGGATCACATTAATCAGCCCCCAATTTTAAATATTTGTCTCGCTATATATAGTTAACTCAAACCGGTATATCAGTAGCCCGACCTGATTGGACATTTTTCTTATGTAGCTTCGGCCAATCCTACTTATGAATTTATTTTATTAATATTATCGTTTGTTTTATGATTTTATTCTCTCGGGTGATGTCAACTCAAAAGTATGTTGACCAAATAATCTTAATTGATATTAATATTGGACGAAAGAGCCGTAAATAATTCCATGGCAGAGCCGTATAACAAGGCACCTATTACACTTTTAGGTTATATTGTTGAAATGCTTGAGACTTTGAGTGCAGATTGAAATATAAGATTTGAACTGATATATATAAAAGGTTAATTTTTTCACTATCTTAACTATTTTAGTCACAAATTTGCCAACAACTACAATAGCTACGAATCTGGCCATTACTAGCAATGCAAATAACCCCCCCCCCCCAAGTGGTTACATTGGTTAATCATGCCGATTTTATCTACAAAATATCCATGGAAAAAGCTTAAAATAACCCCCAAGAGCTTATAATTAATGGATAAATTCAGATGTCATGTCACATTATTAACTCACATTTTATTTGGTTTTATACAAAAAAAATTATTTTTTACATAAATCATTTGAAGGAAATTTATTTAAAACGAAATCTATTCCATAAAAGAATAGATATATAAAAAAATAAATCCGGTTTGAAATTGTGCATCTGATGAAATTGTTGACGATTTAAACTCTTGTTTTCAGTTTTGCACACGGTCACAAAGTATGAACTTAGAGATTTGTTGTGTCCGTGTGTGAAGTATAAGAATATAAAGGTTTGAGATGAAAATATCAAATTTAAAAGTTCAATATTCATTATTTGTATTAGTTTATGATTAACTAGTTAGTTGAAAAAATTTTTAAGTAGCAAATTCCGTTTCCAATGTATAAAGGTTAAGTTTAGGCACTTTCATGCCACCTTTACGGAAACAATTATCGTTTTTACGAGACGGTGACCTTTTTCTTTAGAATTCCGTAAACCATCTCGTGCGGTATTTTGATCCAAATTTTGCAGCTAACATCTAGAAGAGATCAACGGTGAACTTTTATATTGTCTATGTTGTACCTATGAATCCGTAAGATGATTTGCTCAACATCGCGTATTACTTTGATGCTTCGGACGTTTTCAATATTGTTATTTCCAAATCTTTAAGCATTTAATTTATACGATGACCCCAAAAAAAACTATTTAATTTATCTATTAGTACTTTTTCTTTAACTTATAATGAGAGTGTATATTATACTAGATTGTATAAATTCTACCTCTTGTTGGAGAGGATTTAATATCTAGGATTCCAACCCTGTTTTTCTAAGGCTAGGCTAAACAAGGGATTCAAACCTAATTATTAGCATTCTTAAGATGTGATATATTTGAATATCACAATCCTCAAGGCACAGCCTAACACATTGTTGTATTGATTAGTTGGATTATAGGATCGTCTCATAAAATCTCGTAATGTTTATCTGGTTATAACAAAAAAGTTTAGTATTATCAAAACTCAAGTAAAAAAAGTACAAAAAATAAATCGGTGATTACACAAAAAGAAAAAAAAGAAATGGTTCTGTGATACTATAATAAACATATCAATGAAAAAAGAAGAAGATAAAGAGCTTAACATTAAAAACCAAAAAAAAATAATAGAAAGATAAAAAAACTAGAAGCACGAACAAAAGATGTGAACAAGTCACGGTTAAGACTAAGAAAAAAGAGAGAGAGAAAGCAATGTGAAGACAAACTTTAACTAATTACAAATCTTTGGCATCGCTAGAAGCCAACATCACACACGCAGGGACAGATCCGTCAAGCAAAAACGTTTTCGTCCCGTACCTTTCTTCCGATTTATCTCGGGATTCTACGTCCGTAATCTATCACATCTACATGTATAGATAAATACATACGCACATGTGCAATACGTATAGATAAATACACAATATATGTAAAGAAGTAGGTATGATATGTACCTAGTGTGGCTAAGACAGATAGGCTCAGAACTACACTAAAAATGTTGTAGCTAACTGTTAAATAGCAATCAATCTACACTGCCATCGATTCAAACACTCTGGACCGTCGTGCAGTCCAAGATCACAGAAGAATGTTTAAAGTTGCTGCCTTAATATTTGTTTTCTCATATGCATGCATGCTCTTTTCTCTTTTATCTATTCTTTATTCGTTTGTTTACTTATTCAGTTTTTACACCCAAAAAAAAAAAAAAAACTTTATTCATTCATATTGTATTCTTGTTTCTTATGTTTAATTCATTTATGTCTATCTATTTACTTAATTAATTATGAAAATCTCTAGTCGAAACTTGTGTGGTCACGTGGGACTTGATCTTAACTGGAGTTTTAGTTGACAATTCACAATATCAAATATTTTACCCCATTCAATATTTTATTCATAAATATCTTTGAGTTAATGTTCAAAATTTAAAAAAGACCGACTTGTTGTTATCATTGTGAGTGAAAATATTATTTTTGTAACTCGAAATTTTGTTTCTTTCTGCTTCTACTTAAGCTAGGACTAGAAGTCTAGTAGGAGCTAGGTTGTGTGAGTGTATATGTATACGTCTTCGTCAAACCGTACTAGATATGCATGCTTTCGCTACAAGTGATAAATTAGTTTTATGTTGATTTTGGAAGTATCGAAAATTTAGAATCAATCGTAATGCCATTTGTTTAATCTTGAATTACCAGAATAAACCAAAATTTATAAGCTTATTTATAAATTTTGAAAAAATAAAACCCAAAAAAAGCAAAAAACATTTGAAAACCTAATGCTAATTAAAACAGAAGAACTACTAAAATCCATATTTTTCCTAAATTTATGTTTGCTTCCGCTTAATTTTATGTTACTTACCTATACGTATGTAAAACAAAAATAATATAAAGTAATGAGGGGTATATATATATTTATATGAATAATATCAGCTGCAGTAAGAAATTATGATGAAAATAATATAAAGTTATTTACCTCTATACCTATGAATTATGATGAAAATAGGAAAGAAGAAATTTCCTTTTTCATATATGAAGATCTGAAACAGTTATTATAATAGACCTATGCTAGCTAGCCTTGCCGCATGCAACCATGCTAGTCTATTTACCATTAATTAGCCTCATTGGTTTTATTCTCTCTCATTTGTTTTCTTCTGAACCACACGGAAGAAGAACTCTTATATAGCAACACAATGCCATAAATAGATGAAATTAAATATTAAAGTTTTATCAGACATCAAGTTCAGCATTTTGATTGTCTTAGTTCTTAAGTTCGATCGAATAAGATATGTATTATTCATACGTATAGGTAAATACCATTTTAACAATAATTCATACAACCAAGAAAGTAAAAATATCAAACTATATAAAATTAGGTTCATATATGTAAATTTAATATGATTCATTTTGGATCAATTAATGATACAAAATCAGAATACTCAAACTTTTTTTCATTATGATAAAGTGTATGTCCCATTTTTTATTAATTTTTCAAAAATGCCAAAAATACTTTTATGGGAGTGGAAGATGGCCCAAAAGCCTCAAATGATGTAGGGGTATTAATCATTGTCGGCCTTATCAACTTGTTAAGGCCCTAGTTGAAGAAAAAAACATTACTAAGGGCCTCAAATTTCGGAAGCCCATTAGAATGGGCTTTATCTCTATTTATTAAGAAAGTTTCATTTTTCCTTTGTGGACAAACAAATAAGAGGGAAAGCCAACTTATCAAAAAGCCCACAAGATCCTAATTTTTCCTTCTTTCTTTCTTTCTTTCTTTCTTTTGTTGGACTTTGAAATTTATTACTCAAAAAAATAAAAATTACAATGAATTGGAATGAAACTAAAAGAAGATATGAAAGAAAAACTACAGCTGTTAACACAAAACAGAGGAAAATCCAATTTGCATTTGCATTTTTCTTATTACTATCTTTGTAAACAATATTCTGTATTTGCCACAACATTTTAGATATTTCAAAATTTTACTATTTCCATGAATTTGCACTTTCTTTCTCTACCCCCACTTCATTTAACACATTAAAGGTAAAAACCCAAAAAAGATGCATGCAACAAGAAATTTTAATACACATATTTTAATTTTTATCATTCCACATTTCATGTTCCATCGTCAAAGTAACTCTCTTTTATATCATTATTATTCCACTACTTCTCCTCTACCAACTCATCTTTCTCTTTCTCTCAATTTGCCATGTCTTACACTAAGAACCAAACCAAGATCGATCTCTATCCAGAGAAGGAGAAATACAGTAAAAAAAAAGAAACCCTCAAATTAACAATCCTCACTCTTCTTCTCTTCTTCTCAATTTGTCTCCTCTTCTCAATCCTCAATTTCCCCTTCACGTCTCCACCTCAAACGACGTCGTTTACAACCTCACTCCCCCCCACGTGCCACCACAACTTCACCGTCTACGTCTACGATCTTCCCAAAGAGTTCAACATCAACGTCCTCCACAACTGTCGACACTTGAACATCTACACCAACATGTGCCCTCACGTGACCAACAACGGTCTCGGTCAGCCTCTCCACCGCAGCGGAAGAACGTCGTGGTTCGCTACACACCAGTTCATAGCCGAGATGATCTTCCACGCACGTGTGGAAAACCATCCGTGCCGGACTTGGGAGTCACACAATGCTGACATCTTCTACGTTCCTTTCTACGGTGGTCTCTACGCTTCAAGCGTCTTCCGAGAGCAAAACCTAACAAAGCGCGACGAGCTAGCCGTTAGATTAGTTGACTTTGTTAGTAGTCAACGATGGTGGAAGAGAAGCAACGGCCGTGATCATTTCTTGGCTTTGGGAAGAACAGCTTGGGATTTCATGCGATCCAAGTCCGACACTGAAGACTTTGGAGCAAACAAGCTCATGCAAATCCCACGTGTCAAAAACATGTCGGTGCTGACCGTGGAGAGGCAACCGTGGAAAGGTCATAACCACTTTGGTATACCGTATCCTTCTTATTTTCATCCGTACACGTCAGCAGAGATGATGACGTGGCTAAATAAGATGAGACGAGTTAAGAGACCAAACTTGTTTAGCTTTGTCGGTGGGCAAAGAAAGGGGTTGGAGAAAGCTGCCATTAGAGACGGGCTGATCAAGCAATGCGCTGAGTCAAGCCATTGTGAGATTCTCAAATGTGAAAATGGAGGGTCCAGGTTTTTTTTTTCTTTTTTCACTTTAAGAATTTAACAATTTCGTTTTGGCATTTTAAATATTATTTATTACACTCCACCACAATTTTTTTTAATTGGAGGGGTCCATAATCATCGACGTTATTTAATTTTTTTATTGACAACAACTGTCACATTTTGTCTACTTTATTACATTACATTGTCATTGGTTAACTCTTTCAACTTATTTGACTAGGGGCACTAACAATTGTTCAACTATATTTTAAGCTTATGAAATAATAATTCAACTAGGATGATTAATTACATGTGCAACTACAGTCCAAGTGTCTTGTGTATCCATTTTCTTTTTTGTCATGTTATTGATTCGAGTCACACATCTAACTACGAAACTTAATTACTAATTTGGTCAATGTAGGTGCCACGACCCGATGACGGTATTAGGAGTAATGGCTCGGTCACGGTTTTGCCTACAAGCACCAGGGGACTCGTTCACACGTCGGTCAACATTTGATGCAATATTAGCCGGATGCATACCGGTCTTTTTTTCACCTCATACCATGTATACACAGTACATGTGGTATCTTCCGGATGACAAAAGAAGTTACTCAGTGTTCATGGACGAAAAGAACAGCTCTCAAATAGAGCATGAGCTCTCGAAGATCTCGGAGAGTGAGGTGGTTCTAATGAGGGAAACAGTCATTGATTTGATCCCGAGATTGACTTATGCGCACCCAAACGCTACTAACTATGATTTGCTAGATGCGGTTGATGTAGCGTTAGTGGCACTAGCTAAGCAAGCAAGGAGTAAAGTTGTGTATTCATTGTAAGCAAGCCCTACATTTTTTTTTTTGGATAATGTAACTAATCACAAAGACTCAAAAATTGAATAAGACTGAGGATAAAATAGGCATGCCGATATATAATCTCGCTTTACTTGGGACCGAAGTGAGCATAGAGCCAAGTAACTATGTCCTTGTCTCGGCTGATTGTGAAGGAAATTGCTCAATGTGGGATCGGTGACTCTATCTACGGTTTCATGAAGTATCATGTAATTAATAACAATGAAACTTGCAACTTAGACAAATGAAAGTTATAGATAAGCGCTTGTCTGTGATTTAAGAAGTTTCCAATGTTATGCATTTGATTCTACAACTTGCATCTCAATGTCGATCAAGAACTTTAAGTAGATGTAAAACGTTAGTAAACATACTTGCAGTAAAGAATTTGAGATTGCAAAATCAGATGGGGAATACGAAGTAGCATACAGAAATAGCCCATGACTATTTTATAGGGCCCAAGCCCGATATAGTTGAAGCTCAAATTATCTCAGAGGTTCCACTAGAGAATATAAATTAATCTTCTATTTGACCGATCATACAATTATGTATATGAACTCGGAACACAAATGCTCGAATTACACAAATTTATATGTTCAAATTTACCCGAACTCAATAATTATGTCTATTATTACTATGTAAAACTGGTTGGGAATAGCAGTGTCGTAGAAATCTATAAATTATAATTAATCAACATTTTGCAAGAATGTTTTATTACTAGTGTCATTTGCTTGTTTTAGAAAATTATAAATTTTAAACTAATATTTTACACAAATACTGTAAAATGAAAAGTGAAAAGTAGTTGTAAGAATTGTGATGTTGAGTTTGATAAATTCTAACTCCATGTAATTTTCAGATATGTATCATTATCAGCCAATTCATAAATTTATATGTGATTTTATAAATGCGTATAGTTTTGACCAAAAATAAAGAATTATGATAAGATGGTGTTTAGTTTTGAGTTGAACATATAATTAAATAGGGAAATTATTAATTAGACTACGCTGTACTTTTGTTTGGGTCTCAATACGGTTTTTGTTTAGGGACACGCGTGTGTGGAGAAGCAGAGCATGACAGCATGTGGATGCTCAAATTGCAGGAAAGATTAATTCTTTGTTTTTTATAAACTACATTTAAATTAATATATTTACACAATTTCATGGACATCATCATAATGTTGTGTTTCCCTTCTAAACTTTTGAAGAATGCAATTTGTTTTTACTATCATTTTTTATGTTTTTTTTGATCTTTTGGTTAGACCATCTTTAATGTATTCCTCTATTTTTTATTTTAAAATAAAATAACTCTAAAATAGAGTAGATATTCTCTTTAATGTTTTATTCTATTTATAAAAAAAATATAGAAGAAAAAAGAGAATTACTCTATATATAGAATAATTCTATCATTTATTATATTTTAAAGTAAAATATAGAGTGAGATTAGAGCAAATATTACTCTATAATAAAATTTAGATAAAAAAATAGAGTGTGATTGGAGATGCCATAAACCTAGTTCTCATCTTTAATACATTACGAGACCCGACAACATATTGTTCCATATAACTTAATAGTTGTCCTATATAGATGGTAGTATGGTACTATACATTATATCTATATTGAAGCAGCTTGTCGTATGTAGATGGTACTATAGCTTATATCTATTTTGAAGAAGCTTGTCGTCTATATATTTCAGCGTGCAACAAAGTTTGGTAGAGTTCCAAAAAAATAGTCGTTATTGTTTTGGTGACATTGCTAGTGGTGATGCTATTTTCAATAATCTAGAATTGGATTATGTTTTTTGACGAAGCTCTTACCACTTACGGTCAACCTTAACATGGTCTCATATAGTTAAATGTATATCATGTATTAGACTCAAATCTTATTTGATGTCGAATTGTGAGGTTAATTAAGTTTAATTAGGAGGGGTTCGGGTTTTAGACCTTAATCCCTTCATGACCCAAAAACAGTTTTTGCTAATATCTAATAATATGCTATAAAGTATCTTTCTCACTGAAAATCCAATTCATGCGTAACCACTAGTCCAAAGCAATCGGTGGTAAATATAAGATTCAAATTGATAAAAAAATTTAAACTTTGAAAAATATAATATTTTTCTATTTAGACCAGTTTTGTTTCTATATTGTTTCTATAATATCTATATTACATGGATGTTCAAGTCGTTGAATACGAAACCGATAAACCTTTGTCAAAATTAAAGTCACCTATTTTCTTTTCCTTTTTTGACTTCGAAATTAAAGTCAGCTTAATACTAATCTGTTTAAATAATTCGATTTATTTATCAGATAGCTGACTATTTAAATGAGCAATATTGCAATGATTATTCTACAAGTTCAGTTCGAGCAGTACACTTTTTTGGACGCATAATGTTTAACTATATATTATTATCTTTTACTTATTATATCAAACGAAGTTAAGGACTTTATATAATCTATATTTTCCATAAGAGACAAATCTACGACAGTACTTAATCATGATTAGAGCCACAGGTTAACATTAATTAGATACAGATACAATACAGGTCCGGATAATGAATGCACCGTTGAGTTGTGCCGAAAGCCAAGTGGTGACTTTTGTCTAATTTTTCTTTGTCATTCATCTCAAAGTATTTCTCAAGTTTTCTAATAGGGGATATGCTTTCTAATAATTAATTTATCACTATTTCTACCATATGACTGACTCTATCTGCGTGCTGATGAATTATATAATTGAATCAAATGTGAAGGAAAATGACTCTCTTCTATTATTTTGAACCATGTTGAGAATATCTCGTATTTTGCTCTATCATGATTTTAACTAAAATTTTAATATTCGAAGTTCAAGATGAAATATATATATATATATATATATATACCATAACCTAACAGAGTAACGGTGGAAGAATTTCGAAAAACATAATTATCCAATATCCATATCTTAATACATTATACATTGAAATCATGAAGTTTTTTATACGTACGCATATATAGTACGTATGTCCTTTAATCTATGTACTATTGTTTTTAACAAAATAATTGACATCTAAGATCACTAATATATGCCCGTGTGGATTTAGCCACGCATGTGTGCAATAAGAATTTCAAATTAACAAGTTTGCCAAGCTCGTTGTCTCCCAAGTTTGCTGTCCAAGCTCTAGCAGCTGAGGTTTCTATTGCGTGGTGGTGGTGCTAGCGGGCGCTTTCGTGGTCTCGGGAGTCCTCAGTTCCCGATGATGCTTCTTTATGTAGGGTCCGAGTGTTCCTGTTTGCAGGTTCTTTGGTGGTTTTTCTTAGCAGAAGCTTTGGGACGATTGAACTAAGGTTATGAGGACTAGCCTTGGATCTCCAGGTTCTCATGGACTCTTTGATGAGAGCTGGTTTTGCATCTACATCTGGACCTCGTGACTGCGGGTTCTGTCTGCTGTGTGCTTTCCTCCTCCTAGTAGTCACTTTTTTTGTGAGTTCTTGTTCGGTTTCCATGCTTGATTGCTTGTTAGGTTATAGTTTGTAGCTATGATAGAGGGTTCTCCCTCCTATTTGTTTTCTTTGCTTTTGTGTCGGGGTGTTCAACCCGGTTCTTGTTGTTGGTTAAGACACTTTATAATCCCCTATCGTAACTTCCGCTATCAATACAAAACCGGAAATTATATATAAAAAAAAAGAATTTCAAATTAACTCATGTCGATATTCAACCACAAATTAATTAATCTCATATATGGATGTGTGTTTCGCAGTGTATATATATTTATTTAAATATTAACCGATAAAAAGTATCATTTTATCTAAAGAGTGTGATTTTTATATCTTGTTAGCAGTGGCTATGATTTAAATAGCTCAAATGCATCTGTGTATATCTAAATTACGTATACATTTGAATTGGTTGACATAAAGAAGACCCAATTTGGACCATTATTTCATATAATTTATAAACTAGAAACATTTTGAATCTTAGTTAGTTGTATTTAGTGTCGGTATATATTATAATAATGGATGATAATGTGGATGAAAGGGAAATTTTTAGTTAGTTAAATATATGGATAAGAAAACCTGATTAGCGTTAACAACTATTATAATTTCTCGTATTGGATTAGAGAAGCCGTTGACTTTGCAGAAATATTGGTTTACAGTTTATAAAATACTCCAAAATATTATATATTTAATAGTTAATCCACAAGGAGTAGCTAGCTAGACGATGGTATAGCATACGTCAACATCATAAGCCTATACGACCGAACGAAAGGAACCAACTCGGTTCAACGTAAGCACGTATAGATTATTCCTATCGGCTACGTATTTCTTGCATACAATAAGCTTTAATAACGTGTAAGTGTAGTACGTTCGTATTTATCAAGAAAAAAAAATGTGTTGTACGTACGAGGAATACAACAACATGCAGTTCATGTGATCTTTGTTAACGTAATAGTTTTTTTATGAGGTATATTTCGCAATTGACATATGGTATTAATTATGGTAAATGTCATTGATTATCTGAATAGTAAATACAAAGTTTGCCTTCTTTGAGTTATCTCCTACATTTAGATATATACCAGAGAGATATTGAAAACTTCAAATTACACATGATAAAGCTAGAAAGTTTCGAGGTCGTTCATAATCTGTATTCTCTGTGTCCAAATGTTGTTTATTTCGTTAAACTCAACACTTCAGTTTAGATAAATACTACTACATATAAAAGCGTAACCAATTAATCCCCGATTTTGCTATACCAAACAGAATTTTCAGTCATAGACATTAAAAATACTACCAAATAAGTAAATAAGCTCCAACGAATGCAATTTTAAACGTGTTGTTATCTTTGGGAAAAAAGGAACTATACACCAATGAAGAAAAATAAAGTATGACATGTTTAAAAATCCGTTAAAAAAACAATGAAACATACGAACTTGAGATATACTATTCTTCGGTTTAGAGAATAAAAAAAAGGAATTTGCTTGTAAGTTAATTTACTCATATGAAAATATAGGTGTAGAGTTTTAACAAATGGGAAACACAATTAAGAGTTTGTTAAGAAGCATGTGATGTTGTAATTCTCTAAAATCGTAATGCCCAATAAATCTTCCCACGCGTCTCTCTTTTGCCACACCTTTCACTTGTTTTCCTCCCATTTCTCCCTATACACTTCCCTAGTTACCGACACGTGGCATAAACATGTCATCTACGTTTTAAAACCCAAGTTATTCCATTTTTTTGTCATTTGATGATCTATCTATTTTTCTCAATTAAAATACCTTCACCTCGTCCTTCTTCCTATTTTCAATGATAATACACATTAGTGTGTCCAAAAAAAAAAAAAAATGATGCAAACACATTCGAAGCCCAAAACAAAACAAAAACACATTTGTTATTCCCTTTTTTAAAAATGTCAGAAAAAACAAATTAAACCTTAAGTACTAAAAGGTAGTCTCTATATATATACCTGAAAATAGTGATAGTTTTTTTTTTTTTTTTCTAGGTTCTTCTATTCACGTCTATAAACAAATGCTACTCCAATAAAAACTTATTAATCATACAACTATTTTATTTATAACAATTTTTAACTCAAAATTTCATGATTTATATTTCTCCTCTAAAACCCTCTTCCAAACCCAGAAAAACAAAAAGTAGTGACGCATTACAGGTCAGCCACATCTCCATTGAAGTGAAGCTTTTTAGCCCAAAAGAGAGAGAGAGATTGTAGTGTGAAGCATCGTTTCAAAAAACATAACCAACACAAAAAAAAAACGTACAAAACACAAAATTTTTGTCTCTTTCCGTATTGTTATACTAATGACAGAACTCAACTTCCTCCTCCTCCCAATAATCTCCGATCGCCTCACGACAACGTCACCGTCATTTTCATCACATTCTTCTTCTTCTTCTCTTCTCTCTTTCACAAATCAAAGACGAAGACAACAACAACACCAACACCAACCTGTATCTATACGCATGGAGCAGTACTCAAGGTCACGAAATCGAAAAGACAAAGTCGTTGTCATTTTAGGAGCCACCGGCGCCGGAAAATCAAGACTTTCCGTCGATCTCGCTACTCGTTTCCCTTCAGAGATCATAAACTCCGATAAAATCCAAGTTTACGATGGATTAGAGATCACAACGAATCAGATAACATTACCGGAGCGACGCGGCGTTCCTCATCACCTTCTCGGTCAGATTAATCCCGACGACGGCGAGCTAACCGCCGAAGAGTTTCGCTCCGTCGCTTCAAATGTGGTTTCGGAGATAACTTGTCGAGAAAAGCTTCCGATAATCGCCGGTGGATCTAACTCATTCGTTCACGCACTCTTAGCTGAAAGATTCGACCCAAAGATCGATCCTTTTGGTTCCGGGTCGGGTTTAATCAGCCCTGATTTGCGTTACGAGTGTTGTATCATTTGGGTCGATGTATCGGAGACTGTACTTTACGATTACCTTGTGAAAAGAGTCGACGAAATGATGGATTCAGGTATGTTGGAAGAGCTAGCTGAATTTTACGACCCGGTTAAATCCGGTTTAAACCGGTTTGGGATTCGGAAGGCTATAGGAGTACCGGAGTTTGACGGTTACTTCAAAGCGTACCCACCGGAGAGTCCGAAAAAATGGGATAGGTTAAGAAAAGCGGCGTACGATAAGGCGGTGGAGGATATCAAAGAGAACACGTGGACGTTAGCGAAAAGACAAGTGAGGAAGATTGAGAAGCTAAAAAACGCCGGTTGGGAAATCAACAGAGTTGATGCAACGGCGTCGTTTAGAGCGGTGATGAGTTCATCGGAGAAGTGGAGAGAGATTTGGGAAGAACAAGTGTTGGAGCCAAGCGTAAAGATTGTGAAGCGGCTGTTGGTGGAAGATTAGGTTTTTTTTTTTTTTTTTGGTTTCCAGCCATTTTCCAGCTCATTTTTGGGAAAACTATTTTTTGAATTTAATAAAAAAAGGTGACATTTTTTTTTTTTGTTGGGTTATTTTTTTACAAAAAAAAACATATAATACATGATATTTTCTAAAACTTCGATATCCGGATTTATGCATCAACATTTCGTGTAATGTTTATTGACAACAAATTTAAACGTAATTGACTACTAAATGTTGCTAATCGTATGTGCTGATTTTTAGTAGGTGTTTCGGTCGATGGACTGCAAAATCTATCACTAATAATTTGAACAGTCGAATGGTGAAGGTGGAAGATATCTTAAAACATATTTGAAGTTAAAAACAACTTAAGTTTCTTCCAATCTAAAATATTTTTGAATACTGATAATTAATGGATGTATAGAACGATTCTGAGAGTAACACGATAACAAAAGCATTTTGGGATAGATTGAAACAATTCATGATTCATGTATTATGCGACAGATCAATCACTGTGCATTAAAAATGGCAAATTATTATGTTCATTAAGGAAGATCATAGATAGATAAATAAAATTATGCTGGAGAGAATTCTACTAATTATGTACTAACACTACAAGAAATCTACCGCAAAACCGACGGCATTTCCGACGGAATTAATATCCGTCGGAAAAAACCGACGGATTTCTGACGGAATTAACAATTTTAATATCTGTCGGAAATCCGTCGGTTTTTTCCGACGGATTCCAATCCGTCGGTTTCTGTCAAAAATCCGTTGGTTTTTTGTCGGTAATTTTTGACGGATTCCGTCGGATTACCTATCCGTCAGAAAATTTGAACGTTAATATAGCCATTGTTATAGCCGTTATTATATCCGTTAAATTCCAACGGATTTCCGACGGTAAGCGTTATTATATATATGTTACCATACTTCTCCATTCAACCACAACAACAAAATTCTTTGTAAGTTTTCTTCAAAATACGTGTAGAGAGAGATGTCATCTTCTAGAGATTTAAGATCGTGGATAGATGAAGAAATGTTTGATCCGGAGTCGAAGTTATTAAATGATGGTTATGCACGAGGTATATGCGAGTTCATGGCCGTTGCTGGAAATCAACCGCGAGTGAAAACAAGTGGTAAGATGAAATGTCCATGTTCAATATGTCGTAATTCTCGTAATGTTAAGATAGAATTAGTATGGCATCACTTGTATAGCAATGGATTTATGCCGGGTTACAAGATTTGATATCTACATGGAGAAAGAAATTTTGAATATGGTAGTAGAGATGAACCCTATGTTGCGGATAAGCTTAGGCGAACATAGAACGGAAGTAGATTTTGGTGTTGGTACCGTTGAGATGGTGAATGATGTGTTTAGAGAAAATTTGTCATCGAATCGTAATAGATGAGGATAGGGTTGGAGAACGACATGTCGAAGCTAGAAGATTTTTTGATATGTTAGGCGCATGAAGCAACCATTATATGATGGGTGTAGAGATGGTCATTCACCTTTATCATCTGCTAGTAGAATAATGACCATTAATACGGACTTCAATTTGGCAGAGGAATGTGTTGATGCGATTGCAGATATGGTCAAAGATCTTTTGCCTGAAGATAATCTTGCACCTGCATCATACTACGAGGTACAGAAACTTGTAGGTGGTCTTGGTTTGCCGTATCAAGTAATAGATGTGTGCATCGACAATTGTATGATATATTGGAGAGAAGATGAAGATAAGAGAAGTTGTCGATTTTATCGTAAACCACGGTTTCAGGATACTAGTGGGAGAGTTCCAATTCCATTTAAACGTATGTGGTACTTACCGTTGACTTCGAGGTTGAAGAGGTTATATTAATCTGAGCGCACGGCAGAGCAAATGAGATGGCATGCAGAACATCGTCAAGATGGAGAGATTACACATCCGTCGGACGCTAAAGCGTGAAAATATTTTCAATTCATGTATCCGGATATTGCGTTTGAGAGAAGAAATGTGTACCTCGGGTTATGTACAGATGGTTTCAACCCATTTGGAAAACATGGAAGGTAGTATTCGTTGTGGCCCGTAATCGTAACACCGTACAATTTGCCCCTGGTATGTGCATGCGTCGAGAGTTTTTATTTCTCTCCGTTCTTGTTCCCGGCCCTGAGCATCCAAAGAGATCACTAGATGTATTCCTTCAGCCATTGATCTATGAGTTACAAATGCTATGGAGTCACGGTGCTGAAGTGTTTGATGTTTCGCGACAGCAGAATTTTAGGATGCGGGCGGTTCTTATGTGGACCATTAGCGATTTCCCAGCATATGGAATGTTATCTGGATGGACAACTCATGGAAGACTATCGTGCCCATATTGCTCAGACAACACAGATGCATTCCAATTGAGGAACGGAAGAAAGTCGTGTTGGTTTGATTGCCATAGAAGGTTTCTACCGATGGAGCATCCGTATCGTCGGTCTAAAACATTATTTATGAAAAATAAACAAGTGTTTGAAGCTCCAATTGATGAGGAAGACGGCAATAAATTATTGGAGCAGTTTAGAGATTTTGGTGCTCCGATGACTTCTGAATGTAGAGGTAATGGACATGAAACTGTTTACGGAGCCGGGGAAATTCATAATTGGCACAAGAAGAGTATCTTTTGGGAATTGCATTACTGGAAGGACCATTTATTGTGGCACAACCTCGATGTGATGCATGTTGAAAAGAACTTATTTGATAACATAATGAATATGGTTTTAAATGTACTGGGGAAGACAAAAGACAATCTGAAGTCTAGGTTGGACTTGGCAGAGATTTGCGATCGTGATTTTCTTTAAATTCTTCCCAATGGTAAATATTCTTTTGCTCCGTACTGGTTGAATGCACAAAAGAAAAAAGAATTTTTTGATTGGATTCAAGATGATGTCAAATTCACTGATGGATATGCATCTAATCTGCGTAATTGCATCGACTATGGAGAAGGAAAGTTTATCAGAATAAAGAGTCATGATTGTCATGTTGTGATGCAGCGACTTCTTCCATTCGCTTTTGCGGAGCTCCTTCATATAGATGTGTACGAAGCAATCGCATGTATAAATTATTTTCATGTGTATTTTAAAAATTACTGATATTTTTATTTTATATATATTTAAATTTGTGTATTTTTATTTGCAGGAGTTGGTGCTTTCTTTCAGGATTTATGCACGAGAACACTTACACTTGAGGGGATTCGCAATTTAGAGGACAATATACCCTTGATCCTTTGCAATCTTGAGAAGATATTTTTGCCGTCTTTTTTTGATGTTATGGAACATCTTCCGATCCACCTCCCCCATGAAGCCGCACTTGGTGGTCCTGTTCAATTCCGTTGGATGTATCCTTTTGAGCAGTACATGTTCTATCTTAAGAAGAAGGTTAAAAATTTCAGTCGAGTTGAGGGGTCAATTGTCGCACAGAACATCAACGAAGAAATCTCACATTTTGCGGAATATTACTTTCCATCGGAAGTTCGTACGAAGAGTAAACATCCTGCTCGCCATGATGATAGAGGTGAGAAAGCCATGTATCCATTGGTGGTCCCTGAGTTGTTTTTGCAAGTTGGTCGATTAAGTGGAAAAGGGAAGAAACGCAAATTTTCATAACAGGAGTGGACTCACTTGCATAAGTATATCGTAACAAATTGTGAGGAGATGGCGGAGTACGAAAGGTAAAAAACTAAATCTATTTAAATACTAAATTAGTTTATACATAAGTAATAGCTTTCAAAGGTTATATAATGTTGTTTGATTTCAGGCTTTACATGGCAATAATACGTAGCCATTTTCCGGAAAAGACTGAAGAAGAACTTGAACTGCATAAGGAGAACGATTATATTACTTGACTACAATTTTACGTAAGTAGGCTATAATATTAATATATAAATGCCTTCAATTATTACGTTAGTGTTTTATATTAATTTTGTGGAAATTATTTTCTTAGGTTAATGAAGAAATTAGAGGTGGATCGGTTTTTCCGACATGGTTAGTAGAGTTAGTTACTGGCCCAATTTACATTGCGACCTCATATCCTAGGTATTGCAGTAGGGGATTTGTGTTTAGGATTCACGATGAAGGAAGGTCAAGACCGACTGCAGATTATGGGATTTCGGCTCAATCTGGTGATGTTGTCTACTACGGGATTCTCAAAGAAATATTGCTAGTTCGCTACCCAGGGATGTTGGACATGAGGTACATTGTTTTTATGTGTGAATGGTATGATCCAGAAGTTGGGCGTGGGGTTAAGGTGAACCAATTTGGCGTCACGTCAGTAAATTTCTAGAAGAAGACTTCGTACGTATGACCCATTCATCCTAGCATCACAGGCAGACCAGGTTTGGATATTTTAATAAATATTTTATATTATTAAAGTTTTTGGATTCTATTTATGTTTTATTTGACTTCATAACTTATATTTGTTTTTTTTAGGTATGCTATATTCGTTACCTTAGGGTAACACGGTGTTCAGATCCTTGGATTACAGTGACTCCAATTAATCCAAGAGGAAAAATTTATGGAGTTTCTGAGCACGATGCTTTACAACCAACTAGAAGTGTTCCAATGGATCATGTTGAGCATTCTTTTGATACATTTATTGTGGTTGATTTGATGGAAATTGGTGATGATAGAGTTCATTCAGAATCTGAGGAGGAACTTGGAGAATTTAATGAGGCCGAAGACGATATTCCTTCAGAAGGATCATTATCTGATTCAGATTAGTATATGATCAACATTTGTTTTTATTTATATTTTGTATTTTAAATATTACATTTTATAATAATTAAAACTACAAAACCATAAATAATTAAAAACATTAAAAATCATAAACAAACCAAAATAATAAAAAATAACCTAAATTAAACCAAAAAACAATAAAAAATACTATACAAGAAACATCTAAACCAAATTACACATAATCCGTTGGAAATCCGTCGGAAATTTCCGACGGATTTTCGACGGATCACAAAGGAAAAGACATTTTTCTTTGGCAGCCAATGTCAGTCAATCCTTAAACCGAGACAAGTGTAACCACGAAATATGTTTGTAGTAGGGTTACAATGTATGATATGTTACAATGTATTTGTTTATATTTTATCATTGAAATGAGTAACAAACCCTACTACAAACATATTTCAAGAGAAACGGATTGTAAACGACCACGAAACCATAAACCCGTTGGAAATCCATCGGAAATCTGTCGGAAAATTTACGACGGATTTCCGACGGATTCATGGTTTCTTGGTCGTTTACGATCCGTTTGTATTGATCCCTTACACGTGTCAACGCGTTAATTTTCGCGTATCCATCAGAAATCCGTCGGAATTTACCGACGGATTTCTGACGGACACGCGAAATTTAACGCGGCAAATGAAATTTTCATTTCCCGGGAAATTAAATTTTTGCGTATCCGTCGGTAAATTTCGACGGATTTCCAATGGATACGCGAAAATTTAGGCTGGAATCTTCCCGAGACCGCGTGTCATTTAATATTAAAAGATTCCGACGGATATTCTGTCGGAAATCCATCGGAAATATTTGATAAATAGAGTCATCTTCTTCCTCGCGGATCTGAACCGCAAACGAAAAAAAAAACTCAAACCTCCGATTTCGACTTCCGATTTCCGTCCGATTCAAGCTCCGATTTTGACATCAATCATCAAGCATCAACATGTCTAACAATCTTCTATCAATTCCATCCAATTTGTAAGTTTCCAAAACTATAAAAATTAAAGATTTCTAAGGTTTTAAGATTGATGTTAGATTTAGATTGTTGGATGTAAGATTTAGGTTTTAGGATGTTAGATTTATGGTATTGGATGTTAGATTTATGTTTTCTAGTTTTAGTTCTAAGATTTGTTTGGTTAGATTTAATTTTTAAATTTTGGGAAAATTTGTTTTGTTATTTAATTATTTAGAATTTGGAGAATTTGTTATGTTATTTTGGAGAATTTTTTACTTTGTAGAATTTGTAGTTTGTAGAATTTGTAGTTTAATATTACGTTACATTATATATTTAGATTAGAATAAATTATAAATTTGGTTAGAAAAAATTAAATTGTTTTTAATTAATTTATAATCATTTTTAAAAATTTATAATTAATTATAAGTTTTTTATTTTAATTTATAATCATTATTTATTTAAATTTACTTTACATTATTAATTTATATTGGAGAATTTATAATCATTTTTAAAAATTTATAATTAATTTTTTTAAAAAAATTAATTAATTTTAAAAAAATTTATAATCTTTTTTTACAAATTTATAATCATTTGTATAAACTTATAATCATTTTTTAAACATTTATTAGGGATTACGGATTATATTACGAGGGTGTTGGGAACCGAGTACGTCGAGGTTCCGTAGGGATAGGGGATTTACGGCGAGGAGTCAGTCTACGGTGTCTACCCATATTCCGGAGACCGCATCACCTGTACCATCCCCTGCTGCATCGACACCACCCCCTACTGCACCGTCTGCAATGAGCGTCGAGGACTTCGTTGCTTTACCTGGACGAGAACGATTCACTCGTCTTCATCCGGATTGTGTTGGGACAGACACATGGTAAGTCTCATTTTCTAATTTTAAAATATTAAATTTTATTTAATATTTTTTAATAAACTATTTAAAGTCTACAAAACAATTTGTTTTGAAGGTTTAAAGATTCGGGAAATGAGATTTCCAAGTCTATCAACCGGATGCTTAATGGATTGCTTCAGCATCCGTATTCGACGTACACCCAAATGCCCTTAGAAGAGCAGGAAATGTGGTTTCGGCAATTTGCGGTAAGTTTTTCATTTTTTTTATTGTTTACTTTGAATTTAATTAGTTTATTAGTTTATTTTAATTTAATTTCCATTTTTTCAGCAAGAATTATTTGAGATAGTCACATTACCGCTTTGCTTAGAAGGGACTTCCACAAATAAGCGGCAATAATGTATTCACGGAATATGAACGAGTAGAAGGCGTTGTGGTCGAGGAATCTTGTTCCAAGGGAGTTGGTCATGAACCCGGCCCTATGGAACGGGTTGATAGCGTACTGGAGTGAAGACGCTACGAAGGCTAGCTCCACAACCCATTCTGCATGCCGGAACAGCGATCGCAAAGGAAAGGGTAAGGCGACACACAATCTAGGACCAACCAGTTTGGTCACAAAAGCGAAACAACTTGTAAGTTTTTGGTTTAATCAATATGTTGTTTTTTTCATTTTATATAACAAATATTTACTATATTTGTTAATTTTGTAGTTTCGGCAAGATGGTGTCCAACCTTCTGCCATCAAATTGATCGAAGTTGCTCACACCAACAAGACCACCAATGAAATCCAAGATGGTGTAGCTCGGGAGATCGTTGGCAATGTCAGGACGATGGGTGCTGACTATCTTCTTAGTCAACGAATCATTGAAGGAACCCCGCCTCTCACCGAAGTCCCGATCGAGAAGATCAACGAATTCGTCTACGCGGTAAGTAAATTTTAAAATTTTAATCAATTTTTTTTTACTTTCAAATATTTATTCAACTTTTCATTTCTGCAGTGTACTCCGAAGACCAAAGGTCGGGTCTTTGGTCTTCCCGACGATTCAGCATCTTACTCGGCTACTTCACGCTTTTACGAGGATCCTAGCGACGATCTTAGAGCGAGGCTCGCAGAAAAAGACGCTGAAATGGAGGAGCTGAAGGCAGATATGCAACGCCTTAAAGAGGCCGGAGAAGCGCAACAGGCCAAATATGAAGCTGATCAACAAGCGATGATCCAACGGATGAACGAATTCTTTTCGCAATATCCACTACGTCCACCGGGCGTTTAGTTTCATTTTCGGATTATAAACAATTTTTTTTTTCTTTTTGAATTATTAAAAAATTACAATAATATTCTATTTTAATTTTCAATACTATTAAATTTTATTTTTTATTTCTTTTTTAAAAATTTAATTTTCTTAAAATTAATTGATTTTTCAAAATATTATATTTAAAAAAAAAAAATTCGCAGTCCCTCGGAAATCCGTCGGAAATCTGTCGGTTTGTATCCGTCGGTACTACGTCGGGAATCTGTCGGTCTCTTTCGGTTCAGAAACATCAGAATTCCGTCGGAAATCTGTCGGTGTTCAGATCCGTCAGAATTCTGTCAGTTTTCTCCGTCGGTAATCTGTCGGTCACCGTCGGTTAAAAACACCGGAATTCCGTCGGGAATCCGTCAGAATATTTCCGACGGATTTCCGACGGACACCCGTCGTAATATATTCCGACGGATATCTGACGGATTAGCGACGGATTTCTGGAAACTAGATTCCGTCGGAAAAGACGGATTTCAAAATTCCAACGACATAGTTCAAACGGCAAAAACCGACGGATTTCCGACGGAATTCCCGTTTTCCGACGGATTTCCGACGGAATTTTCCGTCTGATTCCTGCTGTTTTCTTGTAGTGTAAGTTATATAGTATCCGAATTATTAATTAACTTAGTACTTATGATCATCATGATATCGATCATAATCAAGAAAATAGATGATTTTCTTGAAACAACGTTGTCATTTTATAGTCAAAGATTGTCATTATATCGATCATAATCAAGAAAATGGTTGAGATGGTCATAGATGAATTTCGTGAAACAACATTTTCAAATAACTCGTGTTGTGAGTATTACACTTGCTGCAATTTGTTCGTAGAAACTTTTTATCTACTTCACAATTTTGATCTGAATATTTATACAAATAATTAAAATGATACGTTAGTTTAAATCAATTTTATCTAATATTGCTGACCATAAAACTAGTCATTAGTAAGTAATGTGTTAAATTGAGAATTTCGCTAAAATATATAGCCATGATTTTATTAATATATTTAGAAACTAGCAAAATGGATTACTTTTGCATTATCTAAAATTCTAAACTTGCAAACAGAATGTTGCAACCTGAGCCGCAAGGAGTTAATTATCAGAGTCAGACAATCCACGAACTTATTCGAAGTCAGATATAAAAATTAATATTAATCCAAATGAAATCCTCCAAATCTTAAAAGACAATCTTAGAAGACTTAGATAGATTTTATTCGACTGGTTTTCAATGATCTATGTAATGATTTGACTTTAAAGCCCTCTTTTTTAGTCCAAGACTCCAAGCTTATTATAAAAATATATTATGTTCAATGAAATCTTCATCATAATATACATAACGAGCTGCTGGATTCTTATACAACTCCCACACGATATTTTGTTCCACATCCAGTTAGCCGTGGATCTAAGCTCTCGTCACAAGATAATGATAATTGAGTTTTAAGAGCATGCACCACGTATTACAATTTGTAATTAAACAAAAAAAAGTAGACAATTAACTATATGAAATTACTTAGCGCAATATATGGAATGAAATTGTATCAAAAGAACATTGTTAGTAACCACTGCGCACGTGGTGGTATAGTTGTTTTGGTTTTAATTAGGAGTGGGAATGCAAATTTGTTATATATTTTGGGGTTCGATTCTACAGTATGCAAATATTATGGGATTCTTTACCCATCAATTGATTAAGGTCAAAATACTCAACCCATTAGGATTAATGGATTTTGTTGATCCTTGGTCATTTAGACTTTGGTTGAACGTTTTACATGTGGTGTGTTTGTGGAAACTGTCTTACCAACAAATATTATCTATCCTAATTAAGTTCTAATTTGTGAGAGACTCTTTCTAGTCTTATGATATTAACATAACTTAATTATAATTATAATTTAATTTATTTATAAAAACAAATTGAACCAACTACAAAAATCGAAGCAAACAAAGGATATTCAATACATCTATGAGTAAATTGTATCACAAGGTATATTTCCTCCGCTGATATCAATATTTCCTTCGATATCTATCACTCATTTATTATTCTCTCTTTGTTCACAATTGTTCTAAGCAATTTCGTAAAAGCGTCATCATTTGTGAAAGTACTTGATCAGAAACCAAGACAATAATATTGGCACGTAAACTGTAGACTGCAGGGGTTGCTATCAAAACTTTTTAACAATAGATATAGGTTTGGTCAACAACACTTTATATACATTTATTTCTTTCATTCCAATCCAAGAAATGAACTATGTACCTAGCTAGCTAACTCATAGATACATCATCTCATGTACAATTGGGTGTTAAATTGTGTATTGCCCATAGTGTAAAATTAGAGTGCGTGGTCCCATCCCATACTCCCACATATTCGATAATATATTTCAATTGTTTACGTACTATATATTTCAATTGGCTATATATAGGTTGTGAATGGAGGCACGGTTTATTGGCAGTATAAAAACTGTGCGGTTTGACCCCATGTTTGTTTCCATTCACCAAAAAAATTACATTACTTGCGTTTTTCTATTAAAATAATGAAAAAATTATAAAGTGCTATTTGCAGAACCATTGCGTTTATTTATACAAACAAAAGTTATAACCCACCTTGTACAGTACACTTGCGTTTTACTACCAGTAATATTATGTGGTTTAACTGTTTAGGTGTAATTTTCTTGTTTTTTTGTAAAACAATCTAAAATAAAATTTTACATGCTAATATTTTATAATTTATATAGAAAAGTTAATATTTGTTTTTTTCAATCACATATAAGATTAAAAAATTTGCTACAGTAAGAACAATATAATAAATATTTTACATTAAACTAAAAATACATGTTACAAAAATATTGAAGATAATAGTATTTTCAAATTTAATATATTTTATGATAATATATAATATATTTAAGATAGTTTAATTTTCGATAATGTTAAAGAATATCCAAATATTTTTAATGTAGTCAGCTTTAAAATAATATAGTAATTTTAGTAATATTTTATTTTTTGTTTGCTTTTAGTTTCTAATATAAATATGAAACTCTTATAGTAAATTTTATTTTCTTAATATTAAAATATACTTTGAATTTTATTTCATGAGTATATACTAATTATAAAATTACATGTTAAAATGATGAAAATAAGGTAACAATTTTAGTTTCGTAAAATTTTATTAGAATTTAATCTAGTATTTTAATTTTTTAAAATAATATTTGTATCTATAATTTGTATTACATAATATGTTTTATAATTTATATCATTCAAACCGCTTTTTATATTGTTTACTATTCAACATATATTTTAACAGCTCAATCCACACTTTTCTGCTTGATCCACATAATACGCTAAATTCATACTTTTCTACTTGATCTAGTTGATCCGCCTGATCCGCACTGTCTGATCCGCTTTCACCATTTGGACCCATAATATAAAACTTATTAATCAACAAAACACTTGCTCTTTAACCCAAAAAAAACTGCAAATAGTGTTTACAGAAAAAAGAAATGTTTATGTGATGATGAAAGGATAAAATATGAAAGTTTTTTTTTGTCATCTTGATCATTAATAGAAAATATGAAAGTTTTATAAGATAATATATAGTTTTATAAAATATGAAAGTTTTTTTTTTGTAATTTAATATGAAAATGTGAAAGTTTTATAAGAGAAAATTGAAATTAAAGAAGCAGAAAGTGAGAAACATTCAAAACTTCATATTAAATTACAGACATGATAAGCTTGTCACTGATAAATTTGTTGATGGAGGAAATCACACGGTCATGTAAGTTTTTGTTTTTTTGTTAAAGAGTTTTTGTGCATGTGTAAGTTACATGAAAAAAATAATATTTTTTTCATTTTAAAAAAAAGGAACGACTAGTTATATGTTTTATAATTTCAGTTAGTCTATTATTTTTATTTTTTGGTACCAATCAAACTCAATATTAAGATGGATTTGGTGGCTCCACAATAGATTTTGTTTGCTGTCCAAAGATGAATATTTTTGGGACATGCTATATATGTAGGCAATTTCCATGCATACGCACGCCGGCCACAAGAAAGTTTTTACCTAACTACAAATTATGTTAATAATGTTTCTAAATTTTTTTGGTCTCCCAAACTTTATGTAAATGATTATTTGAAAATACAAATACAAATATTTTTTTTATTATATAATTAAATGATTATGAGCGAACATAGAGAAGAAAAACACACAAAGTAGCGTAACATGAATACATGATACTCCCTTTTCCGTTAAAATAACCAATTTACGCCTTTCGTGTAATAATTTGTTTGAGTAAAAAACTTAAAATGTAAATAATTTGTAAAAAAATGTGAGGGTTAAATTCCCAATTGATCATAACTGTGAATCTGTGATCATATTTTAGCCCAAGCGACAACTAGAGTAGCTTGAACTTGGTAGCTTTCGAAGCATTGTAGCAACAGAAGGCTAAATCCATTATGCTGTCTCTATCAGACATAATAGCACATCGATCCATCTAATTGATTTTAATGCATGTGGGAGAATGAGAACCTGTCTTCTTCCCTGTGAGTTTATTTAAATTAAGTCTTATGTACCTTGTCTTTGATTCGTATTCCATGGGAGGAAAAAAGGTTATGTGCACTATTTTATTTGATCTTAAATTTGGTGTATTATTAATATATTTTCAATATCATCTCGGCCATAACAAAATTTTAAATTTGAATATATATATATTTTTAAAAAAATTGGGGCATAAATTGTTAATTAATGCTGTACAAATTTATACAAATTTTGGAAAATAATATACACAAAAGAATATGATCTGAAAAATACTGGCATCCCACAAATGGTCAAATATATACTCATTTAAGATTTAAATAAATGATCTCAATCCGAAGAGTTGTTATACAAAAATACATGAAAGTTTTATAAAATATAAAGAAAATAAACAGTTTATATATACTAGTAGAGAGATACGGTTTATTACTTCCCGAATCCTATTTTGCCTCTCCCCTGATTGGAAAGGAAGCTTCTCTTGAATCCCCCAAATTGTCTAAATACATGCAAATGACAGCTTTACATCAAATGGAAATATAATTATCACTATCTATCAGATTATTCGATGGTTGTTCATATATACAATTAAAGTCCACGATCAAAGGACGGACTTCTTTGTACTTAGTCAAAAAATTAAAATATGAAGTCAAACTAATTAGAAAGTCAAAACACTTTTGTCAAAAAAATAATAATAATAACAAAAGTCAAACTTTAAACACATGCTATAACTACCTAATGAATATAATGACAAATAAATATGGCATGCATGGTATGGTTACGAGTCTTACGACTTGCGACTTGGTCGAAATGTTTTGTGGTGTAGTATGTATCTTCATTAAAATTCTGGTAAACAGTACTGGGCCTGTGTGTAGCAAAAAACAAAAAAAGAAGGAAAAAAAGTTTATTGGAAATAGATACGACTATATAGTAGGGAGAAATGATTATGTAATGGGGCTATTATCTGCAGTTTCTCCCCTTGGCAAATTTTCATGATTTGGACCGCACATGTCTTATAGATGCAAAAGAAAACACACATGAAAACTGGGTATTTAATGAGTACAAGGGTGAACAGAGATTGAATATTCAGTTTTGCTATCTGAATTCGGATCCAAGATTTTAGATACTCGAACTTCAGATATTCGTGAAAATTCGGATATCCAATCCATGATAAAAAATTTAAATTATGACTATTATATTTTCACAAAAAACAAAAAAATTGGAATGATAAAGTGATGCAAAGTTATTTTAAAACCAAAGATGTTAATTTTGCATTTTTATCTACAATTTTGGAAATCGTCGATGGAAAAATATTTGTGAGTTGAACATAGAATTTTTTTAAAAAAAGATATATGCCAACTAAATGAACTTATGTGCTAAAATTATTTTAGGTTTTTAAAATCAGCATTAAACATTATTATAATTGGATTTATTTAACATTTAAATAATTATTTTGTAGTACATACCCAGGATTCAGATATCTACCTTCAAAATTTTTATTATCCGGATTTAGATCCATCGGGTTCGTAATTTTAATATCTGAATCCGGATCCAAATATTTTGAATATCCAAAATTTTGAATCGAATCGGTTAATATACTAAATTTAAAATCCTGGATAATTTGTTTACCCGTAGTACAAGTGATAAATAGTTTGCTTCTTAGTTTTTATGTAAAATACCTTTTAGAAATGAAATCATGTATGACCTATAAAAAAATAATTTGGTATGTTCATAACAAAAATCCGTTTGAAATATTTCATGAGTAATTTTTTTTTGTCGGACAAGCTCTCTATGCAACACACGAGACCACGATAAGCGACTCTATCTGCAGCACTCTGAAACCTCTGAAAAACTTTGTATTCTTTAATCTGCAAAAAAACTACGTTCTCTAAGATTCGAACTTCAGACCTAATGTAGGAGCCTTTAAACCCTTAATCAATGGACCAATGGTGCTTTCACAAATAATTTTTTTAATATACTAATATATCACTATTTAATATACAAGTAATTAAAATGTGAAAACTTAAATATAAGGCAGTAAAATTTTAATGCCTTTTGTCTATGCATATCAAAAAGTCTAACGTCCTATTGTTCAGTTACTATAGGAAATATTTTCTCGTATATGTAAGATAGAAATGAAACAATAAATGGTTTATGAATTATGATTGATGATTTTGTTGAATTAAAATGGAATTATGAGAAACAGGACATGTCTTTCATACATTTTAATCTTATGACCCAAAACTATGGGTTTCTTTGTTCTGACGATATCATGACTTGGAAAGAATTTATAAACGGATAAATTATATGTTGCATGATAGATCGAGCACTTGATAATTAAGAATTAAAAGAAAGTTTTCCCCACTCTTATGTAGAGAGTACCTTCTCAAGGTAGGATCAAACCATCATGTTACACTATCCATCTACAAGATTAGGTTTTTGGGAACTTCATTTAATTTTTGTTTTTATGAAAGGCTTAATTTAAAATATTGTTTTTATCATTGATGTTTCATTTTCCAAATATTTCACGACATTAAAAGGTTTTAAAGTTGTAGTATATTTTTACTTTTATATTTGTTGATTATAGTTTATTTATAAAGAGAAAAATATGGTGAATTTGAAATCACCTCGAGGGTATGTTAATGTCTAACCAAACATCCACACATATTTTGATTATATCGTTTTACAAAGACAAGTGAATTAAATAAAACTTGTATATATAATATATTGATAGTTACTCTGTTCCACAAAGTAGAATGTTTTTTTTTTTTTTCACAAAGATATAAGTTTTGAGTTTTTAAAGTAAAAGTTATGGTTGTTTACTGATTTTACACTTATTAATTAAACACAACAAAATATAATAATAACATTTAATGAGAATATATTTGGTTATTTAAACTTATTCTTAAAATATGTGAAAAATCTAAAACATTTTATTTTGTGGAACGGAGGAAATACAAAAAAATGACATGCGTGATCATATGTTCCTAATGACGAAAGGGGAATGCTGTTGCTTGAAGCAAGTAAAAGACGTTTAACAAATAAGTTAATTATACAAATAAATAGTTAAAATACATAATACAATTATAAAAGAATTGTAAGTTCGAATGTAAGGGACAACGAACAGACAAAAAAAAGGGAAGAAAGAACAGTAGGTGGGAGAGATCCGAGGCATTATAATTTACTTTGATTTTCTTTCCCGAAGCATTATAATTTGCTTCCATTAAATACGACAGGGCCTAAATGTTTAGCTACATGATGCGATAATTCTATATTACCCTCCCAGTTTTGTGGCTACTGACTTGTTGCTTCTTGCTTCGGGCTTCAGACTCCTACCTGATCTTTGGGCTTACCAAGTTTTTCTTTCTAGTTTGAACCCATTAAAATGGAAACAAAAAAACATTAACCAATAGAAAAACATAAATCAGCATCTGCGCATTAAGCTAGTATTTAATAGGTTTATACTTCCAAATCTATAATCTTGCGGATGAGTAGTGGACACATGATGGTTTGATCCTGCAGTCTAAAGTTAAACGGTTAAAAAATGTTTCAATATATAGATTTTTGAGGTATTTAAAAAAATATATATAAGAAAATGAAACTGATGATAAATTGTCTAAGATCAGTGTCAAAGTGGATGGCATGGGAAGAGTGAAAAAAAAAGGTGAACCTGCTAGGAAATGCAGATGGTTTAGTCTGTTTTCAACATGATGTTCCGATTACGAAATTGTTTTCAAAAGATATTTATGAATTGTAACCGATTTGGAGGTTCTTGAATATAGTTCAAAGTTGGTAGGTATCTTTGTGAGGAAACAAAAAAAAACTAATCTTAGAAATTAAGCACAAGACAACAATATGGCAATATCAAAGTTGGGATTTTTAGCTAGTACACGACAGAAACTCACACTTGCAAAGAACATAAGAAGTAAACTGAGATATAAGCTTAAGGAAAGAAGGGTTACAAGAGGCTTTTGACTTTTGACAAACAATTATGTTTCACAAGTCGTCTTCGAATTTATTATTTATTTATTTATTTTGATAAAAAGTCGTCTTCGAATTCTCATGGTACATGAACACATTATATCTATATCATAATAATTTAATTAAGTACGTGGACAGAAACTAATATTTGTTATCGTTGTAGTTAGGAAACTGTGTGGAACAATCCTACTTGCTAAACTTTTCATTGAGCATACATTCCTTGATTTGTTTTCCTTCTGAAAATTTTAAAATATGTAAAGACTAGGACGAAATTTATTCACTTCATATCTCTCTTCCATATCTTGTCTTCTATGCACACGAGACAAGTATGGTCTATGTGAGTATACTCTTTTAAAATAGATGTACAAATAGTTCAATTGGCCGATAGAGCAAAAGTCAAATTCTGTCTAAAAACAGGTCCTTAGAATATTGATTACCTAATTAGGAAAGAAAAAAAACATCTGTAATTTATTATTTTTTCACAGCTGTATGTATTTAATTGTTGTTAGAGAGTATGATTTGATAGATAAAACAAAAAAATGTCAACGAATTATAATACCCAGCAATTTGGGGAGAACAAACAAATTAATGGTTACCGCTGCCTGTAAGTGGGTTTAATTAAAAAGAGCCGATAGTTTTGAACATTTTTAAAATTTCTTGTGACGTTAAAGGAGATAAGTGAAGCTGTTTCAACCATCTGCAGCCAACCATTGCATGGTAACAGCCAGTAATATTCAAAGATGAACAAAAATATTCAAAGATGATCAAAAATATTCAAAGAACTCTCTACCAAAATAATATTAATTTTTCTTTAGTCATTACAATTACAAATTAAGGAAACTACAGATGACAAAAAAACGTCTGCAATTAAAAAAAAATGTTTTGATGTTAAATAGAAGAAGACAAATTTTAAGAATAAAACCCGTGAAGTTTTTGAAAAAAAAAGTTATCAAAAAAGGAGGAAAGGTTTGGGTAGATATATCTCTTTTTTTTTAATGTGCATTTTGAATTTTTTTGAGATTAATTTATGTGAGTTAAATTTTGAAGATAAAAGATCTTTTGAACTTTATGTAATTTTGTACTTATATTATAAAAATCGATAGTCTATGATTGTGAATGTACAATATAGTTTGAGATATATGTTTGTGTACATGTAACGTGACACGCAGATATATGATATGTGGTTGTATACATATATCTTTTAAAGATAAAATTGTCATAAATAAAGTATAATCTGTTATTTGGACAACAATAATAAAATTACCATAATTATTAATGTTTTCAAAAAAAATGTTGATTATGCACGAAATTATTAAAAAAAAAACTAATAAGCAGGATAATATATACCTGAGCCATGTTTTTTTTTTTTTTTTGTGATAAAAGTTTTAAACCGGAACAATGTACTTAGACCACCTCCAACAAAGTATTTAGTGGGTTTCTTGACGGGTTCTTAGCCCATTAAGAAAAAAAAATTAAATTAGAAATGGGTTAATTGTTAAGAATCGGTTCTTAGATAAGGGGTTTAAGAACCATTTCTTAAAATGAGGTGGCTGATTCCCATTGGTCATTGTACTGTGTAAGCAATGTGATTAATTTTTTTTTTTTTTGGTTTTCTGACACAACTCATTTTCTTCTCTCTTTCTCTTTCTCGAGATGTCGGTGATCGTGAAGAAACGTAACCGTTTGGGGTTCTACCATTGTAAAATTTTGTAAAATTAATTTATAAATTTTTTTTTTAAGAACCCCATTTGGAGTTCTACTAAATATTTGAGAGTTTTTTACTTTAATTTTATTAAAAATAAATATTAAAAATTTGTTAAGAACCCAAATGGGTTCTCCGGAGATGCTCTTACTATTCCAAAAAGACAACGACCGGCTTTTACTTACGAAATATAATCTTATGTAAAAGTCAACGGTCAGAATCGTTGGCTATAATATAAAATATTTTCTTTTAACCATACTATCACGCATATATAATTCTACATATATACGTATTATATCAAGAAGAACTTCGTTTATTTTAAAGCTCATCTTTTCTTTCTTCATCTCTATTTACCCATTCTCTTGATATATGTCACCAATGAATCCTACAAGAAGCCATGAGATCAATGGCTCACGTCCTCCGTCGCTAAAGCTCGCCGGAGAATCCCACTCCATCAAGAAAACGATGTCGTGTAGCGTTATGAACTATCGTCAGCCGCAGCCACGGCGACATGGACATGCAGCTCCTGTAATCATCTATGCGCACTCTCCGAAAGTGATCCACACGCGTGCCGAAGACTTTATGGCCTTGGTTCAGAGGCTCACGGGTCTTGACGAGATTATTAGACGGAACCCTAACGACGTCAGCGAACCCTCTTCTGTAGTAACGGAAGAGGTCAACGTCGGTGATGATGACACAGCGGCGAGACAACAACGACAAAACTTAGCTGATATTCCGTTGTTCACGCCGAGCTCGATGACCATGTTTGGTTCTCCAACTCATCTTCTCTACCTGTCACCGAACCGGACCGATCCGGTTTCACCTTCGGTTTTCAAGTTCATGACAAAACTCCCATAATATAATTCTATGATTGTCTTTAATATGTATACTTTGGTTTGTTCATTTCGATCGTCTATAACTTGTTTCACTTAGTCGTGATTAGTTGGTGTGTAAATGTGATAAACAAACAAAAAAATTCACTTGATTTCTGTATTTGGTATTTTTTTAAACGTGACAGGTACGTAAGAGTTTACATTAACAATACTTGAGTCTGCTTGGTGATATAAAATACGATTATAAGTTTTTGGAGGTAGGAAATAATGGTATTTCAAATCTTTGTTTTCTTCATCTTACATTTTTTTTCAGGTCGTTTGATCGACACCATTCAATCGGTGCACCCTTAATCTCTAGAATTGGCGTGTACCGTAATAATTTTCACCAAAAAAAAAAAAACTGATCAATTGTGAAAGAATATTATATGTTACAAAAGGACAATGTGATGTCACAAAATTGATAATGATCCAACGTCTATCGCCATCTATCTAGATAATTCAAATCTGCTGCAAAATCTTCATTATTTGAGATAGATTAGTAATGACGTTTGGAGATGGAATTGCGATGGCAACATTGCAAATGACTCACTGTGACTACGTCACGTTGATTTTCTTAGCATATCTACGACCAAGTTCAATTGCAGCTGAACCGCAATATATCAAGATTTATTATCTTAAATCGATAGCAAAATTTAGTTGTCGATTTTAGACAAAAATAAATCTGTCGACGGATCCACTGATGCACTTCTATGTAAAAATAATACCATAAAATTGATAAGGAGATTCCAACAAATGGTTTATTAGAATGTTTGCGACGGATCCATTGCACTTAGTTTTAGAGTGCCAGCAAATGATTTATTAGAATATTAGAACATCCCATATCAAAAGTAAAAGCATTTCTTGTGAACAAAAAAAAAAAAAAGTAGTCAAAACATTTCTAAAATAATATAGAAAATTTAGAGATTAATCTATTCATTGTCACTGATTCTGAGTTGTGGCTTTGAATCCTAAAATGATATCAGAGTTCAAATTAGTCTGATCATAGAAGGTTTTTTCATGATGCTAAATGGTCCATCTTGTTGTGCGTATTTCTTATGACTAAGATGTTCGTACCATTATCTCGAAAGACCTAGCTATTACAATGTTAGAATATTTCATTATCAATACATTCATCATCAATTGGTTCTGAGTTACAAATCCATTATTCATAAAATGGTTATATATTTTTCATTTTCACACCCTTACATTTTTATTTACATTGTGTGACATTCATATAGCAAAATTAGTTTGCATACATTTCGTTTTCCTTTTTGAAAATGTTTTGAGGATGATCGATAAGTGGCTCAACAAATTGATAGTTCATCAGTCCCCAGCATTAGGAGAGACAAAAATACTTGTATTCATTTAATTTTGTAATGCTTCATTGCGTATAGAGTAGGTTGCACAAATAAAGAAGTAATGCGTATAGGGCCTTCTTGTTGGGCCCCAATGACTAATAAAAAATCCTTTTATACCCAGGGCCCGTTATGAAAATCTACTACACTGCATGTAATTAAAAAAAACAATTGGGGAAAAATTTATTCTTGCCCACGATATAATATACTTTTATCCACTATGTAATTATGTTTTTTTTAATTTATTTTTAGAGCTCCTTCAAGCTATTTGGTTAGTGTTCTTATATTAAAGCAGTTGATAATTTTCAATCTTTAGTACGGTTTCCAGCAGTCAGTAAGATCAATTAAACAAGAACAAATTGTAACTTGTTAAGAAACGAGAGAGGTTATGGGGAATATCTCTTGTGTTATTGCTTATGTTTATGAATATATATATAATGAGGTTACATCGATCCTTTATATATAGGATTCATACATCATGTATTCCTAATGAGAAAAGGAAAAGTACAACCGCCTAAGTCTTTAAGTCGGCTAAGTGATGGGCCGGGCCGAACTTCATGGATCAGAACTGGATATGACAATTCACTTAGATTCATAACACTCCCCCTTGAATGTCATATCCGTAATAGGGCTCGTAACACGCTTTGGATGTTGCCTCATTAAAACCTTTCTCGGAAAACCCATTGGGACAAAACCGAGATAAGGAAAAAGAGTACAACACGTGAAACTCCCCCTGTTCTGAACCTCACTGAATGTCCTTCAATCTGCGCATTCCAATTTGATGTATAAGCTTCTTAAGTGTTGATCTTGGAAGCGCCTTGGTGAATAGATCTGCTGAATTATCACTAGATCGTACTTGGTGTACTTGAACTTCTCCGGTCTTTTGCAAATCGTGTGTGAAGAAGAACTTTGGCAAAATGTGCTTCGTCCTATCACCTTTAATGTATCCATTCTTAAGCTGTGCTATGCAGGCTGCATTGTCCTCATATAGAACCGTTGGCTCTTGCTTTCCTTCGGTCATCCCACAATCAACTCGTATATGTTGTGTCATTAGTCTCAACCAAACATACTCCCGGCTTGCCTCATGTATTGCCAATATCTCGGCATGGTTGGATGATGTAGCCGCAATGGTTTGCTTCATTGATCGCCAAGATATGGCCGTACCACCATGCGTAAAAACATAGCCGGTTTGAGACCTTGCATTGTGTGGATCCGAGAGATAACCTGCATCCGCAAATCCAATCAAACTATCTTTGCATTGGTTAGTATAAAATAAACCCAAGTCCTTCGTTCCTTGTAGGTAACGCAAAATGTGCTTAATCCCGTTCCAATGCCTTAGTGTCGGACATGAGCTAAACCTAGACAATAGGTTTATGGCAAAACATATATCCGACCTAGTGTGGCTTACCAAATACATCAAAGCTCCAATAGCACTAAGATAAGGCACTTCGGATCCAAGGGCTTCCTCATTTTCTCTCTTTGGACCGAATAGATCTTTATCCAAATCAAGCGATCTCACAACCATGGGGCTAGACAATGGGTGAGATTGATCCATGTTAAATCTCTTGAGTACTTTCTCGGTATAAGTCATTTGATGCACAAGGATTCCATTGTTCACGTACTCAAGTTGTAACCCCAAACAGAACTTTGTTTTTCCTAAGTCCTTCATTTCAAATTCCTTCTTAAGGTATTTAACCATTTGGGTTATTTCTTTAGAGGTCCCCATAATATTCAGGTTGTCCACATACACAGCAATTATCACGAACCCCTTATCAAATTTCTTTATGAAAATACATGGACTAATGGGGTCGTTTTTATAGCCTTCTTTTACTAGGTACTCGCTTAATCTATTGTACCACATCCGACCCGATTGTTTTAATCCATATAGGGCTTTATTTAACTTTATACAATGTTCTTCCTGAGAACTTTTCTTATCTTTGAGCTCAATACCCTCGGGGACTCTCATATAAATCTCATTATCCAGTGGACCATATAGGTATGCGGTCACTACGTCCATGAGCCGCAAATCCAAATTCTCTTTTATAGCCAAACTTATTAAGAACCTAAAAGTTGTAGCATCCACCACAGGGGAGTATGTTTCCTCATAATCTATCCCCGGTCTTTGTGAGAACCCTTGTGCAACAAGTCGTGCCTTGTATCTCACGATTTCACCATTCTCATTTCTCTTTTTCACAAAGACCCATTTGTGTCCAACTGGTTTAACATTATTGGGTGTCTGTATTATCTTTCCAAAGACATCCCTTTTCCTTAATGAATTCAACTCCACGTTTATAGCTTCTTTCCACTTATTCCAATCTTTACTTTGAGTGCACTCGTATATTGATGTGGGTTCTAGATCCTCATTAATATCCATAATCTCAAGTGCTACATTGCATGCAAATATATCATTGATATCTACGCTCTTTCTATTCCACTTTATCCCAGACATAACATAATTCATTGAGATCTCATTATTATCATAAACTTCCGGACCATGAAGCTCGGCGTCCCGAGCATCATTGATTGGTACCATCGGTTCAGTTATGTCTGTGGTTCCATTAACCTCGGTTTCTCTATCCACGGGTTTAGCACCTTTTCTTACTTTCCGAGAGTTCTTATCCTTGGAACCTATTGGCCGGCCATGTTTTAGGCGTATTTTAGAATGTGTAGCATCTTGATTGTGTCCCTCTTGAACATCAATTCTAATAGGTGCATTCTCGGCTGGTATATATGACTTAGTCACTCTATTCGGGTCAGCAAAGGAATCTGGCAATTGGTTAGCTAGCTTTTGCAAATGTATAATCTTTTGGACTTCTAATTCACACTCTTGAGTCCGAGGATCTTGTCATTTTAAGGACGTATGATTCCATGTTATTTCCTTGACCAGCTTATCTTTTTCTCCTCCTAATGTTGGATAGACGGATTCATCAAAATGACAATCCGCAAACCTGGTCTTAAACATATCACCCGTGGTTGGCTCAAGGTATTTAATGATAGTAGGAGAGTCATATCCAACATATATCCCCATCCTCCTTTGAGGTCCCATCTTTGTTCTTTGTGGTGGAGCTATTGGTACATAAACGGCACATCCAAATGTTTTAAGATGGGACACGTTTGGCTCTTGACCCGTAATCAATTGGTATGGGGAATACTTATGTTCACTAGATGGCCTGATGGAATTAACTCGGCTGCATGTAAAACCGCATATCCCCAAGCTGAGACCGGGAGTTTTGATCTCATAAGCAATGGTCTAGCAATCAATTGTATGCGTTTAATGAATGACTTGGCTAAACCATTTTGTGTATGTACATGTGCTACGGAGTACTCAACACTTACCCCCATGGACATACAATAGTCATTAAATGCTTGGGACGTAAACTCACCGGCATTATCAAGCCTTATGGTTTTCAAAGGAATGTCCGGAAAGTGTGCTCTTAACCGGATCAATTGAGCAAGTAATCTTGCAAATGCCAAGTTTCTAGTTGATAGAAGGCAGACATGGAACCATCTCGTGGATGCATCAATAAGAGCCATGAAATATTTAAATGTCCCACAAGGTGGGTATATTGGTCCGCAAATGTTCCCTTGGATCCTTTCCAAGAAACCTATATTTTCCTTTGTTATCTTAACCGGTGATGGCCTAGTTATGAGTTTCCCTAGTGAACATGCTTCACACGTGAGATTCTTTGGGATAACTCTTAATGTGTGCCCTTTAGTATTTACCATTATCTTTCGCATCATGTTAGAACCGGGGTGGCCTAGCCGGTTATGTCAAAAAATAAAGTTCTCGGTAATCTCTTTATTTACCGTGGCATTTGCTTCTATCATGTTGATCTTAGCACAATATAGACCAGTATCAATGGCGGGTATGGTTTCTATGACTTTCTTATGTCCTTGGGCAATTTCATATATTTGAAGGAACTCTTGGTTTCTTTGGCCCATAGTTTCAATGTGAAGACCATTCATACGAATGTCTCTAAAGCTCAACAAGTTTCTCTTGGAGTCGGGTGAGTATAACGCATTAGCAATGTCTAAGTACGTGCCCTTAGGTAATAAAATATGGGCTTGCCCGTGGCCTTTAATCAAATTTGCTATATCCGCAATAGTGGTCACATTTGCACTTTTAAGCACAAGATCAATGAAATATCTTTTATCTTTTAAAATCGTGTGGCTTGATCTACTATCCACTACGAATGCATCCATATCATCATTCATCATTTAAAGAAAATATCACCCGTTTTATTCATTTAAGTTCATAACTCAATAACAAAGTAAAATCCAAAACATAAAAGCAAGCAAATAAAACACAAAGCAAATATGAAAATCAAATGTCGAATCAACATGTTTCCCTTAGAATATCGGAAGTCTCATATTCCATTAAATCATCTTTCTCATGGTCAAAATCCCCTTCATCATTATGTTCCATCATGTGAGTTTCCGGGTTCTTCCCTTTAAGGCTTTCTTGGTAGAGGTCAGTGAGGTGCTTGGGAGTACGACAAGTCTTAGCCCAATGATTGTCCATTCCACATCTATGGCACACTCCTTTGCCGGTCGAGTTTTGTGGTTGTGAAGAATTACCATGGTTATAGTCATTTTGGAAACGCGACCTCGACCCTCTTCGCGGTTAGAATTGTTTTGAAATCCAGGCCTCGGCCATAAGGATGAAAATTTCCTCGCCACGTCCTTGCCATCTACCACCACGTCCTCGGCCATAATTATTAAAATTCTTTTGGGCGTGGTTAACCTCTTTTTATTTGTTTCATTTGTGGCGCGTGCCGGAAAGCGGGGCCGATCCGGGAGGTCTTGTCTCACTATTCCTCATAAGGAGAGTATTATTTTGCTCGGCAAGCAACAAGCAAGAGATCAATTTTGAATATGTCTCAAATCCTCTCTCACGGTATTGTTGTTGTAACAACACATTATTAGTATGAAATGTGGAGAAGGTCTTTTCCAACATATCATGGTCGGTTACCTTCTCACCACACAATTTCAATTGTGAGACTATCTTAAACATTGCCGAGTTATATTCTTCCACAGACTTAAAGTCTTGGAATCTCAAATTTCTCCAATCAAAATTGGCATTTGGTAATATAGATTCTATGGTGATCATTTCTTACTTTCAATTCATTCCAAAGGTCCATGGGATTTTCAATAGTGAGGTATTGGTCCTTAAGACCCTCCGCAAGATAGTGGCGAATGATGGATATTATTTTGTATCTATTTCTTTCATTCTCATCATTCCCTTCAACTATGCATTCACCGAGTTCTTTAGACTTTAGGTTTATCTTTGTATCCAATGCCCATTGAAGATAATTGTCTCCGGAGAGATTCAGGGCAGTATAGTCCAAGTTGTTGATTTTCGACATCTGAGATCATGCATATCATTATCACAAAATTCTTAACGTATTATCAAAAATTATCATGCATGCGGATTTATTTAATGATGCAAAATTAACTTATGCGATAATAACCTAACCGGCAACCTAGCAAATTATATGTTCGAGATAATCATCATGCGAGTTCTAGTTATCTATATGCTGATCAGATTTTAATTTGTGAAAATTTATGTTAAAGTAAATTTCACGAAAATAAGGTTTATATGTCCATGCGCAAATTCCATTAGGGTTTATAAGTTTATGTGTAATTTTCCATTAGGGTTTCATAATTCATTAATAAATTAATTTCATCGTGTAATTCATAAAACAAAATCAATCACTTGCATGAGTAAATATCACGAATATATGTTTTAGGGTTTATGTATTATGTGCAATTTATGGATTAGGGTTTTAATAATTCTTTAGTAAAATTCATCTTAACCTTGGTGTAATTATCAAGCAAATCAAACAATTAATCAAACATGAATATCCGTGTCTTGTGACACTCCATCAAACATGCAATCTCGAATCAAATTTTAAATTTCATGGAACCATTGGAACATATGTCCGGAAAAACACCGAGACATATGATCATGTTTTAGAGTTTATGGATTCCTAGTTTAACTAGGTTTACCGATTTAAGGTTTTAGGGTTTTCAGATTTAGGGTTACCTTAACTTTTGTGATTGTTCTTTTAGTTCGCCGTAACTGTTGATCTGTATGAACTATCGTCGAACAGCTACTTCTTGTCGCGGTGAGGATCGAAAATCGAGTATCGAGAATCCAGTCGGCGAGCTTCGAGAATCTTCGGCGAGCTTCGGCTGGTTCGTGATCGACGCGGCTGAGATTAGGGTTTTGTTGTCGGAGGTTTTAGCTTAGGGTTTTTAGAGAATCGTGCTGATAACGTGTTAAGAAACGAGAGAGGTTATGGGGAATATCTCTTGTGTTATTGCTTATGTTTATGAATATATATATAATGAGGTTACATCGATCCTTTATATATATGATTCATACATCATGTATTCCTAATGAGAAAAGGAAAAGTACAACCGCCTAAGTCTTTAAGTCGGCTAAGTGATGAACCGGGCCGAATTTTCATGGATCAGAACTGGATATGACAATTCACTTAAATTCATAACATAACTAGTTTTTTTCTTTTCCTATCTTGTGTCTTTTAAATTCTATATACACATGTCATATATTGATCATTCATAATAAGTTAATAACCTATCTATAAAAAGACATCTACTTTTTTTGTTGACAGCAAAAAAGCCATCTACTTATCTATTTCATATTCATCTTTAATAGTCTACTTACAAAATTTTCATGTATTTGTCTGTTTTTTTTTTAATTCACAAATTATCTAATTTTCTGCTTGGCACATCATATTCGCTCTTCAAGTCTTTAATAAATTTGAATCTAACTTACGTGTTCTACCTACATGCAATATTCCATAAAGAAATTTAGTACGAAAAAAAGGCAGAACTTCATGAGATGGAGATGGACTGTAAGACTATACGATAATCCTTTTAACTTGGTCAATTAGTTGGCCATCTATAGTTTGATAATCCCATGGATTACGAAAATGTTTCATGTATTTTATATCAATTTTTAATTTGGAAGCGTAATTGATTTAGTGGTTGATCTAACGATTATTGTTTTTACGTTATGTATCGAGCTAATTTCTACAAAATGTCATGTTTTGCATCTATGGAAACGATTTTTTCAGAAACACTAGCATGATGCATGTTGAATCTATATTTCATAGGATTTCTTGTGGACTACACACTAAAACAAAATTTTAGTTGTGTTTAATCTGGCTTTATAAGGATTTTGTATATCTAGATAAGTTTGTTGACAAAGAAAACAGTATGTTAGTATGTTTGTTGTAGAAAGTAAATTGTTATTTGTAATTTGTTAAAATTTTCTATTCAATATGATAAACAACATGTAATTAAGGGGCAGCAGATAAAAAAAAATTACTCTTATCATTTTAATATAATGTTGTTTTGGAAAAAATTTCGCAGATTTCAAATAAATTAAATGTTCTGCTATACCTTTTTAAAAATCGACTATTGGATTTATTTAACATTCTTTTTTTAATTTTGAATAGGGATTGATATTTTGTAATGACACTGATATAGTAAAAATGATATTTATTATGAAATAAAAAGTAGAATTTAAGGTGACTTTTATTATGAACCCAAAAAAAAACGATTTAAAACATGATATTGAATCAAAATCACTTAAATTTCTTGGAATACGAAACATATGAGTTTATCACATTATTTAAAAAGCAATCGGGTGTAACTAAAATGTAAAACTAAAGCCTATTTTATTAAATGCTTGAAGAGAGATTTTGCGTAAAAATGTGAACCACACGAATTAAGAAACGTGACTTCCTAAATCAAAGAATTGTTCAACTCAAAGCGATCAACAAGTTTCGTTCACAAATAAAATAATATCCTGTATATCGATGATTTTAACGAATCTGGTCATATTGAAATGTGAACGAAAAATAATTTACAAACCGAGATTTGAAGCAAATATTATATCATTGGAGTACAATGAAACGTGAGGTTGTCAACTGGGTATCTTATAATAGTGTTTTGTTCAGCTGTGATAAAATAAAATAAACCTTTTACTTATTATTTGGAAAAGTCTGATTGGTTGATCTTTTCAAGTTTCTACCAATCAGACTTTTGTGTTTGATTGGTTTAAACACAAGCTTCAAAAATATGAGAAGCTAAAAATCTTAACCGGTGCTTAACCCAACGCATCTAAACCGAACCAAGGATCCGCTTAGATAAAAACAAATTTGAAGAGAATTTTTATTTTATTTATTATTTGGAAAAGTCTGATTTTTAAACATGTGTTTAGCTTCTCATATTTTTGTCCACTATGTATTTTGTTGTTTCTATAGTTTTTGTTCTTTCCATCTTCTTAATTATCTTTGTAACCAATATAAAACAATATAAAAACTTTTAACATTTTATTTTTTAAAATGTAACCGGCCACATTGGCTTTCAGTTTCAGATAGAGGCAGAGAACAAGTGAAGTAACACGTCGAAACACACGAACTCTTTTATTAATCTCATAATCTGAGGCTGATTATTTTAAATCCAAAATCAAATTTAAAATGAAATTAAAGAGAAGCAAACAGACAAATTTATTTACAAAATGTTCGTCCTTCTCGTTTAACATTTTGCGTTGATTCTTCTTCCATCCTTTTTTAACTTTACATACGGAACCGTCCCAATAATTATTATTCAATGCATCTTCTCATCAGCCGTGATAACGACGTCAGCGTCCCACCAAATCTCAGCGTCAGATTCCGTCAAGTCCGTCATCGCACCGTTAAACCTCCTCAAATCTCCCACGGCGATTTTTCCACTAACATCATCCCTCACATAAATCTTCTCCACGCCGCCGGCATCAACTCCGATTATATTCCCGAGCAACTTCCCCGGCTGCCTCCACTCCGCAAGCAACGCCGGCATTCTAACACCAGCGCGTGGATCACACGCCTTCACTTTAACACCATCAAAACCTTTTTTCTCCGCCGCTAAAACAACCGGCGACGACGATGACGATGACGACGTAAAGCAACTTTTCTTTAGAAACGAAGCCACAACATTCTCATGATCATCTTCATCATCATCATCATCAATATCTAAATGATCCCAAAGCTTCACAACGCCACTCGAACCAATCCCACCAAGATCCGGCCACGTGAACAAGTCTCCGAAGCTTCCTCTACGAAATGTGAAATTCCCATTTTGCCCTTCATCATCACCACCACCATTAGATCCTCTCACGCGGAAACAAGCGTTGACCCATTTCTGACTAAAGACCGAGTCTTCATCTTCATCGTCATCTTCATCTTCATCTTCTTGTTCATCGTCGGAAGAGACAGTCGACAAACAAGAAACATCGGAGTCGGAATCGTAATCATCAAAAAGAGGTGGAGTTGATATAGACACATCTATTTTTCTTAACCTAATAACTAAAATCTTTAATCTACTAATAAAGTTTGTGAAATAAGCAAGAAATGCTATAATCAAAGCTCCCCATTTCCAAAAACCGTAAGCTTGATGTAGCTTTCCGATTCCGGAAACAGCAACAGATCGAGAAAGAAACGTTGGATCGTTTATTGAGTTTATACCAACTTCGAAATCTCTTATTCTATTAATCACCGGAACCTCCATTATAGATTACAGAAATAAAATAAAATAAAACTATTTAGGGTTTGTTTTTGTTATGAGGAGAAAAAAAAAGATTTTTGGAAGAGAAAGAGAAGAGAGATTTGTATGCCAAGACTTAAGCCCTCCTTAAAAAGACACAAGTGGAGGGTGATGAGTACACGTGGCGTATAGCTAGTGGATGAGGATGAGAGTTTTATGGGAACACGTAGGAAAAAAGGTTAAGGAAATGGGAGAGATAAGGCACAGTGGTTCAGCTTCTGCCAGATGTATTCTCTGTGTCTACCATTTAATATTTAATTTCTTAGCCTCAATAAATAAATTGTTTTTTTTTTTGGCTGTTATTATCATAAATATTTGAGTCGTTCGAACCACCTACCAGGCTACCACAATATAGCTTTATTATTAAATTTTGCCTTTTTCTCATAATTATTGAAATAAGGTTTGGATTTGAGGCGTCCAAAATAATTGTGTTGGTGGGTTACTTTGTGAAGCGGATCATTGATCATAAAAGATTTTTTGTTTTTTTTAGAATAATACTTTATACTCTTTCTTGTTTTTCATTAATAATACCAGATGGCTAAAAAAAAGAATAATACTTTATATATAATATATGACAACTCATATATATATATATATATGATTTAATATGACAACTCATATTATATTGCTTTTGGTAGGTTTACATTTATTTTTTATAACTGTATATAAAAAAATTTGTATTTGAGTTTTCGGAAATATTTGAATATTCCTGGGAAAATAGTTGTCTCTATTCATAAAATTTATAGAATTATTTTTAAATAAGCACAGAAAAGAAAAAGGTGCTAGAAACTCATGTGGACCGGTCTGTGACAATTTTCGCATTGTAAAGAATAGCGACTTTTAACCACAGAGGTCCTGCCACGTGTCTATCCTGAATTCGCGGGAAAACAAAATAACATTTATAGCCCTTAGATTCTCACCAGAATGACCAAATCAGACCATAAAAATTCTGGTTAGATGCACGCCACGATTTCTTCTATGAGAAGGCATAATTAGATTAAATCTTACTAGTTACGGGCTTATCAATCCGGTTACGTTTCTGATTTTGACTCTTGAAACTAGTATGTTCTACAAGACTTCAAAGCAAATCTTGCTTAGGTAAATTTTAATTAAAATGAGTCTTAACTCTTAACATATCAAATTTTAACACGTATATGCAAAAATTATGCCGTACTTAAGATTCATTTTTATTTTTCTTAAAAGTTACTAGATAGATATCATAAAATCTTGATGATGTTGTAATAATGATTTGATGATGGTGATTTCTGATTATTTTTGCATGGAAATAAAGTGGAATCAAGATGGAAACATATGTTGGACAGTGGAATTAATGGTATTATGATTGAGATAGGAAAAATATTTAATGAAACGAATGTTTATGAGAACAAGGAGGCGACTAATTTGACCGCCGGAAATGGTTTCATAGTTGGGCCAACCGAGTTTTTTTTTTTTTTTGTCATCTGAATATTATTATTGATAATAAATGGTCAAATTACAAACAAATATGTTTTTTGCTAAGGGATTGGACATATGTGTGTAGTAGAGAACTAACAACATCATACCCACAAAAATAAAATAACAAAGAAGTAAAAAAACCCGCAAATAACATTAAACATATGACAACAATTTCTCTAATTCAAAAAAAGTGCGCAATAAAAAAAGAATCATCAAAACAATAGAAGAAGCTATTCGAGAGTCTGATGCCACTCCCTAATGAATAAGAGAAATAATCTTCAAAAGATGACGAAGCCAAAAGATTACTACTTCGACAAATAAGCTGGCGGACAAATAGCAGTCCCTAGAAGACTAAAAGGAAATCAAGACACATAACCAAAGTAAGGTAGAGAAAGTAAACCCGAGCAATTAGCGAACAAGTGGCCTACGCAGCTTCTAAAATCCACTAGAGAGCCTTCCATAGCTAATTACCGAGGAAGTTGGGCCAACCGAAATTAATAGGATGCTTTATATTCAACGATTAAATTTTTGTTTTTATTATTGAGCCCACAAATTGACTCCCAAACCATACGTAAATACACATCAATAAGCTGGAAAATGGCCTATTATACGAAGTACTATATTTTCAAAGACATTCGAACTAAATAAGCCTGCCAAAATTAACACTAAGGGCCCGTTCATTGTGCATGCAACATTGTGTATATGTTGATTATTGAGGTCATAGGCCCATAGCTATGTGTTGGAAATTTGGAAAATAAACCATAGTTCTATGTCAAACAATTTGTACATGACTGTTTAATATATAAGGTAAGTCAATTTCTAATTAATATATGATCTTTTGGGGAAAAAAGTCCAAAAACATATTTGTGAGGATTTGAATAGTTGGCATGGATAATATCATATTAAATAGAGAGTTAACTTAGAAGTACAGAAACCCAACACTCTGTATACCATTCTTTTTACGAGAACTCTCAGTTCAAAGTTCTCTCAAATAGTGTTAAAGACTGTTAATTATTTCTCTTGTTTTTCGTATACTTATTTTGTATTGTCGTATTTTTTTTTCCGGGATACGCTTATTCTTCTTATAGTTAATATTCCAAAATTTCTATTTCAATAAAACTTCTACTACCAAATCTCCAAAATTCCCATTTTCCTCGAGCTTATTGTGTTTAAAATTTACAGTAATAAGAAAAGATGACAGTATTGTTTCATTCTAAACACAGTAACAAGGAAAAAATTCTAATGCTATGATTATGAGAATCTATGACCAAAAAACACGTGTCTCATTTCAGTTCTCACATTATTTCTTTTGTCCCTTCTTTCAAAAAAGGAGTAAAAACTAGAGCAAAAGAGCAAACAACATGAGAAAAAGAAAAAGGAATCGAATAAATAAACACTTTTTCTTTATCAAAAATCTCATCAATAATGACACATTTGGAATTTATATTGGAAACTGAGCTCTTACGGTCCACAAAATTCATATTCAAAGCACGCACTTTTGTGACAAAAGATTTGTTTCAAAAGAATAAAAAGAACAAAGTTTTTTTTTGTGTTGCCAAGTTTGGATCCCTTTTATATATGATCTCACTTGAAAGCAAGTTTCCAAATTTCCAATATCCATGGCGACACTGCAGAGGTTTAAGTTCTTGGCAACACAGTGTGGAGTGCCACAGAGCCCGACACGAAGTCCAAGCCCGAGAACAAGTCCGTTAGTTCAACTTCGGCGAAAGAAGACAACGTTAAAGATGCTTCTAAGTCTTACATCACCGAGCCGCCGAGAGCAGCAGCCGTTGATTCATCATCAAAACGACGTAGCCGGACGCAAACTAAGAGACCTATTCGTCTCTTCGTCTTCTGTAGAGGAAGAAGAAGATGAAGCAGACTTAGAGAAAGAGAGAAAGAGAGGGAAATCAAAAGAAGAAGTTCTTGCAGCCATGGCTGCTAGATTGAACGCAGCTAATAGTTTCCGATGTGAGTCCGATGCAGCACCGGTTTGGTTTGGATTCGGTAAGCGGCTTCTCCAAAGAGCTTGGCGACCTAAGCTCGGTACCATTCCAGAGTAATGTAATCAATTTTCTTATGTGACATTGGAAACCATTAGTTTCCCATATGAATGAATAGATATGTTTCTTATTAAATCTCTTCTTATCTTTTATGTTTGAATTCCTAATAATGACGAACAAAACTTTACATTTTCCTATCATCATCAACAAAAAAAGAAGACAAGTATATAAATTGTTTTATTTTCTTAATTTTAAACATCAAATTGAAACTCTAATTAACACTTTCAATCAAATTAAAGTACATTTTGATAGAAAACCAATTAATATATAGTTTAAGCTTATTTTTATTTCCATTTAATTTTGATAAATTTTCAGATTCAACCATTTACGGAGCTAATGTTTTCGAATTTAAACTCCAAGACATTAAACTCATAAAACCATTTGGGAAAACAACGCTAATACTCTCTTTTCACCAAAAAAAAAAGAATTTAGTAAGATAACCTCTTATTTCTCTTCAGTTTTTCGAATATTTCTATGGTTTTCTATCAAATTTCATAATTTTATTTTTAATTTGACTGTAAAGAATAATTGGAAAACACCGCATCGATATTATAATGTTTTCACATGTTAGCTGATTATATATGATTTTTTTTGTCACCGATGTTATTTTTCTTCTAAACGATAATACTATACTACTATAAAATTATCACTAATTAAACTTAAATTACGTTTAAATAATAATAAATATAGATTGGTGGTGACATAGATTCTTAATTTTTTTTTGTTCATTTCAAACACGGAAGAAGAAGTTTGGGTTTTGCAAGGACAAAATTGGATTTTGTAAATTAGGACAGCTTGATATCATGTTTTCTTCTTATTTTCTCTTAAATCTACAAAATCCAATTTTGTCCTTGCAAAACCCAAACTTCTTCTTCCGTGTTTGGTAAAGAGGAAGATGTTGAGAAACCGACTTAAGTTCTTCTTCTTCTCATTGAACAAGAATTAAAAAAAAAACAAAAAAAAGTTGCAATCTTTTTTCTGGATTCTTGTTTGCAACCTACCTATAATTCTGGGTATTTTCTTATTCCAGATTCCTTAAAAAGTTTTTTTTTTTTTCTTTTTCTCTTTCCTTGTGGATTTGGATTATTGGTGTTTGATTTACAGTTCATTTCTACTCACCTTTACGCGTTTTTTTCCCCTTCTTCCTTGGGAATAATATTCTTTAATATTTCTCCTTTCTCTATTGCTTCAATCAGATCTACACTTTGTTGTTGTCGAAACAAACATTCTCTGGTGGCTTGCTTTGCTGAACAAAGAAGAAGAAACAATCCAATCCCTAAGTTAGTTTTGCTTACTACCCTTTTCTCATATAGTCAAAAAGCTACTTCCTTTATTACTCAATGATTCAGATTTGTTCTTCTTCAATGTTATTTTTCAGGTCAAGTTTGTAACTTGAAGTTCGATTCCGCAGTAAATTCGATTGCTTGGTTACAAATTTCATGAATTGGCTTAGAAAGATTGTATTTTAAGTAAAGGGTTATAAGATTTTTGAGAGCACGAAGAGCCTAAGAAGCTGCTGTAATGGCGTCTAGAGATGGAAAGAGGCGTAATCATGAGAAGCTTGTGCCTCTTGCTGCTCTGTTAAGTAGAGAGACGAAAGCTGCTAAGATGGAGAAACCGATTGTGAGATTTGGTCAGGCTGCTCAATCTAGGAAAGGAGAAGATTATTTCTTGATCAAGACTGATAGCTTGCGAGTTCCTTCCAATTCTTCAACTTCTTTCTCTGTATTTGCGGTATTATATTCCTCCTCTTTGTGCATTTAGACTCCTGAATTGAGTATTCTTGATTATTGAAATGAATAGTATTAAGTCTTGGATCATCACTGTTTGATTGTTTAGTGAGTTGGTTTGTGTGGAGAAATGCCATTGATGCATCTAGCTTGATTTGTTTCTGTGTTATGAATAGTTTTGTGTTTCTGTACTGTTCAGATATTTGATGGGCATAATGGAAAAGCTGCAGCGGTTTTTACAAGGGAGAATTTGCTGAACCATGTTATTAGTGCTCTTCCCAGTGGGCTTAGCCGTGATGAGTGGCTTCAAGCTTTACCTCGTGCATTAGTTTCTGGATTCGTGAAGACCGATAAGGAGTTTCAGAGCAGAAGTATTGTGCTCTTGAAATCATCATTTGTTTCTCTCTACTTGTGGCTGATTGAATCAATGAATGATGTTGTGGTTTATTATTCCCTTGATACCAGGAGAAACTTCTGGAACAACAGCCACATTTGTGATAGTAGATGGATGGACTGTGACCGTTGCATGTGTTGGTGACTCGCGTTGCATCTTGGATACTTCAGGTGGTTCAGTTTCTAACCTCACTGTGGATCACAGGCTTGAAGATAATACAGAAGAGTATGTACCTGAAATGATCTATCTTTCTAAGCTTTTGTTTTTGGATCTTAACGCACAATCTAAATCTAAACCGTTTCATTGTGGTTCAGGAGGGAACGGGTTACTGCTAGTGGTGGAGAAGTTGGCAGACTAAGCATTGTTGGAGGCGTTGAGGTGTGTTGTTTTCTATTTTTTTAAACTTCTGTGTTTCCCATCAAGCAGCTCACTTCTTAAGACTTGAAAAAACTATGAAATTCTGCAGATTGGTCCTCTACGGTGTTGGCCTGGAGGTCTATGCCTTTCAAGGTCTATCGGTGATATGGATGTCGGGGAGTTCATTGTTCCAGTTCCCTTTGTAAAGCAAGTGAAGGTATATATACATCTTAGTGTTTCCTTATAGTTTTGTTTTGTCATTTAGAAACAAACTCTGACATTGTTGTTCACGATCGGGTATATATATGTATAAAGCTATCAAACATTGGCGGAAGGCTTATTATCGCCTCGGATGGTATATGGGACGCTCTTCCCTCAGAAGTCGCTGCTAAAACTTGCCGTGGATTATCAGCTGAACTTGCTGCTAGACAAGTAGTTAAGGTGAATTAAATTTTCTTAAATCCAATTTCAGATTTGTGTAAATCTTGCTTGTAAAGAAGTGATTAGAGGAGTCTTGACATTTGTGTTGCAGGAAGCATTGAGAAGAAGGGGACTTAAGGATGACACAACCTGCATTGTAGTCGACATAATCCCACCCGATAACTCCCAAGAACCACCGCCTTCACCTCCTAAGAAGCACAGCAACTTCTTTAGATCGTTGCTTTTCAGAAAGAAATCAAACTCATCTAACAAACTCTCCAAGAAACTCTCCTCTGTTGGTATCGTTGAAGAGCTCTTCGAAGAAGGCTCCGCAATGCTCGCTGAAAGGTCACTCCTTTTACTTCAAGACTACAGATAACTGTTGCGTTTTGCGTCCTCTCTAACAACATTTCTATTATTTCTTGCAGGTTAGGATCAGGTGACTGTTCTAAGGATTCAACAACAGGAAGAGGGATATTCACATGTGCGATATGCCAACTAGACTTGGCTCCAAGCGAGGGGATATCAGTCCACGCAGGTTCGATCTTCTCAACGAGTCTAAAACCGTGGCAAGGACCGTTCTTATGCACTGATTGTCGTGACAAAAAGGACGCGATGGAAGGTAAACGACCAAGTGGAGTTAAAGTCATATAGAATGAAGATGGCATCTCTGCTTCTTCTCACACACACTCACTCTCTATTCATTCATTATAATTCTTTCTTTGGTTATTTTCTTATTACATTCATTCTAATAAAAATTTGAGTTAACCTGATTCTTTATGGATCTGAGAATCAGGTTCATTAAGTTGGATTGATTGGGTATACAATGTGTAAAAGCTTGTGTTCAGAATATGAAAAAGTTTGGATAAACAAAGTTCTGTCTTCTTTTTCTCAATTCTTTCAAATAAATGATGTCCGGTCCAAAATTTTCCAAACCGGCTAAAATGTTCTTGACTTGTTCGAACCAGACCGGCTCTTGTCTCTAAAATTGCGTAAGGATTGGTTGTAATGTGGAGCCTAGGAAGAAGACACGAGATTGGTATGATATTAGATTTCAATAGTTACTTGTAGGACCAAACCCTTAAAGCTTACGCTCCATTTTGTTCTCCTTTGGCACATTTCCTTCCTTATTACTCAATCAACTTATGTTTTCGAAAAAGCCAAAAGATTATTCTACATTAGGCCTTTTTTCTTTTTGCCAAAACGTATTTTGAAATAATTATAAGCTTTTTCATGAAATTATGGGACTTAAGTCACTTTGTACATATTCATTATACATTTACTAAATTATATTCATCAGAATTTTTGTTATATTAGTTTAAAACAAAAGAATACAGTAATGGAATTTGTACTAAGTGACTAAAGTCCCATAATTAGCATGAAACAACCAAGACATTGTTGAAGCAAAAGCTTTTAGCTTCGTCTTCTTTATTCTGAAAAAAAGCAAAAAGCTCAGCTTCTGCAGCAATAAATCAAACAAGGAAAAAAAGGAAAGCCCCACATTTTTCGCTTTATTTACAAGATTGTCCCTTCTTGGAAATAAAGAACTTGTTTTGGAATTTGTTAGATTTGATTGACAGACTACTTATGAGCATTAATCTTTCTTCACATGGAGAAAATAAATTTGAGTTTTCCTAACACGTGAGATCACTGGCACGCGTGTGAGCACAACACACAAAATCCCAATTTTATCATTATTACTTTACCGTTACGGGGAAAACCAAAATACGACGCGAATACACTTTGACCTTTATATGAACTCCTTTTTAACCCGGTCAAATCTGAAACAATTGTACGGTCAATAAACAAAAAAGGGTAAATTAGTCATTTTACAAATATTTAAGTTTTTTTTTATGCGTTACTGATTTGTCTTAATTACGACCATACCACTTTCCTTTGCTCTCTGTCTTGAAGTCCTCAACGCTTGTTTCTATTCTCTCTCACTTCTCTCTCTCTTGTCTGAAGCAACAATGCCGAAAAGTTCTTTCTTCAACGTCTCTCTTCTTCTTCTTCTTCTCTCATTTCTCCACTGTTGTCTCCTTTCTTCTTCTTCTTCTTCTTCTTCTTCTTCTTCTTCTTCTTCTTCTTCAGATTTAGAAGCTCTCTTAAACTTCAAATCCACCGGAGAACTCAACTCATGGAACTCAACAACCGACCCGTGTAACTGGACCGGAGTCTCCTGCATCAAAAACCGAGTTACAGGACTCGTTCTCGAAAACATCGAACTCACTGGGTCAATCGAACAACTCGTTTCACTCACTGAGCTTAGAGTTCTCAGCCTCAAACATAACCATTTCTCTGGTCCAATCCCAAACCTCTCTAAACTCACAGCTTTAAAGCTTCTCTTTTTATCACACAACCAATTCTCCGGCGACTTTCCGGCGTCAGTTACTTCACTCGCTCGTCTCTACCGTCTTGATCTCTCTTTCAACAACTTCTCCGGCGAGATTCCTCCGTCTTTATCCGATTTAACTCATCTCCTCACTCTCCGGTTAGAGTCGAACCGGTTTTCCGGTCAAATACCAAACATTAATCTCTCCGATCTCCAAGATTTCAACGTCTCCGGTAACAACTTTAACGGTCAGATACCAAATTCCTTATCGGAATTTCCCGAATCCGTCTTTAATCAAAACCCATCTCTCTGTGGAGCTCCATTGCTAAAATGCACAAAACTCTCAAGCGACCCAACTAAACCGGGTCAAACCGATGGAGCAAAAACTTCTCATTTAAACAATCCAGAAACCGTACCTTCATCTCCAACCACAATTCACGGCAACAAAAGCACCACCACCAATACAACGACAAGAATCAGCACCGTCGCACTCGTAGCCATTATCCTCGGAGATGTCATTATCTTAACCTTCGTCTCTCTTCTTCTCTACTGTTGTTTCTGGAGACAATACACTGAGAAAGCAAAGAAGAGCTCCAAAGTTCTTGAAGGAGAGAAGATAGTCTACTCATCAAATCCTTACCCAACAACGGCGCAAAACAGCAACAATCAGAATCAAGAAAAGGGTAAAATGGTCTTCTTCGAAGGGACTAGAAGGTTTGAGTTAGAAGATCTTCTCCGAGCTTCAGCGGAGATGCTTGGGAAAGGAGGATTTGGGACTGCGTATAAAGCCGTGCTTGAAGATGGTAATGAGGTTGCTGTGAAACGTTTGAAAGATGCGGTGACGGTGGCCGGAAAAAAAGAGTTTGAGCAACAAATGGAAGTTTTAGGAAGGCTTCGTCATAGTAATCTTGTGAGCTTGAAAGCTTATTACTTTGCTAGAGAAGAGAAGCTTCTTGTCTATGAATACATGCCTAATGGTAGTCTCTTCTGGCTTCTCCATGGTACGTCGTAGTTTTACCAATTTGGGAAATTAATCACTAATTATATTTTAGATTTAGGATTTTACTTAAAGTTAGCTTAAGGGGTTTATGTTTCCATAGGTAGGGTCAAAGCAGGTGATTCTGATTCATATTAATTCTTGGTACATTGAAGGAAATGACGTTAGTGTAACGCCAAAATGGATAAGAGTAGTAGGGTTAAAAAATTTGGAGTTAGTGAGATTTTCATATTTAAAAAAAAAAATTGTTGGAAAAATCACTTTCAATGCGGCATTTATTATTATTACTAAATAGATAATGAGGATTTAACACTATGGATAGACACTACCATTGGCAAACAAGTTGGGAAATTAAAGTTATGATCTGTCTCATTTAAATCGGTCTTTGGGATTTTTTTCCTTTTTTTCGTGTTTTGTCTTTACCATCTAACCATTTATTTATTTATTCATTCTTTTCATTGTTCTAACTAATACAGTGACTAATTACATTTTTCAAGGTAAGTGGTAAATTTGTAATATTGGTGTTTGATTTGGTTTTGGACAGGAAACCGTGGACCGGGTCGGACCCCATTGGATTGGACCACGCGCCTCAAGATCGCAGCAGGAGCGGCGCGTGGTGTAGCATTCATACACAATTCATGTAAAACCTTAAAACTCACACACGGCGACATAAAATCCACCAATGTACTTCTCGACAGATCAGGCAACGCTCGTGTATCCGATTTCGGTCTCTCTATCTTAGCACCGGCTCAAACAGTCGCGAAATCGAACGGCTACGGTGCGCCGGAGCTGATCGATGGCCGAAAACATACTCAAAAATCCGATGTTTACTCATTTGGAGTGCTTCTTTTGGAGATTCTCACCGGAAAATGTCCTAACTTGGTGGAGACGGGTCATTCGGGTAATGCGGTTGATTTACCGAGATGGGTCCAATCTGTTGTGAGAGAAGAGTGGACGGCTGAGGTTTTTGATTTGGAGCTGATGAGGTATAAGAATATAGAGGAGGAGATGGTGGGGCTGCTACAGATTGCTATGGCGTGTACCGCGGCGGTGGTGGATCACCGTCCCAAGATGGGTCATGTGGTGAAGATGATAGAGGAGATACGTAGTGGTGGTGGTGGTTCTGAGTCTTCGCCGTGCAATGATGGGATCAATTCTGCTGTTGACTCGCCCTGCTTGTCTGAGGACACGTGCGGTGGGACAATAAGTCAGTAAGTAAGATTTGTTTTTTTTAGTTAATGTAAATGACGTGTGACTGAATCTTTTAACTTTTGTCATTCTTCTGAAATCTTGAATCACAACACTTTTAGAGTCGTAGGTGTTTTTTTTCTTTAGTTTGTTTTGTAGTTTTGTTGTTTCTTTTTAAATGTAATCCGAGAATTATGTGAGTCTCGAGTGTTTTGGATTAGGGGTAACCAAAATTTGCATCTCTTTTCACTAAATCCAGTTGATACTATAGAGGAGAATTCAATTTGTCTAAACCGAACCACACCGAAATACCAATTTACTTTGAGTTTGGATATTGTTTTACTAATCTTGGAGTAGATCAGTCGGCCATGTTTTTACCTTCCGTGTGAATTATGTGCTCGTTAGTAATATGACTCTAGATCACACATTATTAGAGCAAAGCATGCCTGAGAAGTCAGGGAGATTATGACCCAATTTTTTTTTTTTTGCAAAACAAACATAAATACTTAGTATTTAAAATGTCCATACATTTTAAATACTCCAAATATTTATACAAAAACAACAATACAATACCAAGCATAGAATACGCAATTCTACAATACAGTGGAAAATACAACACAAAACGGTAAAGCAAACAACCCCGGTCCTAATCATCCTCTCCCTCCGAACCTTCGATTCCACGATCACACTTTATCTTTACCTGTATCGACAAAAGTGATGCATCAACATTTGGAAAACCAAACGCTGAGTGAGATTGATCCTCCCAACAATGTTTAAAACCCACAAGCAAGGCATACAACCACAATCATAATTCACGCATGAACAAGATTCACCACAAAGGCCCTATCAATTCCTAACATCAACACATGCAAGGCAATCAATAGCAAAACATGTCTAGCACCATAGCAATTCGACACACACGAAAGCTAACCAGGAGACACACAAAGATAAACCACACGAGGACGGCCATCGGTCTAGCCTGACCGATGGACCTGACCGATAAAACCCATCGGTCCGTCCTAACCGCTACAACCGTCCTGCGAATTGCCGGGAAAAGCTGCAACCAGCCCATCGGTCCAACCTGACCGATGAACCCGACCGCTAGGTCCTAGCGGTCTGTCCTGACCGCTAGGTCCTAGCGGTCTGTCCTGACCGCTACAAGTATCCTTGCGAAATGCCAGGAACACTGCCACACGACCCATCGGTCCAACCTGACCGATGGACCTGACCGATAAACCCCATCGGTTTGCTCCAACCGCTGCAAGTGTCCTTGCGAATTGCCAGGAACACCACAACATAACCCATCGGTCCAACCTGACCGAAGGATCCAACCGCTAGGTGCCAGCGGGCACTTACATCGGTCGTGCCTGACCGATGGAACCCGCAGAAACCACTAAACTTGACTTAGACCAAGCCTAACAAGCACCAAGCACAATAAACAAGCTTCACAATCAATACTCAAGCTTAAACACACTAGATTAAGCTTAACAACAAGGCCACCAAGCCTCTAAGCAACCTAGGCACAACCCCAAAGCTTGTCTAAACCCCACAAACCCCCAAACAAGGCCTAAGCCACCTTTGGTCACAACTCACCTTTGCAAAAAGAAGAATCAAGCCTAGACTGAACTCCCCAAGCTCAAGAAGACTCCTCCTTCTTCCCTAGCCTTTTCCGCCAAACACCAAGCTCCAAGATCTCCTCTACAAGCTTCTCCCAAGCTCACACACAACAGATCCGAGCTCAAGAACTCCCTAGAACCCTTCCTCTTGCTTCCTTAGCTCACGGCAAGCTCACCCAAGCTCAGCCCAGCTCACGCCAAAACTCACAAGCTTCAGCCACTCTTTTCCTCCAAGCTCACAAGCTCACACACACAAGAAGAACAAGCTTCTCACAAGAACTAAGCTTCACCAAGCTTACAAACCCACTTCTCTACTCTTTTTCCTCTTCTCTCTCTCGCCAAACCAGCTCCAAACTTTCATCCAACAATGGCAACTCACGATGGAGAAGAAGAAGAAGAGAAGGAAAAGAAAGTCAACACAACTTTCCAACTCTTGAGAAAAACCCCAAAACTTCCGAAACGACTTATGACACCCCCGGAACAAATCCAAATTAATTATTTCAACCCCATAATTAATTTCTCGAGACTTGTCTAAGGTTCATAAACTCGAAAGGATATCCTAATTAATTAAACAATAATTAATTTCCGGGACACGGGCGTTACAATGGCATACTGTTTTTGATATGTGCTTTTATCAAAATCGTGCACATGTTTCACGTTAGAAACTGTATAGCAACTCATCTATATTCATGTCAGATTTGAGGTCTTGTGACTGATATTGACACGAGGGTTCTGTTTTTGCAAAGTTCCCATACAAGTTTGACATCCACATGTCACGACCTAAGTCACTACCACCTTATAAATAAACTTTACCTCCAACTCCAACAATAGTTTATTATGGTTTTAGTATATAGTAATAGTATTATAGTTTAATTGAAAATAGGATAAACAAGAATTCACATCCTCTTGTTCGCTTTTTTTTTTTCGTATTCCCATCCCAATTTTTGATTTTTAATGGAACCAAAATGAACATATTTTTATTTTTTGTTTAATTTGTTTATGTAAATGCAAATACAAATTGCTTTTCAATATAATCGTTGGTGATTAATGAATGGTATAATCGTTTATTTTTTGAAAACGTGATTATGCTATTTTTCACCATTCGCAACAGCAAAGTTTATATTTTGTGCCTTTTAAAAATGTTTTGGCTACATATGTAATATGTTGCACATGTTCGAAATATAACTTACACAATTATTTATCTTTTTTTTATCAACAAAATTATTTATCTAAAAAACTTGTTTTTAGCTTTTTGTAATTAATCAACAAAACTTTATTCTACTCAAATGTTTCTACTATTTTATGAATAAACTAGTCTATCATTCAACAATCATCTAACTATCATATGACATACCAATCATCAGCCTAGTCGAGGTAACAACTAAGGATGTGTTTACTCTAGAAAGTTAGGATGTGGCCTAAATGATGCCATGAAGTCCGGTCCATTATTCTGACTTCTCGGACGATAGAAACTAGAAGGGACTTTATAGAGAGCTATGTGGGAAGCATGTGCGCATGTTATCGCAGATTATGTAACATTGTCGCTTTCTTCTTTATAGCATACATAGAGTTACACGATATTCAACTATATAAACATAAAATATCTAATGTATATGTTTACTATGTTAGTCGTTGAAGCTTAATTGTTTTCGTCGGTTGATATTACGGAATTAATTAAAAAGAATAGATAAGTCACCCAAAACAATACTCTTCATTTACGCATAATCAAAAGATTATAAAATATTATTATGGTGACAAATTGAAAAATAAAAAATTATATGAAAAAGAAGAATATATAATCAGAAATGTAAAACAGTCGGTGCTAGCCTGAGCAACCTATCGAGAGCAGTAGACAAGAACTTGCGAGCAAATAAATAACAAATATTCGTCTTCTCTCCATTGTGGAAGCACTCACCACTACTCCTCAGCCTCTTCAAGAACTCGGCATTCACCTCGTGTCTTATAAACCGGTTTGGATGTGGCCCACCTAGGGACCAGTCGACCCACGTGAGAGTCCGGTTCGAGTTGCGGCGACCTAGGCTTCGTTTGATGTTGAGAAGCGTAGGGATATAGTGCTCGTCCGCGTAGCAGCCATGGTGGCAATAACTATAAAAGAGAGGCCAATAGATTCTATCGGAGATGATCTCAAGGGCCATGGCACGGTCCAGCTCGAACCACTGGGAGCCTTTGCGCCAGTGGCGTAGCTGGACATGTGGCTGCATTAGAGGGCTGTATCGTCCACGTCCAACGCCACCAAGTTGGTCATAGGACTCGACGTGAGTTTGAGTTGAGTTAATGAGGTAAGAGTAAACAGTAGTGAAGTTAAAGAGAGGGATGCATGATTCAGAAAGAAGAACGAATCGTTCGTTTGATATGTCTAATAAAGCATTTGCTAGTAATCTTTGTTCTGCTTCCACCATATTGACATATCCCCAATCTACTCTCTGCATTATCAATAAATAATCAGACAAAAACGATTAGTTTTATTTTCCATATTTCGAAATACAAATAATAGATTTTGCTAATTTATTTAAAATATTTCTGATCGGATACTGGCAAACTTCTGAATCAAATCGACCAGTGAAATGATTTTTCTAACTCACTTATCCATCAAAATAAAATAGTACCATAAATTTATAAATATCGGACCATTAATTTATATCCCTAAAATAAAATCATATTATAATGACCGCGTGTAACAATGGACCAAGAAAAAAAAGGAGTTGCTTTCGATTGACTTATATGAAAAATTCTAAATTGTTAACGAGTTTTTTCTGATATTTCTTTGTAATAAGTTATAAAAGAGACACACTAGCCGCCTCAACAAAAGTCACATCGTAAGAGAAGATTGATGAATCTCACGTTGAGAAAATTAGGGAAACAATTAATTGGGATTTGATTTTTATTTAAGGTACATACGTTTGTGCCAACTAATAAGTTCCTGTTTACGTTTTTATGGGTACATGCGTTTGTGCCTCCAAGACTTGTTGACAAAAGCGATATGTTAACTAATGAAGAAACTATGCAATAATTAATCCCAAAAAAAAAAAAAAAACGAAACCATGCAATATAGTATATATATATATATTATAATATGATACACTGCACCGACGGACCAGAAACAATTGCTTGATTAAAGGTATAATAATTTATATAACAAAAAGTAACCGTATTGTGCAAGATAATCTAACATTCCCCTTCACAATTTCTTATGAGTTTTATTCTTTTCAGTATGAGATTTTTGTTTGATAATTACTCAATCTCAGTCAGAGCATGTTTACAACAAGAGCACACCATTTTCGAGAGATATTAATAGAGAATAAGATTGTTGGCATTTCTTTAAAGTTTTGATATGTTAGGACAAAATGTCAAATTTGACATTTTGATAGTTGTTAGGACTAATAATGTCACAAAATCAATTTTTAATACATTTTGTTTTCCAATGTAATTTGACCCAAAAAGGAAAAACAAATATCTATGATTTTATTAGGAAGCTGACCTTGCTAGGAATATGCCGGCCATGGAAGACGGAATCTTCGGGATCGGACTGGTTATAAGAAGGATATGAGTGAACATATATACTGAAAAGACCTTCATGCCCTCGAAAGAATCTCTCCCATAAACGAGCTAGAGGTAAATGACCCTTTGTCATGAACATGAAAGCAACCTTTGGTGTTCTTGGAAAAGGGTAATTCTCAATCTTGGGCGACATTGAAGCTCTCCAGAGAAGCTCTTCGTCTTCCATGTCATGCATGAGGTTCTCCGGTGGCCTCACAAACCGTTTGAGCCCATCATGCTCGGGCTGAGAAGGAGGAGGAGGAGAGGAGACGAGTAAGAGCTGAGAGATGCGTTGGATACTGAGTGAAGAAGTTGAAGAGAAGTCTTGTAGAGAGGAATGGAGAAGGATGCCAATGATAATGCCACAACAGAGAATAAGAGAATATGAAAGGAAACTTAGGAAATGATGGTATTGAGCATTGAGAAGCTTTGCAGCTAGAGATGGTGATGAGTTTTGCTCCTTGTGGTTCTTCATCGTGAGAGAGAGTTTTGTATTTTTGTTGTTGTTGTTTCAAAAGAGGATTGAATGGATCTTACAAGGTTTGGATTAATGGAGAAGGAGAGACAAGTTCTTTGCTTTAAGGGCAAGAGATACGAGACCGCTTTTACAAGTGGAGAATTCTATTTATATTGTTTTGTTAAGCTTTCTTTTTTGTCAAAGTATGATTATTTTTTTGGATGGCGAAACCATGGAATTTTCTTGCCGTCAAAAAGAGGAAAAACTTTATAGGATTTAAATAGAAACAGTGAAATCTGGTAGAATTACAGTGAAATCTTGCCGTCAAAAAGAGGAAATCTGGTTGATTTTGGCGGATTATTTTCATTGGTAATTACTGGTGATTATTTTCATACGATTTGGTAAATAACTGAAATTTATTGAATGTACTATTATTTAATAGTGAAATATATTTAGGATTTTGAACATTGAAAGTTACATATTTATCATACTGACATAAATGATGAATATACTATTCTAAATAGAGTAAAAAGAAAGCTGTCAAAATAAATATATACTGTAGTAAATAAAAATCAATGTAGTAAGAAGACATTATAAATTATCATATGACTTTTCTTTAGAGAAAACATGTAGATGTTAACAAACAAAAAAAAGTAAAAACGCCAATATGTTGCATGAAGTTTTTTCGTACAATATCAGATTATGAAAATAAATGCTAATCCGCCAGTTTTGATAAGTTTTAAGGGGAATAAGTTAACGTCGGAAAACGTAAGTAAGGTGACGGTTTTTTTCCATTAAATTTTAATAACTTTTCAAACATTTTAAATCTAAATATGTGTTACCGTTATAGAAAAGGAAAAAAACTGACAATTTTTTTGTTTGTTTTGGAGTCAAAATTGAATTATTTTTTGGAGTAAAGATGTTGGTATAAATCAACTTTTTTAGGTGTTTCAAAACTTATAAAAATATATGTTCATTATCACATCATATTAATAAATCAATCGTCTGATGTTTTTAGACGTACTGTATTAAAGTGGCATATTATTATGCATTAGAGCTATAAATGTAAAACTAGCAATTTTCCTAATTTTTTATAACAGCTAAGTTACATCACAAATTTGCAATGGAACAACGATAAATCTAAAATTCTATCCAAATTTATGTATAAACTGATACTATTAGTCATGAGAATATCGATGGTTATTAAATATACATATGCATAGTGAAAAAATGATGTAGCTCGATATCGATAAAGTTAATGAACCCAAGGAGTTTGAAATCACAAATTGTTGTTGTTACTCATCTCTCATTGGTTCTACAATTTCAGTCTTAAGTCTTAACCTTGTTCTGAGAAGAAGAAGCTGTGGCATAAACTTTCAGCCATCAATAGTCTTCGTCTAATCTGACGGTTCTCAACTGATTTTATTATGTCACATTAGACTATAATATATATAAGTTTCATTTTCTAGGAAAAGGGCAAAATCTTATCTTATGTCTCTGGGATGAAATTTCAAACTACATGTCATGAATTTCCGGGATTGATGCCACGTGTTACACAAGTATAATCTCTTCATTCTACATCTTTCAAACAGTGAGCAATCTTTACACGTAAATTGACCAAACAATTTCATTGTTAGTAATTAGTAGTATTTACTATTTAGTGCAACATTGTCCATAAACAAAACGATTTTTTTTTTTTTATAAGGTAAAACGAAATTTCTTTCAGTTGTAGATTATGCATTCTGTGTTTATAGTTAAAGTTTAAATACCCTCGGTATCTTTTTTTTTTTCGATTAGAAATACATAATAAATTTTCAATTTAATTTAAATTTCAAAAATTTTAATTAATATATTTGATACAGCAATTGCTAATATTTCTATGAGATCATTTTTGTTTTTTCACTCATGGATATACAGTTAGTTTTTTTTTCTGTCCATGGATCTACAGTTTTGTTGAACTTGGGTTTTGAATGGGAACGTGGTATTATGATGGATTAAAGACGGACCGTTTTTGTCCGCGTTTCATAAAATTTAAGTTTTTATTCAGCAATGATTTTATGTTAACATGAGTATCATAAGTTTAATAGTAATCGTTTTCATTTTATGAAAAAAAATAAGTGAAATGCAAGCAACAGTGATACACACCAAAATTGGTGTATTTTGGGGTTTTAAACGCAAGTAACAATGTATTTTTTTCTTTTTCCTGTTAATTTATTTTGGAAATATTAGTAAACTATATAATTTTTCTAGATTTCAAAATTATCTAAGTTCAATCCATTTTCAAAAATTTTATCAAGTATATTTCAGTAATATATTTTAATTTTTAATTATCCATTTTTAATCTGTATTGCTATTACCCTTTTCAGTATTTTAAATAGTGTCATTATCGTAATTACTAAAATCATTCTTCTCCAATCTATTAAAAAAATCGTATAATAATTTAAAATCTAAATCTTAAATTGGAAAATGAGAGTTCAAACATAATTTTTTAATTTTTTTTGTAATTTATTTAGGGTAAATAATTATTTTATACAATAATCTGTGGTATTATTGAAAAATCTAATAATTGTACATTTAGAAAAAGACTTAAAAGAATGTTTTTCAGAGCATTTCTCTATTATAAATATATATTTTTGATCTTTACATTTTTGTTAGTATTTTCTACATAAAACAGTAAATGATGTTGATACATTTATAACAATATTAAATAAAATTTTAAACAAAATAAAAATGATATATTTAAAAATGAAAATAAGATAATTTTAAATTTAGTATAATTTATAGTAATATGTATATTATTTTGTAAATTTTTAATCTGAAATATGTGTTTCACATTTCTTTAATTTTTTACTATTTAAATAATTTTATTGAACCGCTAGTTATATTTTTTGACCATTCAACATATATTTCAATCGCATGATCCGCTTAAATCTCCACTTATTATGCTTGATCGGCTTAATTCATACATATTCTACTTGATCCGTTTGCTTGATACCGTTTAATATATTTTCAACATTCTAAGCCTTAATATATAAACCATGAAAAATAAATCTTATAATTGAGTTGCATGGGATTGACCTTGGGTCCAAAGAAAAAGACGTAAGAGACTAAAAATCCGAATAGAAAAAGAGTATATGTTTTTTGTTTGTTTGTTATGGTTTCATGTATATGTTGCCATGTTGGCAAATACATTTTTTATGGTTCTAGTGGTCAGGTCCAACCTTGACCTAAAGTAGGGCTGGATACGGAGTGGGTATCCACAAATTTTGCCCGCCTTGCTACTTGATCCGTCCTGCACGGGTAATTCAAAAGCCGCTTTGATATTTATCCCGCTCCAAACGGGTACCCGCACAAACGGGTACTTGCTCAAAATTCTAGTACTTGCAAGTAACTTGCCCCGTTATTTGACCCGTTGTTTTGCGAGTAATGGATGGATAACGGGTAATGGAGCGGGTACTTGCGGGTAATTGCGGCGGGTAATTGTGGGTAATTGTGACAGATAGCGGGTAACGGAGCGGATAATGAGGCGGGTAACGGGTACGGGGTGGGTAACGGGGCAAGTAACGGAAATTTTTGCCCGCCTTGATACTTGCTCCATTACTTGCAAGTAATTGAGAAATGCGCCTTGTTACTTGACTGGTACGGGGCTGGTACTCGCTTTTATGAGGCGGGTACGGGGCGGGTTGAGTAGGGCGGGGTAACGGGTACCCATGCCCAGGCCTAATGGGTCCTAAAGTCCATGAAATAAGAGCTTTAGACTGCAATTTTGGGGCATCAAATTTGCTAAAAGTTGTTTGTAGTGTAGTAGTTTGTGTTTGATTTTCCACATGAAGGTGACGAGTTCGAGGCTGCGCAGGTGAACTATTTTTGTCCTTTTTTATTTTGTTAATACTTGGACAAAATAAATTATTTTGGACTTTAGGCATCAAATTTTCTTGGGCCGGCCTGCAAGTGGTTATTATTGTGCCCACTATGTATTTTTTTCTTCACTTTACCTATTGGTTTTTATGATTTTATCTAATTGCTTAAAAGTTATTAATGAGAGTTGGTATCAAGTCTAAATATTGCATACTATAAACGTCGGGTAAATGAAATTTCACATCTTTATCTATAAACATTAAAATTTTGTGGGTTTTAATAGTAATCAGCACAACACTGCTTTTATATCCGCGTCATTTTCGGACTCGTAATAAACTCACTTCAACATTTATAAGGAACCCCAATTCAGGTTTAACTTGTACTGCTAAGTTTCATATATACATTATATTGCTTTCATTACGATCTCATTTAAATTTATGCAATGAATTGTTGCAAATGTTAAGCAATATTATAAACATGGGCGTTTTAAGAATATGTGTTGTGGACGATTACCAGAAAACAATAACTTCGGAATAGATTGTTGAATAGATATACATCAGCCACAATATCTTTATGGCAAAAAGAAAGAAACCATGTATGTAGATATGTAATGCGTAAAAGCAATAAACTTAAACGTGTTTAACAAAAAAAAAAACTTATGCGTGCGGAAAAAAGAAATACTAAATATCGAAACTACAAGTTAAACATTCAAATCACCATTAAGTATTAATATCCACTTATAACAACGAAAGATGGTTGAGAAACAGAACTGAAAAAAAAAATATATTGCATGGAAATTCATAAAATAGTTTCATTCAAAGAGACCAAATAAGATCAAGATCTGACAACAAGAGTTCTCTTAATCCCTTAAATCATCGAAAACAAGAGTTCTCTTACACCTGTATCTCTACTCGTAGATGCCGATCCAAGAGGACACAAACTCATCATCATTGTCATCATATGTAGTAATAAAGCTTCTCAACGCACTACTGAACCATTTTCTCAGTCTCCTTTTGTACTTCATCATCCTTTGCGTTGGCGTGATAGTCGGAATCATTGTTCATTCTTCTCTACAAGCATTATCTCCTCCTTCTTCGCTAACCATCCAAAATGTCTCCCAACTCTTCCTCGTAACCTCCCCTCCTCCTCTTCCTCCTCCTTCTCCTCCTCCCCCTCCTGCTCCTCCTTGTCCTTCCCCTCCTCCTCCTCCTCCTCCTCCTTCTCCTTCTCCTTCTCTTTCATCTGAGGACAATAGGCTCGAAATGTTTCTGAGGCCATCAAAGAACATCACCCACAATATGGAAGACAAAGAGCTCTTGTGGAGAGCTTCAATGGTTCCCAAGATAAGGAGATACCCTTTTCCTAGAACCCCAAAGGTTGCTTTCATGTTCTTGTCAAGGGGGCCTTTACCTTTGGCTCCTCTTTGGGAAATGTTCTTTCGAGGGCATGAAGATCTTTTCAATATCTACGTTCACATCAATCCGTCTTACAAGGAGTCCATGCCCCAAGGCTCTGTGTTTCATGGCCGTCGCATTCCAAGCAAGGTCAGCTTCCCACACCATATATTTTCATTTATCCCTTCTGTATATTTCTCAGTGTTTAAAATTACAGCTTGGTTAGGAGAAAAGACAAATAACGTTATGACCGTTAACCAAAAAAAAGGATCATATATAACATAATGATTATGATACTTTCTTAATCAAATAGAAACTTGTTATATATATATATATATGCTCATCTTGCATATATAATCTTATATTTTCTTTATTTGAAACAGATCTATATTTTTTTCTACATGTCTTTAACCAATTGGGTTTTTTAAATGATATGTAATATGAATAACCGATGATCGTAAGTTGGTTCGATCCTTTTTAGTTGTAGGGATGGGCTTGCTTGTGCTTTTGTGATATTTGCGATTCCTTATTGTTTATAGATCAACACATTTATGATCCGTATCATTTTAGAATTAGCCGGATAACATAATGATTTTATCAATCTTTTTAGTTAAATTGGTTTTGTAAATAGATATAAATCCAACTTCATAATTTATAAATGCATGCAGACAGTGTATTGGGGAAACGCAAATATGGTCGAAGCAGAACTAAGGTTATTAGCAAACGCTTTATTAGACATCAACAACGAACGTTTCATTCTTCTCTCCGAATCATGCATCCCTCTCTTCAACTTCACCATTATCTACTCTTACCTCATTAACTCAACTCAAACTCACGTCGAGTCCTATGACCTCCCCGTCGGCCGCCACCGCTACGACAGCCGCATGTATCCCCGCATCCTCTTGGACCAGTTTCGCAAAGGCTCTCAGTGGTTCGAGCTAGACCGAGCCATGGCCCTTGAGGTTGTCTCCGACACGTCCTACTGGCCTATCTTCAACGCTTACTGTTATGTCCCCGACGAGCACTACATCCAGACGCTACTCACCGCGAGGCCGAGCCTCGGGTCGCGTAACTCGAAACGGACGCTGACGTATGCTGACTGGAGCAAGAATGGGGCACACCCTAGATCTTTTGGTGAGTCGGAGGTTAATGTGGAGTTCTTGGAAGAGCTAAGAAGTAAGAGTTGTGGTGATAGTGAACAAAATGGAGAAAATAAGACGAGACTTTGCTTTCTCTTTGCTCGCAAGTTTTTGCCGACTGCTTTGGATAATTTGCTCAGGTTTACATCTACGGTCATGCATTTCTAATCACACATACTTAAATATGTAAAATAAGAATAAATTGTACTAATTTTTTGAAGAAAAAACCAAAGATGATTCACATATAATTAGTCGTTCGATTTATGGACGTGATTGATTAAGGAAAATCATGATAGCTAATGATTTGAACGCATCTTATGAACTGAATTTTTTCAACTTAAGATTATGGTTTCTCTCAACCTAATATAAAATATAATCTCTCCTCAAACCATTACAAATTAGATATATTCCTTTTGAAAATATGGTTTTCTCATCGGCTCAATTTTGTTTTGTTTATGGTTAAACAGGTTCTCAGAACCAATATGCATATTATTTGATTTCTCTATCCTCTTTTAACACCGTTTTTTTATTTGATAAAATTTGGTACTTTTAACATCGTTGTTGCTATTTTTAAATTTGAAAATACATTAAAAACTTGTTTATTCTATTTACTCACAGCATCCTGACAGACGCTCGTTGAAATAAATATGAGAATTTTGTGAGTAACCAAACCTTAGTCCGTGACTCTTATTTTGTGAGTTACCAAACCAAAATAAAATAAAATCATAATAATGGGAAATTATTTAATGTATAATATTAATAATAATTAGACCACTTGGACTAATTAATAATGTAATGACTCTTATTTAGCTAAAATTACGTAATTATGTCCGTGACAAAATCAATAAATAAGAAATGGGAAATTAGATTTTAACAAAAGAAAAAAAGAAAAAAGGAAAAACAAAATCAACGAGATATTACGTCACGTCATACAAAAAAAAGAAAAAGAATTGACTTGTCCAGGAAACCCATTTCGATCTTCTTCCCCAATCCTTTTTTTTTTTGTGAGCTTTAGATCTTCGTTTCTGGTTTTTTTTGTTTGTTTATCGTTTCAATTCCATAAAATTCGTTCAATTTCTCAGCTCAAGATACCTTAAATCGTGTTGTTCTAGGTCAATTGTGATTGAAATAAGTAAAGGCGAAGATTTGATCGGAGAAGGTGAGAGACAAGTGTGTAAAGATGAGTGCGAAGAAAGTGGAAGGTTCGTCAGCTCCGGCGATTCGACGAGACCCGTATGAGGTACTCTCTGTATCAAGAGATGCTAATGATCAAGAAATCAAATCCGCTTATAGAAAATTAGCTCTCAAGTAAGCTTATTTGCCTCAATTCCGTGGCTTTGAATGCAATTTCTTAGGGTTTTGTTGTTTGCTATATTAAAAATCTGGGATTGGTACAAACTTTGATTAATTTGCCTTTGTTGGATCCAAACAATGAACAGGTATCATCCGGACAAGAATGCGAATAATCCCGATGCTTCTGAGCTATTCAAAGAAGTTGCTTATTCCTATAGCATTTTGTCTGATCCAGAAAAGAGAAGGCAATATGACAATGCAGGATTTGAGGTGATGATACTTGTTTCTTGTTGGTCTTCATAAATGTCAATAGAAATAGAGTTGTCTCATACTCAAATTAGTGTCTATGTTCATAAGAAGAGAATAACAGTTTTCTCAGTGCTTAGTGACCATTGTCAAATGTCAACATATATTCTTGTAGCTATAATAAGATATCTTTCATGATATTAGGCCATTGATGCTGATGGAATGGACATGGAAATTGACTTGTCAAACCTAGGAACCGTAAATACCATGTTTGCAGCGTTATTCAGGTGCAGTTATTTACCCTTTTTTCTTGGTTTTCTTAAGAATTCAATTTGTTTTGAATCCACTATGTTAAACTTTTGTTCACCTTAAAAATGTCAACATTCAGCAAACTAGGTGTGCCTATCAAAACTACTGTATCTGCCAATGTTCTTGAAGAGGCTATGAATGGAACTGTCACAGTTAGGCCCCTTCCTATAGGAACATCAGTTAGCGGGAAGGTGTGAACTCAGATTCCACGACTTTCTTCTTACCTCATGTCCTTAGGTATTTGGAACTGAATTTATGTAATATCTCATATCAGGTTGAGAAGCAATGCGCTCATTTTTTTGGAGTTACGATTAGTGAACAACAAGCTGAATCAGGGGTTGTTGTTAGAGTAACTTCAACAGCACAAAGTAAATTTAAGGTATACTCGGAATGACATTACTGACCTTCCTGTGGTGTTTCATCTATTCAGTCCATGCTCCTTGTCTTTTTCCACTAACTTGTAAGTGGTTTTCACCTAATTAACGCTATGACTAACTTCTAAAGCTGTCCTTCTGCAGTTACTTTATTTTGAGCAAGATTCAAGTGGCGGCTATGGATTAGCCTTACAGGTATAAATAATGTTGCTCTTAGTTTCAAAAAAATATTGTTCTTAGTGTTACACTATTACTAAATTGTCTTAAGATGAGAAAAGGGGAAAACTTTTTGCTAGTTCTTCAAAAAGGTTATCATCAAGCTACTATTTGTTCTTGCAGGAAGAGAGTGAGAAAACAGGCAAGGTGACATCAGCTGGCATGTATTTCTTACATTTTCAAGTGTACAGAATGGATTCAACTGTCAACGCGGTATGCAAGTTCTGAGCTCTATTCCTTTCATAATTAGCTGACATCTTAGGATATGTAGAGCCAGTAAAGGTATTAAAGCAATCAACATCGTGGTTATTGTACAGTTAGCTGCAGCCAAGGACCCTGAATCTGCATTCTTTAAGCGATTGGAAGGTCTTCAACCTTGCGAGGTTTCGGAACTGAAAGCTGGCACACATATATTTGCTGTTTATGGTATGAAGTATTACTTTATTTAGGATAGCTGGATCATTTTTGAGACCTTAGTTTAACTGGTCTCTAGTTACTTTTCAGGTGATAACTTCTTTAAGACTGCATCCTACACAATTGAGGCTCTCTGCGCCAAGACCTATGAGGATACAACAGAAAAGTTGAAGGAGATTGAAGCTAACATCTTAAGAAAGAGAAACGAGTTGTGGCAGTTTGAAACAGAGTACCGAAAAGTAATTTTCTAATATTGATAGCTTAGTCAGTATTTAGGGAGACATCTAACCTGATGATGATTTGCTATATACGTGTGCAGGCTTTGGCGCGCTTTCAAGAAGTTACCAACAGATATACCCAGGAGAAGCAAACTGTACGTTCTTTTCTCTATATTAAAATTTATTCCTTGCTGTATTTTCTTCTTTGATTAGCACTCAGTGTTTCTAAAGAAGAGCTGTTGTGCACATGGACCACAGAGGAGCTCTTGCAGATCTATTCTGACAGACTTTTGATCATTCTTAAAGTGTTTGATTTGTCTATTTTGGATGATGGTTAAGGTGGATGAACTGCTAAAGCAACGGGATACAATCCATTCGGCCTTCTCTGTCGTCAAGACACCAAGTGGCAACAGCTTGAGCAATGGAAGTAGCAGCAAAGCTCAGGGAGAGGGAGATACAGATAGTGCGGGAGAAGAAGGTGGAACAGAGAGTAAAGACAAATCCAAAAGGAAATGGTTCAACCTGAACTTAAAGGGATCTGATAAGAAGCTTGGTTGACCAAAATGAAGATTTGGTTGTGGGTCATTCGTTAGACAGAATCTCAAGTGAACTGTTGGTCACTAGGGTGCTTTATGTAGGCAATATACATGGGAATGGTTTGAGAGAGATGCAAAAAGCTCTTTAATGGTGGATGGATGTATTTGTATGCATAGGAGATTTTCTCAAATTGAGTGTTTTGATATATATTGATTCATTGTTTATTACATTTATATATTAACAGAATTATCATTGTTTTTAAGTTGGCGTCTTGGTGATGCTCTCTCAAGTAGTCTTTGAAATATTACACAAATTTGTAATATATGTGAGCCTTAAAAGTTGTAACTTTGAAACCTTGTCACCGTGGACTTGATGGACGACGTATTCATCAAAATCCAAAATGAAAACTCCTGACTGGAGTTCTAACTGATACAAACATCTCTTTAATTTCACATATCGTGTGATGTGAAATAAATAGTGTAATAGCAATAATACTTCTCTAAAACCAACAGTGTGGGGCCATTGGTCTTTTCAAGTGCGTTGAAGACTCGATCAGTCGGAGCATATGCAATTAATCAATTTTAATTAACGAACCAAAGAGTGACGACAAAAAAAAAAAAATTAATAAACCAAAGAGCAAGAGACGAATAATAGTTATGAGACCAAATGCTTAAACAATGAGTTTTGTTTGTGCCAAACACAAATCTCAGCCACTTTAATCAGAATAATAACACCAAATCTAAAAGAACAGACGACAAACTAAAGTTTGAAATCGAATTAATATTTCAAAGAACCGAGTTGGTTCTCAACTGTCACTCTACTCATCATCTTCGTCGTCTTCAATGTCATCAAACTCAGAATCATTCGCGGACTCGCTCTCAGAATCACTCAACACATACGTCATCTTCCTCCTATTAGCTCTCAGTGGCCTCGACTTCGCTGCAACGTCTCCTGATTTCTCCGACGACGAGTTTCCAACTACACTCTTACTGCTCTCCTCTTCCTTATTACTAGTACTAGTATTAGTACTAGTAGCTAACCTCCCCATCATCGAACCACTCTTCTTGTTAAACGGAGATGATCTCATCTTCCTCACTTTCTTCTCCGGTGACACACCAATAGCCACAACCTCCGGTTGCTTCTTACTCGCCGCTGGCCCTCGTTTTCTCGGAGCTGCTGCCGGTGGTTTTGCAGCTTTACTCGCCGCCGGTTTTCTTCCTCCCTTTGCTGGTGCAACCTCAACTACTACGTCGTCATCATCATCATCCAAAGCTATTGCTTTCGATGCTTCAGCTGTCTCTGTTGATAAAAACCACAGCAAAGACAAGATTTTAAACATACAACGATTTTTAAATTTCTTTATCAAAAGTGTGATTTTTAAAATTAGGCACTTACTGCTTGAATCAGAGCCGAAATTGTATTGAGCAAGCCGTTGAGCTAGATCAAGCATGTCATCTTCCTCCTCAACCTTCTGCAAAACAAAAACCACACTTCAGTTTTAATCACTTAAGAGATTTGATTGGTTTTTTTATTTAATCTGAAAGAAAGATCAAATCACCTTTGCAGCTGGAGCTTTCTTTTTTGCTGGTTGTCTAGCTTTAGGCTTCACCACTTCCGCTACGATGTTATCTTTAAAGAATCAAGAAAAAGTTTTATAAGATCCCATACAAGAAAACAGAGACGCAATGATACAGAGCTTGAGTGTGAGAGAGTAAAACTAACCTGTGTCCATAGCTGAATTGGAAGACTCTGATACAATGGCTTTCTTTGTGGGCTTCTTTGTTACCGCTTTCTTTGCTGGCTGTTTTCGACCTTTCATTGCTCCACCAGCCTTTCCCTTTTTTGCCTTTCTTTGTTCTTCTGCTTCAGCGTCCTTCAAATCAAGTTTCTGCAGGACAACAAAAAAAAGATGTATCAATGTTGACAAATTTACCAAATTTTCTAAGTGAAGCTTTGTGAGAATCCTTACATCAAGTTCCTTGTCAAGAGCCTCAAGGTCTCTATGCCAAAGTGTTCTCGGTGTGGTTTTTTCCAACTCTGCAACCGCCTCATTCATTTGATCTCTCTCTGCAAGCAACTCCTGGGCTTTCTCGTAAGTCAATGTACCTATGGACATTGCCAACAAGTAGTCATATTCTGAGCCGGGTATAAACGCAGTAGAGCTTGGTTCAGGAGCCGTTGAACTTTCTTCAGCTGCATCGTCGATTGCTCCAGCAACTGCAGCTTCGACAGGCATGGCCTTCTTTGGGAATGGTGTGAACCCTTTCTCTCTCAACTCCTGAACAAGTTCAGTTTTCTTCCTATTGTTCACTATGATTTCTCCACTGAGAACTCCAAGAATAAACCTGGCTTTGTTCTCTAGTTTCAGCAGCTCAAGTTCCAGATTTTGCAGCCTAATTTTCTGTATAAATCAGACAGTTAGATCATTGCTTTATAATAGCTAAAACTGAAAGATTGAATCATAGTTTAATGATTTTCTTACCTTCCTCAGCTCATAGTATTCAAGCCTGAGTTCGAAGAACTCTTCAAGAACTGCAACATGGGATGTAAAAAATTTAATATATCTTAAAAGAGAAGAGAAGAAAAACACAGTGAACATTTTGGATCTCTTCTTACTTTGTTCTGGAGTTGCATATTTCTTGATCACACCTTTCTTATCAAAGAGATGCATATTGCTTGTAGAGATTGTTGTGGTGAGTTTAAATGTTTTCAGAAAGCCCTCTTTCCGAGCCACCGCCATGTTTTCTTCACTCAATATAAGATCAAATTCTACAGAGATATTGTCACTGTGATTCCTGTGGTCCTGCAGAAAGAATAATAATGAGTCAAAAAAAACATACAAAAATATCACAGTACCTTCTGATTAAAGCAGGCATTATACCTGGAGTAAGGGTAATGAAGTCACGAATTCCTTATAATCATCAGTCCACTTTCTGACAGGTAGCTCCGTGATACGAATACATGTATCATCGACCTCCTCATATAGACCAGTGACTGTATAGGTACACCCACCTTCTTTGGACGCAGTTTTCTCAATTGTTCCTTTAAAACCTCTGTACCAAGGATCCATAGGCACCATACTTTCACCATTGAGTAGACGTCTTATATTGGCAACAATCTCTCTCGGGTTATAGTTTGGTATGAAAGTACTCCACCCAGTTCCTATTCCTTCACTGCCATTGACAAGAACAGTTGGAATTATGGGCATGTACCTGAAAAGCATTAACATTTTATTAAGTTAGCTAGTCTTAGTAAGTAATTAAATAAATAAAAACTAATGTTTTACCATGCATGAGATAGGAAAAGAATTACCAAGTTGGCTCTATTATTAGGCCATCTTCATTCAAGTAATTAAGGAGGACATCGTCATCCTTCGAAAACAAGACCCTGGTTATTGGTGAGAGCCTAGTGAAAATGTATCTTGCACTGGCTGCATCTTTCCCACCCTATGACCACAATCATGTATACTATGATGAGTACGAGCATAGATAAACGAGAACAGTTACTTTATAATAAGCTATACTTACCGAACATCGTGTACCAAATTGACCTCCTGGCACAAGCAGGTTGATATTGTTGCTGCCAACGTAATCCTGAGCCATGCCGATGATGGTACTAGCAAGACTCTGCTCACCGTGATGGTAAGCTGATTGTTCTGATACATAACCAGAGAACTGGGCAACCTTGCTTTCCTTAACCAAGTTTTTCTTGAATGCACTGAACAGTATCTTTCTCTGACCAGGTTTGAGCCCATCAACCATTGAGGGAATTGATCTTTGAAGATCTGCCATGGAGAACAAGATAAGTTCTTTGTTCACGAAGTCACTGTATGTAACTTTTGGTTCCTTCTGGTCAAGTTGTGTGCCAGGCTGAATCCAAAAGAAAAATGACATCAGAACAAGCAGATATTATAAGCAAAGAACTAATATTTCAAAGATAACTCAATATTTCAAAGATACCTCAAAGTTTGAAAGCCAGTTTTTTCGGGCTTCAATCTTCTTTTTACTAAATGCAAGTTCAATGGCATCCCCATCTTGTTCATCTTCCCAAACAAAATCCTTTTTGTGAAGATCAAGTCTTTCAAAGTATTCTATGCCCTCCTCAGACGTACTAGTACCCAACCCCTAGAAAGACATAAGGACAATTAGTATTCAGAGAACATGAGCACTTTCCAAAAGTGCTCTCTTGATAGTTAAAACAGAAAGCAAACCTTGTAGTATTTGATAGTCCATCCCGTTGCATTACCCCTCAGACTTTCTTTCCAGGCTTCGTAGTCAGGCATTGAGTAAAATGACAGTTTTCCTTTAGTCTTGTGCTCAGCCTGGTCAGGGAGTTGTTAACATTTTTTATCTACTATAGGATGAAGTAATATTATCCAAGGATGAAGTGATTCTACTTACCTTCACAATGGGTGTTATAAACTCAACTAGGAATGATGGAACCTTGAGTAATGTCGGCCAGAAAGAGTGGATAAAATTAATCAAGAGCCCCTTTATATGAGAACCATCGTGGTCCTGAACAAGGTGGAAAGAAAGATTTTGTCAGAGACAAATTCTCGTGCACTATATTTACAATAATGCACTGAGGGTAAAGATAGGAAGTAGACTGTAAACTTACTTGGTCAGTCATGATCATCATATGCCCATATCTCAGTGAATTAACATTCTCGTACTTCATATTTTGCTTCAGTCCAAGAATCTTCTTGATGTTCTCAATTTCTTTATTGTTTGTAATCTGAGTGGTGCTGGCTTCCCTTACATTCAACAACTTTCCTCGTAGAGGAAACACACCGTAATGGTCACGACCCACAACAGATACACCCGCCATCTGACCATGATTAAGTATTAAGAGTGTTGAGGTAAACAAAGAGAGGTAGCTGAATCTATGCATGGTAAAAGCAGACTGACTATAGAGCAAAACTACTTACAGCTAGAGCTTTAGCTGAATCTCCTTCAGTCAAAATCAACGTACACATTTGAGAGTTCTTCCCCCCCGCTTCGTTTGCATCTTCTAACTTCTCAACTAGAACCTTTCCTGTTTTGGCTCCATCACTTTTCTTTAGGTCTTTGCTCTGCTTGAAAGAGGCCCACGAAAGCAAATTCTCCACTACACCAGATTTCGCCACTACAAACAAACAAATATTATAAAGAAAACAGATTAAGCACTCTTCTAAAAACCAGTTACATCACTTATCCCAAAAAAAACAGGTCAAAAGCACACCATACCTTTCTTCAGAATATCTTCTGAAAGTTCACATTTCGACCCAAAACTGCTCTGTCGAAGAGTCAGTGTTTCTTTTGTTTGAGAATCAAAAGCAGGATTGTCAATCAGTGCGTTGACAAATACCCACAGATGGTTCTTCACATTGTGAGCCTTCACATTAGCGGTTCTATTCTTTTTGTTCACAATACCCACAATGTAGTTTGTGATCTGACTGGTCACATAATCAACATGTGTACCACCCTTGATGGTGGCTATAGAGTTGACAAAGCTGACCTGGTAGCAACAAATAAGCAAACATTGTTAAAATTTTACTCAATATTCATGAGAGGAAAGTAATATCAAGTCAAATACGTACCTGCTGAAACTGTCCATCACTTAAACTCACACAAATCTCCCATCTGTCATTAACTTTCTCAACCATCCTAAATCACACAAAACTCAAAAATATCAAAAATCCATTCTCCAAAACACAATTGTAATAGATGAGTAATAACAATCATAACACAAACCTTGGGAGAGGATCCGTCCTTGATTTATTGGCAGCACTTAGGTAAAGATCAACATAATCAGTAAATGACTTTACTGGAATCCGTTTACCATTCAGCTCAACCTTCACACTCTTTCCCAAACATCCAGCAATATCAAACACACGCTTACTCATCAAAGCAACCACATCATTCTCTAACTCAGTCATGTTAAACTTCTTCAAATCAGGTCTAAAAGTAACCTTCGTCCAATTCTCACTCTTGTTGCACTTTGTTATAACTGGTTCAGACTTCTTCCCCATATTGTTCTCAAATACCTAAAACATCACCAGAAAAATCTCAGTTCCTAAAATCACTCTTATCAATCGAAAATCAAATCATAAACTGTCTAAGGAATCATTCATTCATACCTGCTTGTACTTCTTCATCCTCTTGCCATCTGCAGTCTCGATGATGAACTCAGTAGAGAAAATATTAGTAAGCTTAGCACCATAACCATTTCTTCCACCAGTAGTCTTCTTCACATTATCATCGTAATTACTACTAGTCAACAAATGACCAAAAATCATCTCAGGAACGTAAACACCTTCCTCCTGATGAATCTCAACAGGAACTCCATCACCACTGTTACAAACGCTAATCAGATTCTGCTCAACATCGATCACAACTTTCATAGAATCCATCGACGGATCTCGTTGTTTATTATCAGCAGCGTTCACAAGAATCTCATCGAAGATCTTGTAAAGTCCAGGAACGTAGGTTACCGGACGGTTAACCATTTCTTCGTTCTCATAAACCCATAGAGTTTGGGTATGCTTCTCGATTGATCCGATGTATGTATCGGGACGAAGTAAGATGTGTTCTAGCTGCGATTTCTTCTGGTACATCTCTTCGATCGTCTTCCCTGCTCGCGATGCTGGAGCCTTGGCGACATTGACGTTGTTGCTGGTTTGCAACGGTTTCGTAGCCATTGTAGGTGACAAAGCGTGTTTCTGAGAAAGAAACTAGTCTAGATCTGAGTAGATCTGAAGATTTAGACGGAGAAATCAGAAGGAGAGAAACGCGATTACAGAGAAATGGATCTAGAAATTAGGGTTTCTGGAAAGTTCAGAGAGAAGGAGAGTACCGTTTGGGTTTTTGAAGAAATGAATTTGAGTGAGAATAAATGGAATGTTGAAGAGAGATTACAACGGTTGGGTTAGGGGTTTGACCGAATCAAATTCAAAATTTGAAATTGGTATAGGAGCGGGAGAAGATATTTTTCAGAGAATTGTATTGGGAGATCTGACGGCTGTAGTTAATCCCAGCATGAGATCTCGAGCCTCTTCTAATCTGACGGCTGTAGTTAAAAACCCAGCATGAAATCTCGAGCCTCTTCTAATCTGACGGCTGTAATTAACATCTTATCCCCAGGACCCCAGCATACCAAAAGAAAAATCAAATTTTTGTTTGTTTGTTAATATATCATCTCAAATGTTATTTTCCGATTTTATCTTGCTTTTAAGGTAGTTTGATATTTTCATTTATTTTTAAAATTACATATAAATACCAAAACAGGTATATATCAAATTTTTGTCTAAGGGGATGGATATTAACGTCTGAAATTAAAATCACAGATCAAAATCTCACATGTTTGTTATGTAAAATAACCCCCAAGATGTGCTACGCCAAACATAATCAAAGTATTTTAGGAATTATTTATTCCAAGTTATAGATGATTCATGTGATATTATTTTTAATCCTGATTGGATTTAAACTTTCCAATGAAAAAATTTCTACAAAATTAATAATCCTAATCAAATTATAAATTAAGAATCCTAAACAACATAGGTTATTAAACAACTCTTTTGATCCAAAAAATAAAACCTACACAATTTTTCTCTATAAATACACAACCATAATCGAATTCGAAAGAAAAGAGACCAAAAAAAAATATTGTTGCACTATACGATAAAGATGAGGACAAAAATTAAAGGCAAGGCCGAAGAACGTAAACAATATTTTTTGAAGATAACAAAGTTGATAGGAGAAAGATTAAGTCCACCAAAACTCAGACAATACATAGAGTTGATGAAACTCTTTAGATCTCGGCGTATAAAAGGAGACGAACATCTAAAGTCTCTTTTAAATCTGTTTGAAGAAGACGAGTGTCTTTCTCAAATATTCAACGAACTTATGGAAGAAGAGATCCAAGAACTAAAACGGAATGAAGTTGGACGACCAATGGCTAGTATTGAAGGAGCAAAGAGAGAAAGAAAGAGAAAAATTCGAGAAGAGCATTGCCAATGTCGTGAGATTGGTGGAGAAGAAACGGATCAAATGCTTCAATAATCTTCGAGGATTTTGAAATTGCTGAAATGACCTCCGATTTTTATTCTTTTTGTTTTAATTTTCTTTTAATCTTAAAATTGAGTAAAAAATTAATTTAATTGATGAATGTTGTGTTTATTACAAAAAACCTACCTCTTCCCTCTATCTCACTCTCCTCATTCGCCTCTTTCCTCACTCGTTCTCACAGACATTCCCACTCCCCACTCCCAGCGAAACCGACGGAATCAAAACAATTAAATCCAACTCAATCTCTTCATATTTTGTAAGTTTCGGTTACTTTCATCTCAAAATCAAAATCAATCTCTTCATATTTCTTCTCTTCTCCCGTTTCTTTTTCTTTTTCGGTTTCTTCTTCTTTTTCTTGACGTGTATCTGTTCGTTTTTGGTTAAACTGAAGGTAAACTAAGGTTTACTTGTTCAATTGAAAACTACAAAAACTTCAATTTGGGTTTAGAGATTAGTAATTGTTTGGTTAGGGCTTCGTTGAAGCGGAATTTAGGAATTTAGGGTTTCGATTCAGGGTTACAACTCTTCAATTTAGAGATTTGTTATCTTCAATTTAGGTTTAAAACTCTTCAATTCTCTGTGTATGTATGAATTGTATTGATATATTCAGATATTTTGCAGGTTTCGGATCGATTTAAAGAGTGAAGACCATGGCGAGGACGAGAAATGCAAATGTTGAAGGTCCTAAAGATCCAGTAGATGGAGTAGAGTTGGTAAACACAACCGAACGTGGAAATAGTTCCCGTTTGAAGAAAAAAAAGAAATCGAGGAAAAACAAAAAGCAAAAGGTAAGATTTTTTGAATTTTTTTATTACGATTAGTAATTAAGAATTGGTTTAACATGTAATTAAACTAGTTTAACATGTTTTTATATCGTTTCTCTTGCAGTATTCTCAAGAAGTAGGCCAATCGAGTACATATAGTGGTGGTGCTGAGGAAGAAATGGTAAGTAGTAGAGTTAAAATAGAGTTAAACTTGCACCCTTTATAACATGTTTATATATCTTTTTCCTTGCAGTCTTCTCGTGAAGTTGGCCCATCGAGTGGTGGTGTTGAGGGAGAAATGGTAAGTACTACTAGTAAATGTTAAACTAGAGTTAAATTTACGGTAAAATAAGGTTAAAAAACTGTTAAACTAGAGCTAAAGTTAAACACGCGTTAAACTCAAGATAAACTATCGTTAAACTACTGTTAAACTGCCGTTCAAATACTTATTATACTGTTTTAAATGTAGGTACCTGTACAACCTTTGGGGTTCTTCTTTGAGCCTAGCCAATTGGCAAAGTTTCCAAAGATTGGTACACGGTGTGATCCGCATAGGTGTGTCGAATACATAAGGATGCTTGACGGAAATGTGCTGAGGTGGTTCCTGAGACATCCCCAGTTTAAGCACATCTTTCATATGCATACGGAGAATAACCAAAAGGTCATGGGTGCTTGGAGCTTCATCCAAAGGTTGGCGAAGACGGAGAAGCCACAACAAATGTGGTTTGTTGTAAACGGAGTCCCTATAAGGTACGGTCTTAGGGAACATGGACTTCTCTGCGGATTTTACTGCCACCAATACCCGAAAAACTATAAAAATCTCGGGGGGAAGCGACTTGTCAGTAAATATTTTGGGAAGGATGCTCAGCCTTGGGTGGAGCATGTGGAGACTAAGCTGCGCTCGATGAGTCCTTCAGAGGATAGAGTGAAGATGGCTGTTTTGTGGTTTCTTGCCATAGTGATTAAGGGTAAAACGAAGGTCGCAGGACCAATAGATCCGTTTCTTCTAAGGATCGTTGATGATTTACCTAAATGTGAGACTTTCCCATGGGGACGTTTCACATTTGAGGATTGTAAAACCCAGATCCTGAAAATCTGTGAGCGGATGAAGGGTATTGTCAGGCCAAATACGACATTACCAGGATTTATATTGCCAATATAGGTACATTTAAATTTGTTAAACTAGTTAAAATATTTGTTAAACTATATGTTAAATTATATGTTAAACTACGTGTTAAACTATGTGTTTTGTACAGCTACTCCCATTAGACGGATCTCTTAGAAAGAGATTTGGCTCATAGAAACCATCATACTCTTGCTACTGCTAATATTGATTGTGATGATGCTCCTCCTGCTATTGACGATCAAGTCCCACCCCCCGGCTTTCATGAATCCATTACAGAAATGGTCAAGGCAATGATGGAAGGGTTCAGAACCCTTAATGGTAAGGTTGGTGAACTGAATGATAAGGTTGGTAGTTTAACAAGTAGGATTGAAAACCTAGAGAAATCCAAGAGTGGTGAACCATCTTTTGTGGAGCAAGAGTTTCACAACGAGAGTCCTGGGAGATGTAAGTTAAAATTTTTAAATAATCTGAATGTGTTTATCTAGTTTAACTGTTGATGAGAGTATGGCTAGCAAGGAAGAGGAACCAATGCAGCATAGCGATGGCAATGAAGATTTACTTAATGAATTGAACGGTCCTCATCACTGATTGCTTCATCGTCACGTTATTTTCATCATTTCTGCAAACCATAACGTGTCACCGTTAGAGAGTATTCAGGGCCGTGATCATACTTAGGATCACATCAACTGGAGTTGTACCTTATTAAAAATGGACTAACTCCTTTAACAATTTCTATAGGGACGGCCATGACATTTCCTAATTCAAATGTTTATGATAAAGCGACTGGAAAAAAAGTTATGGAGATGAGTGATGATGGTGATGAAGAGGAGGAAGAGGATAAGGTGGAGGAGAAGGAATAAGAGGGTAAGGAGGTCGAGGAGGTAGAGGTGGGTAAGGAGGAGGAGGAGGATAAGGAGAAGGAGGAGGAAGAGGATAAGGAGAATGAGGAAGAAGAGCAGGATGATGAGGCACGAGCAGTTGCAGAGGAGGCGGAAGCCACTGTTGTGCCCGAGACAATGGACCATGATGATTCTACTCCTCATGGTCCAAAAGGTATAAAGATTGGTCTTATTTTAGCGACTCAAGTGCAAATGCTTTTGCAACTGCTGGTGCTACCGTCGACAGACTTCATGAATAATGTAAAGAAGTTAACTTTTGTTTTGTATATGGTTGAACCTAGTCATTTTGCTTTACTTTACCTTTATTTCAACTATTTGTGTAGTTGTAGATCCTTAAACTGCCATGGTTATTTGGATTTCTCCTCATGACGTGTTTACGTACAATCCTCCTGAGAATGAGAAGGAAAGTTTAGGCAAGAAGAGGAAACAGAAGCAGTCCAAACACCTGAGCACTCCGTACACTGGGAAAAAGGAGGTCGAGGAGGTAGAGGTGGAAGAGGAGGAAGATGAGGAAGAGGAGGAACAGGCGGGAGGGCTAGCAAGAAACAAAAGGCATAAGTGCTTGATTATGATATTGTATTGCTTCGCTTTTTTAAATTAACAATGATTTTTTTTAACTGTAGTTTAACAATGTTATTACATATAATATAAAATTCAACGGCGCCGTCATTCCATTATAAAAAAAGCGGCGCCGTCATTCCATAACAAAAATATTGTGCCGTCATTCCATAAAAAAAATGGCACCGTCATTCCATTTAATATTTTCATATAGTTTAACTATATGATAACTAGTTTTCTAGTTTAACAATTTTATACATAGTTTAACTTTCATGCTGAAACCATAAAACCTAGTTTAACCTTATTAAAAATGAGTTTCTCTTGTTTACCGTACAAAATTAGTATTTTAACACATATTTAAAATCATCTTATGATGCTATGTCTATTAAATAAAAGTTATATTTTATTTTTACATTGATATGAGTGTAATACCTAAGTAACATACATTGTATATAGTTTTTACCGAGATACGAAGGTGAACATGCATAATATATCATTTATTTTTAAAATTTATTTTTACCAAGCTTAACCACATGTGGCAATTAACTAAGTTTAACCATATGTGGCAATTATTTTTTGTTAAACCGTTAAGTATATGACCGTGTTTAACAGTAGTTTAACTATAGCTGAACACTAGTTTAACTTGGTAATACTAAATTTGATATAGTTTACTTGATTTAAGAAGTTATACCTGATATATCAAATACACAACCACCAACAACAAAAACAACCACAAGTCTTATTTCAACAAATTTAAATAAATAAATTAAGTCAACATATTAAAGTAACATCCAAGTCTTCGGGATCTCTGTTTTCCTCGGTGTTCACCAACTGACGGAAACCTAGCCTCTTGAGTTCTTCCTTTTTTTTGGGTAATCTGGAGGCAGAACGCATCTACCAGAAATATGAGTTGGCACTTCCCACGCAGATGTATTCGGTACATGATAGATGGTCTTACAGTAAGCCGTTACCCAATTCTCAAAAAAATAATAACGTGAGCAACACTCGTTTAGATCGACCTCTGATGTTTTTGCGTGGAACATAGTTGCAGTAATCGTATGTTCACACGAATATTTGTCTATATCATAACACCTACAACTACAACTTTTGTTTCTCAGATCAATCATGTGATGTTTTCCATCTTCTCCAATTACCGTGTATTCGAGTATAAAACTGTTTAGCTCAGTTACTGGTAGCTTCTTTGCAATCTCACATCTTGTGTGAAATAACTTATACACAGAAGGTACTAGTTTTTGTGTAGGTGGTACCTCTGCGGTAGCCTTCATATGCTTGTTGGACCATTCAGAAATCTTGGCAATAATCGAATTAAACAATGGTAGCAACTAGTATTTTCTTTGATCTTTGAACACACCATTGATAGTTTCAACAAAATTGGTGGTGCATATGTTGTATCTTTCTCCTGGAAAATAGCATCTTGCCCACTTACAATCGTCAACACTTTCATCTAGATACTCAGCACATTTAGGATATTTTATCCTAAATTCATGATAAACTCAGAGGAACTCAACCTCTGTGTAAATCCGACCACATTCTCTAAACTGGGCTGCAACTTCTTTTTTGTTAACGCCATAAGCATGTGATTTCACATTCTGAGACATATACCACAAACAATATCCATGCTTAGCATTGGGATACACTCCCCCCACAGTTTTTATGATGTTTTTATTTCTGTCAGAAACGAACACATGCTCAGGGTGATCTGGCACAACTGTTTTCAACGTTTGGAGAAACTATCTCCAACTTGCATCGTTTTCACTGTTTACTATAACAAAAGCAAGAGGATAATTGTGATGCTCTGGATCTTGTGCAGTTGCAACAATAAGAACTCCACCATATACAGTCTTAAGAAAAGTCTCATCCACAATGATAACTTTCCGTATTACTTGAAATCCTTCTATACTAGCACCCAATGCGAAGAAAATATATTTAAACTTGTTTCCTTCACCACATTCCAGCCGTGTTAACGTACTGTGATTCATCTTCTCCAACATGTGTAAATAAGAAGGTAACATTTTATAGCAATCTTCTGGGCTGCCGCGCAAGTCAGCTACCGCTAGTTTTTTCCCTCTCAAAGTGGTACTATATGAGACCTCACAACTTAGCTTTCTTTGCACTAAACCAATCAACATTTTAAGGGTTGGAGTTTCATATTCATCCGGATAATCCTTATGCACAACTGATGCAACTAATCGCGGTGTTCTTTTTTTTTTAATGTTGCTTGTACTCGTAGTTAGCCGAGAGCATGTATGCATCTTGTTGTATATTCTAACAGACCAACGATCTTAATCCTTTTCCGTCGCAACTCATACTGACCATTTGCAACCAATACCTTAACATTTATACACTAACAACTTACATGTTGACTTGATCGTAGCGACCTCGAAGCAATGCTTGTGTACAGCTCTATCAACTAAATCTTGGACTTCGTGCTTACTATAAAATTCTTGTTTTACCCTCATATCAATGTCATCATCCCATTCAACCTCTACAACATTCACAACCTCATCTGGTTCTACAACAGGTTAACTTTGATAGTTATCGACACCCGGATAAGCAATTGTGCTTCGATATTCATCGACATCCAAATCACCTTGTGTACCTTCACAATCATTGACACTCAATTCATTGTTTCCAATATCTGGATTACAAGGAACAATATCCCATCCAGCAAAAGATTCTGATGATTCTCTAATTTCTGGGAAACAACCAACTCTATCTACATTATCTCCAGCATCATTTCTAACCTCATCACAAATTCCTATAACTCTACTTGATTTACCAGACGTTATCTCTTGTCTTGAAGCTTGTGAACTTTTCTGGGTTTGTTCAACACCTTCCACTACCTCCACGTGTAAAACAACTTGCTCTTTATTTTCACATAACCATATGTATCCCAAGACATCATTGTCATCGTATATATATGATACTCTCTGCAATACTCCATGAATGTAACTTAATTTCAACCTCGTCGCTTCATCTACATTCACTTTTCTACGTATTTTCTCAACCAACGATGAGTAATTAAATTCCTCCGCACTACCATACATAAATAAAGAATATATTTGAAATTCTTTTGGATTCCATTTAACAACATCTCCCCTATGTGAATAATATCCACAATAATCGTAATAAATGAGCGTCATTGTCCCCTGCAAACAAATAATAAAAAACATCAGTGTATAATGTGTATAGTTTAACTTAGTTTAACCTCAGTTTAATTTAGTTTAACTTCAGTTTTACTTAGTTTAACTATATCATAACTTAGATTAACTTCAGTTTAACTTAGTTTAACTCCTGTAACATAGTTTAACTTAGTTTAACTTTGTAACATAGTTTAACTTCAGTTTAACTTAGTTTAACTCATGCAACATTGTTTAACTTAGTTTAACCCTGTAACATAGTTTAACTTCAGTTTATCTGAGTTTAACTTTCAAACTTCTTTTACCAACAGTATTTGCGATTGTACCCAGATCCACTCATCGAATTCTAATCAACATTTGACAATGACTCTAATCCAAACTCGAATTTAAACTTTTACTCATATATAACACTTACATTGAAGAGATTAAAACTCATAATCAACATATTGAAGAGATCCAAATCTCACCTCTTTGACAATTGCGGAAGGATTTGAGGATTTCAGAGAAGAGAAAGGAGTTTCGGAGCTGGATGACCGGAGAATAGGAAAGGAGATCGCCGGTGATGGAGGAGGATCGTCGGAGAAGATGCAGGAATCAGAGATGATTTTTCTTCGTTTCGTTCTTTTAATGTCGGAAGAAGAAGACGACGACAATGTTAAAATGGGAATATCACATTTCTAGGTTAAATGAAAGTTATACAAATTATATAGAGGTTATGCAGCTTCATTTTCTTTAAAAAAGATTACTCCAACATTTGGTCTAGAAGAAACAAATAAACCCATTAAGAAAAGAAAGAAGCATAGACTTGAACCTACTCTACTTGTGTTGAGGCTTCACCAGTTTAGATCAGAAATAAATCAAAACTGTGATAAAATTAAAGTTTAAATCTCTTATGTATTAATTCTTAATTAGGCTTGATAAACCTTATGTTATTTAATTTGATTGATAATCTTATTCTTATTTATTGTTGATTAAGTATCTATTTTAATTTCAGCGAAATGAAATCGTGATATACAAATTTTGTTGTATATAGTTCAGGTCGAACTAACATCGACTACAAACAAGTACAACCTTAGGCTTAGGCTTAGGTTATCGGGGAAAAAAAAACATTAGGCTTATAATTTTTTTATTACCATTACATATTCTTAATTAAATTATCCCGTGCCACCACCTAGTACTAATTATAACATTTATTTACATAAATAATAAAATAAATGTTAATGTAAATAAATGTGATTGAAATGAAAGGTTTTTTTTGTTTTTTGGCAAATGTGATTGAAATAAAAGTAAAGGAAGATTTGGTCGGAGGAGCTGAGGAGAAAATTGGAAGGAATGAGTTCAAAAAAGGAAGAAGGGTCATCGTCTCCGGCGATTCGACGGGACCCGTACGATGTACTCTCTGTATCAAGAGACGCTAATGATCAAGAAATCAAATCCGCTTACAGAAAATTAGCTCTCAAGTAAGCTTCTTCGCCCAAATTCACATTATAATCGTAGCAAATGTGTGATTTTGTTTATCTAATTTCTCTTCTCTCAGAAAGATCTGAGCTTTTCCGAAATGCAATTTCTTAGGGTTTCTGTTTTGTTATAATGTCAATTTCAATTTGAATTTTATGAATTCCATGTTTTTTGATACAGTAATGACTTGTGGTGTGTATATGGTAGAGCAGAAGCATTGTAATTAGCATTATATAGTTGAGTGAGTTAGCTAGAGACCTAACAGTTTAATAGGAGGTTTTAGGAAGAAGGAGTTGGAGATTCTGGATTGGTTTAGGATCTTAGTTTAAGAATTGGTCGAGTCTCCTTAATCAATTATCTTCTATAGTATGGTTCTTTGGTGAATTGATTAAATAATGAGTTTACTGGTTCCAATGTTATCGGCATAGTGCATCAACCATGTCTCACTCGTCTTTCCTATGCTAAGAATCTATCCCATGCTTTTGGTTTTGTTGAAAACTAACCCATAGCATTGTAACAACTATAGTGGAGTGGGTTAGCAAGAGAGCTAACTGTTTAACAGGAAGTTTTAGGAAGAAGGAGTTGGAGATTCTGGTTTGGTCTATGATCTTTGTTTGGGAATTGGTTGAAAGTTAGAGACTTTTCTCGTTAATCAAGGTTTTCTATGGTGAGTTGAGTAAAGAGAGAGTTTAGTGGTTCGAAATGGTATCAGTACTATAATGTATCAACCCTGTCACTGTCTTTGATATGATGAGAATCTATCTCATGCTTTTGACTTTATTGTACTTGATTTGATCCTTCTTCTCTCTTCTATCCATCTGTTGTGTCCTAATGCATTTCTTCTTGGATGGTGCATTACATTACATTTCCCTTTTATTGGATTCAAACAATGGATAGGTATCATCCGGACAAGAATGCCAACAATCCTGAAGCTTCTGAACTTTTCAAGGAAGTTGCATTTTCCTATAGCATTTTGTCTGACCCAGAAAAGAGAAGGCAATATGACAATGCAGGATTTGAGGTGATACTTGTTTCTTGTTGATCTTTATAGAATTAATAGAAAGAGAATTGTCAAGCCCACTCTCACTCCCCTGTTTCATACTTAATGCCCCCGAATAAGTGTTTTTGTTCTATTCTTTCGCTTTATAGAGCAACTCCTGCTCTTGTCCTGTCTCAATGTGCTCATAGTTTGTTAAAGTCATCCAATAAGTGAACATTGAACCATGTCTTGTATGGTCTTTTCCCTTTATGCTTAGTGTCACTTGTCTTGTAGCTATAATAAGATTTGTTTCATGATATTAGGCCATTGATGCTGATGGAATGGACATGGAAATTGACTTGTCAAACCTAGGAACCGTAAATACCATGTTTGCAGCGTTATTCAGGTGCAGTTATTTACCTTTTTTCCTGGTTCTCAATAGCTATCAACCTCTTTTGAATCCAATATATTAAACATTTGTTCACCTTAAAAATGTCAATATTCAGCAAACTAGGTGTGCCTATCAAGACTACTGTATCTGCCAATGTTCTTGAAGAGGCTATGAATGGAACTGTTACTGTTAGGCCCCTTCCGATTGGAACGTCAGTTAGTGGGAAGGTGTGAAATCAGATTACATGAATTTCTTCTTGGCACATTTCCTTGTCTATTGGATCTGAATTTATGTAATATCTCATTTCAGGTAGACAAGCAATGTGCTCATTTTTTTGGAGTGACAATAAGTGAACAACAAGCTGAATCAGGGGTTGTTGTTAGAGTAACTTCAACAACACAAAGTAAATTTAAGGTATGTTCGGAATTCCCTTTTGTTACTAACTTGAAAGTTGTTCTCGCCTAATTAATTCCATGGCTTACCTCGAAATCTGTCTATTTCCAGCTGCTTTATTTTGAGCAAGATTCAAGTGGTGGCTATGGATTGGCCTTACAGGTACAAAATAAAATTTCTCTTAAGACCTTAGTATAAAAAGAGTATTGTTCGTAGTATTACCCTGTTACTGAACTGTATTTAGATGAAAAAAGGCACAATATTTTATTTTTCTCATGGTGATTCCACAATAGCATGAGGCTTCAATTTGTTCTTGCAGGAAGAGAGTGAGAAAACAGGCAAGGTAACGTCAGCTGGCATGTATTTCTTGCATTTTCAAGTATACCGAATGGATTCAACAGTCAATGTGGTAAGCAACTGCTGAATGTTTTTCCTTTTATATTTAGCTGACATCTTAGAATTATGCAAAGGTATTAAAGCAATCCATATGTTGGTTATTGTGCAGTTAGCTGCAGCCAAGGACCCTGAATCTGCTTTCTTTAAGCGATTGGAAGGTCTTCAACCTTGTGAGGTTTCGGAATTGAAAGCTGGCACACATATATTTGCAGTTTATGGTATGAATTATCATTCTCTTTTTGCAATCTCTGGAACTTCTCTGAGACCGTAGTTTAACTGGTCTCTAGTTACTTTTCAGGTGATAACTTCTTTAAGACTGCATCCTACACGATTGAGGCACTCTGTGCCAAGACATATGAGGGTACAACAGAAAAGTTGAAGGAGATTGAAGCTCAGATTTTAAGAAAGAGAAACGAGTTGCGGCAATTCGAGACAGAGTACCGAAAAGTAATTTTCTACTATTGAGCTCAGTTAGTATTTAGGGAGATACGTAACCTGATGATTTGCTTTATTTGTTTGCAGGCTTTGGTGCGCTTTCAAGAAGTTACCAACAGATATACCCAGGAGAAGCAAACTGTATGCATATGAATCTCTTATCTTCTTATAACAGTTTATTCTTCATTGCATTTTCTGCTGTGATCAATACACAATGTTCTAAAGACAATATGCATTAGATAAGAGTATAGAATTTTAGATGTCTGATACATGGATGAACAATCAGGACTAGTATAAGTTGGTGGGAGGCAGCACAGATTTGGGGCCTTCTGATCAATCTGGTTGTTGGAAAGCCTCTTGGCTTTGGGGAGAGTTTGTTGGTTATTCTTGGTTTTCTGTGTCGGTTTGCTCTTTGTTCATAGGTTGCTTATGGACTAGTTTGACAAATTATAGTTGAGAAACAAAGGAAAACCTTGTCGATTCTACTATTCTCTTATATGATCTTAACAGAATTCTTGTTTTTGTGAACATTGTGCTACTTATGCTAAGGATATAGACCAGAGAACAAATTCAAGAGCTCTTGCAGATCTTTTGTGACGTACTGTTTCATCATTCTAAAAGTGTGTGATTTATCTTTAATGGATGACGGTGCAGGTCGATGAACTGCTAAAGCAACGGGATTCAATTCATTCGTCTTTCTCTGTTGTGAAGACACCAAGCGGCAACAACTTGACCAATGGAAGTAGCAGCAAAACTCAGGGAGAGGAATCAAAAGGCGATACAGATAGTGCAGGTGAAGAAGGCGGAACAGAGAGTAAAGATAAATCCAAAAGGAAATGGTTCAACTTGAACTTAAAGGGATCTGATAAGAAGCTTGGTTGACCAAAAGGTGGATTTGTTCCTATAGCGGTACCTCAAATCTCTTCCGGATCATTGGTATTTCTCATTCATTTCACAGAACTGTTCTGTGGTCAGTTGAAATCTGTATGTGCGGTTATATAGACAAATATGTTCATTGGACTGATATGAGAAAGAGAGAAAGATCCATGAGCTCTTTTATAGCAGCAAGGATTGTTGTGGTCATAGAAAAGTTTTTCAATTTGGGTGTTTCAGCTCAGTTTCAGTTCTTATGATATATGCAACATTGATTCATTGTAAGTTTTTAGAAAGAGTATGAGATTTTGTTTCTTACATAATCTGTCCCTTAAACTAGAACAGTGCACAAGTTTGCCTGGAAGAAAAAAAAACATTCGAGAAATTTCTAAATGAGTTTATTATTCGGTTCTTTTTTTAGAATTTAGTATTGGTTTTTGTATTAGTGATGTACAAATGGATTGATCATGAAACGTTCAAATCACTCGATAAAAAAAATGGAGAAATTGAATTTTTTTTTTTTTTTTTTTTGTAAAGTCTAAAATAGAGAAGAAAGTTGGGGGATAAATATGTATTATATGATTCTGAAACTTTAGTCTTGATGCGTATGCATGAAGTTACTTACCTTTTTCTTATTGAAAGTATTTTTAAATTTGTTAGCTGACAACAAAAAAAAGTATTTTTAAATTTGTTGTAATGTCAAATGACTAGATTTCAACTAATATCGTCAATATTGTAGTAAGGATGTCAAATTATATTAAAATCAACGCAGAAAGTAAAGCGATTATTGGGTTATGTCAATATTATTATTAATATCAAAAGGCCGACCATTAAAAACGATAAACCTGTTTTGACTTTTGAAGCCTTTGGATTAACATTTAACAACAATGTGATTAAGTATTATGCAGTGTGGTTAATTAAAGATTTTTTAGTAGTGACGAACTATAGTAGGCGATACCAGTTTATAAAAACATAAAAATTTGAAGCAAACAAAGCAAGCATTTGAAAAATACCACTTTTAGGATGTCCTTTTGTGTAGTCTCGTATTTTTTACATTTTGCTTCAATCTTTTTTTTTTTCTGTAATCATTTGATAGTATTTGAAAAACTACCAAGATTCGTGTTACTTCCAAAATTTTAGAAACTGACCGAACACGATCGATCCCTAAACTATCTGATTCTGATAAAAATCACCTACACGAAATCATAAAAACATGTACCAACACGCTTTGATCGGTATAACAAGTGTTGATACATACATACAAATGTTTATATTTTTTATAAACATAGATAATTTCAATAACTAGTAGATGTGTTTAGGATTATAATTAACAAATCAAATTTGTTTGAGAAAGAACAAATTGTTTGTTTATTTTAAAATCAGTGTGACTTGTTTACCTCTTCATCTTAACCAAAAACTAAGAATTTCATTAAAAAAATTAAAGAAATATCAGCTTTCCATGGCTGCTTCCTCAATGTGAGGCATAAAATGTGGATGCTTATTTTAACAAAAAATATATGTGGCGGCTTATATCTGGAAATCACGGATCACAGGTACAGTTTATAGTTTATACAATGCAATAATTTGATCATATTAATTGTTTATATCTATACTTAAGTTAATGGTAAAGCACATGTATCAACGCTTTATCAGTGAACCAATTAGAAATGAGTACTAAAGTAAAACTTGCATTTAATTAATAAAAACACTAATTTTTAAACCAGAAAAAAAAATATTAATTTTTTTATCAACATTGTTTTTAGATGTATAACCGAAGTATTTGCTTAACCTAAACATCTAGTGAATGTTTATAGTAGTGTTTTTGCCATGGTTCCACCCACATTTAAACATGCATAATACATATTATAAAAAATGGAATATTTGCATGGAACTTTCAAATAAAAAAATTTATATTCTAAATTCTTAAATATGTGTATGACCTAATATTTTGTTTTTTTTGTAAGATTAATTTATTTTAAATTTTCTTTACAATTTAATATAGTTTAAAACAGTTAAGCTTTTCATGTCCGTAGCAGATGCTACCTAGCTAATATTATAATTTCTCAACTTTCCTAGCGAATATTAATTTTGCATCAAGAGTTTAAATTTATGTATCTGTGTGAGTGTTAATGTAACCACTTGGCTTGTCCCACTTGGAACCTAAAGCCTAGAAAAGATAAATTTTGCGTAATTAAAGATTTAATTAGCTCGATTAAGTGTCACTTGGAACTCATAATGGGACTTTGTGATGAATCATCACACCCCACCATCTTTAGTTGGCTTCAGAAAAATGCTTAGGAGATACCCATTAAAGGAGATTTAGACTTGAAAAATCAAATGTCTAATTTTGGTTGTCTTCTTCCATACTCTGAAAATTAAGAATAGTTTAGTCTTCCTGATGTGTGGGTTAAGATTAAACTAATCGCATTTGTGAACCAAAAGCTAGCTACATTATAGTTTTATAATTATCCCTTTTGTGGGAGCGACTTTATTTCAATGCGTTAGTTAATTTTAATCCCCATTGGTTGAATTTCTTTGCTAATCAAAATTTGGTGGGGCACAAATTTGATCTTGGAGATCTTATAATGATAATGTAAACATCATTTTCTATCAAAATTGATAGACTTGACATGAATACCTATATGGTGCTAGACAAGAGCATTGAGAGATAGACAGCTGGTAGTTCTATTTGTCAAATAATAACACTTTTGCCGGAAACGTTGTATATAAATTTGAAGAAGAGATTAACTGTATTATTCTGAAAGTCGAGATTAATTATGAATTTAATAAGATTAAACCATCACTATTTTCAGATTGTTAAATTTTTTGGTTATTGGTTTTCATCAATTTTGGTCATAGATTATTCTAAAGGTTGGGGGTGTTGCCACTTCTTTTTTACTGGAAATCTGTTTAGCCAATTATTTAAATTTGATTTATGCTTTTTATAACATGTACAGTATAACCTCTATAAATTAATACTCGATAAATTAATAATCTTGTTAAATTAATAACTTATTCCAGTCTCGAATTAGGCCGGTGTAATAATTGACACATTTTGATAAGATAATAAAATAATAATTTTTTGAAATCTCTATGTAAATATAGGATCCCATTAATAACATAAAATTAATAATCATATAAATTTATTGTATATATATAAGATATTTTAGTGAAATATGATTCTAATGTTGTTTATTTATTCACAAATTTGTAATTTTGTTGGAGTTTATCTCTATTTTTCTTAAATTATCAAAAATATATGATATTATCTTCTCAAATTGCATCAAAAATTACTTAAAAAAATTATATATGCAATGATTATTTTTAATGTGTAAATACATTAAAACACATCGAAATATTATCTTCATTTTTCTACTTTTTATATAATATTTTTCGAAATTCGAAAAAACTCTCTATAAGTTAAGAATTTTTAATTAGTAATAAAATTCTCCGGTCCTAACATTATTAACTTATAGAGGTTTTAATGTAGTAAAAAAAATATTAGAACCATCCATGATTTTATCAAATCATTGAAAAACATAGCCACGGAAAATTATATAAAATCCACATTCCATTCGGGATACAGTTACATTGGTATGTGCTTTTACCACCACCTAACAAGAAAACAAAACAAAATTTTATTTTATGATATTTGTACACATGGACTAATGTTTTAAATTTGCAATATCAAAACATCATATAATATTCAACAAGAATAGACAAAACCCCATCAATGTATAAATTTTATACTCAAATCATTTTGTCCAATACTTCTCATTTTTTATTTTCTTAAACTGTTTTTCATAAGTGCTTACCTAAAGTAGTTTTATTTTTATGTCATATGACTCATATAGTCATATGCTAAAGTTGTTTTGTGAGGATCTTTAGAAGAAAGTAAAAGTTAAGCCATAATTCTTTGGTCAAATTATTATGTGGACAATTGCTGGTGAAACCAGTTCTGAACTGTCCAAGACTTAGCAAGTTCGTCTCCCATCCCAAGAAGTATAAGTTTGTTTAGAAAATCTGGAAATTTTGCAGTGGTGTTCTACAAAGTGGGACCAACATGGGTTATGGTCCCTAATTCCTAAGAAAATAAAATAGAAAGAACAATAAAAAATAAATTTTCGGTGTTATGAAAAAAGTAGCAAGAGATAGACAATATGGATTCATGATTTACATGTGTAATCCTTCATTAGTGGAGGAAACCTAAGTGCCTATAGCCTCTCTTTTCTTTCTTCACTTTTCCAAACTTGCTCCTTGTTTTAATTGGCAAAACGTAAAAAATAAAAATTTTCTTTCCCTCAGATACTTAAAATATATATATATATATATATGTATATATATATATATATTAATAATCAATCCAAACCGAGAATTTGTGGTTTACATGGTTTGAGATGGTTTACAAAATACTAAAATAATCTGATCTAATCAAACTAAACCAGAAAGGAAAAGCCCTAATCTTGGTTGATGTCCTCTTCCGCTGCCGACTTCAGGCGCTCCAATCCGACAAGTCGAGGAGATCCGATCATCTCAATTTGGCGCATCCATCAATCCGGTTGAGGTGGCATGCTCCAGCGACCGAGAAAACTAAAACCAAGTCGGTCAAGCTCGCTCTTTGCCTTTGCTGCCCACTCACTCGGCTTCAACCGCATATCTCGACTTCCACCACCTCCCTCAAAACGCCAAAAGAAACCCACCGACCCTATAGACGTCTTCCGCCGAGAAGCCATATAAAGAACAATTGGCATTTCCAACCATATTCATTATATCATTTTTTTCTCCACTTTAATTCATTATTCTTTGAAAAATCTACGAAAAAATCGATAAAACATCTAATTTTTGGATGAACTTTATGCGGTAGGGCCTAAACACCTCAACCCGTAGAACAAAGGCTCCACGATTCACAATGTGGTTAATTTTCCAAAACCGTTCCCACAGGTAACTTCACTATACGAGGATAAATTGGTCCTAGAGTGTGATTTATTTCGAACTTAAACCTATTATCTTGAAGAACCATAGGAAAGTTATACAACTTGAGTTAGAAAAAATCTAAATCAATATCTGAGCATGAGTCAGTCTACTATTTTTTAATTAGAACCTATAAAACTTAACTCATTCATTAAACGCTGAGAAAACAAATCTGACACATTTTGTATTACAACACATGGGGACAATGATTCAATGAATATACCAGAGAACCTAAGCAAGCAATTTGCTAGTTTTTGTCCCATAAAAAAAACGAGAGATAGAAAGAGGAAAAAAAGGTATAATGAAACCAAGAATAAGAACTAAATGACTATGTCAAGTTTGGGTAAAAAAAATGACTTATGTCAAGTGGTCACAAGCAGATATGGTCCCCTCGCAAGAAAAAACCTATGACTTATAATTGAACTCTTAGATTATATTTTAAAATCAATTTCAGATAGGCCAATCCTTGTTTTCCTAGTCATAGGATAGACCAATCTTTGCTTTTTTAAGTCCAGGATAGGCCAATCTTTATGCTTGCATGTGTTTTTAAGTAACTATCCATACATACAATCCCTATTATTAGAGTCCTTGAGTTCCACTAGGAGATGAGAAAGTAACATATTAGTCGAGCACAAATTAAACATTATTAACAAAAGTCAAAAACACAGTTTCATTGGATCCCCTAAAAGAAAAAGAAAAGGCAGAAAGTTAATTGCATGTTGGACATCTTTTTGCTTTAAGTTATTTCCAATAAGAAAACATTTATATAAAATGATTACCATAATACTCCCCCAAACAAGTGACAAAATAATCTACCTACATAAATAAGTTTAGGTCTTCTCTGTGTGAAGTCCACATGACATGTATATTGCATATCGAGGAGCGTATGGTTAGGAATCAACTATTCTATTCATCCAATACAATAAATTATCTACGTTTTTATCCTTTTTTTCGTTTTAAAATGGATAAAGTGAGGGCTACTCTACAAAATTTAGAATACGTAAATATTAGTTGATTTATTTTGAGACGGCTAATTGACTATTATACATGTTATGTTAACCTAAAATTAAAATTTTGAAGCACCTACTAATATACAAAAAAAAACGTTTAAAATTCATCATCAAAAGTATAATGGGATATATAAATGATAATCGTTAATTTACTTATTATTAAATTCTATAAAACTTAATACGGTATTAGAGTCTAGTTTGTTAATCCAAATGTGATGGTTCTGATCTCAATTCTAGAATGAGATTTAATTCGAAATATAGTCATTATTTTGAATATAAGTATTAGACATTCCGATGTATTGAAGCAAAATCGAAGTTTGACAACACTAGAATAAATGTTTTAGCACAGCCGAATTCTATGATCATGTGCTCCATCAAAGAGAGATCTCGATCAAGTGATCTCAATTTAAAAAATAATATCATCTTCAACACACACTTTTGAATGAACTTTATAGTAATGTCATGCCACCATATATATATCCTAAATCAATTTAATTTATTTATTGTAGTTTGAATTTTCTGCATGACAGCATGAAGGGAATTTATTTACAACAACACATGGGGTGGTAAAATGTCTATTTTCGCCCATAAATTGTATAAATAGTATGATATAATATAAAATAGAATGTCCTCGACTAAAACTACATGCTATTTAGTAAAAAGGTAAAAAACACACGTAAAATCTATACTATTTTAATATTAAAATGCACATTAAATGATGTAACTTGTTTACAATACAGGATTACCAATTTATCGTATAGATGATTGTTGGTGTAAGAAGAGATTAAAAGAAGATACCTGGAAGCAACCAAATGAAACGTATAATGCAGATTCTCGTGGAAGATATAATTAAAAGGGAGACAAGATGGGACATTTCTCCAGCCCCAAACAAAGACTTTAAAATGATCAATGTTTACACAATTATTACTTTTCTTTAGTTTTTGAACAAATTAGAAAAGCCTTAATCAAATTTGAAACCACCAAATTAGCTTTTGATTGAGTTAGTAAGATTCGCAGATCTCTGAGTCCTCTTTATCTATCTAAATTATGTGTAACTATGATAATCAATTTGAAAAAGTAATATACTCCGTGTGTGTGTGTGTATGAATCTTGACATCAATCACGCAAACACACTCGTGAAACAAGGATTTCTCATCTGGCACGTAATTTGTGGGGAACATGTTAACATCTGAGACTTTATTTTTGGTCGTTCCTCTTTTTTTTCTCCCCTTAACAAACCCAACTTTTAATTGACATAGTTAGTATTCACATTACTTTGGTTTGTCTTCAAATGCAAACTTTCTCCCAAGGTATCTTACTTATTCATCGACTAAAGTGAACATCCTTTCACATCTAGATTTCAAAATTATGATACATGTTTGACTGAAAATTATCGGTATTAGAGTTGATTTTTTTTCTTGTAAGTATAGTAATTTATTACAACTATTTAAAAGTGGTATGCCGGTGAAAATTTTAAATCATGATATGATTTCAGAATTAATATCGATAACATATTTTCACTTACATTATAAAATCTATTTATTAAAATGATCGATGATGTTAAAATTAAATATACACAAGATTAATACTCCCTCCGTTTCAGAATAGATGATGTTTTATCTATTTTATCTTGTTTCAAAAGTTTGATGTTTTAATCTTTTTACTTTATTTTTATTGATAAATTGTAAATATCAAGATGTAATGATTGAAAAGAATTATGTTACTATTGGTTTATAATTATTAAAATAATTTTTGGTAAGAGAAAATAATATATATAAAAAAGTAATGATTATTTTCTTAATTTGTGTAAAATATCCTTAACATCATGTATTATGAAACAGAGGGAGTAATTTTCGGTTGAGAACAGTTTAAAAGGCAAAAAAGTCCAGTATTCTATAGGTTTTGTGATTAATATTAACTTCGGTTAATGAAATACTATTTTCAAAATTTTAATATATGAATGCAAGCTAAATTATGATTATTAATTTTTTTGCTTCGACATTTCTTCCTTGATACTTTTAAGTGTTTTTTTAAACAAAAAAAATGTTTGTACATGTAAACATTTTTAACTTATAGTAATAATTAATGAAAACGTTACAACTAGGTGTAAGAAAGTAATTGTAATGGTGTTCAATAAATTTAAGTTATTTGACTTTGAAAAATTGTGAGATCGTATCTGATATAGATACGCACAATAATGCGACGGGGACACATGGGCCACGCAGAAGTGAGATGTGGGACTTTTGTTCCTTTATTTTTCTCACATCTTCACTTAGATTCTCATGTTTCTTTCTCACACATTTCAAACTTTTGGCTTCAGGGTCTCTTCAGATCACATCCCACATTATGTTATGCTTTCTTTTCTTTTTTCAATTAACAAAACTATGTTATGTATATGACAATATTTGTTTGCATCTACATCTTGTTGACGTTACTGATCACTTTCTCTCTGTCGGCATCTTTTTACTGATCACTATTACAAACATAATTATTCTTTTTCTAACAACTAAGGTTCAACAAGTGTTTGAAGCTTTGTACTGACAAAGAATATTAAGAACTTGTTCAGTGAATTCTGATTATCTCAGTATTTTGTAAATAATGCATGTATAATTAAATCCTTTAAACAAGCAAAGGCATACAATACTATAATGTGAATATGTAATCATACATATTTCACGTCTATTAAAATTATGCTTCCGTAAATACTAGTATGCCACTGTTATTTTCACCTCATACGGCTCCTCGTTCAATTCTTTCGAAGTCATTGGGTCCCTTAGTTACCAATATGAGAATCCTATAAACTCAACATTACCCCAAATTTGATTATTCAAGTTTTAATATAAATAACTCAAGAAATTTCCTAGAACTTAGGACCCTCGCAAGCTAAAGTTATTTCTGTTCACTCACAACTAATCAACTACTATACAACAACAACGTATTGATTTTAGGAAATACACAAGATGTTTCAACTACATGTGGTTTTAAGTCTAACCTTACTTTCAATTTAACTGAACATTTATGGATTATTGCTTCCATACACATGGAATTATTTCCATTTAATTCTGAACTCTTTGACACTTGACTCGTTGTTACTATCTAAGCAAGTGTGATTAAAAGGGTTTCTTGTTTTACAAGTAATAGTTTTTCTTCATCTACTTTTAGATTGAATTTATTGCCATCTCTCTATATGGTCTAGAAAATTGAAAGTTAATAGGATATTTTCCAACTTAGCTATAGCCTATATAGGTATCACGGTGCTCTCTTGATTACTGTTAAAATTTGTCCCATTGTATTTGTAGGTCAATAATAATTAAATTAACGTAATAGTCTAGAGAGACTAGAGTAGTACATCAACTAATTCTACTAAATAACGGTAGATTTTGTCGTAATTAACTTCAACTTTTACATAATGGTATTATTCTTAAATTATTTTATAATATAAATACAAAAATATTCTAGTAATTTTTGAAACATGTATACTATTGGAGAAATTAGCAGTTTTGTTTGTTTGTCATTATAATTATTCTCTGATTAAAGTCACACTTAAAAACAAAAGTAAGTGGAAACATAAGATTTTTACCCGAAGAGAACAAGTAAGAATAAACACATAAAAGTGGAGCCGAACTTGAGACTTCCTAAAAACTGAAAAAGAAAATAAAAATAAAGAGACAAATGAAATCCAAGTGGGTCCCATTATCCATGTCGTCTTGGTTCGTGTGTTCTTTAAACTCCCACTTTCACTGTTCTTTTTTTTTCTTTTTAACTTCATTTTCTTTCTTCTTGGGATGTCCGAAAAATAAAACAATACCGAAGAAAACAAAAACCCAAAAGTAAAAAAAAAAAAAAAAAAAAATCTCATATCTTTCACACACACTTGCACAGTGTCTCCCATGTTACTGTACAAAGTCCACATCTCAGTTTATATAAATATGCACTCACTCATTCACCTCCTCTTATTAATATAACCTTATTCAACATTTCTCTTTCTTTCTCTCTAAACACATTCATATATAATGGAGGAAATGGATTGTCGTTCAAAGACTTCGACTTCTCGGTTAAAGCTATTTGGATTCAGCGTCGATGGAGATGAAGATTTCTCCGATCAATCTGTCAAAACTAACCAATCATCCATATCACCGGAACCTAGCGAGTTTCCGGCGGGATCTTCCGGAAGAAGTGTACGAAGCCGAGGCGGAGGAGGAGGAGGAGAACGTAAGTATGAGTGTCAATATTGTTGTAGAGAGTTTGGTAACTCTCAAGCTTTAGGTGGTCACCAAAACGCTCACAAGAAAGAGCGTCAACAACTCAAACGCGCTCAGCTTCAAGCTACACGAAACGCAGCCGCGAATTTCTCAAACGCTGGATCAGCTTCTCCGTTTTTACGGAATCCTATTGTCTCTGCCTTTGCTCCTCCGCCTCATCTTTTATCATCCGCCATGTCTCCTCCTGCGGGAGGAGGTCCTTGGATGTATCTTCCACGTGTCTCTCCATCTCAGCTCCACGTGTCACATGGATGCGTAATTCAGGATGGTTCGGGTGGGTTCTCGTACGAGTGCGGGGCTCGTGATTCTGGATTTGGGATTGTTGGGCCTCAGATGAGACAAGTTCAGGCCCATGGGCCGAGGCCATCTGTGAATGGGTTTTCGAGAGAAGTCGGACCCACTTTTGATGATGGCTTGGGGTTGGATTTGCATCTAAGTCTTGCACCAGCTGGTCATTGACGTTTTTTATTAGCTATTGTATATTTTTCTACATTTTAAATTAATTTATTTAATTTTAGTGAGTTTTTTTTTCATTCCTTAGTGACTAAAAAATTCCTGTAATTGTTTCGGATAATTATTTAGACTCCAATTATGTTTCCTACCCAAAAAAGTACCTCTCAGAACTCAGAAGTCAGGATGCTTAATCTTTGTTCTCGAGTATTTGTTGAGATTCCACGAAAATAATATAAATTAAATTATACCCACAGACTAAAATATATATAAGAAAAACAATGGAATGGGACATAAGTTGTCAGATATACCGTAATACACAGGCAGAGCCGTTCCTAGAAATTTTAGGACCCTAGGCCAAAAATAATAATACTCTACATGATTTGTTAATACTAATTTTAAGATTAAAATAATTGTAATTAATATATTTTCTATATGATTATGATAATGAATTATGAAATTTGTGAATAATATTTTTCTAAGAAAAAAACTATAAAAGGATCATAAAAGAAACTAAATTGATTTTTTAAAATTATGTTTGTAAAAAATAATTAAAATAAATTAATGGTAAAATTTATAAGTAAGATTAATTAAAGAGTGAATGAAAATAAAAAGTATGGCAAATACAAAAAAATAAACATGCATTGGCCGCAAAAATTAATTATGAACAATGAAAGATTTAAAAAAACAATGATAAAGATTTGAAACTGAATGGGGATATACTTTGACGTAACTTTAAAACCATTAGATCACTAAATATTTTGATATTTAAGGCCCTAAAATTTTATAAATAAAACAGGGTCCTAGGCGAATGTTTAAAATTTTCCTTCCTAGGCACGACCCTGTACACAGGTTATCAGATCAAACTGAAGTTAAAATAAGTATAGGGATCATAGAAAACAAGATCTTGAAAGAAATATCCAAATTATTAAACGAATTAATGTTTTTTTCAACATAATTAAAAGTTTGTGGAATATAAATTATATTATATTTTTGCGTACGGTAGATGGTTAACAAAAAAAACAAATGATTTCATAAAATGTATAATTAGTAGAGAAACTAACAAAATTATAGTTACATAATAATTCCACTATTCAGATCCATTAGATCATAATCTTTTTTAAACCTTTTACCCACCATATTATAGTAGCCAATAGAATTCAAAGGTGAGTATGAAAACTCTAAAAAATTTTCTTTCAAGTTTACTGCAAAACTGAGATTAAATTTAGTCAAAAGGGCCACATTACAACCTTTTGGATTGCGTTTGAAATTGATACGCCTCCAAAGCTGATTCCGAAGTCTATGCACAATCTATTTATATTCTCTATAGATCCTATATAAGCATATCAATCAAATTATTATTGGTGTCTTTTACTTTTGGAGTTCTCACATTTTGACTTATTGGATATTTTTTTAAACCAAAGTGTGGGATTCTTTTGTTTTTTTTGGGGTCAAACTGGGAAACTATTATGTTATGTTTCAAAATATTGCAATTTGTTAGGCCTCTGTTTTACAACATTGAAAGTAAGAACGTGTGTTTTCTAAATAATGCAAATTTGTTAAAATATAACACATGTAATATATTTCTTGTTGTAGAAACCCTTTATATACCATATGAAACATAGGATGATCGATGGGTATAAGTAGTTCTACTTAGAGAGAAGAAATGTCTATTGGAATCTTGATTTACCACCTTAATAGGATATGAAACTATGAGACCGACATAATTAGGAGCACTTACGAAACTAGGTGATACAGTGTTAGATGACTAATCTACTCTAAAATGGTTTAAGTTAAAATTTTAAAATTATATTTGAGTTAATTTCTCCTCCAATGGTTAAGACTCTTAAGAGCCTTCCCGCATAATTAGTCATCTAACACTTAATAATGTTAAAAACATTTTCCAATTCATGTGTCCCATGACTCCATCTAACACATTAAATTTTAAAACAAATAACAAACTCACGATACTATTTTTTGTTCTCATGCCCATCACCTAGTAGTCTCTTAATAATTTTAGAGTAGATTTGTCACTATAAAAAATAAACTCAATTTAAATGGTATCGTCGTAACTAAGTATGGCTTTAGTCAGATTTGGTCCATGGTCTTGTTAGTCCCAATTTGGTTAGAATAAATTTAGTTGATTACCCAATTTGGTTAGAATAAATTTACTAATCTAACACAATTTGGTTAGAATTAAACTTTTTCATATCTAGGGACTGTAGGACCATTGAATCTTTTGTTCAATGATGGGAATTAGATATGATTCAACTCCAAGTTATCAAAGTCAATTCCTCTCAATTCTTAAGTTAATTCTCTTTGAGAACATACGACACACTTACAACGGCTATAAAAGTGATAAAAAGTTTATCATAGACTTAAATTTTCCTTTTCGGGAATTACAGAATCTGTAAATCGCAGAAAACCCTTAGCGAATCCAAGTATCAAACTTCTTTTTTTTATTGGTTTAATTTAAGTATTAAACTTGCACATACCATAAGTTATGTGTGCAATGGGCATGCATAAAACATACACGGGCCGGAAGAGACCAACTTGTTAAATGATTGTGTGATCACTAGACGTGATACGTTTGTGCGACTTTAAAGTTTAAATAATACCAAGCTCCCATAAGATATAAATTTAAGGCTATGATACAAGCAACTATTTAATGGAGAAATCTTATGTGAAAGATATGTATAAATTAAAGTTATAAGTGTAATTACTTAATTCCTAATGTCTTTTAGGCTCTGTATAAATACTGTAACACTATCATCCAATAGAATCAATTCAGTCATTATTCACATCTTACACTATGCTGATATTCAAATTAAAAAATCATAAAGTTTCTTATGAATGTGGATGTGTATTCCTAAAGGACGCACAATTGTTTAATTACAAAATAGCTATTGGTATAATATTTAGAAAATATTATATGTCACAAGCTAGGGAGAATCCCCGGGTACCGAAATTTGAGATGATATAAAATATATTCTAAACTACACTATGATATATTAATATTTAGGGCGTAGGCCAGCGCATTTCGTGTTTAACACATGAAATGGGATCCTAGTCACCATGACCCAGTAAAATGTATGTATGTAAGCATGACACAAAGTATCTTTGTGTTTAGATATTTAATAATGCAATTGGCAAGTATATAGTAATGTATTTATTGGTATGATTGTGATGTGAATTGGGGCAGCTGGGCATTGCGATTTTTGTGCTCAAACTTAAATAAAAGTTTAGAAAGTACTTTTGAACATTGATGGGTTAGAGAGTTAAAGGAGGTAATGTGATGTATTACAACATTCCATGTAAGTCACTTTCTACCGATTGGGGAATATGGCGTTTCCATAGTACTTAGCTATAAGGAGCTTCTGACTATCACAAAACAAGTGTAAGGAGAATTTTTGATGTTAGTGTATTGATATATTTGTTACCATCGAATATATTATTTTACAAAACTGTATTTTTCATAGAAAAAGGAAAACTTAAAATTATAATTAAATTAGAAAATTGTTACCAACCGACCCATTTGCATCATTAACAAAGTTGTCTTTAACCGTGTATTCTCATTCGACTACCAAATACGAAGATCTTCATTCACTTCTATACAAGAGTTCTACTAATCTTATCAATAATTTATTTTTATTATTTTTGCACTTAAGGTTTTTGCCTTTATAAGTAATTTTTGTTGTTGATCAAGAAATTTTACATTAAAAAAAAAGTGTAAGTGCGTACATGTAAAAGGTACCCTTTTGAAGGGAAAGCTTTAGAGTTCCAAGACGTGCTCTTTTGCTGCATCATATGTCTATTTTAAGGAATCATCAAAGTATACCCTAATCTAAAAGACACACTAAATTATAACTCTTGATGGCGCGTCTTATTTTTGCTTTTGCTTTACCTCTGACAATTACACATTATACATTGCATATACTCTCATTTTCGTTCAATATCAAAAACAATGTTTCTTCAATAATAATGTATCATGCATGCACATCTGCAAAAACTAAAATAGTAGAAAACAATGATTTCTACTTTATTCAACACTTGGCCTGCAGTAAATCTAGACTTCTAACCTAGCGACAAGAGATTCTCTAGTAAGAATAGTGTAACACTACAAGAAATCTACCGCAAGACCGACGAAATTTCCGAGGGACAATAATTCCGTCGGAAATTTCCGACAGCTTCCCGACGGATTTCCGAGAATAGAAAATTCTGGAAATCCGTCGGAAATCCAAGCCGTTATATTCCAACGGTTTTTCGACGGAGTTTCCGACGGAAATTTATTTTCTGACGGATATCCATGCCGTTATATTCCGACGGATTTTCGACGGCTTCTGGAAATATGTCGGATAATATAAACGTTAATGTAACCGTTGAATTTACCGTTGTAAACCGACGGATTTTTGACGGAAACAAGTTTATATATATGTTTCTCCCTTCCTCCATCCCATTATACAACAATCTTAATTTCATATCTCTCTCATTTCTTGTTTACTTAATACGAATTCTATAAAAAAAGTGAAAAATATGTCTAGAAATTTTCGATCATGGATGGACGAACCATTGATGGATCCGGAGATGAACAACTTGAACGACGAGTATGCACGAGGCATATACGAGTTCATAGAAGTAGCGAGAAAGCAACCGCGTGTTCAAAAATCAAGTAAGTTAAAATGTCCATGTTCAATTTGTAGGAATTCTCGTAATGTTACGATAGAGATAGTTTGACATCCTTTGTATAGTAATGGGTTTACGCCGGGTTACAAGATATGATATTTACATGGAGAAACAAATGTTGAGTATGGTAGTACTAGTGAACCAACTGTCTCAGATTGTTTAGGAGGTAGCACGGAAGTAGATGTAGGTGTAGGGAGCATGCAGATGGTGAATGATGCGTTTAGAGAGAATGTCGAGTTTAGCGGTGAAGAAAGAGATAGGTTCGAAGAACCTAATGTAGAAGCAAGAAGATTTTTTGATATGTTAGATGCTGCAAAGCAGCCACTATATAAAGGGTGTAAAGAAGGTCATTTGCCTTTATCATCTGCAAGTAGATTGATGACGATTAAGACGGATTACAATTTGGCAGAGGAGTGCATTGATGCAATAACAGATTGGGCGAAAGATTTATTGCCAGAAGATAATCTTTTACCCGGATCATACTACGAGGTATAAAAACTTGTATCTGGTCTTGGGTTACCGTATAAGATAATAGATGTGTGCATCGACAACTGTATGCTATATTGGAGAGAAGATGAAAACCGCAAAAGATGTAGATTTTGTCGTAAACCATGGTATCAGGAAAGTAGTGGCAGAATTCAAATTTCATATAAACGTATGTGGTATTTACCAATAACAGAGAGGTTGAAGAGGTTATATACTTCGCAGCGCACGGCAGAGCCAATGAGATAGCATGCAGAACATCGTCAAGATGAAGATATTACACATCTTTCAGACGCAGAAGCTTGGAAACATTTTTAATCATTGTATCCGGATTTTGCGTATGAGCGAAGGAATGTGTACCTCGGGTTATGTACAGATGGTTTTAACCCATTTGGGAAGCATGGAAGGAAGTATTCGTTATGGCCCGTAATTGTAACCCCTTACAATTTGCCTCCATCTCTGTGCATGCGTAGAGGGTTTTTATATCTCTCGATTCTTGTTCCCGGCTCAGAGCATCCGAAGAGATCACTTGATATATTCCTCCAGCCATTGATCTATGAGTTACAAAAGCTATGAGAGCATGGTGTGGAAGCGTACGATGTTTCAACCTAACAAAACTTTAAGATGCGTGCGGTGCTTATGTGGACCATAAGCGATTTTCCAGCATATGGTATGTTATCTGGGTGGACAACACATGGGAGATTATCGTGTCCGTATTACCAAGACAACACTGATGCATTCCAACTGAAGCACGGCAGAAAAAGTTGTTGGTTTGATTGTCATAGGAGATTTTTACCGAGTGATCATCCGTATCATCGTTCGAGAACAATGTTTACGAAGAATAAGCAAGTTTTTGATGGTCCACCGCCTGAGATAGACGGTGAGACTTTATTGGAGCAGTTGAGAGATTTTGGTGTTGAGACGACTCCTTATTGTGGGGGTAATGGACATGAACCTATTTATGGTGTCGGTGAATTTCATAGCTGGCACAAGAAGAGCATATTTTGGGATTTGCCTTACTGGAAAAACCATTTATTGCGGCATAATCTTGATGTGATGCACGTTGAGAAGAACTTCTTTGAGAACATCATGAACACTGTCTTAAACGTCCAAGGGAAGACGAAAGATAATATAAAATCTAGATTAGACTTGCCAGCATATTGCGATTGAGGTTTTCTTGAAGTGCTCCCAAATGGTCAATGTCCATTTCCATTATACCAGTTAGAAGCAGCAAAGAAAACAGAAATTTTTGATTGGATTCACGATGATGTTAAATTCACTGATGGATACGCATCTAATCTGCGTAACTGCATCGATTATGGAGAAAGAAAGTTTACTGGAATGAAGAGTCATGATTGTCACGTTGTGATGCAGAGGCTTCTTCCATTCGCTTTTGCTCTTCTTCTTCATAAAGACGTCCACCAAGCAATTGCAGGAGTAGGTGCTTTCTTTCGTGATTTATGCACAAGAACACTTACTGTTGAGGGAATCCAAAATTTACAGGCCAATATCCCGGTGATCCTTTGTAATTTGGAGAAGATATTTCCACCATCTTTCTTTGATGTGATGAAACATCTTCCGATCCACCTCCCACGAGAAGCAGAACTAGGAGGCCCGATTCAATACCGTTGGATGTATCCATTTGAGCGGTATATGTTTCATCTGAAGAAAAAGGTTAAAAATTTGAGTAGAGTAGAGGGATCTATTATCGCCTAGAGCATCAACGAAGAGGCCTCACAGTTTGCTGAATATTACTTCCCGTCAGAAGTTCATACGAAGAGTAGACATCCTACACACCATGATGATCGTGGTGAGAGAGCGATTTACCCCGTCTATGTTCCAGAGTTATTTTCCCAAGTTGGGCGAGTCAGTGGCAAAGGAAAAAGGCGTAAATTATCTCAAGAGAAGTTTAAACACTTGCATACGTATATCCTAACAAATTGTGAAGAAATTACGGAATACGAAAGGTAAACAAAAATTCTTTTGTGTCATTAAATGTATAATTGATTATTTTATATGTTATTATTAACTTGTCAACAATTTTGGTTTTCGTACAGGATTTACATGGCATTAATACGCGGGTACTATATGGATAAGACAGAAGACGAGCTTCAAGTCCATAAGGAGGAGGAATTTATGCCTTGGTTGCAGTTTTACTTAAGTGTTTAAAAACACTAAATCATTTAATAAATATATGTTTTTAATACTAATTTGTAACTTATTTTTGTAGGTTTCTGAAGGAGTAAGAAGCGGACAAACATTTCCCACATGGTTATTTGAATTTGTTAATGGTCCAAACTACATTGCAACTTCTTATCCTAGATACTGCAGTCGTGGATATGGGTTTAGGGTTCATGACGAGAGAAAGACAACATATTGATTCTGGTATTTCAGTGAAATCTGGTAATGATGTTTACTACAGTGTTCTTCAGGAAATATTGGAAGTGCGGTACCCAGGAATGTTAGACTTGAGGTGCATTATTTTCAAGTGTGATTGGTATGATTCAACACTCGGTCGTGGGCTTCATGTGGATTAATTTGGCGTTACGTCTGTTAATTCAAGTCGGAGACTAGAAACGTATGACCCATTCATTTTAGGATCACAAACTGAGCAGGTAGGATACAAATATTAGTGTAATTAATACTTAATTCATTATTTTGGTATAATACTTACAAAATTAATATGTTTTTTTTAGGTGTGCTATATTCGTTACCCTCGAATTACACGGCGGACAGATCCTTGGCACACAGTTATTACAGTGACCCCGAGAGGAAGAATTTATGGAATTTATGAGCCTTCTTGTGCTCTGGAACTTGTTGTTGATTTCATACAATTTGGTTTAGTTTTTTCCGATTCAGAAGAAGAACAAGGTGAATTTTATGAGGATTCAGACTCAATTCCATATGAGGGATCAGTATCATTTTCTAATGAAGATTAGTTATATGTGTGTTTTGTATTATTTTTTATTTTTACAGAAAGGTGTAAATTTGTTTTTTGTATTTTATTTAATTTTGACATTACGGTGTAAACCATAGGTCCTCGAAGACCACAGCTGCCGAGCATTTTATAAGCTCAACTTCAGCTTTGTATATTTTTACAATTTTTAATAAAATAAGATTTTGCCAGAAATATATATTCTCTAAACAAACACCTTAACAAACCCACAAAACTTATTAAACCACTTAAACATTAAACCACATATAAACCCTTATCCGTCCGACGGAAAGATAATTTAAAACCTTAAACACGGACACGTGATTTCGTAAAAAATACCAATATCCGTCGGAAATCCATCAGTTTTTCCGACGGATTTCTGACGGTTTTGGGGGTTACATGGTTAACTTGTAATTTCTTGTACATCAAGAAAATGTTAACAACAAACTTTGACAAAATAAACTAAATTATGTGATATATAACATATTTTCAAAAGATTTTGTTTTTTGACATGGTTCGACCGAAAGTGTTTGATAGATAAACGTATAGTTAACATACAAGTTTACCAAAAATGAAATTTTCGTATAAACTTTTAAAATTTGTCAAATAAACGATTTCTATAAGTTATTTGTGTTTGCAATCATAAATTTATAATACTAAAAACATATGTTTACTGAAATGGTGGGTAAATAACCACTAAAACCACAAATCCATCGGAAATCCGTCGGAAATTTCCGACAGATTTCCGACGGTTTTGTGGTAACACGTGTCCCCGTATAAGGATTGACTGGCCAATCAGAAAACATGCATATTTATATTATCCATCGGAAATATCCGACAGATTTCTGATGGTTAATGAAAATGTTACCGCGAAAATTTTTTCGTTTCCTGCGATGCCTAAATTTTCGCGAATCCGTCGGAAATCCGTTGGAAATTTCTGACGGATTTTCGATGGATTCGCGAAAATTTAGGCGCGAACGTTACCGAAACCTTATCGAGAACATGCGTAATTTAATTTTTTTAAAATTGACGGATTTCCGACAGATATATCCGTCGGAAATATCGTAATATATGCCGACATCGTCTTCTTCCTCCTCACTTTCGCAGACTCTCCAAAATCGCCAAAAAATCACCAAAACTCTCCAAATCTTCATGATTTCCGTCGATCCATCCTCCAAATGTCTAACAATCCCCCAAACTTGTAAGTTTTTAAGATTATATTATGAATTGTTAGGTTTTGAGTTAGATTAATTGGTTTAGAAAATTAGAACTGTTAGATTTATGTTTGTAATGTTAGATTTAGGATTGTAATTGTTAGATTTAGGTTTCTAATTGTTAGATTTAGGTTTGTAATGTTAGATTTAGGTTTGTAATTGTTAGATTTAGGTTTGTTATGTTTATTGAAATTATATGTTTTGTTAATTTATTTATTTATTGAATTATTTATAATTATTTTCATGCATTAAAATTTTCTTAATTTTGGTATGAATAATAATTTTTAGAAAATTATGATTATTTTTTTGATAATTTTTAATCATGTTAGTAATTTATAATTATTTTCATGAATTATTCATTCTTTTATAAATCATGGATTTACAAATTTAAAATTGTTTTGGAATTAATACTTATACATATAAATTTATGATGATTTTATTAATTTATAAGTAATTCCATCAATTATTCATTATTTTATAAATGTATAATTGTTTTGGAATAATAATGAATTTAAAATATTTTTTTGAAATTTTTTTATTATTTTGATAATGTATAATTATTTCATGTAATAATCATGTATTTACAAATTTATAATTGTTTTGGAATTAAAAGTTATAAATATAAATTTATGATGATTTTAGTAATTTATAATTATTTTCATCAATTATTAATTCTTTTATAAAATTATAATTGTTTTGGACTAATAATGAATTTTAAATTTTTTTTTGATAACTTTTTATTATTTTGATGATGTATAATTTTTTTCATATAATGTTTGATTTCTTTTTTAATTTTCTAGGGATTACGGTCGGTTTATCCATTCAAACGGAGGCGGACGTAGTACTCGCCGGAGAGGTAGTACTGGTTCGAGGAGTTCTTCTACACCGGAGACACATATCCCGGAGACAGCGCCTATGCCAACGCTTTCACCTACTGCACCGACGCAGATGAGCATCGAGGACTTTGTCACTCAACCAGGACGAGATAGATTGCCTCGTCTCCATCCAGATTGCGTAGGCAGAGACACATGGTCAGTTTTTGTTAATTTTAAAATTTTAATATTTAGTTACTTTAGTTACAATTCAAATTATTTGCAATAATTTCTTTTATAGGTTTGGAGATTCCAGAAATGGGATTTCTAAATCCATTAACCGGATGCTCAATGGAATGTTTCGGCATCCGTACCCGACTTACAACCAAATGCCGATGGCAGATCAGGAATTGTGGTTTCGCCAATTTGCGGTAAGTACCACATATTTAAAATTGTTTTACTTTTATTTAATATAGTTGATTTTAATTTAATTTTTGATTTGTAGCAAGAATTTACTTGGGACAGCCACATGACCGCCTCGGTTAGACGATGCTTCGATAGAAAAGCAGCGAGAATGTATTCATGGAAGCTGAACGAGTGGAAGGAGAAGTGGCACAAGAATGATGTCCCAAGGGAGTTGCTTTCCAACCCGGGCCTATGGAGCGGGTTATGCACTTATTCGAGTGAAGAACCGACCAAGACAAGCTCCACAACTCATTCTGCGTGCCGAAACAGCGATCGCAAAGGAAAAGGCAAGGCGACGCACAATCTAGGAGCGGTCAGTTTGGTCACACGGGCCAAACAACTGGTAAATTTCTTATTTAATTAAAATATTGTTATTTTAGTTTTATAATTTTATATTTTACTAAATTTTCATTTTTGTAGTTTCGGCAAGACGGTGTCCAACTTTCTGCTCTCACATTGCTCAAGGTTGCGCATACCAGCAGGAAGACCCATGAAATCCAAGATCCGCTGGCTCGGGAGATCATTGACAATTATGAGAAGATGAAGGAAGACTTCCTCCTTTCTCAGCCACTCACCGAAGGAACGCCTCCAATGACCAATCTTTCGTTGGAGAAGATTAACGAATTCGTCTATGAGGTAAGTAAAATATATATTTAAATCATTTTTTTTTTGTAATTTCTAATTTTAACAAAGTTTTTGTTTCTTACCGCAGTGTACTTCGAAGACCAAAGGTCGTGTATTTGGTCTTCTGGACGACGTATCTTCTTCTGCAACTTCGCGTTTCTACGGCGATTCTCCCGATATTAGGACACAGCTCGCACAACGAGACGCTGAGATGGAAGCCATGAAGACGCAGCTGCAACAGTTCGCAGAAGAACAAGAAGCCAATCGCCTCCAACGAGAAGCGGATCGCCTCCAACAAGAAGCAGAATGCGAGAGAACCCGCAAATTGGAGGCGGATCACCTGGTATTGCAGCAACGCATGGAATAATTCTTATCCCGATTCCCGCCATCGTAGTTTTAGTTGTTTTAGTTTTTTTTGTTTTTTATTTGAATTATTTTATATTTATTGAATTTTTATTTGAATTATTGCATTATTTTATAATTATTATTTCTTTAATATTATAAAACAAAATTTTAAAATTAATAAATTTATTTTTAAAAAATTCGATTATATAATTAAAAAAAATTAAACAATTCCGTCGAAAATCCGTCGGTTCTTTATCCGTCGGAATTCCGTCGGTTTTTCATCCGTCGGAATTCCGTCGGTTTTATATCCATCGGAATTCCATTGGTATTTACATATCAGAAATCCGTTGGAAATCCGTCGGTTTTAAAGCCGTCGGAATTCCGTCAGTTTTAGATCCGTCAGAAATTCGTCGGTTTATAGTTATCAGAAATTCATCGGTTTTAAACCGACGGAACACCGACGGATGTCTAACGGAATCCTGATTTCGGTATTCCGTCGGAAATCCGTCAGAATTTCTGACGGATTTCAGACGAAGATTTTATTTCCGACGAGATAGAAGCGACGGAAAAAACTGACGGATTTCCGACGGATTTTGCTAACTCCGACGGAATTGGCCGTCAGTTTTGCGGTATTTTTTTTGTAGTGTAATGTACACACACATATATGAAAAAAATACATATAGTGTTTGGTATGATCTTCATTACATTTGGAGTCCGATTGTATCAAACACAAGTACTGCGTTTACAACTTAAGAAGTTTGTTTACATAAAAAAAAAAAGCATAGCCATGTAATGTATTTTTATCAAACATTTTGTCAAAAATATAAACGCAAATATGTAAACAAAATTTTCCTTCCACTTTTATTCTTTTTTTTTCGTTGTAAATTATGGATGATGTTTGATTAAAAACACTAAAATTCTTATATCGTCTTTCAAAGATTAACATCAATTTAAAATAGTAACTTAAACACACACACACTAAAGTAAACAACAAGACTCATAGCTAGTAGTTGAATAATCATGTTTTGTTGATGGTCGATTAAGTGAAAGCAAGCGTGAGGCCGTGGTGTTGGTGGTATAAGTTCTTTAGCATATGTTTTATTTCCTTTCCCCCACCCTCTTAGACGCAAAGAAAATAATTGTGGGTTTCGGAGTAATTAACCCCTAATGCGGAGATAAGGTAGTGGTCAAAGTACGTTGTGGTAGGTTAGGGACAAGCACTAAGATGAGAATTCAGATTACATCTAAGAAACATGATATGGCTTACGTGGAAAGTGATTTATGGAAGAAGGACAATCCCTAGGGTTTGGCTTTTGTTGACATGAAATATGGAAAAAGAAAAAAGATGCTGTTGGTGTGTGTCGAATTCTCGTTGGTTCCTACTAAGTCTATGGCTTATGTAAATCCGAAGAAAGTTCATTTCTCTCTAAACGTTTTGCAATTATGATGTTGATAGAGGAATTCCATATAGGATAAGAATAAAGAACTAGATCTTGTCGGGATAAAGCCTTTCCCCCACTTTTTTAATACGATTCTCGTTAGTTAACAGATTTGATTAACAAATATTGAAGTAACATGTACTTCGTATATGAAATCAACCCAAATGTACGTTTTATTAACGTAATTGAAGTATATGGATTTGAATAAGACATGCTCTGAGAATTTGGAAAACCAAGAAAAGTAATTTCTGTGACTTAAGAAATCCAAAAAAGTGATTTCATATTTGATCTTGGTGACCTAGTAATCCAAAACACATTCCGATATATTTTTTTCCTGTTTGAGTTTAAGAACATTGATTGATAGTATCGAGGCACCATCCAAGAAGAATCTACAACTTTAACTCACATGGCCCTAGCAGTAATGTGTGCTCGTTTTAGTTCATTGCTTTTATCGTCGGTCCACAAAAAGATTTATATTTGGAATTTGAGTGACCTAAGGACCCAAGAAAAGTAAAAAAGAAAAACACAAAAGTTCAGGTACGTACGTGTTGGATACATTGTACATGATAAAATAGGGTTAATTATAAAGACACTTGAAGTGGACTAGCGTACGAGACTGTCCTACCAGTTCAGAACACATTACGAAGCAAAAGTGGTTAAAAGACATGTCTGACTCTTGCCGATCTCTCATTCGTTGCTTCATCACCTCGTATATGTAATCTAACCTGCATATAATATATACAGACTACATGCAACAATTGGACGGCCCATTAGAGTAGCTAATGAGAGAAAATGGCTAATGCCCAAAACATTTTGTGATTCGAATGACGAGAACAAGGGCTTAATTTTCAGAATGGAGATCATTAATTTCATATAGGGCCCAATTTTTAGAGTAGATGACAAAACTTCCAAAGAATCCGGCAAGCCCAATGTTAACTTCTTTTGGGGTTTTTTTTTTTTTTTTGTCAATATCCCAATATTTATTCTATAGAATCCGGTTATTTGTACTTCCCATTTGTAGGATGTCTTGTAACTTTATTATTATGGGCATTCTCTTCAATACTACACAAGTTGGCGATAGTAAAAAATAATAAAAGTTTAAGAGAATCAAGAGGTGAGAAAACTAAAATTGGCCAACTACCATACTAGACCAATTCCTAAAAGTAAATTGGCAGAATCAAATACACAAATAGAGTGAAACAAATTTGTCTCCAAGATCTCAAATATGATACGGAGAGTATTAATACAAAAGAAATCAAGGATTCCAACATTCAAAAAGTAATTAACACTTGACATTTGGTCAATCAAGCAAATCCCCGCGCCTGCATCCTCATCTCATCGTAAAACTTTTCGATGAATCTCTCAGCCTTCAGGTCAATCGAATCATCTTCGCTGAAGTAATCCAACGGCTGCGGAAGCTCCCTTGCAGGAGAAGCAACTCCGAGGACATAATGCAAAGGCTCCATCTCCATCCAACTTTGCCTTGTTGTATCATCATTGGACTGTCCGATGCACCAAGAAAGAAACAATAATCGGTAAATGCGCTTAAGACTCGATTTCGATATCCGAATGCTCTTCCTCCGGCATTGGATAAGGGATGTGCGTGAAGGCGAGAATTGATACTCTTGGAGAAACCTATAATTGTATTGGTGAAGGAGCTTGACCCTCTTGGCTGATCTTCTTGGTTTTATGGGAATTAGCTTGAGTCTTGAGATGATGCGTCTTCTCAAGATCGAGACTTTTAGTAGTTTCGAGACCCTTTGGAAAATGGGTCTTCTTCTTTGAGACATTTTGATTATAAACTATAAAGATTCTGGGGTTTAATTCTTAGAAGGAACATTAATGTTGGAGATTTATAAACGATAAAAAGTTGAGTTTTTAGATCTAAATCAGGAGCGCCAAGCCAACCTGTGAAAAGTCGTGGTCGGTTGTCTACTTTTTCAGTTATATTTATATGTCTGTATTAAGTAGCCGTTGCAACATAAATATAATATTTTTTAAAAGGTAAATTAAAATTTTCATATATGAAGTATTTCTTTTGATAAGCAAGTATTACACAAAAAGAGACAAATTTGCTCTCTTCTCTCTCCTCTCTAAAGAAAAGTGTCAGCCCCCGCCTCCGTTTCGGCCAACGTCCGGTGGCTCTTTTAGCACCGGCGTTGTGCCTCCTTAGTGTAATTTGTTATTCTTTTCGTTTATGTGAGTAGGGTTCTTGGTAGATCTGATGGTTTCATTGTCTTTCTGGTCTTGCTCGATCTATTATCATTGCCAGGTCCTTGTTTCTCACTTATGGTTTCCCCTGTTGGGGCTAAGTCTCTCTTTCTCAGTTAATTAATCAAGTTTTTAGCTAGAGTTAGAGCTTTGGCTTGGGTATTGAGCGTCTATCTATGGCTTTAGGATTTTTGTATTTTCGTTTTGGCTAGGCTGGGTTTTCCTTCCACGTGTGATGATTCTGAAATTTACGGTTATTGGATCTGGAGATCTGGGTTAGTTCTTTGGTTAGCTCTCGCTTTAGGCTCGGTTTTAGGGGCGCCTCTTTGTTGTAAGTCGCCTTCTCCAGGCATTCATCTTCGTTGGGAACCAGCCTTGCTATCTCTTCAATGGCGCAATAGATTGGCGCTTCGTTCATCATCATTGCAAGGAGAAGTGTTGGATTCGTATCCGATTCGGTGTAGCTTCTCGGGTTCTTCTATCTGGGTGTGTTGTGAGGTGGTCAAAGACTTCTCATTTTCCTGCAGTTTCATGGATTGTATCCGATTTGGCAGCCTGAAACAGTTTTTTTGGTTTTGTGGAGCCTTAGTCAACAGTTCGTGTCTGTCTTTTGTTGGCTTTGTTTGCTGTTATAAGCTTCGTCTTGAGTCCAACCCTTGTGTGTTCAGGGTTTGGTAAAGACTCTTGAATCCTTTGTATCAGTTTGCTTCACTAATATAATTTCAGATGTTATATAAAAAAAAGAAGTATTTCTTTTGATGTACATATTCTCTTCTCTACATACACATAAATAATATAAATTAATACTTGATAAATTATTAAACACTATAAAATGATAAAATTTGACAATTCTAATTTAATTGATAATATAAAAATTAACACAATTCGATAAGATAATAATATAATAATTCTAAAAATGTATACATGGTTTCATTAATATTATAAATTAATAATCATATACATAATGTTTTTTTAATAAATTGTATCAAATGATTATTATGTCATATTTTATTGTATTGTAGTTTCGTTTATAACTTTGTCATCAAACTAGCTAAATAGCTAAATCTTTTTGAAAGCTTTTAACTTCTGAAATCTGAACATACATTATTTTCATTTCGATAGTCTTAGATTGTTGTAGCAACTGAAGACTAAAGTCATTAATCATATATTTAAATTTATGTATATCATTTGGCTAAGGAAATTCATTGTAGTATTTGTTATTTACCATCAAGAGAGTTTTTATAAATATTTATCTATCCCACACTTGACGTGCCTCAATATAGTTAAAATCCAATTTTTCCTTTTTTGTTCTAAAAATCTCCCAAAATCACTTAAAGATTTTTATTTTTTTTGTTTTCTATAAATCTCACCAAATCACAAGCTATTATTTTTCTTTTTCCAATTAAAAAATATAAAAAATTCCACCAAATATCATAAAATCTCATCCGAATCTCTCAAAATTTAAAATATATTCAATCCCACCAAATTTCTTAAAATTCTAATTTCAATACCCCTAAAAGTAACAATAATCATCCTACACATTTCACATTCCCTAATCTAAAATGGAAACGGCAAGGCCCAAAATATTTTATCAAAAAAAAAAGCGGTGAGGCCCATCAAAACCCCTCATCTTCTGAAGGAGTTATACTCTACAGTTAAAGATCTGATGAGATTGTGCGGTGGGTTAAGATCTACGGATACAATAACAAGTCAAACAAATCAAACGGTCATTAATCAATCTCACTTAAGAAAACAACACATCTGATGAAACCTGTGCGCCAAGACTTGACGGTGCATTTTAGCAAACTCACATATAACAATTCCCGAAAATACCCTTGGATCCAACGTTAAAACGGCCTTTCTTCCCCAAACACTCTCATATATAAACTCTTCCTCCGATTCTCTCTTGCGGCATCCAAACCCAAACAAATCGAAAGAGAGAAACTAAAATCGAATATTCCGTTTTCGAGAAGATTCATTATCTGAGTTCATCGGAGGAAGAAGACGAATAGCCAAAGAGGTGTGTTTTAGGTTTTTTTTTTTTGAATCAATGGCGACAACGGGACATGAGAGATCGAAGACTATTAACAATTTCTCGTTACCAAACTTATGGGGGACTCAACGTCATCTAAGGTGTGTGAAGATCGACGAATCTATCACCGGTGAACAACGAATTCGACGATTCCGATCTTCGCCGCCTTCCGAATTGAACAATCTGAAGGTTGAATCGTTGGAGGAAGAAGGAATCAAAGAGTTTAGGGAGAAGATTATGTTAGATCTTAGAACTGTTGCGGATAAGATGACGGAATCGATATTCAGGGAACAATACGACGAGGAAGAAGAAGAAGAGAAACCACCGGAGAAGACGGTTTCTCCGCCGGAAGCGCCGGGAGAAGCGGTGGAGGTTCGGCCGTGGAATTTGAGAAAGAGAAGAGCTGCTTGTAAAGCTCCGATTTCAGGAAACGATGTGAATCAGAATGAGAAGAAACGAGTGATTGAAGAATCGGTGAAATCGAGTAAGCTTGTTTATAGGTTGACGAAGAAAGAGATTGAAGATGATTATATGAAGATGTTTGGTCATCGTCCTCCTCGTCGTTTCAAGAAACGATCTAGAACTCTTCAGAAACAGATCGATGTAAGTTTTGATTTTTCCTTTTTGCTTCTTTCTTGGTTTGATTTTTTTTTTGAATTCTGTTTGATTTTTGTTTTGTTTTGTTGTTGTTACAGTTGTTGAATCCAGCTTCGTATATTACTGAAATTACTGAAGATCTTTATGAAGTTTCAGATACTGTTGAGAATGGAAAGGTATAATCTTTACAATCCCCAGATTCTTGTTTTTGTGATTGTGACCAATTTTGCTAATTTGTGCTTTTACTAATTCTGTAGAGATGATGCTGCTGATGATGATGATAAGATCGAGTTGAAGTTTCACATTCACAGCCATTATTTTTTGACTTGTGGAATCTCTTGAAGTTGGAGTTATAGATCAAAATTCAGAATGTTGGAGTTGTGAATTTGCTCATTTTTTTTGTTTCTTTTAATTATTATTCTTTGTTAGTTTTGTTTTGTTTTCTTCTTTTGTTCAATTGGCTGAGAATAAGCTGTACAAAGATACAGGAACTAGTAGGTTCTGTTTCATTAGAACATAACTGTTTCTTTTTAGTAAAACAGTTAAGAAAAGCCAAATGATAAATCAATAAAGATAGGATTAACATTTCACCAAATATTGCCTTGTGTAACGATCCAAGCTCATAGATTTAGACTGTTGTTATATGTCATTTCACATTCCTCTATTGTGTACTTATTTGATGCTTGCCCTTTGAATTACTGCAACCGCTTGCCTTATCATCTTGATCGATTCGATCACTAACCTTTTAAGAATGAGTCTGTGCGGAGTTCCATTTTTTCACTTGATTCGTGACATGAAGATGTGTTAATACTAAACTAAACCATTAGCGCACTAAACCATCTATTTTTTTGGACAGACCATAATTCATTGCGGATTTAGTTTGTTTATTTTTTTTAAAGGAGGACCACAATTGGTCCGCAACAGAAATTTTTTGTACGTTTTTCTGTTTGCATCACTACGCATTATAGAAAAATAGTTTTATATGCAAATGATTTTGTCCGCTGCATCTATTCAAAATTTTAAGACTGTGTGTTTGCCGGTCAATGATCTTGGGTGGATTGTCTTTGGTAATAGCGTGTACGGTCAATAATTCAAGGAATGTGTGCTTATACAAAAGATGGACTAAATTATTCTGTGTGGGGGCATTATTTTTCCCGCGTTGGTTATGTTTCCGTCAGTCTGACTCGTTCTCTACAGGTTTGCTTTTTCCGGTCTGGTACAATTCATTTAACCAATGGCTATGGTCCGATTATATGGCTTGAGATTAGTCAAAAATCAAATTTGCATGGAAAGTTTAGTTGGCTCTCTCTAAGATTTCACCAAAATCATCTCAACCGTTTTAACCCCAAAAACTGTTACCATTACCTTTTGTCCGATTTGCTACCTTCTATTTTCCTAAAAAAAAGCCTTAATTCTTCTTCTCTTTGTTCCTTCTTATTTTCATTGTTATCACAAACCTTTGAATTTTGTCTAACAACAAAAGAAACCACTTGGATCATCATTAAATTCGTTGGAAAGATTAAATCGATCAATTTGATCTAAACTATGAGTATCTTTGGCCATTTCTCCTCTTTCGAAAGTTCTAGCTAGATCAAGTAAAATACTTTTTTTTTTTTTACGTGTTGAGAATCAAATTCTTGGTCAGGGAAGAATCCGCCAACCGAGTTTTCTAGTGAGTTTGCTCTTAAATTCTGATGACTTTTTTTCCGATTCATATACACTTTTAAATCAATTTGTTATCTCATCATTCATATTTCCCTATTTTTATTTAAGGATTTGAAGAAAATTAAAGAATCATCTCGATTTAGTTAAACCACGTCAAAGTCAATTCATTGATGTGGCATGCAAAGTATTCGTTATCGATTTTGTTGCCTAACAATATTGAGAAAAAAAATATGTGTATGAGTTTCTCAAGATCTATTACCAAAGACAATCCACCCAAGAAAAAATATGTGTATAGGTTAATTAGTGTATGAGTTTACACAGATCTATATGACATGTAAGGATTGCAACCGTAAATTAATCATAGTATGTATGAATTAGCCGTTTTCTAAAAATATTTTTAAAGATAAATGGTCAAAATATTTTCATAATGACAAAGGATCACGAGGATTAGCCAATTTTTTTTTTTTTTGAAACAATTGCACTCTAGCTCCGTTTCTGGATATGGCACCCTTTTTTGACTTGCAATGACTCTTAACAAAAATATAATCAATGTTGACTCATGGCTAATTACTGAACCCGAGTCTAACAAGCCTAGCTCCGGCCCAGCTCCGGTCCAGCTCCATTACGACCTCTCGAGCGACGTAAAATACCAGTCAAAGTCAACCCAAGAACATGCATTGGTCATGGTCTCATGGACATGATATTCTACTATAGTTTTTAATCATCAGTTATCACCACGTCGAACCATTTTAGTTTACATAAATCTTATTTTTGATAAATTTATTTACACGTGTTAATAATGTTACTCTAATCTTTTTTTTTATAACCAATGTTACTCTAATCTTACCCCAAAGATCCAATCAAAACGAAGCGTTCCTATTCTTCTGCTACGCCTAGTTTGTGAATTACTCTTGTTTTTTTGGTTTTTGAAATTACAGACAAAACCCACATGCTGTCTAATCTTCACATGTGCTGTCGATATTACATCATTATACAAACAGTAAGAACAAAAATAATAAAGACATTTTATGTTTGAATATTTTTCTACACTCCGGCCACAAAACAACAAGCGATGTTTTCATAATCTTGTCTTTCTATTGGTCTTACCATTACAGAGTAACCCAATGCTAAAGAATCCGTCGGCGACGTTGGATATAAACGCCGGCGGTGGAAAATTCAGAACCGGACTGACTCGAATGCCACCGTTTCCGTTTCCCAAACTGTTTCTTCCGAGTGGCTTCTTCGAGTGATGATGATAAGGGACTGATGAAGCTGAGAGCGAAGATGATCTTCTTAAGAGAGACGTGTGTTTAGGAAGATTGTGAGTTTTGTGAGGATGATGTGTTTCCTTGGGAAGCAAGTTAAGTGTAGGGTTTGGTTCAGAGCCTGTGGAGTTGCTTCGTGAGAGAAAAGTAAGCGATCTGATTAGTCCTTTGCTGTTTCGGCTCTTGTCGTAGTTGAGACTTATGCTTCTCTTGAACTGCAAGAATAGTCCTCTTGGCTTGTCTTCGAAATCAGATTCAGGATTCAATAGAAGCTCTTTGAGTCTCATGATCTTCTTTTCTGGTGCTCTCGATGAGGAAGAAGAAGAGGAAGAGGAAGAAGATGATGATGATGATGATGAAAGAGAAACGGATCTTTGAACCCGAAAGGTTGTTGTCTGATGAAAAGATTCGTCTTTCTTGATCTGTACGGGAAGAATCTTGCCATTGGAGAAGATTTCATCAGCCGGAGACACTTCTTGAACAGAACAACTCGAACCAAAGCAGAAGTCAAACTCCGAACCTGAATCAAGAAGTGTTGAGTCTAATCTAACTTCACCGTCGTCCGTTGATTCTAGATCGTATGAGAAAGAGATTCTTGGACTGATTCCAGAACCAGAAGCCTCCGAACAGCAAACATCAATAGCCATAATCTCTCTCTCTGAACCAGAATAAAAAGACTTCAAGATTTGAATAAGGATTATAAAGAATCCAGAATGAAGAAGATTAAGTCAAAGTAAAGGAAGAAAAATGAAGATTCTCAAGTCAAAAATGGCAGCTTCAGTTTTTTTCTTTTTCTTTTGTAGATTGTCTTACGAAGGAGACAATAAAAGATGGAGGGATTAATCAGCTGTTGTGTCTTTGTTATAGGTTTTCACAAAAAAACAAAAAGAAAAAGGGAAAAACCAGCTAAAAGAAAGATAAAGGACGAGAGAAAGAACAAATTAAAATAGAAAAGTAATGTTGAGATTTCAATCTATTTGTCAAAATCAATATAAAAAGATTGATACCCATTATAGTTTTCTTCGTTAGTAAAGATGCTTAAATAGTTAAATGAATGTAGCGGGCAGTTTTATGCAACCTAAACTATTGTTGATGTGTTCAGCATAATCCATATAAGACAAACAATATATACAATCAAAATGTTAATGATGAGTTGAATCTAACCAACTTTAATTATTTTTAACTGTTTGAAAGATGCAAAATTGTTTAATCAAGAATGTATCTTACAACTATGCTGTAACTCGCACGAATACACTGAATGGTGATCACTTTGAGGATCTCGACTTGCAAACTAACACATTAAACTAAACTAAAATTTTGAATCAGGTAAATAGCAAGTCCTTCTTAAGAAAATGAAAATTGCAATTAGAAAATAGCAAAAAGATACTCATAAAAAATTGGATGAAATTTAATATGCTGTTTTATTGAATCTTCCTTTGAAAATCTCTTTGCTAGTATATAATGGGCTAAATAGAATTCCAAAAAATTATCTATCACATGTTTACATAACGAAATTATACATTTTAAAGTAAATTAGATATAATTTTTTTTATAACCAGGGGTGATCCGAGCTTTTAACATTCGACTAATTTCTTCCAGGATGAGTGTAGCCGTCGAATAGCCCATACACAGTATTTTCTAATGGATCTAAAACATGACATTATCTTTCACATGTTTATATAATGAAAATATACATTTTGAAAGTAAATTAGATATTCACATAGAAAAATAATAATATGGTACCAAAAATCACGCTTTCCGCAACACTTAGAGTCTTAGATGACATGATTAAACATGTCTAAAATCTCTATTTGATAAATAAGATTTTTAAGTAGAAAATAACATGTTATAGAAAATAATCATGCATCCTTTAATAATTAAATGATATGAGTAAAATCGTCCAAAACGGTAAAAAAAAGTAATATTGTTGTTTTCTTTTGAATACCGCTTTTTCATTATCATAAAGTAATATATACTCTTAAAAAAAAAAGAACATTCATTTGTTCTTTTAAAACTTTTATTTGTGTAAACAACTGTTAACTTCTTCTTTGGCAGTAGATTATTAAGAAAAGTAATACTGTATCACCAAGTGATTCCTTCTGTTTATCTTTTACCTTTTTTTATTGGAAATGGCATCTATAATAGTGTCTGTATTTGAATCTTCATAGTACCAAAATTATTATCAACCGAGGGTATCATTTGATACATTGTACTTGATCATTGCCATATCTTATCTCTCATATATTTTTAATACATTTTTTCACGGATTACATAGACGTGTAAAGGGCAGTAATAATATCCACTACGAAAAATTGAAGTACATGTTAGTTAAAAAGAGGATTTAATCAGCAGTGCATGTTTTCTGGTTTGAAACATTGCAGCTACAAATTCGCTCAATTATCTGGGTTTGTATTGAATTATAAATCAATCGTAGGATCAATAATATTTTGCATCTCTGTATAAATTAAGGGTCAACAAAATAAATAATCGTAGACGATCCAAAAATTAGCTTTGTAGCAGTTATTTTATTTTATTTAGATATCTTTCATCCATATTGAAATCTGGACAAAATACTCCTCGTAATTTTATCGGGATAAGTATTTTGTTACCGAACGAAATATTTGAGAGAGATAAATATCAAATGTAAGCGGATAATTATTTTATTAATACAGTAATTTTTTTTATCATATGACATATATAGATTCACATTTAAATTATTATTTAACGAGGTATAAAATATTTTATCAATATAGTAATGTATTTATCTGGCGGATGATGGATAAAGTTGCTAGCGATAACTTATTTGTTAACAATAATTATCTATCAAAATTGAAGCTAATCTCTTCCAAATATTTGGATTGTTAACAAAATACTTATCTCGTTAGCGTCGTAACTTTTGGGGATAACTATAGATAAATAGTAGTAGAAGAGATGATGTAGGTGAGAGAACTAATTATTAAATCCTCCATAGTCATTTTTTTTATAATTTCCCATAAATTAATACACTTTTTTTATTAAAAAAATTAATACTTACTGCTGGCGACACCATTATAGATAATAAATAAAGAGACATGAGATGTTTCTGTGAATTAACTGATCAAGTCATTTGCTCTAATCATGTGAAGAGAACATCGACCACGTCCATCACTAGACTATATACTAATCTTTAGCAGTTTATTATATAAATGCTACTAGGGAGCATGTGTTATGGGGTTTGATCCGATCTCTAACCGAAAGATTTGAGAACATCGTACAAGATCTAGAGATAAGCATCTTCCTTTGTTATATTTTTATTTCTTAAATGGTGTCACTAATCATGCTAGCGTTCGTGTTCAGGTCTACTGGTTCCATTATACATACGAAAGAAATTGATACATAGTTGTCTGGTGAATGTATTTGTTACGTTCGGCCCATTTTTTTTTTCGGTTGTTCAGCGAATCAGTACTGCATAAGGCCAGTCCAATGATATTAGAAACCTAAAAAAAGTTCGAAATCGTTATTTGTTCAAATTTCAAAATAAAAAAATTACAATATATTACTAAAGAGGTGGTGATACTAGTAATAAGGGTTGGTTCTTTAGTGTTATGGGTTTGATAATTTTTTGATACAAAAATTTATTTTTTAAATCGGAATATCTAAGAATATCTAAAACCTGATTTCGAAGACTAAGAAATTAGGAACCAAATAGCCTACATCTCGCCGAGAATAAATCTTAGAATTCACTAGATCTTGAGTTTACGAGGGTATTGAGACACTTAGACCTCTGTTTCTTAGCTCTCTTCGTAAGATGTGGAGAATCCCTACATATTGTATTTCCTTTTAGTAAAGATATAATTAAGGAATAAATTGAGAATGCTGTTTTTTTTCTTTTAACGTTTTTATTGTGGTGAGTCTCCTTCCTTAGTAAGAAAACGAAAGAGACGTTAGAGAATAGACACAACAAAGAGAATAGGCAAAGTCTTATAAGAAGAAAACGTCAAGTTTATGTTTGTTGTTGAGTTTGAGATTTATTATCTTGAAAAGAGGTTCCTGTCAAAAACAATCTCTAATTTTAAAACAACAAAGAAACATACTACTGTAATAACCAAATATCATAACATAAAATATTTTCCTTTTTATTTTTAACTTCATAATATATTATATTATCATGTTTCTTTTTTATATCAAAAACTTCCTTTTTTTTGGCATTTTTAATAATCTAGTAAACTTCCAATACATGTCGACTTATAGTAAAACGCGTTCAGTCAACTAAAAAACAGCAGTTAGAAATCGATTTGTGAAAATAAAATCGGAAAAAGAGGGCTGCCTTTTTTTTTTTTTTTTTTTTTTCTTGTAACTTTCCTCTGTTTTCAAGTTGGCCTCTGGTAAAAACCCTAAGAAGCGACGATGAGTGTTAAAGACGAAAACTCTGAGGATCTCTTCCTCAAGATTGGTTTGGATGTTAAAACCGCAAGCCAAAACATCTCCAACCTTAAGCTCACCACCATCATCCATGAGGTCAATCTTTTTCTCTTTTTATCAACCATCACAATCGCTTCTCACTGTATTCATATTTCCTCAATTCCTCCAATTTTATTACTTGTGTTCATGTACTAGGCTTGTGTGTCTAATGGGTGCGACAGAACAACTGGGAATCTACTTTACGCTGTGAGTTTTAACCTGAGTGAATTTGAAGAAGCATGTGGTGTGGGTATGAAATATTTTCTCTGAGCTTTAATTTTAATTTTATATCATTTGTTTTTGTTTTTATGTCAGTGATTTATGTTCTTCTCATGAGATTTGGATGTCTATAACTTGCTGTATTGGGTAAAGTTTGAATTGATAGCTTCATTATGTTATTGGAATAGGGGTTGAAGTTTCAGTAGAAGATATTGAGAAAACTGTTAGTCAAATCTTTGAAGAGAACAAGATAACAATATTGGAAAAACGTTACCGAATTAATGGTTTGTCTTTGCTCTTTACATCATTGTCCAAGATATTATATTTTTTCACACCAGCTTGTTTTGTTTATTGGTTGAATGTTTCATGTTAAACACTTATGTTTTGTAGAGGGCAAACTATTGGGAGATGTCCGGAAAAGGTTACTCATATTGTAAAGGTGAGCAAATTCTGTTTCTTTTTCGGTTGGGCGTAATGTTTTTCCATTATTTGGTAGTCAAAGTACCAATCTTCGAGTTTCTGATTTGAGATTTTCATGTTTTATAGAAAGTTATAGGTGAAAAAATGTATGACTTGCTTGGTGAGAAAACAGCTGCTGATAATGAGAAGCCGCCAAAAGAGAAGGAGAAAAAAACAGAAGCCTGCCAAGGTTGAGGTGAGTCTAGCTAGTCTTGTGGTTTTTTGTTGAATGGTTTAGGTTGCGAGTTTTAAGTCTTCATAATTGTGTCTTTAGAATAAAAAGACTACTATGGAAGCTGCTCCGGAGCTATCTGAAAAAGAGATTAATCCATATTCCATATTCCCTAAGCCATAGCAAAATATTAGGGTAATAGAACTACTCACTGCTTCCATATTCCCTACGAAGAGATCAATCCATAGTATATTTTGAGATGTTGCAACCTTGTTTATTGCATGATATATTATTTCAATCAGGTTCACACAGAAGTGTCTTTCAGTGACAGCTCTGTGCTCAGATGTAGCAATACGAAGGAACTGCTTGATAAGCATTTGAAGGTGACTGGAGGGAATGTTTACACTCGCTTCCCTCCTGAACCGAATGGGTATCTTCATATTGGATATGCTAAGGTAAAGTTAATAATATGAATGAGGTTTTAGATACTTTTTTAATGGAGCATAATGTTGTATATATGCTTGGTAAGACCAATACATTTTTGGTTATATTGTGTGTAGTCTAACAATGTTTTTGTACTTTTAGGCTATGTTTGTCGATTTTGGTCTTGCGAAAGAGCGAGGTGGTTGCTGTTATCTACGGTAAGAGTTCTCAGCTTGCAGCAATGGGTGTTTCTTCTATAAACACATAGCTTAGGATTCTTTTTAACATTGTGATTTCTCAGGTTTGACGGTACAAATCCTGAGGCCGAAAAAAGAGAGTATATTACTCACATTGAAGAAATTGTTAATTGGATTGTTTGGGAACCCTTCAAGGTATGTATGATATTATCATCTTATATGCACAGATGCTTAGTATATATTAAGCTCAAAGTTGTCTCCTACTTACTTCTATTTTCTGTTGTAGATTACATACACTAGTGATTATTTCCAAGAATTGTATGATTTAGCAGTGGAGTTGATCCGGAGAGGCCATGCATATGTTGATCATCAGGTTGAACAGAACAGATTCTTCATTCCTTAAAAGCTTTTACGCTTCAGAATCAAACTCTTCGCAGAACTGATTCTAATAGTGTATATTGTTTTGTAATTTCAGACTGGAGAAGAGATAAAAGAGTATAGTGAAAAGAAAACAAACAGCCCTTGGAGGGACAGGCCTATTGAAGAATCGCTGAAACTTTTCGACGAAATGAAACAAGGAAATATCGAAGAAGGGAAGGCTACATTAAGAATGAAACAGGATATGCAGAATGATAACTATAATATGTATGACCTTATCGCTTATCGTATAACGGCAAGTAAAGCAAAATTCATTTCTTGTTGCATAATCAAGATTCCATTTTCATGTTTCGGGTTTTGATTTGATCTGTTCATTATGTTCTTTGCAGTTTACGCCTCATCCACATGCTGGTGACAAATGGTGCATCTATCCAAGCTATGATTATGCTCACTGCATTGTTGATTCTCTTGAAAACATAACACATTCGGTTAGTCTTTATTCTAAAACTTATTTCTATGTTTTAATCTTGAAATGTATTCTGACATATTCTTATATGTATATGTTAATATGCAGCTATGTACACTCGAATTTGAAACTCGGCGCGCTTCTTATTACTGGCTATTGCATTCTCTGGGACTCTACATGCCTCATGTGTGGGAATATTCACGGTTAAATATAACAAACACTGTAATGTCATAGCGTAAGGTTAGTCAAAATTTTGAAACCTGATACATTAACCGCTAATGAAAGTTCTGTTTATAACTTATATCATTTTGTTTCTTGTGCTACAGTTAAATCACATTGTAACAAACAATCATGTTGATGGTTGGGATGATCCGCGTCTGCTGGCACTTGCTGGTTTGAGACGGAGAGGTGTAACTCCAACTGCGATCAATGCTTTTATACGCGGAATTGGCATTACCAGAAGGTTCATTTCTGTAACTAGCTATGACCTATCTTTCATTATTTTTGTGTTACTAAGGCATTATTTGTATATATTGTAGTGATGGTAGTATGATAAATATGAGTCGTCTTGAGCATCATATTAGAGAAGAGTTAAAGAAAACAGCTCCTCGAACCATGGTGGTGCTTGATCCTATTAAAGTGGTCATAACCAATTTTGAAACCGATAAGATCATTGAACTTGATGCAAAAAAATGGCCTGATGCTCAGAGTGATGACCGCTCCTCCTTATACAAGGTGAGAACTGTGTTAATAAGTTTTTATCTACAGATTATGTCAAATGCTGTAGTGTTTTCATTTGGTTGTTGATATAGGTTCCTTTCTCTAGAGTTGTATACATCGAACGAGACGATTTTCGAATGAAATATTCAAGTGATTACCACAGGCTTGCCCTTGGTAAAACAGTCATGTTAAGGTAAATACAGTGTAACACAGAGATAATTAAAATGCAGATTTCTTTAAGTAACTAATTAATGTGGTTTCTGTTCTTGCAGAGTATGATCTTGAAAAGAAGATAAAACCAAAGGTTCTTGTTAACAAAATGTTTTCTTGTTTTTCTTGGTTTGTTGAAATCAAGAGACATAAAAATTAAATTGTTTGTTTCTTGACAGGTTATTTTGCTGTTGACAAAGATTCTACCCCGGAAAAGCTTGTGTTCAATCGGACAGTCACACTGAAAGATAGCTACGTTAAAGCTGGGAAGTGATAAGTGAATAACAGTTAGAATTAAGTTTAGAGGGAAGGCCAAATTAAGTTTTGGGTTGGGTTGTTTAGAGGTTTTGGATTGGGTTTAGGTTATAAAATACTTGTACCAAAACCAATCCAAATAAAATGTGTTGTTGAAAAAAATAAAAGAATTTGAATAATGATTTTTATGTTATAGATTGGATTTTAGTTGTTTTGTTTTTTTTTTTATCATAAACACTTTGACCAAAATAATATTTAATCTAATTTATATTAACTTTTTATTTAGAAAATACGCTAAATTGTTTTTTATATTATGGCTAGAAAATCTTAGAGTTCATGATAAATTACTTTTTTATTGGTTTCAGTAATTAAACATTGATCTTTTACAACTTTGGTTTAGGTAAATTTACTTTTTGTTTTGCGTAGATAATATTACATTATATCGTTAATATGATAATTTTAGTAAAAACAATTGGGTTTATTCTGGGATTTTTATGTATCTAAATAGTAAATATCAATCCAAATAATTCAACCCCAAATTTATATATATATATATATATTAATAAACATAATTGGGTTATTATAGACATCTATATCCAAACTATTTTTTTTTCTGGATTGACTATACCCCGGCCCTAATTAAAATATCTTGACTTGATACGCACGTACGTAACGCAACAACTATTTTTTGTTCATCATCTTGAACTGAAGTGTATGTTGGAGAATTCGTGAAAGTCTTTGGTCAAAAATTTAAGCTAATCAACATACGAGCTATAACCATTGGATCTTCTCTTTCTCTATCTGCTATAGTGTGATGTTGATACTTACTGTCCTACAAAGTGGCCGAAAGCTCTATGGTAGAGACTAAAGAGAGTTTAGTCTTTTCACGCATGTGATTTTGATTGACTCAAAAAATTGAAAGAGATTGTTGTGTTGTGCTCTATAACTTTTTTACTTTACTTTTCTTCAACATCATTCAATCTTTTTTATCTCCCTGTACATTGCTCAAAAGTTTAATAATTGGTTAGACGAATGTGGAATTTTTGTTGCATTTGAAATTCTATAGAGAACCATAGAGGCACATGGAAATGTTACTGATTTAGGAAGGAATAAGGTGCCCTTAGCCTTTGGGATTCAAGGATAATACTGCTGACGTTGGTACTTCACTAGACCCGATTCTATGCTCTCTACATGTGTCTTAGTGCATATGGCATCACCTATCCTTTTAGATTTGTTCCTTTCTTTTTCTTTTGAGATGGGACTATAATATTTTCACATGATGATATCAAAAATATTAAACCAAAAAGAATATATGATCCACAAAACTCGGTCTGATACGACAGACTAATTTAATTATAAAAAATTGTGTATGGCGTATTCTTAAAATTTTTTGGAAGTCCCTTAGTTTCGTATTTGTTTTACATCTAGTATTGGAATAAGAATACAAATTATTAAATATTAATGAAGACAAATTTATGAGAGATTTTTATGGTGCAGATAGAATCATTCATTGATCGAATGGAGAAGTGCGAAACAAACTGCGGAAAAAGTGTGGTGCAATTCTAATAGTAACAAAAATATGTAACAAAAATATATACATTTTTGTTACTATCAGAACTTCCATCCAGCGCCTAGAATTGCATGTGGTACGGGTTATAACTGTTTTTTTTTGGTGCAACATTATAAGTATCTGTTAAAATTTTAAATATCTTTTTAAAATAGTGTAATACATGGAATATATATATATATATATATATAATCAATGACGAGTTAAGTTAAAAATGAAATATTCTTGTAAACTTTCACAAACGCACGTGCCAATACACAGTCAAGATGTCAAATATGAGGTTACTTCACTGTTCACCGAGAGATGGCAGTTTCTTCATGTCTTAGGTTTGACTAAATTTGATTTTGAATAAAAACTATCGAAGTGAGGATATATGGATTGTTGTTCAAAGAATGTGAACAAGATGAATTCGAAAACACGGAACAAGAATATGAGCATAGATAAGTAGGAAAAAATATGGATAATACATATAACGTGCTGTGTAGGATTTGGTGCCAAAATAACACTGTTTAATCTCAAGAGATAATTATAGATTTTGTTGTAAATGTCTTCTTTCATGAACCAAACCAGCTGGTGTTGTAAGTCGGTGATCTCTTCTTCAAATAAGCATCTTTGACTTTTGACTTCTCTAATGTTTCATACTAACCTACCTAACCATACAAGTATCAACATTAACATACCACACTACTTCACCATTTTTTTCTTCTTAAGTGTATCAAGTGTTGGATTTAAGAGTAGAACATTGTTCAGCTGTTTGAACTATCGATTTGGGGTCCATAACTTTCGACACATCATTGTTTTCGTTCATCATTGTGAACTAGAGTTTGAGTAATCACATTGCATTTGTGATAATAGTTAATTACTATTCACATGCTCTCTGAAGACTAGTTTGGAGTTTTGTATGTGATGTCATCTATACGATTGTAGGTGTTAAGTTGGATAAATACGATCTTATGGAGTAAAATTAAATTGTAAGATCGATGCAATTGATTTTTGGGCCAATTTTAAAAATGCACCCTTTCAAATTTAAAATTTGAACTAAAAGATATTTGTTTGACAAAAAAATTTAAAAAGAGTATTTTTCTTAAATTTTCCCTTCATGTTTGCCACTTGAATTGTTTATTTATAAATTAGTTTCAACTAACATACATCCTCAATTAATGAACATTTGACCTAAATAGTAATGATTCTGTTTAAATTGGTCCACCTTACTCATGTCTTTTCTAAAGTTTAACCTCTTCTGAATTTTATTTGAGGTTAGTCCACTAGTTTTGGATATTAATCATTCGTGCCTACATTACATATATAAAGTATTACTTTCGTTGCATATCCTCATGTTTCGGATTCGATTATAGTAAAAGTTAAAAAATTTCTGAAATACTAAAATTTTGTTCAATATTTTAAAAAATCACATGTAATATATTAAAGAAAAAAAACATTTACATACAGAATGAGTGTGATCTTTCGTTCTTGACCTCTCAAAAGTGCATCAATGTTTGTTCCAACTTTTAGTGGTACCTTTGAGTTCAAATCATTGTGGAGTTTCTATGTACTTATGAAAGGCTTCTGAAGTGACCTCCAATAATTCGATCCCATTAACAAGACTTCTCCAAAGCCACCTTTCTCTATCATTTGGTTGAATCTCTCTTGACATAAATAATAAAAATAAAAATAAAAGTTAATGGGTCCTTTGTCTCTATTATCTTATCGAACCCACATCAAGTACTGCTGGTGCTTAAAAGCATAAGGCATTGTGAAAAATATCCATTTAAATTTTGTTTCTTTTAATTTTGATGAACCCTTCAAATTAGAGAGTGCAGTTCAAATCCATCATATTAATGACCTCTTCTATAACAATAACAATAAGGATTTGTCTAAGTGTGTATGAAAACTCTCAAACTTTTTCTATGATTCCACGAAAACGAGTTATATATGTCAATCAAGCTAAATCATGTAACATCGTCAACGTTGCACCAATTAATATCTTTCAAAGGAAAAAAATCAAATTTGGTGGATAGAAGACAGACTATTATCTCCTTGAGTTATCACATATCCCAATCATTATAATTATAATTTATTGGATAGTGTCCCTCCTAGCTTTAAGATTTTTTCACCTGTTGAGGTGAGATTTTAGATAAGTTCTCCTTTCACTAAAATCCACATAAGTCACAAAGAATTCAAGATTAGTTCATAAATTCCATATACTGATACAAGATTTCATGAATTGAAAGACTTATATCATTATAAATATTTATCCGATGACTTCGATCATAAACTAAAATGAAAAGTATAGTACTGACCACAAAGAAAATTAATAATTTAACATGCTCTATACTCTTAGACCCAAGAATAATACGGTCTAAAGTTCTGAACTTTTTTGGTTACTAAAAAAACTATATGTAAAATAAAACCATGGTGGTGGGCTCCATCCTCTCATCTCTTGACGACTTAATTAATCACTCCCTAAACTGCCAAATGTCATCCATGTTCCACATGGGATCTTGTGTGACATCCTCGTACACTGAATAACCACCTGCCACGTGGCATTCCATTGAGATGTCCGAGTTTCCCATGTAATCCTCCATGCCAGGGACATATCCGCCAAATTCTTGACCATAGCCTTCATGGAAACACATCAATGAACCATCCATGATATTGTTGTTGTGGTCCATAAAGGGTGGAACTGTCATGAGATCAGACTTGAAAGTGGAAGTTGAAGTAGAACCGTCCATGTTGCTGAAACCCGAGTTATGACCCGAGAAATTATTTGAATCTTTTGGTATACTCATGGTCATGGAGTAGTGAGATTGAGAAGGAAGAAGAAGAGAGTCGTAGTTATAGTTGTTGTTATTGTTGTTGATGTTGTTTTGGGGACAACAATAAGTAGTAGTAGTGGATGAGTTTTGTTCCATCTTCTCGATCAATCTAGGGACCCAGAAACTACGAACAGCGTCAAAGAACTTGTCGCTGTTAGATTCGATGTTGAGTTGTCGAGCTTGTTTCTGAACTCTTGTTCTCCAATAGTTCTTGATCTCGTTGTCCGTTCTTCCTGGTAAGTACTGTGCAATCTTGGACCACCTAGGAAAACAAAATCATATTAGGACAAGAAAACAAAAAAAATAAATAGTTAAAGACTCTTGAAGAACTTAAAGTGACTCATGACTCACCTATTACCCCATTTAGAATGAAGCTCAAGGATCAAAAGCTGTTCTTGAGGAGTTAGATTCCCTCGTCTTATGTCTGGTTTCAAATAGTTTAACCATCTCAATCTACAACTTTTTCCGGTTCTCTTTAATCCTGTTTTTTTTTTTCAATTTTCAAAGATAGTGATTAATAATGGTAAAGTGAGAGAATCTAATAAATCAAAATCAAAATTTTAAATTAATTACCGGCACATTTGGCGACGTAATTCCAACGGCCTTCACCGTTATGGAGAATGTAATTGGTGAGAAGAGTGTCTTCTTCAAGGGTCCAAGGCCCTCTTCTTAGCTCTTCATCTTCAGTTTCTTTTATGAAGCTCTTCTTCTTCTTCTTCATCGAATTTTCCATCCTTACTTTCAATTTCCTAATTAGTTGATGTTATTTGTTTTGTGGGTTTTGGTATCTTTTAATTAAGCACTATGCATGTGTTACTGTATAGAGAGAGATAGAGAGAGGTTTTAAATGCTTTGACAAGTGAAAGTGAAAGTGAAAGTGAATCCACAGGTTCTTGGGAATTTCAATTTATAGACTCGTGGTATTGGAAAATGTTCATACTTTAGCCATCAGCTTGCTTTTTTTCCAATGCAAAACTAAATGCCACACGTTTTCAAACTAAATAAGAAAGATATCTTTTAAAAGATTAATATTTTAACATTGTTAAGCAAACACATTGAAAATATATATTTCTAAATCTACTGTATAAGTTGAGCATGGTTATCCTAAAATGAACCAGACATCTATTTAACAAAAAAGAAGCTGTAATTATATACTTTGGTTCAGCTAAAAGTACAATTTTTTTTTAAATGATATGAATTACATGTATTTTTAATCTTTTTAATATAAATCATCATTAATATTTAACTAAAAAATCAACAAATAAAAAAAATTGCATAATACAAATGGTCACAAAATATCAAATTTTACATAAAAACTCGAAAAAGCTAAGTACGATAAAAAAAATTGAACCTCTAAAATATCTTACATATAGAACAAATTTTTCTGTTTGTTTGTTACGATTAAACGAAAATGATTTTAGTGGTAAAAATTGCAGGTGTATTAAGCATTTAAAAATATTGAAAATTTGCTAATTGATAAGATTTTTTTTCTTAACTAGGGATGATCCTTATTTTTACAATCCGACTAATCCTCTAGGGTGAATATAGCTCTCGAGTATCCCACTCAGCGAATTTTTAAATGTGCTTAAAACATGATATCATTTTGACTAGCTAAATGAAAGTGATTTAGATAATTCCAAGCTTGAAAATAATTGATGTCCAACCTAGACCTACCACTTGGCTTAAAAGACAAGATTGTTAATTTTAGTTAAGTAAATGATAATTTCAAAAGTTTGTATCATCAAATGACAAAAGGATACCAACAGAGAAAAGAGAGAGATGAAAAGAACGAGTTATTTACTTGAATGTGCATTTAATAATACATTCATTTGATGTTCTAGTAAATGGATATTAACAATATTTAATACCTACGTAAAATATATAAACTTCCAAAATAATACAACACAAGTTATATGATAGAAATAGTTGTTCATTTGATTAATTAGATGTCCGCATATATAAATAACATGTTATGGAGAAAAATTAACATATCTCCTAATAGTTGAATGAAAACAATAAATCGTCTAAAATAATATTTCATTGCCATTTACTTACTTGTCATCTAGTGCAATCTCTCTATAAAATAATTCTTGAGCTATCATAAATTCAAAAAACAACACATATATGAAAACTTTTTTTTCATAATTACCTGGTTTTGGTTCTAGTAAATTAATACATCTAAATATGAATTTTCAAATTTTTTTTTTTTTGAAGAATCTATTTATTTGAATTAGTCCGAATCCTGCAATGGTCCAGGTATATGATATATATAAGAAGTACAGATCGAATATATCGATACAGCTTCATTAACTTTATTTGCGACGATGAAACGGAAATGGAATTTGGCGATTGAACTATATGGATTAGATGTTCACATGGAAAGAATATGGAACAAAATTTTGGAAGAGGAAAGTACAGTTTATATTCTTAAATAAATTAACTTTACTAGGACAGCTTACAATAGTCACTCATAATATGCCAAAGAATTAAAACTCTTACCTCTATAGTTTTTTTTTCTTTTCTTTTTCTTTTACGTATGTGGTTGCCTTTGGTTTTCTGATTCCTGAATATTGAGATTTAACCTACATTCTAGGCCACAAAACAATTTTTCTAACGATGTTTTCAAAGATGTTAGTCTAGATAAACCATACAGGTCCTATTCGAGCCAAAACAAATAATACCAAAACCTAATGAATCATTGTCCCATAAATTATTAATTGAAGTAAGAAAAACCTTTATCTACAAAAAATGCTGAAAACGAATACAAACTGACAAATATGTAAGAAATCAAAGCTCAAAATTATTATTGTTGCTAAATTTAAAATATATTACTTGATTATAACTCGAATGCAAATCAAAACCAAAACCTCTCTATTAAGTTTAATTTTATATCAACCATATTATTCTTAATTCAAGGTAACTCAAAAATTTAAAGAAAAAAATAAAAAAAGATAATTAACTCAGGATTAAAAATTTTTTTTACCGAAACTATTTCAAACTCGGAACAAACACCTAAAATGTTTCAACCTATTGAAGATTATTAAATCCATTTATTCGAGATTGTTATTGTGGAAAAACCATTATATGAACTTCGACATATATTGGATTTACACAAATTATATAAATTGCAACTTTGATGTAAATTTTAAAGCTAGAAGACAGCTATTTTTGAACGACAATTTCTAGAAGCCAGCTAATTTATCCGGACTTCTTATATCATATAATAAGATCCTTCAAACTTTGAATATTCAAAAAGTCTTCCTGTATATCAGTTTTCATTAGCTCATATTTTGTATTCTATATTATTTTTTTAAAACAAATAATAATTTTGGAAAAATAAGAAAGGGCCGTGTCGCTTTAGGGAGCCAAAAATGGTCTATGTGCATGTATTAAAAACTTATGGTATTGCTAATGACTCTCACTTACTGTTCAAACCAATCTTTTGAACATGATAACTCACAAAACTTGAAAATAAAGCCTAAAGACCAGGAATAAAGAAAATAAAGTCGATTTGACATTTGTGTCCTCATTATCATCTTATCAAATAACCAACAATGACATTTTAATAAATTGCTAATATATTATTAGTAAAGGCATTCAGATAATCGGTTCAGTTTTGAATATTACCAAACGCTTATGAGTCTTTTGGGTATAAAGACTTAGAATCCATATAGGTACCAATTTCGGTTTGGTATCAATCAGTTTTGGATCGATTTGGTTCATATATATGAAAACCGATAATTACCCAAAAACATATCGGATTAACCGGAACAAACCAAAAATCCAAATGCCTAAACTTAGTAGAAACCGGTACAGATTCTTGTTAAAGTAGGATTTGAGTTCAGACATTGTACATTTCACAGCTTTTATTTGGTAACAAGTTGGTTGACTCTTTAGTTGTGCATTAAGATTCAGATAGAACGATAGAGTTGAAGTACCCAACTTGATGTAATGGACGTTGAAATCAACTTGACAGTTCAACTTTTGTTTTTTCTTTTGGAAAACTTTATTGAAATTATTGAGAACAAACTTGGAAACAAAAGTGAATATTACACATTAAGTCCTAGTAGTTGTGCTAGATCAAAATATCTTTGTAGATTAAAACAGAGAAATGTATGATAGTGTACCCTGAGACAACCATACTTGTACTCACTAGCTTAGAAGACGAAAAAACATTCATTCATCTGATGGAAGCAAGCATTCGTCGACCATCTCCACGAGGTTTGGATTCTCTAGTGCAGCCGCCACACGTTCTTTATCGTTTAGTTGTTTGTTCACTGCATTTTAAGAGCAAGAAACCAGAGATGTATAAAACTTGTACTAGTGCTTCAAACAAAATATACGCTTTATATTTCATTTGCTAGTTTTAAGTATCATTTGGCGACAAGGTTGATCTAAACCATAACATATGAAGGAGATAAATAGATATCGAAAAATGACATACGTGCATCTTCTGTTGCGTGAGAACCAGGTGCTACCCTTATATCAATCTGAAACATGAAGAGTTATTTTAAGGATCCAGGCACATAAAACATTGTGGCAGTCGTAATAACATATAGTAGAGGCTAAAGCAAATTTCTCTTAGCAAGTATCAGAACAGTTGCTTAAGAATAAAACAAAAAAAAAGAAGCTTTTTTGCATCAAATATCACAAGGAGAATATGTATTGGCGAACTTTTATATAATGCAACACTAAATGAATATAAACCTTGCCAAATGTTCGTACTTCAATTATGTTCTAACCAGTCTCAGTAATGCGTAAGTTAGATAATGGGCTCAGAAGATCAGTTTGACTGACAAAGCCCAAAATACGCAGGAAACAAGAATTCAGAACCGGAAAAGTCAGGAAGCTTGTACCTTGTATCGAGGAGGAAGGCTTCGCATAAGTTTCACACGGACACAAAGACCAATTATGGTTGCCATACTACAATGTTCCACAGTTGGAGTGAACGTAACCCTGAAAAGGAATAGCAAATTGGCTCCATGAATGCAAACAAAAATCCATCCATACAAAAAAAAAAAGTTCAATCCCAAAGATGTACCTAACATGACTGTTGTCATCATCCACTTCAACAGAGTCTTCAGTAATAACTTTGAGTTCTTCCAGAGAATAAGGATGCTCTGGATCTTTGATATCTCTTATATGATGTGTACATCATTAAGGAAAAAAAGATAATCCAATAATCCTTCTATATCAACTAATACATACTTATGATATAGTATAAAGAAGCAGGCTTTAAGTTTAAGAAACATGTTAAGTTGTTCCAAAACCTACTTAACGAAAACATATCGATATACATACACACTAGCTACTGCTAATTTCAGATTCCAATAGTTGATAATGATAAAACTATAAGATGATAATGGTATAACAACAAACATGATTTTACGCCTCGATTTCTCGATTAAACTAACAATTAGTAGTAGTTATGTAATGCTAAAATAAAAACTTGATGATGATGATGAAACAATGAAAGGATATCAAAAATCTCAAGTTGATCAATTGGTTCTGCTACAAACTCATCAGTATTGCTCGAATCAATTCGAACACGCCGCTCTTTTTTCGGGTAAATGATTGGATTCTCATTAATTAACCCAGTAACCATTTTTTTGTTTGTCCCTGCCAAAATACAAAACCAATGATCCATTAATACAAAATACAAAGACTCGTCAAAGAACAAAACTTTTCAATTGGGAATCAAAAACCCTAAAACATGCCAACACAGAACAAACAACCCAAAACCAAACCGAATTATCAATCTGAAATCGCAATTAGGGTTTGAACTTTGAGAAAACAAACATACCAGAGAAAAGAGAGAGCTTCTACTACGGCACGGTTGAGAGAATCAGAGAAAGATTACGAGGGAGAAGAAATGTGATGAAGTGATGATGCTTTCTCTTACAAGCTTCGACTCGATTTCGTCGTAGGTGTTGAGAGTTCTCGAAGAAAGAAGATGAACGATTCGAAACAGCTGAGAGGATTGAAGTAATTGTGTGGTTCGGTTTATATTTAATTTAATCCGGATTGAAAACCGAAACCTATAATTAATTTCGCCGATTGGTTTAGATAACAATATAAAATTGAAATCAAAAACCGAAATTCTCGGTTCGGTCGGGTCGGTTTAATCAGTTTCTACCGAATGCCCATGGCTATATGACGTATATTTGGTAACGGGTACGAAACAAAACGGAAATTATGTTCACCTCAATGTTAGAAAAGTTTAATTGATTAAAAAGATATACTGTAACACAATCAATAAAACAATAATTTACAAACATAATCCTACACACGGACGTGCAAGACTAAATCTAAATTTATAGATCTATAAAATTTATACAAATAAATTTTTATAAATACTAGGTAAATACCCGCGGGTTTTCTTTGTATCTATTTTTTGGTACTTTTTTCTATATCAAACTTACATCATAAAATGATCATATTTACAACCACTATGTTTTTTTTTTTGTTAAATGATGCCAATTAAATGTTGTGTCCATTGTTAAATGATTGTAACTCAAAGAACAAAACCCTTGCGTGTGTGTCGATGCACATTCCACAGAAGTCATTAACAATTAGATTTATTAGCTTTTGTAAGAGTAATTTAACATTTTTGTTAGTTTTTTTTTTGGTCAACAATACCTGTGACAGCTAAAAGCTGATTATAAAACATAAGCATTTGATATGCTCCATAAAACTTTTCTTGAAGGCATCTATGGCAAAGATCAATCTCAAAATAATGTATCATATCTTATCATATTCTCATATTTTAAAAAGTTTGTAACCATTAAAAAAAGGTCAATACAAAGTAGTTAGTACAAAGTTGAAGAAACTTTATTGCCATAGTAGTTCTTCACAAACATGTGGTTCCACATAAATATTAACCTTTTATGCACTCTAAAAAACATAGAAGCTTTGTTGAATCACAGAGGCATAAACCTTTATCAAAAAAAAATTTCAATACCCAAACAATCTGACCTATGCATAATAATAAACTCAGAATCCAAAAAAAACAACACAATTAGCTTACCCAACTTTCATAAAATTTGAAGACATGACACCGAGTAGAGCATCATGCTTATACCTAAATAGTAAACACATTCACATACGTTATCAGAATTTTCTGTCCAAAGTAAAAAAAAGTATAAACAATATCCATCGTCAAGTCTTTCTAGTCTGTGAACTACTTACGTCAGTACATATGTCGTTGACTCAACCATTTTGCTTGCCATGGAGACGGCATAAGTTCTTTCGCCTGCTCATGATCAGAAGACAATTTTAAAACTACTTGCAACTTCTAAGATTTTGGATCAGCATATACAACTTGTTTGGAAAGCTTACCTCAACGCTTGACTTGTCAAACCTCATCCCTACAAAAGCTTATTTTCCTTCTCCCGAGTAAAAAATAATGGAAAACATAGCAATTTGAAATTGTTCTTGTGATTCTTAATAGCAATAAGAAAAGACAAGAAATTCAATAACAACAGTCAAACCCTTACTCTGGCTCATATTCAGAATTGTTCTTGTGATTAGAACCATTCTTCTGATTTGCAGAAGCCTTTTGAGGATACTAATTAGCAGATTTTTCTTCATCAAACTCTTTCCTGAGAAGAAATTATCATCTTTAAGTAAGGCAACTATCAACCAATAGAAAGACTTTAAAAATGAGAAACTGTCAGCAAACATGATATATTTTCATGCCCAAGTAGGATTACTTTGGTTTCAGTTCCAACTCCTGACCAGCAAAGACCAAACTTTGCTTCATAACATTATGGGCATCCTTTTCTGTAGGGAACTTAACCAAGAAAACACCAGAACATACCCTTGACTCTGCTACATGGCGAGGCATTCTCACAGTATTTACCTAAAAGGAAAACATATACACATATCACACATTTGTATTATATAACCAGCTAACCTAACTCTTAATCTTTTCGCTATATTTTGAATAATGGCGAAAAACTTAAATTTTAGTCTATAATGGATTACCTTTCCTTACTGACTAAAAGAGGATTCCACGTCTTCCCTTTTAACATGATATGAGAATGGTGAAGCAGCTACTATTCTAGCATTATGTTGCTCAATCAAATCTTCAAGCTTCAACAATTCAGCCTCCTACCAACATTTTTCCCTGTGGAAGAAAATAGAAAATAACAAAAGTGATCACTAAAATGTAAATTTATTTCTACAAACTTAGCACCATAATAATATAAACAATCTTATAAATTCCAAATATATATTAGACATGTCTCAATGAAACTAAACACTTGTGTTGTTTTCTATAAAAAAATTAAAATTTTACACTGCACAGGCCATTCATGTATATTTGAAACTCTAAAATTACCATTCTTCTTCAAAGATTAAATCAGTAGTCCAAAGCTGAATCAACCTACAGCATTGTGAACTATATATCCAATCCCACCTTAAACAACCCAATAGAAATTAAATTCTATCATGCACTTATAAGACTCACCGTCTTCTGAAATGAAATCTTGAGAGCAAAAGAGGTTCGAAGAGTATCAGCAAGAGCTTTAATCGAATCTTCAGGAATCACATCTCCTCTGGAATCACCCACCGAATATCCTCTCATCTTACTGAAGGGGCAAATCAACACCAAACTGACCACCACGCAAAAGAAGAGTTTTACACTAACTCTCCAATGGGTGAAATTCAAGTAGATGAGTTATCATATGATATGTTTCCACAGCATGTCTGATTCCTGGAAATGTAATTTTAACATTAAGGTGAGAAACGAAAGGTACTGAGAAGTATTAAAGTGTACAGGTACACTGTTTGTGTGAAGCCACAATATGAGGATGATCCTGGACTAAGCTGAATATAGAACTTATCAATCATCATATGTTTCAGACAAACTTAAAACAAAGCCAAGCTGGAACCGGTTCCTCTCGTGAGCAATTGATCATCTTCTATGGGTTTGGTTTCATTAGCACGCAATTGGAATCAAACGTGAGACGACACTAATCCAATCGGCAATCGATAGAGATATTGATAAATCACAAAAATCTCAAAACCCATAAAACAATTAAAAAGCTGTTTTTGTAAGATCCTTGTCTCACATATATAGAAATGGGTCAAGAAAAAGAAATTGATTTCGTGTTTCTTCATCTTCTGGAGGATCTCAACGGCGACGCAATTTAGAGCGTGTAATCGTTGAATTTTCGCTTCTAATGATCGGTTACAACCATAACAAAGAAAGAGGATTGATTTGTGGAATCGACAACTGATAAGTTAGAGTCATCGAGAGTTTAAAATGTTGGAATATTCGAATGTTGACGTCAAATGTTCTAAAATATAATTCCATTATTTCTAACTTTCATAAACCAGATTAAATAAACCGAATACTGAGCCCAATATCGAATCGGTATGAGTTCGAATCATAAATGATATACTGATTATCAAACAAATATAACTTTGTACGTAGGTGCTGAATCTAGTATATATATTTAGTTATAATTTTATATCCAAAAATACCAAATTAAAAAATATCTAAAATAATCTAAATATCCAAAATTTCTTAATTATATTTATTAAAATTATATATTTTTGCAAAAATCAATTAAATTTTATTTAAAATAAACTAATTTTTATTAAATTGAACAAATTTTCAGTTTCTTTTTTTTCTACCCAAATTGAAACCTAACAAAATAATCATAAAATCCGAATAGATACTGATATGATCCAAAACCCGTATATCCAGAAGAATCTCGTGATGGACACGTTCTTCCACACTTGTCGTTGACTCTCTGACTTTTCTTTTATTTTTTTTTTCAAAATTTTATACTCACGTTGGCTGATTAATTTAATACAAATCGAACCAAAATAAACCAATTGGAGTAGCCTGTTTTGCTAAAACTAAAACTATGTACTGAGTCATCCCAAAAAAGTGTCTCTACATAACAACAACTCAAACTCCTTGGATTTGAAAATCACCAGAACGATCACGAAGAAACCAAATCATGGCGGAAGAAGAACAAAAAAGCACGAAGAAGCAAGTTATGGTGGCAATTGATGAAAGCAAGTGTAGTAAACACGCTCTTCAATGGACACTTGAGTATCTCAAAGATAGTATCGCTGATTCTGATATCATCCTCGTGACTGCTCAACCTGCACTTGATCTCAGCTACGTCTACGCTTCCTCTTATGGCGCCGCTCGTTAGTATTTTCTGGCGATTTCATTTGTTGTTTTATGGTTTTGGATTTTTGAAATCTGAGTTGAATTTTGATTTATGTTTTTTTGTAGCGTTTGAGCTGATAAACTCAATGCAAGAGAATTATAAGAACGCTGCTTTGAATCGTCTTGAAGAAGGGAGCAAAATTTGTGCTGCAATTGGGGTTTGTTGTTTCCAATCTCAAAACCAATTCTTTGTTGTTCCTTATTACAGGGAAAATTCTTAAAAATGGACCCTTTCACAATTTTATTGTTCTTATTATATGAGATTTGTGAGATAATTAATGGTTTGGTTTGTGTGTATTTAGGTTACTGCAAAAAAAGTGTTGGAATATGGAAATCCTAAAGAAGCTATATGTGATGCTGCTGAGAAGCTTGGTGTTGATTTGCTTGTAGTTGGTAGCCATGGTAAAGGAGCATTACAAAGGTGTGTAGACTTAAACTTCAATGTTTTAACGAGTTTTGAGTTTTTTATGAGATGATATAATGTGTTTTATCTTACGTGGACAGGACTTTTCTTGGGAGTGTTAGCAATTACTGTGTTAATAATGCTAAGTGTCCAGTTCTTGTGGTGAGGAGTAAGGCTTGAAGAGACAGAGTTTGAGAAACTTGGATTGCTTGTGTGTGTTGTGTTTGTAAAACATATTGATAATAATGTTTTAATTGATTATTACTGTTTGAAGAAACTTTGTTAGTACATATAATTTTATTCTTGTTTGATTAAAAGAAGGAGCTTTTTGGTGTGTCCAGGAAATGCAATCTGCAATTTCTTTGTTTCAATATGAAGTTTTTAAATCTGATACACAAAGACAGACTTAGACTAATCAGATGCTAGAAACTTAGCTTCAACCGAAAATCTTGTTTAGTGTAGCTGCTAGTCTCACTCCTCCCTGTGCTAAGCGTTGATACACTATCGGTAGACGTGAATAAAAGTATTCATCTGCAAAGAACACATTATGTTCTTGTTATTTTGTGAATCATCATAGTTTTTAGGTGACTTCTTTACCTTCTAGTGTGTCTCCTTCAGTTACTCCCTTGTATGCCCAGTCACAAGCTGCTTTAATTCCTTCCGATGCGTATCTGTATGAAGTTTACAGGGGAAAAGCAAGTGGAAGAAGTTAAATCTGGTTTCTTTGTGGCTTGAAGAACAATCACTTCTATTCAAAGGTATTGTAATCTTGTATCTGACTTACATGTCTGGACATGCTGTTTTCTTTGTGCAACTCTCCCATATCTTGACTTGATCTGCCCATTCGGTCTGCATTTTATTAAAATATGTCAACAAGTTAGAAACACGTTGTAGCATACACGTAGAGAACAGTCTTTACGATTCATGAGTACCGTGATATTTTTCTTGATTGCATCCACCATTCCTTCTAGTTCAGCGTTATAGAGATCTTCTTCTGCTGTTTCGATAATGCTGGAGTCCCAAATCTGTATGACTCTAAAGTTTAGAACTTTGTTATTATCTGATACTCATATTATATGTGTTTGGCAGTTCTTACATGATGGAGGTTAGCTTTTCTCCTGTACCAATGCACTTCAATGGTGTTCCCTCCTTTATCTGAAGCAAAGCTCACATGTAGAGGCTGCATTTTTACAACTATGCTAGTCAGATATATCTAGATAAGAAACCGGGTTATCTTGATGGAATCTATAGCTTTACCTGATGTATATCACCCATGAAATGAGACAAGAAGAGCAGGGCCTCTGTTAAGTTGTCTGATGAGTGATGACACAAGAAAAAGGAACATATGAGGGAAATAGAAGATGAGTGAGTTTGTGTGAAAAAGTTTTGGTTATACATTGTGACTTAGATGAAGCTGCAGTGTTGTAGGTAAGAAGCTGTGTGGTGTAATTGTAAATGGCTCCTGCAACACATCTATCTTTCTCTCCATCTTCGTCCTTGCAATCCCCTTTAGATCCAAAAGAAACAAAAACTACATAAGAAAATATGGTTTTGGAATCTTCTCACTTATGTTTTGATGATTATGAAAAAACTCACTAGTGTATTGATAGGAACAAACATCAGGAGTGTTGATGTAATGAAGAGGAGAAGACCAATGGTATCTAAACTTGACATGATCAGCCCAAAGACACAAGCTTGACAAGTCTCCTTCTGCAGATGCAGGTAATAGCTCTTTCACAGCATTAGATGCAGTTTCATCCAACCTGGTCTGTTCTTTCTCCTTACTTATTAGTTATTTACATACTTTTTGTTCATAAACCGAAAGACGATGAAGATGAGAAATCAAAACCTGAGCGATTTTGCAGACGATCTCATGACCTTCTTTTCCCCAGCCGCAGATTTTGGGTGCTGCGTAAAGAAGCCAAGTGGTGATGATCATCATCATTACTTGTAACCCTCTTTGGTGTGCCATTTTAAGAGTTCTTTGAAATGTGTGTTGTTTTTTCTATGAGATGGGTGAGTTTTCATTTTGGTTACTTGTGTTGTATATATGCTGATGAAGAATGGAAACGTATAAGGAAGTAAAATCCAGAGATTCATTGATAAAGATTCATTTGTCTCTTTGTGTGTGAAAGCTTTTAAAAGTTCAAAAGAGAGAATATGGGTATGTTATGATTGGGTAGATATTGTTTCTTTATTCTGATTAGGAAATGAATCGTGTGGGAAACCACTTGGAAACAGATGTTACTTTTATGTGTACAAGTCCAAATGCTTTTTACTTACGTTTCTATCTATTTCACATTTCTAGTTAGAAACAAATGTGGTCTCTATAGATATTTTACCAAATAAATTTGATTGTTTATTCATCCAGTTAGTCCAAGAATTATGAGGTCTAACTTTGTAAGTGCTTCAAAGAATAACTACTAAGTATTTTTCTTGATGGATTCAAGAGTCATGTCATGTGCATTGCGTCAACATGGAAATTATAAAGCTTAAGAGCCCCTTTTTTTTCTCAACTTAAGAGCATCTCATTTTCGAAGTTAACAAATTTTCATTTAAAACAAAAAATTGTGGCTGTTTCTTTCCATGGTAATACTTCAAATTTAACTTCAAATTTAACTTTAAAATTATTTGTATTTTGTATTACAGTCTTTATATTAATCACAATTAGTTAATGTCATAAAAGTTTTATAAACTACTAAAATATATACTAAAGAATATTATAAGCAATATTAATTGATAAAATATTATGTTATAATATAAATTATATATAAATAATAATAGTAACACACAAGCTAAACAAAATAATATAAGTAAAATACTAAACTACTTACTAAAACTATTTCCATAATTCTCTTATATATGATCAATTAATGCATATCAAAATGATAAAAAAAATATTTTTTTATTTTCTATTTATAGACTATGAGCTAAAAATTATTGAAATCGGGTATTTTCATTTATTGTCATTTCAACTATTATCTCTAGAGCTGATCTTGCATTAAAATCACATTCATTCTCAATTATTATGCATTATAATGCATGCGGTCATTGTATCATGCAACATATCTTTCTTCCAATAACTATTAGTTAGTATTGTTGTAGTATTTTAACTTGGGTAAAATTTATGTGTTTATGTAATTTTATTTTCTTATTTTCTTGTTTTACTTTTTATTATTATATTTGTTTAATGTAATATTGTTGTTGTATAATTTTTTTCTTTAATATCATGTAATATTTTTCTATATTAATATTTTATTATTAAAATAATAATTTAATTTAATATATAATAACTAAATTTATAAATATATATGTGAAATATTATGAGATATATTTTTGTATGAAATAAAATGATTAAAATTAAGTAAAGACTAGTTATGTGAGATATAATTATAGGGACTACAATGAAAAAAAAAATGCAAAAATTAAAAAAATTGAAGTTTCACTATTCATTACTTCAAAATTGGAAGTTATAAAGTATCATTCAAAAAATTTCGGATAATGTGATAACCAAAATTGTCCTTTTGGTTGTTTTTTTAAAGAAAAATGGTAAATGAGTTTTTCAAAATTGATAATTTCATATCAGTTTTATCATAAATATATTTCAAATTTATGTAACTAAATTCTTTTATACCTAAATGATTATAACATTAGTAAAAGAAAAATAAAATAAAAAACCTAAAATCTACTTTAAAATTATTTTATGTCTATAATGCCAAAATTATCCTTTCTATCTAATAAATATTTTTGAAAAGAAATTATTAATAAATTATCATTTTAATTAATTGTTCTCTTTTAATTCATATCTATAATTAAAACTATAGTTTTCAATATTTATATTTACTTAAAATATTTGATTAAGTTAAATAATAAAAGTTTTTTAAAAAACTTAAAAATCGTCTGCCAAATATTAGCAAAATTTGCTAGACTCTGTCATATGTTCGCAGAATCTGCCAAATATTTGCAGAGTCTGTCATATATTTGCAGAGTCTGTTAAATGCTCGCAAAATCTGTCAAATGCTCGCACACTCTGTCAAGTACTCGCAGACTCTGCCAAATGCTCGCAGACTCTGCCAAATGCTCGCACACTCTGCCAAAAATCCGCAGACTCTGTCAATTATTTAGCAGAGTCTGCCAAATATCCGCACAGTCTGCCAAATATATGCAAAATCTGACATTTATTTTGCAAAGTCTGCCAGATATCGACAAAGTCTGTTAAATATTTGCAAAGTCTTACATCTATTCTGTAGAGTCTGTGAGATATCCGCAAAGTCTGCCTGCAGAGTCTACTAATTACCCAGCATAGTCTGTCAGTTACTCCGCAGAGTCTGCCAGATGCTCGCAGAGTTTGTCAAATATTCGTAGAGTCTGCCAAATGCTCACAGTATCTGCCAAATGCTCGCATAGTTTGTCATATGCTCGCAGAGTCTGCCAAATGTTCGTAGAATCTGTCAAATGCTCGCCGAATCTACCAAATATGTCACTAATGGTAATTTTGGAAATTATTGCATTTAAAATTTTAAAAGTTTTGATCAGTTATTTTGGCTAATTCAAAAATAAAGTAAGTTATTGTGGCAAATCACCCAAAAATATATCACAATAAATCATTTAAATATTTAGCAAAAAATATGTTCCATTCTATTATGAATTTCTAAAAATGTCATACTTAAAATTTAAAACATATTCACGCATTAAACCGGTCAAATATATTGATTGGTATTACGTAGTTAACCAATAAAATTTCGTGATTTCAAAAAAGTTCACATTTGGGCATCGTAACTCGAAAAAGTGAAATGTTTCAGGTTACCGGCACCGTCACCGGCACGGCGGCTCCGGCTATGCCTGTAGTGTTTCCCAATTCATGCAGAAGACCACTTAACCTTCCTCTCCGGAGCACAAAGACCTTCAAGCCTCTCGCATTTCTCGATCTCAAAGGAGGCAAAGGGTACACATTTCCCGAAATTGAATGCCTAATTATGATGAAATTGTGCTCTTCAATTCAATGTTATCAAACTTCTATAACTGATTCAGTGACCTAATGTCTCTGATTCAAAAACCTTAATTGAAAATTTCGTTTATTGCAGAATGAGTGAGTTTCATGAGATTGAACTCAAAGTTCGAGATTATGAATTGGATCAGTTTGGGGTTGTGAACAATGCTGTTTATGCAAACTATTGCCAACATGGTTAGTTTTAATGTTGCTGCTTCACATTTTTTGAAACTGTTCATACATTTGTGAAATGAAAAGAGTCAAGATTTAGAGAGTTTTGCTTGTAAATCGATTAGTTTCAACGTTGCTGTTTCGGATTTTGTACATTTCGATTAGTATTCTTGACAGAATCTGGACGGTAATTATCAAAGTTACTCCTTTTATGAGCCTATAGAACTTTGAGAGTATTGGAAGAAGAAATGTATCAAGATCTTGCTACAATACTAAATTTAGAGTCTTGCTAATTATTCGGTTGCGATCTTGATTTCTGCACAATTTTATCGTCTAAGAGAAGGTTTAGATCGTATTCTGAGTCTAATTGAATGTGGTTGAGTAGAACTTGAGAGTATAGGAAGAGTAAATGTGACAAGTTCTTGCTAGTAGTTCGTTCAATATAATTCGGTTGCAATTTTGCTGCTTTTGATTGTGTGTACATTTCTATTGTCAAATAGGAGTTTCAGAATCGTATTCTTGACAGAACTTGAACTACATGATCACTAGTTACTCCTTTTTGAGTCTAATTCGAATCCTTTTCACTACATTTTCTGAATGTGGTTGGAAGAATAATGTGCGTTTAGAGTAAAAAAAGTCGGTGTGTATGCTTCTTAAGCTATATCCCTTTCTTACCAACTATTGTTTGTTGACATTTATCTTCTAAAGGTCGACACGAGTTTCTTGAGAGTATTGGTATTAACTGTGATGAAGTAGCCCGTTCTGGTGAAGCCTTAGCAATTTCTGAGCTGACAATGAAGTTCCTTGCACCTTTACGCGTAAAAGTCCCCTCATTTTCTAGACTTAATACTTCCATATAATACCATGTCCATGTGTTTGACAAGTTCATATAATTCATTTCATTTCTTTGAGCAGAGTGGAGACAAGTTTGTGGTGAAAGCAAGGATCTCGGGGACATCTGCTGCGCGTATTTACTTTGATCATTTCATCTTTAAACTTCCAAATCACGAGGTTAATTCTTATTATTATGTTATGGTTACTTGGTTTTTAAATCTTTTACTTATACTGATTTGAATCTTTTTGGAAGTAGCCTATATTGGAGGCAAAAGGAACAGCTGTGTGGCTTGACAACAAGTACCGTCCTGTTCGTATTCCATCTCTGATACGCTCTAAATTTGTTCAGTTCTTACGCCAAAACGACACCGTTTGATTCTTGTCCGCGTGAGCCTCATCAGCCCAATTAAAGTTACTTAAAGGGCCTCGTATAAGCCCATATAAAAATATAGTAACAAATATACATTTGGATAAATGCAAACTGGGATTTGGATTTCTCCCGCCGTTACAGGCCAACGAACTTGCTACATCGGAAAACAAAAGTGAAATAAAATAACAAGAAAAACTACAAATAAACATCCTAATATTATATCAAATTTTAGGTTATATTCATGTGGCTAATGTTGCGGTGAGTCATGAGGCTCGTAAGTTCATATTCTTATATGTATGTTTCAAAGACTCCAAAATATAAAGCTCGTAAGTTCATAATCTTATATGTATGTTTCATAGACTCCAAAATATATCAGAGAATACAAACTTAATATATTAATTAAGAAAATAAAAGACACGTATTGTTTCATGGTTAACACTAGAACCTTAGATGTCGAACACTGACGCCTTCATAGAACATAATCTATGTCTTTTGTTTGGAAATGGAAACCAAAACAGTAGATTCTTAAACAAAAAACATGTGGATGAGAATACGTCACTATTTATCTTGTTTAGATGTTTGGATAATATTGGAACTTGAAATATTTCAGGTTTATGGTTTCATCAGGCGAAAACTCAGCTGCTATTCGTAATTTGTCTCTATACAAGAATGTTCACTAATCATTAGAAAAACATATTTTACCACAACTTTTCACCAACTCAAAAATAATAGCCCTTTATTCCCGGGATCTCAACAATAGTTTCGAGATATTTTTTCTTAACCATGAATTATACAGAACTAAATTATCGGAGTATACAAAAATTAATCAATAAAGAAAATATAATAATGCTTCAATTAATAGAAAACAAAGCATGATCTGAAAAACAATGGGTAATCAAGAACTATATTAGCATTGTTTTCCATGGAAACATCGAAATACTAGTTCTTACTTCTTAGCATTAATTATTTCAACAACTACAGTTAAAATTTAACCATTGTTAAAAAATGTCTGCAAAAGATTTTTAAATGATTTTTTTCTTGTTTAAAAATTTCACACAAATAATTTAATTAAAAGTAAAAAAAAACAAATCTTCACATATCTTGTAACAAATCAACTGATAAGACTCTCCAAATATATTGGATTGCGTAACATTTTAATATATTTTTGTTTTTGAGATATTGAATATCTAGTATCTACTACTTTAGCTGGTAAAATTTCTCTTCATTTTTTCTTTTTAATTATTGCATCTTCATATTTGATTTATAAAATTTTAATGGAAAATTTTGTTCCCGTTGAAAACAAATCTGCCTTGTTTCAGCTGCCCTGAATTAATATTCTTTAATTTTGAGTTTCTGAGTGAAATAATTAGAAAATATTAAATTTAGTATGTATTTTTGGAAGCTTTAACCTATCATCAATAATGCAATTTCATTGAAAAACGAAAAATTAAAGTAGCTAAATTATATGGAACGAAAATTAAAATGAAATATGAAACTGGCAGAGAGAGATTATAATTTGAAATAGAAATTAAAAAAAAAAAGAAGAGGAAAAGAATAACCATAGATTAATGTTTAGTTTAATTTTACTTAAATCCTGATTATGTATACCAGTTTAATTAATAAAAGATCTAAATGCTTAGAAATACTAGTTTAATTATCAAATAATTTTTAAAACATAAGAATTTATCGAGTAAAGAAACCAGGTACTTTGAATTTTTTTCTTTTATAGTTTTTCTAAAATTACAGTATTACCACTTTAATCAGTATAAAAGTCTAAACCGTTGAAGAAAAAGTATTACCTTGTTTTGGAATAAATAATTTTCAATGTATTTTTTTAATTTTTTCTTTATATTTATGAAAATTTAAGAAGTTTTTCGTTATATAGTGGCTCGGCTAATTTTATATTTTTCTGAAATATTTCAATGTCGAAATTATCCTCATTGTATGCTATCTGAACCTTTCACATGCGTTTGAGAATGATGTGTCGTATGTTTTGTTTGTTATGTTCTTTATGGTTAAATCGTGTGCTTTCTTTTTATTTTTTTTATTTTTGTTGACTAGCATTAGTAAATTTTACAATTAATAAGGAACAAAATTCTCTATTAATATTAGTAAATAATAACTCTATAGTATTTTTCTGCAAAAGTTTAGCTGAAATAATAATAAAAAATTCCATATATCTTGGATCAAATGAACAACAAGACTCTCTAAATATATTAGATTAAGTATTCTTCTAAATTTTTTTTTTGTCAAATAGATCTTAATATTTATACTTTATTTCTAATATTTCCATAAAATGATTTGTTTTCAGTTGAAACCATAATTACATGTTTGATTCATGTTAAAAAAAAATGTAAAACATTATTACATGTTTTTTTAATTTCTACTGTTTTGGTTGCCCATTTATCACTTTATATATTTTGTCTATAGTATTTTAATGTAAATATTTATTTTCACTTCAAAACGCATAGATTTATTTGATTTGACTTCTAGATATATTAAAGAATAGGTTGATTTAGGTGCAGGGACAAATTCTGGTGGTCAATTAGAGAAATACCCTTTGACCAGAAATGTTGGGTAAATAACCTTTTTCAGGATGTGAAAAATAAAAAATGCCCTGAGGCCATTGGTAAAGATGTATTAGATCAGGTGATTAAAAGAAATAATATACATTATATTAAAATAACATGATATATATAGATAGATTAGTGATATAAATATAAATTAAACGTGATATTACATAATAACATGATATCGTAGATAAAACGGAACAAACATTCATAAAAGCAAATCTGGTGAAATAAAAAGAAATAAATCAAAATAACTTAATCAACTTTATAAATTATGTAAAAATAACATAACATATGCAAATAATAGTGGTTAACTTGGAAAGTAACGTGTAAACAAAAATAATAACTTGTCATTTTAAACAAACTATGGAGTGACAAGGATTTTGAAAAAATAGCATTAACCAGAAATAAGAGACGTGTGATAAGACAAAAGACGTTGGTCAAAGGGTATTTACCTAATTCTTTTTTGGTTTTGGGGTATCCTAAAGAATATCCATCAATGTTGATATTTTATCCTTTATTTTCTATTTCGTATGTTTTTCTGATTTTTTTTTATTTTCTTTATCGTTAAAACTTGGGTGGCTTTCTTTTTGTCAACAAGTTTTATAATATTAAAACAAAAAAAAAACATAAGTTTCTTAATATTTTTTTCCCATGAAATACGAATATAAATTATCATTGTTATAAGATTTGATCAAGAAACAAAAGAGTATTAGTAAAAGAATAACGTATTATTTAAAAATAATATTTTCTATTATATTTAAGAAGTAGTATATAAATCTTGTTTTCTATTGAAATAGCAAAAAGTCAGCTTGAAATATTTATTATTTCCTAACATTAGTAAATTTTTACAATTAAATGAGGAATATAGTAATAAATTTCTATTAAAATTCTTATTTAATAATTTTATATCCTCTACAAATTTTCAAATGAAATAAAGACAAAGAAAACAAATCTCCATATATCTTGCATCAAATCAATCTATTATCTCTAATTTTGTATTTCTACATGTTTATACTTTATTAGATTAGGTCTGGTAGGTTGGATGAGTTTTGTTTTATTTTTTTTTGTAAAAGAATTAACTTAACAAAATTTTGAATGAACGATTTATTTAAAGAAAAGTACTTATTTTAAAAACTCAAAAAAAATCAAAAAACATGATTTTGTAGTTTTTGTCTAAAAAATAATTTCACAATTTTGCTTAAATGACATTTATCTCGCAATTTCTCACTAAAATCTAATTAAAAAAAAAGATTTTGATTTCGTAATTTCTTAAAATTTGTTAATTAATTAATACTAAATATGACGATAAACTATTTTGGCTAGAAAAATCAATATTTTTTAATAAAATGTTTATCTTCCGGTTAATTGAACCGATAACTGAATCCATTTGAAAAAGTTTTCTATCGGTTCACTCCTCTTAACAGATTGGTTAACCGAATCTCCAAATCGCATTTCAGTTCGGTTAATAATTCAAGTCTATCTATCGCACCCATACTTGCCAAAATCCTTTGTATTTCTTGCATTTCTCATTTTTATTAGAGTCTGAATAATGGTAATCTTGTTAATTATAATTTTGACATATGTCGAAGTCTCGTGAAATAAAAAATAAAAATTTAAATCAATATGTGTTATGATCTTGTTAATTAGAATTTTGATACATGTCAAATTCTTATGAGAACAATTATGATTTATATAATAAATTTTTTAACACTTTTTTTCCGTTGTCGCTATGTACTTGTTTGATTCATGTTAGAATTTTTGTTACATATTTTTTTAAATCTACAATTTTGGTTGCCCATTTATATTTTGTTTATAGTATTTTAATGTAAATATTTGTTTTCACTTGAGAACACATCTACTTGTTTGATTTTTCTTCTATAATACTTATCTCTCGACACACACACAACTACTTATCTCTTATACGTATCTTATAAGATTATATTTTAAAACAAATTTTGTGTAAAAGTCGAAAACCTTAAAGAATATAGATCAGAGTTGATAGATTATATATCCTTTATTTTGGATTAAATATTTTTCAAATGTAGTTAATCCCCTTTTTTTTACGATCTTATATGTATCCTATATGTACAGTATTTATTTTATAACTATATAACGTCTCGGCAAAATTTTCACTAACTAAAAAATATTAGTTTTGTAAAAAGTTTGTGAACCTACAGTTTTTTTTGTCGCTTGAAGTTTTGGTGATGTAATTTCAGAAGTTTCTGGTTCCTTATATTGAATTTCACTATTTCAGTTTTTTTTTTGTCTCTCTGGAGAAAGATATAGACAGCAATAAACAACTGGGATCAAGACATGTACAATATATACCTTGCCATAAACCCGCTACTAAATTACACACAAAAAAAAGTACATTTTAGAGTTCAAAATAAGGTTTTTTAAAATATTTAACATATGATCTTAGATTGTACGATTGAGTTGTCGTTAGAAGAAAAGATCGAGCTCATATATAAACATAATTTTTGTGGTGATAACCAGGATTTGGCGGGTTGATAAACTAATATGGAGGAAGAATCTCCATTGTTCAGTTATAGTAGGTTAAGATCATTACTGATCGAAAGTTAATTTGAATTAAAAAAAATGTTTTATTTTAGTTTCAAATTTTTAATATATTTCTTGTTATCACCACAAAAAAATAATTTTTTTTTTAAAGAATCGGTATATTAGTTATTTTTAATTTTGATTGAGGATATGTTAGTAAATGAATACTTAGAAAATAGTAGATAAAACAAAAAGGATTAAAAATTTAAAATGATGGATTATTCAAAAAATCAACAATAATCTAGGGTATTTTTACAAAATTCCTCTTTAAAGTAATCGGATTCGATGGTGGTTCAATAGTTAAAAACTCAAAAAAAATCCGAATTTCTATATATACATCGATCATGAGATTAGTCTAATTTTTTTATTTAGAACTCTCCGGTTTATTCACGTTTTTTTTTACAATTCCTAGATTTATTTTGTATATTTTCCCTTTTGTCTTAGAAATTGAATTAGGTTGAGCTTCTTAGATTTGTGTCTATGTAGATCGACCTTGTAACAAAAGATCATCACAAATATCTTCAATCTCCACATTAACCAAAAAAATTTCTTCAATCCGATTTTACATAATCAACGTACTTTATGTTTTTATTAGTTTAGTAGAAAACATCCATTTTAAACAATAGTATTATTCTTTAGTAGTTTGGAGTCTATATATGATCATTTTTTCCCAAATAAACCACCGTTCATAAATACAATTTTATCAGTTTTCATTTTTCAAAGTCTGGTGAGAAATATGATTGGATCAGATTTCACAGATCGAGTGTCCAGCTCATGTTAATAACTATAGTTAAAATCTGTAGGAAACCTGGATAAATAACCAAAACGACTGGAACTACAAAATTTATTGGTAGGGAAATGAGAAAATTAACATAAAAACAAGTTTTTAACCAAAAAAAGGAAAACATAAAACAAACAAAATTAACGTTACAAAAAAAACATAACAAAAAGATAGATAAAGTTCAGACAGAAGCTTGAGTCAAGCAACCATCTTTCCCGCTCGATCATGTTCCCTCTTCAACATCTTCTTCTATAAATAGCTTTTCCTTTACTATCACACCTTCTTCATCAGTCATCACTCTTTTCATAACTTCCCTATCATAAAAATATGGACAACTATCAAGAAAGTGTTCAGTTTTGGAACTCACTTCTCCAATCCCTCGCTGATTCAAGCCCTAAAGATGATCTCTATCCTGAGATCAGTAGCTCGACACTGGCTATGTGTACACCGATGGCCATTGATAAGCCAGCTGAACCTTGGAAATTTCTTGGAGATCATGGAGATAAGGAGATAGCTGCAGCTGAAGATGGAGATACGACCATGAACGAGGTTGGAGAAAGCTCTATTCAGAGAGCTATGGAGAAGGTAAAACTAGTTGGTTTTTTTAGATATATAGATGAAATAAGAGTCCTGTCTTAGTACGCAACTTTGACTTATTTAGGGTAAGGAAAAGGAAGAAGATGCTAGAGAAGACACTAAGACTCTTAGTAAAAGACCACGTGGTAAGGAAGCTCGTAGTATCAGCGACAAGGTAAGGACGACATGTGTTTGTGATGTTTCTTTGATGCGTGTCACCAAGAAAACAAGTTGCTTAATCTTTTGTTATTTTTGATTTCAAAATGCAGAAAAAACGAATCGATATAAGGAACAAAGTTGATAAGCTCAAGGAGCTGACACGTTGTCACTCAAAGGTTCACCCCAACTTTTCATTTGCTTATATTTGATTTTCATCTAATTGTTGTCAACATAAATCAATATTTATTTTACTTTTATTAACTAAAATTGTTTTAAATTGTCACGAAGAAATTTCATCTCCCATTTTGTGTTTGAAAGTTTTAATTCAAAAAGTAAACTATTGTGTCATTGTGTGTGTGTTGTAATTAAATAACAAAGAAAAATGACTCTGATATTACTAAATACAACCTGCTTTTTTACGACAAAAAAAAAACAAAAAACAAAAAAACAACCTGCTTTATTGTTAATCTATTATACGTATTAATATGCAGAAAGATCTATTCTCGAGCCTTGAGGCTGTCGTCGATAGCGTACGGGAATTGAAGTTTTATGTAGAAGTAAGTAACATTGTTGTTAACTTGTTATATCGTTGGTTTGTCATATGTGTATAATTTATACCAACACAAAACAAAACTGTATGTATATGTGAAATGTTCACATGCTGAAGAAGTACGTAGACAAAGACAACAATAATAAAACTCATGTTTCCATGTAACAATGCAGAGTTGTGATAGCATATATGCTCCCATGATGCCAGTACTGGACATGGAGATGGATTTTCAAGCACCATGGACTTACCCTTATGCTCCTCCCAACTACGTCTCTCCCGATTACTTCATGCCTTTCCATAACTTTACACCTGGAGAAACTAGTGGCCACGGCAATAACCAAATTGTACCCTATACTAATCAGGTTTAACTTGTTTTATTTTTTTAAAGTTCATGTTTATATTTTGTAATTGCTATTGCTTTATTTATTTATAATTTGTTTCTAATACTTCAAAAGAAAAAACAGAATTTTTTTCAGTTGCTACCATATATACTTGTTTGATTCGTGTTAGAATTTTTATTTTTTATATTTCTATTTCTAATATCTACTACTTTGGTTGTCCAAATACCACAGCATATATATATATATATATATATATATATATAATTTTGATGTAAATATTTAATTTCACTTGAAAACACATCTACTTGCTTAATTTATCTTCTAGGATTTTTATCATATGCGCGCACGCATACATACACGCGTATATATAGTTCTTGTGAAATTATATTCTGAAAACTTTAGTATTAAAGTCTAAAACCTTGAAGAATGTCGAGTTCTATTTGTTTAACAAAAAAAAAATATGTCGAATTCTATTTTCATAATATATATACCATTTCAAATATATTAGTTATTTTATTTGTTCTAGTGAAGTAAATGTAATTGATTTATTAGTTAAATGTTAGTTTTAAAAATACCAATTCAAAGAACATTTTTTTTTAATCGCTTATGATAACACGCCAATCAGATATTTGTGTTTTTTCATGATTTTTTTTTTCATTTCTTTGTCTAATTTTTAAAATAATATATAAGATATATTAACAAAAAATCATTAAAGTTTATACAAGAAGACGTAACGAGAGTATGTAGTTTTTAAAGAAAAATAGAAGATATAAATGACATAAATTAAAATATTACATCTAAATAAAAAATTATGTTGGAAAGGTATAAAACTAGCAAAAGATTGTGATGAGTCGCTTAAGAAACATCCCTTCACATTAAACTTAAAGTAATCAGACGACGGTCTTATGATTTTGGGTAGTGATAGTATTGGGCCATATGATTTAGGTCTATTATTTTCTAATAATTAACTTAACTACTTGTTGATATTCTTACCAAATTTTTCATTTTTGGTACGTGCACGATTTGAATTGTTTTCTGTCAAGTTGGACATTGTTAATTTTCATGCTCCAAAGGGAGTATTGTGCCATATGATTTGGGCCTATTATGTATTAACTAGCTCTATTTGCCCAAAGATTAGCCTTACTTTTAGTCGTCTTCTTGCTTGTATAGATAGATATATTGTCGATGTTGATAAAATATGACTTTATATGAAAGCTATTCTAGAGTTCAAGATCTATATCAATACTTGTTTATATGAAAGATTTTGGTGGCTTAATTAAAATATTTATGAGTCTAACTCAACAAATATATACTTTATGAGTCTAAGATACCCCAATTTTTATTTCTTATATTTTACTTCCTTTCATATCTTAATTATTAGTCTAAACAAAAACCCAAAAAAAATCATTTGATTTACGTTAGTTTAATTTATTTGTTTTTATCTTTAGTGTGTAATTTTATTTCTTTGTGGGATCAATCCGTAAGTATTATGTATATATTGACATAAGTGTGCATATGCGATAACTTAGGAGTTTATAAATTTAAAATTCAACACACCTAATGAAACTTCAGTCTCTATTGATGAAAGTTTTGGTATTATCACAGAATTTTAAGAGTTTCCTTTGAATCCAAAAACTGATACTACTAATGTAATATGCTAGTTTTTGGGTAATAAAAACTAAATTATATATGAACTTTTATTACCCATTAACCAAAAAACAAAAAGAACTTTTCTTATATTACAAAGAGAACAGTTCTAAAAGTAGCTTTTTTTTGTTCAACACATTTCTAAAAATAGCTATAGTCTAGAAAAAACTTAGCAAAAAACACTCTCTCTAACTTCTCAAATAATATATAGGACACTCGTACACTAATATAGGATATTCTCAATTAATTTTTCTATTTTTAATTCAAATTTAGATAAACTCATCTAATATAATATAAAAATATTGAATAAGTTAAATATGGAAATATGTAATTTGATTCAAACTTGTACTATAACTTTTGCACTTCTCTTTTCTTTTTATGTCCTGGTCTCAGCTTTATTATGCATCTTAATAGATGAAATTAATTTGTATGGCATATGATTTATCAAGTTCCCTAGCTAATAGCTCTAATCATTATATATTTATATTGAATAAGAGGTCCATGATTCCAAATTTCCAACTGAAATTGATATCCCTAAATAAAATTTTCATTTCGTAATGCAATTTATTGCAACCATAGCTATATTCAGAAAAAAAATAAAATGGACAGCCGTTTATGAACAAGAAGGACACTATTTGTTCCCTGTCGTCTTCTAGTTGGTGCTTAGAATTTCAAGAAAGAATGAGATAGCATTATGCAAGAAGAAAACATTTATTTATGTTTCTTCTGTCTATGCATGTGTAAATATATAACCCAAAAACATATAATAGTACAATAAACAAGAAAAGAGTAAATAATATGTTAGAGAAAACCATCTGACGAAGTAAAATCATCTGATTTCTTCCCGCTCATTTGATGCAACTTTCAAAAGCACCTCTTAGATCCTCTCTTATATAAAGCTTTTGGCTCCACTAATTTCTCCATCAGCCCTCTTCCACAAACTCAAAAATCTTAATATTAATTGATCATCAATGGAGATAAACAACAGCAAGAAGAGTCCTCATGAAGAAGAACTATGTTCGTTGTATGAGATCATTTCTTCGTTTTGCGCAGAAGATCGTAATGAATTAAACCCTTTGCAAGAAATATTCGGTGCTCCCTCAAGTTCAAAGCCTAAGGATGTTACCAATAACATTGATCAGAAACTCGAGAACGAGGAAGACAAGAAGATCGAGAGTGACCAAACGACTAAACGACAACGTTCCATGGAATATCGTGTGCTGATGGAGAAGGTTAAGATGATCATTTATTCATCTTCTATTACGTGCTTCCAAGCTAAATCATGTTTTTGCTTTCTAAACTTTGCAGAAAAGACGACAACTTATTCGAGATAAAGTAGAAACTTTGCAGGAGATGACTCCTAATTGCGCAAAGGTTAGTTACTTCACATATATATTAGATCGTCGAATACAATCAATATCGAGTTGCTAACGCTTCTTCTTTGTGTGTTTTATCAACAGTCAGATCTTGCAACAAAGCTTGAATGCATCATAGAATACATTAGAAGCTTGCAACATCAGATAGATGTAAGTCTTATGTATCCGATTATTATTGATTTACTTCTATCAAATGACAATATAACTTACTAAAAAGTCTTATGTGTTATGTTGTTCAGGTTATGTCTATGGCATACTCAGCAACTCCGGTTTATACGCCACCGTTTTATAGAGCTCAAGCATCATGTATGTCTCCATGGGGCTATTATCCGCCAGGAATTCCAATGATGCCTCACCAAAATATGCCAATGATACCCCAATTTCATCAGGTTTGATCTAACTTAACTTTTATTTGATTCATACAGATTCTGATATTTGCCATCAATCTATATCACAGGTCCATGACAAGGCGGCGCCGGCGCCTGAGCAAACTAAACCTTAATATAAGCTTTAGCTTTGTGGCTTGTTTAAGACCCTGCGGCTTTGGACTTTGTAAAATAAGATATATAGATATAGATATATATGGTAGTTTTGAAATGAACTATGAGGTTTTTGTAAGATATGAAGTTTTAAATTTGATGTCACTATCTATGACAAGACTTCTTCCTCTGTTTTGTTCTGTTTCTTTTTTTGGAAATTTTGTTTTGTTCTCTTTGCCGTATGCAAATAAAAGACATTTGCTCAATATGTTGAACCCGGAGCCAAATTTTGGCGACGTCGGGCCATGTGCCTAAGGAAATATATGAGATTTCGTTATAGAAACAAAAAATTTACCTTGAATAGTTTGAGAGCAAATTAGCTGAATAAATTATTAAATTCAAGAACCAGAATTTATACATTCACTGGCTCAAGATTAACTAAACACTTTAATTTTTTATTAAAGCAAGAAACCAAATATCTTAAAAGTTCCATTACTTTGAACAAAACTGCCTCCGGTTTTAACCTCCACAACCACCACCGCAGCCGGCTGCGCAAGTGGAGCCATTTACATCGTCATTAGTTTGAGATTTAGAAGCTCCGTCGCTACAAGAGAACATAACGGCGGTTATGACGGAGAGAGCCATAACTGCTGCCCATATGTAGAGTAAGATAACGGCGCTTTCCCTGCCGTTACTTGCCGCCGCCGCCACGAGTCCTCCTCCTCCTCTCACCATCGAAAAAGTTTTTGTGCATCGCTTTGACATTTGTTGACTAGTTGATAAAAAGAGTGAGTGATTGTCGACCTTTTTTTCAAAATGTGTGGTTTTGCGTTTTCGAGTCAGAAGTCACCAAAAGATGCGATGACTCTTTTTCTTAACTCTGTCCTTTGGTTTTTATTTAGGGTCAAAAATTGTGTGTGTGACCATTCGTCATATATATCTCACCACTCAATTTTCTTAACTACGAAATTCTTCTTGTTTATCAAAACAATAATTTAAGAGTGAATTTCTAAAGTGATTTTATAATTTATAGAGTGAATTATTTAAGAGTGAAATAATTTAAGATGATTATTTTTTGAATATATGGGGATTTTGACCACTTTTAAGGAGTCCGAAAATTTGAGTTGAGAACATAAATGAAAACGAGACTAGATTTTTTTTACGAGTTCTTTCTTCGAATTCCAGTTTTTTTTTTTTAATATCAATAACAGTTTTTTTTTCTCAGATAATTAAATTTCACAGCTCTCTCTGTCTCTTAAATTCTCTCGATCTTATCTTTAACGATGGGAAAAAAAAAGCATGGATCAACTGTCGAATTTGCAGTTGCTGTAACTAATATACAAATCCACTGGAAGAGTTAAAACATTTCCGAATCGAGACAAGGCAACTAGATAAGGATCTTGACGAGTGCTTTGTCATTTTACTAAAAATAAAGAGCTGATTGAATGTGAACTGAAGCAATATTCCTAGTGACCTTGACCAAGCCAAAGAGGTATTTGCATTTTGTTCAGAGATATATATATATATATGGGTAAAACAATTGATAACCTACCTTTAGAGAATCCAATGAAGATGCTACAATTATGTGAAACTAGATAGAGTTTGAATCCAAAATATTTAATATCTAATTTTTTTTTTTTGACGTCAAAGATTACTTATTTTATTAAACTTGTTCGAAAATGCTATCTTCATGAGATAGCCACTCCGCAACTCCAAAACTTACATGAGAAAATAATTCTCCTCATACTCGATTTCCTTTCGCAAGAAAATCGGCACAGACATTACTAGATCGAGGAATAAATGTAAAAGAGCATTTAACAAATTGTAATCTCAAAAAGTTAATATCTTCTAATTCAGCACCAAAGGCCCGCCAATCTTCATCATTATTTATGAGTTTTATCATCTCCAAGCAGTCAGATTCAAATCTCATTTGAGTAATTTTTTTTTCTTAATTAGTATTTTTCGTATGTTAAACATTGTGGGAGTCGGAACTAACACAATTAGATTTGTAAGGGTTCGTGAAGAGGAAGAGATTTCTAGGGTTAGCTAAAATCGCAAGAGATGAGTAAGAGCTTTTGTTATTGCTATGTAAAAGTTTGAGTATAAGATTGTGTATGTGATTGCGGATCCTTTACAAGGGTTTTTACATCGACTATATATACTATCTCCAAGGCGGCTGAACATTCCTAAGTCTTCGCGAATTGCTTCGAGTCGGTTGCATCAATGTGGCTTCGTGTGCGGACCGGCTATCTTCGTCATTGGGCGAAGACTGTATTGGACCGAGGGTGTGGTCAACAGCCTTGGAGAGCCCGTGGTCGCTTGGCTCGGCGGAGTTGTCGCCGCTTCGCCGGCCGCGGTCGCCGTCTGCGAGCACGTGGTGGCATCTCGTGGTGCTGAGCACGTGATCGGCCCGACGCGGTCCGAGCACGTGGTCGGCTCCTTTCCGGTCCATTGTCTGCTTTGTCTAGACTTAACTGCCACATGTTCTGCACCACGGGAAGACTCAGGTGCTGTTGCTCCTTCTTCATCGAGAGTCTGGAGGACCATTTCTTTAATCACCTTGCCTTCGGATGTTAATGTTGAGTGGGTGAAAACCGACCCCAACAGTTAGCCCCCCAGCTCGGTAGTGTTAGAGATAATAGTGCCGAATTGAAGATGTATTGGATATCAGCGTTACCGTTTGAAGTCAAGGTGTTTGCCTATCCTGTCTTGCAGTGGTAGAGAATGACTTTATGCGGGAGGTTTTAAGACTCTGTAAGCGTTTTGAAGATTTTAAGACTTCTCATTGCTACGCGTTTCTGCAGAGATGATGATCTTGATCATATATATAATTTTTTTTTTTTTTTTCCGAAGGTTTTAAGACTTTGCATTCCTTATGGAGGTTTTAAGACTCCGCGTCGCGATTTCTAGCGTCAACGATGTTTCCGGGCGATAGCCAGGTGATTTCTGGAGGCAAGAGTGTTTTTGAATGGAGCCGGGACCCACTTGGTGGGAGAAAGAGTTAATATCCTTTCCTTTGAAGAGATAAGGTTTTGACTTTTTCTTTCTTTCTTTTCCTCTCCTTTCTTCTCTATTTGTTTGTTAGGGTTTTGTTTCGCCTCCTCCATTGCCATCGTGTGCCGCCGACGACAAGGGCTTGCGCCACCGACCTCGAGCTTCACGACGCCACCGATCGGAGACTCGCGCTACCTCCGACGCCGAGCTCGCGCCGCCATCTCTCACCTTTCTTTTTTGGTGAGTTTCCTCATCGACTCCTTTTGCATAAATTTTTCTAAGTCCCCATAGCTTCATTGAAAATCCAAGGTCATAGATCTAGACTTCTTTCATGGAGAATCAATGTTTTCTATGTTGTGTTGTTGATTGCTTAGGAGAATCCTTGAATCCTTGGTAGCTTGTTGATTTCTAAGCTTTGATGGTTGATGGAGCAATCCTTGTGTTGAGCCTTAGAACAACCCTTGTGATTTTGATTTTAAATGCTTTTGGAGAAGAAATAGAACTCTTGATTGATTGTTGAAAATTCTTGACCCTAGATCCATTTCGTTGACTTTTGTGTAGATAGACTTGTTGTTATGGAGCAAACCACATTCGAGGATGCTATCGCGCCGTTGCTTCGGGACAGCCCCGCCGTCGCGCCGCCCGACCAAGCCGACCCCGTGGTCGCGCCGTGCGACCAATCCGACCCCGTGGTCGCGCCATCCGTCCGAGATGACCTCGTGGTTGCGGTTTCGAGAGGGGCCGAGCGCAAGCTCACGGGCTCGAGCGAGACCGAGCACGTGCTCATGGGTTTGAGTGGCACCGAGCCCGTGGTCTCTGCTGTGAGCGGGACCGAGCCCGCGGTCGCTTCACCGAGCCGAAGTGGGGACGAAGACTTGATGGTTCGCAACGGAGGAATTGAACTCTCATTCCCCCTTAATGACGAGGACCCGGCTGCTGGTAGCCGACGCCTGTCGTCAAATTTTTCTTCTACTTTCGATGATGAGGACGGCGGTGATGCAACCTTTGCAGAGGTTGATCAACCTGCGGTAGTCAAGAAGAAGAAGACGCGTCCGGATCCTCCGGGATCCACTCTTTCCGACGAGGAGTCGCTGCAGCTTTTGCGGGAGAGGTGCGAGATTTCGGACGAGATCAGGCTAGTTGTTCCCGATTGCACCCAGCGAGCCGATGCTCCACCTCCGGGATACTTTACTTTGTACGAGAATTTCGTTGAGCACTGCTTGCTGTGGTTTCCGATACCCGGCTTCCTTCTTCGTTTCCTAGAGGCGAATGGTATCTCCCTTGCTCAGATCAACCCCAGGGGGTTAAGGCATATCATTGGTATCTACATGCTCAGCAGGGAGTGCAACGCAGAGATTAGCACCGAGCAGCTCTCCTGCCTTTTAGACTTCAGGCCTCGTGGCCGTGCGGGGGAGCTTAGGTATTTGGTTTCTCCGACTCAGGGCCGCACGCTCATCGACGGGTTCCCGAGCAAGGACGACCACTTCGAGGATCGATTCTTCTTCGTTGAGATTTTAGAGAGGACCGTTGAGGCGGATCATATCTCCCTTGTTAGGACGAGCTGGGAGAAGAGAGGTAATTTCATCTCCAGAAATATTTTTCGTATCGCGTCCATGTTTTGTGTAATAATTTCCAGATTGTTTTTTTTTTGCAGTGAAGCCAGCATTTCAGACGGTCGGCCGGAGCGACGCAGCGGCCATCCATGGCGTTCTTGCTTCCGAGAACAGCGACTGGGTAAAGTCTTTTACTCGTCAGAGGATCCAGAAGGCGCTTTCCACCAGGATCTTCCCGGGGAAGGTTCTTGGACGGGGTGCTCCTAGGGTTTCTGCCTATCAGCGAGCAGAGAGAGCGAAGGCGGCGTCGTCGAGCGCTGCGGTTCCAGCGAGCACGTGCTCGCAGAACAGGGCCCCGTCGACCGCAGCGCCCAAGACTCCTGCTGTTCCGGTACGACGTTCTCATGCTCTTGACCTTACCCCTGACGAGATTGTGATGCGTCGTGAGCAGTCGCGGAAGAGAGCCCTAACGTCAGAGGGCAAGGCGAGACGTACTCCCGATGGAGCACCTCGGCGGCGAAGACGGGTTCTTCTCCCGCTTTTACGATATCGTCCCCTCCGACTCTTGGTTCCAGCGGAAGGTCGTCTTGGCGAAGGCCAATGTTTCCGAGGTTCGGTTTTTCTTTGCGCTTGTTATTGTTACTTAAAACTCTCTTGATTTTAATACGATCCTCCTTGCTCTTTTCTGTATGCAGCTTTCCGCTCAGCTAGACCAGCTGGCCTTTTGCTTTGAAGAGGATTCTCGCTCTCGTGACGAGGAGCTTCGCGAGGTCAAAGAGACCAACGTCGAGCTTGCTGAGAGGAACCTAGCTCTTGAGGATGACATTGCTTCTGTGAAGAAGAGGGAGGAAGAGTTGAGTAGCAAGCTGTCGAGAGCGTCTTTGAGGCACGCGAAAGACAAAGAGGAGATTACTGTGCTTAGGGGTAAGCTATTGGACGCTGAGGTCAGCAGGGATGCCAAGATCGCAGAGGCCGTTGCTGAGGCGAGAGACGAGGAGGCTCGCAGCTCTTGCCGAAGTCAGGCAGGCCGGACTGCTTGATAAGATTGGAGGGATAGCGAAAGACAACATGCTCGACCTTGCTGAGATTGATGCGAAATTGGAGTTCATAGATCGTTTTCGCCAGTCTGATGGGCCGACGTTGGATGCTGCGGAGGCGCTTTTGGTTGAGAGGAAGATCCCGATTTACGATGCTCACGACGTGTTTAGCGAGCTTGTCTCTGGTGTGAGGCAAGCCTTGGAGATCTCAGAGGACGATGAGGTAGTTTGATGAGGATGAGGAGGCTGATGAGTGACCACTTTTCTTAGTTTATTTTTAGTCCTTTTGTTTTTGTATCGGATTTGATGATTCTGGGTTGCAGTATTGGATGGTTTGTATCCTTGCTGCTTTTTTGGATGTTGTGCGGGATGACTGTGATCATAGTTTTTGTTTCTTATGATAAACCGTGATGGTTTTTTGCACAATGTACTTGCTTCAGATGTTTCCCTATGCTTAGGAATATTTTTAGGCAGTGTTGTTGCCATGCGTTTGCCAATACCGTTGTTGGTTTATTTTTTGCTCATGAATGGGGCTTTGTTTGCTCATGAAAGAGGCTTTGTTTGCTCATAAATGAGGCTTTGTTTGCTCATGAATGAGGCTTTGTTTGCTCATGAATGAGGCTTTGTTTAGTAGAGAAAACGCACATGCGCTCACGCTCTTTATCTGCCAACGTTACTGTTGGGCTTTGCAGAATGGTGTTGTTCTCTAGACACGTCTGTCCCAGAACATACACACCATAAGTTTTACCAGCGTGGAACCTGGGTTGTCTGAATGACTGTTCAGGGTACATGCCGAACAAATCATTGGCAGCTGCTTTTTACCAACGATGCTTGTTGGGTTTCTGAGTGATCAGCTGGGTTCGTCCACCACAGTACTGAACACTGATACTTATATAGCGCGTTTTGGATCCGATGCTGGATGTCATTGTGTTCGTATTCCCGCATCATCACTGTGGCCAGCAGCAATGAATGCGGAATGACTCTACTTGGTTGAAGCTTTGAGAGGTCCATGATGGACATAGCTGTTCTCGTGATGAGGTTTGTGCCAAGTGTTTGAAGTTTCTGGTGATGGTGTAGTCAAAGAGTAGAGTACGGGTACCCCACTCCCCCTCCTTTTAGACGAAGGAGGGAACTGAATATTGTCTAGAGAGATTGAGCTTGTTCGAAGACAAGGCTTATGGAAACACTTACTCCCCCCCCTTAAGGCGGAAGAGGTCATGTGGGTTCATCCGGAGACGAGGCTTATGGAAACACTTACTCCCCTCCTAAGGCGGAGGAGATCAGTGGAGCTCATCCGGAGACGAGGCTTTGTGAAACGCGTAATCCCCCCCTTTTGACGGAGGGGGCAACTGAACCCGTCAGAAGACAAGCTGCCTATGTACCCTTTGCAGGGATCAAGTCGCCTCGTAGTTCATTTTCCTTTTGTGAGAAGACTAAAGATAATACTTCTTTAAGTGCTTGGTGTTCCAAGAGTTAAGGATGGGAGTGCTTGTCGTGGTGGCGTGTTCATAAACTCCAGGACGAATGACTGTTGTGACTTTGTATGGGCCTTCCCAATTGGTGCCGAGCTTGCCTGCGTTTGGCTCTGCTGTGTTCTGGAACACCTCACGCAGGACTAAATCGCCTGTGCAGAAACGTCTCTCTCTGACTCTGGAGTTGTAATACCTTGAGGCTGCGCTCTAGTTCCCCACAGACGGCGCCAAATTGTGGGAGTCGGAACTAACACAATTAGATTTGTAAGGGTTCGTGAAGAGGAAGAGATTTCTAGGGTTAGCTAAGATCGCAAGAGATGAGTAAGAGCTTTTATTATTGCTATGTAAGAGTTTGAGTATAAGATTGTGTATGTGATTGCGGATCCTTTACAAGGGTTTTTACATCGACTATATATACTATCTCCAAGGCGGCTGAACATTCCTAAGTCTTCGCGGAATTGCTTCGCTTGAGTCGGTTGCATCAATGTGGGCTTCGTGTCTGGACCGGGCTATCTTCTCGTCATTGGGCCGAAGACTGTATTGGACCGAGGGTGTGGTCAACAGCCTTGGAGAGCCCGTGGTCGCCTGGCTTCGGCGGAGCCGTTGTCGCCTGGCTTCGGCGAAGCCGTGGTCGCCGTCTGCGAGCACGTGGTCGCGTCTCGTGGTGCTGAGCACGTGATCGGCCCGACGCGGTCCGAGCACGTGGTCGGCTCTTTCCCGGTCCATTGTCTGCTTTGTCTAGACTTAACTGCCACATGTTCTGCACCGCGGGAAGACTCAGGTGCTGTTGCTCCTTCTTCATCGAGAGTCTGGAGGACCATTTCTTTAATCACCTTGCATTCGGACGTTAATGTTGAGTGGGTGAAAACCGACCCCAACAAACATCATTAAAGATATTTAATCTTCTTCTATTACAAATAATAATATATTGATCAAATTTAACTACATGAAACATTTGTGATTACAATGAACAGTTACACATATAAATCCACAACAGACGTCTCTCCTTACAACACTTGGATCCACGATTTTACCAGCTTTACACACGATGGAAATATTTATTTGTGATATATGAGATTACGTACGACTGACGATTTATTCGCATCACGTTGAAACCTCCAGTAAATTTTGATCCATAACCTGCAAAAAAAAAACTATATTCTCTAGAAGCATTAAATTTCTGTTCAACCACTAGTACAAAAGGTGTCCACTTTATATTTTTAAAATTTATAATACTAAATTTTGTGGAAAATTCTTTCAATATTATACTATTTTTTTTTCTTTTAACAGTAAAATTGTATCTTTAAAGTTTTAAGCCATATACAATGTGATGGACAGTAATAAACTTCTCTAAAAGATTATCCTAATCCAAAAAAATTGTAACTATACCTATTAAAGATTTTTCTAATTACATAAAAACATTTGGGTCACGTTTCATAACAAGGAAAATATAAATCAACTATACCCATTGAATCATGAACTCCTGATGAACATTCATAATTACATGAACAAAGACTTATTATAAGTTTTAATATGTAACAACATAATCAGAAGATTGATATAGATAAAGTTACATAGTCCTCCTAGTTTTAGTTTGAGCTTTAGGGATCTTGTTAATGACTTTGGAGTTAAACTTGTTTAGGAGCTTCTTCATGTCCCTCCCGCTTTTACTTGCTGCATAAGACAGCTCTTCTTCATATTGCTCATACAACATCGGTATTGTCTCCAAACCCACAAATACTTCACCAAAACACCACACACACACAAATATATTTGTGATTAAAAGACAAAAATTAAAGAACAGAAAAAAGATTTGGAAAATGTAATTAAGTGTTAGAAAGAAATCATAAAGACTCACCGATATATAACAGAGTTAGAGAGCTGAAATAGTTTCCAAACACTGATAATATCCATAGTGAAACAACGGCCTGAAACGAAATGAGTCATAAGTTTTAACATCCAAACAATCTTGGGATGACATTAATAAATTAATGTGTGTATATTGGTTTTTTACCAAAACCAGAAGTCTGAAGTCTTTGCCACTTGAGATATCATACAATTTGATGATGAACCAATTAATCTTGGTGAACAAGAATCTCCAAGTCGATTCCGAAATCTTTAGATCATTAATACTTGGTGGATTCCTGCGCGAAATGCCGTTCTTTGAGAGCTTGGTTTCATAAAGAAGAATCTAGTGTGAATGTTTTTACCTCTGGATTAGTTTTGAAGAGCCAATGTAAGACCAAGTGAGGAAGCTGAAGATAGAGATCAAGAGGATCTGGCAGATGAAAGTGATGAAAGGATATTCAACCACTTCAAACAAGAACCATATCAATGTAAATACCGCCAAGATTGTTCCTGATTCTTTCTTGTTCTTCCAGAATATTACATCAGCAACTACAAGATTTCAAGAGCAAATTCCTTCAGAAAAGGAAGATTTATAGAACATAAATTGTAAAAGAGAAAGATTAATGTATGTTACAGCGTCCTCCTCCTAGATTGTGGTACAAAGATCTTCGTCTTCTTGAAGAAGAAGCTCTATGTTCATCCCTTTCGTATCCATAAACCGCCATGATTGTTTTTGTTTCGGGTTTTGAAACAACTGGAGCCTTTTTGTGAGCTAATTGGGTCTATGACTCAATGTTTATTATATAGTTTCAAACTCTGAGGATAAGAAAGGTTTTGTTCTTGGATTCATAAAGAAGAAAGCGATTCGAGAAAAGAGAAAAGAATAACTTTAGCATCTTGCAAAACTCATCTCTTCAAATTATTTCTATATTATACGAGAATCGTTTATAACTTGAGCTAATGATCAAAAATGTATTCCAAAAAGTTGTTAACATTTTGATCATAGCTCTTTTTAAACCCTTTCTCATGCAAGTATATTCCAAGTTGAAAAGCTAGGAATGTTATCATTGGGACTATTCATGGGCTAAAGGGACTAGGCCCAGTTCGTTATGAGCCCAAATCTAATGAAGCATCTGGCAGAGGATTGGTCCACGATTGGCCTCAACTCGGAACGGGCCAAGCTAGACGAACCTAGTCACAAACAGATGGATAGCATTCCTAGTGGAGCTAAGATGATGATGAGCCAATCCAAGTTTCTCATAATCATACATAAGCCAACATTACACATCTTACATCTGAGAACATAAGTTTATATGAACAATTAACAAACAACTTTTTTATATAGTTGACCCTTTCTTAAAATAAAACCATAGTAGCTATCAAATGACGAAACAGAAGTTGATTTAGACCTTGTTGAACTCGGTGTTCTGTTGCTTTGGAGCATCTGAAGGAGAAGTCATGTTGATGCCAATGCCATCGTTCTGATGCTTCTCCCATCCACCAGTGTCAGCCTTAGAATGAGCCAAATAGTAAAGAATGGTTGAAATCAAAGACAAGAGAGTCAGAGCAGCTCCAGCAGCAAAGACCCCAACAGGTAAAACAGCACAAGAAAGCTCTTTTCCTTTGTAGATGCCTTCACTTTTCGTGTGGTACGCGTTCCTAGCTGATCCAGCTAACAAACACGCCTCAGCTCCTAAAAAGCTTACCCTGAAGAAGTTTCATCAACAAGAATTTTGATAATAAGCACAACTTCCACAATACAAATGATCACCACAAAAACTACTCAAACATGGAGATGAACTAAACTAGTCATTATTGTTACAGAACCCACGTAAATCACATATTGTGCAACCAAATAATCCCAACTCTTAGAGCAAATACACATATTAGATATATAATTTCGATAATGACAAGTCTACAATTAAGTTTGCAACATATCATGAATCACATTACCAAACTTCAATACCTACTAATCTGAAAATGTTCACAATACCAAAAAGAGTAGGAAAAAATCTTCCTTTTCACTTCAAAATTGAAACCCACAAATTTACAATCAAATTCACAAATTCTCTTAGCTCAGATTCAAAACAAAGAGTAAAAATTAGCTCAATTCCTAACCAAACTTAAAACCCCTAATCAAAAATTTCAAATCTTGGATGCCAAATAACATCTAAATCCACTCAATTTCAAATCTTGATGCACAAAAAATTCAATTAGAGAGGAAAAGGTTTAAACTTTACCAAGAAACAACGAAGAAGACAATAGCCCAAGCTGTATAAGAAGTACCAGTAACGAGACCCTTTCCAAAACAGAGACATTTAGTAACGCCGTTAACCACCGTTTGGCTAACAAGAAGCAACCCAAACGCCGACATACCGTACACCGTCGCTGCCTCTGTTCCGTACATACAAAAGGTCTTCTCGTCATACTTATCCGGCACCGCCACAGCCTGTAAAAAACAAGAAAATACGATAAATTAATACAAATCGAAAAAAAAAGACAAAAAATAGAAAGATAGAGAGTGAGAGTAGTACAGTGCTACGGCGACGTTCGGCGCCGAAGGCAAAGACGAAAGCAAGGAGGTGAAGAGCAGTGACGACGGCGAGAATTGGAACGGAAACAGCCATTGATTTCGTTTCTCTGCTTTTTTTTTTTTTGTTTCCTCTTATTGTTTTTACTCTTTTGTCTTTTTCTTTAGAGGTTTGGTCAAGTGAAGAAGAGACGTTAAAGTGTCTTAATATGAAGATATTTGTTTTTTTTTTCTAATTTTTAATTTTTGAACACTAATATTTAGACTTAAATGTCAAAGTGTCTCCATCTAATCATTTCTAGCTTCTTGTTTTTCTATGTGGTTTTCACTTTCCAAATATGCTTTGCAATTATGGAGAAATTTGGTAGAGATTTAAGACCATTTGATGATTATTGATCTTAGATTTATCGTATAGATTTTTTTTTTAAAATTAACAATAAGAAAATTAAAAAGATTCTTTCAGGTCATTTTAGGTAGGCCCTCTCTTCTGCCGCTAAAAAAAAAATGTAGGCCCTCTCTTTTTGAAAAGATCAATATGCTCTGCCTGAATAACTGGATCACGGTGAACTTTGTCGGCCCACCGCTTCTCCTCTAACCGGTGATAGCATGTCCCGGTCGGCAATTAAATTATATCATCTCATCGGAAATTAATATTACAATTAGTTTTAGATAACAACATAAACCATAATAAACTTGAATCCGTGTTTTTTTTTTTGGTCACCATTTTAATCCGTGTTCTTATGGGCCTGTAGACTAGTTTAGTAAATGTACATTCGGGTATCGTTATTTGGGTTTTGAATATTAGGCTGATGAAATTCTGGGTTGGACTCCAATATAACTATCTAGTGTAAGTATACAGTAGAACCTCTATAAATTAATACTCGATAAATTTAATAATCTTTTTAAATTAATAAATTTTGTTGGTTCTGAATTGGATCAATGCAATAATTAATACAATTCGAAAAAATAATAAGATAATTTTTTTTTTAAAATTCTATGTAAATATATAGTCTCATCTATATCATAAATTAATAATCATAAAACTTTATAACATATAAATAAGATATTTTAGTAAAGTATGATTCTAGTGTTATTTGTTTCTTTGTAAAATTGCATTTTATTGAAGTTTATCTCTAATTTGTTTGTACTGTGTCAAAAACAGATAGTATTATCTTCTGAAATTGTATCCAAAAATTATAAAAGATTTTATATGCGATAATTGTTTTTTAATGTATTATGCGACTTAAAAATATCGAAGTATGGTCTTCAACTTCTTACTTTAAATATAACTTTTTAAAAAAATTAGACAAATTTCTCTATAAATTAATAATTATTAATTTAATATCTTCTATAAATTAATAAATTACTTTGGTCCCAACATTATTAATTTTTAGATGTTTTAGTGTATGTCCAAACAATTTAAAATTTTTAATGTATAAAACGATATCATTTTACTGCTTGAGGTTTTTAAGAATATTTTAAATGCATAAAACGAACATGCGACCTTAACTTATTTATCTTGACATTTACCTGTTGATACAACCATCGTACATGTACTATCTAAACTTTTAAATTTATAAACCTTTAAGTTTAGTTTTATAAATACAAAAACATAAATTTATAAATATAAATATACAAAAACATATATTTATATTTATAAACTTAAATATAAACAGAAAATTAAAAATTTGTAAATTTTATAAAAACCTTTTATAAACCTAAACCATTTTATAAATACGAGAACATAAATTTAAAAATTTAAAAATTTAAAATTTGTAAATTTTATAAAAAAAACATTTGATAAACCTAAACCATTTTAAAAATACAAAAACATAAATTTATAAATTTTATAGAAACATTTTATAAACCTAAACTTACACATTTTCCACAAAGACTTTGACTTGTAAGCCAAACGAATCTTATCATTCACACTCTGACAAGGACTTCGACTTTGTAAATGTACAATTATTTCTTGTTGAAGTTGGTGTTTTCCACTGGAAATTTTGAAATTCTTACAAACGTGGAGATATTTGCATTGAATTCACAGTCATATATTGCGTTTGAGTTTCTTTTATTTCACCTTTTATATCGTATTTGATATGGAAGGGAAGGTGTTGTTGAGCCAATACTTGTTATGGTTGATGTTACTGTTGGGAGAGATACATGGATACAAAAGCTGTATTCAGAAAGAAAAGGAAGCTTTGTTGGAGCTCAAGAAATACCTGCTCACAAGGAGCAGAGAAGACCTATCCGACTACGTTTTCCCTACGTGGACTAATGACACAAAGAGCGATTGCTGCCTGTGGAACGGCGTTAAGTGCAATCGTACTACCATGCGGGTTATGGAGCTTTCTATTAACAACCTGTACCTCAAAGAGAGTTCTCTCCTAAATCTTTCTTTGTTTCATCCCTTTGAAGAAGTTCGAAGTCTACACTTAAACCAATCCGGATTCAGTGGCTTGTTTGATGATGTGGAAGGTATACCAGAGTTTCTCCTAGTGTTTATTTTTTTACCTCTTGTGGTCTCTATTTAGAAACATTTTTCCCAAGTTCGAATTCTATATGAGCTTATTGGTTTCATCTTTTGAAAGTTAATACCGTTTAAAATTTCGGTAACTTAGATTTTTCCCCTGCATCAAAAAGTTGTAAATCTGTCTTAAGTCTTAACTAACTTGCTAATATCTAAGTCAATGCCATGTAGCACATAATTACATCCAACTATCAATCATGTTTCCTTCCAAAGTCCATATAGTGCAACTCTTATAATCTTCATTTGCATGTAGATCAGACTAAAATTATAATTGAAGATATTTAAGTGATTAGAGTGAGCTATGCTATTTTCATATATTTTGTTAATCAGATTCTCGTTTGCAGGTTATAAAAGTCTAAAGAGATTAAGAAACCTGGAGATCCTGGATCTCTCGTCAAATGAATTCAACAACAGCATCTTTCCTTTTCTTAATGCTGCTACATCGCTCACAACTCTGTTTCTTAACTGGAATTCCATGCATAGCCCTCTTCATGTTAAAGGCATATTTCTCCATTCTTATCCAAGTCAATACTATCTAGCAGTCTTATTCTTGATGATGCAATTTAAAATTATTGTCATAAATTCTGACCTCCATTTCAGAACTCAAAGATTTGAAAAACTTGGAACTGCTGGACCTAGGTAGAAACAGATTTAACGGCTCCATTCCACTACGAGGTAGTTGTCTATAATGCTTGACTTTATTTTCTAGGGTAGAAATTTAACTGATTATAAGGGCTGCAAACAACAATGGATGATTAGTTTATTACTCTTCCCGTTCTTTAAAGATGGATGTTTTAGCTTTTTTTGTTTGTTTCACAAATATAGAAGTTTATGTTTTCAATGTAAAAGTTATGATTGTTTACCAGTTTTACCTATATTAATTAAATACAAAAAATATTTATAAAAGAATCTACTTTGAAATAATAACTTCACAAGAATGATATATTTGATAATTTAAATTTGTTCTTAATATGTGTTAAAAACTCAAAACATCTATCTTTAAGGAACGGAGGGAATATATATTTATCATTGAGATCATCAAGTTCGTATTTAAACTTGTTCACCTATGTGTGGTTTTTTCTTGTGGTAGAGTTCTCAGTTACCCTGAGGAAGCTGAAAGCTCTGGAACTAAGTGGCAATGAATTTTCTGACTCCATTGAATTGCAAGGCAAGTTTGCTCAAATAGTTCAAAGTTTAGATAAAGAATTGTGGTTGATTCACGTTTAATTGACTAAAAATTATGCATTTGATTTCCGTAGAGGTTTGCAAATTTAAGAATATGGAAGAGCTCGATCTCAGTAATAACAAACTTACAGGTCAGTTTCCTTTTTGCATAACAAATTTGACTGGACTCCGAGTTCTTGATCTGTCATCGAACAATATGACTGGGAAGCTACCAGATGCTCTCGGTAACCTTGAATCCCTTGAGTACTTATCATTGTTTGATAACAACTTCGAAGGCGTCTTCTCACTTGGTTCGCTAACCAACCTCTCAATGCTTAAGGTCTTAAGACTTGGCTCACTTAAACTAGAGTCGGAAAGTTCTTGGAAGCCAAAATTCCAGTTGAGAGTTATTTCACTAGAAACTTGCAATTTGGAGAAGGTACCTCATTTTCTCTTATACCAGAAGGATTTGCGTCATGTTGATCTCTCTGACAATAAAATTTCTGGAAAGTTTCCTTACTGGTTGTTAGAGAACAATACAAAACTTGAGGTTTTGCTTCTACCGAATAACTCTTTTACAAGCTTTCAGCTACCAAAATCTTCACATAATCTGCTTTGCCTAGATGTGTCAGTTAATGAATTTGACAATCTCTTTCCTCAAAACATTGGGTGGATACTTCTTCATTTACGCTATATGAATCTAGCAAATAATGGGTTGCAAGGAAAGCTGCCATCTTCTCTGGGTAACATGAAGAGTATTGTATATATGGATATATCTCACAACAATTTCCACGGGAAGCTACCGAGAAATTTCTTAAAGGGTTGTTATTCATTGGATATCTTGAGGATGTCATATAACAATCTAAGTGGAGAGATTTTCCAAGAATCACCCAACTTTACTAGTATACTTGGGCTGTCTATGGATAATAATCAGTTTACAGGAAAGATTGGACAAGGTTTGCGGAGCTTGGATTCTTTGTATATGCTTGACATCTCGAACAACAATCTCACGGGTGTTATTCCAAGCTGGATTGGCGAACTCTCTATCTTATATGCATTAGTGCTTTCAAACAACTCGTTGGAAGGTGAAATACCTGTTTCCTTGTTCAACATAAATCTACTGGACCTCTCTGCAAACATGTTATATGGGGGCATACCTTTACTTGTCAGTTATATATCTACGAGAGTGTTACTCCTGCAAGGCAATAATTTATCAGGGGCTATTCCGAACTTGTTGTTAGTGAATGTCACTGCACTTAATCTGAGTAATAATAGATTGTCTGGGAATATTCCGGAGTTCATCAACAGGCAAAACATCAGTATTCTGCTTCTTCGAGGGAATAATTTAACAGGTGGAGTTTGGAGTTTGGAGGGAATAATCCAAAATTGACATGGTATCATTCTACTGGAGTTTGGCTGCAGCCTATGTAACAATACTTCTTGGAATATTTGCATCTCTCTCTTTTGATTCTCCTTGGAGCAGAGTTTGGTTCTACATTGTTGATACTTTCATCCACAAGGCGAAGACTTTGTTATGGTAAACCACTGTTGGTACTTGGTAACAAATTCTTATATTGTCCGCATCTGTTTCTGTTCTTCACAAACCAACTTGTGTTTGAGTTCCTATTACTATCTCTCTTTCTCTTTGAATAAATGTAGTGTCCCAAACTTATCTTTAAGCTGGCTTTTGTGATTGGTTAAATAGATAATCTTCATAATTCAGGAACTTACATTTATTCAAAGACCCAAGAATGAAAATAACACAGAATTTTCCCATGGTACCATTTTATCTTTTATGAAATTATCTTAGTCTATACGGCTTTACCAATTTATCCCAAGAACTTCAGTTATAACACACACCATATGATTATTAATTCATTATCCTGATGTAGAAGAACCAAATGAGCATATGAATCAGTAGGACAAAAGAAAAACCAGAGAGACACAGAACACAGTTAAAGAGTTAGAGAAAGAAGAAAACCCACTCGTATGTATATATTTAATTTTAGTGTTTCTTGTTGGTGCTTGAACAGCTTCCACTGAAACTTTCAGAAAGCTTGCCTGATCTAAAATCAACATTGGACTTCCGAATCACACGCTCTCTACGAACCACAAGGCCTCGGAGAATCCTCTCTTGTCATAGGAGTCTTTACCGAAAGCCCTCTAGTTTCTCCGTGTCTCTCTGACGTGAGGTGAAGAATCATCCATTCTCTATAGTCGATGGGTTCTTTGTCCCTTTAAAAAAACATTTAAAGTCATTTAGTGAATATTACCCAACTATTGTTTACTGGAAATAAAATATTATTTACAAAGCAGCCCCTCAGCTAATAATAATTGCAAACAAAACCCCTCGCCTTTTGCTCTCATTCTCAACAAATAAAACTGAACTCCAGATAAAACACGATTCTCTTTACTCATCTTGGCCATCATCATCTCGGCTTCGTAACAATAGCTATTCCAAATCTAGATGAAGGGCGGCAACGATGGTAGCTTCTGCAATGTTATAGCGTTTCAGCGATTGGCGTTTGACGACTGGCTGTGGAAATTTAGGGATTTCGCTCGTGAGTAAATTTTAGGGGTCAGCGTTTGGCGATTGGCGTTTTTATTTTAGGAGGTAACGGCCTTTGTTTCTGACGTGGCAGACTAAGTGAGCCACATCAGCAACTCAGTTACCGTTATGAGTGTTTAGGCTCATTTGTTTGGCAGATTTTAAAGGTTAGACAATTTTTCATGAAATTCGCTGAATGTTATTTAGCTGAATGTTAATCTTTATATATATATATGCATACATATAACTATGAATAAGTAAAAGATTTGCTGCCAAAGCTGGAGATTGTGTTTAACTCTTGTTTTCCTTTGTTAATTACTTATGTGCTTTGATTGTTCTTGGAGTCGAGCATGGCTCTACCATGTCGATGCTTTTCATCGCCCCTGTGAAAAATATGTTGCCTTAAATCATTTCAGCTCAATTCTTGGATATTCCTATTCAAGAAAAAGAAAAACTTGAATAAAATAAATAAATTGAATGCTATTTGTATGTATTGCTTAGATAGAAACAGATGCTAATGAATGAAATGTCTCGTAAATATTTCTAAAAAATTAAGATACAGTATTATGCATAATCCAGTTACGAAAACTTTTAAACTTTTTTTGTGAGATTTAATTTTTCCCAAATAACATATTGAGTATAGTGTATGAAGTATGAAGTATGAAGTATGAAACAAGCCTTGACTTGTATGCAGACAACGCCACACATGTGCTTGTATGTATACCATTCAATCAGCATTTATATATCAGGACAGGTTCATAAATTTTCAGGGCCATGTGCAGTAGAATTTTGGTGGGTTCCAATTTTATATATATAATGTTTACAAAAACATTGATAGCCACTTTACTTTTGTTTATTTGTGATTTTCTTTACATATTTGCTGCAATGGAGGGGAAGCTCTTCTTAAATCAATACTTGATATTGGTGATGTTATTGTTGGGGCAGCTACATGGATGCAAAAGCTGTATTGTGAAAGAAAGCAATGCTTTGCTGGAGCTCAAAAATTACATAATTTCAAGGAGTGGAGAAGGTGCCCTTGACTTTGTTCTCCCTACTTGGACTAATGATACAAAGAGCGATGATTCCTGCGGATGGAAGGGCGTTGAATGCAATCGTACAAGCGGACGGGTTATTGAAATTTCCATTGGTTTGATGTTTTTCATAAAAAGTACTCTCCTAAACATTTCTTTGCTGCATCCCTTTGAAGAAGTTCGAAGTCTAGACTTATCCAGATCCGAATTCAGTGGCTTGTTTGATGATGTAGAAGGTATATCATGTTCTCCCTAGTGGTTACTTTTATCATTCTGATAAACCTCTAGATGGACTAAATCTTAGTTCATTGTTTCTAATTCATGATAGTTAATACTTAATTTCTGATATTATGTTACTTTAGACTTTCTCTGTTTCTACATTAATTCTCGGATTGGAATAGTTCTGTTCGTACTTAAAGGTACATTTTATGTGGCTTTGTCTTGTTACAGAGTTATCTGCCCTGAGAAATCTGAAAGTTTTGGGTCTTAGTGGTAATGAATTTTCTGGCTCAATGGAATTGGAAGGCAAGCTTGCTCAAATGTTTCAGATTTTGATAAAGAATTGTGGTGAACTCAGTTTAGTCAAGTGACTATAACTTCTGTTTTTTTTTTTAATTATTGTAGGGATTTGTGAATTGAAGAATTTGCAAGAGCGCGATCTCAGTAAAAACAAACTTGCAGGTCAGTTTCCTTTCTGTTTAACTGGCTTGACTGGAAGTAGAGTTCTTGATCTCTCTACGACTCAATTTACTGGGAAGTTACCCTCAGCTATCGGTAACCTCAAATCCCTTTAGTACTTATCACTGGTTGATAACAACTTTGAAGGCTCCTTCTCACTTGGTTGGCTCGCCAACCTCGCAAGGCTCAACGTCCAACTCACTTCAAGTAGAGTCAGAAAGTTCTTAGAAGCCAAATTTTCAGTTGAATGTTATATCACTAGGAACTTGCAATTTGGAGAAGGTTCCTCATTTTCTCCTATACCAGAAGGATTTACATCATGTTGATCTTTCTGACAATATAATTTCTGGAAAGTTTCCTTCATGGTTGTTGGAGAACAATATGAAACTCGAGGTTTTGCTTCTACAGAATAACTATTTTACAAGCCTTCAGCTACCAAAATATTCACATAATCTTCTTTGCCTGGATGTGTCAGTTAATGAATTTGACAATCTCTTTCCTCATAAAATTAGGTGGATACTTCCTCATTTACTGTATATGAATCTAGCGAACAATGGGTTTCAAGGAAATCTGCCACCTTCTCTTGGTAATATGAAAAGGATTGAGTTTTTGGATATATCTCATAACAATTTCCATGGAAAGCTACCAAGAAGTCTTGTAAAGGGTTGTCATTCCTTAAAAAGCTTGAAGCTTTCGAATAACAAACTTAGTGGAGAGATTTTCCTAGAATCAGCCAAGTTCAATGGTATGTATGTGTTATCTATGGATAATAATCAGTTTACAGGAAAGATTGGACAAGGTTGGCGGAGCTCGAGATCTTTGTATATGCTTGATATTTCGAACAACAATCTCTCCGATGTTATTCCAAGCTGGATTGGCGAACTCTATTTCTTATATGCATTACTGCTTTCAAACAACTCATTGGAAGGTGAAATACTTGTTTCCTTGTTTAACATATCTAATCTTCAGCAACTGGACCTCTCTGCAAACATTTTCTCTGGAGGCATACCTCCACATGTTAATTCTGGATCTCCGATGGTGTTACTCCTGCAAGGCAATAATTTATCAGGGGCTATTTCAGACACATTGTTAGTGAATGTCAGTGTACTTGATCTAAGAAATAACAGATTGTCTGGGAATATTCCAGAGTTCATCAACACTCTAAGCATCAGTATTCTTCTTTTGCGCGGTAATAATTTAACAGGCCATATTCCTCGTCAGTTGTGTGGTCTAAGAAGCATCCACCTTCTTGATCTTGCTAACAACAGATTGAATGGATACATACCTTCATGTCTTGGCAATACATCGTTTGGTTAGGGGACAGAGGATAAATCATACGGTTATGATTCTGGCATTACTTTCACAAAAGTTGTCGCTACATGTTTCAGATATCTCTGCTTGTGGTAGATCAGTTCACAATAGTATACAATGTCGGGACCCAAACGAAAATAGAATTTACAACAAAACACAGATATGATGCCTACGTGGGTGGAAACCTCGGATATCTTTTTGGAATGGATCTCTCAGAAAATGAGCTGAGCGGTGAGATCCCAGTAGAGCTTGGAAATCTTCTTCAACTGCATGCTCTTAATCTTTCTCACAACAACTTAACAGGAGTGATACCAGAAAGCTTTTCAGGTCTAAAGAATGTGGAAAGCCTTGATCTTTCTTTCAACAGACAAGGACTCTTAGCTCTTGAGTTTACTGCAGATATTTTCGGATGTCTTCTAAAAATGAGGGAGATCTATATTTATAATGATTTTGAGAAGGTGAAGGTTTTCTTTTTCTTCCTAAACTTGAATTTCCTTGTTGAGCAAGCTTTCTTTCTTCTGAACATGACTTCTATTTTTGTTGAACTTTATGGGTTTAAAACAAGTTGATTCTTGATTTGGTGCGTATCCCAGTACCAACAGTATGCTCTAATACAACATGACATGCTATTTTATTAAATCTTTTCAATATCATCTAATTGTATTTAATAGCGCTAGCAATCAGTTGTCACCTTCGTCGCTATTACTCAAATCCACTTGAAATTATATTAACTGATATGAACCCGATTATGAAATTAGCATGAAGTTTTTGTATATAATTTCATATGTAATCATGTATACCATCTCTGAAAAAATCGTTATATTTGCAAAGCCAAAATAATTCCCACCCATAATCGAAAGTTAATGTAGATTTTTACTTCCATCAAATAGTAAAATCTCAAATTAGGTTGGATCTCCTACCAAAGTGTGTTCTGTTTATGGTGTAATATTCTCAGTTTTTCTCATTTATGAACAAGAGCGGCCTGAGAATTATAGGGCTAAAAGCAACAAAAATATAAAGGCCGGATTTGCTGCACAAGGGAATCAAACCCTCCACCTCTTCTAATGTTTCAAGAGCATTAACCACTAAACAAATAATAATATCGCTGACAGAAAACATATCTAACATTAGATTAGCGATTTAATGATGTCTTTTTAATTCTCGTTTGACATTCATTCCATGTTTAGTGAAACATTCAGCCACCGCAATAGCACCAGAACCAGATAATGCCCTCCAAAGCCTCTCAATCCTATTCAGAAACGAGTGATACATAGGCCTCCAAAGAAACATTTGGCCACTTCAAATTGCAAAAATTAATTATTAAAAAGAAATTAACGAAAACTGGAATCTCAAACCATAAGGTACAACAAAGTATCTGAATAACATATGGAATCTCCAACATTATTGTATATGAACAACATACATGTATATGTTGAAATATACATTTTTATTACACAAAAGAAAAACATTTTGACGAAAAAAAAAACATTGTTTATGAAATTCCCTTATTTTTGTTCTTCTGATTTTCTTCAGTCGTCTTTATTGAACATCTCCTCAATCCAATCCATGAAATCACGATGATAATCCAAATTATTTTCTCTCTCTATATTTTCTCTTTGATTCCCAGCCTCTGTATTATCACTACTTAATATCTCACTTGTGTTTGTGTTAGATGCCCCAATTCTTGATGGTAAACCAGTAGGAGCCAAAATGTTATCACTACTTAAGATCTGCCTTGCGTCTGAACTAGATGCACCAACTCTTGGTGGTAAACCAGAAGGAGCCAAAATGTTATCACTACTTAAGATCTGCCTTGCGTCTGAATTAGATGCACCAACTCTTGGTGGTAAACTAGAAGGAGCCAAAATGTTATCACTACTTAAGATCTGTCTTGCGTCTGAATTAGATGCACCAAGTCTTGATGGTAAACCAGAAGGAGCCAAAATGTTATCACTACTTAAGATCTGCCTTGCGTCTGAATTAGATACACCAACTCTTGGTGGTAAACCCGAAGGAGCCAAAATGTTATCACTACTTAAGATCTGCCTTGCATCTGTGTTAGATGCACCAACTCTTGATGGTAAACCAGTAGGAGCCAAAATGTTATCACTACTTAAGATCTGCCTTGCGTCTGAGTAAGATGCACCAACTCTTGATGGTAAACCAGAAGTGGCCAAAATGTTATCACTACTTAAGATCTGCGACGCGTTTTTGTTAGATGCACCAATTCTTGATGGTAAACCAGAAGGGACTAAAAGGTTTTCACTACCTAAGCCAGTCGAAACAACAGCAGTATGATTATGGCCCTCCGTAGCAATATGAGGGTTTGAGTCCATCACATTATTGGGGGTAGATTCATAGCCGAGGTAACTTGGCAACAAAGAATTATTTTTCTCAGAAGAACCATTATTTCCCAACCAATAATGGTCTTTACCAGTTTCAAGAACAGAACTAGATGAGTGAAATGGATTAGAACCAAACTGTGGAATGCAAACCTCGGCAGTTTTCTGAGACACGTCTGTGTTAGATGCACCAATTCTTGATGGTAAACCAGAACGGATTGAAAGGTTGCCACTACTTAAGCTAGTCGAAACCAGACCAGTAATATTAGCATATTCTGTAAAAAACATATTGTAAGGTGCATTTTTACTTGTGGCTGAAGGAACATAATTGACATCAATAGATTAATTGTTTATTATTATGTTACCAAGAAATGGGTAATTAGTCAAATCCAGTATCCCGCCTAGAAGACACTTTTGTCTTTCTTCCTTCCTCTCGGTAGTAGGTTTCTTAAATGAATCTGCAATTAAAAAAAATATTGACACAAAGATGAGACAAAATAATAGAATTGCAAATGTCTATATAGTAAAAGAATACTTGCATTGAACGATGGATGAGGATACCACAAGGAGTTACTTTCAATGAGATTCTTTGTTAAGTTAAATGTTTTGAAAGGGTATTCGAATGTTTTACCTGACAATAAATTGTTGCATCTTCCATCGTTATTTTCTATATTATTTTCTTCCTCTCTCGCATTCTCAATCTCAATAGGACAAACCGGTTTACTTGTCCATTCAGCATTTGATGTCCTTCTTCTCTTTTGGGACGTTTCAAAAGTTGTGATTGTTTCGATGAACGGTTTTATTCTTGAAAAAGAAGCATGAGTTATACCCTGTCTCTTAAGGCTTACCCTGAAAGCTTCAATTTGGTGCTCTTCTGAGTTAGCTTTGTAGTTTTTGTTTAACCCTGGGATCTTCTCAGGTAATAAATCTTGCCACATGTTTTTGATGTCATTCTCAGAAATCGGCTTACTTAAAAAATAACAGGATGCTCTTGTCAAAAGATCTGATGTTTCCTTGGTCTTTATCTCTGGAATGATCACTTGAACATACACACAAAAAAACATGTCAATTTGTAGGAAAATCACATGGAAAATTAGTAAAAGAAAGATAGATGTGTGAGAATAGACTTACATATGAGAAGAATATTTTTGTGATACAAAGCAGTAAGGAAAGAAGGTGAGTCTATGTGAGGCGTTTCAATGTTGGCTATGACAAGTCCGATGTCCTTCTTTTGTTTTTCAATCAAAGATAAAGCTTTACTCGCCACATCCATGCTTATCACTAGTACAATCATTTATATGTTAGATGTTTCTAAATATCCAAAAAAAAGTTTGAGAACAAACAATCATGTTTTTTCTTTCTTTGAATTTTCATTTATTAAAAAACTTAAAAATGGAAATAGAGTAATTAACACACATGTTATTAATATAATTCGATAATCGGCCAATCTATACAAAATAAATTTATAATTTGATAGAATTTATTTTTCGATATCATTGAAGATTCTGAAATCTTATTACCCGACAAAAGATTATAGCTTATATTTAAAATATATTTTTTCTGATTATAATGGATATGTACGTAGGATATATTTTAAGAAACGGTTGTAACTCAAAAAGGCTTTTGGAATAGTAACGATTATTTTCAAACAAAAACTGCGGTAAAAGAAATTTATAGTTGAATAAATCATTGATGTCTAAGACCAAGTAGCTTTCAATACTTTTTCTATAATTAAAATAATGGTTTATACATTTATATGTGATTTTAGGCATTCTTCAAATTAGTTCAAAAGATCGTGACCAATACAAAGCAAAAACCACTAGATCCAGATCTCATCATGAAAATTTTCACACATAAAAATTCTAAAATTATACAAAATTTTAGGCCAAAATGGAATAAATTGATAAATGGGAAATTATTAGTCATTTATTTACCTTTATACGAAAACTTTTCAAGCATTGAAGTAAGAGATGCGACTGATGCGATGTCATGGTCGATTAGAATGATGGAATCACAAATGCGCTCAGGAACTATGCTTCCATCCAAATTTAAACCCAAATCTTCAGCCATTTTTCTCAATAAATTTTGCACAAAAATATATTATTTAGGATTTGAGAAAATGACTCAGTTGAGGGAGAAATAATTACTGCATAGACATACATATATATATAAGGATTAATACAAATGGTGGACTCAACTAAATCATATATTGCAAACTAAGGACCCACGAAGAAAATATATCTTATTTCTTTCTCAATACATTTTAATTTTATCATTTTGGAGCTATAATATATGTTATAATGTATATAAACACTTAATCGATCATACATAAAAATTAAACTATTATCCTTATTCTGAAATTTTTTGAGTACCAACTAAATTATGGAAGTTAATTAAGGGTTGTTTTTTTCGGTAATATGTGAAGATAATTAATGGTTTAATAGTCAAATATTACTCAATAAATTTTAAATAAAACAGTATCTATCCAAATATGGTAATGATTTAGTCTACATCACTTTAGAAATTGATTAATAGTCAAATATTACTCAATAAATTTTAAATAAAATTGTATCTATCCAAATATGGTAATGATGTTAGTATACATCAGTTTAGAAATTGACAACTTATTTAATTTATTTATTTTTTGAAAAAAAAATGAAAAGATAACAAATAATACATATCAGCTTAGTCTTCTAAGAGAGTATTGAATGGACAATTCTCTTTCTATGTCGTCGATCGTCATTTGGTGGTGTTAGCTCACAGTTGTTCATTAGTCTCGTTGAAGGTTCTTTGTTTGGGGTGAAGGTTATACCTTTTGTATCCTTCCCTATTGATTTTCCTCTATTGTTTCTCTCTTGTACTAATTTTTCATGTTGTAACTCTTCCATATGCACCTTCAATAGAAAGCTTTTTATCAAAAACAAAACAAACCCTGAACATAGAGTTGTATATCTTTTCTTTGAGGTTCTTCGGCTCCTATCTATAAATTATTTTGTACTTTATCTTTAGAGTGTGTGATAGTTCAAGTAGAGGCAGATGCCCTAAACGGCCAAGCTCAATTTTGGTTGAACATTATGCCCTTAATCCATGCTTCTAAAGATGAAAGATCCACCAAAAGTTAATAATCTTGATGTGCTTTTTATTTTTTCCATGATCGTTCAAGATTATAACGTTTAAAAGTATACTTGCCTGGGTTATTTGTACCGTCCTCTGTTTTGTGCATTTGGTATTCAAAAGTTCTCATAACCGGACACAAAACTTACATAAGGATATACATTTGTATTACAAAAATGAAAAACATTATGATGAAAAACCAAAAACATGATGTTTATGATTTTCCTTATTTTTCTTCTTCTCCTTTCCCTCATGTATATTTATTCATCATCTCCTCGATCCAATCCATGCAAAAAAAAATCATAATCAAAATTATTTTCTCTTTCTATATTTTATCTTTGATTGGCAGCCTCTGTATTATGATATTAAAGGATTCCATCATATTATGTTTTTGCTTTATCGACCCTAAATTCGTAGCAAGAAAATGATCATGATCCTCCATAGTAATATGAGGTTTCGAAACCATCGAATTATTGAGGGTATAGTCATAGCCGATATAACTTAGTAACACGGAATTATTATTTTCAGAAGAACCAATATTTCCAACCAATACAGCATATACATCTCACTAACGTAAGTGTTTTCCAACCAAGGATTTATATCGGTTTTAAGAACAAAACTAGGTCGGTGAAATAGGTTAGGATCAAACTGTGGGATGCAAATCATGGCAGATTCCATCTTACATGTGTATGTATTAGATGCACCATGTCTTGATTGTAAACCAGAGGGGACCAAAAGGTTATTACTACTTAAGATATGATATGGGTCCGTGTTATATACACCAATTATTGATTATAAACCAGAAGGGACCAAAAGGTTATCACTACTTAGGCTAGTCAAAATAGAACAGTGTGATTATGGGTTCGAGTCCATTGGATTATTGAAGGTAGAGTCATCGTAGAGGTCACTTGGCAACAAAGACTTATTTTCTCAAAAGAACCATTATTAAATCGGCTTATTTAAAAAACGTAATGCTTTGATATAAAAAAACATGATGTTTCCTTGATCTTTATCTCTGGATTGATCACTTTAACATAGTAAAACAAAAAATATGTCAACTTGTGGAAAACTTACATGGAAGAATTAGTAGAGAGATAAATATGTGAAATAGTCATACATATGAAAAGAATATCTTTGTGGAGCAAAGCAGTAAGGAAGGAATGCGAGTTTATGTGAGGCATTTCAGGGTTGACTATGAAAAGTCTGATGTCCTTGTTTCTCAATCATAGATAAAACTTTACTCACCATATCCACCCTCATCGCTAGTATAATCATAGTATATTAGATGATGTTTCTAAAAGTCCCAAAAATGTTTGAGAACAAAATATTCACATTTTATTTCCTTCGATTTTTCATTTATTAGAAAAGACAAACTCAAAAAAGGAAACAAAGTAATTAACACACAAGTTATTAATTGAATTTGATAGTCAACCAATATTTAAATAATTAATTAACTATATTACAATTTAAAAGAATGTTTTTTGGATATCACCAAAGATCATGAAATCATATTATCTAACAAAAAATTATAGCTTATATTTAAAACTTATATTTTTAGATTTCAGCGGATATGTACATAGGACACTTTACAATAAACCGTTGTAACTCAAAAGATTTTTCGAATAGCAACGATTAGTATCCTCCTTTGACCTCATTAATCCCCTCTCTTCTTAACTCTTGTTTGTGGTTTGTGTTATATGAACAGGTTTTGTTATCACACCCAAGATAGGTTTCATTTAAGCAAATATTGAATCATTATGTGATCCGTGTTGATCAAAGAAATAGACTGAACTCTTTTTCTGACTTGAGCTGTTATTTATGAGATTGATTATCAATTAGTAGGTGACAGTTTCTATCATTCATGTAATAATTCCCTCCTCACCTTTCTTAGTAAGCGTTGGTAAGAGTGATGTGTTTTTTTTTCATGAACATAATGTATATCCGGAAGTGGAGGGAGAAATTATAGAGGACATCTATGGGGAGAAATCATAGAGGACTTCTATGGAAAGAAATCACCTTAAAATTTTCTTGTTTTCCATTTTGATAACCCAATGATGTATCCAATGATGTTGTCTATGTAAAGTTACCCACAAATAATGATGGATTTGTAGATCTTGAGAAAATGGTAATGGAGAATAATCTTACGAAGTACATCCTCCAATGTTTTATTTATTTTACGTAAGTAGTCACAACTCAAATAAATAATTCTCTGATTTAGGAAGCTCAATAAACAAATAATGATAATTATTATTTTGATGTGCTTTTTATTAATTATCTATTCGAATCAAGTTAATGTGCTTTTTATTTTCTCCATGAGCGTTCAAGATTGTTACGTTAAGAAATATACTTTTCGGAGTTATTTGTACCTTCCTTTGTTTTGCGCACATTTGGTATTTAAAATTTCACAAAAATGGCCACAAGGCTGAAATCTCTTCTCTGTAAGTACCAAAAGACTCCTTTTATAACTAGTTGAAGTCACTACATTTGGATAACCGATGAACTTTTCTCGGCTTTTCGTCTCCGAATAACCAAGAAAAAATCTCATACAACGAAAAGACTCAAAGAGTGTACATTATTCACTTTTTACCAAATGCTATTTGCCAATCGTTTTCAATAGCTATCAATATCATCATATATCTGTAGGTATTGTACTAGCTGTCCAATCCAATAGTATGTATGGTTTTCAGACCCTTGTTGTCTTGCCTTCGTGGTCATGTAAGCAGCTTGAAGGAGGAAGAGGACTTGGGTTTGAAACCAGCAGCCATGAGCCTCTCTTGCTCGGATAATGAGTGGCGGAAGTGGCAACGGTGACCATAAGGACAGTTATCACCAGCAAGAACCATTCTGCAAACCTCAGTCTTGTAACGTGGATGACGGATCACTGGGCGGAGTTCCTTAATGCCATGAGCGAATTGGCAATGGTCACCATATGGGCATGTCTCTGTCTCTTGCCATTTGTTGCACAACTCTGTCTTTGTCATCCCTTGATTGTACACCTCCACTTCTATTTCCTCCTCCTGATCTTCTTTCTTCCCTCCTCGCACATACACCTTTTGCTGCATTCATCCACCATTACTCATTACATTTATAGTTCAAACAAAACAGAGGAATAGAGGATTGTGGTATCACAAAAAAATCATATATGCAGCTCAGATTCAACAGTTAACAAAGTCTATAGCGTCTCCATGATTACCAATTTCCCAAAACAATAAACCAATATCGACTCTAATTTATTCTTTTTCCTGCATTTCATTCATTCATCCATCACTATTACTCTTTACATCTATACTTCAAAGATAGCAGAGGAATAGAACACTGTGGTATCATAAATTGCAGCTCAGATTCATCAGTTAACCAAGTCTATAGTGTCTCAATGATTACCTATTTCCCAAATATCTAAACCAAAATCAAGTCTAAATTATTTCCTGCATTTCATTCATTCCTCCATCACCATTATTCTTTACATCTATAGTTCAGACTTCAGAGAAAGAAAACAGCATCAAGAAAGTTCTTCTTTGTTTCTTCTCCTGCTCAAGAATCTAAATCCAAACTTTTGAATGAGTGTTTATAAAGAATGTTGTTTCTCAACAGATAAATCATTTTTCTACACCACCAAATGTACAAATGTTACAAGCAGCCATAGATTCAGAACAGTCAAATCACAGAGCAATACATGATTATAATCACATATGCAGATCAGATTCAACAGTTAACAAAGTCTATAATCTCAATGATTACCTAATTCCCAAAACAGTAAACCAAAAGTAATCCTTAAAATCGACTTCTAAGCAAGTTCCCACAGTAATCAAGAAAACAAGGAATAAACAATTAGTTACCGTCGTGTTGAGTTGACCACAACTCTTAGGCTTAGGTATGGTTCCTCGAGCTTTTCCACATTGAGCAGCAGCACCACCTCCTCCCTGGCTCACCTTCGAGTAACCTTTAGATCTCACAGAGATGCTCTTAGGAAGCGAAGAACGGCTCAGATCCTCATTCTCCATAACACTCGTCGGACTTTCATCACTGACGTCATCACGATTAGCCACACGGTTCTGATTCTCACCTTCGTCGACGTCATTTCCTCCAATCGAGAGATTGCTAAGCATCCGAAACGGAACCCTATCACAATCCAAGCGGCTCTGAATTGAGGATCGGATAAGGCCATTGAGCTCAGTCTTGAGGTGACGATTCATCGATCGGAGCTCGTTGTTCTCAAGGCGAAGTGCTTCTGCTTCCAGCGAAGCCTCATGGAGACGCGAGTAACACAACGCTTCGCGATTCACCATATCTTGGCGTTGCTGCATGATGCTGCGACTGGATTGGTAGAGTTGATCGGAGAAGAGAGAAGACGAAACGACGCAGCCGCCAGAGGACGGTTCTCCTTGGGGTTTCTTGATTCCACCGACTCCGGCGGAGCTTCCGCTGTAAGTAAACGGCACAATCTCGTTTTCCATTATTCCCGATGAAAATTTCGGCAGTTCTGTTATCAAATTGAAAAGAAATCACGAAGAGATTCAAAATTTCTGCATCTGTAACGGAATCGCGAAGACAAAACAACAGTATATGAAAATTTTCTCAGTAAATGATAATCGGAAGTTCCAAATCCGTTCAAATCACGGAGAATGATAATCGGAAGTTCCAAATCCTTTCAAATCACGGAGATTAACTCAAGAAAAATAAGATCTAGTTCTCGAGAGCGATAATCAAATTCATATGATGAAATCAAGAAATCGGAGACTAAATTGACATTTAAAGCAATTGAAATTTACCTGTACTTAGAGAGAAAGTGCCGGGAAGATTGTTGAATAACTTCCGAGAAAATGGAGAGAAAATTTTCTCGGCTAGAGAGTGATTTCAAGTTAGAGAGAGAAAGTAGCTCGAGACTCGAGAGAGAAAGCTACAGAGTATTTATACAGGCATGGGTTTGCATTGCCTCTTTGGAGGGAAATTAGAAGGAATTTTATCATTTAAATAAATAAAAAATATTTAAAGGAAAATTTGGTGGTTGTTACGGGTAAAAATGATCAGTATGAAGCTAATAATCACGGTTATGCCACTATATATTCAAAAACTATATATTAAAAATACTTGATGTAGATACTAAGAGGAGTGTTCAAGAGTGTTCTTTTTTGACAATAATAAGTAGGAAGAACCAATAAGTAGCTGGAAATACCAATTGCAAGGGCCAGTTGTGGTTAGAGAATCATTTGTTTCAACTAATTGCTTGATTTTGAAGATTATTTCAAGGGATAAGATTGGTCTTTTTATAAAACTTGCAAAAAAAAGTTATTTGTCGGCTTTTTATTCTTAGTATAAAAAAAAACTTAAAAGAAGGTTTTGCTTATTTATCACAACTAGAACTAACCCCTTTTTAATGGTCTTGTCAAGTAATATCATCAAAACACCAATTATGGTTCTGGTAACATAAAAGTCTTCCAAATTCCACTATTTCTATCTTACTTATCATTGTATTTGTCAATGTCAGTGTTTGTTAAGTAACCTTGTGATTTAACGTTATTGATAAAAACAATAATAATTCTGGTGAATTTGGTGCAAACCTTTGATTACAAAATGGATAGTAAAGCAAAATAATCAACAAAGTGATGAATTTCAAGATCGCTCCATTCATAGTTACATGAAAGAAACGAGTCATGTAAAATAGATGAAGAGCTAGATTAGTCTCTTATGTACATAGAAAGAGATACAATCCAGTCGCTATGCGTTGTATCTTCCATTTTCTTGGGACAATACTAAGCTTATTTCTCCCCCCTGAATCAAGAAAATGCAAATTACATAATGAAAAGTTAAGATCTTAAGGTCTTGTGTATAGTTTTAATGGGAAGATCATCTTTGTTAAGACTTACGTGCGTGCCCTCTTCTTCTCCTTGAGCCTTGAGATAGCATTTTGACGTGCATTGTTAGAAAGAGGGGAACAAAAAGAGATAACTTCTGAGTGATTATGATGAGTTACACTGCTTCCTCCTCCGTTGGATCTTGAGAATGAGATAGATGATGAAGCAGGTTTAGGTGCAAATATAGACGATGAAAATGTCTTCGTCTGAACACATCAAAGATAAAGAGAGACCTTAGGTTATATAAATGGTTTAAACGAGACTTTATAGTTAGATGGTAGATTTCAAAACAAACCTCACGTGATTTGTCTAAGGAAGAAGAAACAAAGAAGACGTTATTATTATCTGCAATTGGAGGATCTTCTTGATCAGCTCCAAAAAGTTCTTCAAAGTTTCGGAAAGTGAGATCAATGTCAGGTATATGGAAGTCATCATCATCACAGACTGTCTCTTCACAAACTCCAATGTCTTGTAGATTTTGATACCACAACTGCATAAACAGAGCTAATCTCATGTAAACTAATGGTTTCACTAAGACTATGTATGATATTTTGAACCAAACCTGCTTATTCTTATTATATGGACTTTTGCATTCCCAAAAGGAATCACCAAGTGTGGAAGATGAGGATAAGTGTGAAAAGTCAATAATCAGCTCTTTTCCGGTTTGCGGTTCTTCAGATTGCTGCGGAATCTCCAACGGAGATGGATCAGTTTGTTCTGTCAAGGACGAACCACCAGTCTCTTCCCTTAGCTGAAGCTTCTCCAATTCAAGAATCTGTTCCAAGATTTCTCTTTGTACCTAAAACCATCAAAATCATTAGCTACATAAAGATCTATTCATCTACAAATCTCAAAAACATATACAAAACAAACAAAAGTGTGTAGTCTAGTGGTTTCTTCGAGTGAGTTTAGGACTCGCCCTATGGATCGAGTTCCACCATCTACAAAAAACTGTTATGGTTCCGTCTTGGCCATTGTAGATGCTATTTCGGGGATTAGTCTGAGTTTCGACCTAAAACAAAATATACAAAACAAGCATCAAACCTTGTTCATTTCGGATAGTCCCTTAGTTGGAAAAGATTGCTCTAATGAAACATCATCATCATCATCCATAACTCGAAAACTCCACATAACCGCGAAATCTTTAGCACGAGGACAACCCGTGTAACAGCTCACATCTTGTCTACGGTGCTCAGATGAGACACTACCATGGAGCTTGTTGTTACATCCATGGCAAAGAAACATTTTGTGGTTGATACATCGAACAACCAAGGCTGATTCTTACATAAATCACATAAAAGTGTGCGTAAATGCCGTCCTGAGAGTGAATTAGCTGAATGAACCTTTGCATCACATGTTAAACAAAGATTTGCTGCATCAGCTATGCAATAAACCACTGCTCTATATGCTTTACAAAACTCACATACTCTTTCCATTTCTCAATTATTATTATTTTATTTTATTTTACCCAAAATCTTTTGGATTGTCCATAACAATATGAGAGATTCGCCCCTGTTTCATCAAAATATCAAAATTTCTCAGAGATCACACAGATCGAACAAAGTTAATAAAATGCAAAAAAAATAAAAATATTTACCGACAAGATAAGAAGCTGTGGAGTTATGTTTTCTTGAGAAAACTGAAAATTAGAGATTCTCTGTTTTTAGAACTTGCTTCCTATCTGCTAAAAATCCGTCGGTTCTGGCTTTTTTTTTTGTTAGGATGACGTGGCTTACCCACGTAGATATTTTGGTGGGACCTACAAATTGGTGATTACGTTATCCTAAAGCACGTGAGATATGGGGAAGCCACGGACGTATGTTCCACTGTGACAGCTTCTTTCTCGACCCATCATCCTTAAGCTTACCTTTTCCCAACCAATAACTGTATGCCACATGTCGTTGCCAACCCCGGACTAAACAAACTACAAATATCCGTTTCTAATTAGACGTCTTTTTTAAAAATAATTTTCACATGAACTTTAATAATTATTGAAATTTTATTTAATGGCTAGTGAGATATCCAAAAAAGTATATATTAAATTCACAAAATGATATTTAAAAAAGACATGCAATTTGGTATAATGCTTCATTACCGGATTCCTTCGAGTTTTCGTCAGTCCATAAGGAGTTTGATTTTGATTTTGTTTGAATGAAGATTGCATATTGATTACATAATAGTTTTGATTATATTTGAAATTTGTTTACTTTTTTACCTTTCAAAACAAACTAAGATTCGATTCAAGTTTTTCAAGAGATAGAGAAAGAAAGCATAATGATTGGCACCCAAACTATAAATTTCACTTGGGTTTCAAAATTAGAGGTGTATTGAATTGAATATTTAAAAAGATTTGAGTTTTAATGAGTTTTGAGGTAATTTGGTAAAATTTTGGTGAATTAAGAATTTTGTTATTAAATTCTCTTAAATCTCACCTAAAACTATGAGATTTTGGTCTTTGTATTTTTTACTAAGAAATCCTCTCAAATCTCATCTGAAACTTTTAAATCAAATTCTAATCATGTTTTCAATAATAGTAGATTTGAGAGTATAATTTAAAATCATTAATTCAATAACACTAGAATTTAAAAGATATTTTAAAATTCATGTTTCAATAACACGTGATTTATCACTAAAATTAAAATCTCTCCAAATACTCAGTCCAATACACCCCCTTAGATTTCTAATGTTTATGTTTAGTTCCAATCAAAATGGTTCGGTTCATCTTATATATTATACACTCCTAAATAAAAATCCTGAAATCTACTACCCAACCTGTGAAAGAAAGAAACAAAAAATTCCAATAAAATGAGAAAAGGTCACAGATACAACACCAGAGTTGGCAGAGATCACTTTCCATGCTCATGTTAATGTACAAACTCTGGTTTTCGCAACTGACGTTCCAGATGTGGCAGTCGGATGCAACCTGCAGACGCGTTCAGTCTGCTAAGAGCTTCACTACCAAGTCCAATTAGATCCTGAACTGAATCCAATAGAAGACAATGAGCATCATATGATCATCGATTCATAACAAGACCAAAAAAGAAAGATTAGGAAGACTTCATCAGTTACCTGTTAGTTATCTTTTTTTGGTGTGTACTTCAATCATATCATGATCCTCCATATCGAGTTCAGAAGGAGTGGTCGATGGATCAATCTTATCACCGTCAAAAATAAATACAAGATTTTGCGGGTCAAGCTTAACTTTATCCGCATACATTTTGAAAACCCGCTCAAACTTCTCATCCTACAAGAAAATGAATGATAAAATACCAAATCAAACATCAGTATGCAAAAGGCATCTCATATTTTACAAGCTTTAACAGAATACGCATATCTATTTAGACATAACAGGAAATAACAAAGATGTAGCACTCTGTAAATCTAATGGATATGCAACTAAACTAAATATAAATAACAAAAGAAAGTATAACGTGCCTCTCATTGAACATGAAATACAGCAAAATATCTATTGTGTGAAAGAGCCGCAAGAAGTGAAAAAACTTACCGCAAACACTCGGAATGGCTTCTTTCCATCTTTGTCCTGTATTGTAATGACAATCTTGGCCCTGTCATTCGTTGGCGCTTGTGGTGCCTGAGGTGCAGCCTCTGAAGATGGATTGCGAGATACTTCAACTTCTCTTTTCACAGATTCTTCAACTTCCTGCATCACATCTGCTACAGTTTTTGTGAATGACATGAGCTCCATCTTCTTCGACCTACATTACATATTTCAACTACGAATTTAGATTCAAAGTGTAACAATGGGACTCTTTCGGGATAGCAAAAACAAAGTAGAAGGAAACGACATTTCACTCATTGAAATCATATCATCAGGATGCATAAACAAAGACTAAGATAAAGTTAGTAGGTTCCACAGTTAACACTTAATGGGATAGTAAAATCGACAAAGAGCTATAAGGTTTGGACAAAACCGTAGCTTCTAATAGCAACGTGGGAAGCCTAGAGATGAGAAATACTCTGACATACAAAACTACCTCAATGCTTTAATGGTTGAATCTTCAGCAGACGCTTTATTTTTGTCAAAGATAACCTTTGGCGGAGGAGGCAACCAATCGTCATCACCCACCACTTGAATCACTTTCACATCTTCAACTACCTTATCAACCTATATAAAGTAATAAATCAAAATGTTTCAAAAACTGAAAGAAAAACGTGATTTAGATAACATAAATTCCCAGCCATAAAAAGATTCAAACTCCAAGAAGGGTGACGATAGATTCAGACTCTGAATTGTGAAGAACAGAATCGAATTGTTTCTTAACCAAAACTTAGAAGAAACATAAAACATAACTAAGAGAAAACCCAAAAGTGAATCAAAGAACACACTTTAAACTCTTCACAAGCCCAAAAATTCCCTAACCTGTTCATTCTCCCTTGTGGATTTCAAATTAACACAAAGAGCTAAGTGAGCAAAACCAATCATAAAGATCAATTCTTACTGTTTGTGAAACTTTTGCTCTCTTCGGAACCGGCGTCTCCGTGGCATCATCATCGTCTTCTACAAGATTCAACCGAGAAAGAGGAAAAAGAACAATTCATCTTCTTATTCTCGCGCTTCGTCACCAAATTCAAAATAACAGAAACTCACCGTCAATGCAAACAAAATTCGCTGGCTGAACACGACGATAATCAAAAATTGGTTCTAGATCTTCTCCTTCACCTCCCTGATCAATCAGTGATACATTCAGTAAGCAGAAACAAACACAACACCACAGATGGAGAGAGAAAAAAAAACATGATTTTAAAATTAGGGTTTTGAAATTAGGATATATGAAATTCAGAAATTCTCACCATTGTAGCAATTTTCAATCTTCTTCGCCTGATTTTTTGAAACCCTAGGTAAATTGGAAAGAGATTGTGCTGGGGAAGAGATTGATGTTGAGTTTAAGGAACTCGAATGATTTTGAATTTTGAGAGGAAGTGGAAACGGCGATGCGATCGATATACGCGCGTGGGGGTAAGGAAAGATGGGTTTATCTTAAGTTTGGGCCTTTATATGGGCCGGGCCGTATTGAGCAATGAATTTTTAAACAAAATGAAAGACCGGTCCAACATTGATTTCGAAAGTTTTTGTTTTTTGTTTAACTAGAACTTGAACAGTTTGACTATACTTGATCTCAACTAAGTTAACCGGATTAAATTATCAACATGTCAAATTTTTAATTAATATAATTGAGACATGTATAATTCAATCAATTAAATGATGACACATGTTACAAAATTTAACTTTCTTTTCTTTAATCTAATAAAAAATCTAACAACAACAACAACAAAAACATTTACATATAACTTAAAAGAAGAAAGAAATGAGATATAGATCTCATATATTTCAAACTGAAAAAAACAAATTCAGATATGAAAATTTAAATGAAATCACACATTTTCCTAATTGAAAAATAAATTTAAATAAATAATTTATAGATTTTTATTAAATTATGATACATCTAATCGATCAATTGAGTTGTAATCTTGTTATTTAGAATTTCGCCGATGTTAAACTCTTGCGAAATAAATCAAGTTTATGTAATAAACTGTGTTACAAATTAGTAAATTACGAATGAATCAAAGATAATGTATCCTATTTGCCTTAAACGCCGCTTTTAGCCTTTTACCCTATTTGCCTCTTTATTTTTCTTTTTCTTTTCCTAACCTTTTGTGTTTTGATGTGTTTCTTTTACTTCTCCGTTCTCTCATTATTAACATAATACGTAATCTATAATTCCTAACTTCATACATTTTTGTTCGCAATTCCTAGTTTCATAAATTTATATCTGCGATGTATTCTTAAGAGTTAAAACTTATAATTAAAAAACATGAAAGCATAATAAGATAGCCATGAAAGTTAAATCAGGAGGAGGGATCTTACCAAGGAGATTATGTACCCAATCAAACATCATCCGGAGAGGCCACAAAGAACAAACCCGACTCCGTAACCTATTTGATCGATCATTGTCAACGTGGTGAAACCTTCCTCCGTCTACGTTACCTTCGGAAACACCTAAGTTAACCTCAAAACGACAAATGGGACAAGTGTTGTGAATGTTCAACCAAGACACAATGCAGCTTGAATGGTATAAATGCATGCATTTCAACTCTTTTCCTTCATCTCCAACTTCAAACTCCTCTTTGCATATCGCACAAACCTTCTCTTTCGCCAAATCCTCTTCCGCGATTTTCACCGTCCTTATAGCTTCGATGGCGGATTGTGATGCTGGTGGTGGACCGATCTGTTGGTTAGGCATGGCATCAGAGAATACATCATCGGTATTAACTAGATCATCATGATTGAACCGGTTATTACTTCTTGGTGAGTTGATAAGATGGAGAGTGATCCAATCGGTATCGGTATCCCAATAAGGTCGGTTTAGCCTCATAATATCAAGCTCATCGTGAAGATTGATTTCTCTAGAACAGAAAGGACATAAAGGACCATATAGACCATAGTTTCTGAGCCTAATGGTACGGTTACAATGACGACAATAGAAGTAATGGAACGTTCTTGTTCTTCTTGTTCCGTTCACAACAACTCTTGGACGATACTCAGATGTCATGTTTTAGTGTCGATTTTGATTCTTTTTTTTTCTTTTGTTTGTAAGGTGTAAATATAAACATGCATTTATACATAAGTACGTGTACATGTTTTCAAGACGAGGTAAGACGAAGGCTATACGAATGAGTTATTCTTTTCTGTGTCTAGAAGACGATGTCGTATGGTCTCTGCTATGTTAACTCGCTAATCTTTGGTAATTTGTCTTGTACGACGAATCAAAAAGATTCAAAAGGATGCCAAGAGAATCAATCACGACAAAGGATTTAGGTTTAGCAGAGAGGGCAGGTATTTGAACGGCCCATTATTGGCCCAATCTAATTTATTAATCCGGATGTTATTTACGGTTTTACCCAAATAATTACGAAAGGGGATAGGGAAACTTTTAAATACCATGTTCAATTTTATTCATTTTAATCGAAGAGAACAAAGACAGAATTCAGATAACACTGATCTAAACACGAATTTAGCGTTTATTATTTTTAAAATTATTCACATCCATGATATCCAGTGAAATGAAAGTTAAAACATGAATATTTTTCTTATAGCTCATGCAATTGGAGCATTTGAACGACTCCAATCTTTTTTTTTTTAAAGGAAAACAATAAAATATGTATATTAACTGAGATACCTAACTTTTAACATATCAAATACAATAGAGCTTATGCGGCTCATAAATTTATCGAAAAACATTTTAAAATTTTACAATTTTGTATTGTTCTTAAGGAATAATCCAAGAAATGTGGTAGTAATGAAGGCACATCATGATAACTTACATAGGTTCAAGAAATCTTCTTCTTAGATAGACTAATACTGATAACGCTCACTTGGTCGATATATATATAAGGAGTCTAATTCTAATTCATAAATGATGGTTGATTAGTAATTGGAGTCAAGGGACGACATTTGTATTTAATGTGGGGAGATTGTTGAGGGTGATGTCTTTGCTAGTCTTATTTGTTTCAATATGATCCGAGGTCGTAAAGATTCTCTTCATTTCCTTGTTTTTACCCCATAGCACAAGGTATAGTCCTCCCATGATAATCACTGTACCAATTATGCTGTAATGTCGCCAAGTAAAAATAAAATCATATTATATTTACATACATACATCAAATCCTTGTCCACAAAAGAATACAATATACATGAATTTGTAGTACCTCCCCAAATGAAGTGTTTCATCTAGAACAAATGATGCAACAAGAGCTACGATCACAAGTGATAGAGGACAAAATACCGATACAAATAACGGCCCTCTAGACTCCACGCACCACGCGTTAACTGCTACCACCATCGCGGATATCACGATTGCCTGCAATGGACAACATAAAACACATAGATCGACTAGTATGAATATGTTATATCTACCAACAATATATATATATATATATATATATCCTTAGTGATTAGATGGATTGATATTTACCGCATAAGCAATCGTTAAGAGTCTTATATTCCATCCTAATCTCCATTCCTTTAAATTGCTATTCCAGCAAAGACCGATAAGCACAGCCGACATGCTTCCCATCATGTTCATTAGCGTCGCGTTCCAATAAGGCCCTCCAAATCTTTTGCTTATTTTAACCTATAAACCAAAAACAGTAACCATAAGATAAAGCATTTGTGGTATGCATATATAACTTTAGATGACACATAAATAAGCCATGTTACCTTCATACTGTCTAGTCCTATATATCACAAAGTAAAAAACTTGTATGAAGGTTGCGAAATACTTTTAAAAATCAAACAATACTTGCCTGCAATAATAGCCAAACTGAGTAGGAAATGTTACCACCAAAAACTAGAAGAGCCCCAAGAATGGAGATGTGGTGAGTGGTAGCATCACGTGAGGAGTCACTAGGTCAATGTGAGTTGACCATAAATGAATCTCTTTTCCTCTGTACAATATAAAGACAAGAGCCCCACCAACACCAAACACTGTCCCAAAAACTTTAGCCTTACCTTCACTTGATCCAAGCCGTACACTCTCCATCCTATGGGACCCAACAGACAATGGATTATTTTTGTTCGTTTAAAGATTATAAACATATATTAAAATGGATTAAATTTTGATTAATATGATTAGACTTGCCTAAGAAATGCAGCAAAAATGAAAGTGAGCAAGGGGGTGAGAACACCAGCTGCAGAAGTGAATGTTGCTGAGGTCAGAGCCAGACCCGTTATGGCTAGGAGACTCGGTAAGACCACACTGTTCAATTATCACAACGTTATAATAAAACCCAATTAATTAATGTATATTTATTTGACCCTTTTTTTAATCAATATTCTTTATCAAATAAAAACATTTTAATCAATATTATCAACCAGTAGTTTCAGCATAAACTTAGTCTCTATGTTTTTTTGGTACATATTGGTTTTTAATGAAAAAAAACAGTTGTTGATAATATTGATTAAAACTGTTGAAACTACTAAATTACTAATTAAGTACCACCCTATTTGAATGTTTAGTTGATTTCAACGTAATTTTCTAGCTATATATATTTTGATACATTTTTATTTTTTAATGTGAAATCAATGGTTTTAATACATGAGATTTTTTTGTTCAGTTTCAATTTGAAACAAAATGGTTTTAGTTTGACAAAGTCACAAAGACATGAACTTATATAACTTTAGCAAACAAAAGAAGAAGAAGAAAAACCGAAAAAAGCTTTTTATTTATTTATTTTGTGTGTGACAATTTCACACCCGAGTAACCCAGAGAGAAGTGCTAGTAACATCAACCTCCATGTAAACTCTGGCCTCTTCTTCCTAATCAATTACACGAGTTAAGAAAACAAGAAAATTAATTAGTCAAAGTAATTAATATCAAATCATAGAAACTCAATTAACCATATATATAACCAAAACAAACCTTTGAAAGATGAAGGACAAAGGAAGCATCAAAAGTGTAGCAAAGACGAGACGATATGCGACAAGAACTCTTGGATTCATACCATCTTCCATGACAAGCTTGAACAAAATATTCAACCCTGCCGTAGCTATCTGAACCAATAACATTGCTGTTATACCCTTCATTTCTCTCCATATTTCACATATTCGTCCCACCATTTTTTAAGTGTTTCTACTTTCCTATCCCAACACTTATTTACTTATCTATCGAGAGAGAGATAGAGAGATCGCACAAGTAGCTAAATTAGTTTGGGAATCCTGACTCTCCTGATGAGCTTAGCTCTTGAGCTTTATTTATCATACTCATATTTCTCTTTCCTTCCTCGCTGTGGTCCACCAAATTTCATTACCATAAATGAGTTATGTGATATAGATAGATGCCACATTTAGGTTCCGGAATATTATATTAAATTTGTCATATCCCACCATATAGTCTAATGTTAAATGCTTTTAAAGTACTATATACTTTTTAAACACTCAAAATAATTATCCAAAACATTTTAGAACTCTCCTCTATGCTCACAAACGAGTGGTGAATCCAGAGAATAGAGAGAGACTCAAAAGTTTAGAATGGTAAAGGTTTTGAAAATGGAATGTGCAACATTTGGGAATATGATCAACCTGAGATGTGAGATGTATGATATATAAATGACAGAACTAGGGGAGAATAGATTTCAATGTGATGAATGGTAACAGAAATTTTTTTAATCAAAAAAAAAGTGTTAACTATCGATTAGTACTTGATTTTCGTTAGTGATGATAGAAGTATATATAGACTATAGACTATAGTGGTTAACTATCCGATTAGTACTCGATTTTCGTAAGACGCGTCTTTTCTTTGGCTAGTGAAATTCAAGAATTGTTCTCAGCCTCATACTGAAAATTTTAATTATAGAAATGAAATATGCCATAAGAATATTTTTAAATTTGTTGACAAAATAAATATATATATTTAAACTTTTATTGAAATAAATTAGTAGACCTCCTTAGGTATGAACTGTTGCATTGCACCTTATTCAGATAGTATATGTGTTAGTGGGCGATTTTACCACTTCACAAAAGTAGTTTATTTATATATATATAATTTGTCCTGGAAATAGTTAACATTTTATATGCAAACCGGAATGAATAAGGAAGTAGAACAAAATGGGAATCCAGCAACGTGTTGAGATGCTGATGACACGTGCGAGGCATGCTATCTGCTTTATGGTTCTCCATTACGTACGTCCGCCAAAAGTGTACAAAAGCTTGTAATTACTTTCTCTTCTTATTTTTCTTTTCAATACGAAATGTTTCAAATTGTTGAGGATAAATTAGTTTCATGTACAGGCATGCATGTCACTAGAATTTACCTATGAGAAAATATGCTTCACCTTGGCCATTGATTTTTTATCCAGCTTTAAGGAATCTCATCTTTATTTCTATTCACGAACACAATTCTCATAACGTACGTCAGTTTTGTGCTATACCATCAGTATACACCGTTACTTTAAAGTTACATATGAGCTTTCTCTTCTTCTTTTTTTCTCTTACAATTTTACACTTTGTGGTTTGGTAGTGGGATCAACTTTATATATTGCTTCCGAAACGTTTCCTTTTTCTAATTTTAAAATATATTACCACAAAAATCTGTCTTTCAATTTGCTATAAGTTGATATTTTTTATTTTGTGATGTTTGCCTTTCTTGATTCTTAGTCTTAGCAAGAAATAGTGTTAATGGAGCAAGTGTAATGTACAGGCCCGATTCTTGACCCATAATATTTCAGTAAATTTATCATAATTTAGAGCCCAAAATGTGAAGTTGATATTGCTCGTATTATTAATTGTAGATTCAATATATTAGTGAGTCGGGCCTAATAATGTTTACTATCCAGTATCCACGTTAAATGATTGGAGTAAGTGTCCACGTCTCCGTCGTTAACATTTCTATCAAACAAATCAATGATAAATGAAATGCATCCATAACCATATAGTAATCATATCACAAATTTGAGTTGTAGAATCTAATATTTTCTTGACGCTGACAACAGGAATGGACACTGTTACAACTATTATATATTCAATAATACAATACTTTAGTATTTTAACATATTAAACACATGTTTGCGGTTGTCTCCAAACCTGCATACAGTCCCATGTTGCGAGTCAGTTTCGAACCGCCAACCATGTGATGAAACTGTTTTGAGAAAATTTTGAGCAAACCAAACAATTCTACTTCAATGGACCTTTTTGGTTTATGGCAACAGAACCAGGTGGTATACACAGAAGTTGGTTTAAAATCGTCGTGAGCACATTCGAAGCTGCATTAGCCTGCGGTAACAAGAACCCTGTGGAAATGCCGCGCATGAGAGTGGTGAATTCTCCATGCAAAATTTGACACATCATCATCATATACAGTTAGCATCTAGAAAAAACTTCAATGTTCGCTGGTCCACGAGTTTCTATGACATTCATTAGCTTTCCAAGTGAGAACCAATGGTCAAGCCAAAAAGAAAGCCTTTTGCTGTCACATACCCAAAATCCAAGAGATGTACTTGTAATAATATCCAAGAACGAATGGCGATTGTAATTTTGCAGACTATTAATGGTTATGTCCATTGGAAAATTTAACAATTAATGGTTTTTTTGGAATGGTTAACAATTATGTTTATTTTGGATTTTTTATCTTAATTAGGGATACTTTTTCTTTTTGACACCTATTAACTAGTGATACTTTGAAATTGAAGATAGAGTGATTGTATTTTGCAAACTATGTTAGATAGAGTGATTGTATTTTGCAAACTATGTCTAGATTCATGGTATTTGCAAAACTTTGATATTTTTAGATATATTTAAAGAAAATTATAACCTATAATTACTTATGACCATAATATTTACCAAAAATTAAAAATTTGTTATTTCGTCATACAAATTTCAACTATAGTATCATTAAATAAAAATTTATTAAAAACAAACATTTGAATCAATTCAATATTTAATGTATCGATTTTTTATATCCTTGCAGTTTAGCACAAAATAAATACCTATTTTCTGTTATTCGTACAAAACTTCTACTCCAATGCTTTTCAGAGTCGCATATAATTGCAAAAGCATTGTACGAACGGATGTATGTTTATCAGTTTAGTCCCTAATTATTGGGATGCTAAGATAAATTTCCATATTAACAAAAAAAAAACATGAATCTAATTTGAGGTTTTGACAACGAGGACATATATTGACATTATTACTAGTACTATTTTTTTTTAGATCTTGTCTAGTTGATAAAAAAGACTGGGAATAAAAAAGTGAGGGTTGAAGAAAGGCATCAAATGCCTTGTTATTGGGATTCGCACTGTTGATGAATTCCACGATCTGCCAACCATCTATTAATTTAACTCTTTATTTATTTTTTATAAATTTCAAAAAATAATTAAGAAAAAAATAGACAAAACCAAATGAATATGTTCTTAATCTTTCCTCCCTTCAATTAGGAAGGGAATCTATTTTTTCTGATTCCAATTCTTGCTTGCTTACAGACTAATCCTTTCTTTTTCTCCATTTCACATAATATTATTCCTTTAGTGTTGGAATATTTTTTTTTTTGAAAACTAGTGTTGGAAAATTAGTAATCTTGGATTTCAATTTGAGATTAATAGTATTCCTAGAGTGTTGGAAAATTATTAATCTTGGATTTCAATTTGAGTTTATCTTTAAATATCTTTTTCCCCATGATTATATGGTGGAAAGTCATAAAGTATATATAATACACAACAATACAATAGAGACATTACTTTTTTCCATTATTTGTCTAAAAATTCTCCATTGGCAAAGAGCTGTTGTCTAATACAGAGGGAGAACAGAGAAAAAAGCCAAATAAAAAAGCAATTCCACAAACTAAAAACAAAAGTTTGTGATTTGGTAAAACTAAAAACACAATCAATTTGGTTTCTTCGTATCCAAAAAAAAAAAAAAAAAACTGCTTCTTTTCTCTACCATGGCGTAAGATGATTCGTCTTCTCAAAGTTTGTATCTTTATATCTGATCAAAGGGTTTCGTGAATTGAAAGGAGCTCAGATTTAAGGGGTTTTGATTTTTTCTGTAATAATTTTGATTCTTTAGTGTTAAAGTTTCAATCTATTTAATTGAAATTTGGGAGGTGATGTTGTGAAGGGTTTAGGGTTTGTTTCGATTATGTGGATGGCTACTCGATCTAATTCTGGGTTTTTTCACGAAGAGTCTTTGAGTTCTATGATGAGTCGTTACGCTATAAATTTCCAGTCTAATACATCTTCTGAGATGATTTCAATGAGTCCTTACTTAGGGATGAGTATGATCAATGCTGCTTCTCCTGGTTTAGTTCAAACTGGGAGTTCTTCGAATCCTATTGATTTGGTTTCTGGGATCAAGCTTGATACTTCTTTGGCTAGTGAATGGTCAAATGAAGAACAATACAAATTGGAAGATGGACTTGAGAAGTAAGAGTCTTTTTTTTTGCTTCTCTGTTCTATGAAGCTGAGGTAGTTTTTGTTGAATTTGATATGATTGAATGATTTATTCTGTTTTGCAGGTATAAGGATAAGCCAAGTATCATGAAGTATATTAAAATTGCAGCTACTTTACCTGATAAAACCGTTCGAGATGTTGCTTTGCGGTGTAGATGGATGACTGTAAGCTCTCTTCACCTCTCTGCCAAATCTCAAGTTTTTGTTTGGTGTTTTGTAACCATTTTGCAGTCATATAGTTCTATGAAAAGAAAAGTGACTCAGAGGATACAGTCTCTATGTGTTCCATATACAGAGCATATAGAGATTCCTAAACAACACAATGAAATGGTTTTGATTTTGCGATGGAACTTTGGTCCTGTTGTCGCCTGATGTTTTTTCGATTGAGTTCTTGGCATGAGAATAGGGAGCATAACAGTCTTTGGTGTTGGAGTTTTGAGCAGAATCTTTGCTTATCTGATACTTTGTTTTCCACAGAGAAAGAGAAGAAAATCAGAAGAATTGAATTGTGGAAAAAGAATAAGTTCTTGCAAGGTATGTTGTAGATACTTGCCATTTGTTCAATTTGATGAGCGGCTCTTTTGAATAACAATTAAAAGCGACTATTTTTGTTTTTGAGGTCAAGTTTGATTGAAAGATGCTATTAGGAATGAGAAGGAATATCTTTTATATCTTTGCTAAATTGAGGTTTTAGGTCCTAAGGTGCCCTTTTGAGAAGGCAATTTTCTAAACGATTTATTTCTTCAGGACAAGCAGGCGGAATTGTCTTCTAGATCAAGCATACTCACTGGTTTTCCTGATAACATTGCTTCGTACCCTTTCTCAATGCCCTCTACAAGCTCCAGTAAACGTATTACATGTGAAGGTAACACATCTATCTTTATCTAAGAGATTTCCATCCAAATTTACCAAGTCCAGGTCTTTTTATTGATATGCACACATTCATATCATATTTTGTTTCCGAAAGGAGGCAGCGCATTCTTATTGCTTGGTATATGTAGTACGGGGGAAATATCGTTTATAACGCATAGTTAGTGAACTTGTTGAATTATCTGATCCTGTTGCCTTGTAAAAATGATCCCTTTAAGCTCTCTTTCATATGTAGTTTAGTTGAAGACGCATTAATCGTTAGTCTTGACTGATTCTTTCGATTTCTGTCTCAGATTTAAATGGACATGCAATAAATCTCTTAGAACAGAATGTACGAGCTTTTAGTCAAATTAGAGCTAATCTCTCCTCATATAACGTAAGTTCTAAATTACCTTGTTTAAATGAACGCAAATGCGTTCTTGCTAAAACCGCTCCTCCATCCTGATAATTACAAACAGGTAGAGGATAACTTCTATCTCTTTTGTCAAGCAAGGAACAACCTTATCACCATTCAAAATGAGTAAGTTGACCCTTTTTAAGTTTTCTACATTTCCTATAAGTTGGGTGTAGCTTACTCAACTGATGTGTCAATTTGGCAGCATGGTGAATATGCCTGGCTTGATGAGCCAGATGCCACCATTGCCGGTTACAATCAATGATAATCTCTCGGTGAGTAATTCAACTCTCGAAAGGTTTATTCATCTTTTAAATGATTTTTAGTGGATTTTGGTTAGGATCTTATACTCATGTTGTTAGTTTCACTTGGATCTATTTGACTATAGCAATGGCTTTGGTTTCCTTGATTTGTACCAGGCGGTGGCATTCAACACAATGCAAAATGGCGGCTTCGATATGAAGCAGGAGCCTTTGGGGTGACTTAGGAAATCATTTGGTTTCCTTTAGTTACCTGTATATTTTCATAAAGCTGGAGGAGAAAAAAAGAGCTCATCACAAGTTGCGAAGTTTGTAGAAATGTGATTCTTTCATAACACAGCCAACGATCTTTATTACCAACCTGGATGCTGAAACAGGACAATGGAGGGGTCTTGGTTCTTGCTTCAAACTTAAAACCCTCTTTCTTAACCAGGTCTATAGATCAACTTAGTTTAATTAAATGTCTTAGAGAATTCTAAGCGATGCGTATAAAAGCCTAAAAAGGATTCAATAAACAACGATGATTTTTTTTTTTACAACATTTAATTGGATTGAATGAAACACATGGGTTTTGAAACAAAGTAACATGTTATTTCTAACACTTTTACTAAGTGTTCAAGTTCCCTAAAGAAAACGTGAAAAATCGTACTGTTCTTTAGATACAGTGTTGGCAAATTGGTAATTTACCTAAATAAATAGATATTTAAGCTCTTTTGGTTAATTAAACATTACCTTTATATAAATAAGTGAACATGGAAGGTGATAAAACAATCTGAAACCTTCAATTTTGTATATACTAAACACAAATGTTTGAAAACAAGAACAAGAAAAAAGAAAAGAAAAAAAGAAGAATCCATGGCGACTTCAATTAATACAAAAATAATGGGAACCAAAAGGAAAAAGCAGAGTTAACAATGGAGAGATAGAAAATTCTACATCATCCAATTTAATCGGTTTTGGGAAGATGAAACATGATCTCCTTTAGATGGACCATCAAAGTTGAAGCTTCTTATGGATCGATTGTTGTTGCTATTTTGTGGGTAAGTAATCAAAGATGAGTCAATGATTGGAGGATTCTGAAAATAGGAAGGACGAGAGAGGTTGTCGCTGGAATCGAGTAACAAGAATGGAGAAGTTGAGGTAGTTGAAGCCATGGCTGTTGCTCCGACCGGAAGTGGATGGTTATGTGTTCCTTCGTATGTTGTTATCAGTATCGACATGTCTTCTAAACACCTTTGCACCTTCACAATGCAACAACTCATAATTAACTATGGGTACATATATCTATATATATAGTTGCATTATATGAAGGGGCATGCCTAGAGTTTTGTAAGTATAAGAAGAATGAAAAAAGAAAGAAAGAATATTTTATACGTATTTTTGTAATAAAATTAACGTTGTAAGAAAATGAAATTGAAATATATATATATATATATTTTTTTTTTAAATACCGATTTTCATTTCTTTCATTTCTGTAAGAAAATGAAATTGAAATATTATTTAGTTAAATATTATATATAGACTATATAATGTAGAGTTTTTAAACTCAGTAAAAACGACACTAAAAAGTCATATTCTTACCAATGTACTAAATAAAAATTTAAGATCCCGAAATTTGTCTAATGTTAAGAGGTCTAATGCAAATGTTTTTTTTTGTTTTGTTCAGTATAAGCATGCTTCTTGGTTAATAACATGAATCTCGATCTGTCTAAACTGAGATAGGACCTAAAAGTTACATATTAATATGTAAGTTATATATATAGGGTTAGGCGAATCCACTCTATAATTGATATTGAGTTAATAGTCCATAAAATATAAGATCTAAAGAACTTAGCCCCCAACATATAACTATTAAATCTATCTTTGAATAAATGAATCGTAATACCCCTAAGTTTGAGGTTAAGTGCATCTGCACTTCTCACACATGCACAGCTTACCTGTTTCCTAACTGGACATCCTGGAGCCACGGTGCATCGATAATAAGCTCGCGGACATGGATTCCCTTTCGCGGTTTTCTGACCATACTTTCTCCATTGGCACCCATCATTCATCTATACACACATAGATAATCTTTCTAAATATAGTTTCATGTTATCAATCTCAAAATTGTGTCCAAGATCGGATGTAAAAAGGAAACTGACCGTTGCAGTCTCACATCTCGCTCTCACAGACACCCTGGCCTTTCTATTCCCCTGAGAAGACGATATGAACCGTGGCACGTTCGTGTCTAAGCTACAACTATTATATCTTTGCTGATGATGAGGCTGAACAGCTTCTTTGCTCTCATCTTGTTTCTGCTTTTTCTGTAGAGAAAGTGAAAGCCCTAATTCTCTTTCTACGGATGGAGATTTCTCAGCTCCTCTTTTTCGAGCCTTGCTTGTTATATCCATACACCAGCTGCCTTGTGCTCTAAGGAACGTTTCAAGATCCTAGGTTAAAGACATCAATCAAATTTCATGTTATATGTACTTATCATGATCACTATATATGTAACATGTATGAAGACACAAGATTCTCTTACCATCTTCTTGGTTTGATCGATAACCGGGAATTTCATTTCCAGATGACGATAATCTTGAAGGGTCTTCTCCACAAGCTTCCTCAACCTCGTATTCTCTTCTTTAACATTTTTCATCTCTATTTGCAGCTGCAAGAACTGATCTCGATCCATAGATGTCAATATATTTGCACAAAAAATAGTTCTGATGTATATATGTAAACGTACGTAGGTACCTCTTCACGTTCGTTTTCTTCTTCTCGGGAACAAGAATCTTTGTCTTCGTTTTCTTTCACCTGTTCATCTTGATGACCACTAGCATCATCATCTTCTTCCTCTTTCTTCTCAAAGCTAAGTTTTGATCCTTCTTCATCATTCTCTTTCTCCTCGGCCTCGAACTTGAGAGAAAGATCGATGCCCATTAATGGAGATGCAAATCTAATCTCTGTATTTGTTTTTTAGCTTTGGATTTTGAAGATCCAAAGTCAAATCCCATTTTCTCGTCAGAATATCGTTTACTATTTGTATTATTCACTCTAGTACGCATCTCAAGCTAGCTTTGACTTTCTTTAAATAATCAGTTTATCTTTAACAAGAAACTAATCCATGTTACCTTTAAAGAGCTTTGTTTTGGCCTTTGAAGCAATTAAACCAATGTTACTATGATACCATGACTTTGGTTACCATCCTAGTAGTCATTAAAAATGAATACTTCTCTTCTATCTTTTGATTATTAAGTGATCATAAGATAAATTAGATCTGGGTTCTATAACAATTTTTTAGCATTTTTATTTTTGTAATTTCAATATATGGGCATTAGAGTCCGCGAAATCTCCCGTCACATTGATGGTACCATGTGATATACAGAAGACCATCGACATACATGTGTGTATTTCTTTTAACTAGTCATTGCTAGATGTTTATAACTTAGATGAATTATTATCGAATAAGAATGTATAGTTTTGGTGGTGTTATAAAGATCGGATACCATTAAGAAAGTGGAGAGGTCAAACGTACCATAATCTCTCTCTCTCTCTCACACACACATTTCTTAATGCAACATCTCACACATTTCTTAATGCAGCATCAGAGGTCTAAAAATCAAAGCATCCAAAATTTTATAATGGCTTTGATTAGTAATCTTCAAAGCGGTTCCTAGGTTACCAATCATCAAAATGGTTGTAAATAACAATTCAAAAATACGGTTAGAAAAAATTGTTGAAAAAGCGTTTAGAATCATAAAAAGAGGCGGTTGTAAACCATTTAATAAATAAGACGTTCGTTTATAAACAAAACGATTAAATTTTTTTTTTAGTTTTTAATTTTTTTAAAATAATCTTCTTTTATGTTATTCTTTTAAGAATTTTTTAATTTTTTTTTTGAATTGTTATTTATACTTTAATTCATTTTTTATAACATTTTCTTTTACCATTCACCCGTTTGTCGCCAATCATAACAATCACTTAACCACTCACTTTAACTCGACCACTTTCTCTCTTCCGCTATTTCTAACCATCTTCATCTTCTCTACTAATGCCAAACAAATCATTAATAGCTTTGTTTGAACGAGCCTACCAATCAGATCCAATGACTTAAGATTATTATATAATATGCAGTCTAATACCTTAAATTATCCTATTGAAGTTGTTTTGAAATTTTCAATAGATATCTTCTTAAGAGTGAAATTGGTGTTATGAAATTATAAACATGGAAGAAGAGAGTTTACTACCGTAACTAGCAACGTTTTGGCTAAAGTATTTCGCAACCATACTACGAATTAAACATTTCAAAATGGCCCAAATAAAATAATTTTTTCCTAATTAAAATCAAACTCATACGCAATAATATCATAAGGGTGCAATTTCCTTCTCCCAAACATTTAAAACTATGTCATTTTATTTTGTTAGGCCGTTTAGAAAAGAACCTAGTCTATTTTTATGTTATCTCGAACGTGAAATTAAAATCAACAATTAATAAATTCGTACGAAACAAAGCCTAGGTCATAAGATAGTTTCCTTGGGATCGGATCTTAAAATAGTCAACTAGAAGACTTTCAATTTTTTTTTTTTTTTCATATTATCTCACGTTCATTTTATTTTACTTTTAATTTTTTGTTAACTACGATGGATCTAAGGTCTTCGGCTCATAATCTCTTTCCCCTTGACCTAGAACTAGCATTTGATAATACTAGAAAATATGGCATAAATCATCTCTTCTAACACACCATTATTCATTAACTGAGTTTTTACTAAACTCATGAGTTTTGATTTGGAAGTAGGGCGATGACTATCTTACTTGTTTTCTAGTTTGTAGTCCAACGGAATTAGAAACGAAGCTTATAAATCTTTGGTAAAGAAAAAATATTTATAAGAATGAACGTGAATCTATAAACAATGTGTTGAGCTAGTAGTTTAATGCATGGGTTAATCAAACTAAACGCACATGGGATTAACCCATTCATTAAACCACTAGTCCAACACACTGTTAATGGATTCACGTTCATTCTTATAAACCCCTTTTTAAATTAAAACTCATGAGTTTAGTAAAGACTCAGTTAATGAATAACTGTATATTGGTTATTTACAGGACATTGCTATACATTTATAATTTGATGTGTGTATGTTTGTTTTGGATTAACTCTAACAACAAATTAAGATTTATGAATTTTGGATTAACATTTCAACATAACAATATGATACCATAAGTTGGTCGTCAAATGCTTATACTAGGGATTAGTTCCTTTGTACTATGTTTTAATCCTTCTTTAGTACGAAAGATTATTTTTTAAATCAAACTATTTAAAATATCCAATATTAATAAGAAAACATAAAATTATGATGTTCCAATTCATGTATTTTACAGACACAGCCTTTTATTGATAAGATATATATATAGAAAAAGGGAAAATTCTAAGAAATCATTTAGTATAGTAAAGAAAATAAAATTTTGGCAGAGGCGTGGGACAAGAGAGGAAGCGGCACTGCCGCCATATTTCCCGTTAAATTTTATAACTACAAACAAGAAAAAGGTCAAATGCATTTGCCTTGTCCCTTTGCATGTCATCTTGTGATTCATTCTCTCAATTTACATCTGTCTTTGTGTCCCTAAGTCAACCTTTAATCATACTTGTTTCTCCTTTCTTTCTGACTGCATATTCTATTAATGTTCAACAATTTCGTTATTTTAAAGCTTTTCGTGTTGTAGTTTCTACATAGATACAATACTATTTCGTGTTGTAGTTGCGTGTTGTAGCTTCCTTCATAATTTCTTCTGAGAAAGTTAAATCGAACTCCAACGACTTTAGAATCATTTTTATTTGAAAAAATGATATCTTATAATAAATATCAGTCATTCCATGGTCACACCAATAATTAGATTTGCATGATGACATTCACGAACAAACATATAAGATATCAACGATATCATTACTATCTATCTTTCAATGTTTTGGTACACATACACGATATAATCTGATATCGGCAATCATGATAAATATTTCATAACTAACTTAACCACCCAAAAACCAACGTTGAAACCAATTTAAACATCCAAAAATCATATTTTATGTTTTTCGTGAATATCATCACACAAATTTAATTATTGGTGTATACACCGATATATTATTTCAGTTTGGATGTGTATACACCGATATATTATTTTAGTTTGGATGTGTGATTATGCAATGGCTGATACTTGGTATAACTGACAATTCTTTTTCTATTTTATTTCTGTCATCACTTGCCTTTCTTACTAAGCCTTCCACTAAGCTATCATATTCTTAAGACACATGTCCTTTTGTACTTAAACATAGCAGCCTTAATGTGTGGTTGAGCTTGACTTTACTTGGTCAATTTTCAGCCACACAACCCTGTAAAACCATGCTAACTGCATAAACTGTCATCGATCACTCTGCCATTACCCGTTGACAAATTTTTCTTGTCCAGTTACTGTATGCCCTTATCTAAACTGGTTTTCTCTCGAACAAATTTGGATTTACCTCGGCAAAATTCCTTATTTTTTCTATAATGACTCTTGTAAGTCCTTTGTTCATACTTTTTCCTTTGCCAAACCACTTTACCACTAGGTGGCGACTTTTTATTGGCTTCGACACGATTTGAGTTTGCAGAATAGTGTTTCTCTTTGTTTAACTTCCTTTACTTGGTTTTATTCTATCTTGACTAACATCAGACCTTGTTCACTTCTTTCTTTCCATCAACTCTTTGGGACTTAGCTCTTGGGTTCTTTGTTTATCTTGTCTCGGTGGTTTCTTGGATTCTCAAAAAATCCAACTGAAACTCTCCCATAATGTTAAAATTTAACCATCCGATTATCCGACGTCAAAAAAAGACCATCCGATAATCCAAATATTCATCTAAAAATGATGAAAAAGTTTTAAGTACACCGATTTCAGAATTCTCAGAAAATTTCATTCACAAACAAAACCCTGAGGTCCCTGACTCTGGATACTCTGGATAATATATATTCCAAGAAAATACGGCATTACATATTTCTATTCGTAGTCAGGCCCAATCATGAATCATCATAGGCCTTTAAAAAGCCTTTTAAACCATGGGGGAACGCGCGCCAGTCTTACGTACTCAAGGGACGCGTGGAGGCTTTAGCTCCATCAAACGTGACGTGAGGAAAGAGAAACTCCGATTCCAGAGCTTGGTGGAGCCGTGGTGACGCTTCCACGCGAATCTCGCAGCCCCACTCGCCTTCCTCGTCCCTCTCCTCTCTACCTTCGTTACCTCTCTCGCTCGATTCAGGCCTCTTCTTCTTCTTACGTTCTTCTCGAAAACCCTAATCTTCAATCCCTAAAGGTAAAAAAACAAGTATCTGTTGCGTGCTCGTATTCTTTTTCGTCGTTTCTAGTCTCTTCGTATAATTAACGATATGGGTTGGTGTATTTTTGGACGAATTTTATGGGGTTCCTGTTAGTTTATCGATATGTTGATATAAAATTAGGAACTGTCGCTGGTAATTTTGAAATTTCGGAGCTATGACTTTTCCGATTCCAGTTAGGTCTAGAATTTTCCGATTTGGTTCATGGGTCGTTGAAAATTTGTTGAATTGTATAATAGAACTTGTCAGAATCCATCTGGGTATTCTTAATTTTTAGATTTCTGGGGAATAAGGATCGGTTTATTGAGAACATTTTTTTTTTTTTTTTTGTGTTTGCTTATATTTTATATAAATTTCTATGGATCTGAGATGTGTTAAAGGTCTTCTTTGCTCCATGTGGATTAGATTCTAAGGTTTAATAATCGATTCACTGTCATGTCGCGTGAGTGTTCGGTGAAGCACGTTCCTTTTGGTCGTCTTGTAACACGTTGGCAACATCTTTTGTTTTTTATTAACTTGTATTTTGATTAGATGCGACTTGGTCTCTCCAGTTATTCTTGATCTATGCATTTATTCTCCATTTGTTTGTTTACATGACTTTTGGATTTGGTTGCTTATAGAGTCTAGTCATTGTGCTATCTTGAGAGTTTGAATCACCTTTCCTAAGCTTCCAAATTAGTGAGGTATATTTCTTTGTTTGTTTGATCTCTTTTTTCGTTTTGGTTTTAGTTCCTTAATGAAACTTCCTTACTTTGATCTCAGTTTTATTACCATTTATGATTTGTTCATCATGCAATTCCAATGATATAGGATTATAGGAAGCCAACAAGTTTTTTTCTAGCCTTCCCTTTTTGTTTCGAGTGGATAAGTACTGAATCCATGTATGAACTTGTAATTCCGATGAATGAGTTTGTATTGTTACTGCTGTTAACATTAATGCCTGTTTTTTCATTGTGATTCTGTTAAAATTTATGGTTTTTATTGCTATTGACGCGAGATTGTGAAATATCTGTTATATATGCATATGTAGATGGCTGTATTTAAGAAGCATGCATGTTTGGATAAATCCATATAAGTAGAAAAGATTTCGACTTGTATTGTTACAAACTCTAATCGTATGAGTACTTATACAGGTGTGATTTTTGAAATTATGGCCAAAGCTAGAAGGACTAGACGCAGGGTTGCTCCGCGACGCATCAGAGCAAGACCATATAAGTTTCCGTTTTCGAAACGACTTGTGGCAAGGAACATGTTTGCAGAAGATTGTCCAAAGTGTCTAGAGAAAAGGGACTGGGAGAATGTGATATGTTCGGTTTGCATGGAGTGTCCGCACAATGCTGTACTTCTCCTCTGCTCATCTCATGACAAGGGATGTCGTCCTTACATGTGTGGAACCAGTTTCCGATATTCCAATTGCTTGGATCAGTACAAGAAAGCGTCAGCTAAACTAAAGTCATCGAGCCATCAACCGATCAATAAGTCTGAGGTTGGAAATCTCACATGCCCACTTTGTAGAGGCCAGGTGAAAGGTTGGACAATCGTGCAGCCTGCTCGGGAGTTTCTGAATCTTAAGAAGAGGATCTGTATGCAGGAGAACTGTGTTTTTGCTGGAACCTTCAAAGAGCTTAGGAAACACATGAAAATGGATCACCCTAGTGCGAAGCCGCGTAAAGTGGATCCTGATGTGGAGCAGAACTGGAGAAGGCTTGAGGTAGAGCATGACCGAGATGATGTTATGAGCACGATTAGGTCAACAATGCCTGGTTCAATGGTGTATGGGGATTACGTTATAGAAAGGAACAACGCCCACGATTCAGATTCAGACGAGGGTGATGATCATTTTGGGATTGGTGCTGGAATTGGTAGGAATCTTGTGAATGTTTTCCTACTGTTGCATGCTTTTGGGGAATCAGGGAATGAAGCAAGACGCTCTGATTCAGATTCGAATGACGTGGAAGTCAACCGTGGAACAGTTGAGATGAATTCATCTGGAGAGGAGGAAGAGGAGGAAGATAGGCATAGTAACTCTTTTGCAACTCGAATGAGGCGACAAGGACGGATTGTACTGGGACGGTCAGGTAGGAGACGTAGAAATAGAGAAGCTAACGAGAACGAAGGTCCTCCTCCTAGATGAGAGAGAGAGAGAGAGTTTGACACAAACTCAAAAACAAAACCCTTTGTGTGATTCTGGGTTTCAGGTTAGTTTTTATGGTATGATTAGGTACAAAACGTAGTTTCATCAATTTCAAAACAAAACAAAAAAAAAAGGCTTTTGATCCTTTCTGCTTTCACCATTGGAGAATTTGGGAATTTGACTCAAAATTTGTTTTCATGCTTTCTTGATGGTTTAGAGAAGCGGGGTTTGTTTTTTTTACTGTATTCTGTTGTAACTTTCTGGGTCAAAATTTACATATATATCACTTGTGAATAAGCACGATGAACGATGAACGATGAACGATGAACGATGAACGATGAACGATGAACGATGAACGATGAACGATGAACGATGAACGATGAACGATGAACGATGAACGATGAACGATGAAGTCTGTTCACGAATCATGAACGATGTTTCTTTCTGTTTATAAGTTCCATGTGTCCTTGCGCCTTAATCCAATGAACTCTTGTTTGTTGGTTTCGAGTATCCACAGATTTACCTTGTATCATTGTGATGTGAAAGCTTCTAAGACCACCAACACTCACAATAATCATATGGTTGTTGTATTACTTAGGCATGGTTATTTAGTCATTTCGCTTAGTTCGGTTCGGTTTTTGGATTTTTCAAATTTTATTTTGGTTCAGTTTGGGTATAATTTGGTATTGGACAACATATTGCTCTTTATGTTTTTTTATTAATCTTATTTCAAACAAAATGGTGGGGGCCTTACTCTTATTACCTCTTCTATCTATCCTTCTCTTTTTTTTTTTGTACTCGTCGCTATCGAGTTTTGTCATGTCCCCATTTTTTGGGCAATTCACAGAATCAATAAATGGAGGAGAGGTGACTGTAATTGTCAACTAATAGACGAAATTAATTTAAAGAGGTTTGGGTTTGGCATTGGGCAAAAAGTGGCATCCACCAAAAAAGGCCAAAAAAAGGAAAAAAGATAAACAAATGGTCTATTGAAGAAAAAAATTTAAGAAATCAGTTTGGATCGACATAAAGCTTATCTCCATGTTCTTCTAAGACTCCCTACCTCAGGTTTTAGTTTGTATGCAAACAAAATTTAATCTATTTCATTTAACAATCAATTCACATTTCGAATCTAAAGATCTCAGCCGAAAGCGTTATCAAGAAGAGAGAGACAAAAATACCAAAAAAGGAGGAAATACATTTTGGCTTTTTAAAAGTTTGAGGTAGAATAAAGTTTTACTTTTATAGATGTCGGTATCTTTAAGAAAATTTAGCATTATTGTCTTCTTCTTTTTTTTCCTTTGCATCATTTAGCATTATCGTCTAATAGTATTACTATTAGAAATGTGAACGTTTTTTATTTTATTTTTTTAATTCTCGTACCTATGTTCTTCTTGGTAAACATATTTATAGGAATATTTGCAATGCAATATGCATGAGAAAATCATAATAACTGCTTTTGTACTTATTATGTTGCATCATGTGACATCTTAACGAACCAATCCATGAGATTGATGACACCACCAAAAATATAAAATATTCAACTACAATTTGACACAAAAAAAAAGTAAAGTTGATAGACCACACTTTACTTTGAAAATGGATAACATAAAAGATTTGTTTATTAAAAGGAAATGGTTTGTTTGATCCGTGAATATAATAAGGGTATATATTTCTAACTTTCAGTTCGGATGTTATTCGTTTGATGATAGACGATCTACACAAGTAAGTATCCAATCTTCATTGGATTATATTGGTAATTTTTTGTAACAGCGTTTAAAGTGAAACAGAAAATATGTTTTCTTTTTCCAAAGGTTTGTTTTTACAGTACTTCGAACACAAACACGATTATATCAATTGTATATAGCTCACAATATACTTTTATGTAATTAAGAATTCATCTATATATAATCGCTGCATGTCTATTTTTCTAAATGAAGATTACATTGTATCACGTTTTATATTGATGAAAATAGATTTAATAAAAATATTTATTATTGTCTGGTTGGTGATATGTATTATAATGTCTTTTATGACTTTACTTTGTACTGTTTTCTTTTTTTTATACACTGGAATTATTCAAAGTTGAAAACCGTTGTACTGTGTTCTCATTTCTGTATTATTTTTCACTGAAGCGGTAAAGAATTATCAGTACAAAAAGAAAATTGACGGTACAGCAATATATATATATATATATATATATATATATATTCGTTAAAAACATGATATATTAACAAAAACAAAACATACCATTTTTTGTTTTGTATCATACAATCGTTTCTTACCAATCAAAACTTAATGGAATCGTTTGTTTGTTTTACTGTAATTTCCTATCACTATCTTTTTATGTCACTAATTGGATGCATATCTTATCAACTATATATATCAAAAGCTTGAAAATATAAAAGGCTGAGCAGAAGAAAAAACAATATTTGAAAAAAAGAAAAAAAAATGAAATAAGCCCAATGACAATGCTATAAATATTTCTGCAACAAAATAAAGGAAATGATAATAATAGTAACATATTAAAAATGCGTCGTCACGATGTGACATGACTAATAAAGATGAATCAAAAAGGAGAAGAGAGGCAGAAGAAGGAAATCATGGAAGTGAGTGAAGAGGCTCTGGTGACAGAGAGAGACTGATGCCTGACTCTTAACCATTCCAAACTTTGGCTCTGAAATTCATGGTGTTTTTTTTTTGTTTCATAATCATATCTTTTTGGTTTTTTTTTTTGTTTTCGTGTCAAGGAAACGACACCAACTTCTTCTGCTCTGAAAACGACTTTTCTTCTCTTCTCTCCTTCATTACATTTTACATAAATTTCTCACATTGATTTCACTTTTACATGAATGGGTGAGCAATTTTTAGTTTGTTCCTCCCATTTTATAGCCCATGGTCCCTCAATATGATAGCTCTGCCCAAGAACATTAAAATTCTTTGGATTTTGGTGTTAAAAAGAGTCTATTTCTATAATTCCACCGCTCATCATTTATATCAAAGTTGTCCATTTTGAGTAAATGGTCGACTAATAGGATAAACTACAAGTGGATTAGGTACATTTAAAATTATTGGTTTTGATGTTATGAATTTTAGACTTTAACTTCACTGGTTTAGTTTAACAAAAAAAAAACTACATTATTATAAAATGTTGATCTAGGTTTTCATGCTAATAAATTTAGTATTATACATTCATTTTATATATTGTATGTTTAAATGATTTTTTCTGTGCATAGTACTTAAAAAATAAATATCGAGTACATATGCTACAAAATGTCATTAAAATATGGAAGAAAGAAAAGAAAAGTAAAGGCATAGCTTTAGTTGAATCTGAACTAACCACACATATATGTGTCAAGGAGTAATGCTTCATCAGGATCAGTCCTTTTCCTTCTGTATTAGACCCCGACATACATGCACACTTGAAGTTGAATACGCTTCTTTCTTCGTATTCATTGACAAGAAAAAAGAATATACATTTTTTTTTAATAACAAACTCGCAACACTCCATTGTCATAACCCTTTTTTTTTGTGAAATCCATTCTCATAACTTGCTATAATATTATTTCACCAACCCTCGTTTTCTAGGTTTGCTTAGTCAATAATTATACAACATTTTACAAATAGTTAAGCCCCTTTCATTGTAAAAATATATAAATACAGCACTCTCTAATTATCATGGTATATTTTAGTTATATATAAGATAGTAAATTAAAGCTTATAACCAATTATTTCTTAAATTTATCCATAAAACTAATCATGCCATATCTTCTTAGCAATTATTTTTCCTACAAAGTTTAAAATAACTGAGCTTAATCAATTACTTATTAAAAGAAAGTAATACTTAAATATTACTTAATATTTTTTTGTATTCATTATATTGTGTATAATTTTGGATTTTAGTCATTCTACGCGAATTCTTCCAAGTCGGAGAAAATCGACGCTAGAAAGTAAATGATCATGCACTGAGAAAAATGCGACTAGAGTCGTTTAGAACACCAAAAAGAAGGTGCATTTTGAAAATTCTAAAACACTCAAATAAAAAAATGCTTGAAAGTAAGAAAAATAATATAACAAACGCATAAAAACATAGTGGTGGTGTTAGTTTTGGTGTTTCCGGTGTTTGAATGTATTCATCATAATACTAATTTAGTCCTCCTAATACCATATACTCCTATAATATTCTTTATTAGTCGGTTAGAGGAGCAAAATAAGATGATTTGCAGCCTAATTATAATATTATTAATTACATATAAGTCTTTTGTGAGAAAACGACATAAATCTATATCATATAGTACATTTAGATACCATTGAGAGTGAGGCATAATTATAACCTTGGAGGAAATTATTTATTTGAGTATTCAAGAAACCCACATGGCGACCATGCAAGCGTTATATTTGTAATTATGACTCGCACCAAATAAATTTCGTCGTCCTTGCCATGTTTCTTCTAACTTTTTTATATTTATGAAAGTTCTTGATTCTAGTAATTATTGATTTTAAGATACGATTTTGTATCTTTACGTGAAATCAGTTAAACTTTATTTTATTCTAGTGTCCAAGATTAAATATGTGCTTTGTAGAGTTAGCAAATTATCTGTTAGATGTGCTTTGATTTTGTATTCGTTTAGAAAATGATCTAGCATCTAATGCCTATTGCCTACAACAACTTCTTAGAGAAATTTACGCGGTTTTAGAAAATAGTATAGTATACTATGTATAATAAAATACCTTGTAATCTAGTAAAATTTTAAATTATATAATATACAGGATAAAAAAATTTCAAAAAGAAATGAAATATTAGCTTTTTTATTTTTTATAAAATTATACACTCTATTAACTCTAGTTCTAATTTTTCCACTATTATAAGTCTAATTTAAACCCCTTTAAATGAAACTGCTATGGAGATGATAATTGTTTTTCAAATATTTATTTAATTTCTCTCGTTTTTTTTTTTAATTTTAGAAAATGAAAAGAACCTCTAAATGAAACTGCGATGGAGATCATAAATTTTTTTCAATCCTCAAATTAATCAAGAAATATTTTACGAATTACCAGTATCTATGGCATAATTGTATGATAGTGTCATATCATCATGACATTACTATTGAGTTCAAATTTACGTAGTAATTCATGTTACTGATTAAAAATAAAAATAGTTACGAGTACAAGCAATGTTATTATGTGTTTAAGGACACATCAAAATATAAGGGTCAAAAGATATATATATATCTTATGAGACTTTTGTCTTTATGTGAAAATATATATATGATTTTTGTTTGGTCACATTGAGGACCAAAAACCCATCAAATCAATATAAAATCTAAAACTAATCAAATTAAAACTACCACTCAGTATACGATACATTCTACACAAACGTGAGATAGGGAAAGAATAGATTCTACCTGAGAACCTTACTCACGATTTGACCTAATCAGTAATCACCACTCAAATTTAACCGTGCATATACTCACTAAATAAATAAATAAATAAATAAATCAGTATTTGTATGAATTATCAGCTAACAAATGATATATTAGTATTTTGTCCCATTTTAGCTAGTCTTTTTATATTGTTTTCGAGTCTTTTCGAGTCTTTTTGTGTCTTTTCAGGTATTTTAAGGCTCTGGAGCATGGATTGAAGATGTTGGAAGACATTGGAACAAATTTGAGCTAAAAGACGATTTTCCAATATTGACTTCGAATAGCACCTCGACCTATTTTACCTAGGGACGCGTTTTTATTTTATTTTATTTTATTTTTAGAATAAATAGAGGCCAGCCGCCTCAGACTTGTATGACGTTCGTTCTCAGACTCAGTTTTCGTTCTAGGTTTATTTTTGGTTTTCAAGACTCCACCACTTTGTTCTTTTTCGATTTTGATTAATATTATTCAGCTTTGGATATCTATTCCCCTACTGTCGATCATTCCACAGCTCTGTTTGAGAAGTTTTCCTGAACCTTATTCTTTTAATAAATCATGAATTCATCTCCTTGTTTTGTTGTGTTTGATTTCGCTATGTGTGAGTAGATCCATAGCTAGGTTAAGGTTTTCAATGGTGAATTAGGTTGTTAATGGCTGAGCACAAATAGGAATGGAATTTATGTCTTCGCCAATAGGGGTTCATAATGCCTAGGTTAGCTTGATCACCTAGCCTATGATTTTTAGGTTAAACTTATTCATGAGAGTGCTCTAGGTTGCTAGAAAAATCATTGGTGAGCAATTGGTGCGTAGCCAACGAGAGTTGATTACTGCGATTGATTGTGAACATATTGAACCTATTTGTTAATGCTTATCGTCTTCATTAGATCCGGGCGAGAGTTTCGGTATCTAGGTTGTTAGATAAAGGTGTCGATACATCACGAGAGTGGGGCGACATTCACTTGTGTTTGAGTTCTAGACCGGTAGTTAATTAGCCATGAATAGCTGCTCAGCCTTGTCTCCTAATCACCAGCGAAATACCTTGAGCTAGTGTTTTTAATTAATTGTTTACACCGATTTTATTTTATTATTTTGCTGTTCCGAAAAATATACAAATCTCATTGTCTTAGTTTTGAATTAAAATCTCATAATTTCATAGCGTAACATTGGTCTCTGTGGATTCGATTCCTTTTATACTATTGCGATTGTTCTGTGCACTTGCAGTATTTAATTGGGTTAAAACACAAGATTATAAAAAATAACATATATAGTCAAAATTTTGATAAATTGATGAAATATGTATTTTAAATGTTTATATACATATATATAGAATAATTTCATATTAACCTTTTAAAAGTAACAAATTTTCATTCTGTTTTCCATTCGATTTTAATGTTGAATTATAAGTAAAGAAAAACAACATATTTGTAGTTAAAATTATCCATGCTTTTTTTTTCTAAAATCATTTGTATCGATAAGGTCCGACCTATAATTTATTCCGAATAATGCATAATAAAGTGATTTAATAAAGTCGAATTCTGATTAAAAAGCCGTAGAAGTAGATCGTTAACCACTTAAGTGAAAGTACTTCCCAAATTATCTGTGCTTGAGTTGTAAATATTTTTTTCTGTTAAAACATATCTATATAACCCGTTTATACACTAACCAAAGGTCCAAAGTTACAAGCAAAACAGACCCAACACATTTCATATAAGAAAACGCTTCCTTCTTTGGTTTTTGTTTGAGAAAGAAAAAAACAAATCCCAGTGAATTCCCAACCCTGGTTACCCACAAACCAAGAACTTTAAATAAAAGAAAACCAATGAATCTTTAAGCTGATCTTCAATTTCAATCAAAGAAAAGAACAAAAAAAAAAAGAATATTTGTTTTCTTTTGTGCCTCTCTTCAAGGTCTATGAGGATGCTCTATCACTCACCTTTTCCCCTTCAGTAGTCGCTGAAGATACATAGCTGACGGCGAGAGAAGTGCTCTCATCGGTACAATGCGCCTGAGGAAGAGGAGGAACCGAAGCAGCCGGAGCTTGAAAATGTTGCTTGCAATTATGACAAGTGATTTGCATCATCGTTGCACTAATCCTCCTACTTACTTCTTCTCTATATAGCTGAGCCTTGTGAAGCTCAGCTCTCGCATGTTGCCTTATTCTCTTGGCTTCAGCAAACTCCAACTCCGCGATTTCGATCTGTCTCTTCGCTTCTCTTCTCGCTTCCTCTCTTTCTCCGTATAGTAAGCTAGTCTCTCCCTTCTCGTAGCTCTTCCTCTCAAGTTCTGACATTGTCTTCTGATCCATCATCCCTATCGACAGACTAAGGCTGGTCTCATCAGTACTATTCCTCGATGGAAGTAGCTGAAGCTCGATGCTACTATTAGTACCACATGAAGCAAAAGGATAGAGCAAAGCGGATGGTTGTTGATCGGACGGTGGAGATTGTCTTAGCAAAGGATGTCCAGGTAATATAGCACCAATAGAGAGATCTGCGTTGTCGTTGTCGGCGGTAGAAGCGGTTTGTGTTGTGTTTGCTATATGTTGTTGTTGCTGTTGTAAACGGTGGTTGGAGAGTTGAGATCGGCGAACGGTGCAATTGTCTTGATGCTCTATGAAACTCTCCACTCTGAATCAAGAAGAGATTAATTATTATATTAGTTAAGTAAAATATATAGAAAGCACAAAGGAATCTTTGTGTCTCGTGTCGTGTAGTACGTGATCAAACAGGTAAATAAAATACAAAATTTAATTGAAGTTAGTGGAGTTAGGTATCTTTTAATTAGATTACATATAATGAGTACGAGATGCAAGACTTCGAGGTTTGGTATGGTATATACTTAACAAAGTGCGATAATGAAATCTGTCATGGGGTCAACGTGAGTTCAAAATATAATCAAAAACATATATAAGTTCATAATTAAAAACCTGAAAACATATATATACTTCTTAATTGTTAAATTAATGAAAATATTTTAGACAACAGTCCAAACAAAAACCTCATCAGGTTTCCATTGGTAAGGTTGTTTCACGATCTGTGTGCATTATCTATAATCAAAACATGTACACGCCATACAAGAAAAAAAAACATTCTTTGATTTAGTTTAAGGATTCCGATAAATATCTATTCTAAACATATAATTTAATTATAAAAAACAGATAAAATTAAAAAGCTAGGGTTTGTTATGGAACCTGGAGAAAACGCGACCGCAGTCACATGAGTGGCCACGAGTGCCACAAGTCTTGAGATGAGCTTTGTAATCAGATTGAACAGCGTAGCCTTTGGAGCATCGCTCACAGATCCATTGCTTGTGGTTACTGTGTTTCCTTCGGAAGTGTTTCTTGATTCCAACAAGATCTCCGAGCGCGTGACAAGGATTATGGTGAAGACAAGTCGGCTCCGGACAGACATAGACTCTCTTCCTCACTTCCTCATTGGTCTCTCTTTTTAGAAGCTTCCATGGAACTTTATGTCGTCTCCTATGCATCTGTAGATTCTGGTCTCTCTGAAACCCTTGGTTACAGATCTCACACACGTACCGATCCGATTCTAGTAGCGTTCTTGGAGATAAAGAAACCACCTCCGCCTCTGGATCTGCCGCCGCAAAAAATATGAAGTAAAATACAACCGAATTTTAACCAAAATGAATCCATTTAACCGAATTAAACTTGGATACTCGGTGGTAAATCCAAAAACGATAAAACTTGAACGGAATTGTTAAAAATACCCGGTGTCCCGGCCGGTCTTCGTTTCCTCTTTTGGGTCACGGTGGCTCCATTACCGTCGGAAAGAAGATCGAAGGAAGATGAAGACGGAGGAGGGTTCCGATGATGGTTGACGTTCTTGGTGTTATTGCTTCTCTCGTAGTCTATCATCGGATGAGGTTTTTAATATTTCTTTTTGTTTTTTATCTTAAGACAGTGTGGTTTATAGTGAGATAGGTACTGAAAAATAAGAACAAAATTGAGGAATCTTTTGTTTTTGGTGTGAAGAAAGAAGAAGAAGAGATTGTTTTTTATGTTTCCTTATTTATTTTGGTAGAGAGTCCTCATCATCTTTACTAATAGAAGAAGAAAGTAAGATGATGAGTTAAGAGAGAGAAACAAAGGGCTTTGTTTTCTAAAATCATCTTTTTATTTTCTCACATAAAGGGAAAAGCTTTTGTATTCCCTTTTACTATCCATCTTTTTATAATTTTCTTGGAAAAGAAAAAAATAAATGAAACTTTCAACACTTTGTTAATTGTTTCATTGACCTCTCACCTTAGATGGAGAAATGCATTGTATGGTCTTTGGTGCTTCAATCTTCTTCAGAGTAGTTATGAACCTCTCTTTCTCTCTCTTCTCTATCTGTACACTGTTTGTTTACAAACACAACACATTATATATTCAGAGAGATTTGCAATACATATAAAGAGAGTGGGACAAGGAGCTTGGAGCCCACATTAGCATCAAGACAAGAAACAAAAAAACATCCCCTTTCACAACAAAACAATTGCAAGTCATTATTATTTCATATCATACAATATTCGATCAGATTGGGTTAGTTTTTATTTTTATTTTTCTGAGATAAATAAAAGAAAGGATTGGTGAAATTTTCAAATGGAATCTTGGAAATTTTGATGTTAAAAGAGTACATGTTGTTTAGTGGTGACAAATGTATATATGTGTAGCCTTTAGGGATGGTATAAATAAAAGAAGGAACATGAGAATATTTGTTTGGAAAATAAGACGCATGCATATACCCAATTCATGTTTCCGTAAATATACAAATATACTATCTGGTGCCATCATCTCAAATATTTTATATGATTCAATCAAATATGAATAATGTGTCCACACAAATGAGACTCGAATCAGAAACATTGCAGTAGAGTGTTTCTTTAGATTCATTAAGCGGGCACAAACAAAAACCCTAGAGTCAGATCTGAAGGTTTTAGTCTCAGCGACAACAAATTATATTAACATCTCAAACAAAAGAAAACTTATATAGATCAGGAATATGTTCGAAAGAATTTTCTTTATAAAAAAAAATATGTCTATAAAGTGTAAGTGTGTGTGTTGTGCGTATAACATATAATACATAAAGTCCACCATCTCATTAAAGGGCATTTGTCTAACCAAGTGGAACTGTAAGAAACTAGAAGTAGATACAGATTTTAAAAAGTTTATTTTTCATTTAAAAATTAAAAAGAGAAACAAAAAGAAGATGATACTTTAATAGGAAGAGAAAGGAGAAGGTTGAGTTGGAAAGAATGGGTGGGAGGATGGGGGAGATGGATTCTCATCACATGCAATGCTTTATTTTCTTTGTAAAGTTGGATATATCAATCCTTCAAAATCACATTCTTACTTAAGATGTTAGGATATAATATTCATAGCTTTCCTTAATTTATTTAAGAAATAATCGGAATTCAACTCTATTAAATCACGTTATCCCGCATTATAGGGATTAAATTATAGGTCGGACTTTGTCGATCCAAATAATTTTAGAAATAAAAAACGGATAATTTAACTAGCTAAAAATATGTTGTTTATCTTTACTTATAATTCAACATTAAAATCGAATGGAAAACTGAGTGAAAATTTGTTATTTTTAAAGGTTACTATGAAATTAATCTCTATATGTATAAATATTTAAAATATATATTTCATCAATTTATCAAAATTTTTAAAATATATGTTATTTTTTGTAATCTTGTTTGTTAACTGATAATTCATACAAATGCTAATTTTAACCAAAAAAAGGAAGTATATGCACTAAGTAACATATGTTGGAATGACAGATAACAAAATCATAATAAATTAATTATGTCTTTTGAGTGTTTTTTTAAATAACATGGATTTTACATATATATATATATATTCCATATATTAATATAAATAGCATGCTATTTGGATAAATCATCTGTGCAAAAGCAAACATTTATTTACGATTTTTGTGATCACATGTCTTTTGCAAAGACTTTATTTAAATTATTCGTTTACTAATTTACAGTATTTAATTTGACTGCATTAAATCAGTTCACTACTCCCTTAGTTGTTTTTAGTTGTTGACTGTACTCACCTTAAATTAATTTCAGTATTTAGGATTAGCATCTATATGTAGCTCTCTTTTCGTCTCTGTTACAACGAGTAAAATACTACCAAATTATACAAAATAGCATTTTTATATAAATAAAAAAATAACACCCAAAAACCCTTTAGTGGAGCTGTGCACTGAAACCTGAGGCATTTGTCTCGTTCGCTCTTGTTGCCATCTGAAAGTTGCAACTTAGAAAGTAAATTGACATTTCTTTCGATTTCACTGAAACCCAAAACTGAGAGAAATTACTTTATGTAGCCTTTTACAGAAATTACATTCATGTAAAAGTAGCACATGTTCATGTGACGCGTAGCTACACGAGAGCTTAAAATTTTCCAACACAACAAATTTAACTAGTTTTTTTATGTGTTCTAAAAATTTACTATTTTCGATGATTCTTCTTAATTCTGTAAACCACTCAGAATACTGGATAATCAAATTAATGGTAAGCAAATGTTTATGAGTCCAATGTTTTTCTTTTCCATTACTATTAAATATAAACCTTTGATCAATGCAAAATAATACTATTATTCTACTACTGCAAAAATTATTCTATGATTATATACTCACATTATCCATTTTAGCCTATGGAATCAATTACACTGATGCAAAAGAAAGCTGTCATTATATTAGATAGTTTAGTATGATCGAAATAGAGGTATTCCACGAGATTTGAGTGATCTAGATGTGATCATAAAAAGCAAGATTTAGGAGGTAAGATTAGATGTGAGATTCGTTTTAAAAAGGAGAAGTACGAAATAAAGGAGAAGAGTACCAATGAAAAACAAAACAAAAAAGAGTATTAATTAATTAGGTTAATTAAGAGGGAGAGAATAGTGATGACAACATGGGAGTTGGACCCTTTGGCTTTTTGCTTTCCAAACAGCAATGATGAATCGGTGAAAACTTCTATTGACAACGCATAAAGACTAATTAAAATAAAGAGTTATAATTTTTTTTTTGTATAATAATCATAGAGAGAAAAAAGTGACTTTGTCTCTATGTCATAATCTTCATAGAAAGAATTGCCAAATCTTATGGCCACATGGACGGTGTAAGCCTTTTACCCTACTCGCTACTCTCTCCATTTTCATCATTATTACATCTTATAGTAATGTAACTTTTGTATAAATTGTCATCATGTTGGGTTGTTCGTTTGCTCATAAAATAGGCTAAGCCTATTAATGCTCACGGATGAACATGACCCCTACTTTTGTTTTCCTTTCCTGTCTAGAAATTTGAATGCTTTCCGATGTTAAAGTTGCAACTGGTTACGACAATCAGTTTTGGATGGTCTCTAGTTTACTGGCTCGCTTAGGGAGCAATGCAAAATCGATTTTGTGGTAATTTCAATTTTCAAAAAAATTGTAATATTTTCTGATGATAACTTTTTTAGTCTTCAAAAAGTATTGTATTTGATGGAGACTGGATCAAGTGATTAATAGTAATATATGTTGGCATGTTTTCAGGCAAATATCAATTACTAATAAAAATAGTACTATGAAATAAGGGTAAAGAAAAGTCCATTATTCAATTTGTGTGTAGAACAAAAAATTGTTGTACTATTAATATGGTTTATCTGTCCAATCTGCTAGATAGGACTATATTTTTAAATTATTTTATGTGAAACTCACATCTAATTTTTTTATAGTAGTTGTGTTAGAAAGAAAAATAAAACACATGAACAAACAAAATAAAAGATAGTTTAATGAAAAACCCTTCAACTTTGTTTTCGTCTATTTTTAAACCTTTAATTATTTTTAGTAAAATATCCTCTCAACTATAATCCGTTAATAGATTTGATCATCTGTAAACAATTTTCGTCTAAGTTAATGGAAGATTGTTATGAATGACATAAAACATCGAGAGGTTTATATTTATCATAAAAATAAAATTTTTAATAAATAAACAAAATGAAGTGCATGTAAAAATCTCGAATTGAAAACTTACGGTTCCGGTTTGGTGATTTTATTGTGGATTTTGAATGGTTTAGTTTGGTGTTTAGAAACTATTAAAAACTATAAACGACACAATAACGTGAACAACTATCCAACAATTCAATCTGTTGAATAATATTTTATTTCAAAAATTTGACAAAAAAAATCAAACAACATTGTTTAACAAAAAGAAAACTAATAATCCTAAGAAGTACTACCAGTTGCAACAGAAGACACTACATATATCCAAAAGTAACCAAAGCATTAGATTTGAAGAAAAAATTATGTTGGCTGAGTGGTAGTCACAGTCTTCTATTTTTTCCTTAGTCTATCTTGAGGTTCTTTGGGTGGGTTTGGTAACAGTTGACGCTTCCACGAGCGTCTGTTGGGTCTAACTTGTTGACACTTTTTGCAAGTATGCAAATCTTGTTGTTTCTATGAAAAATCTTGTTACATCTATGAAAAAGCTTGTTATATCTATGAAAATCTTGTTGTTTCTATGAAAAATCTTGTTACATCTATGAAAAAGCTTGTTATATCTATGAAAATCTTGTTGTTTCTATGATAAATACAAACGTTTCAACGTTTTAAATTATTCAAAAAAATCTTCCATGTATCTTCCTAAACGGAAATTTTTTAAAGAAAGTTAAATCTATTAATGGATAATAGTTGAAGAGATTTTTTACTAAAATAATAGTTAAAAATAGATGTAAATAAAGTTGAGAAGTTTTTTCGTTAAATTCTCAAATAAAAATTGATGGAAAGATTGTGAGGTTATTTTAGCTTCTAACCCACCTAAGGCTAAAAACTATAATTTTGTTTGTAGACTATAAAATAGTCGTGATCAATTTTCCTTAACGTAAACATACCCGCGCACATAAAAAATAAATTTATTGAATACAATGTAAGTAATTAACTGAGTTTTGTTTCCTATTTAAAGCATTAGTAAGTAATTAACGTTGTTGATGGGAATATGGGATCGATGCTTGTACAACATTGTGGAATATGTAAAATACTTTTTGTCATCAAATTATAAAATGTTAATATTTTTGTTTTGCTTAACAATAAATATACATGGTCGGGGAAGTATTATGAGAAAGTACTAGTCTCTAAAAAGTTCGAAACTTATGGTACATCGTTATGATTGATGGTGATTTGCCATCGGCCTTATTGCTTTCGTTACAAACATTTCATATCAAAAGAAGTCAACACACACATATAAACATAGAAAAACATCATTAGCTTTCCTTAATCAAAACATAAAACAAAAATCCAAGAATACATTTGTAACGATCATCATTATAGTATGCTTTTCAAATGGATATATATTAAATAATTTGAAAAGTCTAACTAAGAGCTTATTTACATAAAACGTTAGTTATATAAATCAAAATGGCACTATCGTAAATATGGAATTTGAGATTTATTGGCTCAAAATTTGAAATCCAGCATTCTCAGCCAAGACTCCACGCCTCATTACTCTTAAAGGATCACTATCAAATTAACGCTTAACAATTGCTTAAACATCGATAAATTCTATTCTAATAGTCATACACAAGTATAGAAAAAGAAGGATGATATTTTTTCTGATATGTGGACCATGATGCTCATAGAACAAACCCAATGACTTGACACATCTTCTGGAAATGCTAGGCCTTACACAGAAATATCAAAGTCCCATATAGAAAGGCCCATGGCTTTATTTGGAATCAAAAGATCAATGCCAACATACACACTATGGACTTCTTTGTTTTTTGCATTGTGGAGATACCTAATGTCAATAATAAGATCCCAAAAATAGTTAAAAAAAAACATCTATCGTGTTTAGTTAAATATCACATTGAGCTTGAAGAAACTAACTTTAAAAGAAAAAACAGAAATATTTTTTCATGTATTGAAGAGAATCGAACTAAAGACTTGGATTGAGCATTCATTGTGGAACTAAGATATTAGCATAGAAGGATGCTTTCAACTTAGTGCAGCGGCCACTAGTGATCCAAATAGCAGCAGCTCTCATAATCTTGGATTATATTTATCATGAGGTCCATGACAGATATAAGACTTCCAAAACCGCACAATTAAACCTCATAAAGACAGTTTCAAGAGGCGAAACAGACTTTGGGCTCTACCAAAGATGGAGTTAGCAACATTCATTGGCAAGGAGGATATAGGACATACCGATACCCAAAGCTCTACAAAATTAAAAGAGAACAGTTACAACAACAACATAATCAAATAAAAAGAGTATAAAGGAAAGCAAAAGTTATTATTCTGATTTCTGAAACTATCTTATATTCAAAAAAAAAAAAGAATTGAATTCTAATAAAAAAAAGTCTAACAGTTAATTACTTAGACTAAAATACTTTCTATTGTATATCTATTAAATTTTATTCATGTATTTACCTGTGCCTTGTCTAATTATTAATATATGTGTTTTTCTTTTGTCAACATATTAATTAATATATATCTTTAAATTACCCAAATAGTATCAATCTCATCCTTTCTACCATCTCCGACCTTTCTCTCTCAAAGGGAAAAAGGAAAAAAAAAGTCGAAAAGATCCAATTCACCATCCTCGGTAAGTTTCCTCTCTCCATTTTCATAAAATATTTCGTATTTGTACTCTTCCGAACCTTTATCCATCTTCACCTTTTCTCCATTGATGACGTATATATCTCTTTATTCATATACTTTTGTTCTGTACCTGTAAAAATGTTAGATTTCGAAACCCTAATTAAACTCCTATTGACAAATCTGATGAAAGTTCTGCTCTTTTTTTATTCAAAGCCTTGAATTTGGTTTGCTTTGATTTCAATTTCGCAATTTACCTAAGCCCTTTTGAAAAAAGTAGTCTTCTTTCGAATTTTACTCGAACAGAGATGATTATTAAGATTGTACATTGAGAACCCAGATATAAAGGAACGATCTTTTTACTTTTTTTTTGTGTGTAGAAGTTTGATTATAATGGACGAAGATGGATTGAACAATCGAAATTGGGGATATTACGAGCCGTCTCAGTTCAGACCCAATTTAGGGTTTCAACTAATACCAAGTATCATAGACCGAGACGAGAAGCCATTTCTCACCACTCAGAATCCAAACTTCATAGCCCCAATCAATGGCTATAATGGCGGTGGCAGCAGCAGTGTTATGTCATTTCCCCGCGATTACTCTGTCTCTGATGCACCTTTCATGAGCTATAGTTGGTTAAATCAACACAGAGATAGCAAGTTCTTTAGCAACTTACCTAATCCTTCAAATCATCACAACACTCTTCTTGTTCCAGATACTTCCAGGGCTCATCCACCAATGCAGCTTTTGCAGACTGAGGTGTGTGAGGTTGATGAGTCTCTTAAGAGAAGGCATATCAGTGGTGGGCAGAGAGCTGCTCCTCCGAAGGCGAAGAAAGAGAAGAAGCTGAAGGGTAACAATGTCGCGAGAGTGCAGAGAGAGAGAAGTCCATTGAGGAAGAGTATTGAGATGGTGATCAATGGGGTTTCTATGGATATTGGATGTTTACCAGTTCCCGTATGCTCGTGTACCGGGATACCTCAACCGTGCTACAGGTGGGGTTGCGGAGGATGGCAGTCTTCTTGCTGTACTACAAATGTTTCGATGTATCCTTTGCCAATGAGCACGAAAAGGCGTGGTGCGAGGATTGCTGGAAGGAAAATGAGCCAAGGTGCTTTTAGGAAGGTTCTTGAGAAACTCTCTGCTGATGGCTTCGATTTCTCGAATCCTATCGATTTGAAGTCTCATTGGGCAAAACATGGAACCAATAAGTTCGTCACCATCAGATAAAAAGATAAATCGAACTTTCCTTTTGTCGAAAAATCCTTTTTGTTGTTGTAGGGTTTGTACTACATTTTAGATCTTGAATCAAATTTTTGCTCTCTTAATGTTCAGTTTAGCTTATGATCTGAACTCGGAATCAAAACTCGGTGATGTAATCTCAAAATGTACCTCTTTTTGAATTTTACTCAGATACAGGGTAAAAATGTGTTTATGTACAGAACCAAAAACTCAAAATCTCATCCAGATTGTTGTAATGTTCACTAGAAGGTAATCAAATCTGGCATCATGTACTCAATATAAAGTGGTTGGTTCGATACCATAAGAGGCAGAGGATTTTGAAATTCATCTTCTTTACTATTGAAATAACAATAGTCGTCTTCGAAAACTTCCCATTTGTCTGTGATGATCGTCTGCAGCTTCTTCAGGTTCTTCTCCAATACTAGAATTGCTTTCTTTTCCTCCATTTCTTCTTCTTTCTTCGGCTTTTCCTTGTCTTTGATGTTGTTGACGATTTTCTCGATTGCTTCTACTTCCTCCTCGGGTATCCGAACGAACTGAGGGGTTTTTCGTGCGTTTGAAACCCCGAAGTTCTTGCAGAATTCGAAATAGATGTCGAGATCTTCTCCTTGAGCCATCGCCTTCTGGACAATCTTCAGAAGCGTGACGGCTTCTGTTTTGCTAGCTAATGGAATGATTTTGATAATGCCGCTGCAAATTCTACCGTAGATGTTAAGACTCTCGATAACAATACAATCCATAGCTTCTAAGATCAACGTCTTCTTCATGTTATCAGCAATAGGACGGATTTGAAGAATCAAATCGAGAAGAGACTCAAGTTTCTGGATCCTATCAAGCTCTTGGACCACGAAATCCGCTTTCTCCGACGATCTTCTGCTTACGCGGTGGCGGTGGATTTGATCGGATAAGAATAAAGAATAATGATGAAGAAAAGTGTAGTAAGCTCGAACAAAGATGTTGAATCCCCAAGTTTTGCTGAGACATGAATGACCATCGGTGAAAAGAGAAAGATCGAAAGGAAGACGACGAATCTCTCCCACGACGGAAGGAAGTTTACAACAGAGAACTCCATGGAGAAGCATTAAGGATTTAAGCGCAACGATCCAGCTGCGCGTGTTGTTGACGCGAGCGGAAAGCGCGTTCACTAGAGTCTTGAGGTTGAGAGGAGAGGCACGGATCCATTTGTAGACACGGTGAGCGTTTGAATAGTCGACGGAGGAGGAGTCGTGAGAGGTGGCGTGGATTATAGCTGATTCGAGATCCGCGTTCCGGTATGAACTTCGCCGTGATAATCCAACGGCTAATAAGCTTTTCCGGTCTTTAATTGCGGCGGCGGCTCGTTTCCATAGCTTCATCCTCTCCTCTAGAGACCCTCTCCCTTCCTCTCTCTCTCTCTCTCTCTCTCTCTCGCTCTCTTTTCTCTTTGACTCTTTCTTCTTCCTCAAGAACAAAAAAGTCTTTCTCTGTAAATCTTCATTCTCTATTTTGAGTTCTTATTTCCTTTACCATCCGTTACAACCGTTGTAACCGCTCTGTTTTTTTGAAAAAAAACTTTGAAATAAAATAAAAGCTGGCACGTGTGATTCGTTTACACGTTTGGCTTCATTCGTGTACCTCTGTGTCACATGGTGTCACATGTGTGGATAGACCAACTAAACCGAACCGAAATCAAATAAAACATATACTCATTCTGTCATTTTATACCATTTTTTACTTAAAGATGATATTAAATAATTTTTATTTCGTTTTTTTTTCTTTTCTAAGAAGATAATTGATTATTTAATTTCATCAATCCATCGAATAATAAATAATCTCTACGATATAATCACAAAATTAAATAAAATTAAATTTTTGCATAAAACCTTGGAAAACATTTTGTAAAATGGAAAATTCTTATAAAATGGGACATGTAGTAGAAACAATACAAACCATTTGTTTTAAAAAAAAAAACTTTATCATGATAAAATATATCGTGCCCAAACCAACCGAAAATTTATTTGACAATATTTTATTCATGATCTAAAAGTAAAATCCAATGCAGATAAAAATCAACTCAAAACCAAAAAAAAAAATTCTACTGGAAAAAACTTAATTTCATAGAGTCAAACCACACTACTACCGTATACCAAAATTTAAACCAAACCTTTTAAGTGCAGTAAAATGTCTTAAAATCAAACCATTGAAATGTTTATTTAAGTTACTATCCGACCGGATCACTTAACAGGTTACCGATTATTGACAGATTTTATGACCGAGTTAAACCAGTTTGATGAATCGCGAGTTTTAGCATCGGAACCGGATCAGATTAATCACTGCATCACGAGTTTACTTACATGTCTTGATCGGGTCTTAAAACATTACTAAAGCTGAAAAACAAAAAAGGAACCAAAATCAGATTGAACACCCTTAAATGTGAAAAAGTAAAAACGTAAAGGATTTAATGTTTGTGTTTAATTATAATATCAATTCAAAAGTTAAAAACTTGGTAATAAATATCTTTCTGTAGTTAAACACAACAAAATACGGGCTTGGGACCTCTATATCGATTACAAAAAAATTGTTATGAGATCATTCTATAAGAGAGATGCAAAGAGCAACACTCATGCCAAGCATCAAAGATATCAAATGGCATATACTATTTTTAAGCGTCGATTTTCCAGAGTTGTTCATTTCCGCAAGAACACCAGCAACAGCTATGTATATGAATCCTCCTGCTGTGAATCCCTGCAAAATTTCATTCACCAATCAAATATATTCAAAAACATTTACATGTGTTACTAGATTGAAGCAATGCAATATGTCATTTATTTACTACCTCAATCAACGATGACTGTCCCGGTTCATTTCCCCAGACCAAAACCTGTGGTGGCCGAGACAAAACATCGAATTAGTTCATTTTTCAATATTCTAGAGATCTGCAAGGTTTTCAGATATTAAAAAGACTTGCCAATGCAGTTCCTGCAAGTGCGACGAGTGCAGAGAGGAAGTTGAAGAAGAGTGCTTTCGTTACAGTGAAGCCTGACCTCACTAGAATCCCAAAATCACCTATCTGCAAAGTATGAATTCTTTAACGGATTATTTGTTACTTTACACGTTTTCAAGTTTGTTTAGGAAATTGAGTAGGAACCTCTTGGGGAAGCTCGTGCGCAAGTAAGAACATGGTTCTTGACCATCCACCTACTGATCCGTAAATGAGAAACGCACTTCCTAATGCCATCCCATCGGTAAAATTGTGCTGCAACAACAAAAAGAGCAACAAAAAAAAATCATCTTCTCAGATGAAGCATCTCTTTTCCAGTCTTTCATCAGCCTGACCAAAGCTATTTCTTTAAGAAATGACAAAGGAGTACATACTTACAACACCATCAGAGAACAAATTAAGGTAACCAAAGACTAGGCTTGACTTCTCCACCTGTTCTGGTTTTTCCAATTTTCCATCGGAAGTAATTTCTGTGCCTGAATCTGATTTATCAGCAGCATCACCAGTAGAAGTCTTTCTCTGCAATGAACAAATAAGTCAGTAACCATAACAAGATGAATCCTACATCGGGCTTCAAGTAGAAGTTCAAAGAATAGATGTTTGCATATAACAGCAGAAAATGAATGCCGTAGTTGAAAATCAGCCAAAATAAGTATGATAAACCTCATTCAAGCAAGAGACTTATAAAACATTAATGTGTTCCATGTTTTTGTTCTTTGCTTGCTTCTTGAATATAACTCAAGCTCATCTGCTGCAGATGGAAATATTTACATAGAAAGTGCTGGTTCTCACCTTACGGAGAGATCCATCCGTAGAGCTGTTAGAGACTTTCTCTGATGAATTTACAACTGCATCCGAAGAACATCGTTGATCCAAGTTGTTATCATCGTCTTCATCCTTCAGTTTCTTACTGCCTGCATGATGGTGGTGGTGATGGTGGCCCCAAGTATTGGACCCAGACGAGTTTTCTTCGACATACCGCACCAACTTCTCCACGAGAAGGAAAACCACAATTCCAGCTGAACAGTTAAGAGTGATGCTTGAATTAAAGTGTAAACTCTACCAAACTATTTTGTTCAACAAACACAATAGCAAATGTTATGATATTTACCGAGAACAGACAACCCAACAGACAGATCTTGTATGGAATGTGAGTGTGAAGGCGAATCCGAATGAGAATGATCATGATCATGATGGGAATGGTTCTCATGGTGATCATTAGAGTGAGAGTGACCACCACCTGCCAGATCATAAAACATTCTGCAATTCAAAAGCTATCTCTTGGTCCAGTATTGCATACCACAATCGTAAAACAACAAGGAAAGAAAAAAAGAGAATATAAGCAAAGGAAATGAGAAGGTTTAAAGCCAGTTCATGGAACAATGCAGATACTAAAAAGAGATTAGATAACTGTGTCCATTACTGTACCAAAAGCATGAGGCAATTGGTGAAGAAAAGCATCCCCCAACATAGCTCCTGCCTGGTAATCAAATAAATTGAATTAATCAACACTATTTGAAGTACAACAGATCATATATACACACATTTCCAACTCATTCAATCGATAAAGTTGTGACGAAACGCTGTGTATAGAGATTGCTAAATCACCACCGCCAAAGAAAAGCTACTATAGTAACAAAACCAAATCACTTACCCCAAACAGAGCCAATGCATCAACAAACCACTTTGATGGCTTCCCTTTAACTGTAAGGTGAAACAAAATTGGTTATTGGTTAGAAACGAAACATCTGAACTGCTACTCTCATGAACACATTATAGCACATGAATCAACAAGATAGATAATTTTCTCCAGGACAATCAAAAGCAAGGTTTTTTAGTTGACAGGGATACAAAAATAGGCTTACCAAACATAACAGGAAGCAAAACAAGGCAGATGAGTGAGGCTAAGCTAACCAAAAGAGAGCATCCCAATGCATTGAGCCAGAGTGCTACAAGAAAAAAGAAGAGGAGATTCTAATCATCACCAAAGAGCCACAGTGCTATAAAATCAAATGGATCAAAAATATGAAAAATGTAGCTAGATGAACCAAATTACCAAATCCAGTAAGACTAGAACTTGATTCGTGATCGTGATCATGATCATGAAGACATGGCCCAAACCCACACAACCTCATATCCTCCTCCTCGGCCAATTCCTCCGGCAACTTCATCTCTTTTACCGTCGTCTTCACATGATGATGATGATCGTGGTCATGGTCATGGTTATGTGAATGACTACACCCACCGCCATGATGATGCACGTGGTCATCACGCGCCGGCGTTGACTGAGAAAACCCGGTTTCTACGCACAGATCCAGAAACATTCCCAAAACCAGAATCGGAATCACGATTCTTCTCAGTGAGAACGACATCTGATTGACCTAAAGAAGAAATTGCGTCAAATGCACTGAGACTGAGAGAGAAGAGAGAAGAGCTAAGAGGATTAGCGATTGGTGCAGGTGCCTTCAATGGTGATGAAGCAGATGATGCAGAAGAAGAGAATGATAATTCCGACTATGATTTCGAAAGTGAGCACATCCATTTGTGTAATAGTGAAAATCTTTTTGTAATTTATAATTTGGGCCCTGTGTTTTTAAATTATCTTGAAAAACCCTTTACTTGGGACTTTGTTTGTGAAAGACTCTTCAGATTAACGAACCTTCCGAGGGTCTCACTTTGCTTAACAACAACGACCAATAACACAAATGAAAATGAAAATGAAAATGAAAATGAAAACGAAAATGTGTACCTAAAGGCTTTGTTATTAAAACATAGAATTTATTTACGTAAAATAATTCAAAATTATTAAAATATGGGATAATGATCACTAACTATATGTACTTTATTTGATGAATTTGTAATTACATGGATTTTGACATAGATAGACTGTTTATTAAACTATGTTTGGTTTTAAGAGTCTAAAAGTTTAAGCCGAGTTTCAAATTTCAAAAGTTTTCATAGTTTTTTTTTTTTGGACCCGTAAAAAGTTTAATGCATCAAAGCACCCATCGTTACACCAACGAAACAGAGGATTCAATTCCTAAAACCAAGGTCTAATGTCCATTTCCTTTGCATATTTCAAGGCAAAAACACAAAATCGTCTCTAACATCCACAAATCACTACCCACCAACAAAAGAAAAAAAGAAACAAAACCCAAAACAAGATCAAGAAAATACAAAAAAAAAAAAAAAAACAAGAGTTGTGTATCATTATTATCTTCTTTCGAATCTTTAGAGGAAGAAACAAAAAAAAATGGCAACGATGAAAATACCAATGACGGTACCTTCACCTCGAGTCGATGCTGACCAGCTCTTTAAGGCCTTCAAAGGTATTATTATACGTATTCGCTCTTTTATTGTCTTTATAACATTAACTTGTTTGTTACATTTTCATTAAATCTTGAACAATTTGCAGGACGAGGTTGTGATACTTCGGTGATCATCAACATCTTAGCTCATCGTAATGCAACACAACGAGCTCTAATCGAACAAGAATACGAAACCAAATTCTCAGACGACCTTCGAAAACGTCTACAATCCGAGCTTCACGGTCATCTCAAGGTCAAGGCGGAACCTATTACAAAAATTATTTATACACAACATTTTGAAAACGTTTTTGATTGATTTCAGAAAGCCGTTCTATTGTGGATGCCTGAAGCAGTGGAGCGAGACGCTTCAATACTAAAACATGCCTTGAGAGGAGCTGTGACTGATCACAAAGCTGTCGCTGAGATTATATGTACACGATCTGGCTCTCAGCTTCGACAGATCAAACAGGTTTACTATAATACTTTTGGTGCCAAACTCGAACAAGACATCGAATCTGAAGCTTCCGGTAATCACAAAAGAGTATGTTTCTATCTTTATCTGATCCATGTTTTTGATTGAGATAATAGCAATAGACATTGACATGTATCTCTGTAACAGGTTTTGCTCGCGTATTTGAACACTACGCGATACGAAGGACCAGAGATTGATAATGTGAGTGTAGAGAATGATGTTAGGGTTCTCAAGAAAGCGGTAGCAAGGAAGCATAAATCCGATGACCAGACGTTGATTCAGATATTTACAGATCGAAGCAGGACTAATTTAGTTGCTGTTAGATCTACTTACCGTTCTATGTTTGGCAAAGAACTTGGAAAGGTATAATCAAGAATCAGAAACTTCTTACTCAAGAAATTATTTATACGAAATTTTCTTTCTCCAATCTTGATAGGCTATAAGAGATGAGACCCGCGGAAACTTCGAGCACGTCCTTTTGACGATTCTACAATGCGCTGAAAATTCTTGTTTCTATTTCGCAAAGGTAATGTAAGCTTTGATGTTTCTTAAACCACAAGGCAAAGGGTGTTTTTGAGTTAACAAAAATGAAAACTGAAAAGCGCAGGCGCTGAGAAAGTCGATGAAAGGATTAGGAACAGATGATACGGCGTTGATAAGACTGGTGGTGACGAGAGCAGAGGTGGATATGCATTTCATAATCTCAGAGTACCGCAAGAGATACAAGAAGACATTGTACAATGCTGTTCATTCTGATACAACTGGTCATTACAGGACTTTTCTCCTCTCTCTTTTAGGCCCTAACGTTTGATCTCTTTCTATATCCAAACCAAAGGTTCACTTTGATTCTCCGGGTATACTTATCTATCTGTATCTTGCAACAATCCTGAAGGGATATTATAATATGTTTATATGTAAATTTCAATCAAAAGTTAGAGGAATGAAACAGAAGATCAGATGCAATTAAAACTATAAAAATCCAATAGCATATGAAACTGAGAAGTTGTGATTTGAAGCCAAAAGAAATCATTTCGAGATTGTTCACTACTTAATTCATTAGTAACTCGAGATTAATTTCTATTTGGATTCGACTTTGTGTATTGTTTGATAAGTGTTCCATTGAGGCAAGGATGATAATAGCTCCTTGAGTAACTTACAGGTATACTCTTCCCAATAGTTTCCAGCGACATAGCTTTCACCTCTTCTACAATATCATTTTGGACATATGTTTTGAGTTCAGAAGCTTTCCAATGGTAGAACTGAACAACCTTATTATATATGATGAAAGAAAGCGAGTTTAACAAGAAACTATAGCCTTGAGCACAGAGTTATGTAGCCGCGAGGACCAAAAACCCTAGTGCAATGTATATAACTCAAGGCCTTAAAGAAACCAATTGAATTCACTTCTCCTCCAAATTAAGCTATCAATTGATAATGTGTCAAAATATAATTTATTTCAAAAATTTATAGTTTTTTCTTTTTCAAATGTTACTATGTTTCATACAGATTTATTTTTAATTATGTATACAACTAAAATAAAATAAAAGCTTACAGCTCAATGATAATAACAGCTCATTGAGTAACTTACAGCTATATTCTTCCCAAGAGGTAATCGCGGTAGATATATCCGTCAAGTCCAGTGAATCCTTCCGATCTTCATTAGAGCAAGCATATCCAAAAATTGTGGTTACAAGGTCCTCATCTGGTAGGAAAACTAATTTCAGGGTATTGATAGTTTCCAACTGAGGTTGGGACATAGCTTTCACCTCTTCTACAGTGTCATTTTCGACATTCGATGTTTTGAGTTCACAGGCTTTCCAATGGTAGAACTGAACAACCTATTATATATATATATGATGAAAGAAAGCAAGTTTAACAAGAAATTAACTATAGCTGAGCACATAGTTATGTAGCCAAGTACCAAATGAGACAAAGTACCTGAAGAGCATGAAGAATGTTTGTAAATTTTCGGGTGAGCAATTCTCCTCCTTTAGCTAATTGTAGTGACCCCATGAGTTGTTCAGAGGCATCCATAGAATGATCTTCGCCTTGTAAGCTATGTACATCGAAACCAAGAAGATGCAACCTTGCAACGCAAATATCAAAACCTATGTTTTGCTTAGCATCTTGATGAGGAGAGAACCAGTACATGTTAGTGGATGCAGGTGAAGGAAAGCAAAATTCATTTGGTGCGCATTGGGAAAGACGGGAAAGAAGCTGGGAATCTTCATCATGGGATGAATCGCGGCTAAACCATAGTGCAAGAGTCAATCTTTCTCCATCTGTTACCTGTAAACTTCCATCAGTAACTTTTAACTTGCATCTACATTATATGAGGCTATATGAATGAGGCAAACCTCATCGACGGAATGAATATTCCGGTCATCCGCTGTGTACATGATAACATCCTCGTCAAGAGACAAACTCATTACTCAATCTGAGAGTAGTAATCATTGAGCCAACTGAAAAAGAATATACTTACGCCAGCCGAGGGAGACACGGTTGATGGTTCCCCGCTCTGAAAATGAAAAAGCCCGCCTTTGAAGTCTTTCTCATAACTATTCAAGTAACAAACTGCCTTCAAACCAACTGAAAACCAAAGTCATATATATATACACATAAACCTCAAATAAACAATGACAGTAGATTGCAAACACCAACCGCGAAATCCCGTTGTTTTAGATATGGTCTGTTATCATCACTATGCCATCCAATGCTAGCTCCTCTACACCAACTGATTATTCAAAACCAAAGAAACAAAGAAAAATCATTCTTTAACTCTTGTTTGTATGTTAAGAAAGGAGGAGAAACAAAACTATTACTAACCTAATTAAACCAGTGAATTCAATAAAGAGCTCATACTCACACCCAAATGTTTTCTCCATTTTCTCTTTCAACCTTTCTGTTACTCAAAACACAACCAATTAGAATGTCACTGATATGTAGCAGTAACACTGAGATTGGAAACTGGAGTTCTAAAAGATTGACCTCGAATAGAGATGAAAGGGATGATGAGGTGAGGAGAATTAGTGGCGACGAGGTGAGAAAGAGTGGTGGAGAAGACATTGGGTCTGTATCCAACTGTACTACAACTCTTGTGTATGAACTCCAGCTCCTGCTTTTACCTCAAATTTACCAAAAAACCACATTAGCCTAATCTTCAGGACCAGACCCAAAATTAAGAAAAATAAAAGGAACAACCTTGCACTCTTCGGGAGACAAGAAATTGTGCAGAATCAGCCGAGGGTGCTTCTCCGACATCAATCCAAGTCGTATTCCGACAAACGAAAAAATGGGTTCTTTAGTGTTTCAGTTTTTGTTTTTTTTTCATAGATAAAAAAAATTGGTTTCCGACAAATTTTTTTTTTTTTTGGTCACTCGTCGGTTGTGCTGTAACTGCGGTTTACCGAACATATAATAGACTTTCACTTTAATTTCAATCATTTTTGGACAAAAAAATAATAATTTTGGATTAATTTTGCAAACCGAACCGATTATCGAATTAAATCTAAAAAAATTCGATTGATTTTTCAACTTATTTTCTTACTGACTAACCCAACAGTTAACTACTAAAATGTCTCTTAGAATAGGATTAGTGGAAATCTTTCAAATAAGTCTCTTACGATTAAAAAAAAAATTAATAAAAAAAAGAGAGAATGAAAAGAGATTTTCAAATGAGAACTTTTGAGAGACTCATATAACATGTGTCTATTAATCAATGGTTCAATTTGTTTAAGAATTTTAAAATTTAATTATGTAATTAAATTGTATTAAAATATTAATTTTATATTTATTTGAAAGACTATGTTGGTCTCTTACCACTATAACGCTCATAGAACTCAATTGGTAGCCACTATCACTTTAAACGTTTGTTGTTTACTGTAAGAATTTTATTGTAAAGATTTTTATAATATGGACTTTCACTTTAAAAACTTTGAGGTTATTCGTAAGTACTACGACAGTAGGAATTATGATTTTTTAAAACTTCTAATTTTATTGATACCAACACATAGATAAATTGTTAGTATGCAAGAGTAAAACATGATAAGAAAAATAATAGTGAAAAGTGAAAAAAAAAACTACAACAAAAAAAAATTAAAAGTTTGATTAGAAGGTCAAGCCAAAGTCACAATACTAAGGTCTGGCTATTGAAAAAAAAAAAAAAAAGAAGTGGGCAGATAAAATTAAAAGTTTGATTGGAAATATTTTGGCTGTTAAAAAACTTTAAAGTAAAATGACAATCTTTAAAACTTCAACCAATCACCGCATCCAAACACATTTCTTAAATAGCAATTAACAGTAATCACATTTATGATCACCGATTCATATACTTTCTTTCGCTATTTTTGACTTTTGAGTGGATGTGTGAGAGAAAACACAAACCCTAGATTTCATCTCACTTTCTTCATCTCTCAGTCTTGATAACGAAAGAAGTCGGAATCAACGATGTCTTCACCTGAATCTCCCTCTACCTCCGACTCAAGCACACCGCTTCTCCGTTCACGGCAAGCTTCGCCACGTCGTCCTCCTGTAATCGCGGTGCTGTTAGGTCGAGCTTCGGGACGGCGAGGACCTTCGATGTTGGTGAGAGAGACAGCTGCACAGGAGCTTGAAGAGCGACGAGCTGATTGGGGTTACTCGAAACCTATTGTGGCTCTTGATATGCTTTGGAACACAGCTTTTGTGATTGTTGCGATTGTGATGCTTTTGATTTCTAAGGAAGAGAATCCAAATGTTCCGATTAGGATTTGGATCTGTGGTTATGCGCTTCAGTGTCTTGTTCATGTGGTGCTTGTGTGACTTGAGTTTAGGAAGAGGAACGCTAACTGGAGAGCTGGAGATTTGGAAGCTGCTCAAGCTTCTGTTAGTCATGATAGTGAGGATGAGGATAGTGATGAGAGGATCTTGAGGTTAGCTCTCTGCTCCTCCTCAATATAATCAGGATTTCAATTTTGAATGAGAAGATCCAAAAATGAAAACTTTCCCGTTTGTTTGGTTCTTGGTTTCTTGAAGCTTGCTTCATTGTGTTCTTGTTTCTCTTAGTCTTTAGCATCATTACTTGCTATCAATCTCTACAATATTCTAAAAGGGCAGATCCTAAGAAGAACCAAATTCTGAACTTGTATCATCTGGAACTCTGAAATGTGTGTGATCAAGGACGCTATAGGGGAGAGAAGGGCAAGGCTAGCCATTAACGTTATTCAAGTTTTGTTTGTGGTGCTTTGTTCTGCAGGCAAAGTTATTTACTAATGATTTCATAATTGATTTTTCAGCACTAAGACTTGTGAATCAATGAACACCATCATATCATTTATCTGGTGGATCATTGGTTTCTATTGGCTTGTATCTGGTGGTGATATCCTTCTGCAAAATGCGTGGCATTTGTACTGGTATGGAATTTGATCTGTGATCTTATGTTTCCCTTTTCTAGCTGAAATGGCAATGATATCATCATGTTTAATTCTTGCAGGTTAACCTTTGTTTTCTTGGCATTTGATGTGTTCTTCGCTATCTTTTGTGTTGTGCTGGCATGTCTTATCGGAATCGCACTCTGTTGCTGCCTCCCTTGTATTATTGCTCTTCTTTACGCTGTTGCTGGGCAGGTAAAAGAGCAACTCCTCAAGTAACAATCGACCTGACTTTGGAAGAAATGAAATTAATAGACAGCCTTCTATGTTTTTGTGTTCAGGAGGGTGCATCAGAAGCAGATCTCAGCATCCTTCCCAAGTACAGGTTTCAGATGATTAATAATGGTGAAAAGCAAAGTGACGGTGGTGGGAAAATGATACCTGTCGAGGCAGGCACTGAGTATTCGGGAACGAACGTGTACTTCTTCCCGAAGATGCTGTAAGTTGTTTTCTTGTTGATGTCTTTATAGAAACTTGAGATGAAATTCAGAGCTTTTATATAATGGGGGTTTGTGTAGGACTGCTGTATATGTCTGAGTTCATATGAAGATGGAGCAGAGCTGGTCGCACTTCCTTGCAACCACCATTTTCATTCCACGTGCATCAAGAAATGGCTGAAAATGAATGCGACATGTCCACTTTTTTCATTTTTCATATTATGTATAGAGAGTAGAGAAAAAAAAAGATAAGAGAAAATGATTGTCTCGTTTGTAAGTCATAAAGACAAATTGTTTCTTTATTGTCATTTCGTTAAATTTATTAAATATATATAAATATTCGTTATGTCTACAAAATTCAACCCTCGTCTATGACATTCTAAGTCGGTTTTTGATCGCTTCTTCAAAGTATGCTCGACGATGCTATTACAAGATTTCGATTGAACTGACTTAACGGTGAAAAACAAAGTGACCAATAGAAAAAAGATACATTTGACATGGGTTTATTGCACTATTGACAAATTCTCTCATTTAATGGAAATGCTCTTAGAGATCTTCGATCCATAGTCTTTTTGGATTAGGGGTCAAAGCTGCTAAACTAATCTCCACTCTTTGTTGCCGGTGAGACTTGGACTTGATCATGCTCTCCCGAGCTCCCAAGGTGGGGGCATTAATGGTTTTTTGGTGGGTTTAGTGTATATGAGTACAAATTATAAGTATTTTAACAAAATATCATCATTTGTTAATCGCAGGCGTAAATTTAAAAGGCCAAATTAAAATTTGGTTTTGTAATCAGTATTTGTATGCATTTTCCAAAAATATTGGGTAAAACAAAACTAAATATTTCTATTGAAAAATGTATACTTTTTTTTTTATATTTTTCATTTAAACAAACGTAAATGTAGAAAATATGTTCGAAACAGTCAATACCCATATTTGGGCGTCTTGGTCCTGCATCAAATTGCATAGGTTGAGCTGGGTTTTTACATTGAAAAATAAATATATTATAAGTGACTTCTTACAAGCATTGGCAAAAGATTACCAATCAAAATATATTTATTACGGTGGCTGGTTTTTTAGTGAGTTTGATGTATACTCACTCAAATGCATTAAGCTACGACAAGTTCAAGTATTTATAGAAAATTTAATTTCTATTTCAGTTATCTAATGCTTTTGTAAATGATATAAACCGTCTATGTTTGATACGACTCAAATATTTCAAAACTTTGCGATTTTTATTTTGTTTTTGGTGGCAACAATTTTCAAAATATTTTAGATTTCCATTCAACTTAAATGGACTTCTTTATCAAAAATAAAATAAAATAAAATGGAGTTCTAATAATAGAAAAACAATAAAATCAAATATAAAAAGCGAAAAAACATACATTATTGATTATCCCCTTTGAAAAGAAAAAACAAAGAGATCTCAACGCATTAGACATTTGTACACGTAGTAGTTAATAACAACAAAACAAGACAATTTACACGTTCCCTCCTTACACGCGCAAATTATCTCTTTGACTATAATCACACCTTTTCTCACTAATCACACACCACTAAACTTCTTAACCAAAGAATTAAATTAACTATCCACCTATATCACCATTTTTTATTATATAAACAACTAAAATAAACCAATGAAAAAATTCCCTACTTTAGATAATTAATTAATTAATCTGAAAAAAATGTAACTACTAATAAATGATTGATTAATTAACGTTAATCCAATCTTGTTTCTTCCTCTCTCGCTTGTCTTGTCAAATAGTATTGACTCAATAGAAACAACTGTGACAGCATTTAAATCTCACTCTCTTTCTCTCTTATTTCCATCACTACCAACAAAAAAAAAAAAAATTGATTCTTCTCTTGAGGTTATCATCATCACTCTCTCTATATCTGTAGGACTCTGATTTGAAAGATCATTTGGTTCCCGGAGAACACTCGCCGTTGTCTTCTCTCTCTCTCTAGAAATCTGCATTATTAAGCCTTGCTGGTGGTTAACTTTCTCTCTCTATACCATTTGGATCTTGACGAATTTGGATGTGTTGTTGAAGTAAAATTGAAGAGATTCAGATCGGAGTCGGAGATGTCGGATGTTTCGATTGACGGTGGTTTGTTATCGTCGGTGTCTTCGTTGTCAGCTGAGCAAGCTACGACGGTTGCGATTCCAACGCCGTATCCGTCGTTGACAGTGTCGGCGTCTTATAAAGAGAGTAGCGGTGGCGGCGGAGGGAAAATTTCGTCGTCGAGGAGGAGACCGGTTAGGCCAAGCTTTGATGCTGCCGCCGACAATGAGTTTATAACTTTGCTTCATGGCTCGGATCCAGTGAAGGTTGAGCTTAATCGGCTTGAGAATGAAGTTAGAGGTTCGAAAAAATGCTGCTCGATCTAGTGTTGATTCAGATCTAATTTGTTGTTGGACTAGTTTCTTAACTTCGTTTTCAATGGATTTGTAGATAAGGATCGTGAATTAGGAGAAGCACACGCTGAGATCAAGGCGTTGAGATTATCTGAGAGGCAAAGAGAGAAAGCTGTTGAAGAGGTGTGTGTTTGGATTCTGATTTTTTTTTTTCAATTTTTTGGAAGATTTTATCAGTTTCTATTTACTATTTTTGGAAGATTTGATTTAGTTTCAGGATGATCTATATAAGTTTTTTGTTTATGGCAATGTTGTTAGTGGAAGATTCAGATTTTTGTTGTCATGAATCACTTGCTTTTAGTTTTCATCAATGTCTCTATATTCATGTGGAGCCTCAAGTTCCTTTGAAGCTGACTTTATCTCATGTTCTTTGGAATTTTAGCTTACTGATGAGCTTGCTAAGTTGGATGGGAAGCTCAAGTTAACTGAATCGCTTCTCGAAACCAAAGTATGTGTCCAAATCTCCCTCCTTACCTTCAATCTATGTTTCATATTGCTGGACACCTGATTATCAAAGACGACTGCAGAATCTAGAAATCAGGAAGATCAATGAAGAAAAGAAGGCCTCTATGGCTGCTCAGTTTGCAGCTGAAGCCACTTTAAGAAGAGTTCATGCTGCTCAAAAAGATGATGACATGCCTCCAATTGAAGCTATTCTAGCTCCATTAGAAGCTGAACTTAAGCTTGCCCGCTCTGAGGTATTTTTCCGCTCATTTTTAAAGTCCAATTTTTTTTTGTGTTGTTTATCGAGCACTGATCATTTATGATGTTTCTAAATAGATTGGGAAGCTTCAAGAAGACAACAGAGCCTTGGATCGTCTCACTAAATCAAAAGAAGCGGCCTTACTTGATGCTGAGAGGACTGTTCAAACTGCCCTTGCAAAAGCTGCCTTAGTTGATGATCTTCAAAATAAGAACCAAGAGTTGATGAAACAAATTGAAATCTGTCAGGTGCTGTACTCATCATCCTCTTATTCGTTACTAGTTAATCAGGCTTTGGATGCGTTTTACACATCACACATTGTTTGTTAACTATTTATTATCTGTTTGTTTCTTTTAGGAAGAAAACAAAATTCTAGACAAAATGCACAGGCAAAAAGTTGCTGAGGTGGAAAAGCTTACTCAGACTGTACGAGAGCTGGAAGAGGCTGTTCTTGCTGGTGGCGCTGCTGCAAATGCCGTGAGGGATTACCAGCGGAAGTTTCAAGAGATGAATGTAATTAAAGACACTCTTCATAGGATGACTGGAAAAAGTAGAATAGAGTCTTTAGTTTGTTTTTTCTTAGAATTTGCAACTGATGAAGGAATGTTTCTTGCTCCGCTTTCCAGGAAGAACGAAAAACTCTTGACCGGGAACTTGCGCGTGCAAAGGTTACAGCAAACAGAGTTGCGACGGTGGTTGCAAATGAATGGAAAGATGGTAATGATAAAGTGATGCCTGTGAAGCAATGGCTTGAAGAAAGAAGGTTTCTACAGGTTCACATTGATATGATTGTCCTTCTCCAGAATTCTTGGAATGCAGATTCTTTGCAGTGACAAAGGCACAATCCTACATTCTCAACTCTTAACTCTCTTCTTTGCAGGGAGAAATGCAGCAACTCCGCGATAAGCTTGCGATATCAGATCGAGCTGCGAAGTCAGAAGCACAACTAAAAGTATTCATCTTACATGCCTTGGTCATCTTCTAATACTTGATCTTGTTTAACTGAACTAAAAAGTAAACTATTTCTATGTACAATTTTAAGGACAAGTTTCAACTACGGCTTAAAGTGCTCGAAGAGACACTGAGAGGCACCTCAAGCATCAGCATAAGGAACACACCCGAGGGAAGAAGCATAAGTAATGGACCCTCTCGCAGGCAGTCACTTGGTGGAGCAGATAATTTACAAAAGTTCGCGTCAAATGGCTTTCTGTCAAAGAAAACTCCGATGAGAAATTCCTTTACTTCTAATTCCACCTCGGTATTGAAGAATGCTAAAGGAACATCAAAGTCATTTGATGGAGGCACAAGATCATTGGATAGAGGCAAAGCACTCTTAAACGGACCTGGGAATTATTCATTCAACAAGGCTTGTGACGAAACCAAAGAACCAGAGTCACCTGATACCTGGAAAGACAATTCAGAGGAGAAGCCACCAAGTGAACTCCCTACACCAACAACTGAAGACAATGTCCCAGGGGTTTTGTACGATTTACTACAGAAGGAAGTAGTTGCCTTGAGAAAATCTTCGCATGAAAAGGATCAAAGCCTCAAAGACAAGGATGATGCCATAGAGGTAAATTTCTAAATATGCCTTATAAAAATGTTGCTATAGAGATGTGCTCATAATGGAAGTTTTGATTATTCTTTTCTGTAGATGTTAGCAAAAAAGGTTGAAACTTTAACAAAGGCAATGGAGGTTGAAGCGAAGAAGATGAGAAGGGAAGTAGCTGCAATGGAGAAAGAGGTTGCTGCAATGCGTGTGGATAAAGATCAGGATAACAGAGCTAAAAGATCTTCTTCAAACACCAAGCCTTCATCCAACACCGCTCAGATTCTTGCTGGAAGGTAAAAATCACTTTGTATAACAATCTCGAATATAACTGTCCATTTCTATAATCAGTTATATAAAAAAATCAGATTAAACTTGGTTCTTTAAAATCTTGCAGAGCTGCTGGCCGAAGTGGGTTAACGAGGAGTACACAATAAGATGAGGGAGGACGAGACTGGTTCTTGTGGTCGTATCAGTTTAAACAAGTAAAACCGCTTTAGGCCGGTGTGCTTTTTAAGCTCTTTTTTAACCTTATATCTTCTTATTTCACTTGCTTTCTTTACATCCTCTGATTTATTGTATTACCATAGAACTTATCAGCACAAAAAAAAAAAGGATGAAAAAGATGAGTATGCTTTCTGACTTAGATCAGCTTACACTGCTTAGCGATGACGACGAGAAAAAGAGTTGAGGGAGAAGAGATGTTTGACATTTTGGCATAACATTTTCTGTCCTACGAAAGTAGTTTATTTGGCTGTATAGGTTTTAGCTTTGTATTGGAGTTTTGTAAACTTCACTTTGTTCGGTTTCTTCTTTCTACTTTGAGGTGTTGTGTGATTATGTCTACTGTTGGTTTTGTTGATACCTCTCTGTTCTATGCATGCGGTTCCTCAAAATCAAATTCTCAAAGATATCGTCATGTAATAAGAGATGAAGTATATTATAGGATCTTCATACAATACAGCAAAATCTTAAGGTTACACGACTTTCTAAAGTGTACAATAATCACTAATTCACTATGTACACACTCTTTTTAGCTCTTTAGATTTAGTCTACAAGTCGTAAGAATTTAGAATGTAATAGATACAAAACCACTAACCACAATGAACAAGGAAACAGAAAGCAGTCACTTTGAGGAAGATAAGAAAGCTTTTACAGGTCCGACTCCACGCGGCTAGCCAAGCAGAGCTCATGCAACTCATTGAGTATCCATTCCTCACCAGTGTGACCACCAAGGACCAATACTCTAGTCCCTCCAACAACGCATGTGCTATGTCCCCAAGCAAACTTGGGCGGTTTCCCCGGGACATTCAGGATCCTCCATGACGGTTTCTCTTCTGCGGGATCTATTAAGAACAGCTGTGAAAGAGGGTGCAGCCCTCCAATAGACCCTCCAAAGATGATGACCCTACCACACGGCATGCTCACAGCCACGTGGTCCAGTCTTGGAGGCGGTACAACCGCACCTGTTAATGCACTACATTCAAGCTCTCTCCATCTCGGTTCTTGATCCTCCAAGTCTATAGTATAGGCCTCCCCTGATCTTAGCTTTAGATGACCGCTATTTGCAAGCCCACCAAACATTAGGATTTTAGTACGACCAAAGACTGATAGAGAATGCCCAAGTCTAGAAGGAGGAGCCCATGATGTCGGGATCTCTTTCCATATCGGTTTATCAGTTGTCAGATCCAACAAGAAGGTGTCGCTGAGAAGCACCCCAGCGTCTGTGCAGCCACCTGAGACAACCAGTTTAGAGCCTTCAATGGTGCACGAGCTGTGCCAAGATCTTGGCAATGGAGGAGTTCCTCCAGCTACCTCTTTCCATGTTGGATTCTTAGCATCTAGATCAAGCACAAATACGTCATTAAGCAATCCTTGTCTTCCACACCCTCCAAAGACTACCAACCACGACCCGTTGATGCACGAGAGTGTGTGTCCCCAACGTCCTGGAGGTGACGACTTCACCCTCACACGTTGCCACTCAGGAAACTCTGCATCAAGATTGAGAACAAAAGTATCATCCATTGGCTGCATGTTTACTCCTTCCCCACCAAATAGCACAAGCCGGTTCCCAACAGCACACGCACTGAAATTGCAGCGGGAAGGTTGTACCGTCCCTCCAACAGTAAATTTACGCCAACACACAGCTTCAAGAGTAGTGAGTTCTCTAGCTAACCGACCCCATCCTAACTTCTTAGTCATGATCTCCAATGTCCCAGTTATCTCTTTTCCCCACGCATTCTGACAAACCATCTTCCTCACACTCTCGTTTTTCGTCAACTGCCTCATCCTCCTACAAGCAGAACCAATAGAAGCATCATCCCTAGGGGTTAACCGAGATAAGATATTATGCGCCAAGACTTCATCAGAAAGCTGCAATAACCCACAGAAATCTTGATTCTGCTCCTTAAACCTCGGACTTCCACTTGGAAACAAGCACTCAGATGTCTCATCAAGCTGTTGTTTATGCTTAAAAACAGGATATGAAACACGGTCAAGGTCTATAGTCGTTTCAGAGAAGACTTGTATCCCAATTACATGTGTAATAGTTCCATCATCGTCACGAATTGGAGCAAGCCGTAGTCTATTAACCAATGGAGTACCGTCTTTTCTGAAATTAAGAAGCTCTCCTTGAAATTCAATACCTTCTTCAAGACATCTCCTAATCTCAGATACAACCACTGGATCAACCAATGGATGACGCCTTTGTGCACGAGGATCTCTATACTGTAAGAATCGGCTGAAAGTAAAAAAAAAAAAAAAAAAAAAAAACCTTATTATGCAAGTCCATGAAGATCATCAAAGCATTATGAACAATGTATCTCCAGCAATTTCTTCATCAATCAAGCTATAAGTACGAAGAAGAAACAAGAATTGGATTACTTCAACCTCAAAGGCACAGTTCAAATTCAAAATTCGACGAAAACTCAAAAAAACGAAACAATCACAAAGGGGGAAATCGGAGAAATTAGTACCAGTTTCGACCGAGAACTTCATCGGCGCGATAACCAGTGAAGACTTCGAAGACTCTATTAACATAGATCAGAGGAAAATCTGGTTCTAGAGCATCGGATACAATAAACGAAGGCGGTGTCATTGGGTAATAGAACATCCCCACTTCTAATGGAAGCTTCTCGTCTCCAACGTCGATGTCTCTTTCTTCTTCTTCATCTTCTTCTTCTTCAACTCTGCCGCGTTTCTTTCGTTTTCCGGCGGCTTTCCCGATCACTGCAGTCGCATGTTCCCACGCCATTTTTTCGCTTACAAAAAAAAATATCTTTCTCTTCTGACTTCGCTGCGCCTTATGATATTATTTTTACTTTTTGGGTCTGTTTAAAAACTTTTAAATTTAATATTTGGATACTTATTGACCAAATTACCCTTTTAATCTTCTTAAATCTTGAGTGGAAGACGAGAAAACATCTCGCGCCATGTTTGTGGCAATATCGTAATTAAAAGGTGATACATGGGTACTCATAACTGACCGTTCGATGAGAACACGTCACCAGGGAGATATCCCGAGAAAATATCTAGCCTACTCAACCACTACGCTTCTTCCACGTCATCATACATCTTGGCAAAGATATTTTTTTTCTTTTTTGATTGAGGGAAAGATATTTTATTAAGTGTTAGAACGCAATTGGAATCAGATTCACGTTACTGTTGACTCTGGTCAGACATTATATATTTTGTGAAATGCGATTATTGGTTTTACTGTGTTCGACATTGAGATCAAGAAAAAAAAAGTTTGCTGAGTTGATTTGAGTGTAAATTTAAAAGTTTGTTTTTTAAATCAATTGAATAAGTAAAATTAGTCAGATTGTATGAAAAAATTCATGTTTTAAAATTTGGTAGGCACTAATTGGGCGTTTGGGGTGAGACTAGCGTCTAGAAAAAAAAATCAAAGAGTAAACGAGGATTAATCGGGATTAGTTTTCAGGTTCTTTTTAGTATTTTTAACTTCTTTTAGTTTTATAAATACATACTAAGCTAATAACTTTGATATAGAGTATGATACGAATTCCACAAGATTAAATGATTGAATGAAGTTTATTCGTCTTTAATTGTATCTGAACAAAAGTTATTCATAAACTATTTTGGCAATTAGTATCACAAGATTTTCCAATGCATTTGCGATTTCTATACGATACTTAACACGAGAATCAGAAAAAAGCTAAACTATTGATATTACATATGCAATTATATAATGAAATTATGCTCATGATAACACTAAAATCAAATATGAGCCTAAGAACTGAATCAATGATGAAAGCCAAAACGATGTCGAGATCATATGTTATTTAAAGCCATATACACTTAATCGACCAGGAAATATTTGGGTTGAAAATTACACCTTTAACTCTCGTTTATGCACTATCAATGATTGCTCTCTTTTGGTGGACAAAAACTGCATTGGATTCTGGTTGATTTTGCAAATTGTAATTTATAAACTTTAGAAAAAAACAGACTTCACCCAAATTATTTGTGAGATTTTAAAATTGTAAAAAGAACAACAAAATATTAATAATTTTATGCTTTAATTTTAGTAGACTGGTGCCCCCGCAACGCGGGGATTTACATTTTGATATCATTTTTATTTGATCGGAGAATGTATGTTTTTTTAAGATTGATACAAAAATATTATTAATATAAAATAACATCTTAGATACCACCTTTTATAAAAGAAAATTTATTTGGTGGTTGTTTTTTCAAAAAATGATATTTAAAAAAATATTTTTTAAAATTGACATATTAATTATACAATCTATTTCAAATTTATTGTTTGAATTTGCTTGGTAAGATTATATTAATGATTTTAGGAAAAGATAATAGTTGTAAATTTGAGATTGTGTTGGAATTTATTACCCCTATGTACATCCATACTAATAGCATTAGGATTTGATGTAATACTGATAAATGTTTTTACAATGTCATTTGATGTAATTTTTATTAGGTTTTAGGTTATATTTCAAATGTATTTCCATAAATATAGTATTAGGATTTGACCAACGTTGTTTAAGAATTCAGTTTAAGAAATTGAAACCTTTTGCTTAAGAATATGGGGTAGCACTACTTAATCAGATGGATTTTCAATACAATTATATAGCAGAAGAATTATTATTATGAGATTAATATTTAAAACCCTACGAAAAGGAAACAATTAAATAAATCGAACTTACCCTTTGAAGTTTGAACAACCAAAGAGTCCACCTTACAAAGCGTAGAAGGACAAGTGATCAAGCACCCTACAAAGCATAGAAGAAAAATAAAAATTGCTCCATAAAAAAAGAGAGTGATTACTGCCATCCATCGTACATTTTTACATAAATTTGATAATAATTAATAAACCAACAAATTTTCAAACTAATCAAGAAATTTGATAATAATTTGATAACTTACCTTATGCAGAATCCTATCAATTTTGTGTTTGATTTCTGTAAGTTGTGCATTTTTTCTTCTCATACTCGTTAAACTCAGTAAATACACTCCATCTTGGCTTGAATCTTTATTGTACGCCTAAAGCAATATCAGCTGCCAAATTCTCGCGCTAATACCAAGCATCCTCAAGCAATTTTGTTAATTATTCTTTCTCTTAAATCTTTTTTCTTGTGAATTCAAAAATTACTTTTAAAACCAACCAAACATAGTAAATATATTTCATGTACTCATGTTTACTAAATTAATGTAATTGATCTTGGAAACTGGTCATGGTAAATAAAGATGATCGCACTAATTATGATCAACATTATATTCACATAGACCAAAATCGATATAAAATTTCTGAAACATACAACTTAACAACTTATCGAGCTGTTACTGATTAAGGCTATACAATGATTACTGGGTTCATAGCTATGTATGCTACATAAGTCAACAGAGATGTTGACTGTTGCTTGATTCTCGAGCACCAATATTTTACGTTGAAGGAGAAGGTGGACTCTTTGAGTTCATAGCATAGAAGGAATCTGAATATATACAGCTATGTAAAAATAATAATGGCCCAAATAAAAAAAAACTATGTGCCCTCTTTATATTTATGATTCAAAATCCTTACATATAAATGTATAACATATAAACAATAATTTTTGAGTGGAAAACAATTGTGACATGTACATATCATTATTAAAAATTAATTTGCAGGCTCTAAAAATATAAAACAAATTGGTAAACTCTAAACGATTGCTTTTGCTTATCCTCCGAACCAGACCTATATATAAGTCTTTTAAACTGGACTAGTTGCGTCAATCAAACCATTATACACATTAGTAAATTACACTAATTTAACCGCAGCGTGAATAAATTGAATTAATATAGCATACCATGGGAATTAATTGTATACATATCCGAGTACAGTCTAAGACAATTATTTTCTCGACCTATTCTAACTAATTCAAAGTTGTCTACTAAACAAATAGACGACAAGCTCATGTGTTGGTTTTATTTTGGAGAAAAAAAAAATACGATGCTAAGCAGATCCTACAAACAAATTAACGCCCATAGAAAAAATAAAAAATGATAGAGAAAGTGTAGTCCCAAAGTTTTACAAAAGGCCCACGCTAAGTAGATAGCCCTCAAAGCCCACACGATAACTGAACTTGAACCGAATAAATAAACAGAAAATATTTGTTCATAATTCTTTCTTTTACTTTTTCTATACCTAGAGGCGGTTCAAAAATAGCATTTTTTTTTTAACCCTGTTCAATATTTAAATATAAGCTTTAATAACATGTAAAATTTTATTATTATTATTTTGGGTTCTAAAATACACTAAAATTTTTGTTAATTTATTTTGGGTCATATGCAATTGCGTAACTCACGCATGTCCAAAACCTCAACTGCCTATACCATACAATAAATATGAAATCCAACATTCTATAATTTTCGAAATTATTCTTGAGTAGAGAGCATAAGAAACAAAAATCGGAACACAACAAGTTCCAAAACATGTCTTCAAAATAAAAGATTGTTTTCTATTATCATGGCATTTTTACTTATATGTATTAACAATTCATGAACCCCCATTCAAACAAAGGAAAGTTATCACACCAACATTTTTTATGACGTTTCATTCGCTACTTCAAGTTGTAGTAGATATATCGGGTTCTCCCAACATCAAAAATTAGTTATATGATATGGGATTTTTTGAAAAATTAAATACCCTATTTATGTTTAGAAATTTGAAAAGCACTTTATGTATTGATTTTTTTAAACTAATACTTGCTTGTCCTTACTTAAGTTAATATTTTTAATAATTAATGTTAAAAGTTGCAAATAAATTATTATAATTAATTCATTATTATTTGAGAATAAGTATGCTTGTTCTTGTTTCATATAAATACAATGACATTTGTTGGTCAAAGACTCAAGAGATTGAATTAGTAAAATAGAATTGCTCAATAATTTTAGGAGGAAACAACATATCTAGACTTTTATAAGGTTTTAGTGAAATCTCATTTGTTCCTTATTAGATTATCATCGGTTTAGTCCTAAGTCTTATAACTATAATACATTGGTTCAATTTATTAGAAAAATGGTCATGTGCAATTTTACAAGATTTTATGATATTCAAATCATGTGGTTTGTTTTTAGCCATATTTTAATTTTGTTTGGTTATATGGCATATATGAAATTATCAGAATCTATCATAATATTAAATTTTTTTCAAAATTTTTTTTTAAAAATGATCAACACTAAATTTTTGTATAAATAAAATATTTCTTTTATCATAAAAAATTAATTGCTTTTACTGTAAACTATTATTAAGTTTTCTTGAATGTATTTTAGAATATTAATACTTCAAAATGAATATTTTATAATTTCAAAAAAGAAAAGGGTATTTTTCAAATTTATAAACATAAGTAGGGTATTTTTCCAAATATCCTCTATATTATATTCATCATCACCCTCAATAAAAAATTCCTGGTTTATATTGAATTCAAACTTGAGCTTTTGAACACACAAAAAAATCGAAAATATATTTATTTTTTGATTGACCAAAAAAACATTTTTTGGATAGCATAAATTTAGACAAAATAATAGTAAACTAAAAGTATTGGGCCACTATGTATTGCTAATTAAAGTTTATGATTGGGACCGGTTGGTTCATCGCGAAGATATAGACATGTTCGAAAACAATGGTAATCGCATCCTGTCATTACAATACTTTCCTGTCATTGTAATCGCGAAGATATTGCCACTAATCCTAGTCTAACATAGGCCGGTCCCTTAGTTTATTAATAGTTTCGTGATTGTCATCATCTTAATTGTAATGTTTTTTTTTGTTAATGAATATGTGTTTTAAGTAATGTTATGAATGAGTTAATGATGAAACAGAACGTGCAATAGTTTATTTCTTTAAGTGGTGATATCTCAACTGATCATCTGAAATGCAAAATATCAATATAGATCCTAATTAAGTTATATTAAAATTAAGATTCAATAGAAATGAACTTCCCAATTATCAAATTAAAATATACAATTTTCTAATAAATGTTAAGAATATTTATATTAGAAAAACAGAAGAAGAAAAACAGAAGTTCTGAATTTGGAATGATACAAAATCGTGCTAAGCAAAACAACATAATGATTTTACCAAAAAGAAAGAAAAAACAATAGAAATGGTTGGTGTAGTGCATGTGCTTTAACGTGAGGAGTTTAATGAGAACTAGGGCTTCCACATATTAAGATAACTAAAATATGACTTTAACACGAAAAAGAGAAGGTAATTCACGTAACACAGTCCTATAATCTAGCTCACAATTCCTAATTAGAAAATTGTGTAAGCTCATGCGATTATCCTTTTGAGTATCACTTTCCAAACAATCATAAAAGATATATAAATTGGTCTGATTTTTGGATTTGATATTCAACAGGATACTTGGCATTTCATATATAAAACTCGAGATTTTCCAACTAAAAATCAACGAGACAACAAAAAAAGGAGTAAAAACTAAAGTGATAAAGTATGATTTTACAATTATATAATACAATAAGAATATATCAAATTCCGTAATGTTTAATATACATTTTTATGGAAAAACGTTTGTATATTATTATTATTTGTGTAAATGAGATTATTTTTTACTTTATTATTTTTTCTGACTTGATTTATGGGGGACAAGATTCCTTAAAAGGGACAAATCATATTTGTTAGCAAAAATGCCAAACATATAATAGTAATCAAACAACCCCCAAAGTTGACCCAAGTGTGCTAGGCCTACGAGGCTAGGATGTATAATGATTCTCACAGCTTCTTTAGTCTAATCTGGCATTCACATGTCTATATTATAGTATTTTTAAAAAATGCAGTTTTAACGAACACATCTGTTAAAATTGGTACCTCTTAACTAAATTTTAATCAACACATCTGTTTTATTTGTGTACAAAAATCAACAAATAAAGGTTACTTGTTCTTTTTTTGTTTTGTTTTTAAAGAAAACATCAGCAAATTTATTTTCTTAAAAAGAAAGATTTATTTACTATAATGCAAAATTTTTTTGTAAGGTTCTTGTTCAGTTTTTTTTTTCTTTGGCAACAAAGTTATTTTCTCCAATTCAGCAGGCATCCAATTAGGCTTCTATAAGTCTATCCATTATTAAAAAGGAAACAAAGTTATGCTTTTAATTTACACTCAACATAAAATCGTACACCAAAATAACCCAAAATTTTATGTCCTAATTATCGTATTATGTTATAGTAAAAATATAAATTAAAAATTAAATGTTATTGTTCTTAAGTGAAAATATATTTATACCTTTTCGAAGCAGCAATTGTCCTTATATACCCTTTTATTTATATATATTAATTTTGTAGGTGCTTACTAGACTATTGATATATAATGATATAAAATAGTCAACTATAAATATATTTTGTACCACCTACTATTTTTTCTTGCCACGGGACCACTTATCACATCTTGTTGGCACATTAACAACTGATACAAACACAATATCTTTTTTTTTTTTGATAAAGACAATATCGAGTTTGAATCTTAAATTATGGTAGAGCGACAACAGTACCACAACTATCTAGATTATTATAAGTTTTTTTTCGATCAGATAACTAGTTAGACAAACAATACAATCAAGATTTCACCCAAAACTATATGATTGTTCATAAATGAATTGTTTTTCGTGAATAAATGAACATGAAGGTATCATTTTAGTCTAAATGTCTAACAAATAAAATACCTCTACAAATGAAAATGATGTGAATAACTGAATAACAAACAATATAATTTAAAACTACATTAATTAATAATCACACATACCAAATAAAAAATCATTTTCGTTTGAGCGCAAAGAACAGCATGCCCTTCTCACGGTAGCTAGATTCAATCTTGTCGGTGAGTCCAACAAGTTTGGCTGTGAGACGTTCGAAGATATCATCGAGGAGATGGTGACCGAAATGATTGATGAAAAGAGATCCCATTGTGGCCTTTATGCAAACCATCCATTGCTTCACATCCTCCATGTTCATTGGCCGTTTGAGCCAAGCCGTGGGGTCCATTAGCTCCATCGATTCGACAGTGAAACATCCATTTTTCTCTACCAAGACTCTTACCTCTTCGGGCGATGCAGAGTAGATGGGTATGTTGAATGTATCGACTTGCTCTTCGCTGATCAAATCCTACATGCCAATCTCACTAATTAAACTCAATCAATCCATAATTGGAAATAAATCAATCCTTAATTGGAAATAAACTACAGAGACATAAGTTTAATGTCATTAGGACTATATCAGTCAAATTGCAAAAAGTTGTGTAAGTTTTCATATTTAGAACTGATTTGTTTTTGTATTTTTTTCGGAAAAAATCTAAAAAATAGAACATTTCACAGTATTATTGTTAAAAAGAGATTTTTTATGTTCTAAATTCACATTTTATGAATTTCCTTTTCACAATAAAATTGTAAAATTGTTCATTTCAAAAATTGGCCCTTTTTTTGTTTGTAATTAAGGTGATAAATTTAGGATCGAAACTCATACTAATATCCGAAAACCGAAACGTGTAGGAAGACTGATATTTTTTGACATTTGAAAACACACAATCCATTTCCATATCTTTGACAACAAGTTCTCTACTCAACTCTTTTTTTAGGTGTTATGTATTGAGTAATTCTAGTACCACTATGTTCATAATATTAAATTAACCTCATGATCTATAGATAGTTTTCAAAATGTCTGAGATTATTTTTTGCATAGAATATGAAGAATTATGTATTACCTGGAATTGCATTTGAATAAGAACATCAGCCATTGACGTATACATGATACTGTCGGTAAGATTGGAGAAAGACATCCCTTTAGGAATCCCACACATTCCAACAACCAAAAGACCTCCACTAACTATTTCTTTAGCTCTAGCTTCTAGAAACTTCTCCATGTCCCGACCAAACTGTTCTCCATAAGCCTTCACCACTTCCTCCGCAGCATTTGAGTAGTGAACTTTTCTTTTATTCCACGCTTTGGAGCTTTTGTCAAACACTTCCTTTGGAACGCTCGATAGCCAATGTGTGGCTCCTACTGTCACTACAATATGTACTGAGGATTGAGGAAGAACACGGCCGTAGAACGAACCTGGGACCCCGACCGCAAAGTAACTCCGGTCTTGAGGGAAAGAGGTAAAGAGAGTGTTGAAGTCGTTTTTTGGGAGGTCGTTGAAGAAGACTAGGAACTCTGGTTTTGAGGAGTTTGGTTCTAAGCTTGTTTCAACGGATTTGATGATGTCGTCTACGAGAAAGAATGTGTTTGGTCCAGTTGCACAACCAAGATCGGCTATGTGGAATGTGTTGGATTTAGAGATTAGGGTTTTTGCATTGAGTTTCTCCATTATCAATTTGTTTATTGTCTCTTTCAATAAACTGGTTGTTCTTCTCTGTCCACATCAAAACCAGTCAAAAGATTATTATAATTAATGTTATGTCCGAACAAACCATACACCACCGGAAAAAAAAAACCGAAAATCAAAACTTTTCTTCAGTTTTTTAAATCACTTAAAATTTTTTTTGTTAAAAACTGAATTTGATTCGAAAAAATTCTTACTTAAATTGATATTTTTTTCATTAAAAGTGGAACAAAATCTTTCCAGACAAATACATAAAAGTATTTGGGTCAAATTTTGAAATAGTCTCTTTCACAATTTTATTGTGAAAATGGATCTCTTGAATGTGAAATTAGAACATAAAGATTTGACAATGTAATTATGGATCTCTTGAACCGACGTAAAAAAAAAACATAATGTAATTCTCGAACCTAGATATAGTGAAACTGAAGTACTCCCTTCTAGATTTAGCTTAATTTTATGATTTAGCTTTCCGTAAGATAATGAAGCGGCTTGGTAATTTGGTGTTTTTTTTTTGTGGCTCGATGAGTTCTGGACATTTTAATATTGTTATTGAAGTTGCTTTGAAAAGGGTATCACAACAAGGAACCAATTATTATTATTATTATTATTATTTTTATTTTTTTTTGAAAAAGCTTCTAATTGATCCGAATAGCCAGCCAAGTAAATATGTTATTAAAACTCGACTGGTCATATATTAATTCTTTGATTATCTTGTATTCTCTAACATGTCCTATTTTAATATTCTCTCTTCATATATTAAAGAAATTTCAATTTTATCGAATACTAGTTTGTTTATATGGATGTGAATATGAACGACGAGATAGTATATTTATAAATATACATTATATATATAGATATATATATCATTGGAGAACCTCTATTCCAACACATTTTAATGATTTTATAATTAAAAAAACTATATAAACTAATTAAATTATGATAAATTGGAATAGTTTAACATTGGTACTTGTTCATGTGATTCCGGTGTTTTTTTGTTCATTTAGAACATTCATTAAGTTTTTACTTTTTGAAAATGTAAATTCCTTATATACTAGTATAAAACATGTTAAGATTTTAATTAAATACAAAAATGAAACGTCGTTAATTCTACTCCAATCAGTTGTTTGACGTTTTATGATTATCTTTCGTAAAATTTAGTAAGCTAAAGTTTTTTTTTGTTTCTATTCAATCATTCTAGTATTAAACTAATTTACTATATATGTGACATACGGGCCAAATGCAATTTATTTATACCAATTCGTTGATTCAAAAGTAACAAAATCTATAAATTCGAAAAAAACCCTTTAAATTTGAAGTTGTTCTGAAGATGAAAAAAGATGAATAATATGAAATACGAAGAAGAAAAGTAAAGATAAGAAACAAAAATAAATGGAAATAGACCTGCAAATGAGAATTCCTAGAGTAGCTGTTCGGACCATCTCCTCCACTCATAGGAAGTGAATTAAGAACAATCTCTACTTTCCCCATTATAATTTGTGCTTTTCTGCTATACTTTGGGTGTGTGGCCTATCGTTTATATAGGTCTTGCACTTAACACATAGTTTTTATATTATATTCACTCTAATAATTGAAACCCTATTGAATTGAATAGCCACATATATACATATACACCACTATGTGCTTATAAAAGCCAGCAAGTTGGGTTGGGATCCTCCGAGAATGGTTTAGAGCCAGAGCCGTGCCTCTAGTATAATGTCAAGAAACATTGGCCTACGGTCCCAAATTTTTTTTAAAAATTTGTTAAGAGGCCTTCAAGTATAAGTTAGCCTTATTTTAGACATATTTGAATTAATATAAAAATTGAAAAACTAAAACTTAGAAAAAAAAAAGAAAACAAAATCAATCAAAGAATTAGAACAATTACCGAAATAAGTTACAAGGCCTATTGAAGTGTTAAACTTTTTGAAGAAAGTTCAGGATTTTTATCCTCACTCATGGATCGCTTATCGGATATTATTGACGATTCGGTCTCGATTGTATTCGCTGAAAGGAGTTTTTCAAAGTTAAAGTTGATCAAATCTTACCTTCGATCAAGTATGTCACAAGAAAGATTGAGTGGTTTGGCTACTTTATCTATCGAAAGAGGTTTGGTTAGAGAAGTTGACTTTGAAAAGTTGATCAATGATTTTGTGGGAAAGAAAGGAAGAAGAATTACCTTTTAAACTATCTTTGTGTTTGCTTCTTTAGTTTTTTTTTAATGTCACACGACAAGATTTATGCGTGACACTTTTCTTCTTGTTGGTTTTATTATTATATACATTTTTATTTAATATGAATTGAGAATTTTTTTTTTTACTATCGCCTACGGCAACATTTCACCTTGGCACGTCTCTGTTTAGAGCCCTGATCAAAAGCTATTTCTGGATCTAGAGAGACTACATATTGAGATCTATAATTTTCTGGTTAACAAATTAAAATTAATACAATAATATGCGATCACATCTGTTATGCTTGTGTTTGTAAGAACTACTAACCAAGTCAAATAGTGAAAAATATTTTATGGAAAAAAGATTAGGTAGGAAATCAATCAAATTTCTTCTCCAATCACCTAAAATAGCTAATTACAGTGAAACGTCTATAAATTAATATTCCATAAATTAATACTTCGATAAATCAATAATTTTTTCTCGTCTCAAATTGATATTTTGACACAAATATTATCTTTATAAATTAATAAACACGATAAATTTATAAAAATATCGTAAAATACTTTGATTCTAATATCATTAATTTATAGAGATTTTACTGTATCTAATAAATAAGAATCTTATTTGTCATAAGTTATATAGACTAGGCAGAATCTACATTGTACAGTGGAACTAATAGTTTTAATTTTTTTTTTTTATAAATGTAGTGATTTCAAACCAATAAAATCAAACCAAGTTTCTTTAGTACACTAGTTATTCTTGTGAACAATTTCATTTATTGAGCAGCAGCTGACCTCAGCACTCTCGTTGTACGTATTAAATTGACTACTTTAAAATTCAAATAGAGAAGCTTTTCTATTTTATAAAAAAAAATAGAGAAGCTAATACTGAATTATCACAGTGGTTCTACGTACTACGTAGAACGTATAAGACACAAATAATGTTTTTTTTTCTTTTTTAACTAGGAGGGGTTCCGGCCTTAATCTCCTCCACGGTCTGAGATCAACCTTTGTTAATATCTGATAACATGGCGTAAAACATCTTTTCCATTGGGAATTAAATTATGAGCACATAGGACCATCCATGCACTTAACCACTACTTCAACGCAAACAGTGATAAATAAATCTATTGTTTTTATAAACTAATTCAATTATTTCTTTGAAGTCGAACTAATTATAGCTCTTGCGTGAGAAAACTACGTTTCTGTAGGCTCCGAATAGAAACATAATGAACAAATACAAAAAAAAATATACGGTACAAATTTAATAGTAACGACTATATATAACACACACATATATATAGAGATTTTCATTACTATTAGAACCATATTGCACCGTGCGGAACGGTCTCCATTCAAAACCGTAATAATGTTTTTTTTGAGGGGTGATTCTATGCATATTCCAATTTTTGAAAATATGGTTTTACATGAAGAGACATTTAAGAGAATTATTGACTATATATCTCTCTCTTTTTTTGGGTGAAATTTAACTGTATTTATCACCAAAATAAATTTAGTTTTATGATTGCCTCTCCTAATTTTTTGTTTATAATTAATCGTTTTTGAGTTTGATCAATTTAAGAATCTCTGATGTACTGAAAATTTTGTTTTTCAAAATTGTTTTATATATTGAAAATAGAACAAAAAAAAAAAACTCTTATGATGATTTTTTAATATTAGCAAATAAAATTTTGAACTTGGCAGAATAACGAACATACCATCAGACCAGATTGATGAAGTCCACATGCCAAGACTAGTTGTCTGCTTGCAAGTTGTGGACCTATTATTGGGCCTTATATTGGGCCTAGAATCTTCCTAGAAAAAAAAACTCTCGTCTTTCTCTATATCCTGCAATTTTCACAGTGCTCAAAATCCTGCAATTTGGCGGTCGATGATGGAGCCTCCGCCTGGAAAATTAGACACTTTATGTGATCGCTTTGTGACTGGGAATTCAGATCTTGATTACTGGATTTGGATTATCGAATACTTTTCCAAATTCAAAACTGAGCTCTGGATGCTTCATGGTAATTTCAAACTTTTGCAATCAGTTTCAGTTTGTTTTGTTGTTTTTCAATTTCTGAGATTTTTGTTTGTTTGCAGATGTCTTTGAAATGGCTCCTAAGCTTCCAGATAATCTTGGTGAACATACCAATGAGATGGTAGCTTTCAGATGTTTAGCTTCTTTGTTTGATTCTGATGTTGTTTCTGTTTCTGATGCTAAGTCAAAAATCGAGTTTGATTCTTCCCAGAGCTGTGAACATGTACTTCAATGTATCTTGGATGAGGTACTACAAATCATTAATCTACATGTCGCTTCCTGATATTACTCTATGGTACTTAGATTCCTTGATTCTTCGTTTTGTAGATACCTTTGTCAGAACTGAAACCAGGTGCACCGGGATTATCAAAGTGGAATCTTCTACCTTTTCTCGAAAGCAAACTTCTTTGTCTGCCAAAATGCGCATTAGAACTGGTATTAGACTTTGCTTAAAAGTTGTTCCTTTCAGATTAGCTTACTATGAGGCTGCTTTTAATGTTTAGGTTTGTACATTGGCTTTGTTTTTATCAGATGATTGAACCAGAGAAGGATGCTCAAGTATCGCCTTGTAACGAGCACGAGGCTATGAGAAGTGATGGCAAAGAGACTGACCAAGTTTCACCTCGAATGGCTGATAAAGATCTTATTGAGAGGAAAGAAGACAGACAATCATTTAGTCGTGGCCCTGAAGATGACAATGCGGTTTTTGAAAGAAGAAACGAGGGATTTGAAAATGAAAGCGATGGTCATCTGTCAAGTCCTTTAGAGAATACATACAGATGTATTCAATGCAAAGAAAGCGGGAAGCTTTTGTTTTGCTCTGGCGATGGATGTGAAGTTATGGTTCATCAGAAATGTTTGGATTCACCTTCTGCTTATGATGATGCTGGAAACTTTTACTGCTCTCTCTGTGCTATTACATGTGCTTCATCTGAGTATCTTCAATCCCAAGATGAAGTTGCTAAAGCAAAGAAGAAATTAGTTTCGTTTCTTAGTCTGTTGTCAGAAGTTAATAAGAAGAAATCTATTGAAGGAACCTGAACTGAACACTTTGTAAGATAAAAGCTTTAGCCTTGCTTATAAGATTGTCGACAAAAGGAAAATTACATTTGCATTCAGTATCTCTCTTGGTTACAATTTTCCGTGGTAATATACAAATAGAAGATCTCTAGTCTCTGATACTTCTCTGTGATTGTTTAAACAGGAGTGATCTGATCTGAAACAGTAGCTAAACCATGCATTAACCTGACAATCTCAGTAGTGTCATCAAGGTAATACTTGGCCTTGCTAGGCTTTTGACCGACAGTACAAGCGAAAATCTCAGCTCTCGGAGCAATCGAAGGGCCTTCAATGGAACTGCATATCACCTCAAACATGTCTTCATCTGATCGGTCATCTCCAATACACAGAACAAACTCGGGCGGTGTTCCTCTTTCTTGCATCATTGAAAGCATCCTTCTTGCTATAAGTCCTTTGCTCACGCCCTGCATTACAACAAAGAACAAAGAAGACTTGTGACTGTACAAGTGGAAACAAATGCTAAGCTTTTTTTTTTAGAGTGAACAGTGACACAAACCTGTGGCTTGACCTCAACATAGTTCTGTCCTCGCTTAACTGTTACAGGTTCATTGGCAAGTACACTTTCAAGATGATCTAGAAGTTCCTTAGCTTGACATGAGCCAAAATCAGGATCAGCATCCTCATAGCTCCAAACCAAAGATGTCTCTTTGTCTTCAATTGTTGATCCATCGGTTGTCTCGGTGTAGAGTTCCATCACAGGCTCTGCAATTTGCTTCCAAGAACAATCTACTGCTGCCACACAGTTTTCCCATTCTACTGCCTTCTTTAGCCTGTGTAGTCGTTAGATAAGAGCTTGAGTTATATAAGATTCAGGGAAATGCATGTAAATAAGAAGTTTTTGGTTGATTACCTCAGAAAATAGCCATGTTCAGCAGCAATTCCAAGCTTCTCACACGGGCTAAACCAGTCCGAAAGTGTTTCTCGGCTTTTAGCACTAACAATGAACACCATATTGCTTTTGTCCCTACACAAGGTGTTCAATATGTCGATTGACTTCGATGAAGGTCTTTTATCGATAGACCCCTGTGGCATTAAAGTATCATCATAGTCCAAAAGAATAGCCCGTGTCTTTGTCCTCTTATAAGCTGATACAATATGTTCCACTGACAGCTTCCTAAAGCTTTGGTCTAGTGCCACTACTCTGAAACTAAGTCCAAACCCAATTCCCCAACACCTCCTTCTTCCATGCTCACCACAACTCCTCTCAAGATCTTGGAGGAAACTACGAGCCCAATAACCAACATCATGTGTGCTCACATACTTGTAATGCTTCTCATGCCTTAGCTGCTTCTCCGGTTCAGCCACTTCAAGAGCACTATCCATTGCATCAGCCACTGCATCAACATTCCAGGGATTAACACGAATGGCTCCGCTTAAGGATGGAGAGCAACCAATGAACTCAGAAACCACCAGCATACTTTTCTTGTGATTATGATTATTGGGCTCCAGCTTTAGAACTTTGTCAAGCTTCTCATTTCCTTGACGAGAAACTATATATTCATAAGGTATAAGATTCATCCCATCCCTAACCGCTGTCACCAAACAACACTCAGCAACTACATAATAAGCAACTCTTTCATAAAACTTCAACGGTGCATCGATCAACACTATAGGATCATACCCTGGTCTCCCAAACGTCTCATTAATCCGCTTAACAGTTGAATACGTCTCAGCTTGCATCTCTATAACATCTTTCCCTTTCCCTCTCGCCGGATTAGCTATCTGCACCAACACAACTTTCCCTTGCCATTCAGGATGTTGCATAAGAAGCTGCTCCATAGCTAAAAGCTTCAATGTTATCCCTTTGAAAATGTCCATATCATCCACACCAAGCAGCATTGTCCTGCCCTTTCGACCATACCGCTGAATGAGCTCCCCGACTTTCCTTTCAGTCTCGGGTAAGCTCAGAACCGACTGAAGCTGACCCATATGGATTCCCACAGGCAGGATTTTAATACTCACAGTTCTACCATAATACTCAAGTCCAATGTATCCTCTCTTTGATTCATAAGTAAGACCAAGCATTCGACTACAACAAGACAAGAAATGCCGAGCGTAATCAAACGTATGGAACCCTATCAAATCCGAGTTAAGCAAAGCTCGAAGCAGCTCTTCACGAATAGGCAGAGTTTTGTAAATCTCTGATGATGGAAACGGACTATGAAGGAAGAAACCAAGCTTGACTCTATTAAACCTCTTCCTCAAGAATGTAGGCAAAACCATCAAATGATAATCATGTATCCACACAAAATCATCCTCAGGATTAATCACTTCCATGATCCTATCAGCAAAAATCTTGTTCACAGAGACATAAGCTTGCCACAAAGTCCGATCAAACCTACCTCCAAGATCAGGAGACAGTGGCAACATGTAATGAAACAAAGGCCAAAGCTGTTGCTTACAGAATCCATGGTAGTATCTACTATACAAATCCAAAGGCAAAAACGTTGGCACACACTTGAAAGATTCAAGAAGAACCTGATAAACTTCTTCTTGTTCACTAGGATGAATCTCTTCTTTCAAACAACCAACATAGATAACTTCAATAGCTTCATCTCCTAAACCATCTTTCAATTGAAGAAGAAGTGAATTCTCATCCCAAGAAAAGTTCCAACCTTTGCTACAACAAGTACGAGTACTACTAGTACTATCAAGCCTTCTCTGAGCTCGTATTGGTAATTCATTAGCTACAATGATGATACGATCTTTTGGAGACAGATCAGTTTCTTTAGAGTCGTTGTCGATGTTTGACATGATTCCAGCTACGGCCATGATACGAGGGATTTGTCGGTTCATACGCCCAAACGTTGGTAAGTCTCCAGAAGCTAACTCCAACAGATTTGAATACGATCTTGAAACCATTTCTTGAAATTAAGTTCGAAAAAAAAGACAGGATTTTTGAGAGAAACTGTTTGGATTTTTGGTTTCAGACAAGTGAGGTTTAGGTTGTAATAAAGAAAAGTTAGAACATGATGGAAACAGAACAAGGCTTCACCGATTATTACACGAGAATGAGAAAAAGGAATAAGATTTCAAGAATATTACAGCTTCAAAAAGCAAGAAAATGAAAAATTAAAGGTGAGGTTTTAAAATGGAGAAGACAAAAAGAGATTTTTGACTGTTGTTGAGAAATGATTATGCGGCTTTTGGGTGAAGGGAAATTAAAACCAAAAAGAAAGAAAAAAAGTGATTCTTGTTAAACAAAACTTTTTCTTCAAATGGAGATAACCAATTGAAATAAAAAAATAAATTCTAGACGAAGAAATAAGCTTCTTCTTTTTTTGGTTTTTCCTCAGATAGAGCCTCTTAACTTTGGTCTTAAGAATGGTGTATGTAATAGTATGACTTATTCTGAATGATCCAATAATTCTTACTTCTTTTTATAATGTGGTGGTTCAGGTTTTTGAAAGTTGAATTCAATCGAAGGGTGAAAAAGGTAGGAGCACGTAAAAAAAGTGTTGAAACCAAGAATTGAGTTTGATCTTATCCGTTAGTGGCTTAGACCAAAGTGGGACCCTTAAGCAGCTGTCACATAGTGTTTTTGGTCTCAGCAAAATTCCACGTGGTCTACGTTTGTTCAGACTGCTACGTGTCGAGATCTCAGAGCTTTTCTCAATAGAAAACAGAGCGTCATAACTTGCCTAAATTAATTAAGAAAAATACACAATTTTGGTCTATCTGAGGTTATATATAAGAAAAAAACTTGGGTATTTGAAAATATATGAATTTCTGTATTGAAAAATAATAATAAAACTAGCCTTTTTCTTACCAAGAAACATTGAATTCAAATTAAGAAAAAAAAAACTGCCTAAAATTGTAGTTTGGTAATTTGGCATGTTATATGAATGTTTCTACTCGATTAGGCATAACGACAACAAGTACATGATCGGATGAAATTTCTATTGATTTTGCAGAAAATCGTTTAGGCACATATCTCTTACTTGCAAATAAATAATATACATTCTAAAAAGTCAATCATGAATACGAGATTGATTTAGAAAAAAAAACAAAAAAATCTTTTAAAAAAAGTCAATCATGATTATGAGATTGATTTTTATATACTCGACCTTGTATTTCAGTTAAAATAATGTTTTTTTCTTTTCGGATAAAGATCAGTTAAGATAATGTTGTTAATTGATATATAAACTTCCAAAATTGGTTTAGTGGATTTGCCAATGCCATCAACAAAATTTTAAGATCGTTCAGTAAAACCATCAGATGGCACACATATTCACAATATTAAAAATTATAAAATAATATACTATGTCGTTGACAAAATAAATAATCATAATATATTGCCATTGTATAATCCAATTTTATAATCAAACACATCAAACTTAATATTCTCTCCATTTTATATTAATTATCAAATTAAAATTTATTTATTTTATTACTTATCGTTTTATGTTTTTAATGCAAATATTTGGTAAAATTTTTAGTTTTATTTCTATTGTTTTAATATTTTGATCAATAAAATAAAAATAAATAAACATTAATTAAAAATATAACAGAAAACTTAATTAGTTTTTTAATTTACGTAAAATAACCTAAAACGATAAGTAATATAAGACAGAAAGAATATTATAAAATTAATATTTGATTGTCCTAACTCCTAAACAAACATTTAAAAAACTTGTGTGTTCCGTTCCGTGTTGTTGTAGTCAAACGGGAATGAACGGTATAGATCCATGAGTACAAATTCTAAAACTAGAAACGAAATGCTTCAGTGGATGTCTTAGAAAATATAATAAAAAATATACTCTTAGCAAGTTTATGGAAGAAAGGAAGTGGGTTAAAGACTCATTACCAATATAATAACACTTAAAAAGAGTGATTTATGATCCAACATGGTTGTTTTATACATACATAAAACACAACTTGACACAATCATATTTTCACTAAAATGATTCCTCCAAATCTCCCCTTCTTCATACTTTACTCATAGCTTCGAAACAGGCAATCCTGAAAGAAGAAAAAAAACCCAAAGAATATATATTAGATTAACTAATAGAGAATGAGAACAAATTAGTATAAGTGGATTAGACATGTTTGTGTTTGTGTATATAGTTGAAACAATTGAGACTTTAGTATGAATGCAGTACCTAAGGCTTTTGAGTTGACGATGCTTGGGCTGGCATTGGGCGGTGAAGCATTTTCATTCAAGAACGGGTCGACCCGGTTCGGGTCATTCCAAATCGGGTATCCTTTGATCCTTCCCTGTTATAACATTTTCAGAAGAATATGATCAAAACATAGTTATTTGAATCTTATAAACAAGTGGTTTTTGGAATGGGAATGCATACGACGACGTTGAGAGCTGCGAGCGTAGCCATTCCTTCACGAGTCCACTGTCATCATTAACAAAAGAAATCAAGTCAGTTCTGTTCTGTACATAACTTAACAAGACACAGAGAGACGTTTTGAGTTTGTTACCTTGGAAGCAGAAGCAATGTGAGGAACAACAATAGCGTTCTTCATATCAGCAAGCCCTGGTTTCATGAATGGCTCTTCCTGAAACACAGACTTGTAAGCCTCCAGAGATATACTTTAGTGTTTTTGGGGTTGATCATAGTGTCTATATGACCGTACCTCGAACACATCAAGACCAACTCGAAACATCGGGTTCTCTCTAAGATGATCAACTAGAGCTGCCTCATCGATCACAGGACCTCTACTGCAGTTCACAAGGATTGCTTCCTGAAGCAAATAAATTCAATTAGAACAAGATCAATGTTTATAATAAGAGGGATCAAATGAAATAGCGAAAATTTACCTTTTTCATAATTGCAAGCCTCTCCTTATTGACAAGATGGTAAGTCGTTTTGTCGAGCACCGGGTGAAGACTTATCTGTTTCAGATCACAACCAGTCCAAGTTTCTAGCTAAGAGATTACACTACAAATGTTAAACAAAAGAACAGTTTGTGTCTACGGACCAGATCAGCCTCGCGAAGCACTTCCTCCATGGACGAAGCTCGTTTCCATGTCACAGGTTGTTCACCATTTGCTTTCAAGAATTGTCCATAAGCTGCCAATAACCATTGTCTCAAATATATAAAAACTTCAACATGAATAAGAAAAGAGAAAAGAGTATATATTGTATAGAAACTATATGTACAACATACCTGTCACAAATTTCTCAAGACGAGTGGATTGATAAAGATCAAAGTAGATCAAATTCATCTTGAACCCTTCGACCTATTTTGAAATCAAGAAGTCAAAAAGGAAGCTTTTGTGTAATATAATGTGGATCAAATGATCAAATGCCATTACCATCATTCTAGCATAAGCAGATCCAATACGTCCAGCTCCAATAACTCCCACAGTCTGTCCTTTAAGTAAGTTCCCCACAAAACTACCAAATCCAAACAACGAGATGAAAATAGTTCTCAAGTTCTTGATTAAACAAGAATAGAGATCAGAATAAAGATAAATGCAGTGATCTTACAGATGAGGAAGCCATCCCTCATACAAGCCACCTCTCATGAAACCATCAGCTTCAACAATCCTTCTTGCAGCAGCCAAGGAAAGAGAAGCAGCTAGCTCGGCCGTCGTCTCAGTCAACACTCCCTATCCAACTCAAACAAACAACATCCATCAAAATCTTTATATTTCATAAATACCACAAGTTTAAGGATTAGTAAGGATACAAAATGATTTAGTAACCATTATTAAACTTTTAGAAACACTTCCTAAACCTCTATTATTGGAACTAAAACTTGTTTGTGTTGTTATTACCGGAGTGTTACCGACGGCAATTCCATACTTATTGGCAGCTTCAACATCGACGTTGTTGTAACCAACGGCCATGTTACTGAAAGCTTTCCCTCCAGCTTTGCTCAGAGCTGAAAACAGAGTCTCTCCCCAATCTTCCGTCAACTATTACAAACCAAAACCGAATTTACTTTACTTTCATATGATATGGTATAAAAATAGACACTTTCTTGTCTCTCTTTCATTTTCATTACCTGGCCGATGACACCATCACACTTGTCTCCGATCAGATCAATGATGTCTTCTACGGACAAGATCGTCTTCTTCAAATGACATATCTAAAAAAAAAAGAGAGAAGCTTTAGTTCAAATTAATCAAAATTGTAATAATTCTTGATGCTTATAAACAAGAAATGATTACCTCGACACGACAACCTTGGTCAACCAAGAGGTTGATCCAGCGAGTTCCAGGCATCGGTTTTGTGCTGACGACTCTGTACTTCCCATTAGGATTGTACACTTCAATGGCCACCGGTTTCGCCATGGTAGAGAAAAGAGAAAGCTTCAAGTGTTTCTGTCTGTGGTGAGAAATTAGAAACAGAGGAGGTCCTGCCTTTAAAATTTTTCAGTTTTTTAGCTCAGTCACTAGGATTTATGTGGTTTGAAATCGAAACCAAGATCCAACGGTCGATTTTGCATGATCATTATCTACGTTTTTTTTTTTTGGTGTGGCTAGCAATGGCCTATGAGTGACAAAGAAGTGCTTCGTGTGTTATCTGAGTCTGGACCTTACGTTTTGGGGAACGAGATAATGCTGACGTGTCCATATACGACTCAACACTGCATCAAAGACTGAATGTATTATTTATAGACTCTTGTTTATATAGAGAGAGATTAAAGATAGTAATCAAGATTATATGTACAAAAATAATTATGTCAAAAAGGCAAATCAATATTCTTCATTTCATTAAAAAAAATTATCTACATCCACAGTAAAAGAGAACACATAGAAAGACAAAAGTTTCAGGTTGAGAAAAAAAAGGAAGATCAAGGCTTCTTCTGCTGCTTCTCTATGTCATAAAGTACACACACGTCTGCAGCCGTTTTCATCTGCCACAGTTAAAGTCTAATTAAAAACCAAAAACAGCTTCTAATGAAGGGATTAGTGGTAGATTTGGTAAAAATGTTAGCTTTTACCTGAATGACATTGACAGTCTGCTTCATCGACCAGCCGAACAATGTCAAAGCCAGGAGAAAAGAGAGTGGTGAAATCTGTGTTAACGTGGCAATTACGACCTGCAATGAAGGCCATGCTTAGTAGTTGATTAGAGTAAGACTAAGAGCTAGACTTAACGAAAGAAAAGGGAGAAGAAGCTAACATTCAGGAGATTTTCGGTTTGGTTCTTTGCAATGAGAAGAAGGATGATATACAGAACCTGCACGTTTGAAAAGATTAGCGTATAAGAACACATCATCATCTCAAAGGATTAACATGGAATAAAGAGACAAATCCAATCACCTCGCAAGAAACACAGCAATAACACATAAATATTCGGTTTCCATAGTAGAGTCTGAAAAGCCAGCTTGTGCTGTCTTTCACATCCTTATGGCTGCTCTTCCCTGCTAGAAATGTACTGCAAGTAGAGTATTAAGTTCCAGGTTAGAAACTGGAGATTTGAAAAGTATAGAGAAGAATTCACGGTGCAATAAGAAAGAGTTAATTAGCGTACCTGTACATCTGCAGCCAATGACTAGCAATATCCAAAGCCAGTAATGAAAGGAAGACCAAGCTAGGCCTATTTAAAGATGAAACAAAAATTGCTCAGATATGGCAGAAACCAGTCTACTCAAACTTGAGAGATGTTATGGAAAAAGATACATAGATATATCCTTACCTGTAGACTTGAGAGAGAATCACGAGTAGACAAGCCGTGCTAACTCTATAACCCAGAATGACCACCAACAAAGTTTCAGAGTTTATTGTACAGATAAGTAGGTTGATTCTCAAATAAATGTAAAAGAAGATTCACCTATCTGTGACCATGTCAAGAACAGCTCCAAATGTTGAAACTGAGGAACAAAGAAAGAGAAGCGAGTCAAGTTCTAGCTTTCTAACATACACAATTATAGTAATGGCATGTCTTAACTAATAGAATCACAACAAAAAAAGCGCCTATTACATTGAAACTAAATACTATCAGCACACAGTCCCAATCTTGATCAGTGGTAGGATCTTTTGAGCAACCGTATTCAATGAAAATGTGATATCTAAAACATGAGACCACAACAAGAGAGAAGTTGTTAAACCTTGGTTGAATCTACGAGCGCACCAGCCATCCACAGCATCACAACAAAAGCTAAAGAGCCACATTGATAAAAACAAAAAAAAGACTATTAAAGCCATTACACAAAACATGAAAAATCTTAATGAAAAATCAAAGAAGAAAGTTGCAAGACCTGAAGAAATAGAGAACGGAGAAAAGTGGCTTGTTTGAGAAACACACAGCAAAGGCAACACAGTTCAAGAGAACTCTCATGTACCCTGAAGAACCAATCAAGAATCATCACAACAAGCACTAATGCTAATAAAAAAAGGTGACGAGATATCGAAAACCCACCAACAATATTAGGTATATAAAGGTAAACAGACAACTTTTCAGGTCTAGGTCTCTCCTTTTTAGCCATACTTGCAAATCAATTCCTCAAGATCCACCTACACAAGAGCAAAGAAGAGAAAAAGAAAACTTTTTGCTCATAATCCATCACCGGAAATGCATAAAGAAACGAAACCATCGTCGGAAAACACAAGTCGATTCGATCTCGTAAACCCAAGAAATCCGAATATAGTCGAAAGAGCGAAATTTTACCAAATCGAATCCTCACTTGGAAACGGGATAGTGTTGTGGAGATCTAGAAGTTAGAGACGAAGGAGTCAAAAAGACCTTGAATTCTTCAATCCGAACCCAAATCGAATCAGATTCGCCGCTATTTGGAAGTTTCAACGACGGAGGAGAAATATTCTCAATCTGGCCGCTTTTCAACATTTCAAAAAAAAGTTGGGATTTTCTGATTAATGTCAATGTTTATCTTAATTTATCAAATAACCCCTCAAAATTTAAACATTCTCAATATTTTGCCGCAAAGGAATAAAAATGTTCAATCCACACCTCAAAGTTTAAACATTCTCTACCTGAGTCTATTATTAGAAAGAAGATGAAGAGTGATCCACCATTACAAACAAAGTACAAAGACATTATTGTAGCATATAACATTTTTATTACAAACTTTTTGCTTATCATATAAGACTTCTGCAAAGAGTGAAACTATCTCCCATCAATGTTCTAAAATACGGCATGTACGGCCGTATATACGGCGTATATACCCTATATAGTAGGAGATCAGATTTATGTTGTATGATTAATTTGTTGCTGAACAATACGGTCAGATATACAACATTTATACGATAAATAGATCAGTATATACAGTTTCCATTTTTTTTGTAAAGCTTTTTAACAAAACTACGTAGTTTTGTTTTGCTTTTAAAAATAAGTTAACCCTAAAAAGATAATTAGGAGATGATTTACTTATTTATTTAGCATTTTGGCTATAAACCTATCATGTTGTGTTTTTTTTTGTTTGACTTTGATTTCTTACTATATTTTAAGATATTTTCGTTACTTATTCTGGTAGTGTTTGATATTCAACTATTTTAGTTTTCATATAAATGATATAAAATTTTGACCCATATCATATGGATCATATATATATATATAACTATATATATACACATAAAAATTGATTATATATATAATATTTATTTTTTTACAAAAAAATATTCACCGTATAGTCCCCGCATAAACAGCCGTATATACATTTATACGCTATACAGTGCCTCACCGTACGTCTAGCGTATAGCGTATTTTACAACATTGTCTCCCATAGATATTTGACAGATTTCGACTCGAGAATCCCGAGTTAAAATCTGATTGAACGCTAAAAGAGCATTTCTATATGCTCTCATATGGCATGAAATTTCATTTTCTTCCTCAATTAGAGTACCAAACCATAAGGTGTTGTCAAACGCAATGATACCTCCAACCTTCACTAACTTAAGCAGCCTCTCAAGAAAGTTAACGTAGTTTGTCTTATCAGCATCCACAAATGCAAAATCATACTCTTGTTTCTCCTTAACAATTAGCCAAAAAAGTGTTGAGTAGGTTAATAATTACTTACTATTTACTATAAGGAAAATTAATTGTGACGTGTACTAGTTAGTAATTAATTTACGTACCCCGTTCAACAATTGGTCTAAGCCTCTAAGACCATCAGATTGGATGAAATTGATCTTGTGATCAACACCTGCTTTTTTCATAAACTCTAGTCCCAAATTGTAACCTGCTTGGTCAATGTCTATCGCAGTAATCTACATTCCAAAAGTCCACTTTAATACTAACTATACCATAATGTAACATGAACAAATGTTTTTTTGTATGATTAGCAAGAAGAAGAATCATTACACGGCCATCTTCAGGTAAAGCAAGAGCAATGGTGAAAAGTGAGTAACCAGTGAACACACCAATCTCGATCGTGTTTTTGACATTCATGATCTTTACAAGCATCGATAGAAATAGACTTTCATCAACCGGAACTCCCATCTCGCTTCTGCGTTAATAAATTTTTTATAAATCATATTTTTAAAAAAATATATATTGGTTAGTAGAATCCAATGGATTAAAAAGACTTACAAATTGCCATATCTCTGGATTGTAGCTTCTCGAAGTTCCTTGAGTAGTTTGTGCTCTCTTGAATACGCTGTCGTTTCCATGATGTACTGTTTTTATATAACACATCATGAAGTCGTATAAGCAAGACCATATAACACATCATGTAGTCGTATGAGCAAGACCATATATATTATTAATCTATAGATACTTCTTAATTGGATTAGGGAAGTCGTAAATTAAAACCTGTTTCAGAGCCCCGCTCTTGAGAATCCCTTTGTCAGGTAATCGACCATCCATCTCTATCGCATAACAAGACTTAATTTTAGGAAATGCATAAGCATTACGACGAACTGTAAAACTGGCCTAAGACAGTTTATATAAGTCTAGAAAGGAAGACTTCGCACTCTGCCCCCCCCCCCCCCCAAGAGCAAGCCCGTGCCTATGCCCAATTTTTAGAAACTTTCGTTTACGGTCTTTAATTTTTACATAATTTTTAGGGTCTTTAATTTTTATGCTTTTTTTTCTTTTGTCTCAACTAAGCTTTTTAATGAGGTTTTTATTTTTTGTAAATTATGTTAATGAATTTAAATTATGAATGTTGAAGAAAAATAATATTTTTAACATTCTAAATTAAATTTAGAAACTATGATAAAAAAATAAAAAATAGGGCAACTAACTCTGCTTCTTCTCATTTTTTTCCATAGCTACTTCTTCAAACTCTAAAGTCTCTAGACTCTAATCACCATTAATTTATCTTTTTGTTCTTCTTCTCAACTGTTTACCATCAATAATCACAAGTACGTGTAGTTTATATTATAGTTTTGTTATTTTGGTGTGGTTTTTTTCTTTCTTTGGATAATGATAATTGTTTACGAAAAAAATTTTATATGAAGTAGGGTCTTTTTTTAACCCACCGCCTATGATCTTTTCAACCTTAGGAACGGCTCTGCTCAAGAGTAACAAACCTAATCCAATCGCATAGACATTAGACCCTACCAGAGTGAGCAGAATAATGCGATGAACCGGCAACAGCAGATTATACATAAAGATTTTAAGTCACCTTGAACATAAAGTTTTATTCTTGTACAATAAACGAGTATATGAAGAAGATGAAGAGTGATCATCGATCAAACACACCAAATTCACCAATGACACCATTACAAGCAAAATGTAACAAAAGACGAAGTCACATTTGAAGCATATCTAACAGTTTTATTCCAAGCTCCCTAACTTTGGTCTTTACTCTTTAGTAGTCCTTTGATCATACAAGGTGTCTACATAACGTGACTCCATCTCCAATGGAAACCTGAGAGACCTCGACTCGAGGATCCAAAGCCAATTTCTTATTGAATTCTATAAGAGCCTCTCTATATCCCCTCATATGCTCGGGAACTCCCTCTTCATCCTCAGCCACAAAACCAAACCACAAGGTGTTGTCAAACGCAATGATTCCTCCAACCTTCACCAGTTTCAGAAGCCTCTCGTGGAAGTTGACGTAGTTTGACTTGTCAGCATCCGCAAATGCGAAATCAAACTCTTGTTTCTGCTTATTTTAATGAATGAAAAATCAGCCAAAAATCAAACTTAGTAAGGTTTTTGTTAGATAATAATAACACAACGTTTCACGTACGTCGCTGACCAATTGGTCTAAGGCTTTAAGACCATCGGAATGAATAAAATTAATCTTGTGATCAACACCAGCCTTCTTGATAAACTCTAGTCCCACTTCGTAAGCTTCTTGATCAATGTCTATTGCAGTAATCTGAATCCAAAAGAGTATCCATTTTTAAAAATATATTTTTTTAATTAAATCAAATAATTTTTGTAACCCTAAACAATATGATTATAGCAAGAAGCATTACACGGCCATCTTCAGGTAAAGCAAGAGCTGTGGTGAGAAGTGAGTAACAAGTGAACACACCGAGCTCGAGAGTGTTTCTTGCATTCATGATCTTTATAAGCATCGATAGAAAATGACCCTCATCAACTGGAACTTCCATCTCGCTTCTGCGTTTTTATAAATAGAAACTAAAATTTTATTCAAATACACCAAATATTTAGCTTTTTCTTTTATGTATAAAAGAACTATTTAGTTACTTGTACAAAAATATAAACTACAAATTTGACATTTGTTTGTTTAAGGTTATTTAAATTCTGAAAAGAAACTACTACTTTACATAGTATATTGTTTGTTAAGACCCAAAAAAAAAAGATTGAAATTGGAACTCAATACTCTACAAAGAGCTTAAAAGGAAGGATAAATCAGAAGGGAACTAAGAATTAATTTTGTTTATTCCAATTCTCGAGCTATATATAACGATAATATTTCTTAACAAAAAAAAAAAAAAAAAAACTGGTTATAGAGATTTACAAATTGCCATATTTCTGAACTGTAGCTTTTCGAAGTTCCTTGAGCAATTCGTGCTCTCTTGGATACGCTGACGTTTCCATGATGTACTGTAACGAACAAGACCAAACAAAACCATATTTTGCAGATCAACAAAACAAAATTTTGCAGATCAACAAAACTTAAGTATAATTCGAATTTTTACCTGTTTCAGAGCGTCGCTCTTGAGAATCCCTTTGGAAGGTATTTGATTGACCATGTCTCTGTCTCGTGGTTGTGCGGAGTGTAAGAGCTGTCGTTGTTATCAACTTAGAGATGTATACACTTGGTCAGTATATATATATTGGCTTCTAGTCAAACTAATTCAGCAACCCTAATTTAAGGATATCTATGGATCTTATCTACGACTTTTCAACGATATGGGCATGGAATTTATTTATTTGGATCGTACTTGATGAGAATAAATTTACTTTTATTTCTGTTTCGGTTTACAAATGTTGAAAGATATGTTGTAGAGTGATGCAAGTGGGTGAACAATTTGCAATGTTTTTTTTAAAAAAAAAAATTTTTAATGTAATTTTATTATAGACATATAAATCTGTATGTGTGAAATTTATTTTAGGAAAATTCAAAAACTATATTGCTATATTATTTAAAATTTTAAATAATATCAAATTGAGTATGAATATTAAATCAATATTTATTTTGCAGATTTGAATTCAGATAGTTAAAAACGACAAATCTAACACGAGTTGCAAGAGATTCAATAGAAAACGTCACTTTTTAAACTTTAGTTCTCGAACTGACTTGAAAACCAGAAAAAAGAAGGAACTAAACGTCGTTGACTAAACCAGAAAATATTAACGTCGGCGTTTGTTATGTCGGTTAACAAAGTGACGCTATAATATTCAAGACGGTTGTTAACCGACGTTAGGGTTAAAAAAATGATGTTAGATCCCATCATATTTGTAGTGTATGTACGTTGTAGTCTTAAATAAAATATTTTTTCATCAAATATAAACACCAAATCACTAATTATTTTTGGCAAGTTGTTTTCAATATGTACTATATGTAGAAATCTATGAGGAGGAGTAAAAGATATGAGAGATAGAGAAAATAGAGAGAAACTGTATATTATTTAGGGAGAAAAACTTAAATAGCACATAATTTAGGTGAAATTACAAAAATGAATCAAATTTTTTTTTAATTACTTAAATATTTTGCGTACCCAAAATGTCCTTCTAAACATTTGATAACAAAAACGTTATTACACAAATGCCATTACTATTAATTTCCACATCAACAGAAAATCATGTCACATCACGCCACAAAAAAACTCGTGTATTATGAAAGTCTGGGATTTATCTCATTATTGACGGTGACTTATTGGACAAAATTTGCATTTATTATAAACGGTGATTTATAAAAAAGAATGGTGATTTATCTCGTAAATCACCATGAAGTTATAGTAGACTTATAAAACATTGGCTGATATATGTGCGAAACGGTGACTTATAATAATTCTGCTGATTTATGAGATATATGAGATATCGGTGATTTATATGCTGAAACGGTCGACTTATAATAATTTTGGCTGATTTATGAGATATTAGATTTAAATGTACACGACACTTTCGAGTTATGAAAATGTTGGTTGACTTATTGCTTTGATATGGTGACTTATATTTGGCTGGCTGACTTATTTGGCTGATTTATATTAAAGCGCGAACTTATGTTAACTTGTTGTTATTGACTTCATCAGAATCTGCCATTAAATGGCCGATTAACCTAAAAGTCGAGGTTAATTACGACTAATTACGGTGACTAAGTAATCTTTCAAGAATTACTATAATAGAATGCTTTTGATGACAGATTTACGCGATGTAGGCGACTTAAATCTCTTACCTGATTTATGTGTGTTTAATGGCTGACTTTATAAATTTTTATAATTACTTAAATATTTTTTCTCTGATTTTGGTGTGATGGCTGATTTTTAGTGGCTGATTTATAAGTTTTTTTGGTGACATGTTTTTCATGTTAATTTCCATATAAGCTACATTATTTTATAAGTCAGCCACTTAATTTCAGATAAAAAGTCTTAAACATTTAATAAAGGGTATTTTATAATTAATTTTAATATTTTAAAAATAATTTTGATATTTTCTAAAAGTATAACAAAAATAATAACAATTTTAGAATGTCCGAAAATAAATAATATCATTTCTATAAAAACCCTGTTGTTCAAAATTTATTAAAAATGATTAGATTTAGTAACTTTTTTGGGTGTTTTTTTATCAATATTAATTTACTTTTCATATTTCCAATCAAAAATATTAAATTAGATTAACCTAACAATAAACACAATACAACTTCAAGAATATTAAGAAACCACCCAACAAAAGAACATGTTTTGTGGATTAATAAAACAAAACTAATGAAAAATGTCAAAATTATGATAGGATCCATCAGATATGCCTCCACTGTTGGGCCTCTCCAGACTGATTGGCTGGGCGGATTGAACTGAACTTGGATGTTTTGGAAACTAGACTCAAATATCTTTAGATCCATATGTGTCTTATTTCCTGAGGTTCTGTGAGCTGCAAGCGACACTTTATTTAACATGTGCTTCAAATCGGAGCTCTCCAACGGGTTTAGGTGCAAATCTTCAAACTGATCAATACTGATCAGTTCTTCGTGATCATCTAAAAGTTCCAGAAGCAATTTTATCAAATACTATACTCAACCTAGGTTAAGATGCAATTGGTTTCACGATTTTAGCACAATCCAATAATTAATGAGAATTCAAAAAATATCAGACATAAACAGCTTAACTAATCGTGACTGTTCGATGAAATCGATTTTGAAAAATTATCAACATACATCCAAAAATTCTAAAATCAATTTTAACAAATACTAGACTCATCCTAGGTTCAGAATCAGTTGATTTAACAATTTTATCGCAAGATAATAATTTATGAAAATTCAAACAAAATCGGACAGAAAACTGCTTAACTTCGCGTAAGTCAGCCGTGACTGAAGCGTACGTCAGCAGTAACTGAAGCGTAAGTCAGTCGTGACTGAAGCGTAAGTCAGCCGTGACTGAAGCGTAAGTCAGCCGTGACTGAAGCGTAAGTCAGCCGTGACTGAAGCGTAAGTCACCGTGATCAAGGCGTAAGTCGGCCGTGATCAAGGCGTAAGTCAGCCGTGACTGAAGTCAGCCATGACTGAAGTCAGCCATGACTGAAGCGTACGTCAGCCGTAACTGAAGCGTAAGTTAGTCGTGATTGAAGCGTAAGTCAGCCGTGACTGAAGCGTAAGTCAGCCGTGACTGAAGCGTAAGTCACCGCGGATCGTAAGTCAGCCGGATCGGCGTAAGTCAGCCGTGATCAAGCGTAAGTCAGCCGTGATGAAGCGTAAGTCAGCCGTGATGAAGCGTAAGTCAGCCGTGACTGAAGCGTAAGTCAGCCGTGACTGAAGCGTCCACCGTGATGAAGTCAGCCATGATTGAAGCGTAAGTCGATCGTGAAGCGTAAGTCAGTCGTGACTGAAGCGTAAGTCAGCCGTGACTGAAGCGTAAGTCAGCCGTGACTGAAGCGTAAGTCAGCCGTGACTGAAGCGTAAGTCAGCCGTAACTGAAGCGTAAGTCAGCCGTAACTTCGAGTAAGTCAGCCATGACTGAAATATAGAACCCTATTTGCGACACTAGCTGATGATCGGTCACAAACAAATAGCAAAACTCATCTGATACAAGCATGGACCTAACTTACAAGTCTAGAGAGAAAGAGTTTTTGGAATAGCCAAAAAAACATAAACTTTACTAATCAAGAGATGAAGAAAATGAAGTACAAGTATGACATTATATACCCAAGTTCTCTAAGTAAACAAAAGTAAAAAAAACACACAAACTCTAAGTAAAAGGAAACAAAAGTAAAAAAACACACAAACTCTAAGTAAAAAAAAATACAAACAAACTCAAAGTCAAAAAACGCACACAAACTCAAGTAAAATTCAAATGAACAATAAGCTCCACTTAAGAGGAATTTAAGGAGCTTATCTTCTCTTTAGTTTTCACTTATTTTGAACATATTTTAATAACTTCAGCTGGTCTTAGAAGCTTCCTAGGTGTCTCTTAAGGTCATAGAAATTGTGCTCAGATGATCTTCATGTTTGATCTTCAAAATATCCCACTTGACATTTTCGGCTATGATAGGATCCATCAGATATGCCTCCACTGTTGGGCCTCTCCAGGGTGATTGGCTGAGCGGATTGAGGTGATCGTGGATGTTTTGGAAACTAGACTCAAATATCTTTAGATCCATATGTTTCTTGTTTCCTGAGGTTTATTGAGCTGAAAGCGACACTTTAATTAACATGTACTTTAATTCGGAGCTCTCCAACGGGTTTAGGTGTAAATCTTCAAACTGATCAAGACTGATCATCATCCATAAAGTTCATGAACTATTTTTATCAAATACTATACTCAACCTAGATTCAGATGCAATTGGTTTCACGATTTTAGCACAAGTCAATAATTAATGAGAATTCAAACAATATTGGACATAAACTGCTTAACTAATCACTACTGTTCGATGAAATCAATCTCAAAAAATTATCAACACACATCCAAAAATTCTGAAAGCAATTTTAAAAAATACTAGACTCATCCTAGGTTCAGAATCAATTGATTTAACAATTTTATCGTAAGCTAATAATTTATGAAAATTTAAACAAAATCAGACAGAAAACTGTTTAACTTCGCGATGATGCTCTGAAGTCAGCTCCATTATTTTATAAGTCAGCCATGACTAAAACTTACGTCAGCCATGACTGAAACTTAAGTCAACCACTGAATCGTAAGTCAGCCATGACTGAAACGTAAGTCAGCCATGACTGAGTCGTAAGTCGGCCACTGAATCGTAAGTCAGCCATGACTGAAGCGTAAGTCAGCCATGACTGAAACATATATTGTACAAACATCCATGACTGTTCATCTTCTTCGATTGAAATCCTGTAAACCTAGAAAAATGTGTGTTAATGATTTTTTTTAAACTTCAAGGTAACTTAAACACAAACCTTTATAGCTTTTGAATTCTCAAATCGAGTTTCATTTGCAGAAATTTGAGTTTCTAATTTTTTGAATTTCAATTGCGGAAGATGAATAACTCTTTGCGATTTTTTTCTCCGGAGATAGTGCAACGAATGCGGATGTAGGGAGACAGAGGAGAGGAGGCACGACCGAAAATTTGGGGAAAAAAAAACGTTTTTGCTTCTTAAAATTTTTTTTTTTTATGAAAAAAATAAATCATAATGGAAAAATCCGTAATTTGAGTTTTAAATTTGGCAAAACTGACATTTTCATTACCAAAACTGATATTTTAGTAATTTCAAAAATAAATATTTATGGTAGTCATTTCACAACTTTTCTGGTATATTTAAGTAATTCTTTCTATTATTTATCTTGATTTATTTGTATAAGAAGATACAAATTATATAGAGAATAAACTAGATGTTACAATAAATGAGAAAAACTGCATGGAGGAGAGAGAAAATGAGTGTGTAAAGTGTAGCTTTATTAAAAACTTCTCCTTGGAAATTTATTGAGACAAAACTAAAGAGGAGTGAAAAAAAGTGCAGCAAACACTATAGAAAAGCTCTCTAACACATTTCGGTGACTTTTACCAAAAAAAACTTTCAAGATATATGGTTTTGGTATATTATTAACATATGCATTTGCCATTTTTTGTTTATATTGTTTTGGTGTACCTATAGAGAAAACCAAACTAATAAAATTAAAATATTACAAAATTTAAAACTTATCATGATATTTATGTGTTGGGATGGTTTTTCGACTTTTAATATAATCACAACATCTTGCCAAAGTTAACTTGGTGAAACGTTTATGGGATTTTTCTAATATCTCTAGTATAATTTTTATATCGTAAGAATTTTATAAACATTTTCCTTATCATATAAAATGTCTGTAGAGCGTGAGACCATCTCCCATAGATATTTGACAGATTTCGACTCGAGGATTCTAAGTTAAAATCTGATTAAACCCTAAAAGTGCATTTCTATATGCTCTCATATGGTCAGGAAAATTTTATCAAAAAAAATTTTAAATCGTAAGAAAACAATCGTTCATCTAAATATCATGAATTGTATATGGGAATTTTCACATCTAAATCTAACTCGCTGAAATGTATATGGAAATTTTTGCATCTTTATTTAATGATAGGCATGCGCCAATGGATTAGTCCACTGTTCGAACATCTCCCATCGCATTGACGCATTTGTACTCCAAAGATAGAAAAACGATTATTTTCTTACGATATAACTTAAAATGTTTTAGGATTTTAACATGTTTATTTTCCTTAATTTCCTAATAATCTGAATAAATTTCTTCCTTTGAAATAAATAATCGTATTTTGTTTTTCTAAATATAATTTTAGACATGCTATATATTATCTAACTGACATAATAATCTATAAGATTTAACATCCCTAATTTATAAATTTTTTTGGCAGCCCTATACAAGTTTTCAGTTTCCTAAGACATATTATCATCATCATATATAGGGGATTTGGTTTGATATTTTTATCAAATTAACATTTTTTCATTGGTTTGCTGTAGAAATGAGCATTTTAACAGAACCAAACCAAACTAGTCTAATTCAGTCCGATCCAAACCGAATTAAAGTATACACCACACCCCAAACCAGTGGGTTATGTATTTTCTTAACCTGAATGGTTTGGTATACACCCCATGTAAAATTGTAATTTGTAAATATCTGATTCGTTAAAAAATATTCCTTTTTCTTTTTAAATGTAAATATCTGATATTTGTATTGGGCCAAAGACTTAGAAATATCTAAACCTTGAGTCCTTGACATCTTCCTCTCTTCCTTGAAATTTCCTTTGATGTGATTGTGAAAACGATCCCTTGCCCCAGCTCACAAGTTTCATCGCCTTCCCACTGTACCCAAAATCCCAAAAGTCTCTTCCTTTTCTTCTTCTTCTTGCGACAAAGCGATTCGATTTCAGAATTCAGAATTCAGAATTCAAAATTCAAAATTTCATCAGAAGTTGAAGATTTCTCGAATATGGTGAAATCATCGGACGGTGGTGGTGGGTCTTTGTCAATAGCGCCGTTCCTAAGAAAATGTTACGAGATGGTTGATGATTCTTCAACTGATTCTATAATCTCATGGAGTCCAAGTGCTGATAACAACTTTGTTATCTTGGATACAACCGTCTTCTCTGTTCAACTCTTGCCTAAATACTTCAAACACAGCAATTTATCTAGCTTTATACGTCAACTCAATATCTATGTTAGTCTTTTCTTCTCTCAGTCTTCGATTTTGTACAATTGGGTCTCTTTAGTTGTATTGAATTGCCTCTTTTGATGTTTGTACTGTTGTGATTACTTGTTGTTGTGTTAAGAAAAGTTCCAATTTTTCTCTGTTTCTATAATGTGTGGATAGCTTTTAGAGAAAATTGATTAGAAAGAGTGTCAATCTTGTGGTTAGATTAATGAAGAAAGACTTTTTTATTTGTTTTGTTTAACTCTATTTTATCTAGAACATCATTTAGAGAGATACCATTAGGTCAAATCTTGAAGACTCTATTACTTGAATAATTGTCAATATAGTGACTGGTGTGATTACTTGCTGTTGTGTTAAGCAAAGTTTGATTCTTTCTCTGTTTCTATAAAGTATGGTTAGGTTTAGATTAAATTGGTTATTAACTGGATATGAAGCTTGAAGAAAGATTTTTTGTTGAACTCCTATGTAGTATAATTGATCTGGAACAGTGTTTAGATATAACTTTAGTCACATCTTCAAGACTTTATTACCTGAGTAGTGAGAATTTGGTTGATCAAGGGTAAATCTGGCTCATTCGATCTGTGTACTCGTACCTGATTCTTGGATGTTGGGGTTTTATTTTCAGGGTTTTCGGAAAGTTGATGCAGATCGTTGGGAGTTTGCGAATGACGGGTTTGTCAGAGGTCAAAAGGAGTTACTGAAGAATATTACTAGGAGGAAAAATGTTCAGAGTAGTGACCAGAGCAAACAGGAAAGTATAAGTGATGCTCAGGAAAAGTCTGAGAAGAGTGGATTGTGGAAAGAAGTTGATATCTTAAAAGGAGATAAGAACGCATTGGCGCAGGAGTTGATCAAACTGAGGCAGTACCAGGAGAACACGGATACTAAAATGTTAAACTTAGAAGACAGAGTTCAAGGAATGGAAGAGAGTCAGCAAGAGATGCTTTCGTTTTTAGTAATGGTTATGAAGAATCCAAGTCTCTTAGTTCAGTTACTTCAGCCAAAGGAAAAAAATTGGCGAATGGCGGGGGAAGGAGCAACGATTGTAGAAGAAGTGACTGATGATGGAGAATTATCAAACTCATCCGGTCTTCCTTTAGTAACATACCAGCCACCATTGGATGGCGGAACAGCAAAGTCAAGCACGAACGACATAAATGATTTCTTGAGAAACGCCGATATGATGAAGTTCTGTCTCGATGAAAATCATGTGCCGTTTATTATACCTGATCTATATGATGATGGAGCATGGGAAAAGCTTTTGTTGTTGAGTCCATCAAAGAAGAAGACGAAGAAGCAGGAGAACAATGTGAAGAAAGGAAAGGCTGATGCGACATTAGAGGAGGAGGAAGATGAAGCAATGGAATCAGACAAGAGTCGTATGCTCGAGCTGATACTAGAAGAAATGGAGAAAACAGATGATCTTGAACTTGGACAGCTTACTCCAGAGAGATCTAGGAATCTTGAGATTCTTACAGAGGAGATGGGTTTGTTAGCTTCAAATGAATAAGCAGCATTGACCAGAAACTGGATTGAGTTTTTGAACATATCAGATTCAAACTTTTGTTATGTTACTTTGTATAATGAACAACGAAGTAGGCACCGGGTCAAATTATTTTCACTGGTGCAATTCTCAAACTTATACATGAGGACGCAAAAAACTTGGTTCAGCCTGACTGAGCAAAAACAACTTCACAGATTCACTAAAACTTTTTTGAGAGTATAATTTCTGCAGTGAAAAAACGAGTTTACAAAACGACGTTTGAGTTGAAAACTTAAAATTAAAACCGGTTAGATTGTGGGTTTAAATCGAACCAACCTGAAACCGAATATTTTAAGAAAACGACTATTTGGGTCCTAAAGTTTAATCAAAACTTAACAGAATCACCTAATTTTAAATTTTAGTTTGAATTTTTAGGTCATTGTTTATTTGCCCATCCTAATGATTATTTACAGTCATTGTTATCGCCTAAGCATGTTTAAGCGGCGTTTAAAGACACGTGTCTTCATATAATTGGCTTGCTTTGTCAGAGTCTTGGATCGCGTTGCAAAGCGTAACAACGCATGTCACGCAACTAAACGCCGTTTCCAAAAACAACGTTTTGCGGCTCGACAACAATTCTCCTCCTCCTCTGTCTCTCTGCTTATCGAATTCGTGAATCCATTTTTCTGATTCCTGTTAGTTTTTTTTTATATGTTTTCGCTTCGTCTCTCCATTGTTTCTCTTCCGTATACGTAATCCAATGGCGTTTAGATCCACCGGAAGGAAACTATCGTTTGAGATTCTCAGCCAAAGCAGCTCCTTTGAGAAAGATGATGATGATGATGATACACTTCCCTCATCAATTCGCCGATCTAGCTCAGATCGAATTAGCGGAAACGACACTGCAGAATCACCTAGAGACTTAGGTAAACGAAGGAGATCGAAGAAAAAGAAGAAGAACAACAACAACAAAGTCGAGACTATTCTAGAGAATGGCGATTCTCATTATTCGGCGACGATCGCCAACGGTGATTTTGAGATTGGTGAAGAACGAGCGGTGTTTGAGAACAGATTGAATTACTCTGGCGGTGGTGGTGGCAGCTGCGTTGTGACTCTATTGGATGGACAAATACATCAAAATGGATTCAGTTTTGGTGAGTTAAGGCAGAGGAATGTTAATGGGAGTATTGATGGGAGTAACGATGAGCGTTGGTCTGATGCTATGACTTCTGATAAGAAGTTATACGCGGAGGAGACAAGTGCGGAGCTAAGCTCTTCTGAGAATCTACCGTTTCTAGAAGTGCAGCATCAGTTTCCTAGAAGTGAGACTAATGAGAATGTGGTGAAGATATTAGATACAGAAGCTTCTTTGGATTGGAAGCAGCTTATGGCTGATGATCCTGATTGTAAAGTTTTCAACTTTGATTTTCTCTCTTTGCTTTGGTACCTTCACTATCAGTTCTGTACAGTAATGTTTAGTGTTTGCTTGTGTTCAGTTCTTTCTGCTGAGACGAGGTCACCTATGAAATACTTTATGGAGGAAATTTATGGTGGGATCTCATTAAGGACTACAACTACTCCTGGGAATGATATCGAACGGGAAAGAATATATGATACAATCTTCCGCTTGCCGTGGCGATGTGAAGTGGTAAAACCGGCTTTTTCCTTCTCTTACAGAATGAACATTGTTAGTTAGCTAGGTGTGTTATATTTGTGTCTAGACGAGCTATTCTGCTCTATGCTTCTGTTTTGTGATTTACACAGGTTTTTCACATTTTAAAGAATTTTAATGCAGCTTATAAATACTGGCTTTTTTGTCTGCGTCAACTCATTTCTGTCATTGTTGACAGTCATGCCAATAAGAGTCCTGCTGATATTTTGGGATGGTCTTAAGAACAGGTGAGTCATTGTTTTAGATTCTTCCTTGATAATAAAACGCTTATATGACATAAACTAGACTGTATCACCACAATGAGCATCTTTGAAGCAAGTGTAACATGCCTTGATCATACTATTTGCTGTACATATGATTCTACCTATTCCAATTGTGAGAAAGTAACTTAATAGTAATTGTGGCAGGCAGTTCAGGAGGCCCTCCCCATCGGAGCTGTCTGATCTTGCTTGTTTTTTAGTTTTGGCTTCTGGTACCATTCTTCTTGGGAGAACAGGTATTGTAAAACGCTCTTGATTTGCTTAAGCTTGTAATTTATTTTATGTATCTATCAAAACATCTGCAATGTACTATATGTTGCATAGGGCATTACTAAATTTGTTAATTATTAGATGGACAAGCTCAGGAGTTCTGTTCAAAGAATGGATTTGTCTTTTCAGATGGATTCTTGAGACAGTTCTCTTATGTGTTTGTGGTTTTCTTATCTCTTTTTGTATTGTTTCCACAGATATCAGCCTAATTTACCACATGATTCGTGGTCAAAGTACCATAAAACTATATGTGGTTTATAATATCTTAGAGGTAACGTAAATACCCTTTTGGATTATTTCTTTCTGCTCTAAATTTTCATGTTCATTTCACCTTTTCTCCTTGTATCTCTTACATGATTCAGTTGGTAGTATTTGTGCTTTCACTGCTTGTCTGTCCAGTTTACTTTCATCTCTATCCAACTGGTATTAACATAAATTTTCTGTTTCAGATATTTGATAGACTCTGTCAAAGTTTTTGTGGAGATGTATTTGGGGCCCTATTCAGTTCTGCAAAGGGACTGGCTAATTCCCCTCCTGAGAAACTGAGATTTTGTACTTGGAGATTCGTTTCTGACCTAGTGTTAACTATGGCTGCTTCAAATATCCTTACAACGTGGTTGCTAGTTTGATTTTTGTTAACTACTTCCTCATCTTTATTCTGTTGTGTCCTTAACAATCTTCACTTCTCCATTCATTCATTTTGTTAGCTCAGGCAATAACTTTGTCAACTTGTATTGTTGCTCACAACAATGCCTTGTTGGCCCTTCTGGTGTCAAATAACTTTGCTGAGATCAAGAGCAGTGTCTTTAAGCGTTTCAGCAAGGACAATATTCATGGTCTAGTATATGCGGGTAAGCTTTTATCTGCGCCGTTTGTAGAATTATGTGTCTTAAATACTATGCCTCCTATGGCTTTGATCATAAGCTTAGCTCTTAAATTTTTTCAGTTACCTTTTTAGATGGGGTCTGAATCGTCTGATTGAGACTGTAATTCCAGCTTTTTCCTTTGATTTTTGATTGGTATGTACTTATTTCCCTTACTATTTCGTTACCAGATTCAGTAGAGAGGTTCCACATATCGGCCTTCTTGGTGTCTGTTTTGGCTCAAAATATTCTCGAGGCTGAAGGTCCATGGTTTGGAAACTTTATCTACGTAAGTGTACAAAATTCTCTGGTAGTTATAAATTTTGTAAAAACCTCTTCCCAGGTTGCTGATAAGTATTTTGACTTGTACTCTGCAGAATGCTTCTATGGTGTTCTTCTGTGAGATGATGATAGACATCATAAAGCATTCATTTCTTGCCAAGTTCAATGACATAAAACCTATAGCGTACTCTGAGTTTCTTCAAGCTCTCTGTGAGCAGGTATGGATGATACAGCTTCTATAAATTCCATTGCTGTGTCGGGTGTTTGTATATCGTACATTCATTTATACTTTTCTCTGGTAATCTTCTTTGTCAGACTTTGAACATTCGCCCAGAAGATAGAAAGACAAATCTCACCTTCGTTCCCCTTGCACCCGCTTGTGTGGTATGAATATTCCTCTTCCCTTTTGACCTTTAAAACTCATGAGAGTAAAAAAAAAAGAAGAAAAAGCTTGAAATGATATGAATGTATTTGGGCGTCAGGTGATCAGGGTACTGACTCCAGTATATGCAGCACACTTGCCATATAGTCCACTACCATGGAGAGCATTGTGGATGGTCTTGTTATTCGGCATAACATATATAATGCTGACAAGCCTCAAAGTTCTCATAGGCATGGGACTTAGGAAACATGCAACTTGGTACATTAATAGATGCCGAAGGCGAAACTCCTCCCATCTACACAATGATTAGTCCCGAGTTGAACAAAAACACAAGAGGAAAATGAAGAAACATGTCAGCAGAATGGAGGTTGAAGGAACCGTGTTTATTCACTCCCCAATCAGGTTTTAGGATCATCTTTGTGATATTTATACATGTTTAATATTCGATGAAGCGATTTTGGTATCGTTAGGCATATATGTACAAAGAGAGACCTCATGGATCCATTTGACAAAAGCTATTACAAGACAAATAGCCTTACTCTTTGTTCTCTTCTTCCTTTTTTTTTTCTTTCAAAGGACAGTAAAAATAGTCATCCCATATTCAAAACTTGTAAAATAACCGTCGTTGACCTAATATTGACTCTGAATCTTTTATTTGAGGGAAAGAAAAAAAAGAAGTCGTCATAAATCATTTCTCACTATTGAGACTCAAAAGACTTGAAATCTCAACAGTTTTCTCGAGTTTCCGCCGTTGAGAATCCTCTCGACAATGTCGGTAAGCATTTTCGATTCTCGGCGTCGCATCAATCTTATCTTCTTACTTCTTAGATTCGGCTGCTTCGTACTTTTTCTCCCTAGTTTCAGATCTGATTAGAAAGAAGTTTTGGGCTTTTGCTTTGTTTGGCTACTGAGAAATTGAGATTTCTGCTAAGATTTTTTTCCTGGAAAATCCGTGGATGAATCACCAACTTTACTGTTCCTTGAATCGGTGCTTTTGATGGATTAAAGTCTTAGATCTCTGTACTGTGTCGGTTCCTAACAAACAAACAAACAAACAAAAAACAGTTTAGCTTTCCAATTCGAGTTTTTTTTTTAAATCTACACTTTCCAGATTCTGTTCCCAAGATGCTAATTTCAATCTTTGATTCTTAGTATCAATCTCACTTGAAAGTATTAGCTTTGGCATCATCATAAAAAACTGAGTAAATGTGTATTGATCTTCACAGGCTTCAGATCAAATTCAGAACAACATTCTAATGGATTCGCAATCAACTGCCTCCGGTGTAAGAACAGTCACTGTGTTGACGAGGCTTTTCACTTCTGATATGAGTTTATTGTTGTATTAGTTGTGTGTGAATATTGGAACTCTATAGATAGACGATTCATTGTGTTGCAGGTGAAAACTGTGAAGATTAGCAATATTTCACTCCATGTTTCTAAGAAAGATCTCAAAGAGTTCTTTTCATTCTCTGGTGACCTTCGATATGTCGAGATGCGAAGGTTGGGAAAAGGGTTGTAATTATCTCCTTGTTTTAAAGATCATCTTTACCAACATCTAATGTTTGTTTACTTTAACAACAGTGAGACACAAGAAAGTCAACTTGCATATGTTACTTTTAAGGATCCGCAAGGCGCTGAAACTGCAATGCTCTTAACGGTAGTATTTCTTGTGTTTGCATTTGCCATATGTATCATTCGGTATACAACGTGTCGGCTTACAGTTATAAATCTTCCTCCAGGGAGCTGTTATTGCAGATCTTCGTGTCAGTATTACTCCTGCTGTGAACTACGAGCTGCCACCAGAAGCCCTTGCTCTGGACTCGGTAAATCCTCAATAACACTTTTTCTCTTTATTGATTACTCTCGGTTTTCATCTTGTCTCCTCTGTGTAGCAGGAGAATACATTTAATGGTTTCACTGTCAAGAAAGCTGAAGATATGGTAAATATCATGGTGGGAAGAGGTTACGCTCTTGGAAAAGATGCGATGGAGAAAGCCAAAGCATTTGACGACAAACACAACCTTATCTCAAATGCTTCAGCAACTATTGCCTCGCTTGACGATAAGATGGGTCTGAGCGAAAAGCTAAGCATAGGAACAACTGTGGTGAATGAGAAGTGGAGAGAGATGGATGAGAGATATCAGGTGAGGGAGATAACAAAATCTGCTTTAGCAGCTGCAGAGGAGAAAGCAATCAGTGCAGGAACAGCTTTAATGGCAAACCCTTATGTATCAAGTGGAGCTTCGTGGTTTTCAAATGCGTTTGGCGCAGTGACAAAAGCGGTTAAAGAGAAAGTTGAGAATGGAGGAGACGGAGGAAGAAAGGAGATCATCCAACTTGATCAGTATTCACCTAAAGATCCCGCTGTGGTTCCTGTTAAGCTCGATTGATGCAGATTTCACCAATTAAAGTTTCGAAAATTGCTTCCCGTCTCAATTCTTTGATAGGTTTGCTGTGCATATATATGCTTTCATTTCTAAAGAAAAGATAAAATAGACATAAACCATAAAAGGTGTTGTTACATTCACACAACATTTGCCCTCTCTCTGAAAACAAATTATCAAAGTTTAAATCGATTCAAGGTCGAAACCAGTGAGTAGTCTCAGTTACTGAGTTGAAGAAACCTCAGCGCCATTGGATGCGTAGCTTGCGAAAGCTCATTGGGTTTCAGAACTTCAACAATCTCTCCATCAACAACAAGGCAAACAATATCAGCAACTCTCTGGATCTGCTTGATACTATGAGACACAATCACAGTCGTAATCCCTCTCTGCTTCTTCAACTTCACAATAACATCCTCAATGTTCTCTGTTGATATCGGATCCAAAGCGCTTGTTGGTTCATCCAGAAGCAACACCTCAGGCTCATTGGCTAGAGTCCTCGCAAGCGCTACTCGTTGCGCTTGACCCACAGATAACTCTGCACCAGTCTTCTTAGCAAATGAAGCATCAAGATCAGCAAGACTTAACAGCTTATAAACCTCTTCATCACTTAGTTTCTCCCCTCTCAAATTCGGACCATATCTCACATTATCCGCAACAGTCCCTGAGATCAGACAAAGAGTTACTTTCAATGTTCCTATGAAACTGAGACTAATCTAATCAAGTTCCAATTTTGATATTACCTTGAAAAAGAACAGGAAGCTGAAATAGCATTCCAACTCTACGACGAAGAGTGATGACGTCAATGTTCGTTATGTCAACGCCGTCCAAGATAACAGTTTACTCCGGTGGCTCCCAAAGACGGTTGAGAGATCTCAAAAACGTTGACTTTCCACTTCCACTGGGACCAATCACTCCAACGATCATCCCTTTGGGTATATCTACAGAGATTCCTCTCAAGATCCGAGATCCATCATCGGCGACTCGGGTCAGATCCCGTACCCGAATCTTTGGTTCTTCACCAGACACAACAACGTCCACCAAATGCTCTCGTAATCCATCGGATTCGTTAGACCAAAGTAACGCCATAGCCTTGAGAGTTTTCAATTTCAGACCAAAACACTACGCAAGAGATTGTGTCCGTATATGAGCAAAGAAGAACCATTCAATTTTTGATTTTGACAATTTAATAATATTCTTCCACCACTCACATTAGACCAACCTCTAGCATTTACATAATCAGTTAAATTACAAAACAATGCCATTTTGTTTTACCAAACTCAAATTTGAAGGAATCTTCTCGAGATTAAATCTTCAGTTCAGGTCTCCATTTTTTTCAGCACATAAATTGCTCAGGAGAATCAAAGTTTTAACATCACCAGAGTCAAAATCGAAAAGATTTTACTTCATATAAAATTGAATTCCAGAAAGATTGTGAATAACTGACCCTAGCTCTGTGTATTTGTGTTGATGGGCCTTTAGAGTAAACCTTTTGAAAAGGCCCATCTCTTTATTCAATCGTTCTAATAAATCCGGTTTCGCGATAACCAACAAAATTAAAGACAGAAATTTAATTAAATCCGGTTCACTAATTTTTCATTTTCTGTGATAATTTATGCGTTTTCTCAGAGATTTGATTTGGATGATTCCATAGAACGATTTTACAAGTTTGAAAATTTAGTTTTTGGTTTGATCTGAAGCTCTTGAGATTGGAGATGGCACTTCCTCCATCATCTCCTTCATCATCGTCTCCTTCACTTCAACGTCTCTCCACTTTCAAAAATCCTCCTCCTTCTTCACTCTCCGGAGCACCAACGCCGTCGTCCACTTCTTCGCCTCCGTCATCTTCACCGCTCGATTCTTTCGCCAACGATCTAATTCTCGCCCCATTCCTCTCATCTTCCTTCTCCTCCGCATCTTTCTCCTCCGCTGCTCTCGCCTCTGGATCTCCCGCTTCAACCGCCGAGCGTCTCCACCAAGCTATCCGTCTCCTCGATTCTCAGCTCCGTAACGATGTTATCTCTCGTCATCCTGAATTGCTTGCTCAGCTCTCTTCTCTATCCCACGCCGATACATCTCTTTCTTCTCTCCGATCTTCCGTCTCTTCTCTACAATCTTCAATCCGCCGTGTTAGATCGGATCTATCTGAACCAGTGCGAGCAATCCGATCCAAATCTGTTCAGCTTGAAAATCTCCACTCCGCTACTGAGTTACTCTCTCACTCCGTTCGAACGCTTCGTCTTTCGAAGAAGCTTCGAGATCTAACGGATTCTCCCGATCCAGATAAGATCGATCTCACTAAAGCTGCACAACTCCATTTCGAGATTTTAACAATGTGTAAAGAGTACGATCTCTTCGGCATTGATGTTATCGACGAAGAAATTAAGTTCGTCACTGAGATTGGGGAGAAATTGAGATCCGAAGCTATGAAGGTGTTGGAGAGAGGTATGGAAGGGTTAAACCAAGCTGAGGTTGGAACTGGGCTGCAAGTTTTCTATAACCTTGGAGAGCTTAAGCATACGGTGGATCAATTGGTGAACAAGTACAAGAGCATGGCTATGAAGAGTGTAAATGTTGCTATGGATATGAAAGCCATTTCTTCTGGCTCAGGTGGGTTTGGACCTGGTGGGATTAGGTCTAGTGGAGCACCACCTATTGGGGGAGCGGCTAAAGTTAGGGAAGCGCTGTGGCAGAGGATGGCTAGTTGTATGGATCAGTGTTATTCACTTGTAGTCGCTGTGTGGCACTTGCAGCGTGTACTGTCCAAGAAGAGAGATCCATTTACGCATGTCCTTCTTCTTGATGAAGTCATCAAGGTGTGTAATTTTACTTGAAATTTAGGCTCTCAAAGTTTATTCCTGAGGGACAAGCTGCATTAGATTATTGAGAGGAAGAGAGAGTGTTCTTGGATGTTGATGAGAAGATTCTTGATGTTTTGATCAACGTTAGTAGATGATTCTTCGATGTTGTTGCATCAAAAGGAAGCTTTGGAATGTGTTTCTGTGATGTCAGGGCTATTTGTTTTTGGTTTTATTACTGACATGAAGTGTTTATATGCACAGGAGGGTGATACTATGTTAACCGACAGAGTTTGGGATGCACTTGTGAAAGCATTTACTAGCCAAATGAAGTCGGCATTCACAGCTTCGAGTTTTGTAAAAGAAGTATTCACCATGGGATATCCGAAGCTTGTGTCTATGATAGAAAATCTTCTTGAAAGGATTTCTCGTGATACTGATGTGAAAGGAGTGTTACCTGCCATTGATTTAGAAAGGAAAGAACAAATGGTTGCATGCATTGCGATATTCCAGACTGCTTTCTTAGCCTTATGTTTTGGCCGCTTGTCAGATCTTGTGAACTCGATATTCCCTATGTCGAGCCGTGGGAGTTTACCTTCAAAAGAACAGATCTCACTGGTATTATCACACATACAAGATGAGATTGAGGCTGTTCATCCAGATGCTCGTTTGACTCTTCTAGTTTTGCGTGAGATAGGCAAGGCCCTTCGTAACCTAGCTCAACGAGCTGAATGCCAGGTATGTTAAACTTCTTTTCTCTCCTCAATTGGTGGTTATTGTTACCCATTGTCCTCTTTTTATTCACACTATCTGAGTATGGATTCTATAAACTCCCGAGAATATGGCATCAATTTCTGCTTTAATAAAATGTGAATTTCATTACATAGGAATGGGTACAAAGTAATAATTGGTGAGGCAATTACATAGGAAGAGAAATAGAGCTACATTTACCTCTGCTATGTAAATATATACGAGTTAGCTACTACTTTGGCTGAAATAATAATCGGGGTTAAGCAGTACAGAGAAGTTAGAATGGTATGTATGCTATGCTTTTTATGTCTGAGATGTAACATAGCTGCATTTATATGGCAGATTTCTACAGGCCCTGAGACACGCCAGATAACAGGTCCTGCAACGTCAACCCAGATCAGGAATTTCACATTATGTCAGCATCTGCAAGGAATCCATACGCATATCTCATCCATGGTAGCGGGTCTTCCCAGTATTGCTGCTGATGTATTGTCTCCTTATCTGGCTGCAATATACGATGCGGCATGTGAGCCAGTTACACCTTTGTTTAAAGCAATGCGAGACCAGCTTGAGTCATGCATTCTTCAAATCCATGATCAAAACTTTGGTGTTGATGATGCTGCTGCCATGGACAACAATGGTTCCCCATACATGGAAGAGTTGCAGAAATCGATTCTTCACTTCCGCCGTGAGTTCCTATCTAGACTACTGCCTTCTGCAGCATCTGCTAACACTGCAGGGACAGAATCAATCTGCACAAGACTTGCAAGACAAATGGCTTCAAGAGTTTTAATCTTCTACATCAGACATGCTTCCCTTGTACGACCACTTTCAGAATGGGGAAAACTAAGGATGGCTAAAGACATGGCTGAGCTTGAACTAGCAGTGGGTCAGAACTTGTTTCCCGTGGAACAACTCGGTGCACCGTACAGAGCTCTTAGAGCATTTAGACCACTGATTTTCCTGGAAACATCTCAAATGGGATCATCTCCTCTCATCCATGATCTACCACCGAGCATCGTCTTACATCATCTCTACACGAGAGGCCCGGACGAGTTAGAGTCACCAATGCAAAAGAACAGATTAAGTCCTAAACAGTACTCACTGTGGCTTGATAACCAAAGAGAAGATCAGATCTGGAAAGGGATAAAAGCGACTTTAGATGATTATGCAATGAAGATCAGATCGAGAGGAGACAAAGAGTTCAGTCCAGTTTATCCTTTAATGCTTCAAATTGGATCTTCTTTGACAGAAGACAACTTATAAAGCTCCACGTGCTTATGTCATTGAAGACATTCGTTTTTCAAGAACCAATAATCTTCTATTGCAGGTTACAACATTTCTCACATACATGTCATGTAAATCCAGATTCACACATCATGCCATCGATTACATTTTTTTATCTTAAGCTCTTCCTTTTGTTTGTTATGTTAAGATCGAACCCTCTTGAGATACTTTCTAGGGTTCCCTTTAATTGTTGAAGCAAGATTTAGCATAAGGTACTTTTTTATAGAAGCTTTTCGCCGAATTCCATGTCTCCTCGGGCAGTAAATGTAGTACTCTTCAGCCTATACATCTCCTCGGATCAAGAAACAGAGCAGGATAAATGTACTCTGTTCGAACTCAAGACCAGATCCGACTTTCCCAAAACCTGGTTCTAGATTCAACTGATTGAGATACAATTCCAGGTATAAACTAATTTCTTTATCATTCAATTAGCCTGGAAACCAAAAGTAAGGTCTAAAGGTAGATCAAAGAGAAGTAAGGAAAAGGCTTACTATATACAAAGCGGGATTTAAACTCAAATAGTGACACAACCACGATACAGATATGCTACATGTCCGGGTCCATCGATCATATCTAAAACCAAAGAGTATTTACATTGGAAAATATATACAACAAAGCTTGCTTGCAAACTATGAGGAACCTTCTCTTTTTGTATCTCTCTCGATTACAAAGGTAAAGATAAGATCAATTTCCAACAGAAATAGATCTCTCCCCTAAACCAAGTGGAGAACGTGAACGTTGACGCCTCTTGATCTCGCTAAGAACCCTCCTCATCTCCGGCTGCTGCAACGACGGTTGACTTATCTTCTCATTTTCTATCTTTATCTTCACCACTTGGCTATGTATCATTGGACCATCCTCGTTTCCATTATTCGTCTTGTTCTCCATTTTTACACAACAAAGACCGATTCACTAATACAAAGAACCTCTTTATAACAAGAGAAGACACAAGTTGTGTGTGAACTAGAAGAGAAGTTAGGTTGGTGAGCAACGCCGAATTAGTCTCTGGAGAATTATAAAACAAATGAGTTTTGTGATTTTACGAAGAGACGACTCTTTCTTTGGTCTATATAAACGTGAAGCAAGAGAAGGAGAACGGTGTTGGGTGAGTTTCATGGTTGGTTACGTGTTAGAAACGCTGATACCACTTGTGACGACTCTCCTACGTAATTTCTCTAAATATTTGACTTTTTCATTTAATAAGATAGATATTGGAAATTGAGAAAGAGTTGGTTTTTGAGAACGTTGAGAGACCAAAAAGTTGCCATGTGGACTCAAGTCGTTGGTCAACTTGTCTAGAAGATTCTTGTGGATATGCCTTATTTCCTTTAATCAGTCGTTAATCGGTTATGCGACGCAATAGACTCGTGTTCTTGTTTTTGTCTTCAAAAACTTACACGTTTTGTTTTTTGGTTTTGTCTTATACCATCTAATTGCCTCCTTTTTTGACGTTCAACAAATTGCCCTGTTGAAGATGCTAAGTCCCAATCCAATTTTCTAGACTAAGACTTATCATCAATCAGCTATGATGATTTCTTTTTTTACAACTACCGCTATGAATATAAAATTATTATAAGAGCTTATGTTAAAGCCTAGTGCATCTTTTGAGTTTATAACTATATATATATATATATATATATATTAGATTTATTATAAGTCATATTATGTACAGATTTTTGTTAATCAATTTTCTTTTATTACACTCGTTGTAAAAACTCATGAAAATTTTATAAAATTCAATTCACCGGTGACCAATTCGATTCGTGGTCAGACCCGGTTTTACCACCAGATCAAACCGGGTTTAGGAACACTGCCTCAAACAATAAAGAAGCAGGACTATAAGACTATTCAATAAGATGACGAGGATATAAATTTGCAAGAAGAGCGATTCAGAAACCCCTTTTGGATCGCTTCAGCTTCAACTTCAACTTTGATCACTCAAAGAGAGGTATGCCTAGTATTCTTGATTCCCATTGATACATATTATGTTATATATGTAACTAAGATTTCTATTCATGGTGGCTTCCACCTCTTTGATCGTCTGGTTGTTATCTTGAGATGTAGCCACCATTCTTGCTAAGTTCTGAATTGCATCCATAACCTCCTTCAAACTGCTTATTTACCGTCTCAATTTTTGCACACAGTCTCGAGATTTTCTCTAACGCATTAAATATCTAGTATTTCCTCTTTTAATCATATGTTTAGGCGTTCTTTAGTTTGGACCAATTGTTAGGATTACGAATCAAGAAAGAGTACCAAAAGCTATGTCTTTCTATTTTTTGTCAAAAAATAAACACATCAGAACTATAGTAGCAAAAATGTTGAAACATTTTTCTTTGCAAATGGAAGAACAAAGCTCAAAACACTTTTCTTGTTTAAAGATCTATAACAAACTCGCTCTCGCTCGGATGAGTTTCACAAACGAGTAAAACATAAAAACAAAGTAATATAAGAGCAAATTTAATAAAATGAAAATCCAAAATCTTTTTCCTAAATCAAGAAAAAATCTTAGTGCAATAAAGAACATAGAACTAATATATATCACATATTCTCTTTAGTTAGTGTCTATTAGTTATTTTTCAGTTCATTGCTAATAATTACGCAGCATTAAGGATTAACGAAGATGTTGTTTTATTGAAACGCTATGGTAAATGGTTTCTATACATCAAGTCTTAATAATGGTCATGGCTCGTAAATGAAAGCCAAGAAATGGAAAAGGTGCACCAAATGATAAAAGACAAAGAAATCATGAAGATTGAAATTTCTAAGGATGGCAATTCTGTGCCGGAAGTGGGCTTCGGTGGGCTGTCTCGTCAGACGAGCATCACCAAGACCAACAACTCACCCTGGTTCTTTCCGGTGTAGGACTCACCGTGGTCTTTCGTTGCAACGTACAAAGAGCGTGGAGGCTGCAACTCTATTAGACCCGCCACCCAAGCCAGCAGATTCCCCTAGAACCACTAAATAGATTAGTGCTAATTAAATAGATGAACCCATGGCATCGCAATTGTTATGGCATTGCAGTTGTTTGTTGTAATTTTATCAAGCTATAGGTAGTAGAATTTGCTTTTTCTTCTTTTTAGCAATATGCATTATGCATGTAAAGAAATGGTGGATAAGTGGTTAACGATTTCATTGTGCTCCTAGTTCTATCCTTATTTAAAAATACCATTAGAAAAAAAAATTTAATCAATTCATTATGGGTAAAAGAGTCCATCAATTTTTAACTAATTAATACACAAAATATAATATTTTTCAATTATTATCTTTCTGTTTTATTTTAAATATTGAAAAATCTTCTCTGATTTTTTTAATCTCTTTTAAAATTTTAATAAAAATAAATAAAAACTTTAAACTTTACTAAATCAAATATGATATACATTTTGATATTAATTTTTTTTCCAACAACTTACAATGCAACATACATGAATCCTTTGATATCATATAACAATATTTATTATTATGATATAAAAAATTTACATCTAAAAATTTTGATTAAGAAACCAATCATAAAGATTTATTTTTTATGAATATGCGCTAAGCACGGAATTTAACCTTAGTTAGATAGAGAGTGCATATCAGCGCGAGTGTTAGTTGTAACTTGTAACAATATTATGATTAATATGAAAGATGTCCTTTTAAAATATCTTAGAGATCCAAGTCAAAATAGAAAAATATATCTTAAAGTTCAAATTAGATCAAAATCTTTATACGACAAGGTCCCTCATTTATATAATAAAAGGTTATTGACTAAATATTGTTGGTCTCTTAAGTCATCACAAAGGGCAAATGATCAGATTAATGAGAGACAGTTACAAAATAGACATGGCTTGGTGCTAGATTGGCAAATCAATCAAAGTACTACTCATGATTCATGACTCATCTTATAAAAGACTAGAAAGCGGAAACAACTTTAGATATGTTTGTATTTTTTATCTCTAAAAAGTGATAAAGAAATAATGTAATTATTGAGATAAGATAACCGATGATGGATGTGTTATCAAATTGGAAGAGGCTATGCATATAAATATAATGCTCGTTGGTAAAAGTTAAAATCAATCGACATCGTTTTCTGTAGAAGAGTCATGTTGTCTCTTTAATTTGGGCGAAAGATACCAACGAGTCTGTATTATTTTTACGATTTGTTGGAACGTAACTTACTAGAAATTCTTTATAAAAAAAATCTTATTAGAAATTGTCAAATTGATATACCTTTTTCGAGAAAAGTTTCAACAAGATGAACGGTGAGATTTTTATTTTTTTTGGTTTTAAAACTGTGAGATTTAGATATTAAACTTGTTATACAAGAATGATTTGATGTCATGAATCGTGTTAGCAAAATAATTGAAAGTTAGTACAAAAACACGGAAACTTGTTTAGTAAGAGAGACCATGTGATAGGTGAAAGTATCATACAAAGGAATCATGATATGTAAACTTAATTACGTATCAAATCCAATGTTGTTAAGATATCCTGTCTAAAAATAAGATCAAAATTTAAAAAAATGTAAAATATTTAGAAACTTAAAAACTGTTCCCTAGTGATTAATGAACATGATTTTTTTGGGTACATGAATGCGACTAATCATAGCAAGGAATAAATTGGGATATAAATAACTAATCAAAACCAGTAGCAGCCAACAGATTTTTTCCAAGGCAGAGAGAAAGAATTGACTTTACCCTTTACAAATTTGGGATAATCAAACAAAAAAAAAAAAAAATTCCTCAAGGTCACATTCTTTGACTTTCTGGATCCTAAACACGTGTCTCATGAATCCAAATATGATTCTTAACAATATTATTATCATCATTTTAAAGATTAAATGGAAGTTACAAAAAAAAGGAAAAAAGTTTTATTTATTTTCTTTCTTTTACTCTAAAGATTACCAAAAAAAGAAACACATCTAATATTCAGTTTTTGTCGTTGGAGTTTCTGTTGATGGACAACAACTTGCTGAACATCTTCTTAGGTCGACCAGGGATTGCACAGAAAGCCTTAAACCGAGACGGAGTTCTTCCTCCGTCTTGGTTCATAAACCTTTCCTCTACCTCTTCATCTTCAGCTAGCTTGCTTCTCAATGTCCCTGAGAGCTTTGATTTAAGAGATTTGAGACCCGAGACGCTCCATTGATCTTCCGGTGCTGCGATGCTTGTGGTTGTGCTGAATGTAGCTGCATTTGGGTTTGAAGGGTCAATGTTATGTGCAGCTAAGAGTGCTTTGATGTTGCTTGGTAGTTCAGTCATTTTGCCTTCACAGTTGGTTGTAGCTGCAGCAGCTCGTGCCTGTTCGTAGAAGAGGACTTGGACCACTACTCTTAGCGGAAGCATTTCGTTCTGCGCTGCGTGCATACAAGCTTCCATTGATAGTTTCTTGCAGTCCAATACTCTACAAACTCTCTTCCTTTCTGATTTATTTAGATTCTTGTGAGCCTGCAACAACAAATGACTCTCATTGTCATTTGTTTAGTCAAAAGCTTAAATAAATCGCAAGATTATTCGTTTAGTCCAATACAAAGATGAGAATTGAACCTTGAGATATATGTCAATGGCTCTGTAGAGATCATCATGATCAAGTCTTGAAAATTCGGGGACACTCTCAGCTAAAGTAACAAACTTTGAGAGCGGTAGATTCACATCTCTAGCAATCTGTTGGAGATATCCATCTACAAGCTTAGCTACCTTAAGCTTTGAGCTATGAGAGGCAGAGGAAGATCTCCTACTCTCTTGGAACTCAAGATTGATATTCTCGGTCGAACGAGATCTTCTTCTTCTATCCATTGAACCCTTTTTACCTCTTAGAGGGCTTGTTGGTGGACTAGTCTGTCCTTGGACCATAAACTGTTCCAAGATTGTAGCCACAATGTCCACATCGTACAACATTTCGGATTTGTAGGACATTGGAGGTATTAGCAAATCGCTAACCGTTGCATCTTCTAGCTGAAGAGCTACCCTTCTTGCTAATTCCATCTTGGAAGATGTTGACGCGTTTAAGATATTAGCTGCTTTCAAGAGTTTAAGCAAGAAACTGCAAGAAACCGCGCCTTTCTCAGCAGGAAGCAGGCTTATAATGGATTCCAACAACAACCTATGCTTCGATGAAGAATCCGTATCCGAATCTGAATCAGAATCTGCTTTCTTACCGACTAATTTCCGGTTTCTTTTCAAAGTAGGAAGCCATTTAGAGGCGTAAACTCTAAGAGCATCACCAATAACACTCGCCGGTACTTTGCCACCGGTTTTAATAGCAATCATAGTCCTCCAATAAAGATCTATCCCCAACTCCGCGATATCTTCAGCCCACCATCCTCTGCTCGAAGCACCAGCTCTATTAGAGGACATGTCATCATCCCTAACCCTCCTAGAATGACTATGTGAAAGAGACACTTTGGATGGGTGAGACAAGACCTTGGAGGCTATGGCCTCAATACACCTACTAGTGATGGCGAGATCTTCAGACCACAGAGGAAACGCCTTTGTGGTCTGAAGCGTGACTATGGAATCTCTCCATCCATTAAGGATACAAGAGTTCAAGAAGACTTCAAGCTTGTACACCAAGTTACCTTTCTCAACTTCCTCTGCCATTTGTAAATACTCTGCTGCACATCTTGCAGCTACCATGTTGTATGCGCTGATCGTTATTGTTATTCCATAGCAGAACTTAGCACAGAGCTCAAAGGCCTCAACTCCTCCTGGGAATTCTGGAAGTTGAATGATGGATTCTGGAGATTCAGAACACATTCTTTGAAGTCTCAGGCATTTTGAGAGTAGTGGAAACTGCAGAACAAGAAGAAGAACATTCAAATAAACTCTAAAACCTAAAAAAATCAACCTTGGAAGAAGAATAAGAAGAATGGGTTACTTTGTGAAGAAGATATTTGCTTCCTGACACTTGGATAGTGAAATCACTGGAGACTTCAGAAGACACACATCTGCAAGCAACAAGGAACAATTTTTAGTTCTTTTACTCAAAACATTTATGGCTAAAGATTTTACTATTTTTACCTTAAATCTTCTGAAGTGTAGAAAGTATCAGGACGAGATCCAAGTTTCATAAACTTCATAATAACTGATTTATGATGTTAATTAGCTTGAAATCTTCAGTAACTCCTCTGCATAATGACGAAACTCCAAAATGGTTTCTTTCTTTCTTCTTCTAAGAGACCAAACCTTGAAGAACAGTTCCGACAAATCTCCTGTCTGCAAGCCAGACAAAACAGAACAAGATTTTGTCTGAGAGTTTTATCTTTTTTTTTCTAAACAGAATTTGTCATTGTAGTGAGAGATTTAGTTAAGATATATAGATATATGAAAAAAAAGTAAAATAGAGAAGAAAAAAGAAAACCCAGAAAAACTGAGACCACCAGAAGTAAAGTTCATGTCTATTCAATCAAATTCCTTATACCAAATATGATATGGACATACAAACAAAAAGAATCAAAATCAATGCAATAAAAGAAAAAGAAAAGATAAAGATAGAATTTGGATATCCCATCACAACTTACATTACACATCACAACCCACCCAAAGTTCCATCAATCACAAAAAAGATAACAAACAAAACTCACACACCATAACAACTCATGTTCTTCAATTCCCATGCATAAACCAGAAAAGAAGAAGAAGAAGAAGATGAAAAAGCTCACTTGGATTTGAAGTAAACAAACACTCTTCACATCATCATCAACCTTGAGTTATCTTTCTTTGTGTAATGTTTCTTCTAGCTAAGGCAATTTCCCAGAAAACACTCTTTACCAATCATTCAAAGATTAAAGAAAGAAACAAAATAAAGAAAGAAAGAAAGCAGAGCGATCTACTTTACAACCTTTTTTTGTTTTTCTTGTTTTATATAAATTTTATTATATTCAAGGTAGGAATTTTTTTCTGATATAAAAAAATATTATTATTAATTTCTCTGATGTTTTTTCTTTTTGGTATTTTTTGAGGTAAAAAATGGTGCTTAGACCATTAGCCAGCGTGCAAAGAGAATCACCAATCCCACGTGCTTCTGCTCAATCCCCACCTTCTCTCTTCCTCATCATTGCCTCTCTATATTTTTTTCACTCTTCTTCACACATCTTATTATTCAAACCCTATTAAAAAAAAAAACCTATTATTTATTTTTTACTTTATTTTTATTATTTGTCACTATAAATTTTTTTTACTGAAAATTGATGATTATGTTAAGAGATTTCTATGGTATACATGGTGATACAGTAATTCTTTTTTTTTCAAATAAAAATACAGTAATATCTAGAAAATGAAAAATCCAATTTTATCTAGCAATATGTCGATTTTTTTTTGTTTAGCAAAAAATGATGATTTTGCAAAATTACTATAAGTTTTTGACAACTCGTAAAACCAAATCCTTACTTTGTGCAAGAAAAAATAATTATGTTTTCAAATTTTAAATTACGAGGAAAATACAGTTTCATGCCAATAGACTCATGATAACTACTATTGTTTTGCATACCTAGAAGAATAGTAAAAAGACTTATGATGATTTGACATATTCCATTTTTTGGACTATTGTGAGCTTAAAATTTATGATTTGATAAAGTTGAATTGGTTCCAGGTCAAGAATTTAATACAGCTTTCTTGCATCTATTGGGCTCTTGAATTTATTGTTCTTTTATGATTTCATCTTCGAACTAACATTTTCTGCAATGCTTTAATATTTTAAATTAAAAAGTTACATTTATTTATGTATGTTACTAATATTTAATCTATTATCTCAAAAATGGATATATATGTATATAATATAAAATAGTAATCTATAACAAGTGATATACTCTAGTAGAGAATTTAATGTGAACAGTGGCCAATTTATGAATATAGAATGCGATATGTATATAATATTTATTTTCGTTCGTGGTTATATAAGTATATAACATGTATGTTTGTGAAAATGACATGACATGAACGAAAGTGTAAATTAATATAATATTATCATGTACACTGAAATCGCATGGTCCACATTGGTTTACGTCCAAATCATAGTTGGGATTAATTTAACATTTAATTGCGTTCTCTGCCTGACATCTACTAATTTCAGATTTTATCGTTCTTATTTCTCAAGTCTTAAATACATTCGAAATAGTTGGCTTTTTCTATAATTACTTCTTTTTTTTGGATTGAATATAAAAAATCATCAAATAATTAAAAGAAAGGTTGAATTTTAAGCAGCCACATATATTAGTCCATACACCTCATCTTATCAAAGGGGTTATAATATCAAAGTGCGACAATGAAATCGACAATAGCATCTTTTTTTCGTATAGTCTTTAATGAGTGTACACACTTTATGAAGAAAGTAGGGAAATATATGTATATATATATGCATTTATAAATATTATAAGCAAAGAGATGTTTGCATATACATTCATCACGAAGGAAAGGTAAGGGATCATGAATAAGAAATTATCTTCTCACATTTTCTAATTCAAATATATAAAATGTAGAGGAAAATTCCGAATTTAACCATCTATGTTAAATATTATTAGAGACAAGTAGAGGCCTGCTTATATCAAATGATTGAAAGTAGATTACTTTTCAAAGAAAGACAAAATGTTAAACTTGATCATCTCTCTATACAAATAATTACTTTTGACTGAAAAAATTCAGATTGCATTTTTCACCTCTTCTTTTGAAGTTAATAAGATAGATTCATGTGAGTTCTGGTCAAGACTAAAAAGTTAGGGAGCCTAACATTAACTATATACTCTAGAGAAATAGGTCATATATTTGATGTTTCGATCACTTTTTAACAGTTCCATTTAATTAAAAAATATGATACATCTGACTTATATAATAATATATGGCCTTTCCGTTTCCTCTGATTCTTGTCATCGAGGTTTCTATTTCATCATTTCAATATTAAAAAAAAAACAGAGTCATTGTCTCAATCTAAGTAGAAGTCGTAGGTTTAAAGAAAGATATATATCTATCTATCTATCTATCTATCTATCTATCTATCTATTTATCCCTTTTCTCAATTAAGCTTCCACAACACATAACATTTATGCGATAATTTAAGATGGACAACATCCTATTTTGGTGGAATATGCTTCCATCGTTAAATGTCATCATGAACCAAAAATCCAAAAAAAAGAATCAATTTTGTTGTAATATTAAAGATTAAAAAAACTTACAGTTAATTTGAAGAGAGATGATGCAGAAGAAGAAAGCTGCAATTTGTTTTTATTACCAAATGAGGAGTTTGAAATGGAAGCGGAACAAAGAAGAAGATCTCTATATATAATTGGAGAGTTTGTCTGATAGATCCAAAGGTGTGGTTATAAGTTAAAAGCAAACACCTTATGATACAAAACAACAATGTCCCCATGACTTGTCAGAATCGGTTTGTTGAAACTCCCAAACTAGCGCCAGTGGTTGAGGGAACACAAGTATAAAACCCGTCACGGCTCCGGTCCGGTATTGTCGATCAGTGAGTGTGACGAGAGATTGTCTAGGATCAATCAATGACCACGAAGGACGAGGCCAGAGGGGCCAGTGGCAGTTTGGAAATAAACGTGGCTTAAGGAAGGGTGTTTTGGGGAACGCATGAGAGGTTCCAGTCCTGATGTCAACTCTACGTGTGAGAGATGAGAAAGAAACGGTAAAGATTTGATTTTGATAAATATTTAGTGTAACCCGAGTGGGTGTCCGGCCGACAATGCCTGCTTTTGGTGGTCCCTTTGGCTGTGGGACACATTTGTCTCGATTGGGAGATCCTCCACGATTGGAGCTGAGCTGGATTTTGTAATAGATCTCTTTTACTTATTTATTTAGTTTTGCCCAAATTTGCTGTCTTTCTTGTGAAGGAAATGAATGGATATGCGATGATCATCTTAGTTGTTTGGAAGCATTTAGAAAATTAGTATAATATTATAACATGATACTTGTGTTCTTTTTTTATAACCTAATTATACTATTTGAAAAATATTTATCAACTATGTATTTATAAGTAAATTTAAGTTCTTTTATATAGTATGAATAATGAAAATTATTCTATCCCTTCTTGAAAATTCACTAAAATTATACTATCACGATGTTTTAATAGTGGTGCGTTATCAGCCACTTGTTAAAAATAAAAATAACTTTGAAAAAGTGGCATCATACATATCAAGAATGTCCAAATATTTCTGCTTATTTTGTTTTTTCAGTTTCATGTGATATTATCCATTAAAGTATATATACATTTTTCACATTCTTCAAATATTACCCATCAATAAAAAGATATTGAATATTAAGAATATGAAGCCTTAATTTTTAAACATCATCAATATACCGTGATTGTTGCTGCTTTTAATTGTTCGTTAAGAAAAGAATAGCGTATACTTATTACTTCTTCAAAATATTAATGTAAACATCTAATGTATTTTTTGGTCCATTGGGAAGCATTGGCGACGAATGCTGTCAGCAAAATCTTTAGAGCAATTCGTCCATTGGGAAGCAAACATATATACCTACATCATATAACAACCACCGTGAAGATTTCTAACTATCTCAAGAAGTGTCTTCTGATCAATCCAAGAGATGTTTTTCAAGCTCTCTCTTCTCTATCTCATTCTTTATGGAGATCAAAGATATATTTGTAAAATTTTCTAAACCCGATTCGAATACTGAGCTATTGGCTTTGGTGTTGTCATCGATGATCTTTGCAAGGTAAAACGACGAGACATGTCAGATATCCATTTCTTTATCCAAACACAGAAATTCAGAAGATATTATATGAGGCAGAGAGTCCATCATTTAATGTTTGTTTAGCGTATACGTACGTTAAATAGATAATAGTAACTTTCATATTTTGTTTGTCCAACATTTATTACTACTCTTGTTGCATCTGCAACTATATGAGTGGACCACTGGTTGAATTATCAACATTCATGCAACATGTTTAATCTTTCATGGTTTGCGACTTCTATGATGAGAAACAAACTCTTGAGGGACTCGATTGGGCATTGATAACCTTTAGTTTACTTGTAAAACTTTATTTTCCTTGATTTTATGTGTCGTTCTATCACTCGTATTCGTTTGATGGATTTCTTCTATGTGCTCAAACAATTACTATGGTTTTGTTTATTATTTTTTACACAAAAATTGACTCACAATTAAAGTAATAATATAATTCTATGTTTTTAAGATTAATAAATCTTTTCTTTTGGTAACTACATCTTCTTTAATTTGTAATATGAAATGCTAAGTTTTATAAGTTTATAACTCAAAATCAATTGACAATGAATAGATTGATATGTGTCTTTCATATGCTAGTATCGATCCTTTCTAATTTTCGGATGTGGAGTTCTAATATCAAACACTTGCTTTATTATTTTACTTGCCAGACTGGTTCTAGAGATGTTTGGCCCAATCTTACAACGGTCCAAACAACTCAACTTTTAACATGTGTTCCCCGAAACGTTTGGTTACGTGACTACGCGATCCGATATAGAGAAGATTCATCTATGAGTGGTCTAATAGCCTCAAGATGTCCAACTCACGTAGTCCAAAAGTTTTATAGCCCCTGACTAGGATTTGTATCATGTAACTTCAAGAACTAAGTGGATATCTAGTTATTAAAATAATTACAAATAATTAAAAGAAGAAAGAGATGAGTAGAAACGTCTCTTATATGAGAGACTTTGAGATACTGATGAGATACCCATTAAACACTTGTCTTTTTATTACTGGTTCAACTTTTTATTTTAGTTAAAATTAAATTAAATGATTAAATTACAATAATAATAATAATATTAAATTGAATAGATACTCTAACAGGATATGTGACCGATGCAAATACTCTAAAAATACCTCTAAAGAGATAAGACGCCCTCTAAAGTTACTATTAGTAAATGTGGATATAATTCAAAACCTAGTTCAAGATTTTGGAGGATTGCTAAGCACTTATATATTAATCCACAAATCTTTCAAGTTTTGATGTGGGACAAATTATGCTCAGAGCTGTACATTTGAAGCGTAAAATTTGTGAGACTATATATCCACAGACGAATCCCACAATCGAAAAATTGGGCTGCTCTGATACCATATAAGTAAATGTGGATCTAACTCACACCAAAAAATTAGCTCAAGAATAAATGATTGTCACACACTTATATATTAGTCCACAAACCTTTCTAATTTTCAATGTGGAACAAATTATTCTAACAGTTACCGGAGAGGCGAGAAAAAGGATCGGAAAGTGGATATGAAAGTTACGGTTTGAGAGCGAAAAATGGAACTATTGGCCTTTCTAAACTTTCGAGAAAATAAGATTCTAAGCAATGTCTCATGAGTTTTTGAACACAATCATATACCAATGACTACAGGAAAACCTCTATAGAGTCAAGATAAAAAGCTTTCCAGGCTTGCAGATTGTTTGGATTTTAGCCATCGTACCAACTACAACGTTGACTCGTGTCTTGATTTTGGGGTTCAGTAATTTCGGTTCTATCTAAATTGAGTAACGTGTTTGAGCAATAAATAGAACAACCCGACTCCAAACTCACGAACAATTACAACATTTGATCCAATAAATGTAACAATATTTACTCAAAAATCAAGAAACCAAATCTTGGTTTTTTACTTGTTTGTCACCTGTACAGACTATTCTTAACAAAAATTAAGTCTGTCACTCTCAATGAGTTACATAAATAAGATAGGCACCATTTATATATATACTCTCTAGCTCCCATCGCAAGCACATGAAGTTTCAAATTGAACTTCATATAAAGAATGCTTCTCTCACGCAATGAGAGTGCATATCAAAGTATTCTTCTGCTGCATCTCTTCATTGCGCAATTCCACCAAACCTCTTTTTTTGTACCTAAGCTTTTTCTTTTGTCGCCTTCGAACGCGGAATGCATAATCAGATTCTTCTGCTCTTTCGGTTTATTTTTCCTTCAGAGAAGAGCTGTCTATCAATGCAGCACGAGCTGCCTGGAACTGTGTAGTGTACTTTTTTTGAAGCTCTCTTAGTTTATCCATCAGTTCTTGGAACGACGGTCTACACTGCGGTTCGCTGCACAGATAACTCAACTCACATTAGCTGCTGCTATGTTTACTTTAAAAGCAAAACAGTTTATTTTACTGATCAAAGTTCAATAAAATAGCAACTGTTAAAGAGTTTAATTGCCTACAGTGGTGTCAGTTGAAAGGAAACTATATAAGATCTAACAATGACACCAAACTTACACTTATCATTCTACCAAAAGCCTTTTGTTGGGCTAACTAAAATCCTGAATCTGTAAAAAATTTCAACAGAAGAAAGAACAAACCTTAAAGCGTCTACACTAGTCAATGAAACCTTGAATAGTATTTTTTTGGGGATCCATGGAAATTAAAGGATAGAATTGCAGAGTAAATATTTCATCGAACGTTTGTTTACTCAAGGGTTTCTCAACAGTAACCAACTCCAAAGTTTTATTTACCTTGTGAGAATTTCACTCGTTTACTTTCATGCTACACTTAAAAGTAACAGAAAAATAAAAAATTTGGCTTTAGTTTTGCGACATTTCTACAGTTGTAGTTTTTGTCTATGCTCATTCATGACACGGTATATCAGGTTTAGTTCAGCTACTGGAGAAAATCAGAGCATGGCACATGCTGAGTTGTTTATGAAAAAACAGGTTTTGGTTCCTTCTATGTATATACAACCACTATTGAAGACTGAAGCATAAGTGAGGCTATTTTTCTCTAGAAAGATATACGGAATGTTAAAAATGTTTGATGTACCTATGCCAACAGCTTTCCATTAAAGAAATCCACTGAGGGTCAACATTCTTTGGGACTTCCAGCCTCTGGTTCATGAACCCCACAGCTCCAATCACCTGCAAGAATCCTAAATATACTTCTCTTCATATTTGGTTTACTCTGTGAGCGTATTATTTACATATAGCAACTAAGAGGAGACAGAAAAAGCAAACATTGTTAAGCAGACCGGATGGTTTGCAATGGAAACTAGACCTCTAATCCGTATAAATATTGCAAACCAACCTTTTGATTTGACTAAAAATATCATCAACTCACTGAACTTGCAGTCATAAGTTGTTTTTTACCTTTTTAGTGAGATTATTCACTATATTGTTTAACATTAATATATTAAGATAGTGAAAAATGGGTAAGTAAGGTTTCCAACATACTAACTGAGTACATCTTTATAGGGTTGATGAAAACTAGATGCATATTAATACTTTGTAATGTTGAGATTTTTCCTTGGACTAATATGGCCTTGTATATCTCTATATAAGACATGGCCAAATTTTCAATCACCCTAGTCTAATTTTCATTTGAAGACGACTTTTGACTTTCTTTTTTATTTCTCTAAAAGCGGAACCCATACCTGCATAGCATTTAAATTTTCCCACGGGATCTTCTCGGTCACAAGCTCCCATAGTACTACTCCAAAGCTGTAAACGTCAGACCTGCCATTTAAAGAGTAGGAAGAGCATCGTTAAAGATGAATGCTAGAAAAACAATAAGCAAAGGAACTTAATCAAGCAGAAAATGAGAATATACTTTTCATCAGCAGCCTCATTTCGAAGAACTTCTGGTGCCATCCATTGAGGCTGCAGAACAGATAAAAAGCAATGAAATTCATCATGAGAGAAATGATTTCATAGAGAAAAAAAGAGGAATCAATTCAGTAAGAGTCTGTGTTAAGTACCGTTCCTCTTCCGTTTGTGGTGAGGTACGTCTCATGCTTTACGCGAGAAAGACCAAAGTCAGCAACCTGTTAGAGCTGACACAGTAAGTTAACTATCGCAAACACCCTTTTTACTTCAATAATAGTTTATAGCTCTGCAATCAAAATCAAAGCCTCTTTTCTGGTACATTCACAAAAGACTAGTCATTATCTAAAGCTTCATTTTTTGTTTAGAATATTTTTATCTGATTTTCCCTTTTGCAAGTCTAAATAGCAGAACATCAATCTATCAAACGATTGATTTCTCATACAAGATACAACTCCTCTGTCCTCAGTTCTAACACAAGGGAACGACTAGACCTAATAACATTATTTTGTTGACCTTAGTCTAATATATCAACTCGTGCCACAGAAAACTAAACAAATTAATTTCTGTTTATTGGAGACATCCATATCCAGTTCACACACCAAACTCATGTCACCAGCGAAATTTGATGAAAGTGGACGGTATTTTATAGGTAAATGAGAAATGACTATCTTGTTTTTTTAGCTCCATCAGAATTACCAACGGCGTAAATTTATTGGTTGTCTACAGTAAGGGAAACTATATGACTTCAACAATGAAAACAATACCTTTACGGTCCAGTTTTTATCGACAAGTAGATTTGACGACTTCAGATCACGGTGAATGATGGGTGGACTACAGTGGTGAAGATAATTCATGCCACGAGCCTGTGGGACAGACTGAATCAAAGAGTGGAAGAAAGAATATGCAAGAAAGATACAACCAAGAACCCAAATAGAGCAGCTTATACTTAGAAAACTGTGGACACAACGGGAAAATCACATGCGTAACTCACTATGTCTGAAGCCATATGGATACGTCGCCTCCAATCCAGTTTTGACTTGTTCCTCTGCAGCAAACGAAAGAGACTTCCACTGCAAATGTTATTTCGAAGGATTTAGACATTAAAGTGTGAGTCAGATTTTTGGCCCCAGAGACCAAAAATCCCGAAAGGAAATGTACTATAAGCCAAATAGAAGAGGCCAAACCGTGGAAGAAACTCTGTCACTATACAAAGACGCTGAGGTGATGCCACAGCTCCCATAAACAGCAGAACGTTAGGGTGTCTAAGTCTTTTCATCAACGATACCTTCAAGATAAAACAAGTCCAGCATAGGTACTTCGAAAGTAGAATGAGTAGCTAGGCTAATCTCTGAAATAATTAAATTTTCGGGGTAGATGGAGTTCGGAAGAAGATTTCGTACAGGAAAAATTATGGTAGTTTGGGAATGATTTTGTCTTGTGAAAATACAAAAGACTGAAGGCAGGTGTTACTCGCTAAAAACCAAGTAAAATTTTAACAGTCTTTTACCAAACATGCTTAGAGAAGTGATAGAGAACAATAATACCTCTTGTCTAAAAGATATTATAACCTCTTCTGAGTATTCTTGTTTGGAAAACACCTTTACAGCCACATCCTGCAGTGACATTATCAACTCTCAGTAATAGAGTTTTAAGTTTATGAGTTTTTCATTGAGGCTTGTAGATATCAACAGAAGGCAAGAACGTACAGATCCAAACCATAGACCATGATAGACAGTTCCACATGAACCTGTATGTATAAAGAAGGAACTTATCATGTTAGCAGAACAGAGAGAAGTATGCCACAAAAAGTTGTAGGATATCTCGAAGAATGGATGTCTTTCGCAAAAGAGATCATCTCTCTCACCTTGCCCGATTTGTTCTCCAATAATCAAATCCTCCCACAAGATTTCATAGTCCAAGCAGTCGCCATCCATATCAACCTTGTTCATAACACTGCTGCTGGTACTTCCACTACTGCTTGCGCTATTCACATTAATAGAACCCATAGCCTCGTTATCGGCAGGCTTATTACTTTCACATGCCTGGCTTTCAGACTTAACACTATGAAAGGAATTACTATGATGAGGTGCCTCCTTTAGTTGTTCATTCTGCACCCAAGGCCACACAGAATGAGCATGCCTTCTTTCCAAACCTTCCCGTTCATTCCCTTTCCATGGCCATGATAGTCCTTTCTTTACTATCCATTCTTCAGCTTTTGAAGTAAGTTTCTTAGGGATAACAGAGTTTCCATCATTTTCATCAGTGGATTCTCTGGAGGGTTTTGAAAAAGACTTCTCATTGTTACATAAGAACACACCAAAAGGAGCCTGTATCAAATCCCCCCTAGGTGTGCTAGCACCACTTGTTGCTGCCTCCTCCCTCTGGTCAGAGAAAGTAGCATCAAAGAAACCCTGATCAGATTGATGACTGTCCTCATTTCCACCCTCGGGGTGTGCGGCGTTATTATCTCCTGCTCGCATTTTTGACATAACCTTGTTGCCCACCTTGGATGCCTGTAATTTAGACTACACTAGTCAAGAAGATGCAACAGTATAACAAAAGGTGAGAATTTGCAACCTTGCAATTGAACTAACCAAATCTGATATCTTAGATGCTATAGCAACTTGTAGAGGCTGCTGAGAATCCAGGCCAAGTTTCGATACAACAGCCTCTTTCGAATCAAGACCAAGCCTAGATGCAACACTATTTGTCCCCCGGCTAAAGCTCATTTCCCCTTCTTGCCACCTTGTTTTCACTGGAGGAACACGCGGGCGTTGAAAGAGTGCCGAATCATTTGTGATACATATGATCCCAATAAGAGAACCATTATCATCATAAAAAGGAGAAATGGTGGTCACAACCGAAAATCTCTCTCCTGCTTTGTTCTTAACAGGAAACTCGCCAGTCCAACTCTCTCCATTGCTGCAACGCCGAGTAATATTTTCTGCAACAGCAGCATCTTGACCATCTACAAGAATATTAATCGAGTCTTTCCCTAGTGCTTCTTCAGCTGAGTAACCATAAAGCTTCTCCGCCATAGAGTTCCTGGAACAACCATGCCATAGATTTTGAATCTGAACATACACTACTCTCTAATGTATCCATGAAGTCACATCTAGCTCTTAAACTATACGAATCAAATTCCACAATCCTAGCATTTGACTATCAATCTCGATTCCAAAAATGTTCTGATGAATATACAAAAAATACAAAAACAATTGGATTCAACAAAATCTAACCTAACTCACCAAAAGATAATATGGCCATTTAGATCGAAGACATGAACAGCTTGTGCCATAGACTGCAAAATATTCAAATACTGTTTATCGGTGAACTTGCCTGCCGATGGTCCACCGCCACCACCACCACCACCACCAGCTCCGCCGCCTTTCGCATGACTCTCCTTTCGTAACGGAGAAGCGTGACGGAACGATGAAGCGCCGCTCCTTCTCCATAACGGAGTTCCGTCTCCACTGTTTCTCATTATACGCCGTTGAGGCGATGCTGAATGCGAACGCCGTTTAATCTCTGCGGAGACCTTGAGCTTCGACATCTCTCGCTTCAGATCTTCCTGGCTTTCTTCTAGCTCTCGTATCTTCTTCAGTAGCTTCTCCGACGGTGGATTCTCCATTGGTAGAGAATGGAGATCAAATCTGAAGCTCTAAGTGAGTTGAATCGGGAGATCGTAGGAAGCTGAAGTACTTGGAAAATGGTGAAAGCTAGAGCTAGAAAGAGAGATTTGACTATGGAAGTGGTTGATTTAGCAAATTATTGGAAGAAGAGAATCTGGAATTTGAAGAAAGGAGGGAGAAAGGCTTTTGTGTTCTTCCAAAAGGAGTCAACAATTTTGGAAACCTTCTCTGCTTATCTTTGCTTTTTTTTTTTTTTTTTTTTTTTTTTCTGATTTTAGCGTTTTTTTGTTTGTTTGAAATTTTCGTTTTTACTACTTTTGCTTCCTTTTTTCTTCTCTTTTTCTTGCAAGTTGTTTATTTTAAAGTTAAAAATAATTTGGCGTCAAAATGATATATATTATGGATTAATTAACCAAATGATTATTTTTCTACGAAGATAATCTGGTTAGGACCCGACTAATTATTAGTTAGTCCGAAACCCAGTTCCGGCGGTCCAATTAGCTCATAGTTCAAGCATGCTCCGAGTCAACTACCACTTAACCCACCAACGATAAGTTTAAAACACTGTAATTCGTGAAGAGGTAACAATATGGGAGAAATTTAAACGAATGAAATAATCAAAGGAATTAACCAAATTTTTTAAATAAGCAGAGAACCAAGTGGTTGAGTGGTGTGAATTGGTCGTATATGCTCGACTCTTAATAAATTAATGATCCAATGAATCAAAGATCTCCATAATGCGAGACAAAACTTTTGGGTGATTTTTTCTTATCTAGAAATGGGCAAAAAGAGTGTGGCACATGGAAAGAAAAAACAAGCAGAAAGCTCCAGAGCGGAATTACTTAAATCTTTTTTTGGTTTTAATGTTAATAAACTTGAAAAATAAATACATAATATTCTACCCATTACAAAAAGGAACTTGAAGAAGACATAAATAACTTTTAAAAATGAAATGAGATATAACCGAAATAAAATTTAAAAGGAGAAGAAGAACGATGATCCTCGGCCGGAAAAGAGAGGAGACAGTCACAAATTGTGCGGTCCACCGCTGCTCGGATAGTGGATGACGAGAACGGAATCCAAATGGCTCTTGAGAAGCTACACTTAAAGAAGAGGTGATGGTGCGACTCAGTGCCATTCGAACATATCACATAGTTTGGAGAGATTTCATTTCCCAGTGGCGCAATCTGTTTCTAGTGGACAAACAACCCAAGAAAACCAACCAAAGATTAAAAGCATAATGCGGGACTGATGCTTTGAACCACACCACTCTAGTCCATGGAATTACTAATCAATCCTTAATAAATATCCTTTTGAAAAAATTATGCATGAGTACTTCATCTAGTTACAATTAGAGAGTTCCTTACCGTTCGAGTTTTCCAAAGATATTGTTTCTAGATCAATAGCTAGACCCTGTAGAGCATTTGAACACATATAAGAGTATTCGTATGGTTTACCATTAACATGTAGCCCATGTTCATAAATTTGCATGTTAAATTAGGTGTTTATGTCTCATCCATGCGTATAATGGTGAAATGACGATATAAATATTTTACCAATGAAAACAATTTATACAAAACTAAATAAAACGTAAATTTGCTAAATATGTGTTTTGGCTTTTAAAAATATAAATAAAATTCATTATTCAAATATATGAATATTTAGTAGTTTAATTCATTCCCTTACTTTTTAGTTTACAGAATTATTTTATTGTATAGTTTTAACTTTATTTTATACCATTCTCTAACTAGTATAAAATTGCTGACATAAGAGTACTAATTTTAATTTTTTTTTTTGGGTATGAGGGTACTATTAGATTCTGCTACTTTAAGTTTAATAAAATGTTTCGTAAATTTACAGTGGAAGCCACGTGGTAGTTGAAGAGAAAGTGTAGAGAAGTGATTAAGGAACTTTTTCAACCAAAAAGACACGACATAAGCTGTGTGTGGGGGACTGAGTCAAGCAACGCGTTGGGAGGAGAGATAATACTCAATCCAACCAACGGAACAATCGTTGATATTTTCTTCATGTCACCAAATTGCCCTTTTATGGACCTCTCAATACACACAAATTGGCATATAATAATCACCCACCGTCTCCGTCTCCGTCTCCGTCTCTCACAAATCCACTAAAACAAAACATATAAGGAGCTCCACAAAACAGACACAACATAAATCACATCGAAAAAAGCTCTGTTCTTGTTCTTGTTTCTTTCATTCTTTAATTCTTTTTAAAATTTTCCCTTTTTTTTGTTTGTATTCTTTATCCTCAGTAGAGATCAACAAGACCCGTGTTTGCTTATCTCTTGTCGAATCAAAGTTTGATTCTTGTTTTATCTCCGATCGAGTTCTTGATCGGTGTTACAAATAAGTCGAAGAAGATGTGGTGGATGATGGGAGAAAACGGTGGTCACTACTGTTCTAAAAAATCCGATGATTTATGCGGTTCTCAGGTTTGTGATTTCTTCTTCTTGAACTCAATGCTCCATGATTTTTTATTTAGCTTCTACTCTCGATCTTAAGTCTTAGATCATTCATTAGGATGAGGAATAATATTTCTCTTGAATAAGATTTGATCTATCTGTACCAACTTGTCCGTATAGAATAATAGGTCATAACTTACAATTGTTGATATTTCAAGACACGATGAGTAGATTTAGTTATTGACATTTTCTCTCTGAATCGAAACAGGAATCAGATCGAGGGTTTGGTATCTCAAGACTCTGTTGCATCTTACGTGGTGTGGACTTAAAATCGATTCTGTTTCTATTAGTAATCGTGCCAATGTGTGTTCTTGGTGTATACATTCATGGTCTCAAGATCTCATATTTCTTGAGACCTTTATGGGAATCACCACCAAAACCATTCCATGAGATCCCACATTATCACCACGAGAACGCTTCCATGGAATCTTTATGTAAACTCCACGGTTGGGGAATCCGTGAATACCCTCGTCGGGTCTACGACGCCGTTTTGTTCAGTACTGAAGTTGAACTTCTTACTATACGGTGGAAAGAACTTTACCCTTATGTTACTCAGTTTGTTCTCCTCGAGTCCAATTCGACATTCACTGGATTGCCAAAACCGTTTGTTTTCGCTGGCCATAGGGATGAGTTTAAGTTTATCGAGCCACGGTTGACTTATGGGTCGATTGGTGGAAGGTTTAAGAAAGGAGAGAAGAATCCGTTTTACGAAGAAGCGTATCAGAGGATCGCGTTGGATCAGCTTTTACGAGTTGCGGGTATAACAGATGATGATTTGTTGATTATGTCTGATGTTGATGAGATTCCAAGTAGACATACGATAAATCTTCTCCGTTGGTGCGATGATACACCACAAATCCTCCACCTTAGATTGAAGAATTACTTGTACTCTTTTGAGTTCCCGGTCGATGATAAGAGCTGGAGAGCTTCAGTTCATAGGTACCAAACCGGTAAAACGCGATATGCGCATTACAGGCAGTCTGATGTGATCTTGGCTGATTCAGGGTGGCATTGCAGCTTCTGTTTCAGACGGATCAGCGAGTTTGTATTCAAAATGAAAGCTTATAGTCATTACGATAGAGTGAGATTCGCGCATTACTTGAACCCCAAAAGAGTTCAAAGAGTTATATGCAACGGAGCGGATCTTTTCGATATGATTCCAGAGGAATACACATTTAAAGACATCATCGGTAAAATGGGTCCGATACCGCATTCTTATTCCGCGGTTCATCTTCCCGCGTTCCTTCTGGAGAACGCGGAAAGGTACAAGTTTCTTCTTCCGGGAAATTGCTTGAGAGACGAGGAATGAATTGCTTCTTGTAACTAATATGATATCACACTACTACTAACTCATGATTATTCAATTTTTTTGGTGTTATTTTTGAGAGAGTTCTTGGCGATTTTATTGGTTACTTTCGTGTACATATACAATTAATTTATTTTTAATCTCGTTGGAGATTTTCCTCATTCAAGTTTGTTATCCGGCATAAGTTGAAGACGGTGAGTGTGTTATAGTCCACGTTATAGCAAATGCTTGCACGATGAGCAAGCCAATGAACATTACGCCATGTATTTTGTAGGAGTTTAATCCGAATGAATCGAAATAATTTATCCAAAAGCTGAACAATATCTTAACATAACTCAAATAGATTTGTTTAATCTATGTCAAGGAATTGAATCCGAATTCAAACCGAACTGAAATAGTTAATCTATATAAACTCAGTTTAAATATATATATATATATATTTATTTTAAAAACCAAAACCAAACCAAAATCTTTATCGAAAGCAAAAGAAAAAAAAATTAAATGAAAACTAACAACCAGACCGGCCAGTGTCACATGGCCACCTTATTGGAAGATTAAGCGGAAAAATAATTAAGTACTATAAGAGAAGATGATACACATATATAACAAAGAATTAATTGATTAATCCTTTATTTTATTATCATGGTCAAGAATTGATCCTTTAATTAAATAGAGTATAGGTTGATTTTATCAAACTGACTTTTAGTTTTTGGCTGCAAGTGATTGATAAAACCTAGTAGAAATGAATAGAAAATTTTATCATTGCAATATGATTACATTTTAAAATGACAACATGATTTACTATATAGATAAAAAAAAAGGGGAAAACTACTCTCTAAAATGTAAAATCACATCTATCGGAGATCGGTCTGATCTAGATAAGCTTGGTTCACGTTTGGTTAAGTATTCTACAGCATATTCGTTTGTTCAATTATGAATTACTAACAGAGTCAGATATTCTTGTGTTTAGTTGTAAATCTCCCTAGTTTCTAGAGTACAGTTCAGCCAACTCCTATATATGTAAATGCTCGACATTCAGATCAATAACACAAAAATTCTTCTTGATCTCTGAAAATCTTTAACATCTATTATCTCTCGCATGATTTACATGTTTTTGTCGTCTCGTTTGAGTATTTGGTACGATCTTTTTCTCTCTAGCGGCGATCATAGTCATAACTCCATCTCCCTTTCACTAATTCTTCTACGCATCATGATGATGATGGCATGTGTTCACTAATTAAGTTTTAAACTTCTAACCGCTAATCGGAATGATTGAATTAATCACTGCCAAAAGAAAGTTGATTCAATTTTATGTGTCATATCCATTTCATCTTGATTCAATATCGGAAAAGACTTCAATCCTATACGAACTTTCGGACAATTTTGCATTATCATTTTTGCATCCAAATAACGTTTTTTCATTAACCATACCTGAGCTGAGATGACTCAAAACACCTAAAACACACCAAAGAAAACAAAGAAGAAACAACGGTCTAAAAGTAATAAAACGGGACATATATATATCAGTGGAAATTAGCATAAACATAAATAAGTCTAAGTCACGAGTGTCTTCTCCTTTTAGAGATACGCCTAAACATCTAAGGATAAAGGTAAGCTATATGTCCCGATCGAATGAGCAAAATCTTGATGAAGGACTAGAGTAACTAGACCATCATTACTCGTTAGTGCGGGTGAGCTTTGACAATTTGAGTCCATCTGACTATAAGCGAGTGTTCTCTATATCGCGTAACGTGAACAAGTTACATAGGAGAGCACATTTAGAAAGTGATCTTACTCATAGAATCTAGCCTAAACACTTTTAAAACCAGTCAAAAAGACAAAATGAAATAAAACAAGTGTCTGGCGCTAATTCACCCGCGACTTAAAAAACTTATTCATCAATATTCAGTCAATTTTGAATTCAAATTTCCCATGTGAATTGGACTGATCATTTAAAAGCACGAACAGAATACGAACAAACTTGTCTACTCATCTTTCGGTTTGGTGGAGGTAAAAAAGAGAATAAGATTCAGATCATACCTTTAACCAAAAACATGATATAACGAATCATTTCCAGATGGAATCATAGCAAACACAAATTTAAATGAACACTAGACTACACTACAAGAACTGTGTATATATATAGAAACACCATACAGATTTTAATCACACTTATTCATCACAAAGACAATTAACACAAGTATATATACATAAAGAAAATGCTTGATAAACTTATCAGAGGGTTCGAACAGGGACGTGGCCACAAGGATTACCGGAGCAGGGGCTTCGGCTTCGAGGAGCACAAGGGGTTCGTGACTCATGTGGAGTCACAAGGAGGCCACTTTGACCGTCAAGCCCGCTATGACGACCACATGAGGCTTCCGGCCAACCATGGCCGTCCACCCGTGTCTCACATGGCTACCTGGGATGAGGAAGACGAAGACTCGGACGTGGAGTTCTCTGAGAGCAGCCAGAGCCACCACACTAATGCGTTGCCGCACCACCAACAGCCACCTCATATGAACTTCATGCCTCCACCTCCGTTGGCTCAGCCTCACCACAAAGTAAGTTTTCTCTTTTAATCTCGCGTCACCTTACTAAACATGTTATGTTCTCTTATATATATTCTCTCGTCCAAGGTGTCTTAAACTATTTAGAGGTCTTGAAACTTGATGCTAATTAAAGTTTGTTAAATCATTTATAGATTATGATTTATACACATATTCGAGATAATTTACATAGAAAGATGTGTATATATACGTTGGGACCTCATAACTCTATATATATAATAACAACGTATGTTTTGAAAAAAAAAAATTGTTTTACAAAGATATATGTTCTTTCTATACAAATACTTATATAATATTTTCTATTTTTACTCCTATAAATTAGAATTAATATAAATGAAACAAGTGTTACTTAACTATAAAACAAAGATATATTAGAAGTAAAAAGATGATTAATATATGTCCATTAACCTAAAAATGTAACATTGTGAAACGTATCTATTTTATCAAATTTATAAGTATGGTTCTCGCCATTAGTAATTTGGTCAATGACCATTTTGCAGGAAAAGATGGGTAGTGAATGGCAGGGACGACATGATGATGCATACCACGGTGGCAACCAGATGCAGAAGCATCACGGTGGCCACCAGATGCAGCAGCATCATGGCATGTACGAGATGCAGCAAGACCACGGTGGGCACGTGATGCAGAAGCATCACGGAATGCAGCAGCAACATGGTGGGTATGGGATGCAGCACCAGGACAGGCTTATGACTCCTCAGGTTCCACCACGTCATGTGTACATGAATAACCCTAATTTTAGCAGTGGTGATGGGCGTACAGTAGTGGTCAAGACTACGGAGAAGTGGCAGGTCAGTGGTAGCCACCGCAAACTCGGGTGGGGGAGTAAGGGACTATAGACTCCAACCTAAATACTCTGGAGCCGGTTCAAATAACTAAGAAAGTTATGATTATGTATCCAAGATAATAAGTTTATAAGATGTATATGTGTGTGATGGGCATGTTTCAGTATAGTACCTACACCAAATAGGGGACTTTAAACAAAAGAGTGTTCTTGTTTGATGATGACCTTATAATTTTACTAAGACGTGTTATTGTTGTTGCTGCTTATGTTAAATAAAAGTGATGCAAGTATTATCTGTGATTGTCCCAAGTATTATTAGATCGTCGTCGACTATCAAAAGAACATGAATTCATCTCTAGATTGTGTTGATATCTCGAAAAATAGTGTTTTTAAATGGAAGAATACGAAATGAATAGATGATATATATAAGAAATATCAAATAAAAAGAAAATAGATAACATTTTTTCTAACTTTATCAGCTAACGTTGTTGAAAAGCCTGAATAAACCTCAAAATACGTATTTTTTTTGTAAAGAGTTTGAAATCTCTGAACCATGACAACTCTAATCTTAATTAAAAGATATAATACAATCATATAAGGTCCCCACTAGTAAATAAGATTTGTCATCGAATATTAATTTTATCGATATTTAACGACATATACATGATTCCTTAAACATCTCTAATTTCGTTTCTTCAGCTTTCGGACGTTCAAAATGTTAGCCAATTAGAGCATGTGCAACTCTGAAAATCTCTCAAATATAGTATTTTAATGTATATAATTTAATTTAATTATTTATTTAAATTTTAAATAGTAAAAAAACATAAAACCAATCACATGTTAACATGTGTGAAAGAAGTTTTTTAAGGAGTTATTAGAGCATCATTATCGGTTAGATACCCATAAAAGGTTCTAACCAATATTTTAATTAAAAAATTTCAAAAGTTAAAAGTTTAGAATGCATAAAAAGTTCTAATTATTTTCATAGTCCATTGGTTAGAATCTCTAATGGGTATCTAAAAATTTAAATATTTGAATTTTTTTGGTGGTGTACTTTTACATCTACCGTCTTCCTTTGTTGAACCAATTCTCCATTCTGAAAGACATATTTGTTCTGCAGTTCCTTGGGAATCTTTCTCATGATTCCATGAGCTTTAGCCAGATGTTCAGGTGTTATGGAACAAGTTTTGCATCTAAGCTCGATTTAAACAAACCCCTTAACCCTGGAATCAAGAGATAATCCAGTAATGGATTTAATAAAATAAACTTAAGGACTGGTCACCTTTGATCATATTGACTCCAAGTTCATAGGTATCAGAGAATGAATCCATCCTTCTACTGTCAGTAATACAATATATTACAGACTGCATAGAATATATTGTCTTGTTAGATGCAAGAGAATTACGAATGGGCTTGATGTAACTATTGCAGATATGAATATAGAAGTGGTTGTTTCCAATACCTTTTCAGAGAGGTCACAGAAACCAAATAACTCATTATGTGTGCTATATATATTATCCAGATGCTCTTGTATCAAGTCCCAGTCATCCTCCAAATTTTCCTCATCCCTGTCGATTTGTGTCTGTAGAGGGTAAACGAAATTCAGAACTGATAAACAAGAGAATTTAGAAGATCTTTCAATGAGAGCGTACCTTTTCAAAATGGAAGAAGAAACTTTATGTATTAACCTTGATACATGAAAAACCATTACATTGGATTAACATACATGAAGTTTTTAACACACTATAGATACACAAACTAAACAACTAACAAATTCATAAAACACAAAGATGGAACTAATCTATATAACATCCAACCTAAACTATTAACTAATTCATTAAACCAAAACAGAAGCAAAATCATAATTAAACATATTTCATTAAACGTAACTGAAGCATACATCATCATATACATTACAAAAACTTGAAGCATTCGAAGATACATAATCCGAGATAAACTTAAACAGAAACTACATTTTAAACTTAAACAAAAAATTCATAAACACATAAACACAAACTACAACATTCAACCAGTTAGCATATCACTTATGAGCTTCTCCTTTAAAGTCATCTCCATCTCAGTTAAAGGCTCTGTTTTACTGAGAAGAGTATCCAAGAGCTTCTTGTCACTAAGCTTGTCCTTCAGTGCCAAATCTTGCTTCTTGATCTCCCACATACTCTGAAATTGTGTGAGATTTTTGTCTCCTTGTTCCACGCTTTCGGTACTCCTTTTTCCCTTGCCCTTAGCCGCCTTAACACCCAGAGGACGAGGTTGACTTTCATCTACATTACAGCTTGAAGACTGTTGAGATGTTTGAGATCCATAATCAAGCTTTTTTCTTTTACTCTTGACATGATCTGTTTGTGATGAAGCTAAACACCACTTCTGATCATTCTTTAGCTCTCTCCAACAATGCTCAAGTGTGAACTTGGCACCGTGATCATTGAGATAGATCTCATTAGCAACCTTCATCACATCATTATCATTCTGTCCTGAAGCCTTATGAGCATTTGCGGCGTGTAAGAATCCAACAAATTTAGAAACTTGGTCATTTATCTTGGCCCACATTTGCTTACAATTACCAGGCTCTCTCGAAGGAAGTCCAACAAGCTTTGGACTTGCAGCAAAATATGCTGCAATTCTTTTCCAAAAGGCTTCAGCCTTTTGCTCATTCCCAACCAGTGCGTCCTTGCTTGTATTCAACCAACCACTAATGAGGACCACATCTTCTGTTGGAGACCAATTTCTTCTTCCTCTTACTGTTGCAGCCTCAGGTGCAGATGATCCAACAGCTACACTAGGTGGGAATAAATAGTCTTGTTGACTATTTAGAAGGTTTACATACCTAATGGAGTCATCAAAAGGGTTCAGAGAATCCATTGACTTCTTTGTGATCTTTAAGCAGATACAGAGAAAGAAATATGTTTATGTGTTTAGAGGTTTCTGAGCTAGAGAAAGAGGAAGAAAGAGAACGTTAAAGAGAAAGAGAAAGAAAACTGAGGAAGAGAAAGAGAAAGAAATAGAGTGATAAAGAGGATCGTGTGTTTAGCTTATGTTAGTTTTTTGTTAGCAATGAATGTCTAACCAAACAAAAAATGCATTTATCACACAAGTAGCTAAATGTCTATGTCAAAGACTTGCTAATTGATGCATCTAACAAACATTTATCACTAACAATTTCTACCTAACAACCATTGATCAATTTATCTAACAAATCCTAACCAATCAACCTACCAAACCATTTATCAACTTATTTGACAAACCATAAATAATTTCTTATAATCGCATAATGTTTACCTTTCTTGGTTGAAACATGTTCCATCCTTCACTTGCCATATTCCATCTCGCATCTGCCATTACTCCAATCAAGCTTCACAAAAACAGAGGCAAACACATAAATATAAGAACAATATGCCGCTTAGCAGATGTTCATTTTTCAACTTAAAGAAAACACCTTCGTTTGCGAGAGCAGCTCCATATCTGTGACAAAAATAAGAAACAAGTTAAAGGGAATATCAGAGACAAGAAATCATTAATGGGAAGCCATCAATTTTATATTTGTATGGTGAAAGGCAACGCACAAGAACATCAGTGTAGCATAAAAATCGAAGCGAGCCTCTATGGAAACTTCTTGATTCACTCAAATTTCTGAAATCAATGGAGTTTCATAATTCTTTCACATCCAAGAGGTAAACAAGTGCCAGGCATGGCAATATGCTATATAAGTGAAGCAGAGAACAAACTTTCCTTATCATAAGCCAAAGATAGCAATAAGAACTCCTATACAAAATCATCCATAAAGGGCTTATGTAGACTCGAGTTGGAAACACAATCAAAACTATTCAAACATGAAAAGATTCACCGAAATCACTTTAAGATAGTTCAAATCAGTAGACATATGCTACTCAAACCAACAATGTGAATAAGAGATCTTGCCAGTTGCAATAAGCTCTCCATATTCTGCTACATACGATCCAGAACATTTAAATACTTTTCAGCTTATATGATTCTAAAATTAATCAACTCCAAGATTCTCTAGTACTCATTCAACAGTTTAATATGTCAACATAACATTCAAAAATAGAACCAGGGAACATACCTTCATCTGTGTCAACAGCAACAACTATCTTATCATGTCCTTATTGAACTCTGGGCCAAAGAAATTCCTCCACCGCTTCTAATTGCAAGTTTACCAAAGCACTCAATCCAGAGGAGAGATATCAATTCCAACTACTGAACTTGAGGGAAAGCGATCCAGTCGCTTGAAGTTTACGAATATAAGACCTTCAGCAATTAATTTTTGTGCAGATGCAAGATCCTTCTGGAAGAGCAGACCTAACTGACATAGCCGTAAGATTATCATTCGATTGATTCCATCAAAATTGGCGTTACTACTTCACCGTGTTTCAACATTTTTTCTTCTCCTTTTCTATATCAAGCTATGTTAAAAAAAAAGACCGACCTTGAGAAACTCATCTGCGAGACCGACGACTCTATCAATAACCATCCCTCTCTTCTTCAGTTCAGTCACGAAAACCTCAACACAGTTTCCCTCTTCTTGCCGAATCCTCAACAAAATTAAACTTACGGTGTTACGGAGCTCGGTATTGAGTTGTTGAATAACGAGAGAGAAGCTTCGAGAAACCTTGTGGAGCATCGAATAGTAGAAACCCCAGTGTGGCTCAGGCGGGATCTGCTTCTCCGCATTCTCAATCGCCCGTTTCATCTTCAGGAGCGGATATATATCATCCGGATATTTCAGAATCGTACCCAAGCGCGCCATTGTTTCGGATTTTTTGAATCAGAAATCAGATGGCGATTTGAGAAAAATTTCGCGGGAATCAATGGAAAAGAAGAGAGAAAGAGAGAGATGGATACGGTTCCAAAACATCTAAGTTTGAATACGGTTCTAAGAGATAAAGTGATTATTGGATTTAATTTAATCAGTTTTATTGATTAAAATTTTAGATACCCAAGTTTAGATACCCCGATAATGATGCTCTTAGAGCATATTTGGTGAGAGGTTTTTAATAGATTTCTCAATAAAATTAAAAAAAAAATAAAAAGTATGAGAAAAATAGTAGAATTGGTTCTCATTTGAAAACTTTTGAGAACCCATAAAAATCTCTACTTTTACATATATTAAATTTTGATTGGTTTTACATTTTTCTTTATAATTTTAAATTAAAAAATAATAGTATTATATTAAAAATATTAAAATAATATATTTTGAAAATTTCATAGAATCTCAATCACTGTTGATGCTCTTAAGAGTTCTAATTTGAGAACGGATTCTCATATCTCTCTCTCCTACATTTTATTATTTTTCTTTTTAATATTATTACGAACCCCTTTGAGAACATCTATTGCACATGCTCTTAGTATCAATCATCAATTACTATCTATATAATCAATTATTCCATGTATCATACATATCTTACATCTTACAATTTGATGTACCTAATTGGCTTTCTATAAGAATTTGTAATCTCTTTGTTAATAACATATAGGAAAACCTATTTCTCTATACAAAATGAGCAATCACATTAGTCTTCTCTAACCTCAAGAAAAATCTGATTAAAAACGAACTTTACCCTGTCCATGTCAAGAGAGACTCTTAAAACTTAGCAAGCATTAGATGCAATTTCCATTGTTACGATTGAAGAGACGATTCCACAACGAACATAGTAGGCCTTAGATTGAACTTATCCACATATATTTTCCTATGTTCATTATACTAAAACTGCGGTCAAAATACGCCATTTGATACATTATTAAAGGAATCTAGTTCGATCGAATACCCAACAGTAACTCTCGTTTACCGTTTACCGTTTTTTGTTTGTTTATGGGGCATAGATACCTTATCAACTATCTTCTAAACTCATTGGGCCACCTCTTCAAAATTTTCCATGTTAATTTCTTCTTTCTTCCTTCGTGTTGAATATTAAACCATAAAGTTATACATCAATAGACATGTGCTGATGTTCGTCTATATTTAATGGTCTAAGGAACATTGGCTAAACCTGGAATAATCTAAAGGAAGAAGAGGTATCAGATTCAACCTAATCCTTCGACTTTGGTCCTAAAACATGCATATAAATGGTGCCTCTGATGATTTAGAATGTATTTCAAGCAACAAGAAGAGAGCAAAACAAGACTTTTTCATTAATAGAAAATATGGTTCTCGAGACCTTTCTTAACCATAAAAATCATAATCATCATCACCATCATCATCGTCACCATCTCCATCTTCATCACAGGAGCTCGATGGCTGAGAAACTGAATCATCAAGTTATGGAGTACGAAGACTTGAGTGCCGTGATGAAGACGTCATCACATCATATGTTGAGGAAGGTGAAGAGTGGGAGATTGGCAAGAGATGAGGATGTTGACAAAGAAGCAGAGAATTTCATCAATCTAAAGCATAGGAAATTCAGCAACTGTGTATGATCTAACTTATAAGTTTCTTCCTTAAAAACTCACTTAAGTATTCGCTTAAGAGAGTAGATATTCTGTAATATATGTATCACATCTACTTTTATGTTGGTTATAACAAAAACTGTGTATGATCTAGTTGTTAATTTGAATTACATAAGATCAAGACACGGTTATTCAAGGCACTTTTATTAGTTTGAAAAAACCTCCCAAAACCCACAAAACACGATTAGAATCTGAGTTTCTTAAGATAGAAACTAGAAACATTTAAAAATGGTGCAAAGCCATAAAAGGAAAGTAGAATATGATCCATAACTAAAGGATGGATCTGCAGAGAGGACATGTGGTGTGATTATTACCAAACCATTTATCAAGACAAACCGTGTGAAAGTAATGCTTGCAAGACACTAGCTCACTCACTTCCTCCTCTTTAAACCCACAAAGACACACACAACACTTTGTAGCTTCTATGTGTGTGATCAAGATTCTTCTTCTTCTTCTTCTTCTCATCTTCGAATCCTCATGATCTAGGTTGTCCTCTATGTTCCTTGCCTCATTGGTCTCAGACCCCATCATGTGAAGAAGAACAGATCTTACCATGTTCTTCAACAGAGACACTGAAACAACTGTGTTCATCACCAGCATTGTCATTACTCCCTCAGATGCTGTTGGGTAATGTGAAAGACCCATTCTTCTTCCTATTGTTCTTGAGTCTTCAGGAGATGAGTTTGAGAATCCAGAAGCTTTATAGAAACAGAGGAACTGAGGAAGTTTCTTTGTGTTGATCCAGCCACTCATGTATAATCCTCTGGCATTTTAACTCTCAGTCTAAACGCGTGGCATCACGCGTAGCGCATCTAATTGGAGAGACCAACACATGATTGACTGCATCAAGAAAGTCTCTGACACGTGGTTTTGACCAGTGCTTTGTGTAAAGCTTCTGAAGTTCACTTGCATCAAGAGACTGACACGTGTGACTCCACTAATCCATGGCCACACACCTCAGTTCAGCATATACTTGCAGATTAAGTAAATACACAATCATAACATTGCACACATGACATGCCACTAGATGCAGAAGCACAAGTGCTTTAAATGGATCAATGACATTCATCTTTTTATTTATTCAAAGGAAGGTGATGTTTGAGAAAAGATGGATATCTACTACATTAACATATACAGACTCTATATGTAAAATGCAATACACTTGTAAAACTGAATCTGTCAGCGTCTGGCTACTTAACAAGTCCTATGATATGGTTGTTGCTGTTGAATTGGAGGAGCCTATAACTTGTAAGGATTTGAAATACTCCTTCTCTGCGTTAGCCATTCTACTCTGGAACATGGTCCATTCCTTTTTGCATCTATCTCTCACCTACAAAACCACACAAAAACACATTGAAGTCGCTTGTTTCAAAAGTTATGCGATCCTTACAACACAATTCTCAGCACGAGAAGAGAGTTAGAAAGATTTGTTACCCCTTGCCATGGCGCTTTCCCATCCGTTGCCTCACCCTATAGCACGCGAAAGATCGAAGAAGTTAATGTCAGATCAAGAAGAGGCAATAATGGACATTGAGAGAGTTTTATGTGGTTTACCTGGCTGCCAAGGGAAGGGAAAGATTGATGAACGACCCACTGAGAATCTACTACTCCTATTTTCTCATGTGCAGGCTGCATTTCAATGCAAAATATGTGGTTTTGTCATATAACAGATGATATAACCAAGTAACCTTTCTTTTGTGTGAATAAACAACGAACTAAAAGTGTTCCTTTTCTTACCTCAACACATCTTCTGAGAGCAAAATCAAGACCCCAACCGTGAACCAAATCATTCTGTTAACAGTTTAGATAGAGGCATGTAAGCAAAACTGACAAGAAGAGAGCTTTAGGGAAGATGAATGAAGGATGAACAAACAGATGATGAAGTAAGGAACCTGGATCATGTGCCATACGCATCGCCAGGCGTCTCTTGAAAATACAGGAGCCATGATCTCGACGAATCTGCATATTTGTAAATGACAGAAAAGTTCGAGACAGGTTAGGACCGGAAATAGGGACAAAATTAACTCATAACAGGCAGAACGAAATGTTTCTACATACGCAGCACAAGGAGGGAGATGAGGATCTGAGCACCATCCAGGTTTTTCTTCTGTTATCCTGATAAGATTCAAAGCCAAGAATTTTGTAAAGATCATAACGCAGAAAACTAAACATGACCAGAATATGAGGGATTTATTCCATCATACATGTGGACTTCAAGATCTCCTCTTCTCTTTGTCATCTGCCATGTCAACCCCTTGTTTGGTTCCAAGCCAGGTTGGGAAATCTCCAGGCCATGTTTCTTCACCAGCTTTATGTACCTGGAAAAATATAATCAAGATGATCACAACAAATCAAATGAAATGGAAGGAAATTGTCTTTACAAAATGAAAACAAAAAACACATGTAAAGATTTATAAGTTATAACAACTTACTCTTCTGCATCAAAATGCTCCACCCCAAGGTCTTCATCCCAGATGAATATATAATCATATCGTGCTACAATATCAGGGTGCAAAAACCTCTTTGCATACCACCTAGCATATTTTCAGGTGCCAAGAGAGTCAATAATCATAAACATCACCAAAATATTCTCCACCATAAAAGAATTCAAAAGAGGTTAATAAGCTGTTGCCTGTTGGTAATACCATTTTGTCTGCTTTCGTACACTAATGTGTATAGCATTCTTCGACCATTCTAAATCATCCCACTCAGTTACCCGGCCGTCATAATGAAACAGGACAATAGTGAAGTTCTCTGAAAACTGTTGAGAAGACGATAAATCATATATGACGTGATATTAGAAAGCAAAACATCAAACAAAGGTAATGAACAAACCTTCTTGACACAAGCATTGATATTTTCTTTCTGATTAAAACCCACTGTAAACGTTACAAGGTATCTGGGTTGGCTGGTCAAATCCTGTGGAAGCAAATAAGGTATAATAAAATTACCTTATTTTTGGATATAAAGACTGTAACACAGTTAAAAGACTGGTTATGATGATATTAAAAACTAATGGTCTGAGCACAAACCTCATGTGGTAACCCCCACAATCTGCGCAAATAGAAGTCTGATTCAGCAGCAATCATACCCGGTGGCAACATTTCAGCACCACGAGGATTTGAAGGAACCCAGATCTGCAGCAAAATCAGAAATGAAACATGAAAACATGGACAGATGGGTACCATTAATCATGAAAACATAAAAAGAAAAGGTTAACAAACGCATATTCTTTGTATATATAGCTTCCTTCATGTTTGGCGAGGTGAAATCTAAATGACTAAACTATGTAAAACCACCAAGAAGTTATCTGTTGATTTGGCAATCTCAATTAATCCATTAACATGCCTCCCATGTTTTGGAGTACAAAACTAATCAGACATAAGAATCCTAAAACATGTCTTTTCTACTTGGGGAGACCCTAGACTTTAAGGCTTCCATACTTGAAAAATGAATTCCATTTTCATATTCGAGTATGAATGGGTAGAGGTAGACCAAACATGTACAAATAATGTAAAGATCCAAACATTCCAAGTCATAAACTAACTAAGGAGTGGAAGCATGCCTTCGATTTGTCGACCGGACCCGATGAGTTGTTTTCACTATCCTTTGATGAAGACCAAGATTTATGACTTTCTGGAGTAGCAATTGCCGAACCCTTTTCCTCTATATATGAAAGATCTTTTGAAGGAAGAAAGTTTGTTGGGAGACTCACCTGGAATATGAGAACAAAATCTTCCTAAGATAAACAAGAGAAACAAAAAATCTAATAAAACACAAATTAGAAAGATAAAGATTGATTCTACAACCTTAGTGATTGATAATGATGGAAAAGATATTCCAATCAAAAAGCCGAAAGTTACTCCAAAAAATGCTGTTGCAATGATCTTCATTCCATCTTTTGATTTCCTACTAATTGAACTGAAAGAACAGGAACACAATTTTGACTAAGGTTCTCTGCACTTCTTTGAACGACCAACCAAATTAGTCAGTAGTAGTAACCTTCAAAACGATGAAAAGAATTTATCGCATAGGCTTCGCCAAAATAACAAGAGAGAAAAGATCTTGACCTGCGTGAAAAGATTCCCATATCTTCACTAATCTTCTGATTGTTGAGCTCAAAAGTCACCCACTGGGTTTCTCTCTACTATGGTAACTACAAGTCTCAAGGCGTCCTGACAGTAGAGAAGCCAGGGAACCTTGCTTTCTCTGTCAAAGAAGAAGAAGACACAAATGGCTAAACAGATTAGAATCGCCTTTTAAATGGCAAATCTGGTCATCATCATCCACAGTTTTAAAAATTCTTTGTCAAAAAAGTAAAGTCCTTGTCTTAAAACCTACACAAATGAATACAATATAGTGCTTCTAAAACAAACCTTAGGAAAAAAATAAAGCTTCAATACCAAACTATTGACCAAACCTAGTATGAGACTATAAATATCTAAAGTCAACAAACCATTAGATCATTCCCCTTAATGATCATCACAAATTGCAAGCAATCAACCATGTGAAATTTTTTGACGAAAGCAAAACAAACACCTCAAAACTAGGAACAATATACAATCAATGAAATATACAAGTCGTCTACAAAAAAAAAACAGAACACTTTGCTTAGATTACAAGATAATTAAAAAACAATTAAACACGAGATTAAGTCAGCTCTGATATCACCTTTGATTAAAGAACACTAAAACAGTAAAAATGTTGAGGTTTCAAATACAAACATCGAAATCAATCAAAACTCAGCCATAAGAGTAATACTTAAGAAGCCGTCAAGAAATGACAACTCCCCCAAATGGATAAGCTAAAATTCCTCAAAGAAAAATCCAAACTTTCTCGATGAAACAAGAAATGAAAACAGAATTTTCCTAAAAAGCATCACATTTAAATCGATACGAACCTGAATTAATCAAAAAATAATCCCAAAACGAGATCCTTCGAATCAGTGAAGAAGCGCACGAGAAAATTGCTTCTCACCCACACAAACAAAACGAAACCCCAAACCCTATTCGAAAAATTCGAGGCAAGCGTGCGTACAACACACAAAGAGGTAAAACCTCGTGATCGTCTTCGTCTAGAGGCAAACCCAAAAGAAACGCCAAAAAACGTGAAACGCGTTTTTCGAATCAAAAGGTGAGATTTTTCTTGAAACCCTTATCGTTACTCTCGACCTTTCTTTTCAGAAATTTCAAAGCAAAGCCTCGGTTTTGAGAGGAATTTTCTCAACGTATATTTTCGTGCAGGAGAAAAGAAAAAAAAAAAAAACCGAAAAAGCTCAAAGCTGTTTCTTCTTCATAATTTCGTTTTTAAAAGTTAATTTAAAAAATTAAAATGGGACATTGAAATCCAAAACGGCAGCGTTTTTGGTATTGAGCCCCCGATTTAATTGGCTTAATTTCATTTACGCGTAAAAGTAAACACGACAATCAAAATTGAAAATTCATACGAACCGACACGACACGCATATCCGCACGGCAAAAATCTAATGATGCCAACTAAAAAATTGGTGTATCATTATTTCACACATATTGTTTGATATTTCTTATGTGAATGAAAACAAATCTATGAAATTCAATTTTTCAAATTGGAATAATAGAGTCGTATTGACACTTTGTCATGTTCTTTGAAACAAACAAACAAAAAAACTGAATTTGCAAGATATTTCTGAAAATCACGGGAGATTTTTTACCATTTTAGAAAAGGCAAAAAAACAAGATATTGTTGATGGTAAATGAAATTATTACTAACCTTAGGAATTGTGTGAATGATTACGTTCAACCAAGAAATTTATTTCATGCACAAGTGTGTTATAAATAGAGGTTGAAATGTATGACATTGCTATATCTTGAGAGATTTAAAAAGCAATGAAGTTTGACGATGTATGATAATAATAGAGTTGCCAAACTATATTAAAGCAAAGTGTAGATTTCATACCAAACTGAGGAGTCCACATTCTTTAATAAGAGGTCCCCAATTTCCTTACTTGGTTTCCCAATATTATTATCAATCAATTCATGGGAAGTTTTAGAAGATTATGTATATATAAAAAAACATTTACATTTATAAAAAAAGTGATGTAATTAGAGCTGCACCGGTAAAAATGGGGAGTCAAGATAATCTACTTGTTGAAAGAAAAAAAATTAACAATTGCATGTTTGGTTTTCAAATATTTATAACTTTTAACAAGTAAGATTTTTATATGAAAAAGGGAAAAGAGAGATCGAAAATTTTCTGTGTTTTTATCTTCTCGCATAAGTAAACTTATGATGGTTTATTATTATATTTAATAATTCTTTGTAAGGGTGTTAAAATGGGCTAATCCTCTATATTTAATCATTGTTAATTATGTATTATGGATATTTTCTTACATTTAAAAAATTTGTATGCTATATGAGATGATTTAAAATAATTTTAAACTAGATATTTGCTTTTTAAAATAAGTAAATCTATAGACTATATATATTTTTAACAGATTTAAATCAAATGAATATTTTTGATTAAAAATTAATATATATTTTCTGTTTATAATCTTCACTAGTAGCTTTTAAAAGTATTCCCTTATGAGTTATGCAAAATATTTGCAAAATCTATACATTAGCCCCTTTTAAATTTAATTTATATTAATATTATCCTATATATTTTAAAAATTAATATACATATATATATATAATGAATAGAAATTTATGCTTTAAATATTTTATTAGAAAAAACTAATGTTAGTATTTACTATATATTCTGTGTGATATTCTACAAACTACAAATATTCGCTTAAATGTACTTCTTAAACAATATTTCATCCGTTTTCCAAAAGAGAGTTGTTCTACATTTTATTTTTGTTTCACAAAAAATGACGTTTTATATTTTTAATGAAAAATTTTGATAAAATTTACAGTTTTATCCCTATCATTTTAATGCATTAACCAATAAGAATAAATTTTATAGATATCAACTAGAGGTAAAATAAAAAAAAATGATATTTTTAATATGTGTGAAAAACTTATGAACACACTTAATATGAAACAAGTAGTAATATAAACATCATCATTGAACTTTTTTGGTTAGAACTTAGAAGTTTTAGAAGATACGTTTACTTTTTTCAACGGTTATAAAAGGACGATGCAGCTTGACTTGATAATAAACAGTGGTAAAGAAAATATAAAAAAATTATTTCAAAAAAACCACTATTTCTCCAATGTCCTTCGAAAAAAATATATTTCTCCAATACTCTTAAAAAAAAACTATTTTTTCCACTGTAAAAATACTATTTTGCCTTTCGATTAGTTGAAACCTTTTTCTCTCTTTTTTATTTTGTCCACGAGCGTTCGTAGATAAATTTATGCTATATAATTTGTCCATGACATAGTTTTGTTTGAATAGTCAAAATATTATGTTTGAGTTCTCTGTTTATAATGTAGGATTAAGTTTTATTAGAATATAAATTTTGGTAATTGATTCAAACCTAATAATATCAACTTTTCTGCTCATATTCAAAGATTTTGATTTTTAAGTACATAACAACACATCTTTTATTCGGTTGATTTTTTTTTGTTTTTTTCTTTATTCGAAGGAGTGGTGTGGTTCAAATACACAAACTGATTAATCTTTTTGTTTTTAAATATTTTTCATGGACAATTGACTATACATTAATTAGTTTGAGTTCTTTATTTTACTGCAACGTTACTATTGAAAATTACTGTAGCAAAATCTCCTAAAATGAAATACATTGGAAAGAGACAAAAGTCTTTCACCGTTTCTTTAGTCCACATGAATCTACGTTTGAACAGTTTAGCCAATTGCAAAAATTAATTTTTTTAATAAAGTAAAATAAAAACCAAGAGTCATCGGTAATATAGACAAAACATTAAATTTGTGATTATTTGAACAGCAAACATGCAGCCATAACTTGTGATTGTCATGATAAAACTAAAAACCATAGTTTTTGGCAAGCTTACTACTTACTAGTGTCTGAAAGAGTGAAAGGCTTTTTTACATGATATATATATTTGTAAGAAGTGATTTTTTTTACATGATATATAAGTTGTAAGAAGTGATGATATGTTCAGGTCACATTCAAATACGAAAGACAAGAGAAACAATTCTCTGTAACATTTTCTTGCCATTATCAAGTTCAAGATTTAAAATTTGCATTTGGTAAAATAATTTAAAATGTTGCTTCTGGTTATATCAAGCAGTTTTGTTCAAGTCTACATTACAAAGTCTATACATATATAGCTGTTATAAGAATAGAGCTATATATATTTACGTTACAAAGTCCACCTATGTAGACATCACTCTTTGGGTTATGTACATATTGTTGTTATTACACATTGATCAATAGATCACAAAATAGACTATACAATAGCTTCACCACACATAGGCAAGCAAAATACTCGAGGCTAAAAGATTAACAGGGTAAATGAAAACTATGCTTCATTGGCTTCAGATACTGCTGCGGTGAAGGGAGGGAGCCAGAGTTCTACGCGAGTACCGCCAGCTCCTAAGGCTGCATCAGAGCTACGAGGTGATATAACCCTGATCACGCATCCGTAACTCTCCAGGATCTCTCGGGCTACGGTTAAACCAGCCACAAAGTTCCATGTCATATTGTCTTCAATCATGTTTTCCGACAGGAGTTCGGCTCCAAATGGTGTTAGCGAATGCATTTGGGTCTGCATTGATATACCAAATTTATGTTAAGAAGCAATATGATTCTCATATTAAACTACTAAATGCCTCAGCCTTAAATGCAGGAACCAAAGAGCAACAGAAGATAAGTTTGGTTTTGTTTACCATATAACGCATATCAGGACCATCGTCATCAATTACTACCAGACTACCGCCAGCAGGAGCTCTGGTTGACAAAATTTCAACTTTTCCTCCAACATGAGTGCGCAAAAGTGCACCTTCAATGAGGTTACTCAGAGCCTGCCTCAAAGCCGGTTCTTCAACAGCAACTTGCAGAGAAGCTGAGTTTTCAGCTAGCTCCACCACTCTTTGCTGAGTAAGGGCAAGTGGTCTCACAGTCTCGACCATATCTAAAAGCACATTAGAAATTTCGCACGGTCTTCCTGACATAAATGAAAGAGATAAGCCCTCCCAACACTTTGCTTTAAGTTGAGTTTTTTAGCTAGACGTTAAGTTAATGACTCGCAAGCTTATACCTTTTGTTGTGCATTTGTAGAGGTGCCAGGGCCAGAGGTGGCATAGGCATTTCTGAATCATCTGATCCAGAACCCAGGGAAAGGCGTTTACTTGGGATTTGTGACCCGTCAATGGGGTCCTTTTGTTCATACCTTGATCTCTTTGTTTCATTATGTTTTTTGTTTATCTTCTTCAGGGCCTCTTCGTTGTGGCGGACTATATTAGCCTGAAAATGAAATGCTTTGTAAGAATACACATCAAAAACTCAACTTGGAGTATGGTTTGAAATAATTCCCACATTCAACGCATCTAAGACAAATAGATGAAAACAACTTAAAAAAAGAGAGGCATAACTCTTTCAAGTACCAAAAGAGACTAAGTAAGAGAAGGTTGGAACCTTTGTCAAATGAACTGCATCCTGAAGTTCTTCAAGGGTATCTTTTATTTGATCGCCTTGAACTATTAAGTCTTCCACAATATCATATGAAATCTACAAGGTACACCAAACCCAAGTTAGCACGAAATTACAAGACTCATGAAGAATAACACTTCCAGCAAAATGTTAGTGCAAGGACCTGACTTCTCTTCGTGTGAGTTGAAAGCATTTTACTTAAAGTCCTGATGGTAGAGAGCGGACCACGGATCTGCCAAAAACCATAATATAAAATAAAGGAGACTTTAAAAGATCTATGTGTAGTACTACTAAGTTAACAAGTGTGTGAGTCGTACCTGCTCCACTAGCTTACTCATCCTCACATTGGTTTGCCAAGATGACTGTTGAAGTAACATTGTTTTCTAAACATAACCATAAAAAAGAAGATCAATAAGGTTTAAAGATATAACTAAACACACGCAATTCCAACAAAGGAAGAGACAAGAGATAAGGAACAACCTGATCCATGACATATGCCATAGCGAGAGTCCGCGAAATATTAATGGCATAAGATCTCTGCTCTGCAGTGAAAACCTTAACAGAAGGAAGTCTAACTTTCGGTGGTTTTGTACCAGCTGAAGCAGGCAAAGCATAAGCTTCCTCAGGGGAAAGAAAATGCTTTAAACCACGCGATTTTTCCTCCTCTTCCTCCTCCTCCACCTCCTCCACGGTATCTACTGGTAACTCAGCAACCAAGAAACCAACAACAAATGGATGTTTCACCATAGGAAACACTGCAGCTCTATGTTTACTCACAACTTCTACCTATCATCAATTCATCATCAAATTATGTCAAAAAGTAAACTTTTTACTCAAATTTGCAGAACACACGAAGAAACTAACATACTTGTTGACTAGAAAGTGATGCTTCAGCAGCTCGTAAACCAGCAGGGATACCAAAGTTCCCAACTAAGATCACAACATCTCCAGCATTAACACTTGGGTAACATGTAACACGACGCAGCTCTAATCGATCCATCACATAGCTACCAGCTGGTCTTACATATATCTAAAACCAAAAAATTAACATTAAAAATCCCAACTTTAATTTGATAACACACTCTGTTTTTGCAGAGTAAGTAAGAAGAACAGAGACGCACCGAGAGAAGTGCGTTTGGATCAACGATTCTACGAAAGAGATCTAATTGCTCGAGACAAAGACGTTGAAAATCAGGACTAGGTAAGATAATCTTCCTCTTGAGATGATCTTTCTCAATCATTTGTGTGAACTCCACAGGAGTTTTTGAAGCTCCACGAATTGCGGAAGCGATTGCAGAAGCAGAGGCTACCATGGTCTCTCCTCCGCTGCAGACGCCTGCGGAATCTGAATCTTCATTGGAGTTAGTGTGGTTTACGTAACGGAGACCACGTGTGGGAAGGGTGAAGAATATAGAAGACGATGAGGAGGAGGAGGAGGAGGAGGAGGAAGAAGAGGAAGAGGCATTGATAAGCTTAAGGGAGGAATTGGAAGGTCTAGGGTTTGGAATGGAATTGGAGAAGTGTAAATTAGGGTTGGATGAGAGAAGGGTCTGAGAAGCGATTGCAGAAAGAAGCATCACTACGGAAGATTACAGTCGGAGTTACTTTGTGGCTGAGACTGAAACTCTGGCGACGAAGACGATACGATTACAATTTTACACACAAAATGATTACTACCAAAACGGCATCGTATTGTCAGATGACACAATCACAAGTCACAACTAAGATAGAGCATTAATCTACAATGCTCTTATTGATAAAAATCTAAACATCCATGCTCTCTTTTATTCTTCCATACTCCTTTTTTTCTGTGTGGGCCTCTTCTTATCCTCCTCTTTGTATTTTGTCGGATTTTGCCGTATTTTCCGTTGTATTTTGATGTATTTTAAAAAAATTAATAACCAATCAGAGGTTCGACCAATCACAATTCTCCCATCTTTTCCCATTGATTCTTATTTCACGTTCACGCACGCTCTCCATCGTCTCTGTCTCCTTTTCTGTGTCGTAGTCCCATTTCGTCGGTGACCACCATTGAAACGATTCAGCTAAACTCAGATTAGTTACCACCATTGAAGTTATTTAGCCAAACTGAAGTTAGTTAATTATAAAATTGTGGCTTAGTCCTAATCAATCTATGGGATATGTTATTGGGACGATTTTGTTTTGGATTTCAATCGAATGGATTTCAATAAGATGGAGAAGCTGTTCGGAATGTCTTGAATGGATATTTGGGTCGATTAGGACATTGGTTTTGTTTAATCGTATCACAGCTGGAGATCTAGTTCAAATGTGGTAATGAGGTTTGATGTTTTTGTTTTAGGGGACAATGAGCAACGGGTCGACAACGACAATATTAAATTTCAGTATTGGAGTATATACCGGTGATGATTTCCGATGGAACTCAAAAGATCATCGTATGTATGCGATAACGTTTAGGTCTAATGAGGAGATAACGTATAAGGTGTTAGTGGAAAGGATATGCAGGAAGATTGGGGTAGATCAAAGTATGACGAACTTGAAATTGAGTTATCTTCCAGTGTTAGTGAATGATGGTTTTCCTATAGATATTTTTTATGATTATATATCGGTTGTTGATAAATGGTACGTAAAAATGTTTTGCATGTGGAGATAATAGAAAATATTTGTGTAGGTAGAAATATCCTTTCTGAAAATATATTATAGGTTAGATACAAATGAGTAATGAGCCGCCATGCTCGGTTTATACGTGTGTGTTTATATAGATGATTAAAATAGGAATTTTTATTTGTCATTCGTATTTTGTTTAAAAATCATATACAAATAAAAAAGCCAGCTTCCGCTAAAGATGTTATTAGTGTAGCAGACAGAAACACGTGTCAAATGGTGATTTGCTTAAAGTGTTTGTTATGATTTTGTGGGTTCGGGTTTCTCTCTAATTAATGTTTATTTCAATTTTACTAAAATTTCATTTTAGCGATACCATGAACATTGAATATATTTTGTTTCAAAACAAAAAGAAAATGAACATTGAATATAGACAAGTTAGAGGGACGCCATATTCAAAGAGGATAGATAAGAACATCTTTATTTTTATCTGGGAAATTACACTATAAATTAGATCACTTGGAACATGAATATATATATATAGTATCTTTTTTCCAGCATAAGAAAATTTATCTATTTGGGGTGTTAAGGGGTGGTTTAAAAATAAATATTGGGAAATTATTATTTCACAATCACGTTGATACACCGCTAAAAAAAATACAAAATTCCTAAATAAAACACCTAAACAAAATAGGGTAATTAAAAATTTTAAGTTTAAAAGAAAAAGGCAAAGGAAGAGAGGGGGCATGGATAATGAATGGTTCACCTTAAAGAGAGGAGCTAAATGAGAGTTCCTTTGTCTATGGAAACTTAAGGAGACGTCACAATTCTCGTATTTGCAAGCACGAGAAAAAGGAAGCGCACACACACGACACAACAACCAACGATACATTTCTTGTCATTCCCCACGTGGCACTTTTATTTCCAAGTGGCCTCCCTCAAACACAACACATATACATTGTACAATGGATGCATGCCTTATGGTGAAACTAATTTCAATTGAAAGTTCAAGGTAATGAATCAAACTTTCTCGTCGTAATCATCCTGCAGAAAAATAAAACAACATGCTATAAGTGTATTTGTAACCGGTTGTTAGACTCAAGCTAATGATAGAGATCAAGCGATGATACAGACTGCGCTTGAATGGAAGTGAATGTGTGTGATACAAGAACTATGTGTGTGATACAAGAACCGTGTATGTGACTAACGTCGAAGACTTGTAGGAACAAAAAACATGTTGTCTCTATCAGAAGCAGTACATCAAGTAAAACTAAGGAAGTCACGTCTAAGACTTGATGACGTGGCGTTGATATTTTATTGAGAAAACTTGAGAAGAAAGAACAAGGTCATGTGGGTTTTGAGTCCATAAAAGGATAAGCCCAACTTCATATGAAGACTTGAAGATTAAGTGGACTTTAGGTTTTGCTCGTGGAACGAATAAATAAACCGAGGTGATGACAGAAAACATCACGCGCCTAGGGTTCTATCGAAGGAAGCACACAGCTGTGTGTGGCGTCGTCCCACCAAGACAAAATTAATAGATCTATTGGTGGTTTTGTTAAGAAACTACACTCGCCGGAGAGACAACGAGTGGTAGTGTTTTTCCATTGTAATTCTAGATAAGCGTGGTGTTGTATCCATATGGCAATTGTAGGTTCCTGTCTTTTCTAGTGAATAGTTTCTGGACTTGGTTCCGGGGATGTAGGTTAACCGAACCCCATTAACAAATCCCTTGTGTCTCTTTTCTTTATGCTCTTACTTACGCTCCTGCCTTGATGATACAAATCTATAGATCTAGCACAAATAGGAAATTACACATGCAAGGATAGTGTAGTCTGGCTCAGTGAATTGAGCTATAACTGTAATTTAGATGGATTAGATTAGTTTTATTTTTGTTCATATTCAATTATTATGTTTAGGTAAATGAAGAAAATATAACTAAAGAACAATATTGTTAGTATTATTGTCTTTAAGACTAATTAAGTTTCTTATATACCTATATAAATAAATTCTTAATCTGAAAACTTGGTTATTCAGTTTCATCTTTCCGGTATGAGAATAATATATTAATCTATTAATTTACAAATCAAGTTTGCTTTCGTTCAAATATTTTTAAATTCAGTTTGCTTCGGTTTGGTTTGAACCATGTAAACAAATTGGAGACTAAGACGCACCACAGTTGGTACCGACTTGGTTTTTATTCCGGTTTCGATATTTCAGTTTGGAAAAAAATGGACTTAGTTGGAACTTGAAACAAATTGAGTTACAGAGATATATAGAAGAAACAAAAATCAAAAGAAGATGGATAAAGGAGAGATGTTCCCTAACAACACTACAAATTACAATTTCCTCACTTTTCTTATTTTCCTACTGCTTCCGCCTCCTATCTGTCCCCTCCATTTGTTTTCGTTATTTTCCTTTACAATTTCCTTTTTTTTTCTTAGCATTTTTAATCCAACAAATAATCCGCATATATGTATGTTACTAGCATAGATAGAAATAAATTCCTATTTGGTACGGAAAGTAATATACTATATTTCCACAAAATAATACTCCATATCTTTGGCAATTATTATAATTTTAGAATCACATTTTTTTGGAAACATACATACTACATAGTTCAAGCACTTTTTCATACCTTTTTTTTTTTTATTTCTGCGCTAATTTTGAGAACTCCACTTTACTGCGTCGTGATTGCTTCTCAGTCAAAACTTGAGTTTTTTTAAAAATGTGTGTGATTGCATTTGCATGTCTCGTGGCCTTATTTTTTTTTCTTTTTTTTTGTAACCCCTCTAGTTGGACTAATCATAGATTCACATAGCCTTTTGTTCTCCTTGCGTTAAAATTACTGAAAAAAATCAGATTGTTTCATTCGTCCAAAAAATAAAATGTGATCGTCTCATTTGTACCATAAGTTTTGATTTATAATTTGCATGCAAGGTTTTCTATCTTTTGATTAATTTTTATCTAAAAATGATATTTTTCTTTATACATAAAGTTTGGTTATTGTGATTTATTAACGAAGTTATATTTTGTTTTTTTGGAGGAAGCCAAAAAGAAGTAAGAACAAAAAAAATTGTAACATTGGATCATTAAGTATTATGGTAGTAGAAATTATGACTTTAAATAATATAAATTATACCAAATTTAAACTCAACAATGACATAACTACAAAATTCGTCCAATCTACCATATTAGATTCTATAGTCAAATTTTAATATTAATTAATAAAACTTAAATAATGCAACAACATATAATTGTTCCATAAATTTGTTTGTCGTCACTACATGCTTGTGGCTGATTTTTTGTAACATTTTTTTCTATGCAGGTTTCCAAGGAAGGACATGGAATGAGCAAGTTAGCTTCAGTGAAAAGTTTGTGCAATTAGATGAAGGAAAATCCTATTAGTTTGTTTATCATGCAGTTTTCCAAGGAAGCTGAGAAGGTTTCAGCTGTTGATCCAGATGAAGAGAAAGCTAAAGCTTTTGTTCAGTCAATGCTACAAACCCTTAAACCTCTACTTGGGAACGCCTCTCTAGAAGAAGAGAAAATAATAGAAGGCTATATCCACTGCTACTCCAACTTTTACTCTTTAGTTGAGATGGTGAACTACATGGCATCAATGTAATGATGAAGAGGAAATACATTTAGTAACGTTGTTATGGTCTATTTTTTTGAAGATGCATTTAATTTTCCACCTTTTGTTTTTCACAAACATTGGCAGGTCACAGTAATTGGTGAGAATAATGTGAAAACAGAGAATGCATACATTCTTTTCTATGCAAGAGAAGATACTCGGGCTTTTGAAGAGACATCACAAGATCAAGCTCCAGAAAAAAATGCACTTTGGAATGATATCAGTGATGCAATTTGAGTGCATCAATTTTCGCCAGATTCACCAATGCAATCAGATGAAGAAAAGGCCTATGAGTTTGTTCAGCATGTGATTAGGAGTACTGAAGCATCAAAGCCTATGGTTTTCAAGACTGGCAAAGGGAAAGAATGGGCAGGCTTCATACATTGCTGGTCCAAGTTCTTCTCCTTGGCAGAAATGATGAAATTTATGACTATTATTCATGGAACCAAAAAGAAAACAGTGATGAAACAGTTTAACTCGATGCTAACTGTTGAGGGAAGTGTAGCTTACCTTAGACATTCCTTCAAGTGTGCCTCTCAAAGAAACGAAGAGGAAAAAGCAAAGAGTACGGAGTTGGTGTCTTCGAAGAAAGCGTCAACAGATGGAGCAGGGCTACTCCAGTCGGATGAAGAAGCAGCCTATATGTTAGCTCAGCGTGTGATCAAGCATATTGAAGCATTGAAGGACGTTGTTTTGAAGGCTGACAAACGGCAACATAAAGAATGGGACGGCTTCATTCATTGTTGGTCAAACTTCTTGTCTTTAGAAGAAATGTTGGAGTTTATGACTCATGTTCATAAAATAGAACAGGGTAGGGTGACGAAACAGTTTGACGTGCTGCTAACGAGGGAGGTGAAGCTTACCTTAGACACTCTTCAAAGTCTGCTGCTCGAAGAAAGGAAGAAAAAGAAAAGAGTCATAAACCACGAGCCAGAGGAAAACCACAAGCCAGGGGAAAACCACGAGCTAGAGGAAAGCACTAGCAACGTGAGAGAGGATTTGGAAATTTAGTCTGCCTTGTTTTTCTGCCTGTTTTTGGATTGTGAGATTACAGCAGGTTTCACGGTGTGGTATCATTCACACATTTAGTCTGTCATGTTCTTCTGTCTTGTTTTCGGATTGTGAGATTACAGTGTGTGTGGTATCATTCACACATTTAGTCTGTCTTATTTTCGGATCAGATTTCACAGTGTGTATCATTCACACATTCCTAATACGTAGTGTTGTTGTTATTCTGATGTCGTCCCAAGATGACTGGTAATGATCAATGGTCATCAAACGGAATTTCAACTTTTCATTATTTGGAAGAATCTCAAACTATTCATACATTTAGTTGAGGTTCATTTATGAATAGTTGGCATGGAAACCTATCAGGTCCATTCTTTCTTCTGTCCGGCTGGGATTTACAAAATCAGAATTTGGACTTATTTTTATTGATTTTAAATCCACTGTTACTGGGAAATCTATTGTTGTGAGTTAACCTGAGAGGTTTTATGATCCGCGAGCTGGTGAAGTTGTCATAGATGGGATTAACTTAAAAGAGTTTCGGCTAAGATGGATCAGAAGCAAAATTATACTTGTAGTCAAGAACCAGTTTTGTTCACTGCAGGCATCAAGGACAACATCGCCTATGCAAAGAAGACGCGACAACCAAAGAGATTAAAGAGCTAGCAAACGCATATAAATTTGTGTGTGGATACAATGGTTGGAGAACACGGTACTTAGCTTTCAGACGAGATAATCCTTATGCAAAAAACTTGTTATGCTTTATTTGTTTTTATAAAAAGAAAATGGAAGGATCATTGATCTTACATTTCAGAACAGACTCCTAGTATTCTGCAAGAAAGATCAAACACTTAAATCTTAAGGACTTAGTCAAACACTTAAATCTTAGGATTTGGTTTCCCCGCCTTCTCACCATCCGTAGTTGCATTGTTAGTGATGATGATCTCGCCGTTCTCCGTCGAAATCGTTACATCCAGACCCTCGGCGCAAACAACTTCGGTGTCGGAGCGAGTGAATTTCCCCTTGATTGTTTTCCACGGACGATTCTACCTTGGATGCATGGTGCCTCGATGCCATGGGCCGTTACCAAGTAGAAAAAAAACAGAGCAAATTAGCAGAAACCCTATATACACTTATGGACCATATATCATTAGAGAAAAACTCAAGAATTTACAAATTGGCCCAAAAAAGCCCAAAAAAGCCCACTAATATATTATTTTCTTTTTTTTTGCCCCAGTTTGTGCTTAGTTTCTACTTTATGAGAGCCACCGAATGGGTTACTCTTATTACTACTCTCAATCGAAGAAGACGATGAACTTCTTCCTCTTCCCATATCTCTCACTCTCTTTATCTTTTTCTGAAAATATAATATAGGTTGGATACAAATGAGTAATGAGCCGCCATACTCGGTTTGTACGTGTGTGTTTATATAGATGATTAAAATAGGAATTTTTATTTGTCATTCGTATTTTGTTTAAAAATCATATACAAACAAAAAAGCGAAGGTGAAATAAGGATACAGGTTCCGCTAAAGATGTTAGTGTAGCAGACAGAAACACGTGTCAAATAGGTGATTTGCTTAAAGTGTTTGTTATGCTTTTGTGGGTTTGGGTTTCTCTCTAATTAATGTTTATTCAAAATAATGGTAATTCAAACTGTATTGAGTAATGAGTATTGACGAACAGATAATTTTATACCACAAATTCATAAACAGCGAACAGTTTCCTATTTATTTTTACTCTAATATGTATGCACATTAAATTAAATGACGAGTCTCAGTGTTCATTTAATATACGTCTTCTAGATGGAGAGGAAGCATCGTCTGCATTGAAGTTCAATTTTCTAAATCAGCAATTCTCTGATTAGCCAAATTGATATCATTAGTACTAGCTACAAAGCCAGTTTTAGAGATACTGACCCAGATTTGGCTTCAGATAATTAATTTCGGGTAGTGTGGTTTTAATTGATAGAGATTTGTCTCGTCTTCAGATGGCGGAAACACAAGTGCCAAGTGGCATCGATGGTGGCGAGACCAGGGAGATCGAGTTCGACATATAATTGACCACGACTCTTCTCTTGCATGTCGAAGGTTAACCCTTTATCTCCTTTGTTCGAGTATAATTCTGGTCATTCGGTTTAGCTCTAATAGATTGGACTCTCCGTTTCTTTTGGCTAAAGGTCTGGTTCATTCATTAGGGTGTATATGGCCATGGACTAAAAATCTTCTTTATATATTACATATTTATTGGTGAAAATCAGCCTTGCAGGGGCGTGATACAAAACTAAAGATTTAACAAAAGAGAAAAACAGCCTAGCAGACGCATTATTCGTATTTATCCTATATCTAAAAGTTAAACAGGTTCAAAGTTGATGAATTTTAATCGAGTAGTCATAAAGGACACAAGGGTGATTTGTTTCACTGTTTAACTCATTTTAGCCTAGATTATTTTAGCGATAGCATGACCACTGAATATAGACAATTAGGGGGGGGGGAGGGGAAATAATGGTTCACCTTCACCTTAAAGAAAGGGTCTAATGATAATATACAATATTTCCACAAAATAATAGAATATACTCCTACTATATATTTTGAATCACTTTTTTTTGGAAAACATAAGTATCACATAGTTCAAGTCTTTTTTTTCATATCTTTCTTTATTTATGCGCTAATTTTGAAAACTCCACTTTACTGCATCATTATTCCTTGTCAGTCAAAAACTTGGAATTTCTTTTTAAGATGTGTGATTACATTTGCATGTCTTGTGTTTTTTTTTATAAATATATAGCCCCTCTAGTTGGACTAATCATAGCCTTTTGTTTCTCCCTTTGCGTTGAGATTACTGAAATAATCGGATTGTTTCATTCATCAAAAATAAAATAAAATCGGATTGTTACATTTGTTGATTGGATAACATGTATATTCGTTATGGTAGAGGTTTTAAACATTGTTTCACTACCTACCTAATTTCACATACATTAACTAGTGTTTTTTTTTTGGTTAAAAGATATTGAATACTACATTAACTAGTGTTATAAATAACTTAAAAGTTGAAAAGAGTAACTAACAAATGTTTGTTTAATGCATGCATCAAATTTAGGATTTGTATCGACCAACATTGATGAATCAAAACTATGGAATGAGACAAGATAATCCTTTGGCAAAAGTTGTTATGCTTTTATATTTATTTGTTTTTGTTTTTATGAAGAGGAAATGGATGGATCATTTCAGAACAGAGGACTCCTATTATTATGCAAGAAAGATGAAACAAAAGAGTTAAAGACAAACAACCTTAATTAGGATTTGGTTTCTCCGCCTTTTCACCATCATCAAACATCTTCGCCGCTGGCAAAACAATTGTCTTAGTAGCTCCATCTTTAGTGGTGATGATGACCTTGCCGCTCTCCGTCGAAATCTTCTTGCCGAAACTCTTCATTATCAAGTTCACGATGGTGAGAGCAAGATCGTCTTCCGGCTTAGATGCACGGGGACTCGATGCCATGGCTGCCGAAACGAAAAAGAAACAAAAAATACGGAACAAATTTGCAGAAAACCCTAAAGAAGAATATATCAATAGAGAAACCCCCTAGGCACATGACCAAACTAATGTATTCCTTTACAAATGGGCTAATTTTGAGAACTCCACTTTACTGCATCATTATTGCTTGTCAGTCAAAAACTTGGAATTTCTTTTTAAGATGTGTGATTACATATGCATGTCTTGTGTTTTTTTTAAAAAATATATAGCCCCTCTAGTTGGACTAATTATAGCCTTTTGTTTCTCCCTTTGCGTTGAGATTACTGAAATAATCGGATTGTTTCATTCATCAAAAATAAAATAAAATCGGATTGTTACATTTGTTGATTGGATAACATGTATATTCGTTATGGTAGAGGTTTTAAACATTGTTTCACTACCTACCTAATTTCACATACATTAACTAGTGTTTTTTTTTTGGTTAAAAGATATTGAATACTACATTAACTAGTGTTATAAATAACTTAAAAGTTGAAAGGAGTAACTAACAAATGTTTGTTTAATGCATGCATCAAATTTAGGATTTGTATCGACCAACATTGATGAATCAAAACTATGGAATGAGACAAGATAATCCTTTGGCAAAAGTTGTTATGCTTTTATATTTATTTGTTTTTGTTTTTATGAAGAGGAAATGGATGGATCATTTCAGAACAGAGGACTCCTATTATTATGGAAGAAAGATGAAACAAAAGAGTTAAAGACAAACAACCTTAATTAGGATTTGGTTACTCCGCCTTTTCACCATCATCAAACATCTTCGTCGTTGGCAAAACAATTGTCTTAGTAGCTCCATCTTTAGTGGTGATGATGACCTTGCCGCCCTCCGTCAAAATCTTCTTGCCGAAACTCTTCATTATCAAGTTCACGATGGTGAGAGCAAGATCGTCTTCCGGCTTAGATGCACGGGGACTCGATGCCATAGCTGCCGAAACAAAAAAGAAACAAAAAATACGGAACAAATTTGCAGAAAACCCTAAAGAAGAATATACCAATAGAGAAATCCCCTAGGCATATGCGTCATTATTGCTTGTCAGTCAACAACTTGGGATTTCTTTTTAAGATGCGTGATTGCATTTGCATGTCTCATGCTTTTTTTTTAATATATAGCCCCTATAGTTGGACTAATCATAGCTTTTTGTTTCTCTCTTTGCGTTGAAATTACTGAAATAATCGGATTGTTTCATTCATCAAAAATAAAATAAAATCGGATTGTTACATTTGTTGATTGGATAACATGTATATTCGTTATGGTAGAGGTTTTAAACATTGTTTCACTACCTACCTAATTTCACATACATTAACTAGTGTTTTTTTTTTGGTTAAAAGATATTGAATACTACATTAACTAGTGTTATAAATAACTTAAAAGTTGAAAGGAGTAACTAACAAATGTTTGTTTAATGCATGCATCAAATTTAGGATTTGTATCAACCAACATTGATGAATCAAAACTATGGAATGAGACAAGATAATCCTTTGGCAAAAGTTGTTATGCTTTTATATTTATTTGTTTTTGTTTTTATGAAGAGGAAATGGATGGATCATTTCAGAACAGAGGACTCCTATTATTATGCAAGAAAGATAAAACAAAAGAGTTAAGACAAACAACCTTAATTAGGATTTGGTTTCTCCGCTTTTTCACCATCATCAAACATCTTTGCCGCTGGCAAAACAATTGTCTTCGTAGCTCCATCTTTAGTGGTGATGATGACCTTGCCGCTCTCCGTCGAAATCTTCTTGCCGAAACTCTTCATTATCAAGTTCACGATGGTGAGAGCAAGATCGTCTTCCGGCTTAGATGCACGGGGACTCGATGCCATGGCTGCCAAAACAAAAAAGAAACAAAAAATACGGAACAAATTTGCAGAAAACCCTAAAGAAGAATATACCAATAGAGAAATCCCCTAGGCATATGCGTCATTATTGCTTGTCAGTCAACAACTTGGGATTTCTTTTTAAGATGCGTGATTGCATTTGCATGTCTCGTGTTTTTTTTTAATATATAGCCCCTATAGTTGGACTAATCATAGCTTTTTGTTTCTCTCTTTGCGTTGAAATTACTGAAATAATCGGATTGTTTCATTCATCAAAAATAAAATAAAATCGGATTGTTACATTTGTTGATTGGATAACATGTATATTCGTTATGGTAGAGGTTTTAAACATTGTTTCACTACCTACCTAATTTCACATACATTAACTAGTGTTTTTTTTTGGTTAAAAGATATTGAATACTACATTAACTAGTGTTATAAATAACTTAAAAGTTGAAAGGAGTAACTAACAAATGTTTGTTTAATGCATGCATCAAATTTAGGATTTGTATCGACCAACATTGATGAATCAAAACTATGGAATGAGACAAGATAATCCTTTGGCAAAAGTTGTTATGCTTTTATATTTATTTGTTTTTGTTTTTATGAAGAGGAAATGGATGGATCATTTCAGAACAGAGGACTCCTATTATTATGCAAGAAAGATAAAACAAAAGAGTTAAGACAAACAACCTTAATTAGGATTTGGTTTCTCCGCTTTTTCACCATCATCAAACATCTTTGCCGCTGGCAAAACAATTGTCTTCGTAGCTCCATCTTTAGTGGTGATGATGACCTTGCCGCTCTCCGTCGAAATCTTCTTGCCGAAACTCTTCATTATCAAGTTCACGATGGTGAGAGCAAGATCGTCTTCCGGCTTAGATGCACGGGGACTCGATACCATGGCTGCCGAAACAAAAAAGAAACAAAAAATACGGAACAAATTTGCAGAAAACCCTAAAGAAGAATATACCAATAGAGAAATCCCCTAGGCACATGCGTCATTATTGCTTGTCAGTCAACAACTTGGGATTTCTTTTTAAGATGCGTGATTGCATTTGCATGTCTCGTGTTTTTTTTTTAATATATAGCCCCTATAGTTGGACTAATCATAGCTTTTTGTTTCTCTCTTTGCGTTGAAATTACTGAAATAATCGGATTGTTTCATTCATCAAAAATAAAATAAAATCGGATTGTTACATTTGTTGATTGGATAACATGTATATTCGTTATGGTAGAGGTTTTAAACATTGTTTCACTACCTACCTAATTTCACATACATTAACTAGTGTTTTTTTTTGGTTAAAAGATATTGAGTACTACATTAACTAGTGTTATAAATAACTTAAAAGTTAAAAGGAGTAACTAACTAATGTTTGTTTAATGCATGCATCAAATTTAGGATTTGTATCGACCAAGATTGATGAATCAAAAGAGAGGGCCTAATGATAATATACAATATTTCCACAAAATAATAGAATATACTCCTACTATATATTTCAAATCACTTTTTTTTGGAAAACATATGTACCACATAGTTCAAGTCTTTTTTCATATCTTTCTTTATTTATGTGCTAATTTTGAGAACTTCACTTTTTGTGTCGTTATTGCTTGTCAGTCAAAAACTTGGGATTTCTTTTTAAGATAAGATGCGTGATTGCATTTGCATGTCTCATGTTTTTTTTAAATATATAGCCCCTCTAGTTGGACTAATCATAGACTTTTGTTTCTCCCTTTGCGTTGAAATTACTGAAATAATCGGATTGTTTCATCCATCAAAAATAAAATAAAATCGGATTGTTACATTTGTTGATTGGATAACATGTATATTCGTTATGGTAGAGGTTTTAAACATTGTTTCACTACCTACCTAATTTCACATACATTAACTAGTGTTTTTTTTTGGTTAAAAGATATTGAATACTACATTAACTAGTGTTATAAATAACTTAAAGTGTAAAGGAGTAACTAACAAATGTTTGTTTAATGCATGCATCAAATTTAGGATTTGTATCGACCAACATTGATGAATAAAAACTATGGAATGAGACAAGATAATCCTTTGGCAAAAGTTGTTATGCTTTTATATTTATTTGTTTTTGTTTTTATGAAGAGGAAATGGATGGATCATTTCAGAACAGAGGACTCCTATTATTATGCAAGAAAGATAAAACAAAAGAGTTAAGACAAACAACCTTAATTAGGATTTGGTTTCTCCGCTTTTTCACCATCATCAAACATCTTTGCCGCTGGCAAAACAATTGTCTTCGTAGCTCCATCTTTAGTGGTGATGATGACCTTGCCGCTCTCCGTCGAAATCTTCTTGCCGAAACTCTTCATTATCAAGTTCACGATGGTGAGAGCAAGATCGTCTTCCGGCTTAGATGCACGGGGACTCGATGCCATGGCTGCCGAAACAAAAAATACGGAACAAATTTGCAGAAAACCCTAAAGAAGAATATACCAATAGAGAAATCCCCTAGGCATATGCGTCATTATTGCTTGTCAGTCAACAACTTGGGATTTCTTTTTAAGATGCGTGATTGCATTTGCATGTCTCGTGTTTTTTTTTTATATATAGCCCCTATAGTTGGACTAATCATAGCTTTTTGTTTCTCTCTTTGCGTTGAAATTACTGAAATAATCGGATTGTTTCATTCATCAAAAATAAAATAAAATCGGATTGTTATATTTGTTGATTGGATAACATGTATATTCGTTATGGTAGAGGTTTTAAACATTGTTTCACTACCTACCTAATTTCACATACATTAACTAGTGTTTTTTTTGGTTAAAAGATATTGAGTACTACATTAACTAGTGTTATAAATAACTTAAAAGTTAAAAGGAGTAACTAACTAATGTTTGTTTAATGCATCCATCAAATTTAGGATTTGTATCGACCAACATTAATGAATCAAAAGAGAGGGCCTAATGATAATATACAATATTTCCACAAAATAATAGAATATACTCCTACTATATATTTCAAATCACTTTTTTTTGGAAAACATATGTACCACATAGTTCAAGTCTTTTTTCATATCTTTCTTTATTTATGTGCTAATTTTGAGAACTTCACTTTACTGTGTCGTTATTGCTTGTCAGTCAAAAACTTGGGATTTCTTTTTAAGATGCGTGATTGCATTTGCATGTCTCATGTTTTTTTTAAATATATAGCCCCTCTAGTTGGACTAATTATAGCCTTTTGTTTCTCCCTTTGCGTTGAAATTACTGAAATAATCGGATTGTTCCATCCATCAAAAATAAAATAAAATCGGATTGTTACATTTGTTGATTGGATAACATGTATATTCGTTATGGTAGAGGTTTTAAACATTGTTTCACTACCTACCTAATTTCACATACATTAACTAGTGTTTTTTTTTTGGTTAAAAGATATTGAATACTACATTAACTAGTGTTATAAATAACTTAAAAGTTGAAAGGAGTAACTAACAAATGTTTGTTTAATGCATGCATCAAATTTAGGATTTGTATCGACCAACATTGATGAATCAAAACTATGGAATGAGACAAGATAATCCTTTGGCAAAAGTTGTTATGCTTTTATATTTATTTGTTTTTGTTTTTATGAAGAGGAAATGGATGGATCATTTCAGAACAGAGGACTCCTATTATTATGCAAGAAAGATAAAACAAAAGAGTTAAGACAAACAACCTTAATTAGGATTTGGTTTATCCGGCTTTTTCACCATCATCAAACATCTTTGCCGCTGGCAAAACAATTGTCTTCGTAGCTCCATCTTTAGTGGTGATGATGACCTTGCCGCTCTCCGTCGAAATCTTCTTGCCGAAACTCTTCATTATCAAGTTCACGATGGTGAGAGCAAGATCGTCTTCCGGCTTAGATGCACGGGGACTCGATACCATGGCTGCCGAAACAAAAAAGAAACAAAAAATACGGAACAAATTTGCAGAAAACCCTAAAGAAGAATATACCAATAGAGAAATCCCCTAGGCACATGCGTCATTATTGCTTGTCAGTCAACAACTTGGGATTTCTTTTTAAGATGCGTGATTGCATTTGCATGTCTCGTGTTTTTTTTTAATATATAGCCCCTATAGTTGGACTAATCATAGCTTTTTGTTTCTCTCTTTGCGTTGAAATTACTGAAATAATCGGATTGTTTCATTCATCAAAAATAAAATAAAATCGGATTGTTACATTTGTTGATTGGATAACATGTATATTCGTTATGGTAGAGGTTTTAAACATTGTTTCACTACCTACCTAATTTCACATACATTAACTAGTGTTTTTTTTGGTTAAAAGATATTGAGTACTACATTAACTAGTGTTATAAATAACTTAAAAGTTAAAAGGAGTAACTAACAAATGTTTGTTTAATGCATGCATCAAATTTAGGATTTGTATCGACCAACATTGATGAATCAAAAGAGAGGGCCTAATGATAATATACAATATTTCCACAAAATAATAGAATATACTCCTACTATATATTTCAAATCACTTTTTTTTGGAAAACATATGTACCACATAGTTCAAGTCTTTTTTCATATCTTTCTTTATTTATGTGCTAATTTTGAGAACTTCACTTTACTTGTGTCGTTATTGCTTGTCAGTCAAAAAACTTGGGATTTCTTTTTTAAGATGCGTGATTGCATTTGCATGTCTCATGTTTTTTTAAATATATAGCCCCTCTAGTTGGACTAATCATAGACTTTTGTTTCTCCTTTGCGTTGAAATTACTGAAATAATCGGATTGTTTCATCCATCAAAAATAAAATAAAATCGGATTGTTACATTTGTTGATTGGATAACATGTATATTCGTTATGGTAGAGGTTTTAAACATTGTTTCACTACCTACCTAATTTCACATACATTAACTAGTGTTTTTTTTTGGTTAAAAGATATTGAATACTACATTAACTAGTGTTATAAATAACTTAAAGTTGAAAGGAGTAACTAACAAATGTTTGTTTAATGCATGCATCAAATTTAGGATTTGTATCGACCAACATTGATGAATCAAAACTATGGAATGAGACAAGATAATCCTTTGGCAAAAGTTGTTATGCTTTTATATTTATTTGTTTTTGTTTTTATGAAGAGGAAATGGATGGATCATTTCAGAACAGAGGACTCCTATTATTATGCAAGAAAGATAAAACAAAAGAGTTAAGACAAACAACCTTAATTAGGATTTGGTTTCTCCGCTTTTTCACCATCATCAAACATCTTTGCCGCTGGCAAAACAATTGTCTTCGTAGCTCCATCTTTAGTGGTGATGATGACCTTGCCGCTCTCCGTCGAAATCTTCTTGCGAAACTCTTCATTATCAAGTTCACGATGGTGAGAGCAAGATCGTCTTCCGCTTAGATGCACGGGACTCGATACCATGGCTGCCGAAACAAAAAAGAAACAAAAATACGGAACAAATTTGCAGAAAACCCTAAAGAAGAATATACCAATAGAGAAATCCCCTAGGCACATGCGTCATTATTGCTTGTCAGTCAACAACTTGGGATTTCTTTTTAAGATGCGTGATTGCATTTGCATGTCTCGTGTTTTTTTTTTAATATATAGCCCCTATAGTTGGACTAATCATAGCTTTTTGTTTCTCTCTTTGCGTTGAAATTACTGAAATAATCGGATTGTTTCATTCATCAAAAATAAAATAAAATTGGATTGTTACATTTGTTGATTGGATAACATGTATATTCGTTATGGTAGAGGTTTTAAACATTGTTTCACTACCTACCTAATTTCACATACATTAACTAGTGTTTTTTTTTGGTTAAAAGATATTGAGTACTACATTAACTAGTGTTATAAATAACTTAAAAGTTAAAAGGAGTAACTAACTAATGTTTGTTTAATGCATGCATCAAATTTAGGATTTGTATCGACCAACATTGATGAATCAAAAGAGAGGGCCTAATGATAATATACAATATTTCCACAAAATAATAGAATATACTCCTACTATATATTTCAAATCACTTTTTTTTGGAAAACATATGTACCACATAGTTCAAGTCTTTTTTCATATCTTTCTTTATTTATGTGCTAATTTTGAGAACTTCACTTTACTGTGTCGTTATTGCTTGTCAGTCAAAAACTTGGGATTTCTTTTTAAGATGCGTGATTGCATTTGCATGTCTCATGTTTTTTTTAAATATATAGCCCCTCTAGTTGGACTAATCATAGACTTTTGTTTCTCCCTTTGCGTTGAAATTACTGAAATAATCGGATTGTTTCATCCATCAAAAATAAAATAAAATCGGATTGTTACATTTGTTGATTGGATAACATGTATATTCGTTATGGTAGAGGTTTTAAACATTGTTTCACTACCTACCTAATTTCACATACATTAACTAGTGTTTTTTTTTGGTTAAAAGATATTGAATACTACATTAACTAGTGTTATAAATAACTTAAAGTTGAAAGGAGTAACTAACAAATGTTTGTTTAATGCATGCATCAAATTTAGGATTTGTATCGACCAACATTGATGAATCAAAACTATGGAATGAGACAAGATAATCCTTTGGCAAAAGTTGTTATGCTTTTATATTTATTTGTTTTGTTTTTATGAAGAGGAAATGGATGGATCATTTCAGAACAGAGGACTCCTATTATTATGCAAGAAAGATAAAACAAAAGAGTTAAGACAAACAACCTTAATTAGGATTTGGTTTCTCCGCTTTTTCACCATCATCAAACATCTTTGCCGCTGGCAAAACAATTGTCTTCGTAGCTCCATCTTTAGTGGTGATGATGACCTTGCCGCTCTCCGTCGAAATCTTCTTGCCGAAACTCTTCATTATCAAGTTCACGATGGTGAGAGCAAGATCGTCTTCCGGCTTAGATGCACGGGGACTCGATGCCATGGCTGCCGAAACAAAAAAGAAACAAAAAATACGGAACAAATTTGCAGAAAACCCTAAAAAAGAATATACCAATAGAGAAATCCCCTAGGCATATGCGTCATTATTGCTTGTCAGTCAACAACTTGGGATTTCTTTTTAAGATGCGTGATTGCATTTGCATGTCTCGTGTTTTTTTTTTAATATATAGCCCCTATAGTTGGACTAATCATAGCTTTTTGTTTCTCTCTTTGCGTTGAAATTACTGAAATAATCGGATTGTTTCATTCATCAAAAATAAAATAAAATCGGATTGTTACATTTGTTGATTGGATAACATGTATATTCGTTATGGTAGAGGTTTTAAACATTGTTTCACTACCTACCTAATTTCACATACATTAACTAGTGTTTTTTTTTTGGTGAAAAGATATTGAGTACTACATTAACTAGTGTTATAAATAACTTAAAAGTTAAAAGGAGTAACTAACTAATGTTTGTTTAATGCATGCATCAAATTTAGGATTTGTATCGACCAACATTGATGAATCAAAAGAGAGGGCCTAATGATAATATACAATATTTCCACAAAATAATAGAATATACTCCTACTATATATTTCAAATCACTTTTTTTTGGAAAACATATGTACCACATAGTTCAAGTCTTTTTTCATATCTTTCTTTATTTATGTGCTAATTTTGAGAACTTCACTTTACTGTGTCGTTATTGCTTGTCAGTCAAAAACTTGGGATTTCTTTTTAAGATGCGTGATTGCATTTGCATGTCTCATGTTTTTTTTAAATATATAGCCCCTCTAGTTGGACTAATCATAGCCTTTTGTTTCTCCCTTTGCGTTGAAATTACTGAAATAATCGGATTGTTCCATCCATCAAAAATAAAATAAAATCGGATTGTTACATTTGTTGATTGGATAACATGTATATTCGTTATGGTAGAGGTTTTAAACATTGTTTCACTACCTACCTAATTTCACATACATTAACTAGTGTTTTTTTAGGTTAAAAGATATTGAATACTACATTAACTAGTGTTATAAATAACTTAAAAGTTGAAAGGAGTAACTAACAAATGTTTGTTTAATGCATGCATCAAATTTAGGATTTGTATCGACCAACATTGATGAATCAAAACTATGGAATGAGACAAGATAATCCTTTGGCAAAAGTTGTTATGCTTTTATATTTATTTGTTTTTGTTCTTTATGAAGAGGAAATGGATGGATCATTTCAGAACAGAGGACTCCTATTATTATGCAAGAAAGATAAAACAAAAGAGTTAAGACAAACAACCTTAATTAGGATTTGGTTTCTCCGCTTTTTCACCATCATCAAACATCTTTGCCGCTGGCAAAACAATTGTCTTCGTAGCTCCATCTTTAGTGGTGATGATGACCTTGCCGCTCTCCGTCGAAATCTTCTTGCCGAAACTCTTCATTATCAAGTTCACGATGGTGAGAGCAAGATCGTCTTCCGGCTTAGATGCACGGGGACTCGATGCCATGGCTGCCGAAACAAAAAAGAAACAAAAAATACGGAACAAATTTGCAGAAAACCCTAAAAAAGAATATACCAATAGAGAAATCCCCTAGGCATATCGTCATTATTGCTTGTCAGTCAACAACTTGGGATTTCTTTTTAAGATGCGTGATTGCATTTGCATGTCTCGTGTTTTTTTTTTAATATATAGCCCCTATAGTTGGACTAATCATAGCTTTTTGTTTCTCTCTTTGCGTTGAAATTACTGAAATAATCGGATTGTTTCATTCATCAAAAATAAAATAAAATCGGATTGTTACATTTGTTGATTGGATAACATGTATATTCGTTATGGTAGAGGTTTTAAACATTGTTTCACTACCTACCTAATTTCACATACATTAACTAGTGTTTTTTTTTTGGTGAAAAGATATTGAGTACTACATTAACTAGTGTTATAAATAACTTAAAAGTTAAAAGGAGTAACTAACTAATGTTTGTTTAATGCATGCATCAAATTTAGGATTTGTATCGACCAACATTGATGAATCAAAAGAGAGGGCCTAATGATAATATACAATATTTCCACAAAATAATAGAATATACTCCTACTATATATTTCAAATCACTTTTTTTTGGAAAACATATGTACCACATAGTTCAAGTGTTTTTTCATATCTTTCTTTATTTATGTGCTAATTTTGAGAACTTCACTTTACTTGTGTCGTTATTGCTTGTCAAAAAACTTGGGATTTCTTTTTTAAGATGCGTGATTGCATTTGCATGTCTCATGTTTTTTTTAAATATATAGCCCCTCTAGTTGGACTAATCATAGCCTTTTGTTTCTCCCTTTGCGTTGAAATTACTGAAATAATCGGATTGTTCCATCCATCAAAAATAAAATAAAATCGGATTGTTACATTTGTTGATTGGATAACATGTATATTCGTTATGGTAGAGGTTTTAAACATTGTTTCACTACCTACCTAATTTCACATACATTAACTAGTGTTTTTTTTTGGTTAAAAGATATTGAATACTACATTAACTAGTGTTATAAATAACTTAAAAGTTGAAAGGAGTAACTAACAAATGTTTGTTTAATGCATGCATCAAATTTAGGATTTGTATCGACCAACATTGATGAATCAAAACTATGGAATGAGACAAGATAATCCTTTGGCAAAAGTTGTTATGCTTTTATATTTATTTGTTTTTGTTTTTATGAAGAGGAAATGGATGGATCATTTCAGAACAGAGGACTCCTATTATTATGCAAGAAAGATAAAACAAAAGAGTTAAGACAAACAACCTTAATTAGGATTTGGTTTCTCCGCTTTTTCACCATCATCAAACATCTTTGCCGCTGGCAAAACAATTGTCTTCGTAGCTCCATCTTTAGTGGTGATGATGACCTTGCCGCTCTCCGTCGAAATCTTCTTGCCGAAACTCTTCATTATCAAGTTCACGATGGTGAGAGCAAGATCGTCTTCCGGTTTAGATGCACGGGGACTCGATGCCATGGCTGCCGAAACAAAAAAGAAACAAAAAATACGGAACAAATTTGCAGAAAACCCTAAAGAAGAATATACCAATAGAGAAATCCCCTAGGCATATGCGTCATTATTGCTTGTCAGTCAACAACTTGGGATTTCTTTTTAAGATGCGTGATTGCATTTGCATGTCTCGTGTTTTTTTTTAATATATAGCCCCTATAGTTGGACTAATCATAGCTTTTTGTTTCTCTCTTTGCGTTGAAATTACTGAAATAATCGGATTGTTTCATTCATCAAAAATAAAATAAAATCGGATTGTTACATTTGTTGATTGGATAACATGTATATTCGTTATGGTAGAGGTTTTAAACATTGTTTCACTACCTACCTAATTTCACATACATTAACTAGTGTTTTTTTTTGGTTAAAAGATATTGAGTACTACATTAACTAGTGTTATAAATAACTTAAAAGTTAAAAGGAGTAACTAACTAATGTTTGTTTAATGCATGCATCAAATTTAGGATTTGTATCGACCAACATTAATGAATCAAAAGAGAGGGCCTAATGATAATATACAATATTTCCACAAAATAATAGAATATACTCCTACTATATATTTCAAATCACTTTTTTTTGGAAAACATATGTACCACATAGTTCAAGTCTTTTTTCATATCTTTCTTTATTTATGTGCTAATTTTGAGAACTTCACTTTACTGTGTCGTTATTGCTTGTCAGTCAAAAACTTGGGATTTCTTTTTAAGATGCGTGATTGCATTTGCATGTCTCATGTTTTTTTTAAATATATAGCCCCTCTAGTTGGACTAATCATAGCCTTTTGTTTCTCCCTTTGCGTTGAAATTACTGAAATAATCGGATTGTTCCATCCATCAAAAATAAAATAAAATCGGATTGTTACATTTGTTGATTGGATAACATGTATATTCGTTATGGTAGAGGTTTTAAACATTGTTTCACTACCTACCTAATTTCACATACATTAACTAGTGTTTTTTTTTGGTTAAAAGATATTGAATACTACATTAACTAGTGTTATAAATAACTTAAAAGTTGAAAGGAGTAACTAACAAATGTTTGTTTAATGCATGCATCAAATTTAGGATTTGTATCGACCAACATTGATGAATCAAAACTATGGAATGAGACAAGATAATCCTTTGGCAAAAGTTGTTATGCTTTTATATTTATTTGTTTTTGTTTTTATGAAGAGGAAATGGATGGATCATTTCAGAACAGAGGACTCCTATTATTATGCAAGAAAGATAAAACAAAAGAGTTAAGACAAACAACCTTAATTAGGATTTGGTTTCTCCGCTTTTCACCATCATCAAACATCTTTGCCGCTGGCAAAACAATTGTCTTCGTAGCTCCATCTTTAGTGGTGATGATGACCTTGCCGCTCTCCGTCGAAATCTTCTTGCCGAAACTCTTCATTATCAAGTTCACGATGGTGAGAGCAAGATCGTCTTCCGGCTTAGATGCACGGGGACTCGATGCCATGGCTGCCGAAACAAAAAAGAAACAAAAAATACGGAACAAATTTGCAGAAAACCCTAAAGAAGAATATACCAATAGAGAAATCCCCTAGGCATATGCGTCATTATTGCTTGTCAGTCAACAACTTGGGATTTCTTTTTAAGATGCGTGATTGCATTTGCATGTCTCGTGTTTTTTTTTTAATATATAGCCCCTATAGTTGGACTAATCATAGCTTTTTGTTTCTCTCTTTGCGTTGAAATTACTGAAATAATCGGATTGTTTCATTCATCAAAAATAAAATAAAATCGGATTGTTACATTTGTTGATTGGATAACATGTATATTCGTTATGGTAGAGGTTTTAAACATTGTTTCACTACCTACCTAATTTCACATACATTTACTAGTGTTTTTTTTTGGTTAAAAGATATTGAGTACTACATTAACTAGTGTTATAAATAACTTAAAAGTTAAAAGGAGTAACTAACTAATGTTTGTTTAATGCATGCATCAAATTTAGGATTTGTATCGACCAACATTAATGAATCAAAAGAGAGGGCCTAATGATAATATACAATATTTCCACAAAATAATAGAATATACTCCTACTATATATTTCAAATCACTTTTTTTTGGAAAACATATGTACCACAAAGTTCAAGTCTTCTTACAAATCTTTCATTATTTATGTGCTAATTTTAAGAACATCACTTTCTTGTGTCGTTATTGCTTGTCGAGTCAAAAACTTGGGATTTCTTTTTTAAGATGCGTGATTGCATTTGCATGTCTCATGTTTTTTTTAAATATATAGCCCCTCTAGTTGGACTAATCATAGCCTTTTTGTTTCTCCCTTTGCGTTGAAATTACTGAAATAATCGGATTGTTCCATCCATCAAAAATAAAATAAAATCGGATTGTTACATTTGTTGATTGGATAACATGTATATTCGTTATGGTAGAGGTTTTAAACATTGTTTCACTACCTACCTAATTTCACATACATTAACTAGTGTTTTTTTTTGGTTAAAAGATATTGAATACTACATTAACTAGTGTTATAAATAACTTAAAAGTTGAAAGGAGTAACTAACAAATGTTTGTTTAATGCATGCATCAAATTTAGGATTTGTATCGACCAACATTGATGAATCAAAACTATGGAATGAGACAAGATAATCCTTTGGCAAAAGTTGTTATGCTTTTATATTTATTTGTTTTTGTTTTTATGAAGAGGAAATGGATGGATCATTTCAGAACAGAGGACTCCTATTATTATGCAAGAAAGATAAAACAAAAGAGTTAAGACAAACAACCTTAATTAGGATTTGGTTTCTCCGCTTTTCACCATCATCAAACATCTTTGCGCTGGCAAAACAATTGTCTTCGTAGCTCCATCTTTAGTGGTGATGATGACCTTGCCGCTCTCCGTCGAAATCTTCTTGCGAAACTCTTCATTATCAAGTTCACGATGGTGAGAGCAAGATCGTCTTCCGGCTTAGATGCACGGGGACTCGATGCCATGGCTGCCGAAACAAAAAAGAAACAAAAAATACGGAACAAATTTGCAGAAAACCCTAAAGAAGAATATACCAATAGAGAAATCCCCTAGGCATATGCGTCATTATTGCTTGTCAGTCAACAACTTGGGATTTCTTTTTAAGATGCGTGATTGCATTTGCATGTCTCGTGTTTTTTTTTTAATATATAGCCCCTATAGTTGGACTAATCATAGCTTTTTGTTTCTCTCTTTGCGTTGAAATTACTGAAATAATCGGATTGTTTCATTCATCAAAAATAAAATAAAATCGGATTGTTACATTTGTTGATTGGATAACATGTATATTCGTTATGGTAGAGGTTTTAAACATTGTTTCACTACCTACCTAATTTCACATACATTAACTAGTGTTTTTTTTGGTTAAAAGATATTGAGTACTACATTAACTAGTGTTATAAATAACTTAAAAGTTAAAAGGAGTAACTAACTAATGTTTGTTTAATGCATGCATCAAATTTAGGATTTGTATCGACCAACATTAATGAATCAAAAGAGAGGGCCTAATGATAATATACAATATTTCCACAAAATAATAGAATATACTCCTACTATATATTTCAAATCACTTTTTTTTGGAAAACATATGTACCACATAGTTCAAGTCTTTTTTCATATCTTTCTTTATTTATGTGCTAATTTTGAGAACTTCACTTTCTTGTGTCGTTATTGCTTGTCAGTCAAAAACTTGGGATTTCTTTTTTAAGATGCGTGATTGCATTTGCATGTCTCATGTTTTTTTAAATATATAGCCCCTCTAGTTGGACTAATCATAGCCTTTTGTTTCTCCCTTTGCGTTGAAATTACTGAAATAATCGGATTGTTCCATCCATCAAAAATAAAATAAAATCGGATTGTTACATTTGTTGATTGGATAACATGTATATTCGTTATGGTAGAGGTTTTAAACATTGTTTCACTACCTACCTAATTTCACATACATTAACTAGTGTTTTTTTTTGGTTAAAAGATATTGAATACTACATTAACTAGTGTTATAAATAACTTAAAAGTTGAAAGGAGTAACTAACAAATGTTTGTTTAATGCATGCATCAAATTTAGGATTTGTATCGACCAACATTGATGAATCAAAACTATGGAATGAGACAAGATAATCCTTTGGCAAAAGTTGTTATGCTTTTATATTTATTTGTTTTTGTTTTTATGAAGAGGAAATGGATGGATCATTTCAGAACAGAGGACTCCTATTATTATGCAAGAAAGATAAAACAAAAGAGTTAAGACAAACAACCTTAATTAGGATTTGGTTTCTCCGCTTTTTCACCATCATCAAACATCTTTGCCGCTGGCAAAACAATTGTCTTCGTAGCTCCATCTTTAGTGGTGATGATGACCTTGCCGCTCTCCGTCGAAATCTTCTTGCCGAAACTCTTCATTATCAAGTTCACGATGGTGAGAGCAAGATCGTCTTCCGGCTTAGATGCACGGGGACTCGATGCCATGGCTGCCGAAACAAAAAAGAAACAAAAAATACGGAACAAATTTGCAGAAAACCCTAAAGAAGAATATACCAATAGAGAAATCCCCTAGGCATATGCGTCATTATTGCTTGTCAGTCAACAACTTGGGATTTCTTTTTAAGATGCGTGATTGCATTTGCATGTCTCGTGTTTTTTTTTTAATATATAGCCCCTATAGTTGGACTAATCATAGCTTTTTGTTTCTCTCTTTGCGTTGAAATTACTGAAATAATCGGATTGTTTCATTCATCAAAAATAAAATAAAATCGGATTGTTACATTTGTTGATTGGATAACATGTATATTCGTTATGGTAGAGGTTTTAAACATTGTTTCACTACCTACCTAATTTCACATACATTTACTAGTGTTTTTTTTTGGTTAAAAGATATTGAGTACTACATTAACTAGTGTTATAAATAACTTAAAAGTTAAAAGGAGTAACTAACTAATGTTTGTTTAATGCATGCATCAAATTTAGGATTTGTATCGACCAACATTAATGAATCAAAAGAGAGGGCCTAATGATAATATACAATATTTCCACAAAATAATAGAATATACTCCTACTATATATTTCAAATCACTTTTTTTTGGAAAACATATGTACCACATAGTTCAAGTCTTTTTTCATATCTTTCTTTATTTATGTGCTAATTTTGAGAACTTCACTTTACTGTGTCGTTATTGCTTGTCAGTCAAAAACTTGGGATTTCTTTTTAAGATGCGTGATTGCATTTGCATGTCTCATGTTTTTTTTAAATATATAGCCCCTCTAGTTGGACTAATCATAGCCTTTTGTTTCTCCCTTTGCGTTGAAATTACTGAAATAATCGGATTGTTCCATCCATCAAAAATAAAATAAAATCGGATTGTTACATTTGTTGATTGGATAACATGTATATTCGTTATGGTAGAGGTTTTAAACATTGTTTCACTACCTACCTAATTTCACATACATTAACTAGTGTTTTTTTTTGGTTAAAAGATATTGAATACTACATTAACTAGTGTTATAAATAACTTAAAAGTTGAAAGGAGTAACTAACAAATGTTTGTTTAATGCATGCATCAAATTTAGGATTTGTATCGACCAACATTGATGAATCAAAACTATGGAATGAGACAAGATAATCCTTTGGCAAAAGTTGTTATGCTTTTATATTTATTTGTTTTTGTTTTTATGAAGAGGAAATGGATGGATCATTTCAGAACAGAGGACTCCTATTATTATGCAAGAAAGATAAAACAAAAGAGTTAAGACAAACAACCTTAATTAGGATTTGGTTTCTCCGCTTTTTCACCATCATCAAACATCTTTGCCGCTGGCAAAACAATTGTCTTCGTAGCTCAATCTTTAGTGGTGATGATGACCTTGCCGCTCTCCGTCGAAATCTTCTTGCCGAAACTCTTCATTATCGAGTTCACGATGGTGAGAGCATGGCTGCCGAAACGAAAAAGAAACAAAAAACACAGAACAAATTTGGAGAAAACCCTAAAGAAGAATATATCAATAGAGAAATCCCCTAGGCACACGACCAAACTAATGTATTCCTTTACAAATGGGCTCCAAAAATCCCAGTAATACAAAGGGACAATAACGGTTAAACCACAATTCCATCAAGTTCAACGAAAACTTTTCACATGCGATTGTCGTCTCCGTCAGCAGCAATTGAAAATTTCAAGAATCCGAGTATATCATACCGTGTGCATATTACATTACTTTTTCAATGTAAATTCCGTGAATGTTTATATGATTTTTACGAAAACAAAAGTGATCTTAGGTCCTAATTTTCTTCATATTAGAATGTAATTAAATTTCTTAATTTTTTTTAAAAACATAAAGTTGGGTGTGTTGACTGCGGAAGAGTTTGATACTCTTGTTGTCCGTGAGAAGATGATCGGTCCCTCTGATTGATTGTTCTTTTTGGAGCCAATGCTTCAATTACCATTATTATTCTTCTAATGCTTCCATTACATGATTTAGGTATTAATAAATGAGCAAATCCTGCAAATATAATTCATTTTTTTCTCCTTGGAGGGTTCTCGTTCTCTATGTATCAATTTTTTTTAAGTTTAATAAGAGTAACTCAGCCAAGAAAACCAAGGCGACTCTGTCTAAGCCTTTTTAATGCTAATTTTTCTCACTCTTTTTGCCAATTAAAATTGGCTTTACTAGGCCTTTGTTGGACCTCAAATGTAACGAGGCTAATGACGTGGCATAAAGGTTCCTGAGACCGGCTCACACTAAAAAAAATCAGTATTATTCCAAAAAAATTCAGATAAAATATCAATAAAAATTATCAAAAAAAAGTTTACTAAAAGACAGTTGAATCGACGACACGAAGAACACATTCGGCACATTGAATTCTGCTCAATCAGAAACTTAATCTGAGAGTGACAATAGAAACATTCCATCTGAAAAAACAAGTTAAGATAAAAATAAATGAAGATGAACACATAAAAATATGAACATATAACCATAAAATCAACATATACATATAGCAATCAACAACAAAGAGATAAGGTAATAATAAATATTTCTCATCCTTATTTATTTATTTTCACCATTTTTTACTATGGATGTAAATGGTATCAGCTTATTTGTGGAATTTATGTGGAATATGGTGGAAGACAATAATGTTACATCATTTGACGAAGGCGGGTGAAATAAATAAATTTTAAAACTGAATTAAGTTTTTAGGTTTTTACAAAATTACCGAGCCGAACTAAACTAAAATTCATCAAATCAAATCGAAATTTCATATAAAAATAAACCAAACTGTATAAAGTTTTCTATATCAAATTATCCAAATCCAAACTGAACCGAACTATTTAGCGAAATGTACAAAAAATATCTTTAATTAAATATATCCAAAATATATTTTAATATACAATTTTTTAATCATAACTAAAATTAATTTAGTTATGTTTATTTTTGTTAGTCTAAAACCGAATTGAACCTGAACAGAATAAAATTCTATCCCAAATAAGATCTATTTTTTAAAACCCATAAATTTTGTATCTCGAACTGAACCAAATAACCAAATACCCATTCTTAGTTTTTGTTCTGTAAAACAAAATAAATTTATATTATATATAAGAATAATGTATTTTTAGTTCATTAATTTTTGCACTTTTTTATTTTTTTGCTTTATTATATTGCTTAATATATTATTAATCCATTTAAAAATAAATTTTCAGTGGACTAATATTTTAATTGGGCTTCATATGCTTTTCGGTGGACTAATCTATAATTGGGCTTAATTAAATTCTAACACAGGGGAGTGAAGCAGTGAAAATGATGGATTCATGGACATTGAATTTCTGATATCAACGGCTGATATTATTAGAGTTCGATGCCTTTGAAATTAATGTGAAGGTTTTTTGTAAAAAAAAAATATACGACTCTTATTTCGAAAGTTACATCATACTTAAAGAAAGTAGTAGATAGTTACGTCTAAACTAATTCATTTAGAATATTATTAATTTTAACCATCTTTTCAATAACATACGAAAAAGTGTTTCTTTTTAAGAAGTAACAACCCACGACGATTTCTGGTTGGACATGCGGATTGACGATGTCCTAATTCACCACAAGAAAAACAACATATATTGCTTTGTCGTGCTGGACGAACTGTCTCAGCAGGTACAATGGCTGTTTCAACGTTTGCTGTTGTCGCTTCCGTAGTTGTTTGTACTAGAGTTATTTGGCGAGTAGAACGAGAAGAACTCCATCCCAAAAAATTTCCTTTAGTCTGAGCTTCAATGGTGCAGGCTTGTTGATGAACTTGTGCCAAAGTCATAGGATTAAACAAGTTGAGAGTGTGTTGGATATTTTGTCGTAAACCACCAACAAAACGTGCGATCAACTGCGTCTCTGAATCTTTTTAATCAATTCTGTTTGTCATCAAGAAAAATTCTGCCGCGTAGTCCTCGAGAAAACGACTTCCTTGTCGCAAGTTCTGAAATTTCTGAAAAAGAATTTGGTCGTAATTGAATGGTAAATTTTTTTTTTAACTGCTTCTACAATTTATCCCATGAAACAATTTTTCGCTTTCCTGCACGAGCGCGAAATGTTTTAAGCTGTGACCACCAAGCAGCAGCTCTTCCCCGAAAACGAGTTGCAACCAACGCCACACAACGATCCATTGGAACTCTCTTAAATTTCAGAATTTCTTCCCCTGTAACATTCCAATCAAGCAAATATTCTGCAACTGCAGAACCATGAAATTCAGGAATTTCAAGTCTAAAATGTGATTCCCAGCGTGGATCAAATTCTTCTTGGCCTGCCTGAATAGCGTCGTGTTCTGCAAAGGGGTTATCATCGTCAACGGCTCTGCGATTATGAACAGGGGGTGCGATCGGCTGCATATGTAAGGCTTGAAGAGATGCAGTTAACGCAGCCATCTGTTGTTGAAGGTCTTGGATAGATTGCCTCATATCGTTGCCATTGGGAACAGGTTGATTACGTCAAGGACGGAGTGCACGAACCATATCTAGGAGCGTAGCAAAGCTCTGATACCAACCTGGCGCAGCGAACCGAAGTGAAACCTAGCTCAACTGGGAGGTTCAAGCTTTGAATCTTACAGGAACCGCTTCTTGATTCTAAAACTCACGAGAATCTTAAGAACAAGGTTAGAACAATAGCTCTGTGTTATAACTCAATTAAATCTGCCTCAAAATAAAGAATACAACGCCTTTATATAGGCAAATCCCTAAAAGAAGTTTCCAAACTAAATAGAAATAAATCTAAAAATGAATTCAATTGAAAATAGAAAAGAACGGAAAAAGGAAAACACCAAAAAAAAGGAAATAAGCCTTGCGTGTAAAAGAAGTCACGATGCTTGTGCATCACAATCACATTGCACTGTCGGTTGATAAATATTTCTCATCCTCTATTTATTTCTTTTCACCATTTCACTATATCTATAACATTCCGTTTGAAATCCAAATACCAAATTAGCTCCCCAAACAATTATTTTTAAATAAGTAATTTGTTCGATAAACCTAGAAGACTGTCCACATCTCCTCTATATTGTACTAGTTTCATTATTGTCTACGTAACTAGATAATGAAATTTCGAGAATCCGACTATATCATACCATGTGCATATTACATTACTTTTTCAATGTAAATTCCGTGAATGTTTATATAATTTTTACGAAAACAAAAGTGAGCCTAGGTCTTAATTTTCTTCATATTAGAATGTAATTAAATTTCTTTATTTTTTTTTTAAAACACAAAGTTGGATGTGTTGACTGCGGAAGAGTTTGATACTCTTGTTGTCTCTGAGAAGATGATCGGTCTCTCTGATTGATTGTTCTTTTTGGAGCCAATGCTTCAATTACCATTATTATTCTTCTAATGCTTTCATTACATGATTTAGGTATTAATAAATGAGCAAATCCTGCAACTATAATTCATTTTTTTTCTCTTTGGAGGGTTCCCGTTCTCTATGTATCAATTTTTTTTAAGTTTAATAAGAGTAACTCAGCGAATAAAACCAAGGCGACTCTGTCTAAGTATTTTTAATGCTAATTTTTCTCACTCTTTGTGCCAATTAAAATTGGCTTTACTAGGCCTTTGTTGGACCTCAAATGTAATGAGGCTAATGATGTGGCATAAAGGTTCCTGAGACGTACGGGCTCGCACTAAAACAAAATCAGTATTATTCCGAAAAAAATTCTGATAAAATATCAATAAAAATTACCAAAAAAAAGTTTACTAAAAGGCAGTTGAATCAATGACACGAAGAACACATTCGACACATTGAATTTTGCTCAATCAGAAACTGAATCTGAGAGTGACAATAGAGACATTCCATCTGAAAAAACAAGTTAAGATAAAAATAAATGAAGATAAACACATAAAAATATGAAAATCTAACCATAATATCAACATTTACACAGCAATCAGCAACAAAGAGATAAGGTAATAATAAATATTTCTCATCCTTATTTATTTATTTTCACCATTTTTACTATGGATGTAAATTCCGTGAATGTTTATATAATTTTTACGAAAACAAAAGTGATCCTAGGTCCTAATTTTCTTCATATTAGAATGTAATTAATTTTTTTTTCTTTTTTTTTCTTCATATTGACTGCGGAAGAGGTTGATACTCTTGTTGTCCCTAAGAAGATGATCGGTCCCTCCGATCAAAATGTAAGGCCCAGAAACAGAGCAAAATGTGATGAAGATGGAGATGAACAAAGAGTTTCATAGATTAAGTACTGACATTATAACGACCACTGCGTTTGAAAGCAATTACGTTGAAGGGATCAAAATCTTTAGAGCACAAATAGAGCTTCAGAATTATTGTATTGCTTCTCTCAATCTCTCCAAAAGTCTCCTTGCAAAAAGATGTCTCGAATCTGAACCTAAAAACCCTAATAAATACTCTAAAACACGAGTTGGGTCCCTTTTTAAATAATAAAGACTTCTGGACAAAGTTACAAATTTTTAAAACTTATAAATTTCCGAGTGTAGCTTCAGCATGTGGCACGTGTCGATCGACACCACCATTGGTGTCGATCGACACCAACATTGGTGTCGATCGACACCAAGGGTCTGTCTTGGCACCAGCTTCAGCTTCTCAGCAACAATTCTCCAAAATGCTCCAAAAAATCCAAAACTTCCCAAATGCTTGTAAACCTGTAAAAGACTCTAATAGGCCTCTAAAGACACATAAAAGACTCAATTAATGACATATATCATGGCTTAAAAACCGTAAAAACTATGATACATCATTTACACCAAGATTGGCAAGAGAAACTCAAAGAAGAGGTTGTCAAGGAATGCGATAAAGACAAGCTCCCAAATTCAAACACCTTCTCCAAACTCAAACTGGTAATGTTCCTCTTTTTTTGTAAAAAAAAAATTTTTTGTGGTTAAAGAAAAGTGTTTCTTGTGATTGAAGTAATCAGTTTTATCTTGCAGATGAACATGGTGTTAATGGAGTTGCTTCGTCTGTATGGACTTGTGACTAAAATGTTCTGAGAGTCAACACAAGATATGATGGTAGAACACGTAGAGATCCCCAAGGGCACGAGTATAATCCTGTCACTTCCAAAGATGCACAACGACAAAGCCGTTTGGGGAGATGACGTCGACAAATTCAACCCACTACGATTTGCAAATGGCGATTCCTAGGCTGCTAATAACCCAAAAGCTCTCCTTGCATTCTCAATCAGTTGATTGTGCTTAATTCGTATTAGAAATAGAAGTCGATGGCTTCTTCACATTACATATAATAATAATTGAAACCAAAATTCATTCATGATTCATCACAGTAGCAAACTTCAACACTTACACTTTTCTCTTAGTTTCTTTCAATAGAGCTTCTGAGCACAACCAATCTCTTAATACATGTTCCCCTGGTCGTTGTTGTTTCAAAGATATGGGAAAGTTGTCGGATCCTTGTTTGACGACCATTGATGCTATCAAGAAGGTTCAAGAAACAAGGAATCTCAGGTCCTAAATACAGGATATTGTATGGAAACATCCGGGAGATAACGAAGATGAAGATATAAGCTAACATGTTGGTTCTTCATCCTAACAATAACGATATTTCCCCTCGCGTTTATCCTCATTATCAACAATGGATGTCTCAATACGGTGACGTTTCAGTTCTCAAAGTCTCTCTGTCAAAGTTATCTGTTTTGAATTTCCCATAGAATGCGTAACGCTCAAGTTATCTATTGAATGTTATAGGAGAAACATTTCTGTACTGGAATGGAACAGAGCCGACGATATGCATCTCAGATCCTAAACTAGCTAAAAAAATCTTGTCAAGCAAATTAGGGTTTTCTGTTATACCAAAAAGGTGACCAGAGATCCTCATACTTTTCAGTAAAGGACTTGTCTGCACTGAGGGTCTTGATTGGGTTTGCCATAGAAGAATCTTGAACCCTACATTCTCCGTTGACCGCCTAAACATCTTTTCACTTTAAAAAACACTAATTATGGTTAACATTAATCAATCTCATTTCTTATTACTTGCTAAAGTTTTCTGTTGTTCTTCGCCATAACATATCATTAGTTCAGGACGAAATCGATGGTGGATCGCACACTGAGGTTGTTTGAGGAGTGAAGAAAACAGAGGAAAGATGAAAAAACAGAGCAAAATGTGATGAAGATGGAGATGAACAAAGAGTTTCATAGATTAAGCATTGACATTATAGCGCCACTGCATTTGGAAGCAATTACTTTGAAGGGGTCAAAATCTTTAGAGCACAAATAGAACTTCAGAGTTATTGTGTTGCTCATGTCACCAAATTGTTCATCCCTGGAACATAGTAAGTATAATCACTCTTACTTTTGCACTTAATTCAATAAGACAAGATTCTTGAGTTTTATTTCTTTCTTATTGATATATCATGGTTTTTATTGTTTTTAAGCCATGATATATGTTCTTAATTGAGTATTTTATGTGTCTTTAGAGTCATATTAGAGTATTTTACAGGTTTACACACATTTGAAAACTTTTGGACATTTTGGAGCATTTTGGAGCATTTTGGAGCATTTTAGAGCATTGTTGCTGAGAAGCTGAAGCTGGTGCCAAGATAGACCACTGGTGTCGATCGACACCACCATGGGTGTCGATCGAAACGTGCCACATGCTGAAGCTACACACAGAAATTTACAAGTTTTGAAGATTTGGAACTTTGCCCAGAAGTTTTAACTATTTACAGAAGAACCCAAATCGTGTTTTAGGGTATTAAGTATGGTTTTTAGGTTTAAATTAAAGAGAGTTCATCTTTGGCAAGAGACTATTAGAGAGATTGAGAGCTTGGGGCTGATCTATTACTCTGTACTTTTGAGAGAAGATTTTGAACTCCTGTTTCTATTTCTCTTTTCAGTTTTATATGATATCTATTCAAGTCATGTCTTTGATTTCAATGAATATGTCTGAGTAGATCACTTGTTAGGTTCATGGATTCTCACTAGGGTTTTCATGAATTTGTAAGATTGATATATTGGTTAGGATTCATAATATTATAAGTTCTTCACCTAGGTTGTTCTTAAAGCTAGATCTGGCTTGATCACCTAGAATCTAGATCTTAGGTTATTGAATTGACACGACGGTGTGTTTTAAAACCTGACAGAACCTAGAGTGAGCAAATTACATAATTGCAAAAGAATTTGGATTAGATAATTTGTGAACAAATCAAACTTGAACTTAATGCTTGTCTCACAAAGGAATATGATTACTTAGATTTTAGGCATTGAGAATTCTTACAGCGAAAGTTGGTTAGTTCAACATTCTAGAACTGGTATTTAATTCGATCCTAACTAGTTACTCCCTCCGTTTAGAAATAAGTGACGTTTTAGAGTTAATTTTTTTTTTATAATTAAGTGACGTTTTAGATTTTCAAAGCAAATATTAGCTAATAGTTACAGTTTTGCCCCTTATGTATTAATATATTGACCAATGAAAAAATTGATAGACTACATTAATTAGGGGTAAAATAGAAAATTTAATGATTTTCTTAATATGTGTGAAATCATCTAAAACGACACTTATTTATAAACAGAGGGAGTAATTGATTTGCATTTCATGAATTCCTGAGAAATTTTCTGAGCTTGACGGTTTTCCCCATTTGAATACAACAAACTACGTTTACTGTTTTGCATTGTTTTAATTTATCTCCTGTTTAACGTAGCTTAATTTGAAACGAAAAGATCTATTGCAAAATATTGTGAGTCTCTGTGGATTCGATCCCTATATACTACAATTGCATATATGTGCACTTGCGGTGTAGCTCTAGGGATTAAACTTTGAGCATATCACTTATATCACAAGGTACCTTCCTACGCCTTTAAATCTTCAAATATGGAAGCTCGATACGAAAATAAAGAACATGATCAATAGAATCATAGATGCGAGGATAAAATCCAAAAACTATAGAGATGATCTTTTAGGAATCATATTAAATTCTGCAACGTTGGAAGATTCTGAGAACAAGATGAGCATAGATGAGATCATAGAAAAATGCAAGACTTTCTTCTTCTTAGGACATGAAACTACTTTGATTCAACTTACATGGACTACACTGTTGATTAGCTTACACCAAGATTGGCAAGAGAAACTCAGAGAAGAGGTTGTCAAGGAATGCGGTAAAGACAAGATCGCAAATTCAGACACCTTCTCCAAACTCAAACTGGTAATGTTCCTCTTCTTTTGTAAAAGGTTTTTTTTTTACGGTTAAAGAAAAGTGTTTCTTGTGATTGAAGAAATCAGTTTTATCTTGCAGATGAACATGGTGTTAATGGAGTCGCTTTGTCTGTACGGACCTGTGACTAAAATGTTCTGAGAGACAACACAAGATATAATGGTAGGACACGTGGAGATCCCCAAGGGCACGAGTATAATCCTGCCACTTCCGAAGATGCACAGCGACAAAGCCGTTTGGGGAGATGACGCCGATAAATTCAACCCACTGCGATTTGCAAATGGCGTTTCCTAGGTTGCTAATAACCCAAAAGCTTTCCTTGCATTCTCAATCGGACCAAGAGCTTGCATTGGTCAAAACTTTGCCATGATGGAAGTTAAGACTGTGCTGACTATGATTCTTCAACGGTTCCGGCTTAGCCTCTCCGGCGAGTATAAGCACGCGCCGGTGGATCACCTCAGTCTCCAACCCCAGTACGGCTTACCCGTAATGTTTCAGCTTCTCAAAATTTGAAGTAAATTCCCCAAATTGATGTGATGAAAAATAATAATTTATCTACCGTTTATGTGTCTCGAATGTGTTCCCACCGAATAATCTATCCGGATTTTTCTAAGTTTTTTTTTTGTTGATATTTTCTACATCTTATTTTGGGGATCTTGATGGGATAAATTCTCAATAGTAGATTATGCTTCTATGATGTTAAAATTTAATGCAACCTATGAAAATATTTACGATTAAACCAGCATGACATGATATTTTAACCATCATTTTCACCGTCAATACAATATATTCGGATTTGCGAAAGAAATAATGTAAAAGCTCTTTCTTTTTACAAGTTGAGTATTAGTGTTCAAAAATCAACAAATATGCTACAACTAGAGAAAGTGGATTATTAAGTCTTATCAAATTCACTTACACAAAGGTGGTTAAGTCAGCAATAAACACCTTTTAATTTACAAGAACAAGATACGTAAACAATGCAAGAACAATATACGTAACGTAATAAAATATGTTATATTTTGAAGATTCAGGTTCCGACTAATATCCTAAGAAGTAAACAACTCATTTAGTAAGGATTTTTCTGCAAATTCATCACAAATAAGTTATGAATCATCTTCCAATCCACCTTCCACGAGAAGCAGCACTAGGAGGTCCTGTTCAATACCGTTGGATGTATCCCTTTGAGCGGTACATATTCCACTTGAAACAGAAAGTTAAAAAATTAAGCAAAGTTGAGGGATCTATTGTCGCACAGAGCCTTAATGAAGAAGCCTCACACTTTGCTGAGTGTTATTTTCCTTCGGAAGTACGTACAAATAGTAAACGTCTAAGTCGCCATGATGATCGAGGTGAGCAAGCAATTTACCCTATGTATGCCCCTGAGTTATTTTCTGAAGTTGGTCGAGCAAGTAGAAAAAGAAAGAGGCGAAAACAATTGCATACGTATATCCTAACAAATTGTGAAGATATTGCAGAATATGAAAGGTAAAACATGTTTAATTAATAAGGTAAATTGTCAAATCATCCTTAATTTTTTGGTAACCTTAAATGTGTGGTTTTTTTACAGGATTTACATAGCATTAATGTATGGCTACTATCGGGGAAAATCAGAAGAAGAACTTCAAGTCCATAAGGAGACGGATTATATGCTTTGGCTACAATTCTACGTAAGTGATTAATTAATAAGTACAGTTATTCATTTTAATTTTGAATAATTAATTAAATAATATAATAATTTATAATTTGTTTTTCAAAATTTATAGGTTTCAGAAGGAGCTAAAAGTGGTCAATCGTTTTCAACATAGTTAGTGGAAATCGTGAACGGTCCTAAATACCTCACAACTTCATACCCTAGGTATTGCACTAGGGGATATGTGTTTTGGGTATATGATGAAGAAAGAACGAGGCCAACTTCAGATTATGGTATTTCGACTCAATCTGGTGATTTAGTCTACTATGGCATTCTGAAAGAAATAGTAGAAGTGCACTACCCAGGAATGATGGACTTGAGATGCACGGTTTTTTTCTGTGATTGGTATGATCCACGTCTTGGGAGTGGTGTTCGAGTAGACCAATTTGGTGTGACGTCTATTCATTCAACATGGATACTAGATAAATATGACCCATTCATTCTAGTCTCGCAAGCGGACCAGGTTTTTTCACTTAATTTAAATTATGTATTATTTATAGATATCAACAATTTTATGTATGGTAATTAATTATAATTTTGTTTTAGTGTGCTACATCCGTTACCCTCGAGTTACACGTCTGGCCGACCTGTGGATCACGGTTACTGCAATTAACCCAAGAGGAAGAATTTATGGAGTATCCGAACACGATGCTTTGCAACCAATGAGAATTATTCCAATGGATTCGGTGGAGCATTCTTTTGATGTTGATCTCGTGGTTGATTTCGCACAAATCAGGGATGATATAGTGCACTCAGACTCAGAGGAAGAACGTGGTGAATTTTATGAAGATTCAAACTCAATTCCGTCGGAAGGATCATCATCTGATTCAGAGTAGTTCATTAAAATAATTTAAGTTGTATGTATTTATGATATTTTTCATACGTATATTCGAACATATTAGTACTTTTTCAATAAATCAAAACAATTAAAATATATATATACAAAAAATTAAGTTATAATGCCAAACACATTGATGCTTTTTGGTTTGTAAAAAATTAACCCAAATATATTCCAAATGCCATCAAAGTTTAAAAAATCCATGAAACTCCATAACCGTAGGAAATCCGCCGGAAATTGTCCGTCGGAAATTCTTACACTTAGTTTTAGATTTCTATTGGTTATTAGTTAGATTATTTGATTTTGGAACTTTGAATGGTTAGATTTTGGTGTTTGTTAGATTTAGGTTTTGGATTGTTAGATTTAGGTTCTGAATGGTTAGATTTAGGTTTTGGATTGTTAGATTTAGGTTTTTGATTTTAGATTTAGGTTTTGTTTGATTTTAGAAATTGTTTTGATTTTGAGATTTATTTTGATTTTGATATTGAAAATTATTTAATTTTATGTGTTAATTTTGAAATTGATTAGAATTATTTAGATATTATGTGTAAATATTATGTTTAAATTTTGATATTGAATTGTTTTAATTTTAATATTAAAATTGATAGGAAATCGTTTTAATTTTAAGTGTAAAAAACTGTTTTATAATTATTTCAAATTTTTATATTTATTAGATGTTAATCATATAGTTATTGGATTTTTAATATTTTTGTTATACATTTTAACTTTGATATTATATTTAACATTGTATTTTATAACTTTTTCAGGAACTATGGTTCATATCATCGATCCACTTTCGATAGGGGTGGCGGTTCCCGTGCGGCACCACGACGTTCGAGTCGTAGTCAAAGTGAGGTTCCAGAAACTCAAGAACCCCCCGAGCGGCTTCTCTTCCGACGCAAATGAGCGTCGAATATTTTGTGTCACAACCGGGAAGAGAGCATCACACATTGCTGAATCCGGAATGTGAAGGCCGAGCGACTTGGTAATTTCTTTTATTTTTTAATATTTTCTAATTCTTTTAAATAATTTTCATATTTTCATAATATTTCATTTTTGTAGGTTTGACGAATCCGTTAATGGAATCTCAAAGTCCATTAACCGGATGCTAAACGAGATGCTACAACGTCTGTACCCGACGTACTCAAGCATGCCTATGGATGGTCAAGAATTATGGTTTCGACAATTTGCGGTAACAATTGATTATTTATTAAATATAATTTTCATATTAAATATTTTATTTGTAATCTTAATTTTTTTTTTTTTGCAGCAAGAATTCACATGGAAATCGCAACTCACGTCTATAGTTAGATGTGAGTTCGATAGAAAAGTGGTTACAATGTACTCACGAAAGCTGAACGAGTGGAAGGACAAGTGGAATGCGAATGACATTCCAAGAGAGCTGCTTGCGAACCCGGAACTATGGAACAGGTTCATAGAGTATTGGAAGCAAGAGAAGACCATTGCCGATGCTGCAACACATTCTACCAACCACAGGAGCGACTGCAAAGGAAAAAGAATAACAACGCACAATTTGGGAGCGACAAGCAAGAAAACACGGCGCAAACAACTTGTAAGTTATTTCATTCACAATATTGATATTTAACTTCTAGTTTATATTAATTAATTAATTTCTTGTAATTTCAAAAAGATGGTGTGGAACCATCGAACCAGAGGTTGCTCACCGATTTCCACTCTAACAAAAAGACCGGCCTCATACAAGACGGGGTTGCTCAGGAGATCGTCAAAAACGTAAACCGGATGAATGAGGAGTTTCTCCAATCTCAGCCAATCGTTGATGGAACTCCTGTCTGTACAGAAGTTACAATCGACACATTGAACGATTTCGTGTATGAGGTTAGTCCTTTAAAACATTTTCTTATACTTTTTTTTATTGAATTTAACTTGTTATTTACATAAACTTTACTTTTAATTTCTTTTGCCGTGTACTCCAAAGACGAAAGGTCATCTTTTCGGTCTTCCGCAAGATTCAGGATCTTCAGCATCTTCACGGTTTTCAGGAAGTTCTGATATTAGGGCGGAACTTGCACAGAAAACTACCAAACTTGAGAGTTTGAAGACAAAGGTTGGGACACTTGAAGATGCTCGGAAGACGGATCAGGAGCAAATGCAAGAGATGAGACGGCAAATGCAAGATGTGCAACAGATGAGGACACAAATGGCAGAAATGCGAACATTTATGGCTCGATACCCGCCACCGCCACCTCCGCCACAGTAGTTTATTTATTAGATTTTAAATTTGTTTTTAGTTTAAATTTATAACTTTTAAATTTGTTTTGTTTCAATATTGGATAATTTTAAATTTAATTTTAAAATTAATTTTCGAATTTTATTTATTAAATTTAATTTTAATTTCTAATTTTTAATATTTTAAATTAATTATAATTTTTTTAAAAAATAAAAAATATGAAATCCTTCAGAAATCCGTCGGAAATATGTCCGTCAAAAATCCATCGGAAATAAGCCCGTTAGAGATTCCTCGGATATCCGTTGGATCTTATTTCTGATGGATTTCAGACGGATATATTTCCGACGGATAAACTGACCGACGTATCTGTTGATAATCCGTCGGAAATATGACCTTCGGTAAGCCGTCGCAAATCCATCGGAAATTTTGATGGATTTCCAACAAACTTTTCATTTCCATCGAGCTATATCAGACGGCTACGTTTCCGACGGATTTTCGACGAAATTTTCCGTTTGTTCCCGCGTGTTTTCTTGTAGTGGTAATGTTTCAGCTTCTCAAAATTTGAAGTAAATTCCCCAAATTGATGTGATAAAAAATAATAATTTATCTACCGTTTACATGTGTCTCGAATGTGTTCCCACCGAATAATATATTCGGATTTTCTAGGTTTTTTTTTTGTTGATATTTTCTACATCTTATTTTGGGGATCTTGATGGGATAAATTCTCAATAGTAGATTATGCTTCTATGATGTTAAAATTTAATGCAACCTATGAAAATATTTACGATTAAACCAGCATGACATGATATTTTAACCATCATTTTCACCGTCAATACAATATATTCGGATTTGCGAAAGAAATAATGTAAAAGCTCTTTCTTTTTACAAGTTGAGTATTAGTGTTCAAAAATCAACAAATATGCTACAACTAGAGAAAGTGGATTATTAAGTCTTATCAAATTCACTTACACAAAGGTGGTTAAGTCAGCAATAAACACCTTTTAATTTACAAGAACAAGATACGTAAACAATGCAAGAACAATATACGTAACGTAATAAAATATGTTATATTTTGAAGATTCAGGTTCCGACTAATATCCTAAGAAGTAAACAACTCATTTAGTAAGGATTTTTCTGCAAATTCATCACAAATAAGGTACTCAAGCAGAAGCTCAATTTTATGAATCTAGAATATGGTTATAGTTAGATTTTTGGTCATGCCTAAAAATTTAGAATCCACTAGGAGCACTACCATCATACCATATATAAATTAATTACATTTATTTAAATAATTATTTTTGTTAAATTCAATTAATTATTTTCTCTCAAAAAATAGAGAGACGTGCTTGTGGTTAATTCATTTTAAAAATAGAAGTCACTGATTAGATACGTAAGTGTAGAAGTCATATATATGTGTGTCATTTATGGTGTTAAACTTCAACACTAAACTATTATACACACAAAAGAAACGAAACTTTTGGATTGGTTTTTTTGTCAACAATCTTATAAACATTGTTAAAAAGTATTAAAGCGAGACAAATATAAGCCCAATTAGTAAAGGCCCATTAGAAAACCTAGAACGCTTCGTTTATAAATGCCAGTTTAGATTAGAAAAGGTAGAACGCTTTATTTTCCTCTAGAAAGATCTTGTTCGTTTCTGTCAGATTTCCAAGCTTGAGATCTCGTCGATCTGCTTCTTTCTCGTCGTCACGGCTAAGGTACGTACGGTGTTTCTTATGTCTCGTAGATCTGATTGTTTGTTGAGGCAAACCGATAATAATCCTAAGGCTTCTCTATGTTTTCTTTTTTGTTCTTCTGGTTGTAGAAAAAAATGGATCCTCCAGATTATTATACGAAAAGTTTTATGTTGGAGAAACTTTCGATTGTGGCCGCCAAAGGCGGGTTAGAGATGGAGGAGAAGCTGAAGACCATTTTTTGAAGGCCCTGGTTTTCCATCATGCAGCTTTTTGTGGAGCTCAGATCCTGATCACCAACTTTACAAGAGGAAAATTGCTGAATACACCAAGTTTCCTCCTCCTCCTACCCCACCAGCAGCTCAGAATTACCGAAGAGTAGTTGATCCACGCGCTTCTCAGACTAGTTTCGACGAGCAAATGTTTCTTTGCTCCGAGCATATTGATTTTAGAGTTCAGATCCCTCAAGGCATGATGCGCAAGGAACTTGATATTATGAAGTTCACAGCCCTGTCTGTGGTGCGTTATGGCATTCATTTTTGGAATGCTCTGTGGGCTAGAGTATCTTCTCGAGCTGAATTCAAGTTTCTGGACAACAGTATTACATATGATATAATAGAGCATGATATAAAGTGTTTATTTTTCTCTCGGCTTGTTCATGGGTATGGTAATCTAATAACGTCTTTAGACTATCCTCCGGGTGCTGTGGAAGCTGTTCTTGAAGCTTTTTTCTCTGCTTTAAAGAAAAAGCAAGAGGATGAGGGGGAAGACCAGGTAGTGGACAAGGTTGAGACTGATAGGCGTGAGTTTGTGGTTTGTGATGACTATTTTGCTGACATCGAGAATAAAGCTTTGCTGACTCTAAGGGTCATGATGCAACCATCAACTATACATGTCTTTAGAGTTCGAATCCCTGAAGGAGGTATGATGCGCAAGGAGCTTGGTATTATTAAGTTCACAGCCCTGTTTGTGGTCAGGTATGGGAACGAGTTTTGGGATGCTCTGTGGGATAGAGTGTCTACTAAAACAGAGTTTCAGTTTCTGAAGAGGAACCCTGGAAATGATACGCTTTTCTCTCAGCTTCTTCTTGCGTATGGTAATGTGATAGAGCCTTGGGGAATTCAGCCGAGAAAGTTTAACGACCTGGCTCGTGTGAAAGCTGTTCTTGAAGGGTTTTTCTCTGCTTGTGATACTTTCAAGGGAAAGCAAGAGGAACAAGGGGATGAGGTAGTGGACAAGGTTGTGACTGATAGGCGTGATTTTGTGGTTAGTGATGAGTATTTTCAGTATTTTCATGACATCGAGGAGCATACTCTACCTGAAAGGCTTCAAAGGTTACATGAGAAACCAGAGCCAAAGATAATGACGCGTTCACCACCTCAACTTGAGGAACCAGTGGCAAAGCGAGGAAAGCTTGATGAGTCGGCCCTTGTTTCAGAAGAAGAGTTTCTTGCTCAACATGAGGTAATGTTTTCTTCATAACTTATTTTCGTCTCAGTTGTATCTAATTAGCATTAACCATTTTCAGGGTCCGTCTACAATCAAAATTTATGTTTCAAATGATGAGCGAGCCATTGAGATCAGACTGCAGTCATTATCGGAAAACGTGGCAAGTTTGAAGGAAAAAATTGCTGTGTTGATGAGAATTCCAGCAAACCAACTGAAGATAAATGGAAGAACTGGGGTTTTAAAGGACGATAGGTCACTTGCATATTACAATCTGGGAGTAGAAGAGATGCTGACATTGGATTATTGAGAATGTGCTGGGAGAAAGAGATAATAAGAGAACGCTTGTGGGTGCCTTTATTACTCCCTTGCTTCATTCACTAAATATTGCTTTTCTTCTCCTAGTATGTTTATGATCCCCTCGGCTTCCCCTCGTATCTAATTTTTTTTTTTTTCTGTCCGAACTTCGTAGTCAATGACTCGAGCTATGTATTTGTTTAAAGTTAAATGTTTCTCCATGTATTGCTCACTACTTGTTCAGGAAGCTTAACTCGCTAGCCACATTGCCAGACTCTTGTCTCTGTCTGGCATCAAACTACTCTCCCCTTCTCGTCCCAAATTTGTCACTCAAAGAGTCACTGGCATTAGAATCATCATCATATCACATTTAACCACGAAGTAGAAAGTAGATAAATATACTAAAATATTATAAATATATAATATAAGTTGGACATACGCACTCACATGGATCCAGGCATCCAGCAAGGACATATGCGCTCGAGCACTACCATACGGCTTCGTGGATTAATCAACCACTCACCAATATAAATAATGAAGCCACAAATATGAGACAAAAGAACCATTGAACCAAATTTTTTCCTTTTTATATTTGCCATTTCTTGTAACGAGAACGCAGTGGTCCAGTCAAGGGACTTAGGGACACATCACGTGGACTCACAGCTTAGTCTTTCAGATGTGTCCACGCGCGTGTCTCTTTTCTCTTCTTTCCTTTTCACTGCAAAAGTTTGTTCTTTATTGACCAGTTTAGAATGTAGTTTTTTCTATTTCTTTTTGTTCAACTACCAGTTCAGAATGTACTTAAAAGGATATGATTCCCGGTAAATTATTATTATTGAGTTGTTGCTTTGATACAAGACCATAAGACACATATATATAGTGATTAACATTAACATATTGCTAACACCAAATAATGCAAATCTTCCTAATTCTTATCTAACACATAAAGGAAATATACTTGCACAACAAGTAAATATAGAGATTTAGAAAATATTCGTCTTCGGGCTTCACGGGCTTCACTTGTTATCCAGCTTTTGATGGCCTACAATATTTTATTCGCAAGATACACATCTTGCTCTCTAAGTTATATCTAATATTCCCTCGCATGACAAATGTGGTACGCGAAACGCACACTCTGCAATCACTAAGCGGAACACATACGTCGTGGACATCTTGTCGAAGATGGACAAAACAGGTCAACAGACTCCTCCGGATATGGCTAGATGATAACCAAAAAAAATATGGGGCGGGATCGGAGACCACTCTTCGACAATCCCGTATGAACTTCAATTTTGAAAATAGGAGTGGAACTTCAGCTCATTTTTGGTTTTGATAAAGGGAATAACAACATCCCGTGGATGCAAATCATGCAACACCACAAACAATTGTCTTTGTTTCGGACAGTCCACAAACCGGACTAAAAATAACCTTAAAACATGAGCGTTCCAATAAAATTCCTCGTAATGGTTAAACTATAACCAGACTATAATCAAACTCCCCCAAAATAAAAGAAACCCAAAACATAGATTAAAAAAATAAACTTTGAGAAATTCTTAAATTAAGAATAAATCTCAGAAAATTGTTGTAACCCAAACCGACGTCATAAAAATCTCCCATTGGTAACTCTTGCACTAACAAAAAAATAAACCTTATTTTAAAAGAACACCAACGTAAATATAAGAAAATCAAAAACATAGTTAAACTAAGATGAAAACTAAAACCAATAGATTTTAATTAACACCAACGATGCCAAAATCTTTTTTTTTTCTCGAAGCAATGGCAACCCGACATGTTCGTCGTCTTCATCATCGTCACCTTCGTTACCGTCTTGAGCGCCGATGGTCACCATCTCCATTGATCTCCTAATCACTAGACTAATATTGCAGAAATATTAACTTCGATCCACAAGAATCGTCTACTCTGATACCAAATTAAATATTATAGAATGAAATATATTATTGAGTTGTTGCTTTGATACAAGACCATAAGACACATATATATAGTGATTAACATTAACATATTGCTAACACCAAATAATGTAAATCTTCATAATCCTTATCTAACACATAAAGGAAATATACTTGCACAACAAATAAATATAGAGATTTAGAAAATATTCGTCTTCGGGCTTCACGGGCTTCACTTGTTAACAGGCCTTTGATGGCCTACAATACTTGATTCGCAAGATACACATCTTGCTCTCTAAGTTATCTCTAATATAAATCCTAAACAATACATTAGTGGATGTGCCATATGATTTTATCATCTAGATATATATGACGTCAACATCTTGTTTTATAACAGCCATTTTGTAACGTCAACATATATTATATTATATATAGTTCAATATCGTTAAATAACCTATTCCTATGTAGTTTCAAAACCGTTGAGACAGAAAAGGGTGTAACAGCCATTTAATAGCTGCTGATTACTCTAGATCACTTTATAATAGAATTAATCATAGATAGAGTTCCCCTAATTTTTTATTTTTTTTGGTTAACTATATAGTTCCTGTTTAACCCGTCTTATTAAAATTAAGAACGATGTTTATAATTTGATGCGAGAAGAAATATAGTATAGAATAGACAGTGATGAAAGTTAAACTATTCCAAAAAATCTCAATTAGTAAACAAATCTTTATACACTCCCAAAACAAAACAATAACAAATCAACTAGTTCTTTGTACAAACAACAATTGATGACTTCCCTTCCATCAACCCCCCACCAAAAAAACGACATAGATATTAAATAAGATACATCAAATTGAATTCATCACAACTTAAAAAAATGTGATTAGAATATAAAAAAAATGTCATCTTCTGAAATTCTTAACCGAAATAGATTTTATAGTCAAGATTTTTTGCCAAGAAGACAGAGAAATGTTGATGATGGTGCTGATGATTAATTTATCAGACATTAAGGAGCTGCTCTTTTTCAATAGACGTCTTTATGTAGACGGCCGAAGTAGCTCCGGCTCCGGTCGCCGGTGAATGATTTGCATTCTCCATCTTCTTGAGGCTTTGTTGATTATACACGTGTCGAGTTCTCTTACCATCGATAATGTTATCCAAAGCATTACCGATTTTCTTAATGGCCACTTTCTCTCCCGTCACTGAGTTCACCGCAGCACTGTAATTCAAAAATGAAGATCTTATGAACATTTAAAAGATGGAAAGCTTTGATAAGTGATCAGAAGAAGAACCAAAAGAACTTACCAGACAATACCCCAAGCGCCTCTACCAATGGGACGTATAGGAGGGACATACTTTCTGGAAACTTCAAAGAGCTGTCCATAAACGTTGTACTGAACATAGCGACCACCGTGTGTTGGCACAACTTTGATGCAATGATCGGTAGAACCAGAGCTTGAGTCTCCAGACATGATGCAATGATCAGACTCAAGAACGAGACAGAGAGAGACCACGAATATAGACTTTTGTTGAAGTTGAAGGATTTCTCTAAAGTGTCTCTTGAAGACACTAAATCCATGTGAAGAGAAGAGCCTTTTTCAACTGTAAAAGATCTCTCAAGTGACCCGTGATTCTAAAGAGCATGAAACGTGTATGGTCACAAGAAGCAGAGTCACTCGTTAGCTCAATATTGCATTTTTCATTTGTTACTATTAATTGCAGTTATCTATGAATCAAAGCCTGTATCATTTCTGATCTGATTTGTGCCTTTGATTTAAATTGGTTCAGAAAGATCGGATCTTACAAAGAAAGCAGTATTTTTTCAAGCCAAGCAGATGTATTATATATATGCAGAATTGATTTCATTACAGACAAGACCAACACACATAAACCGAAGAGCCAAGCTCAACAGATGGACTCAAGCAAACAAAAAGAGAGACACTTTCAGAGACCTAGAGCTGCCTTTTGTCAAGATTAAACTTGTTTGTTTACCTCACTGTCTTAAACCTACATTTTCTCTAACTGAATTGCCAGAAATTGAGTCACTTGACCTAAGATTACAGAGTAACACATCGCGTCCGCTTAAAGTCATTTTAAAGAAACTGTCAACTTCCTCCAGTAACTGATCTAACCCTTGAGACAATTTCTCAGCTTGTGTCCCCAATTCCATAACATATTCCTTAAAGCATTCAACTTCGACAGGATCAACGCCATTTTTTTTTCTTCCGAAAATCGAATATTATTGTGTCATTTTGGATTGAGAGAAAATATAAAATTCTCATCGTAGATTTGACTTTGTTTTTGTTTATTTTTGTATTATTCTTGAAGCACAGAAAACTGGAACGGTGGAGAAAAGAAGTCGGTCATGAGGGTTGTCTTTCCGTCTTAGTCTTTCATTATCGTCCATACATTATTTTATCTTCTCCCATGCAATACGAGGAAGTCCATTATTTGTAATAACTTTATCTTAATCGTTTTGCATTAATCCTAATTACTTTTTCAGTGTATATTCCGTGTTTATATGATTTTTACGAAACCAAAAGTAATCCTAGGTCCTAACTTTTTTCATATTAGAATGTAATTAAATTTCTTTATTTTACTTTTTTAAAACACAAATTAACTTGATACTGTTCAATTTTATATTATAAAATCACCTTTTTGGGTACGTACTCACAAATCACAATAAAAGAAGTGAATACTCTTGATCAGTTGATTGTGCTTAATTCGTATTACAAATCGAAGTCGATAACTTCTTCACATTACCTATAATAATAATTGAAAACCACAATTCATTCATGATTCATCACAGTAGCAAACTTCAACACTCACACTTTTCTCTTAGTTTCTTTCAATGGAGCTTCTGAGCACAATCAATCTCTTAACACTTATTCTCCTGGTCGTTGTTGCTCCAAAGATACGGGAATGTTGTCGGATCCTTGTTTGGCGGCCATTTGTGATATCAAGAAGGTTCAAGAAACAAGGAATCTCAGGTCCTAAATACATGATCTTGTACGAAAACATTCGGGAGATAAGGAAGATGAAGATAGAAGCTAACCTTTCGGTTCTTGATCCTAACAACAACGATATTTTCCCTTGCGTTTATCCTCATTATCAACAATGGATGTCTCAATACGGTGACGTTTCGGTTCTCCATGTCTCTTTGTCGAAGTTATCTGTTTTGAAATTTACATAGAATGCGTAACGCTCAGGTTATCTATTGAATGTTATAGGAGAAATATTTCTGTACTGGAACGGAACAGAGCCGACGATATGCATCTCAGATCCTAAACTAGCTAAACGATCTTCTGAGAATCATGTTGAAAGCTTGCGGATCTCAAGGGAACGAACTAAAGATGAGCATCGAAGATATCATACATGAATGTAGGACTTTCTTCTTCGGAGGTCATGAAACTAATTTGAATCTATTGACATGGACAACAATGTTGCTGAGCATGCACCAAGATTGGCAAGAGAAAGTTAGAGAATAAATTTTCAAAAAATGCGGAAAAGATAAAACCCCAGAATCAGACACTTTCTCCAAACTCAAATTGGTAATGTTATTTTTCTCAAAGGGTTTCTTCTGGGTCAAGAGAATGTGTATTTGTTGTTGATGACACATGTTTATGTCTTGTAGATGAACATGGTATTCATGGAGTCGCTTCGACTTTACGGACCAGTGATAGATTTGTCCCGAGAAGCATCAAAAGATATAAAGCTAGGTCACCTAAATATTTCCAAGGGTACAAACATAATTATCCCACTTCTGAAGATACATACCGACAAGACCCTTTGAGGATCCGATGCCGACAAATTCAACCCAATGCGATTCTCAAACGGAGTTTCCCGAGCTGCCAACCACCAAAATGCTCTCCTCTCATTCTCAATCGGACCAAGAGTTTGTATTGGCCAAAATTTTGCCATGATCAAAGCTAAGACTGTTCTCACAAAGATTCTTCAAAGGTTTTGGCTAAGCCTCTCTGGCGAGTATAAGCACGCGCGGATGGATCAGCCAACTGTGAAGCCTTAGTACGGCTTACTCGTAATGCTTCAGCCTCTGGAAAATTGAAGTAAATGCCCAACTTAATCAGATGTCTAAATGAAACTACTTATCTCTCTCTAGTCTCTTTCCTTACGTGTATAACAAGTTTTTATATGTGCCCGCTTATTTAACACCCTTTTGGTGGGAGCTTCTTTAATACTTATTAAATTATTGGACTTTTAAAATACTTATCAAGTTTTAATAACGGTAATACTAATATAAGTAAAATTTTCCTAAGAGTACAAATGTTTGGAAAGTGGCACAACCGTACAACTAGGAAGTGAAACTATGTAGCATTTACTTTACCGAAATTTTCAACACTTCATATTCCAGCTCTTTTTAAATTTTGGCCAATTTTCTGAAAAGTTTTAAAATTTCTATCTTCTTTCCACTATCTTACAACAGTTTTAGAATAAAAAGGGGATAGATAAGCATAAATATTCCAATTTATTTGCCTTTCATTCGTTTCTCACAAAATAAAAAAAACAAAACCCTATGGAGATAAACAAGTCACCAGCTCTGAAAAATAGACCACAAATGGGGACCGAGAGACAAGTATGGAGTGCGGTCCGTTGAGGAAATCCCCAAGCGAATGGGAGTTCCAAGAACATGCGACTGTCCTGATGGCCCGACTCTAGTAGAGCTACCCTCTTTATTAGAGGATTACAAATTTAGGCGATACTATACATGTTGGCTGGCCGCTCCAAGAAATTCCAAAGAAGTAAGTGGAGTCAGATCTGATTTTCTAATTTTAGGTTCCACCTAATATTTTTCTGTTTTTCTTGTAGGTTGAACCTTGTGGCTTCATAAAATGGTGCAATAAGGCCGTCCTAGAGGAGATTCTGATGCTAAGGAGAGATGCGAGCAGCTGGAGTCCAAGGTTGAAGTCCTTGAGAGCCGTGATCAGATGCTAAATGAAAGATGCCACCAGCTGGAGATGAAGTATATATACAGATCTTGAGAGCCGTTTCTAAGCCCAATTACAGCTGATGATAGCTCTGATGGTTTCTTTGATGTTTCTGATGATAGCTCTGATGGTTTCTTTGATGTTTCTGATGATAGCTCTAATGGTTTCTTTGATGTTTCTGATGATAGCTCTGATGATAGCAATTCATTATGTTGGCTATATTTTGTAAACTTTTGATGTTTCTTGAACTAAGTTATAATGTTGTTTTGGAGGATTAATTTTTTCGTTGTTGTCTGCAGTAATTCAAAGACATACTGACATAGTTGTCTGCAGTAATACATAATCTAAGACATACTGACATAGTTGTCTGCAGTAATACCATAACTTGCAAATGCATAAATATCCTAAAATAGTCAAATAAACGTCCTCAAAATAAACTAATTCTTCTTTCTTCGGAATCTCGTCTCATATGGACTCCTCTTCATAAAAAATTTCATGTTTTCCTGCTCTTCCTCTTCTTGGTTCTCTTCTTTGTTTGTTTTTTTTTTTTTTTTTTTTCCCTTTTTTTTTTTCCTTTTTTGCTTTCAGCCATTTCATCATCCTGTTTCTTCTTCCAAGCTTTGTCTTTCCTCTGCATCTTTTCAATTTTTGTGATTCTTTTGTCATGGTCACTTAGCTTCATCACCATCTTCCTCTCGGCCAACATGTTTTCCCCCATTTTTTATTCGTCTATCCACATCTTGCTTGTACATATCCTCGAAGAATATATCTTTTTTTTCTTCTACTAAAATCCTGTTCCAACCATCGATAACTATATATGCAGCATCTTCCTCCAAATTCACATCATCCATAATGCCAGCCAGCATTTCCTCCTCATCAATAGAAGTAGGCAAGACACTATAAATCTCCTTAGTACCACCAAGTTTCATATTTATTTCCGAAAGTGCAAAACTTTTCATATCACCTTTCTTGAATTTGGTCTTGCACATCTTTGGACAGCTGCTACTTGCCCCAGCAACAGCTTCCCTAAAATGGCTTCCAAGAACAGAAATTGCCTCAAAGGCCAGAAACTACACATGACAATACATGAATTAGTAAATAAATGTGCTAAAGTATAGTTATATCGTAGTAATATACAGTTTTACATAGTTACCTCCATTGGAAGAAAGAAACTAGGAATGACTTTGTTTGCTTTTTCAGACACTTTGCCTTCAAGTTTAACCACTAGCTTATGAATGTCTTTTATATTATGATCATATGCAAATCGCCCCCAAGGAAACATTTCACACAACCCAAGATCACTAGCCGCTTTAAGAAAGAATGGCTCTACACCTGGGGCAGAGTCTCCTGACTTCTCCTTCACAACAATCACGCTTGCTAAGAAGTAAAGCACATCAATATTCAGCCTACCTTTACCAGCTATCTCTCTCATTGACTCAAGCTTTTCTTCAACATCCTTCAGTGTAACTTTCTTCTTATATTTTCCAAAATGCTTCTTAACAAACTTATCCATGTCCCCACCTAAGCTTCCATGCAGGAACTTACCTGGGTAGCAACGACAATTCAAACCCGAAATAAGACCAAACTCTCTTAGAGAATACCGTATCGGAACTCCATTCACTACAAACCAGCATTCTTTCTCCTTTCTTGATGACACCATGCGTAAAAGGAGCATCCACATACCCATAGATTTATGGTTATCCTCCTAAGTACATGTGGAAGAAATAATTAAACTGAGGGTGCGTTGTGAACCACCTCAACTCACTTTCATTTAGTAGGCCCTTCAAATTTTTCACTGCATTAGAAACATAGCACCTTTCAGACAACTTGATGGAGATGTTATACTCATAGGGTGGAAAGAACATCTTTTCTGGTGGGATAGCTTGGATTTTATACACCAAGTCTTCCTCCTTAAAGTTCTCCTTATCCGTCTCCTCATCCTTTTCTATTTCCACATCCTCGTCAGAATCATCCTTTTCACCCTCCTTATCTACCTCATCAGAGTTCTCCTGAATTACAAATCACAGTTTTCCTTAGTTATTCCATAATTTATTTCTTAGTTGTTCCAATTGTACTCAGTTGTCCTATTTTCATTTCACTTTAAAACAAAATACAACAAGAGGATTCAAAAGATATACCAAAGGCCCGTGTTGAGTATCCTTCTCCGATACAGTTGGTTCATCAACCATTTCATTTCTCTCGCCATCACTCATCTCTCAAATTTCTTCGTCTTCAGTTGGGGCACTGTGTGGAGTATCATTTCTCTCGCCATCACTCCTCTCTCCAATTTCTTCGTCTTCAGTTGGGGTACCGTCTGGAGTATCATTTCTCTCGCCGTCACTCCTCTCTCCAATTTCTGCATCATCATCAGGAGCCCTTTGTTCATTAGCCGCCTCTGCCTCTAGACGACTAGACACCACTGCACGAAGTTCTGCTAAACTCCAAACATGAGGAGGCTCCTGAGTACGGATGGGAACGGGATTTTGATTTCTATTATTTCCTGGTTTTTTACTTCTCTTACTTCTCCTCGTAGAGGCCACCATTGCTGCTGTGGAAAGGAATAAGATGAATAAAAATAAAAATCAGTCAACAATCGGACACTTAGGGTTTCAATTCATCGCTAAAAAAGCTTGATTTACCTACGATTACAACCGAAAGTCTTCGCCTTTTCGCCTCTTGCCTCGCCTGATGGATTCGAATGGATTCCCCTTTCGATTTTTCAGTTTCAATTTGCTCTTTTTCAGTGGATTCCGTTGAGGATTCCCCCCCCCTTTCAATTTTTTAGGATAAAAACAAGGAATTAAATTTTTAGATCCGACCCGATTCAGCCGGATCTCAAACTTACTTGATCCAAATTGTGGTTGGGTCCGTAAATACTGAGATTTTGATGGTTTTTAGGGTTTTTTGTCACTATATTGATTTAAAAATAATTCAAAATATAAATCAAATATCAACAAGAGTATTTGAGAATATATTTTAATTAAAGAGAGCGTTTTGGATTAATCCTCACTAAAATAGTGTCGTTCAAGAATATTTATATATTAAAACGCTTAATATTTTTTATACATTTTTTTTTATAATCTATCCGGATTTTTAACATTCGACTAATTCCTTCAAGGTGAGTGTAGCCGCACACTCACCATGTTTTCTAATAAACCTAAAGCATGACACCATTTCGACTGGTCAATTGTGAGTGATTTAGATCATTTTACGGTTGAGAGAAATCGATCTCTGACCTAGACCAATATAACGACTCTTCTTCAAATGAAAACCACTAGACCACCACCACTTGGTTAAATATCTATAACAGTTACATACATCATCATGACTAAAACCTCTTCCCAGTTGTGGTTGAAATGTAATGTGGATGGTGCTTGGAGCCAAGAGGGAAACTTTTGTGGGGTAAGATGGGTACTTAGAAATGAAGAAGGAATGGTGTTGTGGATGGGAGCTAGAACTCTACCGAGGATGAGATCAGTGATATAGGTGGAGCCGTGAAGGTGAAAGCTTTGAGATGGGCCATTCTTTCCTTGTACCAGCTAGAGTTTAAGTATGTGATTTTTGAATTGGACTCTCTTAATCTTGTGAACATGATGTCAGGTGTTTAAGTGTGGCTGGTGCTCAAGCCAATTATTCAAGATATAAGTCAATTGCTCTATCATTTCAAAGGTATCAAAGTTCAGTTTACACTTTACACTAAGAGGAGGAAATAGTGTGACCAATAGAATAGCAAAGGAAACTCTCTCGTTCACGAGTTATGTCCCTAAGTTGTATTCTATAGTGCCAACTGCCAAGTTGGATATTATCATATCTTGAGGACGATAAACATGTGTAATTCTATTTGAGATTAATGAAAAGTTAAAGTTGAGCCAAAAGAAAAAAAAAACATCATCGTAGTAAGCATCAACTTTCTGTACTTACCAAAATTTCTGAGGTTTTGAAATACGTAGTCATTTTCTTTTTAAAGCTCGTTGAAGTTTTTAAAAATGTTTAGATATAAGATATTTCTATATACTTTCAAAAGTTATCGATTTAACAAGGTTTGTTTTGTATTACTAATTTTAATTTACTATGAAGTCGTGAAGAACTAGTACCCATCGGAAAAACATTTAGTCACGTATATGACGTATGAACAATGCATTTCTATATATTAATCTAGGAGTATTTTCTTCAAAAACATAAAATTGCTAAGAAAATAATTTAAGTATTTTTTTCTGTAGTTTTCTTTAACAAAATAATTTCTGTAAACTTCTCAAGTTTATAAAAACATGTTTCATCTTTCTCGTTTAAACGGTCAGTTTATTTTCATATTTAAACTCTAAATTAGAGGCGACTAGTCGTGTAGATTTTATGAGGATGAGACATACTAAATTCTAATCACTGCTTTAAACTTCTTCGGTTTTTTTATATTTGTTTTCATCGATGTCACGATGATGGTGATGGTGATTATACATGATAACTCATACCTAAAGACGACGAAATACATTAAAGATATGAAATATACAAGGTAACAAAATATAGACGACCAAACATATTAAAGAGATGAAATATACAAGGTAGAAAAGATAACTGTAGGAGCTGAAAAAAGCCAACAAAAATTCTACAACCTAATTGTTAGCCAATCATTATGTAGGTATGAAAATGAAGTTACAGCCAAAAAGAAAAAAAAACTATATTGAAAAATGAAGTTACAGCCAAGAATTTTTTTTTTTAAAGAATTATATTGACTGTGGAAATCAAAATTTCTAGAGCTTAGTATTACTACTGTTAGTGACTCTGAAAATTAATAACTAATGCACTCTCTCCCTTTTTTTTTTCTTCATCCCCCTTCTCTTTTTTTCTTCTTTTTTTCGATAAACAGAAAGAAGTTATAGACGAGTGATCTAATCTCGTCAAAACAAGCCACTAGACCAAGAGCTACTTGGTCCTTTCTCTCTTTTCTACCATCATATTATCAAAAAGAAAAAAAACTACCATAAAAGGAAAGAAATAAGATAAAAAATCGTGAAAACAAAGTAAGCATAATGTTATGAGGTTTAAACTCGAATTATTTCCATAAGCAAATTTTAATATGAATTAATTTCTACTAACCTTCCAAAAGAAAAACCTCCAAAACATATTAAATCTCAAAAATGAGTTACATTTCTCAATATGTATAATGAATCATTTTCATTTCTGAATTTTGTTTTTCTCAGTGCCTTGGAGGGGTTAAAGTTTCTCTTCTTTCTTTATCATTTTATTCTTCAAAATTTGTACTGTTTTCTTTGTTTGTATCTCCAATTCTACATTATTATTTTGATATTTTCCTGAGGATAAAAAGTCCCGTGATTGAGTTGGATCACTATACCTCTTCCACCTTTACCAATGAATCCAATCATATCTTCTCTCTTTGTTCTCACTTTACTTTCATCACTATCACCATCATCAACGCATGCTCAATGCAATTTCCCTGCAATCTTCAACTTCGGAGACTCTAACTCCGACACCGGTGGTCTCTCCGCCGCTTTTGGCCAAGCTGGTCCTCCTCACGGCTCTTCCTTCTTTGGCTCACCCGCCGGAAGATACTGTGACGGTCGTCTCGTCATAGATTTCATAGGTAAACTAAAACTCTTTTCTTGGCGTTTCCGTTTACAGTTTCTTGATTTGTCTTCTTTTTAAAACATAGCGGAGAGTCTTGGATTACCATATCTAAGTGCGTTTCTTGACTCCGTTGGTTCAAACTTCAGCCACGGCGCTAACTTCGCGACGGCTGGATCTCCGATCAGAGCTCTAAACACCACTCTTCGTCAAAGTGGTTTCAGCCCATTTTCACTCGATGTTCAGTTCGTTCAGTTCTACAATTTCCACAACAGATCCCAAACTGTTCGTAGTCATGGAGGGATTTACACGACGATTCTTCCTGAAGCTGACAGCTTCTCTCAAGCCTTGTACACTTTTGACATCGGTCAGAACGATCTCACCGCTGCTTACTTTGCTAATAAAACCGCTGAACAAGTTGAAACCGAAGTTCCTGAGATCATTAGTCAGTTCAAGAATGCTATTAAGGTAAAAACTCTGTTTTAGACTATTTACTCTATTTTAGTTTTAGAAGGGAATGATCAAAATGTGTTTTTTGTTGTTTTTGGTGATAGAATATTTACGGACAAGGAGGGAGATACTTCTGGATTCATAACACAGGACCTATTGGTTGTTTAGCTTATGTGATCGAATGGTTTCCGATTAAAGCATCAGACTTTGATTCACATGGATGTGTCTCTTCCTTGAACAACTTAGCTCAACGATTCAACTACGCCTTGAAACAAGCTGTGATCGAGCTCAGAGCTTCTTTATCTGAAGCTGCCATCAGTTATTTAGATGTCTACTCTGTCAAACATGAGTTGTTTCTTTACGCACAGGGTCACGGTTTCAAGAGATCCTTGGTTTCTTGTTGTGGACATGGAGGGAAGTATAACTACAATAAGGGGATTGGGTGTGGGAAGAAGATAATTGTGAAAGGCAAAGAGATTTACATTGGCAAGCCTTGCGATGAGCCTGATAAGGCCGTCGTGTGGGACGGTGTGCACTTTACGCAGGCTGCTAACAAATTTATCTTCGATAAGATCGCATCCGGGTTGAGCATGGCCTGTCATAGCCAGTGAGAACAATGAAGAAAGAAACTTTTCTTCTTTTAATGAGTGTTTCTTTAATTTCTTAGAGATGAAACAAATCTTAACAAATGAGTTAGTTGTCACTGATCTAAACTTATTAAGAGAATTTAATAAGATTTTGGTGAGATAGGTCCATCATTATAAACAAGAATCTACATACATTAATCATTAATGTTCTCATAAGGATATGAAACATCATATAGTACAAGCATATGTATAGGGTGATTTAGCATTTATACTGGTTGAGTTCTATAATCACCAATGTGGCCTATACTCACGGCTAGGTTCCCGAGCTCTTTGCAAGCTGCCTTGGCCCAAGAAGATCTAGACGATGTGCTCTTCTGTGACTTTGATGGACTCCCGAATTCATGGTGTGGCGAGGGTGATTCATTCTTTGCACGTTTGGGAGATTGAACCGATGACAAGAATTCATTTTGTTGCTCGGCCAGCGAAACCTGCTGAAGTTTCGAAGATGGGCTCACATTGTCAAGGCCTGAATCAAGTTCTCCTCCTCTCTATGCGTCTTACTTTGAGCATGCAACATGGTGTCAACCGCTTCTTGATTACTAACCACATCCCAAAGTCTACCAGAAGCTAAGACAAGAAACTCCATATATTGTTCCTGTTTGAGTATTCATGTTTCAGGTTCAGCAATCACCCACTGCTTTAAGTATGCATCTCCAATGCTTCTGGAAACAGCGAGTACTCAATAAACTCGCCAGACCCCATGATGGGAATATATAGACAAGACCTCCCTATAGAGAAAACATCATAAAAAGTATCAAAACCTTACTCTTAACACACAAATCAGCAAAACACTCAACACTTCTTCAAAACCTTACCTGACTCTGGATTCTTTGTACTTAGTTATCTCTTACTGCTTTTTGATCAGATGTAAAAGCCTCAGCAACTCCTCCACGAGACAGGACAGCTCTACAATCTCCCAAATTCGAGACAATTATCTCTTGATCTTGTATCAAAACAGTAACACAGCAAGCACCTCATCTTACAAGAACAACATGGAAACTTCAAGGATTGTTGTTTCTTACCTCTGCTAAGAAATCACGATCGGTCTTCAAATTAGCAGCTTTAAGGGCTTCTTCTTAATCATCTCAAGAACATTTTTGAGCAAATTCTGAAGCTTTCACACCTCCATGACCATCGTAAACTCCAAAAAAACTCTACAAATAAATACTCAGCCAAAACCCATTAAACCACAACCACAAAACAACCAAGAATTCAAACCTATCGTGATCTACAAGGAATCGAGGGGAAAAGAGAAATGTACCTTGTTTGAGAAACAAGCCCAACAGGGATCAATTCTGTGACTATCTTCCATGTTCCTCTTCTCATATTGTGCTTGTATCTTTTTCATGTTTTCCTCTTTTGCAAGTTAAGCAAATTAATTCGTCTAGATCTCTATATTTCAATTCTCAATTTAGGAAATTCTTTTTTATTGTATTATTTGTTATTTTCTTTTCTTTTGACCTTTAATTTTATTGAATAAATTTTATACCATATTTGCTTGTTAGATTTCAAATATATATATTGATTTATGGCTTTATTTTTGGTATTATTTATTACATGTGTAAGAATAAAAAAAGTAAAAAAACACACAAGTACAGATGTGTTTTTATCCCTATGTGTAACGTACCTTATGTGAAACTTGTAAGTTGTAACGATGCATATAATATAGTTTTACGAAAAAAATGGTAGTATTCTGAGTATATAATATTTGTGATTTAGCTAAAAAAAACTAGTCCTAAAGAAACATGTGTTTTAGCATCTGAATTTATGAAACTAGTTCTATTAATATTTGTTATTTAGCATCTGAATTTTTGTCTTTTAAATTCCTCGATGTTTTCGCGGAAGTGTCTTTGACATACCATGATTTTGTTTGTGGCATGTTGCGGTGTAGCCTCTGTCTCTGAGTTTCTGTGGATCTATCAACAAAATCTATTTTGATTCCGTAATCTATCTCTCTAACTATGTTGTAAGTTTGTGTTTGTTAATCCTTTTGTACCCAACCTTTTGGTTGAGAACATTGTACTCTCTAATTAATTCCATTTGGGATTGAATGAATGAAACAAGTATGTGTGCCACACAAAAAGAAAAACTTATTTAAGGTTAAATACCTTAAACCATATGTATAAACTTATCATAGTTTTGCGTTTCACAGGCTATGGTTTAAGGTATTTAACCTCTTGTGATATCATTTAGGAAAACAACTAATAATCGTATGTAAAAACTCACTAAAGTTAGTGTCGGACTACAGTACACCGCAATCATGTTTATTCAAGGGGGCACTAGATACCAACAAAAAAAAGAAATGCTAGAAAACAAAAGAAAATTTGAATAATTTTTAGAAACTCAATTTTCGATGGAGTCCACTATATCAAATTATCAATCAATGAATACACATATAGAATTAAATAATCTTATTTTCTCAATCGTACTATTTTAGCAATGTTTTGCATGTTTACTGTATTCTACTGAGCTGAGTCTTAAACTTTTCAATCGTGTTCTATCATAAGTTTCAGAACTTGGGAAACTTTTGTTTCATTTAGCAATTTCTGTGATATTTGAAACCATTTTGATGAAGTTACGCTTGGTTAAGTTTTTGCAATGTTATTAAACCAAAAAAAAAGAAAAATGTTTTTGCATGCCAATTCTTAAAAACAGAAATTTTAGAAAAAATTGTATGTGGACCAATCATACTTTAGGATTGGCTCCGACTGTGGTCACAATAGATGATGTCATCTTTTTTTTTTTTTTTTTTGAAGCACTAAATTGAAAAAATTAAGTTAAATGATTTATAATTTTATATCCGTAACGTAGCATTTTTAATACTTAACTCAAAAAGTTTTATCATCTATAGAATAACATTTTTCTAGATAACATCAATTTATTTTGTATTGATGAACTTATACCATTTTTTATACTGATATACGTCCACAGTAATTGAAAATAGTTATGCATACTAATATACATGTCACACATATAAGAATATAAAATAAACATTTACAGTTTATTTTTCTTGTAGAAAAGGCCCTGTAAATCAATGGCTAATTAATTCTTTCTATAGAGATAAATGTTTTTAATTATGAAATTACTCACGCTCAAGACTCGTGATCGTGTCTATAATATAATTGTCTGGCCCATGTCGAGTCCCTAGCTAGTTCATTTTCGTCATTTATATTCAACACTCAGCTGAAGATGGCATCAGAAAGTGATTCTTAAATGAAAGAAAATTTGAGTACCAAACCAAATAAATACATTGAAGAAATCAGATGTGGGGTTGGTGTTGTTGACTTGAGCAAAATGGACGGTTCTGATCAGCCAAAGATTAAAAGCCTTCTTAGATTTGATAATAATAAGATGAATGAGGAGGAATATTCGGATTTTAGTTTTCAGAAGTATAGTTTTTAAAAAATTTAACCCCGAATATCCGAAATTTTACGAACCTTCCGATTAATCTCCGAAGTTTGAACATTTCATTGTCTTTGATATGCAAAAAAAAAAAAAAAAAAAAAAAAAACTTTGATTTTGCAATATACAGAACACAAACTTTGAATTTATGTTCCAAAAGGCTTTACATTATTCTAAAAGATCCTCCAATACTCATATAGTGAAATCATAGTATAAAGGAAGCAATGAAATAGAATAATCCGAAACCTTAGAAGATTCGATGTAACTTCCATTAACGTATTTAAATAAAAGATGATCACTCGGTGGTTTCTCTATTCCTCGGTGCGCCACGTCAGCAGAAACAAGAGCCATGGTCCGTTTCTGCATACTCATCAACACGTTGTGCCACGTGTTAACCCTTGACTGTGCCTTGCCGTGAACTCCAACGTTCATCTCCGTCAAGTCCTCGCTTCTAATGCTCATCACTTCCTCCGGCTTAGCACCGTCAAGGATCCAAATAAGACAAGAACAGAACCCTTTGGAGATCTCTGAATCACTGTCTGCTCTAAATCTCATCCTACCAAACTCATCCATCTTAATCTCCAACCAAACCTGAGTTGTACATCCCGTGACTCGGTTCGCTGATACGCGAGCCGAGTCATCGAGTGGAGCTAGAGCCGCCGCGTAGTTCAAGAGACGTTTTACACGGTCGATCGGTTCGGTTAAGGACCGAAACTCGGATACAAGGTGACAGAGCTTGTTGGAGGTTGTTGTTGTTGTTCCCGGTGGAGCTTCAACGGATAAAGTAGCGTAAGAAAGAGGGAATTCTCGGCTTAGAGGGTTCGTGTTCGTGTTCGAACCAAAGTTAAGATTGGTCTCAGAATCACGCATGCATCTAATCGTTTTAGGACAAAATCTTGGGTGTTTGGAAGAGAATCTTGGGTTAGGGAAAGCTTTTGATGTCGGTCTTGAAGTAGAAATGAAAGGAGGAGAAGGAAGGGCCTTTAAGGGCGACGAAGTATTCATGTTCCGTAACAAGGGAGATGAAAAAAAAATGGAAGGAGGAGGTAGAAGAAGACAATAGAGGAAGAGAGAGATCTTTAAGGATAATCAAAGGAGAGCTCCTTGAACTACGCGATGGAGAGAGGATGATGATTAGAAGTAATGCGCCAAAACTATTTTTATGTGTAGTGCGGATATATATAGTTTTATTGTTATGTTATTAGTGATCTATAATCTTTTTTTAGATAAATAAAATAATTTATATATTTAAAACTTGTGATTCCATAAAATTTGTAGACGTTTTTAAACGGTCAAAAACTATTTCTTATAAACTTCGAAATTAGTGTAGTTTCGGTTTAAAATGTAACTAGGTTTTGATTTATTTTGTTTGTTTTTAGAGTTTATCGCTTTCAATTTCTTTTCTGGTCCAATTGAACATATATGTTTAATATTCGTAATTTGCGTTTCACCAACGAGGGTTGGGGTGGAGCTACTGTTTGATCCTCAGCGAAAAGAAGAGGTCTGTCTAGTGCAGGTAAGTTATCTAGTTTGACTGAATTTGTTTTTATAACATAATTATCGGAAAGAAAATATCAATTTGGATTTGTATACCTTTTATTTTATTGTTTTTGTAAAATTTATACCAATCATATATTTTTTTTGGTATTTTCAATAACCAAATTGCATTACTTTATTTATTTGTTTAGGCCAAAGCAAATCCAATGTACTAGGATGCTTATATAAAACTCCAATTGAGTTGGAATTTTAAAACATTTGGTTATTAATGATTTAACTAGCTAATACTATGATGTAATGATTTCCACAACTATGTGGGTTAATCCAATTGGTTAAGATATACTTTTGTTTTTGAGAAGGACACTTCGGATATGGTAAAACTGCCACATATGTTATCATTTTATTAGTAACTGGTATTCCAGTTGATTTAGAAATATAATAGACGTAAGATTTGAATATACTCAATTAAAAAAAAGATATTTAGCATTACCTATATTCCAACTTGATTATAAAAAAATACATCATAATAGATTGTTTACTTTCTCAAAACCATGTTAAGAAAATCTAGAATTTTTTTTTTAAACGAAACAATATTATAGGCTACTCTGAGTGGGTGATCACTTTAGATATTTTTATACGACAAAAATATCTGATTATTCTACTGTTCAGATTAATTCCAGATTAGTGTTGTAATATCTTTCTATTTATAAAAAGTGTCATTTTGTATTTTTTTAAATGCAAATTTTTAAATAAATTTAATTTTCCCTATTATTTTAGTATTGGTACTTAAAAATAAGATTATATGTAATTGCATCATTGAAAGATATAATAGAAACTTCAGCATTTTTTCTTAACAAACGCTAAAAAATCCATTTACAATGAAACAGTATTATTATTTATCAAAATTGTGTGTAAGGATTAAGGACCTAAAACTCAGGGCATAGAGCCATAGACTAATTAATTACGGTTTTGAGTTCGATTCAATCTGTAAATAAAGTTGCTACGCATGGACTATTTGCTGTCATAGGCTTCACTTATATGTGGTGAGCTTGCATAAAATTTCTAGCTTTTTTTTTGTCAAACGCATGAAACTTGGAGCTAAAACTAGTAGGGTATCTTTGCTATATTTTAGTTACTTTTTGCTATTCATAGACCGACCGGTTCTGAAATTTAAACTAGTCGGGTAGATTCCAAATATTTTGTGATAGTTTTTCTTTGAATGAGAACAAATTTTAAAACTTAGAAAATTTGGAATCTTATTTTTTATTTTTATTTTTCAACCAATTTGGAAACTTATTTATGTTTTAATATTTGATCTTAGAAATTGGGAGTCATATTTCATTTTGCTTGGTATAAAATAGGCTTTTATAGACATTTTTAGAAAGAAAAAAATCCCAAATTTCTATAGACCTTGAAAATTAGTTTAGGTTTTGATTTAAAATTTATAGGTTAACAAAAAAAAATGTATTCGAGCATTAAGACGGTCTAGATATCACATACCAAGAAAAGATGGCAGAGAAAATCCATTAAAAAACTTTCAAGCTACCAAACACTTATTACTTTAAACTTTTAAGATTTTTGATTCTTATTTTAAATTTTCAAAGTACATTTTTTGATAGTTTAAACATTCAAAATGAAATTCTAGTTCACATCAATATTTCAGATGACATAATATCCAAAATTAAACAGAGTTCACTTTTCCAAATACCTATAATTCACTTTATTAAATATCCATAATATATTTAAAATTTACACATGGTTAAAAAATGCAAGTTAGCTGTTTCATCAAAGAAATAAATTGTTTCATCAACGGAATTAATTTTTCTATTATCTAAAGTGGCGTTGTTAACTAGAATCTTACTTCAAAGATTTAAATTAGTAAAAATTATACCTTAAAAGGTTAAAATATGAGTAAAAAATTTTAAAAGTTTAAAGTAGAAGTATTTATCATTTAATTTTTTTTATAAGATATATATATATAGTGACATGTAAATACATTGATTTATCAAAAAGGTAATGACCTAGTAGTAGTATAGGGGATCAGTTCTTTTGTGTCTTAGGTTCAATCTCTTTTTGAGATGAAGAAGATTTTTTAAATAGGAATAGATTAAAGAAAGAATTACTTAAATATACTAGAAAAATTGTGAAATGACTACCATAGATATTTATTTTTGAAATTACTGAAATATCAGTTTTCGTAATGAAAATGTCAGTTTAGCCAAATTTAAAACTTAAATTACGGATTTTGCCATTATGATTTATTTTTTTTCATAAAAAAAAAAACTTTAAGAAGCAAAAACGTTTTTTTTTCCCCAAATTTTCGATCGTGCCTCCTCTCCTCTGTCTCCCTACATCCGCATTCGTTGCACTATCTCCGGAGAAAAAAATCGCAAAGAGTTATTCATCTTCCGCAATTGAAATTTCAAAAATTAGAAACTCAAATTTCTGCAAATGAAACTTGATTTGGGAATTCAAAAGCTATAAAGGTTTGTGTTTAAGTTACCTTGAAGTTATTATGTTAAGGTTTGACAGTGATTCTTAAGAAAAATCATTAACGCACATTTTTCTAGGTTTACAGGATTTCAATCGAAGAAGATGAACAGTCATGGATGGTTGTACAATATATGGTTCACCATGGTCGACTTACGATTCAAGGGTCGACTTCCGGTTCAGTCATGGCTGACTTAGGTTTCAATCATGGCGGACTTATGATTCAGTGGTTTACTTAAGTTTCAGTCGTGGCTGACGTAAGTTTTAGTCATGGCTGACTTATAAAATAATGAGGCTGACTTGAGCATCATCGCAAGTTAAGCAGTTTTCGTCCGATTTTGTTTAAATTTTCATAAATTATTAGCTTGCGATAAAATTATTAAATCAATTGATTCTGAACCTAGGATGAGTCTAGTATTTTTTAAAATTGCTTTCAGAATTTTTTGGATGTGTGTTGTTAATTTTTTGAGATCGATTTCATCGAACAGTTGTGATTAGTTAAGCAGTTTATGTCCAATATTGTTTGAATTCTCATTAATTATTGACTTGTGCTAAAATCGTGAAACCAATTTCATCTTAACCTAGGTTGAGTATAGTATTTGATAAAAAATAGTTCAGGAACTTTATGGATGATGATCAGTCTTGATCAGTTTGAAGATTTACACCTAAAGCCGTTGGAGAGCTGCGAATTGAAGTACATGTTAATTAAAGTGTCGCTTTCAGCTCAATAAACCTCAGGAAACAAGACACATATGGATCTAAAGATATTTGCGTCTAGTTTCCAAAACATTTAAGATCACCTCAATCCGCTCAGCCAATCACCCTGGAGAGGCCCAACAGTGGAGGCATATCTGATGGATCCTATCATAGCGAAAATGTCAAGTGGGATATTTTGAAGATCAAACATGAAGATCATCTGAGCACGATTTCTATGACCTTAAGAGACACCTAGGAAGCTTCTAAGACCAGCTGAAGTTATTAAAATATGTTCAAAATAAGTGAAAACTAAAGAGAAGATAAGCTCCTTAAATTCCACTTAAGTGGAGCTTATTGTGACCGATCATCAGCTAGTGTCGCAAATAGTCACGGCTGACTTAGGCTTCAGTCACGGCTGACTTACTCTTCAGTAACGGCTGATTTACTCTTCATGACGGCTGACTTACTTGAAGTTAAGCAGTTTCTGTCCGGTTTAGATCTTGGCTGATTTATGGTTTAATGGTCGACTTATGGTTTAGTTACGGACTGACTTATTGTTTAGTGTTGGCTGACTTATTGAAAGTACTGGCTGACATATGGTTTAGTACTGGCTGACTTATAGGTTAATCTTGGCTGGTCGATGTCTTTGTGGAAGCATGTGGGATTTTGCCCTTTTTTTGAATTTTCTTGGGTTGGACAAGAAACAAAGTTATTTTATTAAAACTTGAAAAGAGACTTGTTCATTTCACTTTCACTTTTGGTTAGATAAAAAAAAAAATTCTCGCTCTCTTCTTCAGACGACTCTCTTTTCGCAAATCGAGGAGAAGTTCCTCGCTAAATTTGGTTCAGATTAACACCGTGTCTTTCCGTTGTTAAAACCAGGATTTTCTCATCCGTCTCCCAATGACCGCTTCTGTCGCAGAATCCCGAAGACTTAACTATAAAGATAACTGTTCATCGATCGACATCTTGTTCATCTGCCAAAAATTTGAATCTCAAATTTCTGAGAGTTAAGCTCTAATTCCCCACTTCAAAACTAGAAAGGTATGTGTTTAAGTTACTTTATCTATGGTAAAAGATTTATAAGCGATGACATATACCTATCATAAATTAGCCTGAACCCTAAGCAGCTGATTTTTGGTTTTCTTACGGCTGATTTATGGTTAATTTATGTTTGATTTGGAGATTTTATTGCTGATTTATGTGTGATATATTTCTATTTTATATAGATGGATTCTTCCGATGAACCAAAGAAGTACCGATTACACTTTACGCGGGAAATCGCCTTTGCGAATAAGAGCATGAATCACAACTGTCAACTAGGCAATTTCGCGCGTTAAAGAAGCTTATAGGAAACGATGCATGGGAACCAATTAAGGAATCATCTGTTGGACTGCTTCCTAAGCTTGTTGATTTCGACTACGTTTGGTCGGCTAAGACTGCATTTTCTACTGACCCCGGTTGGCAATAGAGAATGCATATGAGATATGGGTACTGAATCGGTGGTCAACCGATCAGGTTTAACCTCTTACTGAATTTGCTGAGATTACTGGGCTAAACACCGATGTTTTTCCAAAGGAAAGTTGTGAAGTTGACTACACTAGCTTCAGGCGAGTTAGGTGCCGTATGGAGTTGGGCCAAAGTATGATGAGTTGGCCAAAGCATTTGGTAGGTGCCGGCATGGGATTTACCAAAAAGGAAGATGGGTTGCTATGCATTCTACACATGGGGATTTATGGTTTACATCATAATTCTATAATGCCTTTAGAAACAGAAAAGAGTCTTCAAGGATGAAGACTTTGCTGGTTATCCATGGGGTCGGGTTGCATTTAAAAGCTTTATAGAAGGTGTGAAGATGGTTCAGTTTGAACGCATTTAGATACCGTCAATGGCTGTGCACGCATTGCTGTTTTAGGCGTATGAATCGATTACGGTATTCGGAGAGGCGTTTTGGGAGAAGAAATCAGTCGAGTCTTTTGCCATTTCTTCGATGGGGTGGAAATCGACGCGATCTTGATTTAGAGAAGGTTATTAGTAAGGAGATTGAACAGCGTGGTGAGGTATGGTTTTATGTTTCGCTGATTTATGTCTCAATATTATAGATGACTTATGGTTTCATATAGCGCTGACTTAGTTTACTATTGTAGCTGACTTATGTTTTCATTTTGTGGCTAAGTTAGTATTGAATATCTTAATATTGTAGCTGACTTATGGTTTCATATAGCGCTGACTTAGTTTACTATTGTAGCTGACTTATGGTTTCATTTTGTGGCTAAGTTAGTATTGAATATCTCAATATTGTAGTGACTTATGGTTTCATATAGCGGTTGACTTAGTTTACTATTAGTAGCTGACTTATGGTTTCATTTTGTGGCTAAGTTAGTATTGAATATCTCAATATTGTAGTGACTTATGGTTTCATATAGCGTGACTTAGTTTACTATTGTAGCTTATGGCTTATGCATTTTGTGGCTAAGTTAGTATTGAATATCTCAATATTGTATGACTTATGGTTTCATATAGCGCTGACTTAGTTTACTATTGTAGCTGACCTATGGTTTCATTTTGTGGCTAAGTTAGTATTGAATATCTCAATATTGTAGGTATTCAATATTGTAGCTGGCCTACTTACAACAATGTTTGATATTGATATAGCGTGTTAAGAGGATGGTCATAAAGCCTATTGATGAGATCTATCCTCCATGGGATGATGACATCTGAAGCATAGAAGTTCAGAACCCGATAGTCGACATTCTTGAAGATAAGTTTGTGAAAGGTTATTGGGATGTGAAGCAAGTTGAACCATATAGGACGAAAGGCAAAGGCAAGAATGTGGAAGTTATCGAGAACAGAAAGAAAGTCGATAAATCAGAGCATCCGAAGGAGAAAAGAAAAAAGATTGATGAAGGGGATGTGGATGGAGAAGGAAATGTTAAGAAGATAAAAGGTGCTGATTGCATGAAAATAGAAGATTATGGTCCAGATGTTTCTGGGAATGGCCTTCTTAAACTCGTTGAAAACATGATGCTTAGATTTGACAGAAGATTTGACGTTGTTGACGAAAATATGAACAGAAGTTGTGGTGTGATAGAAGAGAAGCTTGAAGTTAAGTTCGATGAAAAATATGGCCATCGAATAACATGTGTGGAAGACAAAGTTGGGGATATGGAGAATGAGTTGAAAAGGCTGAAAGTCCTGATAGAACCTCGTGAAATTGAAAATTCCATTCAAAACGATGGCATGTCGAAGGTTTTCGAAGGAGAAGAGGTGACTAGCCCGGTAATATTCTGATTTATGCTTTAAATTATGGCTGACTTACAATTGTGAGGTGGCTGACTTATACTTTAAATGATGGCTGATTTATGCTATATATTATGGCTAATATATAATTGTTTTTGATATACAGCATAAACCATATCCGATAAATGTTTCGATATAGATGACAATGCTTTGCTAAAAGAAGTCGAGAAAAGGAAACCGAAAGCATTGACAAAAAAAGGGCAATGAAGAGAAGAAAAGAAAAGAAGAAGATAAAAACCAAGAAGAGAAGAAAGGAAATGACAAGAAGGAAGACAATGCCCCGAATATAGGCCATGAAGAGAAGGTAAAGGATAAGGGACGAAGGGAGTTGTTTATGCCTAAAAAAGTTAATCAAGAGAAGCACCCCAAGCAACATGATATGAAACAGATTCCAATATTGCTAGATACATCCGAATTGGCAGGATATAACAGATCAAGTCGCCGCAGATGAGAATAAATTGCTCGATGACTCTGAAGAGAACGAGGAGGAGAAGCTTAGGCAAGCAAAGTTGGATGTTGCTTTAAATGTGCTAGAGAAGGAACTAGGGGAGAGCATCTTCTGTTTGGAAAGCGTCCAAGAAAAACGTGGCCTTCACCCGCACCATATCCGATGGTAGGACTTGAATGGAATGTCGTTAATGAGGAAGGGTTTGGTTCCTTCAAAGCAATATATGATCCTCTAAAAAGAGTGGATCATGGAAAAATAGAGACACTTAGAGAATTCCTCCGACAATATGAGTATGTATATATGTATATTTTATTTTGCCTAAACTTGCTCTCAATCATTGTTTTTTTCATCGGTGCTATTCCCTCAAAGAGAAAAAACATATTCCTGAAGATGTCCTTCTCTATAGGGAGCTTATCACTCCGAGAAAGGATTGGCCTGAAAAGGATTATGGATGGTGGCATCCGAGGTATGTTATGGCTGATTTAAGTTTAAGTGCAGGTGACTTAAGTTTAGGTACAGTGACTTAAGTTTAGGTACAGTGACTTAAGTTTAGGTACAGGCTGACTTAAGTTTAGGTACAGGTGACTTAAGTTTAGGTACTGGCTGACTTAAGTTTAGGTACAGTGACTTAAGTTTAGGTAAAGTGACTTAACTTTAGTACAAGTGACTTAACTTTAGGTACAGTGACTTAAGTTTAAGGCAGAATTAATTCTAAGTTTGGGGCTGACTTATACTATTGTTTCTTCATAACAAAGACTTGACATAGTTTCTACGATTGATTCGGAAGAGGTCTATGAACGTTCCATCTCCTTTTTATACTTGACCGGATTGCTTTTATCGATCCATGGTTCGTGTGTACATGGGTGAAAGACTACAAACAGTGGAGTTTAGATCCAAAGAAATGGAAATTCACCGAATCGATCTGGATTTAGCGAATGGCAAATCTCCTGCTGACATGCCAACAAATAAGAAATGGTATGTGGATGTAGATCTCGCAGCTTGGTTCAACAAGTTAATGGAGACCACTGGGTAACGTTGGAGATTGATTTCGCTAAGGAGAAGATAGATTGTTACGACAAGATCATAGGAGAAGGAACTGTAGAGTTTGATAAATTAATACATGAGGCAGGATGTTCACGCCATGGTGCTCGCGCTGTTGAACGAAATAATTCCCTCTACCCTCCGAAAGCCAAGTAATCAGCAATTTAAATTCGGAGGAGAAAAGGCATCCCCAAAATAAAAACGTTGGTGATTGTGGCGTCTTCTCACTTAAGTATATTGAAATGTTATCGCTACGCTTTCGAAGGTCTCAGCGATGATAATATCCAGGCATACGTGAAAAGATGGCAAATTGAGATTTATGATGAAGTCCCAAACATGTATGCACAATTTATGTAATTATGTTAGATGCTTAATGTTAGAAAGGAATATTTATGATGAAGTCCCAAACATGTATGCACAATGTATGTAATTATGTTAGATGCTTAATGTTAGAAAGGAATATTTATGATGTTTGTATTAAATCAGCCGTTATCGTTTTATAAATCAGCCGCAGATTAAACATAAGTCACCGTATTCATAAATCCGCCAAAGTGTCTAGTAAGTCGACATTGTTTGAGTGGTCCTATTAAGTGGCTGATTTAGCTCTATTTATCGGATAGTATAGCCGTCGGTTTTGACACTTAAATCCTTCTTCGTCTTCATCATTCATCCATCATCTTCTTCAGATAGCTGACTTACTCAATCCGAAATGGACCCTGTTATTATAGTTTATGCAATTGGGCAGAATAATAGATATATTTTCAACGCCGACAAACGAGGGTGTCGAGTTCGGAAGTCAATGAACATACAACCTTCGAACTTGTGCAGATGATTATTGAGGATTATGGGTTACATGAGGTAAGCTGTAAGATCCAACTTAGCTACATGTTCTCGAGCAAGACTTTGCGAAAAATGGCGCTTGATACTCCACCGGTTTATATTTCTAATTCTCGTCAATTAAGAGGTTTTCTAAGCTTACGCAAGAGTGATGAGCTACGTTTATGCGTTGAGGTTATAGATAAAGAAGACAGTGAAGTTATGCATCATGATAAATCGGAAGAGAAGATTAAACAACCACTGAGTCATGTTCCAGAAGAAGAGTTAAGTAATGGGAGATCTGATGAGATCCGGGATAACAACATTGAAGAAGACGAATTTGACAGCAGATTTGATATTTTTGACAATCCGGATGGTGCATCATCTGATGATGATAACTTCAGCTTACTGGGGAAGCATGAACAAGAAGATGAAGATTTTGAGGTACTGCCGCCGAAGAAAAGAGTACATAATATTTCGAAACAACTATCGAAAGACACTGATCCAGTTAGGTTAGATTTGTCTTCGCTAAGTCTCGTTGTAGGTCAATGATACGAGAGTAAAGAAGCGTTGGTGAAACGACTGAAACTTCTATCGGTGAGAGATAGGTTTGATTTTGATGTATCAGTTTCTCGTGTTGATACTCTGATTGTTAAGTGTTGGGTAAACGGATGTGGATGGAGAGTTCGTGCTTCTACAACAGGACAATCCGCAGAATTCTATATTCGTCAGTTCAATTCAGAACACACATGTTACATCGAGCGATCTACTCGATCTCGGAAGCAACACCGGATGTGTTGAGCAGCATATAGGGATTTGATTGGCGATCTGAGCCATCATTTCTGCCTTAGACATGTGGAGTATCAATTACTAAGCACTTTGGAATTAAGGTAATCTCCTACTTCATTGAGGCTGACTTATTGTAGTTGGTGGTTGATATACGGTTTAGTAATGGCCGAGTTATGGTATAGTTTCGGGCTGATTTATTGTTTATGATCCTCTAACGGCTGATTTATTGTTTATTATAAGTTACGGCTGATTTATGGTTTAATATAGTGGCTGATTTATTGTTTATTATAAGTTACGGCTGATTTATGCTTTAATATAGTGGCTGATTTATGGCTTTTCTGCGATTGACTTATGTATGCTCTAACTTATTTATATAATGATAAATAGATGGATTACTGGAAGGCCTATAGGACATTAAGATTTGCAAGAGAGATCGAGTTGGGAACTCTTGAAAAGGGATATGAAGACTTACCTTCTTATCTTTACATGATACAAAAGGCAAATCGAGGCACAGTTACTAGTCTTGAACTCGATGAGTCTAGGAGATTTAAGTATTTATTTATTGCATTCGGAGCAAGCATCAGTGGCTTTTGTTTTATGTGCAAAGTAGTCATTATGGATGGTACATTTCTCCATGGAAAATACAAAGGGACGCTCCTTATAGCACTAGCTCAAGATGGAAACTTTCAGATCTTTCCATTAGCGTTTGGGATGGTTGACACTGAAAATGATGAATCTTGGCTATGGTTTTTTTCGCAATTGAACAACGTTATTCCTGATGATAACGGTCTTGCGATCATCTCAGATAGGCATAAGTCAATTGGGAAAGCTATTCGAACCGTGTATCCATTGGCATCTCGTGGAATTTGTACGTATCATTTATACAAGAACATTCTGTTACGATTCAGAGGAGGGAATTTGTTCCGTTTAGTGAAGAAAGCTGCTAATTGTTATAGAGTTGACGAATTTGAATCCGTCTTCCGTGATATTGAAGTCATTAACCCTGAACTTCATGGTTACCTCGAAAGAGCAGATATACGCATGTGGGCCCGTATTCATTTTCCGGAAGATAGGTATAACCTAACGATGATAAATATAGCGGAATCGATGAACAAGGTCCTTTCTAAAGCAAAAAGTTATCCAATCGTTCGCATATTGGAAACGATAAGATCAATGATGACAAGATGGTTTAATGAGCGACGAGAATCAGCAATGTCGTTGAAAACAACACTTACACGTGGTGTTGAAAAATTGTTAAAGGTTAGCCAATATATTTTATAAGTCAGCCTATCTATTTAATAATTCAACCATTTTGAAATAATAGGTATAACCCATTCTATTGTTTTGAGTTATACAGGACCGTGTGAATTGTGCCACACATGCGACGAGATAAACAATTGATGCTTCGCGATATACAAGTTATCTATGGAACATCTTTGCATGTTGTTAATTTGAGATCGAAGAGATGCACTTGTCGTCATTTTGACATCGACAAATTACCATGCGTACATGCAATTGCAGCCGCCAGCACAAGGGTGTTTCTCGTATCTCATTATGTAACCCATATTATTACAAGAGGTATTTGCTTAACGCCTATGCAGGATCAGTGATGCCTATAGATTCGGCGACACCGCATGCACCACATAGCGGAACAAGTGTGTAACCCCCCAATTGCCAAAAAATTAACCAGGAAGACCATCGAAATGTAGAATCAAATCTGCTTTAGAATTGGCAAGTCTAAGAAACGCCCAAGAAAGCAACACGCATGCTCAGTTTGTAAACAAGTTGGACATAATGCGAAAACTTGTAAACTAATATAGAATTGTTGTATTGTTTTCTCTGATACATGAACAGTGGAGTTTATATTTAGTAGCGTCTGTTCTTAGACTAATAAATACTATTTTTCCAATTTTATGCTAAACAGTTTTTATGTAATTCTGAAGTTAATTGTGTTCATGAAATTGGTTGCTTCACGGCTGATATATCGTTTAGTAATGGCCGAGTTACAGTTTACGTCCGGTTGACATAGGGTTAGTTACAAGTAATGGCTAATTTATGGATGTGTTATAGCGTGGTATGGTTTATTAATGGCTGGCTAACTTATGGCTGCTGATTTATGGCAGCTAACAATGAAGCTGAAGAGTTGCAAAGTTTATGCTTTCGAGAGTTGAAAAGTAGTTATGCGACTTTCTGATTCTCTCGACAGCCGATTAAATCTAACTTTGACAAGGTTTTCGCTGACTTATGACAATCTTTTGGCTGATTAATGACAATGTTGTGGCTGATTTATAACTATGGTTTGCCACCAAATTAATGGCTGATTTTTTATTATAAGTTACGGCTGCTATATGGCTATGGTATGTATTATTTATGGATACTAAGAGTTGCAACTTTTTATGTTTTCGGAGATGCTTTGAAGAGTTGCGACGTTCTGATTCTCTCGACAAAAGATTTAGAGTTCCAACGTTCGATTCTCTTCTCAGATATATACACCTACTTTACGCAATATATGATCATCTTTAGAACGCTTTCATCTTTTACCAAAATGAACAGCGGTTCAGAAACCTCGCTTTAACCGCTCATCTCCTACCCCATCATCCCCATCATTTTCCAAAACAACATCCAGTTCTAGTTCTGAATCATCGACTCTATCGCCTCAGCTTAAAAGATATCGTTATGAACGAACTCGAATTCCATCGCCTTTGGCGTTCTTCTCCTTCCAATCCGACGGACCATTATCCATTTCGTGAAGAGAGACGTAGTGTTCTTTATTCCCCATGGAAAAATCCTCTCCGGATTTCGTGCGAGCCACGAAGATTCGATCTGGTGTGGTGAAATCTCCAACTGAAGATTGGTTGGAGAGTCTCGAAGAAGAAAACCGCATGGCTCGTTCTTCGTCAATAAGGTAAAGTCTCAACTAAAATAAGATTTGTAGTAATTAGTAACTTCAGTTATAATGGATATGTAGATTACTTATTTATTTAAACTTGTAAAGCTTTGGTTACAGAGTATGAAGTAGACTTAGTTTGTTGATTTGAATTTTGATATTTAATACATGTTTTTGTAAACAGATCAAGGTTCAAGACGAAGCGTTATTAACAAGGCACCGAGATTTGGTTAAGCAAGTTCAGAACCTTGAGAGCGATATTCGCAGGCTTGAAGCGACCAAGGATTGGACAAAGGTCGGCTTAGACAAGATCTGTCCAATGGGAATGTTTCTAAGAGACTATCATGACTCGCTCCATGGGAAAAAAAGATTAATATACTGTTTTCCTTCAAAATCTATTTGAAAATTTGGTTTTTTCTTTCTTTGGTGATATTACTTTGGTGACATTATGTTGGATTTATTTCGTTTATTTTGGTTAATTTGGTTTTATTAATCAGTTTAATTTATTTTCATGCGGATTTCTATACAATTATATCGTATGATTCTACATGAATCAACCGCAGATAATCAATAACTCACCCGGATTACGCACTAAATCAGCCAATAATAAATGATAACTCCGCCAGAAAATAATAACTCCTCGTCATAATTTTGTAAGCAATCTCCTCAAGCATTTATCTCTTTCTATTGAATCCACGCCTGAAATGTTACAAGAAAGGGATTAAAACATGAATTTGGGAAAAATCCACTCACCATTATTGAAGTTCATGTCGAGCTTAAAAAGATGAATCCCAGCCAGAATCACTTTGTACATTGATTCAATTGTTCAATAAACGAATTTGGTTCCGGTTCGATTAAATTGAAGTTTCTTTCTAACTCATCATCAAATAGTGGTTTATTCGGTTGTCACGGTGACTTACTCTTCAAGAATTTGGTCGACTTTACGCCAAAGTTAAGCATTTTTCTTCATCTGCGTTATTTCATTCATCTATCTTCTGATTTCTTACCCATTTATCTCTTCTTTTCTTCGCTTTTTATTTAATTATCGCCAGTACAACCATGAGGAATCTCTTCCTTTTAGATCGAAGCCATATTAATTTTTTTCCTTCTTCTTCCTCTTTATTAATCTCATCGAATTCGGAAATTTTATTCCCACGGAAATAGAAATCAAATTTGAGAGAAGTCAAATCTAATCCACAGATGCGAGACACTAAAAACCCATGAGAATTGAAGGAAGATTTTGCTGAAAATTGAGTTTGGTGTATTTGTCGTGACTTAGCGTAGAGAGTGATACAAAAAAATTTCAATTCAAACGAAACTGAAGCCAAATATGTTTATTGCACAATTCGAATCAATGTTTACACGAAACAAAGAATCGATCGACCTTGTTAAGCTCAGCAAGAACTGAAACAATGGCGAACAAGAACGATGAATTGAACAAGAATTAAAAATTTGATATCAATTAATCCGTTTACAAATCTAACAAACTCTTAAACGTTAGTAGTGACTTATGCAATAATGTTAATGTTAATGATGTGGAAGTCGACATAGTAAACATGCCACCAAAGGAACTATAAAACCCGCCACAAGAAATCAGCCCTCACACAAAAATAGGGAAACAAATATTTAAGTAATTTTTAAGTTTAAAAATCAGCCATTAGATGCACATTAATCAGGTCGACAATTAGGTCACCGCTACATTACATAAATCATCATCAAAAGCATTCTATTACAAGAATTATTAAAAGATTATATAATCAGTCAGAATAACTCGACTTCCGTTTAATCGGCTACTAAATGGCAGATTAACCATAAGTCACCACATCAAGATAACATAAGTCACCGCTAAGTATAAATCAGCTAAATAAGTCACTTAGAGCAATCGATTATCAGCCAAAAAAATATAAGTCACTAACATTTTCATAACTCAGTGTCGTACATTTAAATCAGCCAAGATCTCATAAATCAGAAAAATTATTATATGTCACCTTTGCACATATAAATCAGCCGATATCTCATAAATCGGTAGAATTATTATAAGTCACCGTTTCCGCACATATATCAGCCATCGCTTTATAAGTCTGCTATAACTACAAGTCGATTTATCGAGATAAATCACCATTCTATTTTTTAAATCACCGTTTTTAATAAATCAAGATTTTTGTTGAATAAGTTAGCCGTCAATAGGCGAGATAAATCCCGCAGACTTTCATAATACACGTAGGTTTTTTTGTGACACGAGGCGCGACACATGATTTTACCGATGTGGAAATTAATAGTAATGGCATTTGTGTAATAACGTTTTTGTTATCAAATGTTTAGAAGGACATTTTGGGAACGCAAAATATTTAAGTAATTAAAAAAAAATTTGACTCATTTTCGTAATTTCACCTATATTATGTGCTATTTAAGTTTTTCTTCTTAGATTAAATGCTAACATCATATATCGAAAAAGATTATGGATTAAAAATCCACTTTCGCAGATTATTAAAATATATATTGATTTAAAGAGTGGGCGAGCATCAATTCAGTCAATGATACAAAGATGACTAAGTCAATTGAAGGACCAATTCAAAAGAGAGCGGCTATTATAAAAACAAAATACGAAATTTCTAGTAAATGGAGAAGATACGATAGATGGGAAGATTATATGGAATTTAAGGCCGCCTCTCCATCTTGGGTGCCAACCAAATTATTTTGTATATATATATTTTTTTTGGAAAATAAATTTATGATTTTCGGGGAAAAACAAAAGCATATTCGATTCGACTACTGATTCTTGTAGAGCCCATAATGTCGGAGGGACTTGGAAAATCTTTTTAAAATTATTTAAAGTAGTTTTCATTTCGTCATAGCTTACGGCTACACTGGAGTGTACTGACCAGAAACATTTTTTTTTCTAATTTTCTATCTCCATAATGTCTTTAACAATTCGTTTTCTATATTTTCCACTATAAAAATGTATTGGTAGATCACTTAAAATAGTAGGATATACTAAGAGTATATGAGTCTCTCATAAGATTTTTTAATAGTAAAAAGATTTAAAAAATAATAGGAAAAGAGATGAGAAAGAGAATCGGTTCTGAAGCTAAAATCTATTTTGTCTTTTTTTTTTAATTGGGTAAACTTTCATTTTTTATGTAACAATTAAATTATTTAAAAATATTATTTCTATATTTATGAGTGATTAAAGGGAGCTTTTTGCTCTTTGTCTCTTTGATATGGATGCTCTAAAATTATTTCTTTTTGTATATGGAAATTTTAAATTTTTTTGTGTGGTTTATTACATCATTAGAGATCATTTATTTAATCTTATTATGATAATATGACTACCTGCAGTATATGCGATTACAATGAACATCTTCTCCAACAACGATTCTACAACGTAAATTCTCCTTGACATGCGATTCTACTATGATGGACAAACTTTTTCCGCAACACTCAGATCTACGATGAACGGTTTCTGCATGTACGACATCTCTATAATAGATAAATTCTTCCTGCAACACACGAGATCACGACGGACGATTCTATATATAGCACTCTGAAACATCTGAAAAGTTTTGCAACCATTAATCTGCAAAAAGCTACGTTCTATGAGAATCGAACCCAAAACTTAGAGTATAAATCTTTAAACCCTTAACCAATGGTGCTTCCACAATTTTAAATATCTTTAACAAAAAAATATCAGATTTTTTTTTTTAATAAGTATTAGTTATTTTCATAAAAATAGATTCTCTTGGTTTTATTAATTATTATTTTCTTTTAAACTTTATAAATCTCAAATAGTTAAGATTTGAATCGGTAAGCTAAAATAGAAAAAAGATTCGACAAAAGTAAAATAAGCAAGCTTAGATCAAATACGTTAATTTTCACGTCTGTCACACTGTCACTAACGTTCAAAAATATTGGGCAGATGCCATTTAAGCATTCATTTTATATCCAGGTCAACCAAATAGTCAATTCGATTCAGTCGGTCTATAGTGACAACTTACAACAAGTAAGAGTGTTTGTAACTTGTTTATCCTTACTAATGACAAAAGAAAAAATTGATAAAAGTTTTACTCCAATCTCACTCTATTTTTTCCTCTAGATTTTATTATAGAATAAATTTTTTTCTAATCCTATTTTATATCTTATTCTAAAATAGAATATAAAAATATTACTCTATATTTAGAGTAATCATATATATTACTCTATTATAGAATAAAACTTTTATTATTTATAAAATAATCTTTTAATTTTTATATATTTTTATTTTATACTCAAATAATATTATTAAATAATATTTAAGTTATGTAGTTAAACAAATATTGATAAATTTATTTTATAAATTTAAAATAGCTATATAATTAAATAAAAGTGTAAAAATAACAACAGCAACTTTTATTTATTAGAAAACACAATAACAATCAAAAATATTTAATGAAATTCCAATGTAATTTCGGCGAGACGTAGCATTTCCAGTTTGAAGCGCAACAAAAATTAAACTTAGCACAATAAAACCGTGTGATACATTTCAATAAATCAGGCTAAAAATAAAAAAAAAAACATAGGTTAAATTTAAAATTTTGATAAATGATAGATTTTTTAGAAAATTAATAATTAAAAAATAAGTTTTCTATTTTTTTGAGACAACTCTATCTTCTTTGTAGTTGATTATTTGCAAATCTTCTATACTATTTCAAATTTTTTTGACAAAAAATAAATGAAATTAAAAAAAAAACTTTATTTTCTGCATTTAATACCATAAGTAATTATAACAATATGCTTATTTCTAAATTCTAAAGTGATTTAAATTGATCATAAAGATATTATTTCCAAATTAAACATCACATGTTCAATTAAAACATCACATGTTCAATTAAAACATCCAACATATTATACTCCTAGTAGGCGTTGATTACATGTTGAAACTAATTTTTGTATACCTCTTTGCGAATCTCTTAGGCACTATTTTTCATTTTTAGTGTTTTTCTAAGGTGTGCATCTCTATGAGGATACTCATTCTCATTACCGCAAGTAACAAAGAACTCTCTTTGACTATTTCTAACCCTCTTTTTCTATTCAATTTCAACAACATAGATTTTTTCATATTTCTAATTGAATGAGTTTTCTAAAAATTGCTTAAATACAATTGGTAAAGTTGAGAGAGAACTTTAAACTCAGAAAATATGTGTTTCTTGGAAAATTTTAATTTCTTGCCAAAATACACTCAAAGAAACAACGACACTCATCTTTTATCATATATAAAAAAAGTATACAGAAAGGTTATGAGTAATACACTAACCACACGATCAACAAAACAAGAAAAAGCTTAATCACTACTGCATTAAAACCACTATAAATTAATAATATCAGAACCAAAATATTTTCTTAATTTATCGATAAAATAAAAGGTTTTTCGAATTTTAGAAAAAATTATATTGAAAGTAGGAAATTTATTAATTTATAGTGATTATTAATTTATCAAGTATTATTTAGTAGAGGTTCTACATTTTTATGAAATTTGATTTATATTTCAAAATTTTATTTTATAACCTCAATGATCTTTAGTTTGTGTCGGATTTATTTAACTCTTTAGCTTCACCTTATAGTGATATATGTCCGAGGAAATCTTTGTCTTTCTCAGGCTTTGTTTCAGCCTTACTTATTCACTTTTTGTGTATTTCATCAACCTTTTAATGAAAATTCAAATGATAGAATTTTTTTGTTTTGCTTAAATCCTTTTTTTAATATAGGAATAAGGATTTATTGCCTAAATAAATGCATTTTTAATAGATTTTCAAAACATAAATAATAAATCTAACTCCATAATATTAATTAAAATTGCTTATATCCTTCATTTTTATATACATGAATAGAGATTTAATAAGGAAATAAATAGATTCTTTTTATTTGCTGTCACAAAAAAAAATTTGCATATTTTTCCAGGTTACAAGAAAGTTTGAACTAAGAATCAATTAGGAAAACATTAAATAATCCCATATCCAAAGGACCAAGACACATTATTGGTCAAGATAAAAAGACAAAGATATAAATTCTTTTCTCCAATAGATACGTATATAATAAAATGGCACAATTGTATTTTGTAAATAAATCTCTACTGAAAAAAACAAATCAACTTCACAAGAAATCTTTGCGCAGATTCGATTGAAGGTAACGACTTTTTCTCTGTAATTAGTTTAAACTCCAATGGAAGTTTCGAAAACAATAGATGATTGAATCAGTCAATCATAATCTCTCGTTTCCTGTAATTTTCCCTTATGGGTTTCCTCTTAATTTATCATTTCTCGCCGGAAAACTTCTCAGAGTTTCCTTGTACTTCACGGTGAAAGCGATTGTTTAATATATTAGTCTATGTAATGAATGTGTAATTTACGGATTCAAACTTGTTTAAACAATGTAAAAGGACAAGACTTTGATGAAAAAAAACCAAAATTGGGATCTGTCTAAAAGGTCAATAACTTCTCATGTATAAATGCCTATGACTTTGTGTATGATTTGGTGAAGAAAGTTATTAAGTAATCTGAATATTGACATATGCTTGAAGTGTTGCAGGCGATTGTATTGTTCATCTTGTTGTGGGTTTGGTTTTCTGTGATGGGTGGAAGTAGTTCAAAAGACTCTAATGGAGGTGGAAATGGTCGGAGGTATGAACGTAGTATGTCTGGGAGCTCTTCTTCTTCAGGTTGGGGGAATTATGGAGGTCAGAACAGTGCCTATCACACACCAAACCATCAATCTGCGAGTCCTGTCTCTTCCTACAATTCCGGGAGGCAAAATCAGAAGACTCTTGAGAGGAAGTATTCTCGGATTGCTGATAATTACCGTTCCATTGATGAGGTTTGATCATAGAATCTATCATTTATGTTGGTTTGTGAATTTCTATTTGGTTTTTTGTTGATTTCATTCTTTTGTATAGGTGACTGCTGCTCTTTCACATGCTGGTTTGGAGTCTTCGAATTTGATTGTTGGTGTAGATGTCACCAAGAGTAATGAGTGGACAGGTTAGAGAATTTATCTTAATGTTTGAGTCTAGGTTGCTTTGTTCTTGAAGCTGACTTGAGTTAATTGATTTTTAGGGGCAAGATCATTTGGTAGGAAGAGCCTGCATTACATGGGAACAACTCCAAACCCTTACCAGCAAGCTATTTCCATCATAGGAAAGACTTTGTCGGTTTTTGATGAGGATAATTTGATTCCCTTTTATGGATTTGGAGATGGTAAATACTGTAAAGGCTTGGTCTTTTTTCTTGTAGAACTGTTGTTTAGTATGTGATTAGAGATATTAAAGTTGGTTTTGACTGTGCAGCTACAACTCATGATCAGGATGTCTTTAGTTTCAATCCTGATGATACATTTTGTAATGGGTTTGAAGAAGTCCTTATGTGTTACAGAGACATCGTTCCTCAGCTCCGCCTTGCAGGTTGAGTGAAGCCCTTTTCTTCTGCTTGTGTTCTGACTCTTGCTCTTACTTTTTGCTGATATTTTTGTGGTTCACTTATAGGTCCGACATCTTTTGCACCCATCATCGAAAGGGCGATGACAATTGTGGAAGAAAGTGGTGGCCAGTACCATGTTCTTCTCATTATCGCTGATGGACAGGTAAAGATCGGAACCATATTTGACTGGAGAAAGATTTCTTGCATCTGTGTCTATTTTGGTTCAGTTATGATCATTATCAGACATTTATATAGTTACCATTGGAACTTTTATTATGGCAGGTGACAAGAAGTGTTGATACAGAAAGTGGCGGAGTCAGTCCACAAGAGCAGCAGACCATTGATGCCATTGTTAGAGCAAGGTAATCAATACTATCTCTTTTGAGGAAAATCCAATTCTAAACCGCGTCTTTCTTACTTTTTGATGGATTCCGTTGCAGTGAATATCCTTTGTCGATAGTTCTTGTTGGTGTTGGAGATGGTCCTTGGGACACCATGAGACAGTTTGATGACAACATCCCTGCTCGCGCCTTTGACAATTTCCAGGTAAGAATAAGCAAATAAGCTTCTGCAATAGTGTCCTCTCCTAGCAAGTAAATCAATTTAACAGGTTTTGGTTTTCTAATTTTGAATCATTTCAGTTTGTGAATTTCACGGATATTATGTCAAAGAACACAGATCCAGCAAGAAAAGAGGCAGAATTTGCGCTTTCCGCCTTGATGGAGATCCCATCTCAGTATAAAGCTACTTTAGAGCTAGGTTTGCTCGGGTAAGTAGTTTCAGATATATTAGTGCATCACTGCAGCATTCTATGAACTGATCTCAATAACTACTAATTTCTTTTCTTGTTTCGATTCCACAGACAAAGAACTGGACGTTGTCCAAACAGGATTGCGCTTCCACCACCAACTTATGCAACTCAATCTATGCGCAACAGCTCAAGAACTTCTCGATCAACCAGCTTTCAAAACAGACCATATGATAGTGGTATTTCCACTACACCACTTTCAACTACTCGTAACAACAACAAGGGCCAGGTATGATTTACAAAGAAAGAAAGAAAAAACAATGCATTGATAATCCTTTTCCGGCTATTCACAAGTTTTTGTTGGACGAAAATCAGCAGGTTTGCCCGGTATGTCTAGTGAGTCCAAAGAACATGGCTTTCAATTGTGGTCATCAGGTGCATTTCCTATCTAGAACTATCCCCGAGTTACCTAAAGGGTCACACTTCAAACAAAATCGTTAACTTTCCTTTGTTTCTTCTGTTTTTTTCTCATCAGACTTGCTCAGAATGTGGGGAAGACTTAAATATTTGCCCCATATGCCGGGGGAAAATCTCGGTTCGTATCAAGCTTTATTAAGATAACTCTCTCAAGAACTGAAGGAACCGAGGTGATCTGAGATCTTTCACAGCCAACATCATCCTTACTTGATCTCACCAGATATTACCAGCATTTGTTTTTACTTTGAGTAGCCCATCGATTGATTTTCGATCAATCATGGCTGTTTCAAAGGGTTTGTAGATAATCTGTTGTCAGTTTTTCATTCTCATTCCACATGAAAACACACACAAACAGCAGATTCTCTTGTAAATAACGGATTCTTGCTCTGCTGCAACAAACTCGTGTAACAGATTTTTACTGAAGAATTTTAATCTTGGAATGGTCCCATGATGTAATGTACACATGTATCAAAAACAAAATACTATAGTATATACCTTTCTTGTCCTGAAACCTCTAGTCTTTATCACAGGAGCCCAACTGGTCCTGTTTTCACTACCATAATTGACATATCATGAATGGTATCGATTCTGTGTCGCTAAAAAATTCATAAATGATGCAAATCTCAATGCCTAATACTAGATTGCTTTTTCTTGCATTCGAATACTTTTTACTGTTCTTAGTGTAAGAAGATGAAATTATACTTTTCTTCTTCTTCTTCCCCAGTAATGAACAAGATTGGAGCTTAAGTCTTAATCAAAGATATCTCAAGCTGAGTCTTGAATGGTTCAAGGTGTTATTCATTTGAAAAGTGTTGTCAAAGTGAAAATGGAGCGAAAATTTGAATACGGAAAAAAAAAAGATAAAGGCATGTTTGAAGTCTTTGAATAAGATTCCAGTCAGATTGCTCAACAATCTTCAGTTTCAGGGACCCTACTAATGTCTTATACGCAAACCGAGGGATAAACATCCTTTGTGGTTTAGTGAATCCAAATTCAAAGTATAGTCTTTTTAACACAACCAATACCATGAATTTCCGAAGTAACATCTGTGCTCTGAATGAAGAAATCATTGTTGAGCAGTTTCTTCGTAGCCATGATCCAGACGGACGATGGCTTGATTCCGAAATGCTGCTTCACGAAGTTGAAACCATCTTGAGCTTTGTTCTGCAAAATAATGTGACCTCTCCTATCACTTGAGCTTCAATTCTTCAAAAACTTGTTTCCATGCTTGCCAATAACAATGCTACTAAATTTTCAGGTTTCTAGGCCACTTATGACAGAGAATTGTCTTACCAACATTGAAGTTTTTGATTCAAAGGAAACACTACCATACGCCATCTCCAGAATCTCCATCCAGGTAATTGATCATCCTTTCTTCTTCCTGTAAAATTGCATGGAAATCTTGAAAATCTTGAGGTTGCAGATGCTTTGTCCATGCATTGGGGAAAATGAGATCCAGAAAAGAAGAATGCTTCTGTTTGAACTTCTGAAAGAATACAGATGGGATACAAAAGCTGTGTTGGTACTAGGAGCCCTTGCTGCAGTATATGGAGGACTATTTCTACCAAGTCATCTAGCCATTTGTGATCACGTCGCAGCATCAATTGCAACACTCAACCAGTTGCCTATTGAGAGAACCAAGTTCAGACCATGGTTAGAGTCTCTAAGCTTGCTTGTTCAAGCCATGGTGGCAGTAACCAAATGCATCATTAAATTTGAAAGACTTCCATTTAAACAAGCGAAGCTAGACAACAACATTGTGGGAGAAACCTTGTCTAACATCTATCTGGCTACTTACCGGGTTGTCAAAAGTGCACTTGCATGCCTGCAGCAGATCCCTTATTTCAAGCGAATCCATGAGGTACACTACTCCACCCTTCTTTTACCTCCCCAAAAAAATGAAAAAGAAAACACCCAGAAATTGTTTCCAGCATATTAGCAGCCAACATTGAGTTTTCTCATGGCTAGGAATTCTCTGAAATACTTAGGCAACGGAACCAAGGAAAGCAGCAGGGGAACTTTCAACGGAATCACGAAGAGCAGCAGGAGAACTTTCTAGTTTGGGATATCAATTGCTCAACATACACACCTGCCTCAACAAGCAGGTAGAAGAATGCAGCACAAAAATAGGTAACTTTCAAATGTTCTGATGTTCAGTTTCAAAAGCAGAGCTCCCCTTAAAAGCAAAACTCATCTTTGATGTGGCTTCTCCGTCGTTATGTCTACAGAGGAAGAAATCAATCAAAGGCTTAGAAACATTAATACTGGGACTCATCAAGACAACCAAGAGATACTCCACCTACTTTTTTCTCACCAAGATGATATGCCACTTCAACAATACTCCAGACAGGTACAAAGTATCATCCTGTTTCTTTTTCCATGTCCCTTCTATTTGATTTTTGATCTTTTACTTTAAATGTTTATACTCTATATACATCCCAGCACAGTTACCATAAAGATGAGGTGCAGAATTCAGTATGACAATACCTAGACTGATTCTTTTACCTCTCATAAGTGAACGGGACCAGCTGTTCATTAATTTAACCCTTTGCAAAAGCATTATCCATTTGATTGAATATTCTTTATCATCCAATGACAGATACGTATAACCGAGCTGAAAGAAAAGGCGATACTTCTGCTATTATCAAAGCCGCCCGTAGAGCCACTTTTCTTCCTGCTACAACAGTTGTATGACCATCCGTCCAACACCAACACAGAACAAAACTACGAGATCATATGGATTCCAATACCATCGTCCCAGAAATGGACAAACGAAGAGAAGGAAATCTTTGATTTCTACTCCAATTCCCTACCATGGATTTCAGTAAGGCAGCCATGGTTGATGAACTCCAAAGTACTGAAATTTCTAAGAACAGAATGGCATTATGGAGATGACGAGGCAATGGTGGTGGTAATCGACACTATCGGGAAGGTTGTGAACATGAATGCCATGGATATGGTGTTGATATGGGGTGTTAAGGCATATCCATTCTCAGTTTCTAGAGAAGATGAGCTTTGGGAAGAAGATAATGAATGGTCAATGCAGCTCTTGCTTGATGGCATTCATCCTGCATTTGAGACATGGGTAAAGTTTTTGATCCAAATGTCGAAAATTTTCATTCTTTTGATCGGATTGTGATGAGACTCTTTCTCAATTCTACGAATCAGGTGAAAGAAGGAAGAGAAATCTGCATATTCGGAAGTCATAATTTGAAATGGGTTGACGAATTTGTATCACTAGCAAGAAAAATTCAAAATCTAGGGTTCCAGATTGAGCTAATTTACATCAGCAAACGAGGACGAGACGAGCGTACAATAGCCATGGAAGAGAGCTCAATCTTGTTCAGTCCTACAGTGCAACAGCTCTTCTGGCTAAGATTAGAAAGCATCGAACGATCCAAACTCAAGCGAAGTGAATCATCGAAATCGGATCGAGTGATTGAAGAAGTTACGAAACTCCTTGATTTCGATTACGGTAAACACAAGGGTTGGGCTGTAATCGGAAAGGGATTAGCGGCGGCGATTTTCGACGGAGAGAAGCTGATGGAGAGGATGAGGCGAATTGTGCGGTGGGGAGAGTTCGCGACGGGATTGAGTTTCACGGAGGCGATAGAAATGGCGGCGGAGAAGCCGTGTGAACAGACTCACACGGTGGTTGTTCCGTTTGAGGAATCGTCGAAGATGAGAGTTGTCACGTGCGAGAAATGCAAGCGGCCCATGAAGAGATTTGTGGGCTATCAGTAACTCACAGGCCCGTTATTTTAGCATTACGTTCATAATAATATGATTTGATTTGCCTGTCTGTTGTTTTGTTTCTTTCCAATAAATGTCTCAATTCTGAACAAAGGAGAGGCAATTGTGAGATGATTTTCGGATAATCGAGGTTGATTAAAAGTAAAACAGAATTTTGAGAGATAAAATAAGAGTTTTGTATAAGTAATATAATTAACATGATAACATTTCAGATGTTAAGAAAAACAAATTATAACATTTAGAAACGTTTATTAAATAATTTATTTGTTCTCTCTATTTTCAACTAAAAATAGCCATGTTCTTTTAAATGTTGCAGCATTCTATTTCGGCGACACTAAACAGGAAGAAAAAAATAGATAAATAAGTGTCAAAGGTGAGTTTCTCTCTAAAAAAATAAATCCAGAATTTTTTTTTTTTTTAATTTATATTATTGGTCCATACCAAAAAAAATTTGTACAAAGAAAAAGGTCCTAACAAAATAAATTTGCCTAAGACCCTAAAACACTTTAAGACGGACCAATCTTTAATAATATAGTATTTGAGAATACAATTAGAAATCATCAATTGAATAACATGTGAATTAAGAAAAACTCTCCCAAAATTCTTCATCTATATGGTCTCTATAAGACACGTGGCATGTTACACGAGAGACAATCCAATCTGCGGTTGGTAACACAGTAGTAAGGTGTATCTTTCCGCACTAGATCTTACCCTGTTACACCAACAACATCCGAGGCTTCATCACCCGATCTACGACTCTTCTCTGCTCTGAGAAACGACACCGAGAAGAAGAGCTTACGGCGATAGAAGATTAGCGGACGACTACAACAATGGTGAAGGTGTTGACCTACTTTGGTATGACTCTTGCCGCTTTCGCCTTTTGGCAATCCATGGACAAAGTTCATGTCTGGATCGCTCTCCATCAAGACGAGAAGGTTTGATTCTCTCTTCCTCAATCATCTCTCTCTCTTTCTCTCATCGTAAAATCTGATACTACTTTGTTATAATTTTGGCGTCAATTGTATGAATTTTCTTCGATATCGAGTTTATGTGACACCTGATTTAGGAATGAGGTCAAACCCTAGGCTATCGAATTTGTGTAATTTATCCTCAGATTGATCGTATTTCTCGGTTTTCAGAAATGGTTCTTTCGTTCATTTCTCATTTGCCTCGATTGGAATGACATTTTTTATGTTGATTTGATGATACATTGCCATGAAAGCTTGTTTTTTTTGTTCAATGGCATTTATGTTTATCACTCTCTGCCAAGTTCTTAGAGCACTTCATTTGCCTCAATGCTAGATTATGGAGTGCTGGATTAGCCTGTTTTGTTTGACATTTGATTAGAATCTTAAGCTTAACTTGTATTTGATTTGTTTGCTTTAGTTTGTGATTGTTTTTTTTTTTTTGCTGTGAAAGCAAAATTAGAGATTGGTATTGCACTTGATCAAGTAGTGATAAGGGATATGAAACAGTTCATTGATATGTTTTTTTTTATCAACCATTGATATGTTCTTCTTGGAGTTAGATAAGTAATCTGATAACAAATCTGTTAATTATGTGGTAGCAAGAAAGAATGGAGAAGGAAGCAGAGGTAAGGCGGGTTAGAGCAGAGCTGCTACGGAAGGCTAGAGAAGAGGATCCTCTTGCTTGATCTTCTTCTTCAGTTGAGGATTTGGCTTTCTAATCATATCAACTTCACTTCTCCTTCACATTTTTTCACTGTTATGGACCAAAATTGACAGTACAATATATGCTTTTGAATGTTGAGATGATCATGAAAATAATGGTGTCTTTTGTTTTTCTTCTTTCAACTAATGAAAATAATAGTGGAGAAGTATCAAGATCTTGCTCTGCGTTTGTCTTCCTCAACTTGGTACTGTAATTATGTATCATGGATTTCATGTTCATTCACAAGTCAAGAAGGTTTCAAATGTTAGATCATCCTGTTTCTTATTCGTGTTTATTGTTGGCTAACTAAGTAGAAAACATCGGTCATGTTTTAAATGGAATAGAGCTGTTGAATGGAATGAGTTTTTTTGTTTTCCTTAGCTTTTGGTATTGGTTTTAAGTTTTTGATTAGTTTTCAAAGTTTTGGTTGTTTTGTCTTTATAGAACTAGAAAGTAGAAAAGTCTTTTTGTTAAAATATTGAAAGAGTTTTACAAATGAATTATATAATCATTATTTTCACCATTGATCCTTATGTTGTAAAAGCATTAATATCTAGCTACATGTATATTGAAGTCCTATAATTGTATAGTTCCTTATTTTCTTTTGGGTCAATTTGCAGAATGACCTTGGATCTAAAAACAATTAAGTAAATGACCTCGATTCGTTTTTGTTTTATAAAATAATCTTGGCTGGCTAACTGATTGAAGTAAAAAGACATAAATGCCCTCCTATGAAAGAAAGAGTTTGAGCGTATTATTAACAAAACTATGTATATTAGAAAAATTAACATGTCTTAAATAGAAGAAGAGTGAAATAGAAAAAAATGGCTTGTGATTTGGAGGAAAAATTATGTCATATGTAAAACAACTTTTTATATGACATAATAACTTTCAATCGAAAAAAATTATATGTAATTTGGAAAGGAGGGAGGAAAATATAATATTTTGAAATGTTAGTCAAACTTTTAGTTAAAGGAGGGGAAAGAACATCGTCACAAATTTTTGAAAATGAATAGTTTATTTATTTGATATATGAGTTTATATTGATGTTCATAAATTGCACCATATGTGTGATGAAATGAATTCAAAACTCAAAATTCATTCTTTTGCCTATCAAGTTTATATAATAGTTTACAATGATTTTGTTGACTTGTGTGGGATTTTGCATTTTCAAGAGGAAATTGGTTAATTGGTCAAGCATTTTTACCATTTTTTGGAAATCATGAAAAACTCCCAAGAATTCTTGGCTATCATCTTCTTCCGCTGAAAGAAGATTATTCTTGAACTATGGGATTTTGATTGTTAAGATTGTTAAGACTGTTAAGATTGTTTTCATCTTAATATTTAATTTTTTCTACTATTAAGTTTCTATTGACTAATTTTTTGTTTTAAATTACAAAGATGTGTTGTTTCGTTCAACATGAATGTGGTTTCACTTGGACGGCTTGGGAATCGATTTCTCTACGCTGCAGTATCTCCCCAATCAAATCGTGGAGTCAAACTTTTCAAGTTATTCAACAACTGCAAGGCTTGTCGGTGAAGAAGAAGCTGGTCCGAATTGCTTGGCAAGTGTGATGTATTTTCTTTGACAGGAAAAAAATCATCCCTTGCACCGGCAACAATTTCGATCCTCTGCTTCAAGCTTCAAATCTACTAATAACTTTGCTGTTTCACGACTCCTACAACTTTGGTTCACTACATCTGCGTAATTAACTCTTTCTATCTCCGCTCTGTCTTCAGAGTCCCACTATCGCTTCATCACTATTTCATTCACCATTATCGGTTCATAATCTCATCACTCCCTCGAAGGTAACGACGACTTTTGTCGTTTCAATTATTCACCAGATCGTGACTTCTTGATGTTTCTAATGGGTTCATTGTTTGTTCTTTTATTATTGGGCTTGCCCATTAACTTTATGAGTTTTTATTATTGGGTTAGACCCACCAAACATTAAGGTCTTGGCTAGGCATGTAACTTTGTTTTTCTTTTACTACAATTTAATTTGAAAGCTTTTTAACAACAACCAAAAAAACATGAATGTGGCTTCGAGAACTTGTACTTCCACGGAAGAATTCACATGAAAAGAATTTGATAAGTTGGAATGTTTTGTTTATACTATGGTGATTTTTAGGGTTTTTAATTATTATGGGAGAAAATATAATATTTTGAAATGTTAGTCAAACTTAGAAAAATTATTAGCCTATTAGGTCAATCTTTTGCATTATTCATTTAAAAAAATGATAGATTAACTTCCTTTTACTAACATCATGGAAATATAAGAATAAAAAAACTAAAAAAAAAAGACAAAAAAAGAAAAGAAAGAAAACAAAAGAGAGCGAGAGAGAAAATGAGTTGTTGAAAAGAAATGTGATGTTACTAATAACCCTAATCTTTTTCTTGTTGACATCATCAATGGCTCGTGAATATCCTATTCCGATTGGAGTCAAGAGAGAAGTCGCAATTGGAACTGATCAAGAAACAAAACAAGGCTCAACCTTCTCTTCCTATGATTCGAATTAAGAGAATAGTTCCGACCGGTCCCAATCCATTAGATCACATGCAAGCTCCTCTTCCTAATGTTTGATGCTTTGAATGGAGAAACTAAAAAGGATGAAACGTTGTTCTAAATCTTAATCAATTTATTTTTGTCGTATTTTATGATGAAGAACGTCATTGATTAATCTATTAAATTATGTTTGTATCAAATTCTTACTTCTTTTACTTGATAATAAAATGCTAATTAAAATAAATAATTTTTGTTGTTGCGACTATTAAGTATCCGTGAAGGGTAGAACAAGATCTATAATTTTATATAAATCGTGTTTCGTGCATATATATAATCTCTTATATGTATGCTAACATTTTCTAAATGTCCATGTTAATTATGTTTTGCTGATATAACTCTCTTGACCAAGCACATAAAGTCTAAGTTTTATAAAATTTTCAAGGCTTAATTCTAAAACGGTTTTGTGTTATGAAGGCTTAATGTGAAAAGCAAATTTCAGAAAATAAGAAGTGTTGTTATGAAAAATGTGAAGCAAAGCCGGTTACTACGAAACAGATGACTATTTAAAAACAAATTTCATATTTGTTTAAAATTTATCATTCCCAAGAATATGTAAAATGAAACAGTAATTCAAAACTGAAGACGCAAAAACAATGTCACCAAAATTGAACAAAAAAAAAATGGTGATTCAAACTTTTAATTGTGTTATAACAGGAATTAAAATTGCTGTGTATTCTTTTCAAAGCATTTAAGTAAAAGGCAAATTGACAAGAAATATGAAAAGATAGATGAAAAAGTCTGATGTATTTATATTATAATCCATTTCTAGAAAGAAAAAAATGTATTTAGAAACAACCTTTTAGACTACCTAATTAACTAGTTAACCATTTTTTTCAAACAACTTTAAAACCCATCATGTAGAAAAACAGCATTTTCATATAGTAATTAAGAAAAAAGAAAGAGAAACAACAAAAAGAAAACGACCTTTAACAAAATGACCACCATAATTTTGTACAACTTTGATTTCTGATGACAAAAGGTTCCTACATAGCATTTGTACTACCTTAATTTTGTTTTCTAATTAAACAAAAGTTACCAAAACACTTCGACACAAAAGTTAACAACCAAAAAAAGAGGTTTTAACACATCCAAACAAAACCCATAAAAAAAAAAACAGAGAGACCGAAGAAGATGATAAGACATCGATACAGCTATATTTATATAGTTGGCCGCCTAAAGCCGAAACCATCATTAAATTCATTAACACTGTTTTCTGCCTGCGTCATCTCAAACGCCGCCGTTTTCGATTCTCTCACCCAGACAACAACCATCACTTCTTTCCATCTTCTTGTCGGACACCGTGCCATCTCGTGAGTGACAGCTGTCATCATCATCAGACACCAGTTTAGCCTCAACGTCAACGACGGAGATAGGCTCCGGTAATAACTGCCCGTCACGCGGCGGTGAGAAAAACACCGGCATGTACTCCTCCGTCTCTTTTCCTGGTAACTTCAAGTTCTTGAAATGTTCTTTCAACGACTCAAGTCCCTAAAAAAACAAATCTTTTTTCAATTTCAATGTAATTACTTAAACCAGAGATTAAAAATGAATATCTTTTTTTTTTACCTGAAGTCGAGCATAAGTAACCTCACAGATCTTTCTAGTTTTGAAAATTTCCCATCTTTGATTATGCAAAGCTTTGTAAAGTCTCCACACTGCTTCAGGTGATGTCATGTTCACAAACCCATATCCCACATTGCATTTGTTGCTATATTGTTTTGAATTAATAACACCAAAAAAAAAAAAATTAATTAGCCCATTCATCACTATTTTTTTTTAATCCGAATAAAGATGGAAAGTGACAATACCTGAAATCAATCGGGAGATAGACGAAATCGTACGATGACATAACCATATTGTTTCCTTGATTTATTATCTTCTGGTTAGAGTCATTACAATGTGTGTCCAACACATTCAAAAACAGCTTCTGACTGTAAATGGAAACAATACTATAAAATTGACTAGTCGATATTTGTTAATCTCAATGTGGACCAGAATATACAAAATAGTAAACATACGATACAAATAAACCTCATCACTATTAACCGTTGGGTCTTGTTGACTTTTTCTTTTTCAAACAAAAACAAAGCATATGATATATATATATATATACAATATACCTAGTTTTAGGACATTATAGAATCAATAAAACACATGCACATCACAATCACTAAGTATTAATGAAAAAGATGCATGCTTTTTTTACTTACTTGTACTTGTTGGGTATGTTCTTGATCATGACGGTGGTCCGATCATCTCTATACTCGCCGGTGGTGGCAATAGCGTCTTCGTTTATAATGAAACGATCATCGACACGATTCTTCTTCATTTGCTGCATTGGCTTCTTAGGTATCTTCCTATTGTAGTTGTTATTCATCTGTTGTTGATTATCCGACTTCATCTTCAACTGAGTTAGTGGTCGGATATGGTGACGTGGCGGTGGAGACGGTGGGTGAGGGTGATAATGGTGGTGGTTAAAAAGAAAGCTTTTGTTGGAACGTGAGGGGAGAAAGAGTTTCTTGGTGAAACCACCGGGACGACTAAATTGGACAAGAATTGGTTTACCGGCGATAACTTTACCGTTCATTTCACGGAGAGCTCTTGCGGCGTTTCTAACGTCAAAGAACTCTATAAATCTTTGTTCTCTTTTCGACGGTGTCCCTCTTAACTCCTTCACTTCCCCTAACAATAAATTTATATTAACTAAATTAAACAAACAAAAAAAGTTGAGAGCTTTATTTGTAATTTTCGTATGGTTCGTTATATGGTTACCATAAACTTGGAAAATGTGACGGAGAGTAGTAGAAGAGACGGTGGGTTCAAGATTCAAAATCACGAGTGAGCCTTGATTGTTTCCTTCGGGAACAGCTTTAAGGTTTGGAAACACGAAATGAGCCCACACGAGTCGTCCGGAGATGAGTCCACGCGCCACCGTCGTGAAGTGGTCTTGTTGTTGCATGTGACGGTCATGTATTTCGTTAACCGCTCTTTGTGAGTGTTTTAGATTGTAGAAATGAACGGTGACGATTCCTTCATCTGCTCTTTCCATTTGAACTCCACGAACTTCACCGAAGAGTTCCATGTCTCGTATTAGAGATGACTCGGTGACGTTAGGTGGTACTTGTAACAGTACCACGGCTCTAGTTGGTATCATTGAAATCGGTGGAAGAGGAGGAGGTGGTAGAGGGAAAAAAGAAAGATAAGGCGGCGGCGGAGGAGGAGGTGGAGGAGGAGGGAGGTAGATTCTTGTCGGAATAAAGAAGGGGATTGGGTTTGGATTTGTTGCCGGCAAGAACTCTGGAGCTGTTGGGTTGAGGTTTCTCGGGTGACTAATTGGTCCGGTGAGTGACATGGTTGGTTTGAGAGATGGGAGGTGATGAGTTTGGAGGTGGTTTTCCGGTGACCGGTAAAGATTAGTCGGTGGTGATAGACGCTTGATCTGCCCTAGTGGGTCGTACTTTTTATCGTCTATCTCGTTTCTCTCTCTGTTTTTTTGTTTGTTGCAGCCTTGCACGTAGGGAGAGTGTAAAAGTAGAATTTTTGGTTTTGTTTTATTCTGCAGAGATTTCTACTATTATTTTGATTTATTTCCCAATTTTGCATCAACAAAGTCAAGGTTTTTTAATTTATTGGTGTATTCACTCGTTCGAGAATCCAAACCGTCCGATCCGACCAGTTAACCCAAAATTTGAACATCAATTTAGTTTTAGTGTTAATATTCGTCAAACCGGTCATTAACATGTAATCCAATAAACCAGTTAAACCGGTCAGATGTTGAATCAAAATAAAATTTTAAATTTTAAACTTTGATTTTTGAATTGTTTTTTATATAAATAAAAATTTTGATTTTGACAAAAAAAAAAAAAATTGTTTGACAGTTAACTTTGTAATTTTTCCATTTTTTAATATATAGTGACCTCTTTTGTCTATTTCGACTCAAAGCTCAACGAACTAGTTTTCTCCTAAAACTGCCACTTGGGAGCAAATTCTAATCAGTAATAACTCGTCCCAGGCTTAACTAGTATGCTATTGTTTGGTTAAATACATGTGACATCTAAATTCACGTTTTTAGTTTGGGAGGCTATGCAAAAATATGCTTCCAAGTTGTGACCAAATGGCTAGATGGGGAAGAGGTAACTCAAGCAATTGTGTCCTCTATAGTTGTCAAATAAAAACATTCGTTCTAGTCGTAACTTGAGCACATATTATTATATTAAAAATTAGATTATACCTAGAACACAAATTCCGATTAATTGGGTGCCATGATCCATGTATCATTTATATAGAATTTGTATTTGGGTGCTATAGCTCGTATTGTCGTGTTCCCCATTTTCACCGCAAAAGTTCATGGGCCGATTTGTCGCCTCTCCATCCCAATGCAAACTATCTACTCTACCTATAAATTCTCTAAAAACAAATTTAATTTGTATATATATGCATTGTTTATGTGTGAAACATCCATTTTCACGTAAAAAACAATGAATAAATCGAAAGAAAAAAACAAGAGTCTTGTTGGTCTACTTAGCCGATGTAAACGCACACTCCCATAAACATTACATTTACATTTTAGCCATATTAGCCTAGTCTAGCCTTTTGTTACATAGATTTTTATAAGATTTTCTACAATCTCTTATTATTTGAGAAATAAATAAAAAATATTTCTGATTCTCTTCTCCAGCCGAAAAGATTATAAATCTAAAAGTCTGGAAAGTTTTGGTTACCCACAAAACAAATCCGTTAACGTGCCCCAAAAGATATTTAAGAAAGTTTCATTTAAAATTCAATTCTTTATATTAACTTAGTTTTTATATATTTACACGACATGTCGTTCATATATGTATATATTTTGATAAAAACATGTCGCTCATATTAATCTAATAATGAACTTATATGGAATTAAATACAAGAACTATTCATTCATTCATCTACGATCACCTGTATGTGAATCAATTTCTCAAATGTCATTTTCTGTGTTCCTCTTTCATTTCATACCCTCGTCAATCTTTTGTATCCTTCATTTTAATAAAAACCCGAAAATATTCTTAATTTTTTTTATTAAAATTATTTAAATTAAATCCGCACTCACCGTAAGTACAACTTGGTACCACTATATCTAGTGTCGTACCAGTTATACCCAGATGTACCCAGTTATATCCCCGATTATATCAGATTATATCATCTCGATACAATTGGTATTCAATTATCCATTGTATCAGGTTGTACAGATAACTGGTACAATATCGGTTATCGAAAGTTATACTCCGGATTGGAGATTCGAACCTTGGGCGCTCGTAACCAGCTTCGAACCTGGGCGCGCACAGCAGACTCGAACCACTAAACTGCTGTGTTTTTCGTCGAAATACTTACAATTCAATGTTATTTAACCCTTATATGGTCAGTTTCTAATTTCATCAAAGGTAAAATCGTCATTTTATAGTAAATTTATAGGAGAAGGACATAACTGATTAAATTTTACAGATAAAGTCATTTTAGATTAATGCTCCTTATATGTTATTTTATAAATAAAAAAAAGTTCTTATGCTTCTTTTTTTTTCAACAAAGTTCTTATGCTACATATTCTCAAATTCATTGATTTATTATCTAATTCACAACTATAGGTACATATCAAAAGATTGATAAGAGATTTCAGTACCAAAAAGGCGGTAGTTTAATGGTAGCACAAGAGATTGATTTTTTTGTGTCTCGGATTCAATCCTTCTTTAAGATGGATAAACTTTTTTTAAATAAAAATAAATTAAATACTGATTTCAAATACCTAAAGATATTCGAAACTCCCATAACCTAGAACTCTCACGATTTATTAAAAAAAAAAACCCATCATTCTAGACATACTGAAAAGACATAAAATATGCCAAACGGTTTAGCCTAAACGTATTGGTCCTAACTCGTAATTAAAGATTTTGACAGTAAATACGAAATATTAGTTTAGATTTTGTATATAAAAGTTTAAACAGCGGGAGAAAATTAATTCAGTACAGTTGAATTGATTGACTTCATGAAAGTGTCTCCACAACAAGCACTGGTTGGATTTGGAGTGATACATTGACATGATAGTATAACATATGCATGTCATGTATTTAAGTGTGCGTCTGCGTATATGTATAGATGCATCCGCTATACCTAGAGCCTAGGACCAAAGAGGGACCAGAACACATCCTTATTTTAAGGAATGTTATTGTTGCCTACTTCCTTATTTTTGGGCTGTCATTTGTTTTTGTCATATTTATGCCATATCCTTCATTTATTACATGAAAACTAGAATATCTTCTATATATTACTTTGAAATTCAGTTTTTTATTTATTTTTGAGAATAAATTATGAACAAACAAAGTTTTTTGTTGATCCATCATCACATGAGTGATTTATGAAGAGAAAAAAAAATTTGTATTTCAAAATAATATTTTAAACCTAATTTGTAGTTAGTAAATTATTTGTCACTTATTCACTTAGAGACAATGTAAGAAATAAACTGATGATTTATGTGTTGTGTTAGATAATTTAATGTGAATGTTCATATGAGTTTCAAGTTTTTAAAATAAAATTAACAATGACATCAAAGGAGTAATTGAAACGGGTCATCAAATTTTTGTTTGGTCGAACCCATGGTTTCATGACACCTTTACAAAACCGAATAGAAGCATCTCGGCATATTTCGATTCTATGTTAAGGATTTCAAATCTTATTGATTTTACTAACTCAAATCCTGAAATGTAAACTTGATCAGATGGGAGTTTTTTAGTCTTATTAAAATCATAATGAGGTTTGGGCTAATATGAGGCAAAAATAAAATAGACATATTGGGCCATGAGCTCAAAGCCCACTTCGATGCTCAAAAGGCCAACATTGCCGCTGGTAAAGCTGTGGCTCGGATCCTCTGCTCCTCTCTTGGTCCCAAGGGCATGGACAAAATTCTTCCTTTTGTTCTTAAATCACTCTGTTTGAGTTAAATTTGAAGACTTTTCTCTTATTTCTATTTGGTTTTAGTTTCTACTGCAAACCCATGATTCAAATGCTGCTCTTGATTCGTGGGAATGTGTTTAAGATTCTTGAATTCATATAAAAACCAAATCTTTCATCATGTGACAAAACCTTGAAACATGTGAATTTGTCTTGTTTTTGTTTTCATCAGCAAATGATGGTGCTACCATTTCGGAGCAAATGGATGTGGACAATCAGATTGCTAAATTGATGGTTGAACTTTCAAGGAGTCAGGATTATGAAATTGGTGATGGTACAACTATTGTTGTTGTTATGGCTGGTGCGCTTTTGGAGTAAGCTGAACGTCAATTAGATAAAGGGATTCTAGAGTTGCTGTTTAACATTTGGAGCGTATCTCTGAGAAGTTTGAATTTTGATGCTAATGATTATGAGTCACTGGTTCAAACTTGCATGACTACTCTATCCTCCAAGATGTAAGAATTGCTTATCTACTTGATGACTTAATTGATTGGCTTGTATAAATTTGTCCTAACCTTTTTGTTCTTGCTGTTGCTGATTTAGAGAGGAAGGATGTTAATTTGGATCTGATTAAGGTAGAAAGAAAGGTTGGGGTAAGCTGGAGAACACTGAGCTTATATATGGGATTTTGGTCGACAAAGATATGAGCCATCCGCAAAACATTGCTATAAGGTGGACATTGACACAGTGGAGAAGTTTGAGACTTTGCGTAAGCAAGAACAGGAATATTTTGATGAGATGGTGCAAAAGTGCAAGGTAGGTTTTAAGTTTGGCTGTCACAGTGTAACTGTAGTTTCTTATTTCACGATCAATTGGATGTTAAGCTACTGAATATTATACCCAAGAATGTTTGCCTTAGGTTACATCATAATGCATTTTTTCATTACTATAATCCTTATATGTCTTTGAATTGTAGGATGTTGGTGCTACACTGGTAATTTGTCAATGGGGTTTCGATGATGAGGTAAACCATCTATTGATGTCAGATGGGTTGGGGGTGTTGAGTTCACTTGAGTTAGAACTTATCGACATAGCCACGAGTGAGTTTAAAGTTCCAAGCAGCTGTTGTTACTGGTGCATGTGTAGTAACCTGCCCAAATTATGGCCATTTTCAGTGTCTTAATCAGTTATCTGGAGATGATGTCAGGTAAAACAAGATGATGATAGAAGAAACTAAACACAGTATGTGGCAAGGAATCTTATCCGCAAGAATTCAATTGTATATGGTGGTGGTGCAGTTGAGATTGCATGATCTCTTACTGTTGATGCAGCTGCTGATAAGTACCCTAGCGTTGAACAAGTAAGCCATATCTCTGACATATATATATATATCTGACATATATATATATATCTGACATATATATATATATATATACACAAGCTTAAGTGTTTAAGACATAGTGGTTCCTATATGCAGTATGCAATCAGGGCGTTTGCAAGAAGCCTTGGACTCTGTCCCTATGGCTCTTGCAGAGAACAGTGGGTTGCAGCCAATCAAGACACTCTCAGCTGTAAAATCTCAGCAGAGATAAGTTTATCTTGTTTACTACTTAATATTGGCTTGTTACTGTTGAAAGATGGGTTAAGTATTTGGTTTGTTGTTGTTATCCAGGAGAACATTCCATTCTAGGAGATAGATCGCAACGACGAAGAAACACACGATATGAGAGAGCAAAACATGTTTGAAACGCTGATTGAGAAACGGCAACAGATTTTACTTGCAACACAAGTGGTTAAGATGATACTCAAGATTGATGATATCTCTCTCTTGGTTTGTGATACTCCAAACACTCACCATCATGTTTAGTTTTTTATTTATTTTGCAAGCGTATTTATGTAACAACATTCCACAGATTATTTTCCGCTTAAGTGTGCTGATTTTGATTTATCAAGCTTGCGGTTTTGCTTTCAACATCCCAAGTAGGCATATGGGCAAAAAACCCGGACAAGAAGAAACGAACTCGAATTTGAATCGATAAAATATCAATTCTTAGTTATATTTAGATTTGATATAATCCACTTATCCAAAATTATAAATATAAATCCAAAAATATCAATTATTTTAAGATTAAAATAACCGAAATATCCCAAAATTGTTAGTTATATTTGTGAAAATTTAACAAAATTATATTCCAATTTAACCAGTTTTTAGTTCTTTCCCAATATTTCGGATACCCGTTTCCAGATAGACCCGAACCGAACCCGAATGGAAACAAATACTCAAATAGGTCTTAAAACTCTAAACTCGAAAACTCGAAAGACCTTAACCGAACCCGAATCAATATCCAAACACCCATACCTAATTCTAAGAAAGTAAAAAATCTTTCAAAGCGATGAAAATTGAAAGTGTTGGTGGTTGGAATTGAACGTTAATGGAGCTAGAGGAACCATTGGTTTGTAACGTTTTGTTAGTCAAGATTTTTGTGGGTCTGTTTAAATTTTTTACATGCGTGAAAGTCAAATATCGTTCTGTACGTTTTGTCTTCTGCCGACAATTTTCATGAATGCTCATTTAAGTTTTCTTTGTTTGTTTGGCTAAAAGCCTAAAACCAATTCTGATCATTTTGGATATTGACACTGAGTGAACGAAAAAAACTCTTAAAAGTAAATGTATAATTGAATTCAATTTGGATTGATATATATATATATATATATATATATATTCGAAGTGAAACATGACTCTTCTCGGAACAATTTACGATAAACGTGAAGGTTGTGTGCCATTCCTAATTCCCAAAAAAAAAACAAAAACTATCCACATGGTAACAAATTAGCTTTAAATTGCAAATTTAACAAAAATAGAAAGTGAGAAATAGTTCTCCACCGACAAAGTTAATGAGAAAATAATACATAGTTTAAGCCGATAAGAAGACAGTAATAAGATTGCACTCAAAACTAAGTTGGAATCAGTGAATTTTGAACTCATACTGTATTATATATGCTTTTGTCACATGATTAGTTGGAATAAAGCCACATTTAATGAACAACCTAAGTCACTTTGAAAAAACTGCAACTCCTCATTTGGATTTTGGTTCCTTCTCATTTATTGCAATAATTGTTCAACGCCACGTCTCGGGAACGCAAGGGTAAGAGCAAGATCCAGATCTAGTCCAACTTAATGGAGATTCTGTTTTAGTTCTGTCAGACACACAAAGCCACACTTATTACCGATCTTGCAGACAAATTCCATGTCATCCCAAAAATTAGATATGGCCCATGTGACACTATATCCAACGTAACCATGAGACGATAATATATTCTCTACTATGCCACAAAACTATATCCAACGTAACCATGAGAATGAGAATATATTCTCTACTATGCCACAAACATATTTCACATGCTCCAAATCGATGCGACGGATAGAGCGGACAAAACCGTTTATGCCTTGAACCGGTTTTAGTTATCTTTCATTAGTTGTAATTCGTAGTGGCGTGGTCGTTAAAAAATCCACCGCGAACCAACTAGAGACCGTTTTACAAAGAAATAAACTTAGTCCACGATTAAATGTTATACGCTCCAAAATTTTGATTGTCTAGTCTGCTAATGGTTTTATCCACTTCATCCTCCGCATCCATTGGAAGTCACAATATCTCGTGATTAAATATGTTGTCATGGAGGGACATTATAATATTATGTTTCATTGTCATGAAACTGTTAACTGTTAACTGAACACACGGATGTTCATAATTAATCTGTTGATTTAATTTTATTACAATATAAAAAATCAACAATCTTAGTAGCAATTATACATATCCCACACCACAAACATATCATTGGTCCCTACACCAAAAAGTTTTAAAGAAACTCATTGGTCCAAAGGGAATCCATACATTACTTTAGTATACACATCAAATCCATCTTACAACTTTAAGCCTCCCCATAATAAAAACTAAAGGGTAACAACAAAAAAGATTGACATACTAAGACCAATACATGCATCCTTTTTGTCTTAGAAAAAAGGATTAATTAGATGGATTATATAATAATTTTAAAAGATAGATCGGATTAATTAACATCGAGATCCTTTTCTACAAAAGAGTGCACCCGCATTAGCCGTGACTGAAGCCACCAATGAGGATGGTCTAGCCGACAAACTTGAAGCCTTGGCGTAGCTTGAAGAGGATCTTCCACCAGAAGCCGTGAAAAACGCACCGTTTAGGAATAAGTCACCTTCTGATCTCCAATTCCAATTCTTCCATTTGCTTTGTGGTGCGTCTTCGTATTTAGTCACCTTTTTTATTCAATTAGATTGGTTTAGTCAGATTGAATTGAATATTCTCTCATATGACTAAAATATATATAATTAGCTCTTAATTACCTCTTTAAAGACATGGTCGTTGGGAGCAAGAAACCTATTGCCTTGACTGTTAATCGTTGGAGCTGCACTTCCACCAATTGCATACATTTGCCAATGTGTATAATCATTATTCACCACATGAAAATATCCATGTCTACATCTGTCAAAATTTACAGCGTCTTTGTCAAAATAATGTAAAAGTTTAGGGACCTATTTAGCAAATATTAAACTCTATTTTAATTACCTTGGCATTCTCTGAACAAGCCCTTCACCAAAATGATTAAAAGCAATGGTGACCTGCATGTTCTTGTCTATAGTGTATGAATCACTGTGTCCCAAAAGCATCACTTTGTCGTGGTGAGTCAAGTAGTTATTAGAGATGGTAATAGCCGTTGATCCATGGATGGCATCGACCAGACCGTCCGCGCAGTTAGACAACGAGCAATGGTCTACCCACACATGGGACCCACCAAAAATAAAGACGGCATCACCATCAGACGCCGTCCTCCACCCGTAATGCGACGGAGAGTCTCTAACGTAAGCGTTTCCTCTCCTCTTGCAGTCGTGGATATTGATGCCGTGGATGATGATGTTGGTCACATATTGGACGGTGATGCACGCGCCGCCGGCAATGTGGACGTTCACTCCACGCCCATCTATGGTCTTGAAAGAGTTCATGATCAGCTCTTCTTTAAGTTTTATGACCATGTCACGAGAGAAAACGATCCAGAGCGGCTCGTCTTGGATCACCGCGTATCTTAGGGTTCCGGGTTTAGGGTTGACCGCGTCTTTGTCGCTTGGGTCAGTGACAACATAGATTTTGCCGTCACGGCCGCCGATTGCGTGTTTGCCAAACCCAATCGCGCAATCGGCTAGCCGTTGTCGGTTTTTCTCCCATTTCGGGTCGCATCTCCAACAGTCATCAATCGGGTTTCCGGTCCCACATGAGAGGACGCCTAGATTCCTCCTAGATGCATTAATCTTCCTACAAATATATACACAACAATGTTAAAATGCGATTGTTCAATAATAGTATACTTTTAGGAAAGTTCCTTTATCAAAAAAAAAAAGATATAGGAAAGATAATTTATACGCACTCGTTTACTTCTTGAACTACGAGTTCAGGGTCGGAGACCGGAGTGGAGGCAGTGAAGGCCGGAGTTAAGACAAGGAGGAGACATGAGAAGATGAAGAGAGACAAGTGAACAAGTGTCATTCTCATTATTGTCTCTCTAGAGGATTCTTTTTACTTATTAATGTGTTTATGTGATTTGGATGTGTTTGTTTGTTTAGTGATGAGAGAAAATTGTGAGAAAGCCGTTGGCTTCTTATAGGGAAATCTCATCCCCTTGATTTCGGGTTTTCAATTGTGGATGGCCCACTCTTCTTAGATTCTTTGATTTATATAAACTAAAAAAGGGGGAAATAATTTAAAAATACCTACGTATTGAATAGGAATTTGATAGACAAATTGAAATCAGAATTAACTTGGTTCAATTTTATAATCATTTATGGGAGCTCTTGTGACCTTCTGAATTTAAGTGTTTATTATAGCTTGTCAAAATATTTAGTTAACCATTTTTTTAATTCACCGATGTGCATTATTTCACCTACTTTAAAACATATAGCAGCATTGCATAAGAAATTTGACTACCGAAAAAGATTAAATGAACTTTGAAGTTCGAATTTATTTGGTCAATTTCTCTGATATTTTAAGCACATATATACATACACATGCCAATTGGATAGTATAGTATGCATCCTTGAAGGTTTTGCAATTCTTAAAATAAGAAGACTTTTGTAACAAAACAATAATGCTGAATTTGTTGCAAACTTTTGGCTAACATTAAGGGACGTGATAGAGAATTTATTTTCAAAAGAGAACGGATATGTACACATTATTCTACCATATGACCACTTCTATAAATTATGAACATGTGATCCTGTTTGATAAGATATTATTCATAAGCAAAAAGTTTCATATGTGCTTATCAGATTAACATGTAAACCATGTAAGTACCTTTGTAACGTAGAAATATATACTTTTGTATTGTTTGTTGTGATTTTTATTACCTTCAAAAAAAAATATTACACACATATATATGGTTAAATAAATTAATAATAGTTAACTATAAGATAAGATACAGTAATACTATAGAAAAATGTCATGCTACTTGCATATAGAGTTTGCATTGTTTAGTGTGTTTATGATCTCATTTTTTTGTTTCTTCTATGATTTATCAATTTAAAGACAATAGTTAACTGCTTGACAAAAAAAAAGAAAAAAAAAGAAATGACAAAAGCTAGTTAACTTCATGATAAGTACATTGATAAACATACAAATGTTAAACTAAAATAAGAAACATACAATGTTAAACTGCCACTATAAGACGAAATAGAATATATTCTCAATATACTTATATATTGGGTTAAATTTCACACGAAACAAGACATAAATCTATGAAATGTTAACTGTAAAAACAAAAAAAGTAGCATACTATAAACCTTTTGTCTTTGGCTACGTTACATGGAATCGGAAGCTGGTACGTGGAAGCGGAAGCGTTCGGAAGCGGGGAAGCGAGATTTTAAAAAAAATTAGGAAGTGGGTACGTGTTGGAAGCGTATACATATATAATATATATATATATATAATATAATGTAATAATAAAACATAAAGACTAATTTAAATAAAATATTTTAAGTAACAACAAAATCCAATACATAATTTAAAAAGCAACTAAAAATAACATTTGAAGTCACTTGTTGAGACCTTCTTCATCATTCTTATTTTCATCAACTCCATCAAACACAACCACTTCCAACTCTGGCTCATCAAGAGAAAGATCTGAAAACTCAAGTCTCCCCACATTAATCTCATCCAATGAATCAAACTGGTCACCTCCAACATCCCACATATGATTTGGTCATTCTTTATAAATAGAACTCTTTCTAGATAGAAAACGAAGGTTAGTGTGCACAAATATCAAATCTTCAGCTCTTTGTGGAATAATCTTGTTTCTTGTTGCACAATGTATGAACTTGTATGTACTCCAATTCCTTTTACAACATGAGGACGAAGACGGTTGTCCAAGCAACTTAAATGCTAAGGCTTGGAGTTTTGGTGCGGAAGATCCATGAACTGCCCACCATCTCAAAGGTTCTAGAATAAACCTATCATGAATTGCATCGACACTTCCAAAATCTTCCAAGCATAAAGAGAAATTAGAATATTCAACATTAACCTCCCTCCTTTCATCTTGATTTGGAAAATACTTCATGATGCAATTATGTAATTAAATCTTAAGAAAATTGGCTAATAAGCCCACAAGTTATATGTTTTTTTTTCTTTTTTTACCAATGTCGCTTCCGATCACCTCCGTCGACGCTTCTACCTCGGAGTCGCCGCTTCCTTGCCGCTTCCAAATACCATATTCTCGGAATCGCGATTCCAAGATGCTTCCGTGCGATTCCGGACGATTCCGCTCCCGTTTCTGATTCCGGAGCGAGAAACGTTGCTCCATACACGATTCCATGCAACGTAGGTCTTTGACAGCAAACTATAAAGGTCACTTGTTGTAAAACGAACTTCACAAACCCAACGAATGTATATGTTTTTTTTTTTTTTTGTTGATAATGAAACGAATGTAGTATACGTTATATATTGTTTTATTTTATTTTATTTTTCTGGATGAGCACCAATTGCTACGTGTATATTGTCTGTAATACATGTTTCCTTTAGCTATTGATCACATTCACGAGTCTACCATCTTTCGTTTCTTTATTTTGGAACCATCTCTCAATTAAACTTATGACATTAAAACATTATATAACTTTCAGAAAAAACAAATCACAATCGTTTACATTTGTTGGTCTATTTAAAAATCTCGAGTTATGTTTTCTGAAATTTCCCTTTCCTAATCGACAATACATTTTTTTGTATGATTAGGAGTTAATTAAGAGAACAGATTTGATTAATGGACCCACCCATTATCCCACCCAATTATTGTTGACTCACGAAATTAACACTATTCATTAATTAATTAGTTTCTGACAAAAGTACAACTTCGTAGGACACATCGGAACCGGTTTCAGATCCAATAATCGGAAACCAATTTTGGGTTTCGATTCGAAACAGTTGGTGACGTGGCAATGACTTAAAAGAGAATAAAAAGGCCACGTTAGTCCATGTGACCTTGGTCTGGCCACACATCCCTGCATTCATGGTTCTCATCTCGACCGTTCATTCATTAACATGGCCTCCATCGTCAGCCCTCCAATCTCCCGTCACCGGTCATTCTCACGCCACCAGTTTCTAACAGGCCGTTAGTTTTATTGGCTATGATCCAACATTTTAATTTTTGCACTTAGGCTTCCAATGATGGTTGCGGACCGAGTGGATTAAAATGTAAATTAAAATATTGGCGGACTAAACTATTTATTTTTTTGGGACGGTTCACAGTCCGCTGCGGTTTTAGTTTATTTTTATTTTTTAAATAGACCACATTTAGATTACATCGGTTTTTATTTTTATTTTTTTCAGTCCGTAATACTACGTAGTAAAAAGTATAACTTATGAATGGTAAAAAAAAACGGTATCCGCAAATGGTTTTGTCCACCATGTCAAGCCTTATTTGTAGACACATTGTAATCACAAGTATGACTAATGAAAAAACTTTGTATGTGTGGCCATAAATTGATTCTTCTCAAATGTCTTAAAAAAAATATTGCATTTCACGGTTTGGCCACCTGTAAATATTTCTAGTGACATAAATCTGGATTTTTATGGGTTTCGGAGATTGGGTTTCGGTCTGAGATTCCTCTAGTTACGCATTAAGAAAACATGTTTATTTTAAAAGCGTTCCAAATTTTGGGTAAATAAACGTATTAGATTATAAAGTTACGAACAATGAAAAAAGTGATTAGAGACTTGAGATATCAGAACTCAAACGGAAAACGTTGTTTTCCAATTTATCAAATGAGAGATCTAAAAATGGAACATTGATATCTTGTTAAATGGGATTAAGATCCATATGGATACATTTTAATCTACCTACGATATAGTTAGTAACTTGCGCAATGATGGACTAGTACACCACTTTGTCACAGCTCTCACTACTCGTGAACTGGAAGCACTTGACACGCCTGCTTAATAAGTTCAATGTTCAGCATACATACAAAGAGAAACATGTGATCCTATTTATACTTCATAGAGTACACATTTATATAGCAAGTTTTTTATCTATCAAGATCTATCACTTACCTTATACTAATATTCTCTTCTATCGCATATCATCTTGTGAATCTTTTTTACTTCAGCAAACACTCAAATATTAGCATCGATCGAATCTTCAAGGATCTTCAATTAGCTCCTTAGGAACGTCCAGTTCAAGTTATAGATGCACGACATAACATCTTCAATCTCTCTTTTTTTAGCTCAGTGTGACACTTCGAGCACCATGTCATCCACACACATCTAGCACACATACCAACATACTTAAAATGTTCAAATTCCTCATTTTATCACTTACATTTAATTTGGGTACATATCGTATTTTGCAACATAATATTATAACATAATTTATACTTACCTGAGTTAGACCATAAATCTAAAATTTTAACGCTTCCCCATCATTATTTTTCTTATTTATCATCAATATTCAACATGAAATCTTTTTAAAATTCAATAGCCTAAATTAATGGATCTAACGAGATCTTGGTACGCTAGCTTAAGCTATACGTTTAATGTTCTTATAGCCTATTGCAATAGATTAGCCCATTTTAAGGAGTGTAGAAGTTGAATTTGGTTAATCGTATAATCATAATTTAAGCACATCAAATTTAGCTTTAACTCTATTTCCTTTTGTCCTCACTGCCGACGATTAGTTTACGTCCATTGTCCACATACGTACGCGGAACGACGGCTTGGACAAGCAGGCTAAACAAATATTAAAATACAGGAAAATGTACATTCTAATTATTGAGAAATACAAATGATTACACCAATATTCTTTTACTGAATAATAGAATGTTAATTCTGTAGTCGTAGTAACGAACTATACATATAAATACAACCCATTAAATATATAGTATGGACATTATTAAGTACTAGATAAGAGCCCTGAAAAAATGGTGACACAAAAGAAGGAATCACATGGGCTTTCTGAAGCCATGTGCTGATCATGATAGCTTTATATAATCATTGATCTCCTATCGCTATTGACATTACTTACCATAAATTCTTTCTTTTTCCTTTCTAAATATTCTAGTATTTTGATAGTTATTATACTATTAGTGTTGACAAAAGATATAATAAACTTGTAACAGCATTTATAAAAGCAGCTATAAGTGTCTAATGACTTGTATTGTTGTTGCCTCGTTTGGTCGATTATCAAAAAGTCAAACATTTTGAATTCTAGTACTTATCAATATTTGATTATCTAATTGATAATCATTATAGGTGTAGTTAAGGTGTCCCAAGTCTCGACGACGACCCATTAACTTATATACAACACAATTTTCTTTGGGGATAATTTTCATAATCCTTGCTAATTTTACACATAACGGGATTGACCTATGCCCAATTGAATGAAACTTGGTTTCGGTTAAAGTTTAATTATAACGAAAATCATGAAATAAAAAAAAGAAGAAGAAAGCTTCCTATTCTCGTATATGCAACAATATAAAAGCAGCAAAGGAAATTTTAATTACTCAAATATTTTACTTTAGGAAATGTCAAACCCCAAATGATTGGATCATGTGATTAAAGTATGAGATCAATACGAAATTAGTATAAATGTATAATCACCCACTCTAATAATTAATCTTTGTAATGATGATAATAATTACATAGATTATTATGATGATGTAAAATCATCAGATTTTTTATCAACTGTTACAATGAGTTGTCATAATTGTATAGATAAGGTTGATAATTATGCAACAAGATACGTAAGACTAATGGTGGAAAGTTGGTCATTTCATGCCTGAAGTTGAACCATGTGTTAAATTTATACTTCAACTATACCCCGTGCAGATCTATACATTAACTTACGATAAATTTGAATTTACTATCTAAACTAACGAAATCGTGCAAATTTATACATTTTATGTAACTCCGTTAACGGACCGTTAAGGCTCGATGACGTGTTTAGCCCGATGTACAAAGCCACGTAATCTCGGTTGAATTGGGGTATTCGAGTAGTACGGAAAACGACGTCGGTTTGTCTGTTTTGAAAATTAAAAACAAAAGCAAAACGACGTCGTTTTGCATTTCTTCTCCACTTCTCAAACTTCTTCCTCGACATTGAAGAAGAACACAGAGGAGAAACGAGAGATTTGGGGGTTTTCAATTCTGGGCATTAATCAACAATTAAGAGAGGTTAAAAGATCGATTTCAGCTGCTGAAGCTTCTCGAAGCCGAGTTGTCAAAATTGTGGAAGATAATGAGGTAAATCGATAGCTCTATATGAAGCCCTAATTTCAAAATTTATTGAATTTACATGTAATGATAGAGGTAAATCGTTAATTAGTAAGTGAAGTTTGACTTCTTTCAACTCTAAAGACTGTATATTGATGTAATTTTTTAAAATCAATTTGTTTTCCACTTGTTTCAGGGAATCCGACGAAGGTGACAACGAGAGTGGGAACGAGAATGGCAATGAGGTTGGTAATGTGGGTGCCATTTTCCATGTATATTACAATGGAAAATTTGAGGTTTCTGCTGGCAATGTTACAAGGTATGTTGGTGGGGAGGTGCATGAGCTTCAGAGCGACCCACAATCAGTTTTTCCCAACTTGATGGATTCACTGAAAATATCATTGTGTGGCCAGCGGATATGGTATAAACTTCCATATGAAGAGATGAGTGAGCTTAAGTTGATGTGTAATGGTGATGGAAATTTCCAGAGGATGTGTGCTTCAGTAATATGGACAAAACAAGGTGAAATATTCATGGAAAAGGAAGATGTTGATGGAACAGAGCTGATGGACCAGGAGATGCTGATGATGGAAACATAGCCGATGGAGGCAATGCTAATGATGAGAACAGAATATGACATTTTTCAGCTTTAAATCAATTGTCTATGACTATTGTTCTCTAAATGCATTCTCATAATTGTTGATTAATGCCCAGAATCGAAAACCCCCAAATATTAGTGTTTTTAAAATATTGACAATAAACATGATAGCATAACTGGTTACAAGGGAAAGTTAAATGTTAAAAGGTCATGGGTTCGAGTCTTGTTTCAACACAATTTTTTTCCAACGTTATTTAAGTGGATTCCACGTGGTTAAACACGTCATCGAGACTTAACGGTCCGTTAACGGAGTTACATAAAATGTATAAATTTGCACGATTTCGTTAGTTTAGATAGTAAATTCAAATTTATCGTAAGTTAATGTATAGATCTGCACGAGGGTATAGTTGAGCTATAAATTTAACACATGGCTCAACTTCAAGCATGAAATCGCCGATCCGGAAAGTCTTGGTGGTGTAATGGTTAAGGTTTAGTGGGCCTAGAGTTTCAGGTCCAAGTATTTGAAAGGCCCTAAACTTGTCATCATCAACTGCAATTTACAAAAAAAACGCTAAACGCGCCAACATGTAAAACGCTAAATTGCAAAGCAGAATAATAAAAAAAAACAGAAACATTAATTGTTCCCTTCTACGGTCAAATCTAAAAACGAAACCATAACCAACCTTACTGTTACTGTACAACCACTTCTTTAAACATTAGTCAAGATCAATGGTGATGAACATAACCTAAATCAAGAAGATCTCTAAGAAAGATCAATACCGATAACTTTGGCTGGTTCAGCTCTTTCCGTCAAGTTATCGGCTAGCTCGACTCCGAGCTGTCCTCTGTCCCCGGCTCCAAATGCATAGAGTGTACCGGACTCGGTCATTGCAAATGTATGACTAATCCAATTCACAGCGTTTGTCGAACTCACATGAACCACACGTTCTTTCGTCTCCTTCAATGATGAAACCAGCTTCGGTATCAGAGTATTCTCATCGTCATCGCCCTGTTAAATCCGATATATCAAAAGACCATTTTGATTCAATTCTGAAAACCAAGAAAACACGCAGACTTACCTGTCCAAGATTGGCTGATTCGCCGCAGCCAAATGAGTAAACCTGACCATCATCAGACACAACAAAGGTTGTGTAATCTCCAGTAGCGACGTGCACCGCTTTAACATCTTTTAATCCTTCTACAACCTTAGGAACCATCTCTGCTTCTTCGGTTCCATGACCCAAGCAGCCATACTGGCCCCAACCCCATGTGCAGACTCGCCCATCTCTTCCAACTACAGCAGCATGCCATGACCCAGCTGAGATCATAACGGGTTCCATGTTTAAAAGACTAAACTGCTCAATCAAGCGAGGCTGTTTCTCACAGTCTGTAGAACCATGCCCAAGCTTCCCACCCAAACCACATCCAACAGAGTACACAGACCTAAGTAGAATCAAGAAAAATAACAATACTAAGCACATATAAATCATCCCAAGAGCAACAGAAATGTTACAAGGACTCACATGCCAGTGGGTTGACATGCTAGAGCAAGGAGATAGCAAAAGCCAGCAGCAATTTGCACGACCGGAATGTTCTCCAAGGCGCCCAACAAAGGATGAGGCAACAAACAGTTAAGGTCGGTTCGGTGACCGAGTTTCTCATCTTTACCCCATGATAATGTATAGACTCTGCCTTCTCTCGACAAAACCGCCGTGAAGTAGTTTCCTATCGCGGCTTGTACCACGAAAATTTCCGTTAAGGACTTGACCCGCTGGGGAGTTGTGATTAGCTTAGTTTGGACCTCGGCCTGGCTAAAACAATCTTTCCCAAAGGCATAAACTTCACCAGCATCACTGATTAATATTGTTCTATCAGTGCCAATAGCTGCCTGAATGATTCGGATCCCGCTAAGTGATCTACAACACAATGTACCTCCAATTAACTCAACCTTTCTGAGTATTAGGCCAAACTGAATCACCAGAGAAATTAGTTACCTGAGTGGTTGAGGCTGCCAAGAGTCTTGAGTGGTTCCTTGTCCGAGTTGTCCTGAACCGTTCAATCCAAAAGAGTAAACAACACCCTTTGATGTCACAGCAATGCTATGACCAGGACCAGCAAGTGCTTGCGATTTCTCCCGTCTGCAACCTAATTCACCAGCAAGCAAGAACCTTAGAACCAGCTTCCATGAGCCTCCGCATCTCCTTTTCATTTCTTGGCGTTCTTCCTCTTCCATACACTTAAATATCGCCCTCTTTTGGCATATGTCGAAAGCCGCAACTTCTGAGATAGATAGATTAAAGTCGGGAGCAAAGTTTGCCGGCTTCCTGAAGAACGAGCATGTCGCCTGAGGAAAAACATGGATACAACCAAACAGATAGCATCAACCCACAGACAAAGACAGAATTCAAAAAACAAGAGAAGCATCACTTGCCTCGAGTTTCGCAAGGTCCCGAGGACCCAAATCACATGTAGTGAGCACATGAAGGACAATGGAAGGACAATAAGCCAAAGGGAATTCTCCAGGAGTAGAATTCCCAAAGCAGTGGCGTTTTAGACACATAAATGAAGGAAATGACAACTCCATTTTCGTGATTAGATTCTCTGGGATGATGCTATGGAGCTGTAACGTAGCAGGACTACTACCATTTGATGCTGTAGTATCCATTAGACACTGCAGCGGTTTTTGCAAAGCCCAAAACTCACTGCAAAATCACCAAAACCCATCATTAAACAACTGCATTGTTCACTCCAATGATCTGAATAGCCAAAAACTTCAATCATAGAGTAATAAAAGAGCTACCTTTAATGCTAAGTGGTGTGATGATTGATGACTTCAAATTACAAATTAAATTTGCCGAGACAAAATGCTGTTCCTGATGTTTAGCTAATAAGATCACAAAAGAGATCATCAAGATCAAAACTTGTAGTCCAGTAAAAGTATAAACAACAAGATCATTAGATTCACAACTGATTCAAAAACAAAACACTTAGACAAACCCAGATCAGAACCATCAACAAATCATAAACGATCACATTCAAAATTCTATATTTCCTGGAGATCGTGATCGTGATCATCGATCAAGGATCATCAACAAATAGAAAAACTGAAAGCAGATGAAGGATCAAAAGACCCATAATTTCATCAAAATTTCAGGGGAAAAATTACCAGACTTTGAGACTCACAAGTTAAGACCAAAAGAGAATAATAATAAAAAAGAGAACTTCTTGTTATTTGGTTTTGCGGTGGAATTCACAGAGAAGAAAAGGAACGGACTTGAATCTCTTTTTGTTTTGTTTTCTGTTCTTCTTCTCCGTGAATTTCTATAAAGAAAAAAAATATGATCTTTTGGGTTTTTTTTATGGGAACGAAGAAGCGATGAGGTAAAGCTTCTATCTTATATCTTATACGTTTTCACAAAGTGATTAGGTGTCTTCATTCCACAGATGGAAATAAAATAGATACAAGTCCACTTGTATACAAGCCCAAGTCCATAGTGCATTTACTTCCAAAAAAAAAAAACACATTTTATCTGAAATTTTCAGTTATTTTTATTAATTGGGATAAGGTAAAATAAGTTGCAAATAGTTTAGAACTTAGAAGAGGATATTCGGTTATTTGGTTTGGTTTGGTTAGTGTTATTCTGGTTTCGGTTTTCTGGAATCTTAAAATATATTTCATAATCATTCGGTAAATAATAATATTCAGTTCGGTTTTAGTTCTGTTTGATTTTAGACCAAAAACAAATAATAATAAAAATAAACATAATTTTAATTAATATTATATATTTTTATTGGATTTTAATTAAACGATTCGGTTCAGTTGGGTTATTTTTAAATTTGGTTTTGATGAATTTTAGTTCAGTTCGATAAAAGCCACTCGGTTTAGTTATTTTGTTATGCCCTTAGTTTTCTTCTAACTTCTATGCATATATTGATTAAACCGAATTGAACCAAGAAAAAACATAGTGTTTTATATATAAAGCAAACTGGGACCGATAAAACTATAGGGACAATAATGATGCTAAGATTTTCCCTTGTAAATTGAATATTTGTAGTTATCCATGGGTAGATATCAACATATTTCTATGAAATTTAGAATTATTTATTCGTCTCTAAAATCATTAGGTTTGTTAGATTTGGAGAAATCCATCAATATATATTCTTCCAATTCTTATAAAAAAAAAAAGCTATATATATTATTCCAATTAAGTCATAGACGGTTGCTTGTGAATTTGAGACTATACAAATTTCAGATTCACTAATATGATCTATTCCTCCAATTCGTGACTACCAAATAGCTAAACCCAATATGTATAATTAAATAGATAAAAATATTAACTAGTGGAAAAGATTACGGTAGTAATTTTTCTGGAACATGGTAAATATAATAGATAGAAATAAGGAGACTACACTAAAAATAGTAAAGAATCTACATCGACATCTAATGTCGTAAATCACTTACCAATGGTCTTTAACAAAAAAAAAAAACACTTACCAATGGAGAATATTACTATGACGATTTTTCTGAAATCTTTAATATATATATCGGATAAAAAGTAAAGCGACTACACTGAAACACAGCAAACAAAATTAGAGCTTTTCCCTTAAAATAAAATAAGTATGTTTTAAACTAGACATCACAATATTTTTATTGTCTAAATCATGTAATCAAAAATCCATAATATATGATTAAATAGAATCATATGCTAATAGAGTAGATTGAGATGACTAGTTTTTTGTTTGTAATCTGTAATATTTCAGATAAAAAATAAGGCGATTGCATTGAAATATATCCAGTGTCCAAAATGCAATGAAAGCGTAACAAACAATTTCAATGTCTAATTATCTGACCATATTAAATCCAGAATATATGATTAAATAGTTTAAAACACTTCTAAACCAACGAAAAAAGATAAAGATTATCACTTTTCGGAAACCTATAATTTCAGATTAAAAAAAATGATACTTTGTTCTTTCGATAATAAACGAGTCCGTTTTAAATTAAACTCACATTAATTTTACTGTAAATTACAATAATGTATAATTTAAAACGTTTAATGACCACATAAAACTTAAATTAAAAACTTAAGAAACGAAGTGATAAGAAAAAAGAGAGTGGGGTATAGAATCTGTGGCTCAAAGCTAACCAAAATCTCCAACTCATTTCTCCTTGGATAAGAGATCAAGAAACCTTCATTTCCATTGGTCCTCGTCTCTCCTTCTTTAATCCCAAAAACCATTTCACAAACTCATCAAACCTCTCTCATCTCATCTTCAACCTCCTCTCCGATCATCAGAAACCCAAGAACAATGGCAGCAACTATGGCCACATCAGCCAAGTGCATGTCTCTAAACCCATCTCCTCCTAAACTCCAAAACCAAACCAGACCCAAACCTTTCATCTCCCTCCCAACTCCACCAAAACCCAACGTTTCTCTCGCTGTCACAAGCACCGCTCTAGCCGGAGCAGTCTTCTCAACCCTCAGCTACTCTGAGCCGGCCTTAGCCGTCCAGCAGATCGCTCAGCTCGCGGCGGAAGCTGGTAGTGACAACCGTGGCCTTGCTCTTCTCCTCCCCATCGTTCCAGCCATCGCATGGGTCCTCTACAACATCCTTCAGCCAGCTCTTAACCAGATCAACAAGATGCGTGAGCCCAAAGGAATCATCGTGGGTCTTGGCATCGGTGGTGGTCTTGCTGCGTCCGGGCTTTTGAATCCTCCTCCTGAGGCCTTAGCAGCGGCGGAAGCGGCCGGTTCAGACAACAGGGGAACATTGTTGTTGTTTGTGATTGCACCGGCGCTTCTTTGGGTTCTTTACAACATATTGCAGCCGGCTTTGAACCAACTCAACAAGATGAGGTCTGAATAGTAAATCTAAATCATATATATATTATTATTAATCATCATCGTTGGGATTCAAATGTAAAATTAATCCTTTTGTTTTATGGACAGTTTTATGTTTAAATTTTGGACTATTATCCTTCTTTTATCGCCTAGTTACTACTATATACTCCATTTTGACTATAACTAAGACGCATTTCTAATTATTCTTAATCATTCCGTAAACACAATCATTATGCAACTAATCTATATCAAAAATCTAAAAAGTTATTTAGAAAAAAATTCAATTAACAGTTTTTGGTTTATCGAAATATGCTCTCCTCAATGACTTCAAACATTGAATTGTCAATGGAAGATAACAGCGCTGTAGTTCAGTGACTATAATCCATGGATGAAAAATGCCACATTTTTATATATAGATGCGTTTTTGGGGTTTAAATTTTGAATGATTAAACGTTTGTTAAGATATGCATAAATGGACGCTTACGCATATATTAGCTATATTGATATAATAATGTATTAACGATGCATATACAAGTGATGCCTAATCCTAAATGGGCATCTCAAATAGTTTCGTGTAGTAATCTCAATAAATTTTCTCGTACAAAAGCTAAATAAGCCTACTTGTGCACTGCATTGCATCAGAGAATATGGTATTTTGTATTTAACTATCAAGGTCTTTGGTCTGATCAATACGATCTCAATGGAATTGAATAATTTGAAACATCAAACATGTAGGCCCTTTCGATTGTTTTAATTTGGACTTCAACATAGGAGCTGAGAACTTTATGAATTCGAGACTTCGGTTGGTTGTTGAGTTTTTAAGGCGTGACACGACTCGAGTTGGTTATAGATGGACTCGCCTACCTTTCGTTAACATGTGTTTTGCCTAAGTGTCAGTTAAATATAAGTTACTTATAAATAACTTGTCAACGTTGTGTTTGGGATAAAGATTACATATGTTTTTCTAGACAATGTGACATACACATCAAACTAAGGAATTATTGGTTGGTAGCAAAATACTAAAAGTTAAATTTATTGTTGAAAATATGGTCAGAGAATGACCCTCAAAGACACGCTAAGCAAAAGCAAACAGTTTCAAATGCTATTGCTCTCAAATTCGATGGTTTTCAATCTTAAAATAAAGAAACAACATCAGAAGCGAAAGCTTAAAAGTCTTTACAAAAGATTCAGAACATAAGCTTTCAAGAAACGAACAACTACAGAACACGGAAATCTTGCACTAACTTCAAAGGGAACCTGAGAAAATACTCACCCAATTAGCATATCATCAACAATTTATTGAGCGGTGTGATCCATTGAGTTGTTGCTGCTCCGCACATCATTAGCAGCTTGTTTTTTCCCTCTTAATGCGGTAGAGTATGACACTTTAACACCAAATTTTTTTTCAACCAAACCGATGAGATCTTTTGGAGTTGGGGTATCAAATTGACCTTCATAACCTTCATGCAAAACATATGCAACTAATCGTGGTGTGCCTTTCCTTCTCTTTCTGCTAGTACTAGTAGTAGCTCGAGAGCATGTATGCATCTTGTTGTAAGTTCTAACAGAAAAACAATCTGAATTCTTAAGCTTCGCAACTCGTAAAGACCACTTGCAACCATTTTTTGCTTCACAACATTTTAACACGTATAACTTCGAATCCGACTTGATTGTAGCAAAATCAAAAGAGTTAAGATGTGAAGCTTTTTCAACTAAATCTTGTATTGTCTGCTTACATTCAAATTCTTGACCTAAAGTTAGATTAATACCATCTTCCCATGCAACATTTAGATACTGATCATATTCTACATCAAGTAGGGCATTAGCATCTTCATACATACCAGAGTTATCCACGTTAGCAAGTTCTTCACATGAAGCATTTTCATCATTGTCCACTCGCTCATAATGTTCTGAAGGTTCCCCTGCGTTAGGAATAATTATACCATCATTAAATCTAGATTCCACTCTACCACTTGAAATCAACTCCTCATTACTTACACCAACATCACTTCTTCCATCCTCTCTTGAAAGTTGCTCACACCCCTGGTTTTGCTCGACATCTTTGATGAGCTCCACATGCAAAACACTTCTACATTGATTTTTATTCACTTCCATTAAATAGCCAAAAACCTCTTCATCATCCAAGATATATGATGGTCTCTTTGGATCCACTACAAATGGAATATAACTAATTTTTAGCTTCATTGTAGCTTCATCTATCCCAATCTTCCTGGATATCCTATCAACCAACCCAGAATAAGTAACCTTTTTTATAGATGTTTTCATCACTAAAGTGTAAATTTGATCTTCCCTTGAAATCCATCGTATGTCCTCTCCATTCTTTGAATAATGTCCTCCATAATCAAAATGTATAATTGTGCAACGAATATTATTCATTTTCCCCTATAAACCAATAAAAATAACACTGATTAGTTTTTCGATTATCTCAATAATACTAACCATATCTGAAAATTGGGTGTGTTCAGCAATTTTTATTTACTACGATTCATTACTATTTGATCACTATAATCTACAAATTACCAAGGAATGGCAGTGTACGACTCTAATTGAAGAATAAAACAAGTTTAATAACCCAATGAACATACAATAAAAAACAAATTTTGAAATCTACGATAACCCTAATTAAAACAACCAAATTGAGAAAGAACATAAAAAATTTAATAACATAAATTGGCTCATACACATTAACGAATAACGTTAAATAACAATAATAGCATTAGAATCACCTCAAATGGAGCTGGAGTGGAGCATCAATGGTGTTCTGTTCCGTTTTGGGAGTTTTGCTCGACAAAGAAGAAAAATATTTTTTTTTACGAAGAAGAAGATCCTTTAAAATAATGAATTAATGAATCAAATAAAGAAGGGTATAATTGGAAATTAACATTGTTATAAAAGGAGATGGTATGGGCAAATCTCAAATCGTTTCGTGTAATGGTAAAATCTCATTTTCTCTCGAGCATATACATTTTTTTATTCTGGTTTGATTTGAGCTGAGGATTTTATGAATTCGAGACTTGGGTTAGTCGTTGAGGTTTTAAGACATTCAAATGCTCTTACATTCGAGGATATCAATTATTCGTGCAAGTTAAGGTTTTTCAATGTAATAAAAAGGAAACAACATGGGAAACTAAAGGCTTAAAAGTTTTACAAAAGATTCAGAAACAGAAAGCTTTCAAGAAACCAACAAACAAACTGCAGAAGAAGAAACTCTTGCAATAACTTAAAAGCTCAAAGTTTTCATTCCTTCTTCCTGGACTCTTTAAGTAGTCCCTTCTTGCGGATCTGGAGGCACCTCTTAATGTTAAACGATTCGAAAACACTCTCGGGGAATGCAGAGACAACTGCACCCATGAGAGCGTGAGGCCAGTAGGGTGTGCATCGTGCTTCATAGCCTATAAAACGCAGTGCTACCTTTGCGTAACCTTCTGGTGATGCCACTAAGAAGGATGCTTTTCTTATTGATGTCATCTTAGTCGCAACATACAAGGGAACCTGTTTAAACACTCACCCAATTAGCCATGAAATAAAAAAAGGCTACTGAGCAGTGTGACTCATTAAGTTGTTTTGGTAAGATACAACTCCACACTCAGCTATAACAGACATGAAAAGTGCCACAAGATTATTACCAGTTTGAATGTAATCTTTTGCGTAAGGATTCTACATCTGAAATTGGTTACGCTTTATCATTCAAGGTTACCTAGTTATCTAGTTTTGACATTCTTTCACATAAACGCCCTGAATAAATAAGCAGAAGCAAGATCTCACATCTATAGAGACATGTGATGCAATAGTTGCTCACTCGCAAAAATCATCGCCTTCTAGGTCCACTAAATTAACAGAAACTGAATCATGAACAATGGCATATACAGCATCACATCTTCTAGGGGTTTAAGAAACAACGTTTTACACATATCTTGTCTTTGATTATTAGAAAAAACTTATGCCTCTACTTCAAATGGAGCAAAAGATTTAAATTTGATAAGCAAGGAAATAAGGAACTAGTATCCTACAAATAAGAGATTTGTTTCACTCACGGCTTAATTCTACTTCTGTTCTTATAAATACACTCGAAAGCTACACCGACTACTATCTAAACAATTTCCAAATCTCATATTTCAACACAGAGTCTCAAACAAAATCATGTTACAAGGACACGAAACGAAGAAACAATGGATTCAGGAAAATTCACCTGGCATTGAACATCAATCCCACTCTTCTTGTATTCAACATGGAGACACTTTGAGAATTGATCCACATACCTAAGAAAACAAACAACATCACTGCTTAAAAACCAATCAAAGCATCACCAGGCCAAACAAACAACACAACACAACAGAAGAAGATTGCTTACGTTTTAGCACCAGCATAAATAGAGTAGAAAGGATAGGAAGGAATAAGAGAAGCAGCACCAGAACTCATATTAACAATAGCACCACGTTTCCTCTTTAACATACTAGGCAACACTGCATGAGTAACTTTAGTAGTTCCTTCAACATTGATCTTAATCAAGTTATTAAGTAACTCATCATCAACTTCATGAAAGTACTTAGCAAACGGATACGAAATCCCAGCGTTATTAATCAAAATCCCAATCTCTAATCCCTCAATCGTCTCCTTAATCCGTTTCACACCTTCATCAATATCTCCAGAGAAATCCATCACTACAGTCAAGATCTGGGTTTGGCTGTACTTGGATCTGATGGCAGCAGAGACATCTTTAAGCTTATCTGGATTACGAGCGACGAGTACGAGGTTAAGCCCTTTCTGGGCTAACTCAAAGGCGAAAGCTTTACCGATTCCATCGGTGGGTCCAGTGATGAGTGCCCAAGATCCGTATTTGCGTAGATTCTTGCCGGGTCTGAGGAAGTAGATGTAGAAAGATCTGAGGAGGGTGAAGATGAATTTGAAGATTGAGATTGAGCCGATGGTGAAGAGAAAGAGAAGCCAAGTGGGTTGGGATTTGAAGTAAGTACAGATCTCCATTTTAGAAGAAAGATTTGGAATTTTGGGGTCCAAAGAGGAGAAATTTAGGGTTTATAGAGGAGTATTCTGAGTTCAATTGGGCGGAAGGGACGAAGGTGGATGGAAGTAGATGAGCAGATAACCACCGGAATTAACTACTCTCTCTGTTTCTCTTTCATTATTTCATTTCTTTAATTGAATTTAATTTTGTTATGTGTTGTTTTCCTCAAAATTTCATGTGAGCTTTAAAGTTGGCACGTCCCATGTTGACATATTTCTGTATGTACGTTACCTACAATGACAAATGAAAGCTCACATGGTGCCTTGTAAATAGTAATGCGATTGAGTGGAGTAGAACTCTGATAGAAAGACTACATAGGTAAATCATTAATCACTTAACTAAGAATTTGATTGGTTCACTTATAATTGCATCCGCTGCTAAACAGTTTAGACATATAGTTTATTGATTTAGTGTTTAGTTGTTTTTTTAGGCTCGTAAGCCTTTACTAGTAGTTTGTTAATCACTAAAAATAAGAGCTAGTGATATTAAAAACAATGTTTTTAATTTAAATTTTTTCTAACAATTTTACTTATAATAAGTTATTTTCAGTAAAATTGTTAGAAAAAAATTAAAATTGAAATGTTTATTATAAGTAAAATTGTTACAAAAAATTAAAATTGAAAAAGTTATTTTTAATATTGTTAACTTATTATAAGTAAAATTGTTAGAATAAACTAAAATTGAAAACATTATTTTTAATATCGTTAGTTCTTATATTACTTATAATAAGATTTTTTCACAAGCGCAATCGTTGCACTAATTTTCTGTCTCTTCTCTCTTTTGCAAACACCTCTTCCTCTTCCTCTTCCTCCGATGTAGACCTAGTTTTTATTTTTCTTATTTTCTTCCTTGAGCTTCATCTGGGATAGTAAGAGGTTGGGTTCGGGGATTCACTTCTTCGTCTCCGGTGGGGTTGAGGTGTAGAACAATGGCAGGTCGAAGCAGAGTGGTGGACGGATCTAGGAGTGTGTTGGTGTTTCGAAGCAATTTGGATATGCAAGAAGGAGTTTCTCTCAACGAAATTGTTTTTTTTTTTCACATGAGCAGCATCATAGGGTCCACATCCATTTTAATATTGGACACTTTCTATCCTAACAAAATATGAACCATGAAATAGATAGAAAGTGTTCATTCAAAATTTCTCTCCAGACTAGTTAAAAGACTGTTTCAAGACTAATTACTTTTTTAGACATGATTATTCATATTCACTTGTAACATTATATAATAGCAACGACTCTCCATAACTTATGAACTTATGAGTTCTACCCATACCTCAAATCTGTCAGGTCCAGTGTCTTGAGCTGTGTTGTAAAAGAAATCAGAATAGGATTGCATTATCAAGACAAACAAAAAAAGAACCATAATTTAAGAACTCTCTTCCAATTTGCATCTACCATGTAACAAAATTAAAAAATAATTAATCAAAAAGATATTAAGAAACAAATAATTCAAAAATAAAGAGAGGTAATATTTGACCTAGGCTAGTAAACAGTAATGAAATTCTAAAGTCAGCCCCATTTTGATTATATGCTTGCACAATAAAGAAGCCCGCATTCATCAATTCCGAGATTACAAGGGTGTACTATTGTTTTGTTGGTTCAAAGCAAAAACTAAAATGTCTTTGACAATTGCTATGTCATAATTATTTTTGTGGGGTTTTCCTTATAAAACGAACAAAAAAAAAGTAGCAACATTTTATTTTTATTTTTTATTTTGTTAATCTATTTAAATAAAAAACCATTTCTTTATTAAAAATTTGACATACGGCTAGGTCCTTGTACTACGTATTGTCTGATGAGCAAATTGGGAGGGACGTCCAAAAATGGAAATTTACGACATAGGTCTCAATGGCATGCAACTCAAAGCCTAGTCTTCAACATGAGCACATTCTAATGATAAGTCTTTAAGTATCCCACAACTTTTGACATCCCAATATCCCTATAATAAAATTTTCTTCATTAAAAATCACAAATATATTTAAATAAAAGTTTCAGTCAGAGAATCTACTTCCTGCTGCTTGATACGTGGCTACACAAAATCCAGACACTTGTTCTAACTTAAAAATAAAATAAAAACCAAAACAAAACTCCAAACATCAGCGACATAACAAAAAAAAAAACTCCAAACAATAGCGTCTTCTCAACTCATCTTTGCCTCTTCAATACCATATCAATTTGTCAGAAAAAAAAATCTTTTGTTCATGACACGTTATCAGCACGATATCCTAACCGACTGAATAGATACAAAATCCAAAACTCTAATCATCTTAAGAAAAAAAAACATCGGCCAGAATTCATAGCCGACGCGTGTCCATTTCCAACATCGTTTATATCACAACTCTTTCATCGAGATAAGTTTCATGCGTTACACTTACTATCTTATATTTTAATCTCAATGGCATAAATTAATTCATGCGTAATTGCTACTAATTGATTTGATCTAGTATTTAATATCATAATTATGTATAAACGATGAGAAACAAATAGTTGTGTCTTTGTTATGTAATGCTCATATATTTTATTATGTATCCCCATGATCTGTGATTCGAATTATCACGAGGTATGATATTGACCAACAGATTAACTTAGAGTTTTGATTAAACAAACATGCGGATATCTTTATTATTTTAATTGTTTGTTTTAGAAGGTTTGTTAATTCGTTAGTTTGGTAAACTGAAAACCATGCTCTGCCAATTGCTTGATTATTGGATATATTCACTCGATAGAAAATATATCTGCTTGTTAATGTCATATTGTTCTAGTATTTGATTTGTTTAGTTCTATCAAACGGAAGACATTATCACAACAATTTTTATATTATTATTATTATTTGTGATTTTACATAAAAACAGAAAAATAACATATTTATTTTATTTGTATAGAGCATCCAAAAATGTTGAACCGACCATGATTCGTATAAGGGAAAATAGAAAATGGGAGAGAAGGTTCATAAACATAAAGAAGATTAGTTTTCTCATTATTGAACTGACATGAGCTTAAACGATTAAAAAAGAGACAAGGAAATACCCGACTAATATAACCTAAGTATCTCCGGTTCGGTTTGAAAATCATTTACTGGTTTGTTGGTTGACTATTTTTAGCGACATTTGTATAAACGCTTGAGAGAGTCTTCAGAATGTCCCTAGGGGTAAATATGAGATGTCATTTTCTGTGAAAACCTTTTTTTACTATACATCTCCATTTGTGTCAATTTGAGAATATCCTTCAATAACCTTGTGAAGACGAAAATACTTTTTGGGTATAACTGGAAACTAGTTATACCCAGTTGTACTATAACTACTCAGATTACTGGGTACAACTGGGTACCAGTAATATCAAGTAATATTGTACTCTACGATTACTCCTGCATAACCGGTATCCATTGTACTTTCGATTATTACCGGAGTTATATCGATTGTACCACATATAGATTCAAACTCGGTCATGGAATGAATAGAGTAGTGAATACTTTTCCACTGAGCCATAGTGTTTTGTTTGGTAATCAATTATAATTTAAACTATATAACCTATTTTCAGAGATCATTAAGGGTAAATTTGTCTTTTATGTAATGGAGAGTAGTCGAAGTTATTTATTCACAAGGAAGGACAATACAGAATTTGATCTAATGCCTCTTAGGTACCTCCTGTTTACAAGCTCTCATAAGGCTGTAAGCAGAACTCACTTGCGCATACGTAGTATCTTGAAGATACTTACACATGCATTGTCCTGGGACTTTACAACATTTGTCCATCGTAAGTTTATCATTCATGTTTTTCATGTTTTGCAATTGCATGCAAAAATCAAGACTCTTTATGCAATTATCGGATTCCGAAGCCGGGAATGATGTCAAGAGTAGGACGAAGACGATGAGCATCAATGGAATGAGCTTCATTTTCTGATTAATTAGTAGCTTGTCAAAAATATCTCAAATAATTATTTTTGAAATTCGAAACAGTTACTTTTTGCAAAAATGTTGTATGTTTTTAGGTCTTTATATAGGAAAGTGGAATCAGCAACATATGGAAATATTGAAAGGTCAGAATCGAATCCTAAAACTACCAACCAATCAATTTTCAAAACAAACGATTGACACTCCGTAATTGTTGAACTTGGAAATGTTCGTATGGCTATCAATAGAGTAGATGCAACTTTGAAAATACTTTGCTCCATCTAGCCAATTTAGCCACATGATTCCAATTTGTGAGCTCACCATTGAAATAGAAATGCCAAATAAAAATGCTCAATAAAAATTTTCATTGTTGCCTCTACTCTACAAATTGAAAAGTTGTATTTAAAATAATTAAACATCTCAAATTCATGTTTCTTTTTGTTTTTATGAATGTAAATATCATTAATAATGAAATGTTCGGTTCTACAAAAGAGATTAACTTGACTATATCACTATACTTGTAACCTTTTTTAAAAAAAAAGATTACAGAAAGAGAAATAGAAAAAGCTTTAGAGTATTACTCCCACTTAAGCCATAAACCCATGAGATCTCTGTACTTGCGCCGATGTCTCTTGGAGGATATGGTGTTTTGAATCTACATGTCTACTAGCTTGAAGAGGACTGGTATAAGTGTCGTTTGTTGATTATGCGCAGCATGTTATTACGCTCTCACCATAACTGATAGATTGTAGCCTGAGCAACAATTTTCCAAAAGAGTGGGAGGAGAGTTGTTCCCTTTGATACGTGTCCATGCTAATAGAGCTGTCCAAGTGTGGAAGCTGAAAGCTTCCAAGCCCATTCTACGAAGAACTAATCTCCATAGACTCACATTTACCTCACATCTTAGAAGCAAATGGTCTCTTGTCTCATCATAAACATAACAGAGGCAGGATTTTGTCGGAATCTGCATCCCCAAGAAGCTAATCTTGATCTGGTTGGCAACCTGTCCAGATTAGAGAGCAACATCTTGAAAGCATGCTTAAGTGTAGTCCTTTTAAACCAAACTTTCGATGACAAATCTTTTGATGAATTTCTAGGCCTTAAACACTCTCAAGTATTAGAAGAGGAATAAGGGAAGGTCTGTTCCATTGATTATCCAATTATAGTTATCCGTTTGATTGGAAACTGAAGGTAAATCAATAGTGGTTAAAGTGGATTTGTACGCTTAGTGCAGCCTCTCAGCATGGTGCTGCCAACATTTAAACTAGCTGGTCACAAGCTTCATCCACCCTTGCATTTGTTAGCACTCTTAATACTTTTAAGTTAATGTATGTATGAAGGAGAACGCATCTTGCTTTAGCTTCCATTCACAACTTCAACTTTATCATTTATCAATGTGATAGTTAGAGCATTTCTATTGGTAAGTACCTTAGAAGGGTTTTTCACCAAATATAATATTAGTATTTTTAATTTTATTTAATTATTTAATTAAAATTTATGTTAAGAATAAACATAGACTAATAATACAAGGACAATTGTAAAATGAGGTTTTTAAAGGATTTTCGAAGTATCTCATATGAGAACCTCATCTCATTCTCTCTCCTCTTTATTCATTATTTTTTATTTTTCTAACTATGAGAACCCTACTGAAAATTTCTTAATGGAGGTGCTCTCAAATGATGCCTTCTCTCATTCTCCCCATAATGTAACTAATTTTATATGATTTGTTTGAAAATTTGTATAACTAGGAGCATAGTTGGCTCTAAGTTTTTAGTGGCTAGAAGTAAGAATTTTTTTTGGTTTCATTAAACTATCTTAACCAATGACATTTATTAGAAAATTGGTTCTAAATTTTTATAAAAGTAATGACCCCAAAAACATGTTGGTACTTAGGTTGGCCTAACTTGGAGGAGCTGTTTTGTTATACATCTGTCATGAATTCTGTTTTTGGTGCATAACAACAAGATGATCATAATTAGTAAGTAAATCAGACATCAAAACAGAGTAGAAACACTTCATTTGTTTTTAATAGACAATTTTAGATTTCATAAAGTTTCGTGAATAATATAAAAAAAAAGGTTTTTTGACAAGTGGTCGATCGTGAAATTAAGAATGAGGCATTTGCGACAACTGGCAATTCCTGACACGAAACAAGCAATAAAATTTTGGAAATATGTCATCATCACCAGCATAGAAGATAGATTGCACAACATGTCACCTTATACATTTTTGATGTAGTAGTAGTTGTCACGGAAAACATTTTCAAAATTTCGGAAACATATGGAAGTTCGGTTACCTACATCACCTATAGAGTTAATGTGACAAATGTGTTGATACATTTTAAATACAGACTACATACACACATTCAATACGTATATAATGATTCATCATTCATGTATGTGACTATGGTAAGAGTGAAGTGTTCAAACTTGAAAACTTGACCTTCAAGAGGACTCATCTAGCAGCTGGAGCTAAGCTGTTTCTTGAGATGTCAGGGCTTTCCATCTCGAGGAAGCTAGTGAGCAAGGTTTTACGAGATGATTGCGCTTTTGAGCTGCTTGAACTCGATGACTTAAGCCCGTTCTGGTTTCCTCTTTCGATCCTGACTGCGTCTTGTATCCCCACTATCACTTCCTGCATCCTTGGCCTGTTATGTCCACGCTGCTCAACACATTGGTTTGCAACCTCTGCAACTCTCCAGATTGACTCAATCTTCACGTTGCCTGCTATAGATGGATCTATGATTCCATACACGTCTCCTTTACGGATCAGTGATCTTGCCTATTGGTGAACAAGAAAAGTAAAGGGAGATGGGATTTGTAGTTTGTGAATCTTGATGATGTTGTTCATGTAGTACTTTAAACTGTCAAAGGTGAAAACTTTAGAAATGGACAGAAGTTGTTTACCCAGTGAACTATATTCAGTTCAGGACCAAAATCTGCCGCTGAGACTGGTTTCTTTCCTGAGAGCAATTCAAAGAGAACAACACCAAAACTGTAGACATCGCTCTTCTCAGTCAGCTGCTGACTAGCATAGTACCTGTCAAAACGATGTTGTATTAGTCAAGGTTCAAAAAATGGAAGATTTTGTGTGTGTGACGATTGTGTTGTTGGTCTTACTCTGGATCAAGGTATCCAACGGTTCCTTTTGCGACACTGGATACGTGAGTCAAGTCTTCCTCTGTCTGTCTCGAGAGTCCAAAGTCAGACACTTTAGCTCTCATGTTAATGTCTAGGAGAATATTGCTTGATTTCACATCCCTGTGAATGATACTAGGATTGCAGCCAGTATGCAAGTATTCAAGACCTGTAATAATCAGAAGTTTCGTCTGTCCAATGGAATCAAATTATAACCACACTAAAGAATATAAACGTGAGATTTTAATACAAACCTTTGGCAGCGTCTTGCGCGATTTGTAGCCGAGTTAGCCAGTCTAATGGCTTATAGTCGCTTGAACCTGTCAGGAATTGATTTCAAGAGTTATTCACAGAATGAAAAAGCCAAACTTAGACAGGAGAAATATATGGGGAACTGGTAAAAACCGTGTAAGTGATCTCCCAAGCTTCCATTGTGCATATATTCGTAAACCAAAAGGCGCTGATCCGCTTCTTCACAATATCCAATCAAAGGAACCAAGTTCCTGTGGTGAATTCTTGATAATAGAGCAACCTGCACGTTTGTTCCAATTCAATCATCTGGTTAAGAAACTTAGGTACTAGAAAGCCCAAAATAAGCAGTTGCAGTAAGTTAATAGCTGCAAATCAGTTCATACCTCAGTCACAAATTGTCTGTTCAAGTGGCTAGAAGGATCTGCCGTTATCTTAACTGCAACTTCTTTCCCATCTTTCATCCTACCATAGTAGACAGATCCAAAACTTCCTTTTCCAACTCTCTTGGAAAAATTATTTGTGGCCTCTTCGAGCACAGTAAGGGATATGAAATATGCTACACCTTCATCTAATAAGTGTCCGCCCCGCACCGCTGAGTAAGCTACTAAACCATTTTTCTTAGTCCCTGTGGAATCACCTGAAAAAACATGTGTAAGATGATACTACAATTTTGGAAACCGAGATAACAGCTATTTGATCAACTTCAATGTCTATATACCTTTATCAGCTCTTTTTGTCTTTCGAAGGACACAAAGTAAAACAAGACTTCCTCCAACCAGCAGAAATAGAATTGCAACACCGGCTATTGATATCCCCAGTATCAGCCTAACGTGCTTTTGCTGTGCCTCGTTCTGAAGCTCAGGATTGTTATTATATCTGGAAAAAAACATGTCATAGCTGTGTATTAGCACTTCAAGAGGAAACTCCATTTAACAAATTGGAAATTTAAAACTTTGGTATGCATATATATGCTAAAATGTTCCAACAGTCATGTTGAATTCAATCTGTTGATAAACGAGTAACTTTATCTTTTCGTAAATATGCTGAAAAGTTGTGTGCTTTTTGTGTTCAACAAATCAACTTGTAGCATACTCACTTGAACAAAACTTTCCCCTTTAACAATGCTGATGGAATTGTTCCTCTGAAAGAGTTATTTTCTATAAACCTGCCAGATAATAACATATCTTAAAACTGTCAAGTCTAGTAGATAATATAGCAACCGAGGTATCAGTATAAGTCATTCACTAAAGCAACCAAAACGCTTCACAGTTGTGATTACATACAGTTCCTGTAGGTTAGGCAGATGGACAAGGTATGGTGGGAGTGAACCACTAAGTTGGTTGTTTTCTAGGTGCCTGCAGAGAAGATGAGACAAAGTAAAATTTCTGCAACTAGAAGAAAAATATTCGTCAAGATTGGAAAGCTTACATGATTTTCAGGTTAACAAGTTTGCTTATGTCTGGAAGGATTCCAGTCAAACCATTACCGTCAAGCCACCTATGCAAAGCAAGTTTACTCAACTAAAGAATGACAGAGAGATAAAGAGACACTAATACAAGACAATATTTCTAATGCAGCTTCGAACAACTCACAACTCTGTCAGTGACTCCATATTATTGATCCCAGGTAGAATCTCACCCCTCAGATTTTTTCTTGATAGAGCACTGTTGTAAGATGTACACAACGGGGTCAACTGCAATCATCTCAAGAATAAAATTTTACAAACTCTGTTACTTGTGTTTTGTAGATCTTACATCTTCGTGACTCTAGGTGGTGAGGTTGAGCTACAGTTTACCCACGACCAAAGAACTGGGATACAAGGGTCTCCTCCTTCATTGGCCCAATCGCTATCAGGGGACATCGAACGAATTGCATCAAGAACAGACACTGCACAATTTGGAATTTTCTGTAAGCTCTTTCTCAACAAATTTTGACTAGCATATTTTCAGCAGCATCATAGATGCGAGAAAAAAATATATAGAAGAATTTACAATGATGTTAGACTATATCAACTAATATTCCCTAGACACATTCTTACTGTAGTCTGATACACCGGGAGTGGTATACCTAAACTCTTGACAATAAGAATAATTCTCAACAACTCATGTAGGCGGAGCAAGCAAAGTCTGAGAAAGAGCTTGAGATGAATCAGCCGATGGATAGAAAGATTGCAACAGTGAACAGAGTAAGAGACACATTTTCTCTCCATTGGCCGACTCATCTCAAGCTCCTTTTCAGACTTCGCTTGCTCCGCCTACAGGAGTTGTGGAGAATTTGATGTATAAGAATGACTTGAACGTTTATTGTCAGAGTTTAGGTATACCACTCTCGATCTATCGAACTACAGTTGGAGGATGTACTCATGCTCTGATACCATATTAGTTTGGTAACTTCCTTGTCCCTTATAATCCTTTAGGAGAACATATAAATAGAGTATAATAGAATGTATCTAGAGAATGTATCTAGGGAACGACAACTAGAATGTATCTGGAAAATGTATCTAGGGAACGACAACTACAATGTATCTAGAAAATGTATCTAGGGAATGTATCTATGAAATGTATCTAGAGAATGTATCTAGGGAACGACAACTAGAATATATCTAGAAAATGCATCTAGGAAATGTATTAGGAAATGTATCTAGAGAATGTATCTAGGAAATGTATTTAGGAAATGTATCTAGAGAATGTATCTAGGCAACGACAACTAGAATGTATCTAGAAAATGTATCTAGGAAATGTATCTAGAGAATGTAGCTAGGAAATTTACCTAGAGAATGTATCTAGAGAATACTAATTGATATAGTCTAACAGAAGTAGCCTTTGGTACGCACCATCATTCCTATCAGTTTTCACGGATATCTGTAGATACTTGCTAATTTCAATTGCATTTAGGAGCGGCCCTCGTGTAGAATCCTTTGTCTTCCCAAATGAGAACGACAAAACAAAATCCAAAGTCACATTCATGTAGCTAGGTTCATAGAGGGTATAGCTTCCATTGGCATTCTCAGCAATATTCACCACTGCATTACAATAATCAGGAAAGTATGGTTGCACCAACTTAAACTTCCGGGTTTCATTAACACCAAGGTCTTCAATTTCAGCAAAGTAAGCATATGCCCGAGCATTAGCTGGGAAGTCTTCCAGGTTTAATCGATAGCTGATCAATCCTTGTGTGCCAACTACCGCTGTTTGCATGACTTTCATAGGCGGATACTCTCTAGTCAACGTATTTATACTCTTTGATGTATTGATTCTTCTCGTTCCTAGAGCCACACCAACAAGATAGTTTGGCCGTTTATTAATATCTGACTCCCAGATTCTGTCATATGGATCATCTGGGTACCTAAAGAGAGAGTCTTTTCAGCATTTTTCAATGCCTGTTAATGTTCTTGTGAATGATGTAATGGAAAGAAGAGTTGTAATGGTATTTTACCTCAAGGCATCCAAGTTTGGAGCACCAAAATTCACTCTGGCAGCAACCTTCAAGAAGAACTTATCCTCATAATCAGTGGCATACATCGAAAGGTTCAACGGGCGAAGTTCGAGAGTGGACATGAAAGGAGAGCCAGTGATAGCACAGCAAACACACACATCTAGATAACTTGAAGTTGCCCTTACGATCAATTCCTCAACATAGACCCTAGAGACCTCCTGAATCGTCACTGTAGCCCATTTCGTTGCATCTAAGTAGAGTTGAAACTTTGGGTAGGCTTCTTCACTACCCAAGCCACCATAGAGAAATGTTGTTCTGACAATGTATCTCCTTCTCTCTTTGGTACGGAGTCTGTAACAATATTTCTTGTTATCCGTTGGAAAATCTCTTCTCCTATGGTATTGCATTGAGTTCCAATTGGTACTGGCTATAGTTACTGGCTTTCCCTGTTTGATGATCTCTGAATCTGAAACCCATCCTAGTCCAGTTTTTGGGTCTGTGTAGTTACTTGAGCCACCACAATCTATACTTATAAACTCTGCAAATATAGCCATTCATCAAAATTACATCCATTTTCCACAAGAGAATCTCAGAATCTAAGCAAAGAACATTCTTTTGTGTATAATTTTAAACCAGAAACAGTCTAGAGTTGAAAGAATTTGAGGCAAACCATTTTTATAAAACCTAAAGATAAAAGCTTTGTGATCGCACATCAGAAACATGTTCAAGAACACATCAAGAATCTACAAAGAAAACTCTTTCGAGCATTTAAACAAACAGAATATGTGCAGAATATACCTGAAACTTGGGACAGAACAAAAGGCACTATGAACAAGCATGTTAAAGCCAATTGAGCTAAGCATAGACCCATTGAAGATCACACACACATCGATGCTCGTAATTTCTATAAATCTAAACAAAAACAACACATTCTTTTCGCTTTTGGGGTCACGAGAAAAGAAAGAAAATTGTGTGATGAGATTATGCAGTGAGCAAAGAGCCAAAGAGTCCCACTTTGTTTTTGCTTTTACTATAAAAAGTTGAGTTTATGCAATGGTCACACAGAGAATTTGTCTTTCTTTATTTGATATTCGAATTAGCTTTTTCTTTTTCTTCATTCCGGAAATTAAAGCTATCAGTTTCACCTTTCCACCTTTGTCTACTTGCTTTTACTAAAAGCTGTGTCACACAATTTCTCGAAACTTTAATTCAAGTTGCAGTACACTTACATTACATGCATTTGTTTTTGTTTTCCCTCTTCAAAGTCTATTGGGCCGCATTTTCAATATCTCTTACTAAAATGGATGTGTTAGAAGCCCAATTACAAACAGCTATATAGTATAGGGCTATACTACATAATTAATAAGCCCATGTTCAACAATCCAAGCTCATATCATATTTCCTAATTTTCCCTCCGAACTCCAAAATCCAAATAAGTTTGAAAATGAAATTTAATGACGTGATGACAAATGGATTTTAAACAGAAACGTGGAGTTAAAATTTAGATATAGTTTTTTTAGTTATTCTATAGATTTTAATTTTTTTTTTCTAGTACTGTTTTAGTTTTTTTTTTAGTTTTATAATTTTCAAACTAGACTTTATGTGAACCAAAAAAAAAAAAAACAGCATATGCTATTAACTAATTGCACAATTGCAATGTTCAGCATCTTCTTTAAAGTTAACAAAGAGGGTAAAGTGAAGATTTAATCCAAAATATGAAAATTGTTGTTAAATGGAAAGCTACATAAAAGGTAAAGATCGAATGAATTTTATGTGTGGAAAATTTTATATGCGCACACAATCAGTCAATCACTATTCTAAATATTCTTTTAGAGGTTCTAAAAATATAGATCATAAAAGACCACAAAATATGTTTTTGTTTTAAGAATACCATGATTTTGAAGAAAAAAAAACATTTCACAAATTTTCGGTTTATGAAAATTTCCTAATATATAATTTTAGTAAAAGTTCTTAAATCATTTAGTACTCATTCTTAAACTTAAGGAAACAATAAAAACCTAAAATATGTGGTACTTAAAAAAAACAATTTATCTTGATGGTTCTTTTCGAAAATAAAAAGATAAAATATGGTATTTTAAAAATGCTTAAGATGACCAGAAGATGTAGTTTAATGGTTTGTATTACTGTTATTTATGTGTCACCATCTTCATTCAAATCCAGTATAATACATGTAGACAAAAAAATGCTTATAAGATAAGAAAATATCATAAGATTAATTTTTTTGAATATAAACTTAAAAATTATGTATTTTTCACACTAACATTTTGAACTTGCCAACAAATTTCTACTTTTAGTTTTACTATTTAATTTTTTTTTTGCAGCATTTAATGATTATCTTTTTTGCTGAAAGCATTTAATGATTATCAACCTCAAATTACAATCAAAATGTAACTAGTAGATAGTACAAAACACGGATACATATAAAACTCATATCAAACATCAATAACATACTTATTTGACTAATTGATTTTTCAATTCAGATATCGGTAGTTCAAACTGCGTTGGAAAGAACTTTAACAAAAAAATAAAACATTGTGTTGGAAAGAAACTATATTACATAGTTTTGTTGTTAGCATGGAGTGGTCTATAGACTTGATCAAAAATTAATAAATTGGGATCGAGAACACAAACATGTTTTGTTTATAAGAATGTAAATACTATCATACTCATGTTTTCTATATCTTTTGGCATATCAACATTATTTTCGTTAATTCAATAAAATGATTAAATAGTCAAAAGCTAATGTAAAATTTTTGGAAGAACATATCAATGTATTTTTTTCGAGTCACTTTGGTTGATGGTCTTAAATACTTTTTAATTTTTCTTTAAACAAAATAAGACCTTTTCATGTATTTATGTTTGCACAATTTTAGCTTTCTAGATATTTTGTATAGTAATATAGTAAAATGAGTTATACATCAATATCAGGTATATATACCAATCTATTAAAGAATGAAAAAAAAGTTGAAGAAGGAATAAATTGGTGAAAAATCAAATAACCTGAAGTATCGTAGGAGGGGATTTTATACACACATTTATTATTATATTGTAAATTTAAAGGTGCTTGCAGAAACCATATATTTTAAGAAAAATAATTTGATTAAAATAAGAATAAGAAGAAAGATAAGAAGGGCGAAGTTCATCTTGATCTTTCCAATTTGTTGGTCACCAATTATACATTAAAACGCCTTTCTCTTTTGGTAAATATTTGTTAATTCCTCCTTGTGGGATAAAGTACTTTGTTAGTGGGCATTTTCCATTTAGTTACTTTTCTTAATACTAATAATATTAATATTAATTTTAGAATCACTTAGAATTTTGTATTTGTTTGAATGATAGTTCATTCTCTCCCCTACCTCTCAAAAGTTTTACCTTTTAGCCAATCCAATTTCCCATTTTTTAAGCTGAAAACGACTTCAAAGTTTTTATATAATCATCTTCTTTGTTAGACTTTGTTTGAGAGAGAAGAGAAAGAGTTGTCTCAACCGCTAATCAGTCATAAAATAAATATGAGTTGATCGCAAAGATTTGGATGTATAACTTATTATTAGTAGGTTGCAAGACAAAAAAAAAAATTATTTTAGTATGTTTTGTGTAATTTGTATACTCTTTTCCAATCTCTATATACATATATGGTGAATTTTTAATTCGAATTTAGACCCGTAACTATATATATATATATATATATATATATATATATATATATATATCAACAATTCAACATAACAAAAGGTCTCATGTGCATCTGCATTTTTTTTGGTGTGTGTGCATGTTGGTGTGGCAACCAAATGATTATGGATACTTTTAGAGGCAAAAGAAGTATAATGTGTTTATCATTGGCTCCATGAAAGTCGTTCCATATATGAACCAAGTCCTCTCGTTCCAAAATAAGTCTTAGCCATTTGCAATCTACGATTAGATACATAATTAGTCTTCTTCTTTTTTTTTTTTTGTCAACATATAATTAGTCGTTAAAGAACTAATAAAACGAAACAATGGTAGATGTCCCGGATCGAAAGTATATGTAAGTAGATGTCCCGGATCGAAAGTATATGAGGGTAATATTTCGTAGAATATCTTTGGGGCGATTAATTAGTAGATGAATTTTTCAAGAATTCTTAAAATTTTAGGAGTTCACTATTGCTGGTTTATATATGGATCTTATATTTTTAGTAGAGCATATTAATGTGATTAGTTTGATATTTTTAAATTTCATTCAAAATTTCTTGTTATTAAGAAAAATACTTATAATTGATTTTGTAATTCTATCAATATAGAGTTATTAATTATTATTATTATTATTTTCTTACAATTTTATCCATAAACATAAAACTTTTGTAATAGGATGATATTCACTGAATTCTTAAAAGTTTTTTTTTTTGTAATTAAAAGTTTTAAATATTCAGTCTCTCTACAAATTTAATAAATTTAAATCATCTAACTCGATTTTCTTATATTGTAAATACAAATACAAATGTATACACAAAACTCGTTTCTACATACATGTTGGTCTGTACTGTACGTAAGTTCTGATGTCATGGAGGTGGATGTCACACCCGTTTAATAGGATGCAGTGATGCACTAACACAGTCATTGGTTTGCAATTATTATACCTTTCTTAATTACTATAATTACTATAGTATTAGCCAATTTAAAATAGTGAATAAAGTACTGAGAAACTGCACTTAAATGGACGATTAATGTTCATTGGTAGTGGTTTTATACTTACTTATACCACCCAATAATTAGAGGGCTAAAGCATTAGCATCAATTTTACATGCACATAATTGAAGATTAGTGTTCCAAAGTAGCGTGTGGAAGACACGAGCCAGTAAAATGGTGACATTCTGCAAATTAAGGATTTACAATTTGACCACAAGAAGTGTGAAATGTCGGCAGGTGATTGGGGAAATGACTCTACCAGCCCTTTTTGTGTTGTGTGATGTGGATCTAATTCAACGTTAGTGCATCTTTTGTGGCGCATTATTATATATAAAACCTCTACATCTATTCTATATATATATATATATATATTCCATTAGTTAACCTATAGACGAATATATGCACAAGCACAAACACAAACCCATGTCATGTTTTATCTTAAGTTTGAGCTCAAACCCAAGTCATATCTTAAGTTTTATCTTAATAGAATCGATCTGATTGGAATTTTAATGTACAAATATTATATTAGTAATATTAGTAACATTATTAAGAGATAACAGTATTCGAAGGTGTAAATATTAGAGCTCTGCGCTTTCAGAAGGATTATGAAAGGACATGGGATTAATATCTTAATGCATTTTTTAAAAGATAGCTTTTAGAGTTTAGCTTTTGCCCCCAAAAAAATAAAAGCAGTCAGAGTTTTATCCCAAATTTGATGTAGAGAGACACAAACTAAAATTGAAGAAAACATCAAAAATCTCACAACCATAATTTATGTTTGGAAGCCTTCCAACGATTAATGGTGGGGTGACGTTATAAACTTTGATTCTCAGTAAGACCATTTTTTTTTATTATTCTCATTCTACATCTTAGTAATATATAATACAAAATATTAACGAAAGAAAAAAAAAGACTGAGATGAAACAATCATCTTGAAAGTGAAAGGGAGCTATAGTGTCTTCTTCAAATTCGGGTCACATGCAAACCTCGTCCCTAATCCCATCAACAAATACAATGACACTACACATTCACAAACTCCCATATAATTTAATAACACTGTTTACAAATTTATAATGCGTTTTCTTTTTCTCATAGCCAAAAAAGTTATGCAATTAGTTAGCTTTCTAATTAATATAATTATGAAAAGAAGAAGAAAAAATGAGTGATGAAGTATTATGTTGTGGTTTTGTCAAGTCTCTATGGGGCCACGTCCTCATCCATACAAAAAAGCTTGTGCATGACAAGCTGTGTACCATTTTGCTTTTATTCTTTTGTCTTTCTACTAATTTTCTTCCAATAAAATACAAAGGTCAAACATTTGAAGTTTTAAAGAGTCAAAGATCAAGCATCTGATCAAGTCTTCAGGGTTAAACGTCACTTTGACTTATCATGGATTTTGATGATTTATGTTCGATTAAACCGGTCCTTACTTTTTACAGATTAGATAACCATGTTTGATTCTATCGCGCAAGTTTTTTTTTTTTGTGGTAAAAATGTTAAATTGTATACCATTTTAAGTTTTTGACAGAAGTTTACGGAGAAAACAAAAAGATGAAAAGACCAAAAACTATATAAACAACAAACTAACAACAGAACGAAAGAGACGAACTAAAGGATACAGTGAGATAGATTCACGCCTATCGAACACTGTAGAAGCCAAACAAGGAAAACTAATTCCGAGCCATAAAGCCCAAAAATTCGCGTCGATACGACAATCTCAAAGAACTGGAATCCTCATCGTTGTTGCAACGAGTAACCCCTTCCGAAAGCAGCCCTCAAAACCTCAGATTAAAGGGGCCTCCCAACGCTTCTCCGAAGACACGCAAAAATGTGACTACCTTGGCGGACTATGCCACTCCTGGCGGATTGGGATCCTCTACGAGCACTACGTAACCGGCAGCTGCTAACGAAACTACCAGCGAAGAGAAAACCAATCGACAGAGCCTGAGCCCCCGACAGTGCTAGTGGTCACCAACACTACGTAGACAACCAACATACAAACTATCGCGCAAGTTGTATGTTGCAGTTTCATTTCTTATTAATAATCTTATTCATTGTAAACCTCATATAAGTGACATTTCCCATTATAGAGATTTTCGCCACATAACCACCAGTAAAATCATTTGTTATGACTTTGTGTATTGTGGATCCTCCCATAGTAGATTATTAGTACACATATGATACATTCTAAATATGACCATAACTCAAAAAGTCTGAATATAATTAGAAGAGGATAAAAAATAACAAGGAAAAACTAACCATTTACATATATAATTAAATACCAAAAGGATATAAAGATACTTAAACTTTTAAATATAATGATTTTAATAAGTGATATAATCCACAATATTATCATGATAATATTTTAAGGACAATTTGAAATAACTATATTTATTGGAAGAGAATATAGAATAGTGAAAGACATCAACTTACAAACCTAAAGAGAGAACAAGAAAACAACTTTAATGATCTACAAAAAATAATTTGTAGTGTACTTAGACCGAACTAAATTCTTTCTCTCAAAGTAATCCATTAAAATTAAAAAGAAATTGTATAATTTAGCCTCATTTTTAAATTGAAAATAAAAATAAATAAAAAATAGAAAGGCTAACGTGCGCTCCAGTGACCGTTATCTAAACGACGCCAAAATATTCGGAGTGTCGCAAACAAAAACCCACTCCCACTAAACTCACATACCACTTTTTCTCTCTATCTCTCTCTCTTTCTTTTGCCGGCGATCATGGAGAAAGGCTTCTCTCCCGTCGGACTTCGAGTTCTTGTAGTTGACGACGACCCAACCTGGCTCAAGATTCTCGAGAAAATGCTCAAGAAATGCTCGTACGAAGGTCTCTTGATCTTCTTTATCTTTATATATGTTATTTGGATTCATTCCGTAACAAATCAATTGAGATGTTCTCCTTAATTTTCATCTACTCTGTTTCAGTAACTACATGTGGATTAGCTAGAGAGGCTCTCAAGTTACTGAGGGAGCGTAAAGATGGATATGACATAGTGATCAGCGACGTGAACATGCCTGACATGGATGGTTTCAAGCTTCTTGAACACGTTGGCCTTGAATTGGACCTTCCTGTTATAAGTAAGAGACTTGTCAAGACCAAAAGAAGAAAGATCTTTGACTTATTGATTAATGAAATGAAAAAAGGTTATTAATTTTTGTTGGTGGTGTGTTACAGTGATGTCCGTGGACGGAGAAACAAGCAGAGTAATGAAAGGAGTCCAGCATGGAGCTTGTGATTACCTTTTGAAGCCAATAAGAATGAAGGAATTGAAGATTATATGGCAACATGTTCTGAGAAAGAAGCTTCAAGAAGTGAGAGATATCGAAGGGTGTGGCTATGAAGGAGGATCTGATTGGATCACTAGATATGATGAAGCACATTTTCTTGGATCAGGTGAAGATGTTTCTTTTGGGAAAAAGAGAAAAGACTTTGACTTTGAGAAGAAGCTTCTTCAAGATGAGAGCGACCCTTCATCTTCTTCTTCTTCCAAGAAAGCTAGAGTGGTTTGGTCTTTTGAGCTTCATCAGAAGTTTGTCAACGCTGTTAACCAAATCGGATGCGATCACAGTAAGTACGTTAGCGATTTCGGTTTGATACCCTTCCCTGTCTTTATCATGTCTTCATAGACCCGTGAATTTTCCAGTCTCTTGTGTTTTTGGCAGAAGCTGGCCCCAAGAAGATATTGGACCTTATGAATGTTCCATGGCTCACTAGGGAAAATGTTGCAAGCCACCTTCAGGTAAAAACTTTACCTTGTCATCATTCAAAAAAAGTTTTTGACAAAACTTGTCGTCACTTTTGTTCTGTTTCTGTAGAAATACAGACTTTACCTGAGCAGATTGGAGAAAGAGAAGGAGCTCAAGTGTTATTCTGGTGGTGGAAAGAGTATGGATTCACCTCTAAAAGATACCGAATTTAGTTCAGGTCACCAAAGCCCTGGGAAGAGCAGCTATGTGTTCTCTGGGGGTAATAACTCACTGCTTCAAAAAGCAACAGAGATTGATCCAAAGGCACTTGCTTCAGGTCCTGTGTCTGATCCCAACACTGACGCTATTCTGCCTCCGAAAACAAAAAAGACGCGCATAGGATTTGATCCTCCTCTTTCCTCCACTGCGTTTGACTCTCTGCTTCCCTGGAGTGATGTTCCAGAGCCACCTGAATCAAAGCCGGTTCTGTACGAGAATAGCTTTCTTCAGCAACAACCATTATCAAGTCAAAGTTCCTATGTTGCAAATTCTGCACCGTGTCTCATGGAAGAGGAAATGAAGCCTCCTTATGAGACCCCAGCAATAGGCATTTGTGTGAATGCAGATGAGTTTCTCATGCCGCAAGACAAGGGCCCTACTGTAACCCTCCAAGATTTGGACGTGTCCGCTCCCTCTGCTATCTCTGGCATGAATCTGCAGGAGTTCAGCTCAAATATAACCAACAACACGGAGTCGATTCTAAGAAGCTGGGACCTTCCAGAATCACATAATTCTACATCTTTAGACACTGAGTTAGACTTGAGTTGGCTTCAAGGTGAGCGTTTTCTTGCAAACACCGGACTTCAGTTTCAAGATTACAGTAGTCCATCACTCCTATCTGAGCTCCCACCACACCTTTGGTTTGGAAATGAGAGGCTGCCTGATCCTGATGAGTATTCCTTTATGGTAGACCACGGTTTATTCATATCTTAACCTTGTTCCATTAACTTCTTTTCGTATATTGGTGGGTGTAATGCAGAAAGATTTTGTGGGTATACCTGAAAATAATCTTGCTTTCCCAAGAACCTTCCATTTTCGAATGCATTGTATCATAATCCATGAGTGTCATAGGCTAATTACTCATAACAGTTGGATGACAATATTAAGACCACATGTTTCATACCGTCGTTTAAGATCTTCACACTGTCACATAGGTTTCCTTTTCACCTGGAAGGAAAATACTTGACCTGTCATATCTTGAGAATAATATCTCTACACATTGTATCTATTGGCAAACTTAGGATTTTCTCCTCATTCTACACCTTCACATCCTCTTTGGATATGCCAGGCATTGGCTACACATGGCACGTTCTTCTCTATCATCTGCTGCACACTTCTAGCTGTTGGGAATCGGTCCTGTAACCTTAAGATCAAAGAATGTGAGAGTTCACAAATTTAGAACAGATATACAAATAAGTGTTACAAAAAGGTTTACATCGAAGATATCTATGAGTTGCCACCAAATCCAAGACGGGAAACTACATAGTGTTTTGAACTATCTAACATGTTACAAAGTGAACCCTATCGATTGGTTACCTGACTGAACTCTAGTTCATTCATATTGCAATGTTCTGAAAATCAGATGTTGCCAATACTGTGCAGAACTAGAGTTTGTACCTACTGGAGCAATCAGGGAGGTTCTACTTTATCTCTGCAAACGCTCTCTGTTTTCACTCATTACCGCCTTCACGAAGCTTTTGAATACATCTAGATAAGGATTTCTTGGAAATAACAGTGAGAAAAGTTCCATTATTTGATAAAAAAGGAATGTTGAACTTGCAAGACGTAACCAACAGCTCTTTCATTCAACAAATCTACAATACACAATAAGTTATATGTTACAAGAGACTTAAGAGAAGCTGTTTCTGTGAGAGGTGTATAAAGAAAATGTGCACAATATAGCGGTGGTCTCATCGTATCCAGTGACCTTCTGCATCACATCCAAGTGTTGAGACATAAAAATCGACCAACCATGAGTCATTTTGTTCAGCCTCTGGCCCTGTAAAACAATTTTCTATCATTTAGGTGAAAAGACACCAAATTCTACTGAAAATGAAAAGAAGAAACATTTGCCACCAGTTTATACTTACTTGGCTTTCTCATCCGGACTTTCTTCAGTTTCTTCGTCTGCCCCAGGATTCAGCGATGAAATCTTCCCGAATGACTCTTTTGCATCCCCAAAAAAGTCTTTAACTTTGTCGAACACTGTTTTGAGCTGGTCCTGGGTTGGGAGCTGTGATTGTTCATGACAAAACTCAAATATTTCAGAGAAAACATATATGACAGCACCATTTTGGTCTCAAAGTAGTTAATTATATCTCACCTCGATAACATCGGAGGTACTAATAGCAGCTCTCATGTTTCCATTTTCCTGAATGTATAATGCAGCCATAATAAGTAAAAACAAAAATACCACAAAAATTTTCATATGGTCTCACAGAATTCTTTCCTCCAAAGACTTGAGAGGTTGATAAACAAAAAGAAGCTCTACAGAGCTTTCAATAAGTGAAGAAAAGGGCTCCGAGAGCATTACAACAAGTTTGTAGCCATATCGAAACTCTGTGGCTGTACGCAAGACACGATGCTGCTTAATTGCTGTCTTTTGTATCTCTTTCTCATCCTGTTGAAGATGAAAACAATCAGAAATCACATCTAAGAGAATCACAGATTGGAAAACGAAATCAGACCAAATACTAAGCAGCTTGTGTAATTTACTCTGTAAATAACAGCAGCAATGTTTCTGGCAATGGTGTCTTTGTAGATATACTTCCCCAAAAGGTTATCTTTTGCAGCAACCATGATCTTAGCAGTTGTACCACCAGCTATTATACTCAAAGGGTACCAAAGATACACCTGTTCATTTTCACAACAAGAGCTAAAATGAAACCAGAACAATTGTAATTTGATAAATTTATGTAGTGAGGGTCGAATTGAAATAAGTATCTAACTTTGCAAACAGAACCAACCAAGCTAACAATTTTACTCGAAGCTAATGAAGAAAAGAGTGAAAAAAAGACGAACATTGGCCATACGAATGAAGATAACGAATCTTGGGTTTCCATCGTCTTCAATCTTAGGCATAGGAGGAGGTGGACGTTGATACTGACGCGCCGCCATACCTTTCTTCCCCTTTGCCTCTACCACCATAACCATCCGCCGTTGCTGCTGCACCGTCTCTCGACATGCCGTTCTTGAGCTGAAAAGCGAGTGTCTTGCTAAACTAACCTCTTCGAATCTTCCTGTGTTCTTCAATGGAAGCCGAGTTAACGCGTTCAGAGACATACTCACCTCCATTGTTAAGGACCAGATTCACCACCACTAGTGTTCTGTGCAAACGTAGAGTTTTTGGAATTGATGATTTCGTGGATTCGTACCTTATCTACTTGGAACTGCCACGTGTCTCACCCGGTTTAACCGAACCAGAACCGTACTTCAAAACGTAATTTGCTGAATCTTACTATGACTGTGATGCGTACGTCGCAGAGAAAGGTAAAAATTAATGATTCCAATTTCCAACTAAATCGTTTGGTCTTCTCAACTCATTACAGTACTAAACAACAATAAACGAACAAAAATTTAGTCATCTTCACAAAACAGTGTTCTTAGATTCATTAAAGGATTCTAATGTTAGATGCTGATATCACAAACTATTGTCTTCGGCTATCGATGAAAGCTTGTGTTGATGGTTCTCTTCCAAGGAAACTTGTGAGAAGTTCCATTGGTTCTCTGCCTCCTCCTGGAGCCAACACCTAAGAACAAAGCTGATGTTAGTAAAATTCACATACTACTAAATTCAAAGAATAAACAAATAAATATGCTTTCTCACTTTGTCTCTGAACTGCAACCCTGTATACAGATTCGGATGCCCATCCCCAAATTTTGAAGCAAATATGTCAGCAGCATAAACCTGTGGAAATAACCGGATTCTCAGATAGAGCAATCAGTGCGGATCACCACAGTTCAAAAATGAATCATTACCTCACTCCATAGACGGCTGTAACATGTTGCTTCAGAGCCAATTACAGCGCGTGGGAAACATGAAGCAGGGTTAGTTCCTTCCACCACTGGTAGCCCTATCATTACCTATATAGAGAGTGAGAGACTACATATTCGCACCGCATATTGCTTTGAGAGTTTCTGCTTTTACCTTTGGATGAAGATTCCTGATTAGCTGGATAAAGTCCGCATCTTCGTCTGAATATATGATTTGATCAAACATACCTAATCATCAATGTTTCAAACATCATTAGTCAATGCCACATTTTACCTTTACATGAGCTTCTTCCACCTCTGATGCATAATAAGAACCACAATCTACTGGTTTTACTAACAAACCATTTGTCCTAACAAATGTAAGTAATTGATATTAAAGTGAATAAAACTACAAAATATCAAAACGAAGAGGTATATAATCATCAAGACAACTTTTGACAGTAGCTCATTAAAAGTCAATTTGGATGGTATTTCAGAAAAGACATGTGCAGAGATGTCTCACAGTATAATATCTCCTGAAGCGACTTGAGTGCAGAGAAAGAATATCTCCAACGTTTGAGTGTTTTGCAGACTTCATCCACAAGTGGCTTGGTGATATCCTGCAGGTCCAATGATTTAAACAAAACACTCACGGTCTAAAAGGGAAACAGGAATATATCCCATGAACAAAATTATTATGACTAAGTCGAACAAAGAACAGTTGTCGACAATTTAGTCATGAAAAGCACTCACCTCACGATAACCTGATATTAACTTCAAGGTGAAAGTCTCATAGCACCTAGAGATACCAGAATCATATTCCATCCATAAGGATTTGGTGTTAGTACAGAAAGAAAAACAAAAATTATCAGTTTACTTGCCAGTTTTCCAGTAACTGAGAAGGGATCTCCCGAAAGTCAGGGTCAACACGTAGGCCCGAGAATCTAGCAAATGAAGCACGATTGCAGACATGTTGAACCTATTTGCCAATGGTTAGCAAGGAACATCAGCTAATAACATCCTTTGATGTATACAGACGATATACAACAGAATTTATTCTACTGTTCCATGTAACCAATCTCATTCACGTACCACATGGCCAAACTCATGAAAAAGATTAACCACCTCAGAGAATCCCAATGGTGCAGCTTCACCACAACCATCTTTTGCAAACTGTGCAATAAGCAACGCCACGGGAATCTGGAGACAGAAACAGAAAGAAAATAAATGCCAGAATAGGAAAACTAACACTTAAAATACATCCACGTGATCCCAAAATCGATAAATATTTTCGGCTGCATGACATTTCCACATAAAGGTCCGACATGGATATAGGATTGTCACCTGACATGCACCATTGGAGAACAGTGCATTGTTCTGAAGAGCCACCACACAGCAGTGACTAAATTTCCCTTCCCTGTCCAACAAATTTATCCTCTAAACTTAAATGAATGGAGACTGTAAAACTGAGGAGACTGATGAGCTAAGATTGCTACCGAACCTTGTAAACATGTCAAGATAGAAATAACCCAAAAGCTTTCCCGACCCAGAGTCAAATACAGCAAAGGCTCGAACATCATAATACCAGACATCAATTTCTGTTACCTCCTCAATTTTTATTCCTGCATGGAGAAATCATAAGATTGGTCAGCAAGCTATGACGAGGACGAAACAAATAAACATTAAATATTGTCGAGCCACATAAGCAAAGCGAAAGTTTATGAAGACCCCAAAAAATTTAAGAGTAAACTCACCAAAAAGGTCCTGACATATTTTAAAGATCCCGGAAAGGACCAAATTGACAGGAAAATATTGTCGGATATCTCCAAAATCAAGATCAAACTGCCACTCCTCTACCATCTTTATATAATATAAAAGATCTTCTACGCCAAATGGAATCTCCCCTTCCTCTTTCCTCTGATATTAGAACCCGAATATTACATATCGAGAAAAGAATCACCTAATATGTGAAATACCAAAATGATATTTTACCTTCAAGTCTTTCAAAATGGAAAACTCTCTAATAGCCAAATCAGTTAAACTGGAAGAGATGTCCTCCAGGAACCTGATCACCTGGACAAAAGAAGGGCGTCATTACAAAAGAGATAGGAATGATAGACTAATCACTTAAAGGATCTTTCGCAAACCTTAATTGATTTCTTTGACATCCTACGATCAAGAGCATAATCTGCGAAGTGTGCATAACCAAGTAAACGAGCTAATTTATGGCGCGACTGAACCTACAGAGACGAGAAGAGTAAGAGGTCAACTGATTGAAGTGTGCCGCAGGTTTCTGTCAGAGGTTTCTAAAATAGATACGCAAGTACCAATCTTTGTAACACCGGAATATTGGCATCTCCACATCTCTTTCCATATGCCATAGCCACTGTCTTCCTTGTCTTGGCTATCTGCAAAGTAAAACAAGAGTCAAAATTTGTTCTAAGCAGATTATAATGGATTGGCATGGACACAGAGAGATGTTGAAATTGTTCCTAGTTATAAATTAAGCTACCATCAAGAACTGGCAAGTAGCTGTATCTACCACCTTTCCTGTGGCATGGCAATCAAAAAGGTACATGGGAATTATTACCTTGCACAACTCTAGAATAGCTGCCACGTGACGACTTTCCAAGGTGAGCTTAAATTCTTTATTTTGAGTTTTTTCCAAACTCTGCAGGATAAAAAGCAGAAATGAGAAATAGTTCAGAAAAAATCATGTCCGAGACATACAATGTCACAAATTTGAATGTGGCAGAGTAAACACCTGAAGAAATTCTAGAGGCAAACCAGCAAGCTCAGCCTCAGCGAAAAAGAGACAAGAACTATCTTCATTTAAATTCTTAACGTATCGCGTGCTTAGTTCATCAATTTCATTTATCAGTCTCTCTACTTTCTCTCTTTTTATTGCAGTAAGGTTCAGACCATTGTCCTCAAAGTCTCTAACCTGTCACTGATAAAACAGAAATCAATACTTTTGTTCAATTCACACAGCTTAGTAAAGGCAACAAAAGTCTACAAGCAAATCTTGCAAATGTGCTATGAAAGGAAGCTCAGAGAAATGTATATAGGAGGAGCAGATGATTCAATTTTCCTTACCAGACACTGTAGGTAGCATTTAGCTTCAGGGGAAATTGATTCTCCCTTTGCAGCATAAATTTTGATTACACGGTAAACATCTTCACGTTTTCTGATAATAAGCTTGCAGAAAGACATGATCATCAATTTCATATAAAGTGAATCAGAAATTCAAAAAAGCTTTTCATTCAAATCACCTGCAAGAGAGAATATGAGCGTCGATCTTCTGCTCAGCTTCAGCACTGGCTTTACGAACATCATCATGAGGCGATAACATCTTAGGAAACACACAACATTGTATAAGCGAGAGTTGTCTTGCTTCCAATTCAGCCAACGGCAATACAACATTCTCATAAGAGATCTACACAAGCATTAACAACGATAGAATCAACTCAGAAATATTTCCATATCCATCTTATTTTTTCTCAACTTAATCCAGTAATTTCAAGTACCTTATCTAGAGGAACCAAGGCAACAGCATCATGAACACGAGTGGACTTGGAGATAATTTCGTCAGCTAACTCGAGAACCTCCTTCGCAGATAGGTTAACACAAAGAGTATCACAACCAGGAAGACCTAAATTTCAAAAATCAACAAGACATTGTGAACATTGAATTCGTAAAAAGCGAAATCAAGCCAAGAGAAACTGAAAGGAAGACGAGAGTGGGAGAGTGAGAGAGTGCCTTTCTTCTTGGATTTTTGCTTGCGAGACTTGAAAGCGAAGATGGCGAAACTGACGGCGAGTCCTAACAGACCAGCCGTTCCGGTGAAGGTAACAAGGTTGAGCTTCTTCTTAGGATTAGATCCTTCCATTTTCTTGTCGTTTCCATCGTTTTCCGTCATTTTCCGCTCCTATTTTCTCTCGATAGAAAAAAAAAAAAAAAAAAGAGCGACTGGGAGGGAAAAGCCTCTCGCTCGCTGATGGACCCAAGGAAGGAATGAAACTGACGGAAAAATCTATTTTCCTTCAATTTCAATTTTATTTAATTTAAAGAGATCTAGAAAATTATAAATATAGTATTTAAATTTTATTTTTAGCATACAGCTTCTATTATATTCAGTTTTAATATATATATTTGATAATTAGTTGAATGATTTTTATTAAATTAAGCGTATTTAATGAGTAGGAACATATATATATATATGTGTTCTAAATGAGTTTGGCAGTTTAAAAAAAATGGAAGTTATGAGCATGTTTTAGAAAAGTTCTAAACAAAATATTTTCATAATTAGTTTCATTAATTAGCAATAGCATAATTAGAGGAAACAAGTGTTGTTTCGTATACCAAAAGAAGGTCAATCAACAAATGATACGTAATGTTTTCTCCCTTAACAACATTTAAAGATTAATAAGCGATTGTTTTTTTAGTGCCTAATTCAGACACTTAAGCATTAAATGGCAATGGTTTTTAGAGTGGATTTTGGTTTTAGATTTTTCAAAAATCTAATTTATTGTCATTCAAGATTTTAGAAAAAGTATATTCTCTAAAAAATAGGAAATTTGGATTTTGATGGTTTTTCCACATTTGTGAAGAGATTCCAGAATCTCACTTATAAGAGTTTTTAAAAGATTATGAAAAACTAAAACCTACAAAAAATCAAAAACCAAAAAAATCGAAAATCAAAAACCAAAAACCACTATAAAAACTATGAACCATTCATGACCTTAACAAACATGAAGAGTTTATATAGAGGTTGATGGAGTCCATATTGAAACCAAGAATTCACGATTTCCAATCGCGATTCATTGCCGAGAAAACCTAGTAGAGGTCAGAGTTTCTATACAATTGCTAAAGTGTGATAGTTTTAAATCGACCTCAACTACAATTTAAGTATATGAAAAATTCATAGTGTATATGAATGATTTCTTTGGAAATGGAAGACTAAATAGTTCTTCCATATGTAAAAAGCTTGGAGTGGCATATTTGTCTACTGTTTCACTATGGAGATACAATCTTATGGATGGATTGGGACAAACAACTTTATGAGATTTCATAAGAAAGATTTGAGTCGGACAGTCAGAGCCGGCCATGAGGACATTAATTTGAAACATTTGCATGAGTCCCCAATTTTATGAGCAAAATTAGGAATCCATTATTTTACAGTTTTTTAAATTTTTTGTAAAAATACTAAATATGTTATTATACATGATTATTAAAATTAGACAATAACATAATATATATATATATATATATGAAATGTAAAATAAACTAGTAGATCATTTATATGCCACAGAAAAATAAAATATACTTTTCCAATTTGTTAATTTGCTTTGAAAAAAATTCATATCAACGACAAAGAAATTTTAAACTCATTCTAAACCAAATTTTAACCAAAAACAAAAATTTAACAAAGAAAATTAATCTTCTAAACTCATTCTCTAAAACCAAATTTTAACCCAAAAAAAAAAAAAACATTGTGGAAGCAAATTGAGATCAGTGTATCTTCCATTAATCTTTAACAAAGAAAAAGGAAAAAATCTTTTAACGAAAATCTTCTTATAATCTTTATTATCTTTTCACATTGTGTTGTATTCTTACATGATCTTTCTTATAATCAAGATTGTGTTATATATATTAGAAGGAAAACAAGCTGCCGATAACAAAATCATTCGTCGGATGAAAAATTGGTCAACTCGGTGTTCAAAAGGTAATCGCTTTGACATCAGATGGGGACTCGGTGTTCATTACGAAAACTTCCTCATATCAGCAAAATACTAATCCACATTCCCTCTTCTCTTAAAGAAAAATTGAAAGAGTATCCATAAGATGGAAATTACAATGGGTTGATATTAAAGAGAATTTGTTGAATGACAAGATTTTAAAATAAAATCAAATAACTAACACACATATGCAACAAATAAAAAGGTAGCCATCAACCAACTTGAATTGCTAAAAGTATCATCTACTAGGGCATTTTTTTGGACTGTAGTTTTGTTAGATATTCGGTTTACTGTTATATATAATTTGGTTAGGATATTAGAATTATCTCATTTAATTGTGTTTGACTTTAATAGCTTCACATAAATTTATGTAATCTCGCGATCATACTAAAAACATAATTTTTTCACATATGACATGTTTGAATTTTTTTTTTAAATGAACCAAAATTACTCGATTAATGAATGGTGAATTAGCACGAGAACCCATCATCATATGAAAACAACATATAACTAAATGTTATATTTGTATGTGTTCTTAGATATAAACTTTATTGGTTTTTTTTATGAAAATAATAAAAATAAATGAAAAATGATGATCATATGTGAGTAAATGCATTTTTGATATTAAAAACAATAATAAATAGCATTTCTTGAAAATATAAATATGGCTATTTGTCCAAATGTTTTCACATAGTTTCCTATCTGATGCCAAACAAAAATAATAAAAATAGTTTCCTGTCTTTTCTACTTTAAAGTAAAAAGAGTCGGACAATTGGATCACGAGTGTGATAAGGTCCCATAGGCCCATAAAAAGCCCATTAGTTATCTTAAACATTTCATCATCAATCTGTTGAAGACAATGCAAACCCTCAACAACAAAATCTACTAGCCTGATCCCAATTTCTTCTCCGGTGTTTGTTTCCCCCACAAAATTCAAGTCATGCCTCCGAAATCGAAAGAAAAACCCAGAGCTTCGACTTCACAACCTCCTCCGGCAATCGAAGATCTCTTCACTTCCCTTAATAGGCACATCGAGCGATCTGAATTTGAACAAGCCGTCAAGGTCGCTGATCAAGGTTCGCAATTTTTACCTCCCTTCCTCCTCCTATAATTCTTATTGATTTGGTAAAATTTGAAATCGTGATTTTGTTTCAGTTCTGTCAATCGCACCTACCGATGAGGATGCGATCCGATGCAAATTAGTGGCGTTAATTAAAGACGAGAAGATCGATGATGCTCTCTCCGTCATTCAATCCACACAGAAGCTTCAAATCGATCTAGGGTTTCATAAGGTGTATACTAATTTTTTGCATTAATCGAACTACATTTGATCTGAACAATGCAGATGCTTATACGATTGGCTGGAATTGAATGTTTCTGTGAATAGGCGTATTGCTTATACCGTCAAAACAAGTTAGATGAGGCTATTGCGTGTTTAAGAGGTCGAGAGAAAGATTCTGAGACTTTGCTTTTGGAAGCTCAGATTCTGTACCGTCTGGGAAAAGCGGATGCTTGTGTGGATGTCTATCAAAAACTGAGCAGGTCTAAGATTGAGTCATTAGAAGTCAATCTCGTCGCAGGGTTGATTTCAGCTGGAAAAGCTTCTCAAGTGAAAAGAGCATTGGATGCTTTGAGGATCAAACCAACTAGTACTTTTGAGTTGGCTTATAACTTTGCTTGCTCTTTGATTGAAGACAATAACTTTGCTGATGCTGAACAACTTTTGCTCACTGCCAAGAGGTATATTAATCTCTCTTTTACTTAGGATTCCTCATTGTTTATGTCTCTTAAGCCATTGTTCCTACTAGTGGTTCCCTCTTGACACTCCTCTAGCTTTAATGCAATTGTTTGTGTGTTTAGGTTTAGCTGTTCTAAATAGGATCAGTAATCTGGTAAAATAGTTGTTAACACTGGACCTTGCTGTTTGGTCTTAATTCACAACTGCCAGTGCCAACTATTTAATCATTTTACCATGAACATCCTGCTTTTGATAATCACATCAATGTAGTATATAGGGATGTATACATGATTTCATTTTTCTGTATCTTTATTAACACAAATGATTTTCCAAGTCTTGTACATTGTACTCATACTTGATAAATTTACTGTTGCTATGAGACAGAATTGGTCAGGAAACCCTCACTGACGACAATTTTGCTGATGAGGACATTGAGATTGAGCTGGCCCCAATTTCTGTCCAATTAGCATATGTCCAACAGGTATTTTTAATGCTGCTCGTCTTTTCTTTAACCTCCTGTTCTTCCTGTCGCTAGTAATGTAGTTTTTTTATTCATTCAGGTCCTTGGACAAAGTCAAGAATCCACCAACTCTTATGTAGACATCATTAAACGAAATCTGGCTGATGAACCGTCAGTTGCTGTTGCTGTGAACAACCTTATTGCCTTGAAAGGTTCCAAAGATATTTCTGATGGCTTGAGAAAGTTTGATAGGCTGAAAGAAAAAGACTCCCAAAATTTTCAGCTTTCTCAAGCACTTGATGCAAAGCTTGCACAGAAACATAAGGAGGTTATATATGCCAATCGCATCCTTCTGCTCCTCCATGCAAATAAGATTGATCAGGTCCTTTTAACTTAAAATCTAGTTTAACTCTCTCTTCTTTTCTTCTTTGTACACTCTGCTTAACCAGTTTAGAGAATCTTTTACCTCAGGCACGAGAACTTTGTGCTGCACTGCCGGCCTTGTTTCCTGAGAGTGTTATTCCTATATTGCTGCAAGCAGCTGTTTTGGTGAGAGAGAACAAGGCTGCCAAAGCTGAAGAACTTCTGGGACAGTTTGCCGAAAGGTTCCCGGAAAAGTCTAAGTTGGTTCTCTTGGCCAGGGCACAAATTGCTGCTTCTGCCAGTCATCCTCATGTAGCAGCAGAGTCTCTGTCCAAAATACCTGATATCCAGCATTTGCCTGCAACTGTTGCCACCATTGTCGCCCTCAAAGAGCGTGCTGGGGATAATGATGGTGCCGCTGCTGTTCTTGATTCAGCAATTAAGTGGTGGTCAAATTCGATGACAGAGGACAATAAGCTTGGCATATTGATGCCGCAGGCTGCTTCCTTCAAGCTCAGGCATGGTAAAGAAGAGGAGGCTTCACGGCTATACGAGGAGACTGTGAAAAAACATAGAAGCACCGAAGCTCTGGTTGGTCTTGTGACTACACTTGCTCGTGTCAATGTCGAGAAAGCAGAAACTTACGAGAAACAGCTAAAGCCGCTACCCGGGTTGAAGGCTGTTGATGTGGATAACCTAGAAAAAACCTCTGGCGCAAAACCCATTGAAGGTGCTGCTACTTCAGCGATGCAGGAAGAAGTGAAGATCAAAGAGAAGGCAAAGAGGAAGAGGAAGAGAAAGCCAAAGTACCCGAAAGGATTTGATCCGGCAAACCCAGGTCCACCTCCAGATCCTGAAAGGTGGCTACCCAAAAGAGAAAGGTCAAGTTACAGACCCAAGAGGAAGGACAAGAGAGCAGCTCAAGTCCGTGGCTCACAGGGTGCAGTGACCAGAGATAAACAAGAAGCAGCTCCTTCAACTTCAAAGTCAAACCAAGCAACCAGTTCTAAAGCTCAGAATGCAGCTGCGCCTTCTTCCTCTAAGGCCGCAAAAAAGAAGTCTAGGAGATGAACAAAACAACCCCTTACATTTTATAAGTTAAAAAGGACTACTTCAAATCACAAAACTAGAGCTGGATTTCCATTTTTCTTTTTTTTTTGGATTGATCAAGTTTTAGTTGTTTTGACCCATTTAAGATTTTGGTTAATTTCTCATTTGAATTCTTTGGCTGTGGTGATCGTTACCAATCATTGAATCGGTTAATCGTAAAAGTAAATAAAGAGAAGAAAGAATCAAAGGCATATGCAGTTCTCTATAGTACTCATTTTTCAGATTTCTTGCGGAGTTCCTTCATCCATTTGAACCCAAGTATGGTCTTCCCAAGACTGCTTTTGCTTCCATCACCTTTCTTCTTCTTCTTCTTCTTGTTGCTCTCATCCTCTTTTGTCGAACTCGGAAGAGGATCAGGGTTTGTATAATCCCATTGATCAGCCCACGATAAACCCGAATCCATCTTCTCTTCTTGCAGATGTTTCAGAATCAAAGAATCACTAGCTTAGAGAAAAATCGTGTTGTTGTTCTTGTTTATTGTTCATGGTTTGACTCTATAAGTTATCAGTTTTTCTCGGTATTTTTGGTAACCAACTACTCTCTGTTTTTGGTCATCTGCTTAGTTGGCGCAAAGAATTTTTTGTCCTATTTGTTTTCTTATCTTAAATTTAGACCATCTTTGGTCTTAATTGTCGTCACCTATTTTAACAATGAAAACAGTTCACATACAAGAACCCTCCTCCAATATCCAGATAGTCTAGAATGTATACTTTGATTTAACAGATTAAACAGTGTCACATGATTTAACAAGTTTCATAAATGTCTACATGATCTAATAAGATGAATGATCAGCTCAAGAATCAAAAGATATTAAGAGATTCATTCTCAAATCAATCTAAAAGAACTCTACGTGATCAGCGATTTCTCTGCATATTAATTTTGATTCTGCAGCCAAATTTAAGCTTTTGGCGATAGCAAGCCCAGTTCGCTTATGCGTAGATGATGGCTCATACTTTTTCACCTCTTCATCGTCCTTCCCTAACAACAATGCCTCCCTTGCAGGAATCACATTCTCCCACCAGAACTCTCGTAATACATCATGTAAGATTCTCCAATAGCTTCGGTCTCTCATCACACGGAACACGGTGCTTCCATTTCGTGTCCAGCAGTACAAGTTTACCCATTCCCGGTCCATAATCTCCATTTGACCCTGCAGCTGAGGCATGTAATAGTAAGGAACTTTTTTCCACGGCAATACAGTATCGGTTTTCCCTTTGTTATACGGGCATTTCACTTCTAAAATACCAAAGCTATCGAGAATTCCATCGGGAGAAGCACCAAGCCACTGAAACTGCTCATTGGAGTGCATAGCAAATCCCATTGAGCCAACCTCACAACCCGTAATTCGTTTATACCTCTCTATCGCAGCTGATTCCATCTGTACACCCCAGTTCATTGCAAACCGCGCAGAATCCTCTAAGACTCTTGAGTCTGAGTCATATACCTTGTCATGCCAAAGCTCGGCACGCCGATTTTTTTTCCAGAAGCCAAGCGCTGTACTGAATGTACTTGTGGTTAACTTGTCTTTTCGTAAAGCAAACCATTCTTCTGATTTTTGAGGGATATCAGATGGGGAGAGATGGCTTGATACAAGTACTGATGAACAAGGATGAACAAAAGGTGAAGTGGTTTGAGAGATGAGTGGTGAAGCAGTAGAAGAAAACTTCTTTCTCGATAAAACTGATGAAAATGACTTAGGGTAAAGAGTGTGGAATCCAGAAATTGAACAAGTCTTCATAGCTGAAAGAATCATACAGTTGAAAGCAAATTTACTTGGCTTCAACACCCTATAGAAACTACACACTGTCACAAAGGTTAAGAGGAATCATCATGCAAACAAACATATACCCAAGTTTAATAAAGCCATTCCACTACTTCCAATCTATTAGATGAAACCCAGACCACAATTAGATGAAAAAAAAACAATCTTTGAAGTTCAAAAGCATCATACAGATACAGAAACTGGAAAGGGAACAAAATCACCAAAGAAATCAAACTAAACCCAGAAAAATGATAAGCAGCGAAACTGATTACGCGAGTAAAATCTGTAATTTTGCGTTTCATTTTTGCCCATAAAACTCACGAGTTCATTCACCAAAGCGAAAATTAAGAATCTTTAAGCACGCAAGGTGTTCGATGATATTACCAGAATCACACTTGAGGTAGAGAACTCTGCCATTTCGGGACGATGAAGATATGGATTGAGTAGACGATACTTGAACAACTCTCGTCACCATCAACACAACAAATCACATTCCAAAGACATGAGAGGTTTCTTACAATAAAACCAGATTGTTCATTCTAGACCGGTCGGTTTTTTAAAGCGATAAGAAAGATGATGAAGAAACTGTCTTTTTGAGTGTATTTGGTTCAAAGAAGGCCCATTAGAGCTTATTTGTGAGGCCCAGCCCAATCATAATTCTTTCCACTGTTGTGCCTTTGTTTTAATTTCCGCGGAATGACAAAAGACTTCTTTTGATGAATATTGTATTTCTGATGAGATAGATCTGATAATATTGTAGATGTAGACACTAACATTGGAAGAGTAAAATAAAAATCCAATTTATAGATTCTTACATTTGTAGGGAAATAAACATGCACCGGTGACAAATGGTATCACAACGGCCATGGAGAGGAGACGTATTAACCCAACTCTAGTCTCCTATCCAATTTAGAGATTCTTATATTGGTAGAGGAATATAACAATGAAACATTGTTTTGTGGTGCCGGGAGAAGCTATAGGTGTGTTTTATTGAGGTTTGAGGACTGGTCTCAATTTGTGGTATTTTGTGGCAACGACGATGGGACTAGGGTTCCTTGGAACTACGAGATGCAAATGTCCAAGTGTTATAGCTTGGAATTGGTGTTTCTTCAAAGTGTTTATGTTGGACTTCTCAACGGTGCTTCGCTTTTGTTTTAGTATTCTGTTGTTTGTTTTATCGTCTTCTGTCTTCTTCATTATCTTTGTAACCGCTGTCTCAAATTAAAAATGATATAAATTAATATTTAATAAATAAAAAAAAAATAATGAAACATTGAACTCAATACCATTGTTAAGATTGTTAACAAATTCTCTTAGCTATTATTTTAAAACAAGTGAAACAATATCAGACAAATGCTTTGTACACAAAACTATCAAAAACATGGTTTATACCATTGCAAATTAATTTAATAGAACCATTTCAAAGATGTTTTAAGTGATGGTTTAATACAAACCAAACCAATATATAGAGGAAACACAAGAAAGAAGGTGCAAAAACGAAAGGCACCACACTAATGTTTTATTCTCAAATTCATCCATATCATGACCAGGAATGGTTAATCTCCAACGTCATAATTAACGAAGCACACCACTAATGTTTTATTTCCCTAATTTTCTATAACATGATGATAAGTACTCTTCTTCCTTTTCAGAACTTGGGGTCGGAGAAGAAGCCATTGATGGAAGGCATGATCTGAGGAGCTTTGTTGCGCACAAACTTCCTTAAACTGTGCTCTGCGTACCTCTCTCCTTCTGCATGGTTCTCAAGAATACCAGCAGTACGATTCTCCTTTGTCACCCTGATAATGTTTCATTCACCCAAATCAATATCTTTCATACTCAAACACACAGAAACTACGATAAACAATTATACATGCAAAAAATTGGATGATAAAGAATAATTAAGGGATCATAACATTATAACATATAGGTAAAGAGGTCATGAAAAAATTTAGAGAGATAATTCTCCATTAATCAGTATATACCTGACTTCAGGATTAGTGGAGATGTTCCTAACAAGTTGCATTCCACAAATTCCAACAGCTACTCCAACAGAAGCAAACAACGGATACACCTGAAAGCCCAATCAAAACCAACCAGAATCAGATCAATTTTTCCGGATCAATGTTAGAGACAACATTGTTACTATCTCGAGTTAGGAATAATACACCCACTAACTCTATTGTAAATTTGTTATAGACCTGAAAGCGGCCGCAAAACCCTAATTCTTAGGTCATAATCCAAAGTCGCACTAACCAGAGAGATCACGCTTTGAATCTCTCGTCTCTTAAAATTTCTTACACCAAAACTAAATCGATCCCCAAATGGTTAAGGAACCAAATTAATTATTAGATAACGCTTTAAAGTAACGCATAGTCGTAAGAAACATGTAGAAATGAGATCGGTATATAAATATACCTCGGGCCTGATCCATCTTGAAGGAGCCATGGCTGAATGAATAAGCAATATATGGAAAATATTAATGAAGAGGAGAAAGCGTGAATACGAAGAAAGAATTTGGAGACGACGAACCCTTGACTGATCCGAGTCCTTTGTCTTCTTTTTAAGAGCTCAGAATCTGTGACACTTCTCATATGCAATTACTTTTTGACAGCGCAGCGTTTTGGCGAATTTTTACATTTGTGCCCTTTTGTGGTCTCTTTTCGCGTCTTCTAATTTTGCATGCGATTAAAATAAGTGATTTTTTATTAACCAAAGAGTATTGGGCTTAGGCTCATAATATTTTTTCGGCCCAAGGACCAGAGGTGTAGAATGAGAAAAGGGTCGATTTTGATCCGAACAATTTTCAAAATGTCATTTCATAGCTGTATAATCAATTAGTGCATATATCAATCTAAACTCAAATAAAATTCAGATTTCAAACCTAAACAACATCATTTTTAGTACTGGGTTTAATTTAATTCTGAAAAAATTGTAACACCCTAGATTTGAGCCCACAACCTCTTAAGCGTTTCACATATCATTAACCACTTAAGCTATTTAATGTTTCACAATATCTAACACAAACGTTTAAATATATAAGCATACCTAAAGAGTTAAATTTTTGAATATATATAAACATATAAATATATAAATATTTATATATAAATATAAAAATATAAAATTACATAAATATATATTTATATAAACATATAAATATATAAATATTCATTAAATATATAAATATAAATATAAATATGTTATATATATAAACATATTTATATAGTTAACATTTTAGTTTAAATATAAATATGTATAAACATATTTATATATTTATATAAACATATAAATATATATTTATGTATTTATATATAAATATTTTAAAATTTATATATTTATATGTTTATATATATATTCAAAAATTTAACTCGTTAGGTATGTTTATATATTTAAACGTTTGTGTTAGATATTGCGAAACATTAAATAGCTCAACTGGTTAATGATATGTGAAATGCTTAAGAGGTTGTGGGTTTGAGTCTAGGGTTTTTTGAGAATTAAATTAAACCCAGTACCAAAACGACGTCGTTTTGGCCATATCATCACAACGCGTGTCAGCTGAGTCAGCATCCGTAACGGTTGACTAACTTTCATTAACGACGACTTCGAATTTGACACGAAATGATACGTTTAGGTTTAAAATTTGAATTTTATTTGAGTTTGGATTAATATATGCACTAGTTGATTGTACAGCTATGAAATGACACTTTGAAAATTGTTCAGATCAAAAACGACCATTTTCCCGGTGTAGAATAGATTAACAATGGATACACCTGAAAGTAAGTAAGACAGTTGCTAATTTCAAGATTCATTGGATTTTTTTTTTTTGCAATGAATGGTAATGGTTTTTAAAGTTGTTTTGGTTTTAAATTTTCCAAAAATCTAATTTATTGTCATTCATGATTTTAGAAAAAGTGGATTCCCTAGAAAATAAAAAATCTAGATTTTGATAGTTTTTTCATATTTGTGAATAGAATCCAGAATCTCACTTATAGGAATTTTTAGGAGATTTTGAAAAACTAAAATCTACCGAAAATCAAAAACTAAAAAAATCAAAAACCAGAAAATAAAAAACAAAAAAAAAACAAAAAAACAAAAAACAAAAACCACAAAAAAAAAACTATCAAACATTCATGGCCTAAGCATATATGACATTTTCCTTAACCGCGGATATTAAAACATGTGAAAACATACATCGAACCCGTCATTTCATTTTTGCTAAAATCGTTAGCTTTAAGTCTATTTATTCACCGATTGTTAGTACATGTACGTATCCTAATGGAAATATATATATAGTTTTGGTATGCATTGATCGTTTTCCTAAATAAATCTTCTTTATATCAATCTTTTAAAAAATTTAAAACATATTCCACCTAAAAAGTGAAAGCGATGATTTGTGACTTGTGAGACATTTTTGAAAGAGGAAAGTATGGGTTGGAACTTGTATAATATCCACCCCAAAATTAGTAAATCAATATAACTGATATTTTGGTCATTAATAGCAAAAAGTCTTTTTACATTAAGCCACCCCGACATTCATGTATTTTGAATTTTTGAGAAAGCATTGACTTGACTAATTAGAGAACATACAGCGTCCAATTACTGGAATTTTGTAGTTATTATTGTTACAAGACACATATATCTAACGACGTTTGAAAAAAAAGAATTGTCTCATGCATGCTCTTAAATATTCTTGATTCTCATCATTTCTGATAGTATCTTTAGTCGTCACATTGTTTCTCTCCTTTGAAGCCAAAACAACATGAGGGAAGATCAGATGTCCCCAAGCAAAGATGCGTCCGCAAAGCAAAAGAACGTGGACGATTGGTTGCCAATAACATCCTCTAGAAATGCCAAATGGTGGTACTCTGCGTTTCACAATGTCACCGCCATGGTCGGCGCTGGTGTACTCAGCTTGCCCTATGCCATGTCCAACCTCGGATGGTATACATATAATCTCTCTTAGTATTCATTACCAATTAATTTTGAGTTTAAAACTTATATTTTCGCATAAATATTTCATTAAAAAGTCTCTTGTTATCCCAAACAGATGTTTAATATTACATTGGATTTTTTATGGCAGGGGACCCGGAGTGACAATAATGATAATGTCATGGTTGATAACATTGTACACACTATGGCAAATGGTGGAGATGCACGAGATGGTTCCAGGGAAGAGGTTCGATAGGTACCACGAGCTTGGCCAACACGCGTTTGGAGAGAAGCTAGGCCTCTGGATCGTGGTGCCACAACAGCTGATTGTTGAAGTAGGTGTGGACATTGTGTACATGGTGACTGGAGGAAAGTCATTGAAAAAAATCCATGACCTTCTTTGCACCGATTGCAAAAACATAAGAATTACATATTGGATCATGATCTTTGCTTCCGTACATTTTGTTCTAGCTCATCTCCCTAATTTTAACTCCATGTCTATCGTCTCCCTTGCGGCCGCCGTTATGTCTTTGAGGTAACTCCAAATTCATATACAATAATAACAAAATGATTTCATCAAATTTCATGATAAATTATTTAGTGTTAAGTTTCATGGTTTTTCAACTCGAAATCAATCATTGATGAGTGGATTTAATATGAACATGGTTGTAATATATGTAGCTACTCAACAATTGCTTGGGCAACCTCAGTGAAGAAAGGGGTTCAACCAAATGTAAACTATTCATTTAGAGCCACAACGAGCTCCGGGCAAGTATTCAACTTCTTGAATGCACTAGGAGATGTGGCATTTGCGTATGCAGGTCACAACGTTGTGTTGGAGATTCAAGCTACAATACCTTCAACTCCTGAGAAACCATCAAAGGTCCCAATGTGGAGAGGAGTGATAATTGCCTACATCGTGGTCGCCATATGCTATTTCCCCGTTGCATTCGTTTGCTACTATGTTTTTGGAAACAATGTGGACGACAATATTCTCATAACGTTGCAAAAACCCACATGGCTTATCGCCTTGGCTAATGCATTTGTGGTTATCCATGTTATTGGAAGCTATCAGATATATGCAATGCCGGTCTTTGACATGCTTGAGACCTTCTTGGTAAAGAAGATGATGTTCCCTCCTAGCTTTAAACTCCGCTTCATCACTCGTACTCTATATGTTGGTAAGTTTATTATTCATATTAAGTCAATACTCTTATATAATAACATATGAAATATATAACATTGGATCAATGGAGCAGCTTTCACGATGTTTGTTGCTATATGTATCCCATTTTTTGGTGGATTACTTGGCTTTTTTGGAGGATTCGCCTTTGCCCCAACAACTTACTATGTAAGTAATTCAACACACTAATTAAGCCTATTCATTTTAGTTAAAAGAAATTCGAATAAGTTAGTTGATACATCATTTTGTTTTGATATGATTAGCTACCATGCATCATGTGGCTTACTCTGAAGAAACCAAAGAAGTATGGATTGTCTTGGTCTATGAATTGGGTATGTTCCTTTTACTCATCATATTTTACTAAATATATGTGTTAAATTTGACTATAATTAACTTTGTTGTTTGGTTGTGTTATAAATTGCAGTTTTGCATAGTAATAGGTGTTATATTGACGATCACAGCTCCCATTGGTGGCCTCAGAAACATTATTATCTCTGCAAAAGACTACAAATTCTTCTCTTGAAAAAACACCCTCTTTATTTCTTTATTATTGTTAAATTATGTAAACATAAAACATCTATATTCTTAAAGTTAAGACGCTAAAGTTTTAGCGAATTCGTTTGTACCACTTTTTTTATACCGCTCTTAGTTAATATATATTTTATACAAATATAAAATTCCTAGTCAAACTCTCTAATATACAATACATCTATATGTACAACGAAGTAACGAACCTTTGACCATTCTCGGTCAAATTTAACAATTTAGTTACCAAAACTCTATTCTAAGAGCTTCTATTTTCTTTGACTCATATACATGCATTGAATATGAAGAATGTATACCAAAATTATGAGATATGCATGGTTTAAGATTTCAAATTCAAGAAAGTAAAAATGATGAAGATTTTAAATTCAAGAAAAAAAACTTTGTTTGTTGCATATGCAAATATGATTTGGTAATGATGCCTATTAACATTAACATATTCAAGGCCCATTAAAAACTCCGGCCCAATAGTTATCCCGCCCAAAATCAGACATTTTCCCGCCACTTTCCTTCGTCTTCTCCACTCGCCACAACAAAACCATCTCTCTAGAAACGCAGAGAGAGAAGAGAGACAAAGAAAGTTTGAAATAGCAATGGCGACAGATGAGGAAATAAAGATAGAATTCAAAAGAAGCGGTTTCACTATTGTGGAAGAAGACGAGATTCTTAAAAGATGTAAGCAACACAATCCCTAATTTTCTCTCTGCCCAAATCTATGAATTTTGTTTTCGTCTGACGTCTTTGGTTTCCTACAGGTGTTACTCTCTGCATTAATTACAGTCTCAAGCCTTCTGATCTCGTTTCAAGTTGGGAACTTTATCATCTCAATCGGTAAAAATCACATTTTTTCTCCTTCTTTTGATTCTCCATTTTACGAATCAATTACTTATATCCAGTGCCTAATTGCTCCATTTCATAATACAATTCAATGACTTTTGATGCTTATAGAGATTGTATTGAGGTTGTAAGTATATGTGTAGCTTAACAACGAGTAATGAAGTAATAAGTTCATGTTTAGAATGGTTGCGTTAGTGATTTATTATTCTAATGCATCTGTATAACTTTCCTTGGTGATGCTTTTGGTGAAGGAGAGAATTGAGTTTTGTTTTCCTTTGTGTTTGGTTGGAATGTAACAGACAACTTATTGATCAAACTGTTAAGAAGGATGAGATGGATGGGTTTGTACTGCATCTTCAGAATGAACAGAAAGAATCTCTTATGGGAGAAGAATCTGGTTTGCATATCTACTCCAATAGAGATGTAGACATGTAAGTTCTTTTACTAGGTTTCTTCTTACTTGCATCTACTTATAATTAGATTGTTTTTGAAGACAGATAAATTGTGTGTTTTGATCCAGGATTTTGGACGGGGTGCATGAAGATACAGAGGAGATTGTTACCACCCCTACAAACAAGTCTCAACAGTTACATCCGGATCCATTTGATTCAATAAGTAGATCAAGAGATTATGGTTACTCTACTGGGAAGTCAGTTGGACATGTGACACCTTTTGGGCGACGAATCAACAAGTTTGTGGTGAAATTCAACGTAGGTGATTTAGTAGCACATGCAGAGAATGGAAACAAAAATGATGTAGAGAAAAGTGAGGATGATATTATCATTAAGAGAGTTCAAACAAGCCAGAGGTGTTCTCTAAAAGTCAAAGGCTCAGGACCTGAACCAGGTTGCAGATTCATGTATGACAGAACTGAGGACAGGTTTAATGCACTCGAGAACCGAATTGTAAGGCATGCAGATGCATTTGTTGCCTCGGGGTTATATGAGGAACTGGTGGATCCAGCTGTTGCTTCACAGGTATCCTTGGTTATACACACTACTTTGGTGTCAATTAAGTTTATTGTTGGGGTATAGAGTTGCTTACAATGTGCTACTGATTGCTTCAGAGAAGTATATTTGCTGTTGGGATGATTTGTTGTGATGGGGAGGGGCATTTAAATGACAAATCCATTCTATTGCAGAGCAGGTAATACAATTACTTTTTCACTTGTCTTTGTAATTTATCGCATTTTGTTTTGACTTTGCAATCGTTTGAAGGATAATGAATCCTGTTTTATAAAAACCTACATATTCAGATGCATAAGCTTGTTTAAAATTAGGATATCAAAATGACTTAATACTGAACATAGACATTGTGGTCCTATATAGGTATAAGTGATTATAGTTTGTTAATGGCATAAGTGTGTTTCAAACATGAACCCTCAGTTCCGAATATCTGGAGTTTTCCCATCCTAATGGCTACAAATTCTATGATTGCAGTGCCGAGCGTACTTCAGGACAGCGCGTTCCACTGGACTTAAACAGACTAGAACAGTTCTCCATTTTTCCTGGCCAGGTGATGGTTTAAAGCTAACAACATTAGGTGTTACGTTTTTTTACCCCTGAAGGCTAGTGATATTCATGTGGAGGTGGTCTGACTTTGATGTAGATAGTTGGCATTGAGGGACAGAATCCTAGTGGACATTATCTCACCGCATCCAAGCTAGTAGATTCAGTTCCTTTAACAGTTACTGCTGACGCAGATCAACCTCCTTGTAAGAGGCAAAACTTGGATCAGGAGGTCTTAACTCCTGCAGAAGAATCCCGTGAAAATTCAGAGGTTTCATTTGTAAGTATGCAATCCTTCATGTCAAGGGAACTGTACTAGTATCTTGTTTTTTCTTTATCTTCAAGGAATACTGATTTAATTTTCGTCTTTGCTTTCTTATTATTCTGGCAAATTTCATTCCTAAATATATCGTCGTGACATATATACACACATAATCAAAATTTTGAGATGAGTGAAATGCAGAATGTTGAGAATTTTAGAGATCACAAAGCTGTTTGATCAGCTAGGTTGGTAACTGGAGCTCGCTTAGTTTTCTGACTTCGATATTGCCAGAAAAACTTAGTATGTTGTGTTCCCCTTTTCTTTTTAGGTGATATTTGAAAAGTGTGAATAATCTGTTCTGTTTTCATGCATAGATATTAAGTTGTCATGTTCAAGCTCAAGGGTGGTTTGTTTAGAATCAGGTAGCATCATAATTTTCTAGTTTGGGATTCAAAACGATTCTTGAAAGCTCTTTATGTTGACAGATAATTGCATCCGGACCATTCACTACATCAGACAACTTGCTGTTTGAGCCACTGAATGAGCTACTAGCCTATGCAAAAAGAAAGGCACCACAGTTACTTGTGCTGGTGAGTAACTAAAATGCATTCAGACCTTCTGCAGACCAATTGTCTCGTGTGTGATTGTGTCTTGGGGTCATTGACGTTTTTTTCTCCAAATTCAGCTTGGACCATTTGTGGATTCTGAGCATCCAGAGATAAAGAAAGGAACTGTCGATGCTACCTTTGATGAGATTTTCCAAGTGGAAATCCTCAGAAAGGTACTGAAAATAGGACAACAGATATATTGAACACTGACTGACTTTGGAATAGACAAAGATGTTAATGTTTTTTGAGTTTCTCAGTTGCAAGATTACGTGGAATTCATGGGTTCAGAAGTAAGAGTGGTTCTGGTGCCATCCATTCGTGATGCTAACCATGATTTCATATTCCCACAGGTACTTTTTTCTTTTTCTATCAGAATCTCTCTTCTCGCTTTTACGCATTTCTCTTCTGTTTTGATGTGACTAGTTTCCCTTTGCGTCTGCAGCCTCCTTTCGACATTCACATACCTGATCTCGAACACCAGGTATACTGATTCTTCTCATTAACAAGTCTCCATTTTGTAACTCTTGCTGAGGTGGATATATAAACAGAGTTCTCTTCGTTTTCTTCTCTGAAACATACAGATGACCAATCTTTCAAACCCTGGGACCTTTGAGGCAAACCAGGTAATAATAAAATCACTGTGACAATTCCCTTCTAAGAAGCCATATTCTCTCGAAGTCCTTACAACATAAACATTAGTTGTGGTTTCTCAGGTGAAGGTAGGTTGCTGCACAGTGGATGTACTAAAACAGCTGAGTGGGGAGGAGATGTCGAGAAATCCAAGTGGAGCCCCCACTGATCGTATGTCCAGACTCGCGAGCCATCTCCTCCGTCAACGAAGGTATAGCACTCTTTAACTATTTGTTCCAACTACGTTCTCAGCTACCAGATACTCAAAAATTGGATTCTTATAAAACAGCTTCTATCCTCTGTATCCACCGCCCGAGAGCCTCCCTTATGATTCCTCACTCGCTCATAAGGCACTAGAGATTTCATCAATCCCAGATATTCTGTTGCTTCCATCAGACATGAGGTACTTCGTAAAGGTAAGGCAGTGATGTTAATTTCTGAAGCTGGAAGCTAGAGAAGTTTGTGATGTGAGTTAATGAATATTTTTCTGAATGTTGTGAAGGTTTTATCGATTGGGGAAGGGGAAGATACAGCCAAGTGTGTGTGTGTGAATCCAGGAAGACTCTCTAAAGGAGAAGGAGCTGGTACTTTTGTTGAGCTTACCTACAAAGGTGATCCAGAATCGATGCACGCTTCTATTATATCTATTTAAAACATTTTTTATGTTTTACATGAAACGAATGCTTTAGATGATATTGACGTCAATCAAATATATATAAGAAAAACCAACAATATTCTTTATTTAGTTTATAAAAATTAATACAACAATTCATCATTCAATCCTATCAAAGAAAAGTTCAACTTCGTGATGCCATAGACAAATCTCACAAGCCGAAGTAGTCTTCATGTCGTTGTCCACACCCCATTGATGCCAAGCACAATTGTTAAGTAAGAACTTCCTTGTTTCAACATTGCACTCACACTTCTTCGGAATGTATGCTGTTTTGAGTTGTTTCATCACCGGTCTGCCACGCCACCAGATGTTGTCTCTGATCTTGTGCCGAAGTTCCTCTAGCTCCCTCATTGTTTTTGACATCACCGGTTTTGTTAAAGAAGACAAGATCTCGAAGCCCTTTTGTTTGATTTTGCCTCTTTGACAGAATAAGATCATCCCATAAACATATTTCGCTTCTCTATTTCCTTTTTCAGCCGCTTTAGATAAGAACCCAAGTCCTTTATGTTTACGATTATCGAGAAAGAAGTTGATGAATCCTTTGCGATACAAAGCTTCGGGGTTTCCAAACCTGCGACATCTTTTGAAAAAATTTGAGAACCTTACAGGGTTTTCAAACCATGGGAACAAAGGGATTTCTTGGAGAGAGAGTCTGGAGATAACATATCGATCATCGCAGATTCTTCGAAACGAATTCGAAACGAATCTCAGATTACGAATATCCGATAAGGATGAAGTGCCGATACCTGAAGAAATCTCCACAAGAAGATCATCAGGTAACGAATCGAGAGAGAACGGTAACAAATCGAGAGAGGACGAATCGAGAGACATTCTTCTTTTCTTGTGAGATTTCTTAATCGAAGAAGAAGCGGACAAAGAAGAGAATGCCATGTTGAGGAAATTCAAGAGTTACCGTTCATACAAAAACTAATTTATACCGAAGGAGAAACAAAAAATTAATAGTTTTCCATATTTGAAAAGGAAACAAAATAGATAGAGATTAAAAAAAAAGGAAAGAAATACATTCCCTAATATTAATAATAGGCTTTAGTCCTATTCTTAACTGGTATAGGATGTTATTATATCCTTGAGAGACTCGAGATGTTTATGACAAAGTTATGTTTTAGGTTTCCTTTTGGAGTTGTTCTTTGGTCGGACCTTTACAAAAGCGTTTTGGAGATCCTGCAACAACAAAAACGTATGCATCAATAAAAACATTAACCTTGGCTTTGTAGACTACTCAATTGATGATCAGATGAACACAAAACAGAGTAATGCCCATTGTAAAGAGCTTCTAGAGCTCACAAGTGTTTTTAGATAAACGTAAATCAATCCTCAACGAGAATCTATAGTAGCAAGAGAAGCATATGTAGTCACATATTGTGGGAGATCTAATAAGTCGCTAATTCAATCAATCACATTACTCAGGGAGGTATGACATAATAATCAAATTCTCTATCTCTGTAACAGACATACTTCCTAATACCATCTTCCACATTCGATTTTAGATTATGTATAAACATAAACCCAGACTAAAAGTTTTCAGCTTTTATTCACCATCAGTCAATATTAGCAAATAACAAAACTATCAGCCATATGGACCAATCTACACCAAGTCTGTGTAATTTGTTTACCTGATCTGCATTATCATTGTCAGATTTCTTAGCAGTCCAAAGACTTTCCAAATTGAAATAAGCTCTAGCCTTCTCATCAAGTGCATGGACTACAAACTTTCCTACACACATTAAAAAGATAATCAAAGCCAAAGAAATATCAAAAATTCAAATACAAAAACGCAGCGACATGAACACGAACCGTAGTCTATAACAATCCATTTGCTATTGTAACCTTGCACAGAAGGCAAGGTTACATGTTTAGCTCCTTTTTGCTTTTGCTTAGCCTATGAATGAAACAAAGCCAGAGAATATAACAAAAACCAATGATCACATTCTTCACTGTGGTGACTAAGTAACAATTACTCACAAATATAGCTACTCCATTTGATTAAGGATTCAAAGTAACGGATTCGAGATTTCATTTGAATCAACAATCAAAGTATAAGGTGAAATAGTTTGTTTACTCTGTAGACTAGAGCTTGGGCGATGTTCTTTAAATGCCAATCGGATCTTCCGGTGGCGATTACAGTGAAATCAGCCCAGAGACCATGATTGTGATTGGGAATCACCGTTACGTTATCTGCTTTCACGTCGGAGAGTATCTTCTCCACTTCGGGAAGCGTGAGAACCTCTGAGCTATCGTAGGCACCTGCGGCGGAAGAAAAAGAGGGAGAGGAAGCAAAGATGCGATTGGGAGCAGGAAGCTTCCATGACGAACAACGAGATCGGAGAGCCGTCAACATGAGGCTAGCTCGGTTGCGAAACGGCCACGATTGGGTTAAACCTAATACCAAGTCGATTGACCTCAACGGTGGTGATGCGCTGGTGCGATTTTCCGTTAACTATTTTCTTATAATTAGGAATTAAAACTTCATAAATTTTTTTTTTTTTTTGATAAAGATAATTTTTAAAAATTACATTAACAAGAAGGATAATTCTACTCTATCCTATCATATTCATAGCAATGAAAGTATCAATATTTTCAGAAATTAACTATATAATCCTTTAAATTAAAGAAAATGGCTATTTAGCCTTTACAATGAGATTTAGGCTTCAATTGGTAAAACGCATAATGGCGTTTTCTAATGCGATTATGCAAAAAATTTACCAATCAAAAAAATCTGCATAACGTTTTATAAAATTCAAAAACGCAGGATTTGCATTTTTGCCTAACAAAATACAAATAGAAATTTATTATACAAATAAGTGGGTATATAGTTGTTTATTTGCATAATGAACTTTTTTTATTTTATCCATACAAAATACAATTGTAAAAGTAAGAAAATAATTGTTTACTATGAAAATTATACCACTTTTCGAATAATATTTAAAACTTTCACAGTTTTTTAACTATTTTAATATACTTTTAATATTCTTATATTTTTATTATCAAATATTATTTAAAATTTATTAAAAACATTATAGTTTATTTTAATATATATACCTAATATATATATATATACATATATATGTACTTCATATGATGAAAATTAACTATTGAAAATAAATTAAAGTTACAATAAAAAAATATGTTACTTCTTTGATCTTCAAATAACTTTTAGTATATGTTACAACTTTATATTAATTTTATAATAAATAGTGAAACAATTTTTTTACCCATGCTAAAAATTAACAACTGAAAAAAATAATTGTTTACAATAAAATATTATTTTATAATATAAAATAGCTAAAATATATAAAAATTTTATGTAATAAATTATTAATTTAATAAGTATATGTGTATATTTGTAATTTAATATTACGTTCCGCTATTCTGCAAAATTTATCTAATCGCACAAACTTTTATTCTGCAGCTTTTCATTTTGTAATTTTTATTCTGCAATTATGTTATTAAACAATTATGTATTATTACCAATAGGAGCCTTAAACAAAATTGATGGCATACTCATTACTCAATAATGTATCTTTTCAAGTGATTTTTTTGTAGGGTCAGATCTGAGATTTAAGGGACTCTAATCAAAAACAAACTATTTGGGAACTTTCCCAAAAGTTGCAAAATTTGGGGACCAGTTTATAATAAAATTTTAAGCTAAAAAATAGGTTTTAGACCAATGTTTCATCTGGCTTAGCCAAGAACCGACTCTGATTTTTTGGCTGCCAATTTTGTCGTAAATTGTAGATAATGTTTCCACAAAATCTTCTACGAGAAAGTCGAAGAAATATTCGGTTTTTCAATCAAATTCCATACAATAAGATAAGTGTTCATTCCACTAAATAAAGGTTTTTAAAAATCGTAACATATGACTTTTGTTGATATTTCCGGCAGGTGAACCAGAGTCATGGCCATCTAGAAATCGATTAAACATTAAATGGTCACATACAGTAAAAGTATGTCTTCCCCTACTACGCAAAACATGTTTTTTCCCAACCGAAGAGATATTCACAAAGGTTAGACAGATTGCACAAGGTAATCGCTTCATCTCTCTTTTTTTGAACCAAGAAAGATTCCAACCAATTATGTTATCTATTTGCGGCTTGAACATCAGAAAATTTTCGAGATGACAAATTTGTTCTTGTCTTCTAGTCAGAGATTCTTGATCTTGATAATGCTATTGTTTAGCGTATAACTAACAATTGGCATCTCTAAGTGTTTTTAGTTAAAACTATAATTTTTGTAGATCAAGAAAAGAAAAAAAAAACTATTTTTGTTTTCTATCTATTATGCATAATATTTTTGGATATTTGTCCACGCGGCTTAAACAACAAATTCTTCAGTTAAAGCATTTTTTTTTTTGGATTATAAACCACAAAGTCCAGTCCACACCTAAAAAGTATATTCCCTAGCAAATTTGCAAACAGAGAAGCATATTCTAGCTCAATCATATATCAATAAACAAACAGATAAAATTAGTTTAACATATATATATATGGCTCATTTTAGTATGGTATATTTTTGTGAATATACACTCTATTTCTGTATTTTAAATCAAGCAGCCGATTGTAATCTTTGTTTCTGGAATCTGGCTAAAACTTTAGACAATATAAAAGCTTTACATAGTTAGTTACATACGTACTCAAATAAAAACATTCAATGTTCTTGGATATTAACATAACTTTAACTCTTATAAAACAAAGCATAATTTATAAGATAATATTTCAGATAAATGATAGTTTTTTTTTTGTCATTTAACACAAACGGTAATAAAATAAAATAAAAACTAAATAGTAAGCATAGGATCGTGGAGACTTGTTAATAAAAATAAATATTAAAAAGCCGTTTGTTTGTTGCCGAAGAAAAAGCAAGAAAAAGAAGAAGCCATTAGAGAGAGTCTCAAGGTAAAGATTTTCCACACGCAACAACGTTTTCGCTTTATGGATTCATGTCTTCTCTGTATCTTCTTCTTCCTGTAGAAGAAGAGCTATCACGCAATTCGAGCTCTAAGATCGAGATTCATCGTCACAATGGATGAATCGGTGGCTTCATCTTCGTCTCATTATCTCTCAATTTTCACCAATTTTCCTCTGATTTCATCTGTCTTAGCTTTCACCATCGCACAATTCATCAAATTCTTCACTTCCTGGTACGTTTATAGACCTTGTAATACTGTTTTTTGCTATACAGAGTATTTGTTCCATGTTCTTGTTTATATATTTTTATAGAGGTTCTTTGATTAGACTCTTGTTCATATTTGTAGTTTCTGGATTCTTGAATTTAAATCATTTGGTAGAATTTGATTTTTGAAGATATGAATGAAATTGTGGTGTAAGTTTTTGTGTAGGTATAGTGAAAAAAGATGTGATCTGAAACGGCTAGTTGGGTCTGGAGGTATGCCATCGTCACATTCAGCAACAGTTACAGCTTTAGCTTTAGCTGTTGGTTTACAAGAAGGCTTTGGAGGATCACATTTCGCTATCGCCGTGACTCTCACAGCCATTGTATGTTTTCACAACCTTTCTTAATCACTTGAGGAGATGATTAAAATGTTTAAGTGATTTGTATTTGGTAGGTGATGTATGATGCAACTGGTGTAAGATTACATGCTGGACGCCAAGCTGAGGTTTGAATTTTCTTGTTTTTTCTCTTTTGGTGTCAGAAGTTGTGTTTGTGTTATGTTCACTGTTTTGGGTTTGCATTGTTTTCAGGTTCTTAATCAGATTGTGTATGAACTTCCTGCAGAGCATCCTCTGGCTGAAAGCAGACCCTTGCATGAACTTCTAGGTCATACTCCTCCACAAGTAAGTAAAAGTTACCAATTTGAGTAAGATCACTTGTGGTCAGTACTTGAGCATATCTTTTGGTGTGTTATCAGGTCATTGCTGGTGGAATACTTGGAATTTCCACGGCGTTTGTTGGGTACTTAGTCACTTTGATAGCCAAGTAGCTTTATGGTGCAGCAACTGGTATAGGTAGCTGAAACAGCAATGACATACAAATGGAATCTGGACTTTGCTCAGCTCTTAGCATTGCCAAACATATTATAGGTTTGATTTTGTTAGGAAAAATGAAACTGAAGTGGTAAAAAAAGTGCAGTTTGTGCCTTTGCACTATAACGAACATGATCTGTTTTAGGTTCAGCAAGATCAATACTTTGAAACTCATCTTTATGAAAAGCTCTATCACGAAGCAATAGATCTTCTCTCCGAATTCTTGCTGATCCATCATCTCATTTCAATCTAGCTTCCATGATTTCTTCAATATTGGTGATATATAAGGCCGAACTCTAACTTTTTCTGTGGACAGAACCTCATGCATAACCCCCGAGCTACCCTTGATTTTCACATTCTATCATCTTCTTATTATCGTTTAATCATTGTAAAACATTCTGTATATGATTATTCATTTATATAATCATGCATCACCAATTCACACTAAAATGGACAACCGAGATTGGCCATGAATGCTCACAGAAATGGTAGTGGCAACAATTTAAAAATCTAAGTACCCAAAAAAAAAAAAAAAGAGAGAGAAAATCAATAGCAAATAGACCATGAACCAACTTAACGAGATAAGTGTCGCCCCAAATTTTTATTTTGATGCTTAAAAGTTAAAAAGCAGGGGTTGTAGCGTTTTAGCCTTGGGGTCGGTCTTGTCGACGGATCTTTGAAAACTTCATCAGCTCTGGACTAAACTTTCGGTAATGTCAACAACAATCCATCCAAATAATACTAAGCTTTCGGTAATGTCAACAACAATCCATCCAAATAATAGAGACAGTGGAAGAAGAAAACAAAACTAAAGAGTAAATAGACTTAACAAAACTAAATAAACAATAGTCTATTTACATAAGCTCAATTCTACTAGAAAAAATCGAAAACTTGCCTGCAAAAAATAAATAACAGATTTAGAAATCTGAAATAAACGGCACCGTCGAAATAAAACATCTAATAAAATCGGGAGAAATTCCTTAAGATTTTATTTTTTAATTACATTGAATAAAATTTGATAATATTCCAAAAAAAAAGATTATTTTTGCACAAAATATCTAAGTATATTAAGCTGTTCATTTTCAAATAATGTCCATATTGTTTACATTTAATATTAATTTCTTATTCATTAATCCATAACAATTAACACCCAATGCTTAACAAAAACAGAAATGTTGAGTTAAAAGAAGTACCAGAATAATGAATCGATAAGAAGCCAAAAGACGGTCCACAAGCAAGTAGGGGGACCTGTCAAGGACCACGTGACTTTGTCAGTCAAAACCCGGACCCGCTTTTCCCAACCCGGACCGACAACACCCATCTCTCGCCGCTCCTTCCTAGATCTTTAACCGTACACGTGTCATAATCTCTACGAATCCTACTTCATCTAAATCTAAAAATACCTAAAGTTACCGTTAAAAAGTACAACTGTATCTTAAAAAATACCGCTCCTCGGGAACTGCATTATAACGTTTTTAACTTTTTCACAAACTCTTGACTTCTTCCTAGATTCCTCCTAATTGTTTGTGTTTGCATTATTATCACCGCTTTATTTAATTAACAATATAATTAGAATAGTATAATGGTGATTATGGAGTCACTTTCTCCCCACATACAACTTGATTAAATATTTTTAACAGCATCATCTTCTCAAACCAGATCTGAGCATTATTATAAATTAAAACACTAAAGAAAACACAAAATAGTCATATGTGGGGCTATATGACTTATACCATTCCTAAAGAAAAAAAAGAAAAAAACAGAGTTAATTTAGAGTTTTAAAGACTATCATTCTCGTCTCTACAATAACCCATCTGGCATTAATGTCTCACTTCATCATCAAGTGGGTTCTACGAGAGTGACGACTCTTTGATTACTTCGCCACATCTTTCCCTCACTTTGATTATTATCCTTCGAATTCGTCATCTCATTTTCTCTATCCATATGGATAAAAGATTCTGATTTTTGTAACAAGTTTAAATATAGATCTCTTGTGCTTATTTATTTTGTAAGAATGAAATCTGGTGTGGAAGATAATAACACCAACAAAGGCTGGCTTGGACCGGCGATGCCGGAGATTTCTAACGGAAATGGAACCAATGGTTTTGAGTTTCAGAAAGGTGCGAACCGGACACCAAACCATCACCGTTCTACTATGGGAAAACCAGCACCGTCGAAATGGGACGATGCTCAGAAATGGCTTTCCGGCGTAGGGTTTGCTCGCGGCGGAGGAGGAGAGAAGAGTCATCATTCTAGGAGTTGTAAGCCAAGAAACTCAAATGCGGATGATCTTAGACTTATAGCTTCCGCTTCACAGAGAGAAAGAGAAGGAGAAGATCAGTATGTGGAGTACGACGACGATGAGACGGCGGCGGGAAGACCGGAGGTGGAGACTAAGAACGTTGACTGTGGAGAATCTGTTTGGAGGAAAGATAGTATTAATCCAACGGCTGTGATTCGATCGGTGTGTGTGAGAGATATGGGAACTGAGATGACTCCTATTGGGAGCCAAGAGCCTTCTAGAACAGCTACGCCGGTGAGAGCTACTACGCCGGTTGGGAGAAGTCCTGTGACGTCACCGGTGAGGGCTTCACAACGTGGCGAGGCTGTGAGGATTGCGACGGAGACGGTGATGGTGACGGAGGCTAGAAGTGTAGCGAGTAATAATGAGAATATTAATAGCTTTGGGGAAAATAAGAAGGCTATGAATGCTATGGAAGCTCGAGCCATGGCTTGGGATGAAGCAGAACGAGCTAAGTTCATGGCAAGGTGATTAACATTAATTAATTAATTAATTGCTAGTTTAGTTGGTGTTAACGTGATTAGTGTTTGAGATTAGTTTTTTTTTTGTTTTCTTGTGGAATTAGGTATAAGAGAGAGGAGGTGAAGATACAAGCTTGGGAGAATCATGAGAAGAGAAAGGCGGAGATGGAGATGAAGAAAATGGAGGTAAAGATTTTGTGTGTAATTGAGGGACCATTATTTATCGACACGTGTTCAATTATATTTGTGGCTTGGTTTTGGGTTGGATTCATATATTTTAGAATTTCAAAGAAAACTAATTGAGTTTATGAATGTTTGTGTAGGTGAAGGCGGAGAGGATGAAAGCAAGGGCGGAGGAGAAGTTGGCGAATAAGTTGGCCGCGACGAAAAGGATAGCGGAGGAGAGGAGGGCAAATGCGGAGGCAAAGCTGAACGAAAAGGCGGTGAAGACATCGGAAAAGGCTGATTATATAAGGAGGAGCGGTCACTTGCCTTCTTTCTCTTGTTCCTTTAAACTTCCCTCTTGTTGTTGGTGTCAATAATCGTTTATTCTTATTATCGTCTCTAGAATGTAATCATATGGATTTAGTGATGCAATAACTAACGGGTAAAATATTCAACGGTTTTGTTTGGGGAAGTGGATAGAATATTAGATATTAGACGTGACGTGAGTTAAAGAAAAGGTTTAGCACCTTCTCTTCTATTAAAAAAAAAAAAAAAAAAAGGTTTAGCCAGGGACGTACTCAGTGTTATAGTCAAAGGTCCCACAAGTCTATTGACTAGGTAAAACTAGGTGCAGTTACTTACTGAATAGTGAAAACTACGTCCTTGATTTTAGATAAAAACATTGGGAAAAGCATAAATATTTGATATTGCACGTAAAAATCTAAAGTTTGGTTTCGTAGCCGAGCAATTATAGGTTTTAAACGATTATGCAGTGTTACCTTGAGATGAATATCAAAGTAATTGCAACAAAGACCAAATAAAATCTCCCTAACAAGATGTAGATGAAGTAGCTAAGGGATGCATAGGCATAATTTAACTCAAGATACATATATTACGTAGCTTTGCTCTAGCAAAGTGATCAGCATGAGACATGTTGAATATAGCATACCACATACTCCAGCTGCAACCACACAGTCTTTCTTCTTTGGATTGTCCATGAGCTTTTTTGCTATGACCAACGGAAAATATCATCACCGTTGTACATACATTCTAATATAGAGTGATAAGTAGGAAGACAACTCTCATAATTTATTTATTTCCTTTTCTCTAGTCGTCAGACTCTGGTTTTATCGGAGTCAGAAGTAGGAAGACGACTCTCAATATTTTTTTCTTTCCAATTTTATTAATCACTAATAAATTAGTTATATGTCAATGTACAACATAATCACCCTTGTACATACATTCTAATATAGAGCGATAAGTAGGAAGACGACTCTCATAATTTATTTCTCTCCTTTTCTCTAGTCGTCAGACTCTGGTATATAGGGGTCAGAGGTAGGAAGACGACTCTCATAATTTTTTTCTTTCCAATTTTATTAATCACTAATAAATTAGTTATATGTCAATGTCCGTTTCTGCGCACACAAGTTTGATTCATGATGAGGTTATTTGGTTTTTGTTTGTTAAAACCTTTCGACTCACGCATTCTAAGAATATCCACATTAATAGTCTCTTACAAGAATCTTTCATCTATAAAAAAATAAAAAATAAAAGTTAATAATATTATTTAATTATAAGAGTTTCTCCAAAAAGTTAAGAGAAGAGACTCTCTCAACTTTTTTGAAAAACTCTTAAATCATGATTAGTGGTAATTTTTTAGTGAGTATTTCAAATTATATATATATAAAAATCTGAATAAAATATTGAAAGTCTCTCAAATGAGAGATTATTGCATGAGGTTCTCGTACTGTCTACCAGTAATCATATTCTTATAACTAATTATTACTATTTTTATTTTACTGTTTATTTTATAAATGAAAGATTCTTGTAAGAGACTATCCAATGCAATGCAGATGCTCTAATTTCATGCTTTATTGGGGAGACGTGTGAGTGTGTAACTTTACACTTGATAAGTTGATGGTGGTTTTGATGATTTTGATAGTTAAATTTTTCGAAAGGCAAAAAATAGATGTCTAGGATTAAATATGTTTTGACCAAGCTAGTCATTAATTCTAAGAATGTTTGTGATTAATAAGACTAAAATTATACTTCCGATTTAATTTTAAATTATTAACAAAATAAATTGTTAAATTTTACTAATAAATAACTAGATGCCAATAAAAAATGTTCGACAAACACATTATATCCATCGAAGTAAGTTTATCATACTATAAGATAATTTTTGACCAATTCATTTATGTCCCTTTCCGGTTATCCATCTCACTTACCACACTTACATGACCAAACAATTTAATTTTGTTTTAAACCCGATAATCCGATCCATTGATTCATGTCATATACTTTTCTACATACTCAATTATTTTACACAGTGAATGAGGTATAAACTGTCATATATGCATGCATATATTTTACCGAACTTTCGACAATTTCTCTTCTAACATTTTTACTACTATACATTTCGTCATCTTTCAAGATGTACTCATTCATTTCTCGACATTTTTATGTTTTCTTTGCTCACATATAACTAATAGAACTGTAGAATGATATGATTCTCGATCTAGATGAGAATTATATTGTTAATTTTATTCTTTTATACTCTCTATTTTATGATTATCTAATCATTTGCATGATCTTTTACTGGCTTAAGCGAGTTTCAATGAGTTTCATGAGAAATACCCAAATGTAGTCGCGGGGTTTCTCTGAACATATTGTTATGCATGTCATATTTACTTTCTAGATGTCTCATCTTATCTTTAGACATATTAGTAAATATCTTCATTTTTTCTTTAGATCTCGATCTATTGACATTCATTTTGTACAAAAAATTCTAATGTTTCTATTATTTTCCATCATTTAGTATTTCATTTTCTTATATTTTAGTATTGTTTCTACATATTTTAATTAATTATCTCTTATCTTTATATTCATTTCTCTGATAATCTTAAACATACTTTTTGTTAAAATTTAAGTTTTATTATTACTAATGAAATATTTCATAGTCTAGTATTTATTATTATTAATTTTTTTTATTTTTATTTTTAAATTTGAACTTGTTTTTTTAATCATTCCTTAAACTCTTTTTATTTTTACTTTCACTTCTTTTATCATTAACTATCTAAATAATATTCATTAACTATTATAATAAAGTAATATTTATTGAAAAATTATTATTTGATAATATGATTTTTTCTTATTAGATAATTAAGATGATGATGTGGACATTAGATTGAGAGAACTCTCCCATGATATGATTATGAATATTAGCTGCAACAAAAAAATAAAAATAAAATATAATCATGAATAATAAGAACTCTAGTAGATTCGACCTAATCGTAAATCAATAACTATTTACTTGACAATTTTGTGTCTGTTTTTGGTGTAAAATTTCAATTTTTAGTTACATAACCTTTAAATCAAAAGAATATGGCTAGCATTAAAACCAAAAAAAAAAAAAGAACATATTTACAAAGTTAAGATATCTTGTTTGATGTAAATTGAATTGATGTGATGGTTCTTATAATATTAATTTATAAACATTTCAATGTATATAGTTTAGCACTTTAGGGTTTCTTTTAGTAAAACATTTATTTTAGGGGCCCCTTTTAGTGAAAACAAATAAAATGGAGAGGAAAAATAAAAATAAACTGATCTAATAGACCTAATTGTCGATAACTAGTTTTACGATTTCGTCCTTTAGCTCTCGACTCGAGGGACGCCCTTCTCTCTCTCCACCATTGTTCGTTCCTTCTCGACGGTAAGTCATATCCACCCGTCAATCGGAACTTTGCCACTCTTTATCAATCGAATTCAACTTCTAAATCTGAGTTTCCTTCCCGCTTGGTCCTCTATTCCTCCGTATTCGTGGACCTCGCCATCAATTTCTAGGGTTTCGCGATTCAGATCACAGGTTCTGCTTCAATTTCAAGCGATTTAATCACGAGTAGCTGTGTGTTCCATGTGTTAGTCAATTTCTGACATCTCGGGATTTAGTCTCTACGATTCTGATTTTGATTCCGATTCTGAACTCGGCTAGTCACTTGGTCATATATTCTCAATTTAGCTAGAAGCAGATTTGGGAGTTCGTTAACATAGGATTTGGGTTTTTTTACCCTTTTTCACTGAAGTCAAGATTGGAACTTTCTATATGGCGGCTGGGAGGAATGTTAGATATCCTGACCTTGAACTGAGAGATCAGGAATCGAATTCTAGATTTTCCAGGCGGGATAGTGCTTACTCTAACGAGGATTATGACAATGTTAGGAATGGTACTCTTGATAATGAAAAGGGACGGGTTAGTAATCTGAGACATGGGGAAAGTGGTAAAGATAGAGATAGGATTAGGTCCGGAGCTAGACAGAGAGCAATGGTTAATAGTGGGTATCGGTCATTGAATAGTGATCCTGGTAGTAGGGAAGTGTTTGTTGATCGTGGTCCTAAAAGATGCGGTTTTTCAGCTAGGTCTGTGGATAGAGAACCAGGTGAGCTCTCTAGTGAGAGTGGCTCGGATGATTTAGTCGAGTCTGAATCGCTGGTGAAAGATAATGGAGTTGTGAAGCAGGTAGAGAATAGAGCTCAAAGCCCTGTAGAAAATAAGAGAAAGTTTTCACCAATAGTATGGGACAGAGATGATCATGAAAGAAGTAATTTGAGCAGAAATGAGAAACCTGTGGAGGTCACCCCTCTTCCTCCCCCACCTCCATTGATTAAGAGGTTAAGCCAGTCACCTAGTGTCAATCGTGATGAGAATTCTCATTTTTCACCTGCAAAGAGTAACATTCATCAAGATCCTGCAGAAGTTAGTGTTCTAGCTGTTTCCTTGCATACTTTGTCATCTCCGGTGGAGAAATCTTCTTTGTGTGTGGAAGAAAAATCATCAAATGCTGGGCAGGGTGGCAAACAAGAGGATGCAACACACCTGGAAGAGGAGGAAATCATGCCAACAAGGCATATATCATCCTCTAGGTGGGCTGCTGGCAACAGTTCTCCAACTGATGAAGGTGCAATAGTAGAAGAAGTGGGAGCTAATAAAAGGAGGAAGAAACCACTTCCTGTGCAGGGGAGATTGCGCAATAAGTCTCTAACACCTGAGGTCGGGGAGTTTGTGCGGGAAGGTTATAGATCATCTGATTCCGATGAAAGAGGACGCCATTCTTTGCCGGGAAGCAGAGATGATTTTGAGGAGAAGGATACCGTTAAGGGTGACCAGATGGAAATAGATGAGGAGGAACGCAGAAGAGGAAACACTAGTGACAGTCTTAGTGAAACAGATTCAGATGACGATTATGTTCGACATGAGACACCTGAACCTTCTGGTACTCCACTGAGAAATATAAACATGCTCCAGGGTTGTAGAAATGTTGATGAGTTTGAGAGATTAAATAAGATAGATGAAGGTACTTATGGTGTTGTTTATAGAGCAAAGGATAAGAAGACAGGCGAAATTGTGGCCTTGAAGAAGGTGAAGATGGAAAAAGAAAGAGAAGGTTTTCCATTGACTTCTCTTAGGGAAATTAACATACTTCTTTCTTTTCATCATCCATCAATAGTGGATGTTAAAGAGGTGGTCGTGGGTAGTAGTCTTGATAGCATTTTTATGGTGATGGAATACATGGAACATGATCTTAAAGCATTGATGGAGACAATGAAGCAGCGTTTCAGTCAAAGTGAAGTTAAATGCTTAATGCTTCAACTTTTACAGGGCGTCAAGTATCTTCATGACAACTGGGTGCTTCATCGAGATTTGAAAACATCTAACCTGCTTCTAAACAATCGCGGGGAATTGAAGATATGTGACTTTGGTTTGGCTCGGCAATATGGCAGCCCGCTAAAGCCGTATACTCATCTGGTTGTTACGCTTTGGTACAGGTAAACTGCGTTTTAACCCTATTCTAGTTTGAAAAACAATCTGTGGTTTCTGCATTTGCAATTGTAATTTTAATTCTCGTGGCTGTAATTTTTCGTCATTGTTAGTATAACCGCAGGTGCCACTTCTCCTTTCCGGTATAGCTGTACATCGCTGTTCTCCTTTTCTATCCCAGCACATTAGGATCAATGATTTTATAAGTGCTGTTTCTAAATGACGTTCCATGGTATCTGATTTTTTTCTATGGCACCATGAACTTAGTGTTGAAGCAGACTTGGATCCTTATCGTTCTTCTTTGAGTGTAGTCTTCAAAATTTGCCATCTTAGCTATTGAATACTTAACTTTTGCGGTTTTTGCTTGGACACAACTTAGAATGGCCCATTATAGACTAGGGACATTAGGAAATATTTATACTTCAACTTTCATGACTTGTTTCATTCCTTTTGTTGACTGTCACTTCCTTCTTGTTTTAGCAATAATCACTTCCTCCAGGACCAGGCCCAATGACTGCATTTGTTTTTCCAGGGCACCTGAACTTCTCTTGGGAGCAAAACAATATTCTACAGCAATTGACATGTGGTCACTGGGCTGTATCATGGCAGAACTATTATCAAAGGCTCCACTGTTTAATGGGAAAACGGAGTTTGATCAACTTGACAAGGTATTTCAAATGTTGGTTTTGAAGTGCGTCTCCAGCCATCGTAGGAGGACATACAGCTTATAACTGCTGCTTTCAATTTGCAGATTTTCAGAATCCTTGGTACTCCAAATGAATCAATCTGGCCTGGGTTCTCCAAGCTACCTGGAGTCAAGGTCAACTTTGTCAAGCATCAGTAAGTGTTTATAATTCCTTGTAATTTTCAGTTTTTATGCAAGCATAACCTTAGTATAGATTTGCTTATCGCTCCCAGGCTTTCTAGCTTTAGGTAATGTGGTCTGGCTTTTTGGCTCATTAGTGGTTTTTTTTCTATTTTTCTTAGTTGTTATGTAGTTCTTCTCATTGCTGGCCTGTTCTTTTAGGTATAACCTATTACGTAAGAAATTCCCAGCCACTTCATTCACTGGTGCACCAGTTCTGTCCGATGCTGGGTTTGACTTGCTGAACAAGCTCCTGACATACGATCCTGAGAGGGTAATAGAACATATATATCTTGCATGCATGTTAATCCAGTATGGATCTTGATTGTTCCTTAACTTTTGGATCTGTGGGTTTTTTTATAGAGAATAACGGTTGATGCTGCTCTTAAGCATGATTGGTTCCGTGAAGTCCCTCTGCCAAAATCCAAAGATTTCATGCCAACTTTCCCTGCTCAACATGCCCAAGACAGGTACTGAGATCTATTCAAACTGAAACGATCACTGGTTTGACTTTAAATCTGTCTCTAACCTTTTTCTTCTATGCCAAGGCGTGGGAGGAGAATTGTAAAGAGCCCTGATCCTTTGGAAGAGCAACGTAGGAAGGAATTAACACAAACTGAACTTGGGTCTGGTGGTCTGTTTGGCTGAAGTGCGGCGCACCTGTTGAAGATATCAGTTGGAATACAACCTTGATACTCTCAGATACCTTGGAATTACCACATTTTAGGCGAGGGTTGCTGCTTAAGCGGAGGTTGGAACATTTGTATCTTAGAATATCATTCATGCTTTCTTTACTCATTTTGAGGATCCGTGGTGATTTGTGAAGATGATTTCCCTCCTTTCGCCAGCTAGAATCCTTGCAGGTTTAATGTGTTCACAAGCTAGGCTGGTCAGTTAATAGTGCTACGTCTTTCTGACAGTGCTTGTTATGCAAGGTGTGGCACGATAATAAAAACTCATTTCCTACTGAAACTTTTGTATGTAGCATAATGTTATTGAATAGAGACTTTTTTTTTAACTACTATGAGGAACAATCTATTCTTTCCCCCAGAAAAATTCTCTTTATCTACTCTATTTTTATTATAGTTGAATTGGAGGTGACACTCTTCTTGTCTTGCAGAAGAATTGATGCGGTTGCTGATGAATCTTTGCAAGGTAATGTATAGACCTAATGCTTGTAGTGTTGAAATTTGGTCTTCTTTTGTATTCCACTAAAATCGTGTATATATGGATCTCCGGGATTAGATGGTTGCTCCGTAATGCTTTATAGTTTTTAGTTTGTAGAGTCAACAGTTTTCTGTGGATTCCTTTTTCTACTTTGATTGCTTAGGAGCTCATGGCAGCACATATAGTAAATCCTGGGTACTCTGGGAAGGGATTAACCATCCTAATGTCTCTGAAATAAGCTTTTTCTAGCCCTATTTTCTTTACTGATTTCATGGTTGTACTCAAACTTTTGCTGCTGACTGCAAAGTGCTAGAAACCGTGTATTAGGTTTTCAGTAACAAAGTGAAATAAATGAGCATATGCTAGGAAGTGACATTGTTTGTCTCAACCTTTAATGAAGCCTATGATTGCAAGTGATAACAAATGACTCGTGTAGGAGCTTTCTTTAAATCAGTCATCTCTTCTTGGATCCTTGAAAGTTTTATCTTGCCTTGTGCATGGGCAGACATTCAATGATTTTTGACATTTTACCATGATTCTAGCCGGGAATAGTTGTATTCAAGCTGTAATTCTTGCCCAGAGACATGTCATGACACTAGAAATGGCGTTGCAAGCAAGCGTGAGTCATGATCCAGGTCATTTACAGAGTTATTGGGCGAGAGAATGGATGACAAATCCGGAATCCATCATAAAGTTCCAGATTTGCATTGGGCATGTATTGATCGTTTGGTATGCAACTTGCCGGAGTGTTTTGGTGGTGTTGGAGAGCACTCTCACGGCCTTGTCATTGTAGATCCATGAATATGATATGATTCATGATATGTGAACCTTGATACCAATGCGTAGCCAGGTGTTTGCAAAAAGAACACTCCCGAAGTGGTCAGATTCCAATTGCTCTTAAAGAATTGGTCCGGTGTTACCAAAAAACAGTCAGTAAGATCGTGTAACAGAGGTTCTATTAAGTTTGGTGGCACTATAGATAAACATAGAACTGGGATTACAATTATTGGTTCAGTGAAAATAATGTTCTTACAATCGCCATATAGATATGAAAGAAAAGAATATATACGAATTTAATAGAAACAAATTAAGCCTCGTCAATACAGCTTTGTACAGTCTCCACGTAAGTAAACGAAGAGACGCTCATGTCAAGTTCCTTCTCCTATAAATTGAAAAAGTCTCACTATACGGCAAAGGGCAAAAAAGCTATGTATTATACACCAAACCTGTTTTTTTTTTTGGTCATTCAGAACTGAAAACTACAGTTTTTCCAAGTACAAAGGTAACTAGCGACAGCTCAATGAAGAATATTGTGTTTATCAAATGCCTGTCGACTGTCCACCCAAATATCGTTATCCCACCTGGATTCATCTGCAAATACAAAACTGTAACAACCATCTCTAATCAGCTATCATCATATCGGGTTTTGGCGGAAAAGAAAGAAGATAAAAAGGGAGAAAACAATCCTTACCGAACGCTTGTCTTTTGTGATATGAAGACATGGACATGTATGAAGGGAAGTGGTTAGTAGCAGGCATCCTCATGTAGTAATCCATTGATTCAATATCGCTTTCTGAACGGGAAATCGGAAAGGAGATGGGCGGATTCGTGGTGGCCTCCAAGTTAACTCCGCTAGGAGAAGTCCTTATCTGAGTTGAATCTGTAGTTGAGCATGACATTATAGCATGCCATCTACTCGCAACTGATGCTATAGCTTGAGCTCTGTGAGATATTTTTGTTGCTGCGTGCAGACACAGAATTATTCCTACAACTTGTACCACCGCCGAGACCTGAACATATATCATTCTTTTCAAGCTTAACCTCACCAAATAAGAACATAAACCAATGAAGCAGATGTTGACTTACCGCAAAATCACCCCCATTTACATATGTGATACGCCCACTATACGCAGTGGTCTGGAAAAGTGTAGTAAACTGGCTAGCTGTGACAACCAGAAACTGTAGAAGCAGAAAGATACGGAACCTATGGCTTATTTTGGAGAGATAATGGCGCAAACGGACATGCTCGTAGATAAAAAGTGAGATTTCAGACTCCCCCTCTAAAAGCTTTGCATAATCTTCAAAGTGAATGACTTGCAAGTTGCAAACTAAATGAAACATGGCACTAGCAGCTAGAAATATAGTGCTTAAGCAAGTCCATGACAAGATCATTGATAAGAGAATTGCAACTGATAGCCATGGCTGGTCATGAGGCACATATAACATTCGAATAATCTCCCGAACAGCTTTCAATGCAAAACATGGTAGTGACCAAAATGCAAGCAGTCTCACAGAGTTCTGCAACAACAACAAAAAATGCTTACTTCAGTGTTTACTAATTCATCAAATTCACAACAGGGAATCAAATATTATCATCACACAGTCTAATCTAAAATCGAAGAAAAGTAGAAGAATCACCGAGATTTGCTGAATGTATTGAGCTTTGAGCCGTCCCATTCGACCACTGAGTTGATCAACAAACAAAAACTTTCTAATCCCATGTTTTCTCAAATTATGAGAAACACAAAGCAAAGAGACACCAGCCAAACACGCTTGCGAAACCACAATATTGAGCTCAAAACTCTTGTATTGGTATCTCTCACACCCTAAACAATGCCCTAGCTCAAGCACTGTCACCGGAAGCACCAAACCAATCGTCAAAAAGACGATCCAAGACAATACAAAACTTCGTGTAGACGATTGGTTAAACCCAAGAAATGTCAGAAACGTCTCCAGCCATTCCAGCGTCCGATCGAGATCGTCGTCTTCGTTTTCCGGCGGAGGTTGTTCTTGATCTTGATTAGAATCGAGCAACAACGGCGTTTCGACGGCCGGTGATTGTTGTTGCTCACTCTCCATCAGAAGCTTGATGATACGTTTATAGATTTGTACATCGAAGCTCGTTAATGGCGGTTTCGATCTCATTTAAAATCGCCATCTACGGAACAGAATCTGAAGAAATTGGGAACTGGGGACTGGCATTTAGTAAGCGGTGTGATTTGGAGGGGAAATTTTATAAAATTAATTTTTCTCGTTGTGTATTTTAAGCCGTTAGATTACTAATGAAATGAGGTTAGGTTCATGTTTAACGGTTGATAAGAGTGAAACCAGTACTACCTGATTTTTTTCTATGGCTATGATTGGTAACATGAGTTATTAATGATGTTATTTGAGTTATGCCTATAACTCAACCAAACTTCAAAAATGTTATCAATCATGATGTTTAAAAAAAAAATTGAAATTGAGTTTGAGTTAAAATGATGTCTGATTGATGTACAATTTTGATGTATGTTCTTTGTAAAAATGTTAACTCAAAAGATTTCTCAACATCAATGAAAATCTCATGTGGTATGTTTGAGTTATGAAATTCCAACTTTTTTTTTTGCTTATTTTTGTTTTTAAAATATCTCCAACAAATCATTTTAAAAAAATCAACAATATCATTACTTTTGTAACGTAAAATCAAAATAACATATCATATTTTGGTCAAAGATTTTATTTTATTTATGTCATTAGTTTTTTTAATACTAAATTACATAAATATTTTTATTTTTTTCTTTTCAATTATTAAACTTGTAATAAATATTATTATCATTAGTTTAAATTAAATTTATTTTTAATAATACATACTACAACTCTGTAACTAAACATCATAAAATTTACCAGTCAGTTGTTTTGACAAAAATGTAACTCATATTTTTACTGCAAACTTATCACATAAATCTACTGCAACTCAAGTTTGATACCACATATTTTCTACTGCAAATTACATCAAATTATAACATTTACTGCAACTCAAGTTTGATACTACATGTTACGAGTCGGAGCCTATATATATATATTTTGTTGTGAGACGTGGGAATACTCCGAATACTCACTCAATAAATGATTAAATTCTTGCTTTATCATACGTATGATTTGAGTTGACCCAAATAAAGAAAAAAAAGAAAAAAAGGGTTTTCAGGTGAAATTTTATTCAAAATTAAAAAGAAAAAACCAGCAACCATTAGAACTCGAGACGAAGATCATACATACACTAAGCCCTATTAGCTTTGGCCAAGCAAGTTAAGTGTTGAGGATGTGTGATAGAAAAAGTTTTCTTATTAAAAATATTTTCTTATGTAAGAAAAAGTTTAGAATCTAAATTACGATTTGCTTGAACTATTCAATAGTGTGTGCACTGCACGAGCAACATGAAGCGCATATTAAAATCCAGCTACAAGATTTTATAGGTGGACTGCTACTAACAAGATTTTTTTCTCCAATTAATTTGTCACTTACACCAAATAACACCCATCGCGTACGTGTACATCCAATTAAAAGTTTACAAAAATTTAATACATGGATATGCACCAACAAACAAAACATTCTTACGAATTACAATTGCCATAATTTCGATATGGGTTTTGGTAAACCGCGGCTATATAAAACTATTATCCTAAAAATATATATTAATTAGCACAAACGGAAGAAAAAATACACTATAAATTACGTTTTTATGTCAACGATGTGTATAAAGAGGACTCGCTTGAAATATCCCAGTGAAACAGTCTTGACAGAAAGGTAAGAACAGATTCTTCCTTCATATATGATGAAGATGTCATATCTATAAAACAGAATTAATTGAAGTAAAAAAAAAATGAGCCGATCGAGACATAACAAGAAGATCCTAGATAAAGAAAATAAATGTGACGACAAAAAAAAAAGATTAAGAAGATAATGCAACAAGCAAGTCAATGTACCATATTCACAACATATAAGTATTATACTCGTAGAATTCTATATTTTTCTTTTATATATTCTCTCTTGAACTGATTTTTTTAGTTTTATTTTCTTATGTTTCTTGTTTTTTTTTTATCTATGAAAAGTTAGATATTTGGTATTTAAACGTTGATCATTGTTTTCCAAATAAGAATATGTAGTTGATTTTGTATAGCGTAATTGTTTTATTTTTTAGTAATTGTAAGTAAAACAAAATTAGATCGAAGTTTAGGCCGTTTAGTTGGATTCTATTTCATTTAATTGTTTTTCTCCCAAACTAACGCATTCTTTTCTTGTTAAAGAAAACTAACGCATTCTTACATGGTTAGTTAACAATCGTCACCAAGTCTTAAAATATTCAAATTTCCAAAAATCTTAGTATGTTAATTTTTTTATTAGTTTTATTCAATTGATTTAAGGGCAAGCGAAGCATACAAAATATCCACTATGTATTTCTCTACTGTAGTATTTCTCATGAAAATTTGTTTGTTTTTAATTATGTAATAATGATATTTTTTGTTCTTATATAAAAATAGCTTCCCTAGAACATGGTGATCGGTTATCTCCGGTCCAAGTGATTGGTTTTTGGTCTCTGGGTCAAAGGCTTTGTTAGATCTGTTGTCTTCAGTCATTTTATCAGTCCTGCAAGTTTCAATTAGCTCGGTTAAGTCTTTTGGTTCCGATCCGGTTGCGTTCTGTTGTTGTTCATGATTTATGAAAAGTGATATCCGGTAAGGTCCTAGTTTCGCTCCTTGTTTCTACTTATCAGCTCTGTTCGTGTGCTGTTCTGTTTGATGGGTTTTTGAGGCGTTTTACTGGGTTGGGTTCATACCCGCCTTCGCCGACTCCGGAAGATTATGGGATGAATATCCCTTTATGTCTTTGACGGTTTTAAAATACCAAGAAACATTTGGTTGGAGAGGTAGTTCCCATTCGCTATAGGAGGATTTCGTCGCATCGTGGTTAGGCCGTTGTCGGCTTGCAAAGGCGTCGCTTCAAAGGGTTCTGGGTTTTTGGTTTGGATGCAAGTCCGGTTTTTGGCTTGGTTTCAGTTCTGGCTATGGCCTTTGTTCTTAGTTTCAATTTGTGATTCGCAATCCCTTGTTTAGTTTAAAGGTTTAGTCTCACTTTGTAGTGCTTTTGTCTCCGAGGAATTCTTGTTTTTCCTTGGCTTAGTCTTTTCTTTTGTTGTAATCTTCCCAGTTTCTTAATAAAATCCAGATGTTAAAAAAAAAAGAACATGGTGATCATATACGCATCACTTTCAAATGATATCTCTGAGGTTATTATAGTTTGATAGTACAAAGAGAGAGAAAAAAGTAGGAGAAGAAGTGATTGAGAGATGATGATTAAACCTTGTTGGATATATTATTATCATGACAAATTCGAAAAAAAAGAAGAAATAATATTCCTCATATTAGAGACTCTACAACCATATAAAACATAATAATGATATAAAAATCTGTTGTGCATACATCTAAATAGAAATGCTATTGGGAATACCACGACCAGTGACTCCATGTTGTGAAGTAGGTAGAAGTAGTTCATAAGGAGGCATCCCAGCTCCTGTTCTGTTCTTTAGTTTCTTATCTTTGTTCCTCTCGTTGATCTTCTTCTCTATCTCCTCAAGCTCCTCCGAGAACTTGTTAAAATACTCAACCACTTTCTCATCTTGAAACCACTGTCTCTGAACTTCTCTTAGCTCGATCAAGTACTCTTCGTCAGCAGAATGCGTCGAGAGCGTTTCTTGCACCGCCATCACTTTTGTTGCTTGTAGCTTTGTTGGTAGAGAGCTTAAGAAACTGTATTGAGGGTTTCTCATGAACATTTCGTAGTCCGGGTCTGTTTCGTGTGGTATAAGTTTCCTTAACAATGTAGGTCGGTTCGGGACATAGCCTCCGAACGGGTACTGACCGAAGTTAATGGCTGCGTGTTGACCCGAGGCGATCCATATCATGTTGGTTAAGATTTGGGTCAAGTCTTGTGTTGTGTTGAGTTTAGGCCACCAAGTCTCGTCTTTCTTGTCGTAGTGACCTTTGTTCTTGATCTCATCCCACCAAGCTTGGAGCTCAGTGTCAGAGGTTATTGATTTGGGCTCAGAGTAGAAGTGTTTGACATAGGATTTGACTAGGTTCTCGATGGCTTTCCAGATCAAAAGACCATCTGCTGCATATGGATAATCTTCGATTACAAGCTTCACGCCACATTCTGCTGATGAATCTTCCTCTGCCATTCCCCTGTAAATGATACCAGAGACCGCATTAGAGAGCGAATAAAAGAGAATGTTTTTGTTATTAAGCGAAGCAAAGAGCTTTAAACCTTCGAACAAGATCAGCAGGAAGGCCTTCCATGTCAAACCGCCACATACTCTTGTATGCTGCAGAGCTTAGTTCCATTGCAAATTTTCCAGGAGTAAAGCAGCTTTCGATAATTCCTCCTCCATTGATTAAGCTTTTACGCGCACGTGCGTTGATCTCTAGCGTGTAGCGCATATGAGGGTGAAGCAGCTTGTAAACAGGATGAATCGTACTCAACTGTCTGTTAGTAGCAATAATGTAAGGCTCCATGGAAGCGTGAGTCCTTAGCCTGAGAGTGTTTCAAAACAAAACAAAAAAAACAAAAAAAATTATGTTTCTTGAATGTATCAATGGAGAGACTACAAAATCAAGATTCAAAGTAACTTAATTTACCAATGGTTTACAAGTTGGTGAACACCAGCATCATTTGAGCAGACATGAGCTTTAGCTAGTTTCCAAATCCAGTGAGTAGTAGCGTCATGTCCATGAATATAAACAGTCTTGTTCTCGGATTCAGGTGTGGGAGGAAGCGAGAGCTCTATGGCTAACGGCCGCAGAGCTCCCGTCTTTGAATAAAAGAATACTGTTCTGGAAGCATATGTCTTTCTTGGATCTGTTTCGATGGAGTTTATCTTGTTTACAAATGGCAAGAGCATGTCATGGTAATCTAGTAGAAACAATCTCTTCTCCTCAAGCGCCTGCATTAGTCCGCGAACAACAAGATGAGAAGATTTGATTTAAATCAGAAGAAATGTCACACTTGTCACATTACCAAACCTTTTCAATAGTTGTTCCATAGTGTTCAACTTCTCGAGCTATGATTTCTTCTGTCAGAGCAGATTCTTGTGGTCCATATAGAGCCGGGTCAAGCTTGCTTCGAATCGGCAGCTCCTATCAAAACATTACAAAAGTTTCAGAAACATTCACAAAAACTTACTGATTTATAAATGGTAAAATTAATGAAACACACCTTTAGAAGCTCAATGTTCACAGGATTAACACCAGCAAGAGCTTGACGTCCAAATTCATTGTCTCGTAGCCACGCAAACCTATCCCCTGAAAGCAACACATAACAGAGGAATCAAATATGTTAACATTTCAAGAAAGTGATAGTACTATGAATGAGACAATAACATAGATAAAATTTACATTTTATAACAGCTGGAGTGTCGTATTTAAGCAATGTTTCAGTAACGTTGAGGATCCCATTCATGAAACCGCTAATAAAGCCGCCAAGGCTTGTGTCTGTTGGCTGTGTATTTCCCAAGACAATGTTAGTTTTATATAAACTGTCGATATCAGAGAAGCATGTGAAAGGACTGTCTAAGTTTGACAATGCTGCTGCAATAGATGGTACGAGATTGTGAAAGAGAGCCTTAAATCTCCCAGCTCTAAATGTGTCTCTTTTGATTTCCTCAAAAACTTCGTCTCTTGGAACATAAAACTCATCCTTCTCTTTTCCTCTGCTCTCACACGGTGGATCTGAATTATTTTTCACCAATACATTGTCACACACTAAGCTTATATTTACTGACAATACAAAAATATTTCTCACAAATTGATCAATCAATCACCTTTTGAAACAAGAGGCCGGCCAGTTCTGCAGCGTCTTGGATATGGCGTCTCTGGAACACCAAGAACAGGTCTAACTCGTTCTTTTTTACGTGGATCACCTAAATCGTTGTAAACATCGTAATCATAAATCCTATCATGAGGCTTTCTTTCGCCTTTACCGTCACCACGGACATTGATTAAGTCCTTTTCTCGTAGTTCTTTGATCCCAGCTGGAGTCTCGGAAGGTAGACATGGCTACGAAACCAAATAGGTTCATAATGGTTAGCCAAAAGACATCAAGATTCAATATAACAAAAAGAAGAAGAAGATTCTCACTTGACTTCTGAAGAGAATCCTGGCTAGAGGACTATCATTCCTAGAATGGATCCAAGTGTTTCCAGGGAAGAGAATGGTGTCACTGGAATCACGGATGATAATCTCTGACAAGCAAATCTCAGTGGAGAGGAGATTGGTAACAAGAATGGCACCAGGTTTACCAAATTCAGAAGGGACTGTGAAATCGGCTGAGAATTCGAGGAATCTTGGATCCTTCACAGCTTTAGGGAGTCCAAGAACCGGACATTCTAAACTCCTCCGGCCTTTACCACTTTCTGGAAAATCACATGAAGCAAATTCATATTCATATCTAATCTCTCTACGTGAATGTGACATAAATATTTTTTTTTGTTTGTTTTAAACGTAACATAACTTGTAAGTTGTAACTAAAAAGTGTCCAATACTAACAAAACAAAAAGTGTTCAAACAAAAGGAAAGAAAAGAAAAAACATGTGTTGGTTGAGATGATTTTAAATTGCAATAATTGAGGACGTGGAATTAATAAGAACCCAACAAAGAAAAAAGGCATGAAAAGTCAAGAGTCTTTTTTCTACAAAACTATAGGACAAACTAGAGGATTGATAATTTTGAGGATCTGGCAAATGAATCATAAATACACAAGGAATACTAAGAAAATAATACAACAAAAAACGTGGAAGGCAATGGCCATAATCTCAGATCTAGCTAGGAAGAAGAAATATTATCTTTAAAATGACCCAACTTGTTCCCGCAGACAAGAATTGATTGGCCGATGTGTCATTATTTTAAATTTTTAATAATTCATAATCAATAACAAAACTTCTAAGTTCTAACCATTGAACTATCATTAATAATGCACTAGTAAATTAGCTGTCGTCTTGAGTTTATTATCCCCTAAAAAAAATATTCAGCCGCGATCCAAAACACACCAAAAATGCTATCAAGAATCAAAAGCTAATTTCAAGACTAATAAACCCAAAGAACATATAAACAAAATTTAAGAAGAAACGAACAAATTAGTAACTGAAACTCAATCTAAAGTGTTTTGACTTTTGTTCTGTAGCCCAAAAGTAGTGAGTTATCAAAAGCTCAAAAAGGAAACTCCAAAATTGAAGAAGTTAAAAAAAAACGAACCAGGATCGATTTCTTCACTGACAAGCTGAATCAACATCCCTTGACCGATGGCTTTCATGAAAAGCTCTAATTGATGCTCAAACCTCTCAGTGAGTTTCTCTTTCATCTTCTTCCTGATCTTCACCACAGCCGTAACCGTCTTTGATCCACTATACTTAGATCGCTGCCATGGAAATGGAGAAGAGCTTATAAGTGGTTTGTTTGTACTTTTTTCTCCTTCTTGATCCACTGCTTTTTCTTCTCGGCTGATCACAGCTTGAACCTTTCTTGAAAGAGGAAGTCGGTGTAGTCTCCGCCGTGGAAGAGCTGGAAACGCCGGAGATCTCCCTAGGCTGGTGCCGTGGAAGTTCGTCTTCACCGGAGACGCTAAGAACATTTTTTGTTTTGTTTTATTTTTACTTTTTTTTTCTCTGTTTGGAATTTGCAGAGTGAAGAAAGAGAGAGAGAGAGAGATCATAAATAACACAAGCTTGAAAGTTGAAACGATGCTCGTGGACCTCGTGCTAGAGGACTGAGACGACCAAAACGGTGGCGTTTTGAGTAATTTCGGATAGGAGATACGACCAAAACGGCGGCGTTTTTAATTTCGGACAGGAGAATTTGTTTTGACCGTATGAGAGCGCGTGAGAACCAGACTCCAAAAGCACGTGTCCTTTGTTCCGACGAAAAAAACAAACCGGTGACCGTGGAATTTTTTTTTGTTAAAGGGATAAGAGCGGCATGGAAGTTTTATGAATCTCTTTTACTTGAAAACTTTTTTTTGTCAACGCAATAAAAAACAAATACTGTATTCGTAATTCTTGTTATTATGAAATTTTTTAATTTCGAACTTACGCATTTATGTGTATGTGCAAAACAAATCACTGACGGTAAAAAAAGAGAGAACCAAATTCCAATATGTACTAATAATCATTATTTAAGGAAAATTTAACTCTGGGTCACTTATGGGATAACTAGGCCTGGACAAAAAAACTGAACCTAAAATACCGAACTGAAACCGACCTGAAAAAATGGTTTGGATCGGGTTCGGATATTCTCATTTTATCCATCGGTTCCTAGATTCATATACCTATGGATATCGGTTCGGATACGGGTATTATCCGATACCCGATCGGGTACCCGAATATCCGAAACATAATACATTAACACATATAGATGTTTTTGGTATTTTGGTATTTTTGGATAATTCAACACATTTCGGATATTTTGGTATTAATTTTTTTTACAGGTTCGGGTATTTTTGGGTATTTCGGATAAAAATTTTGGGTATTTTTGGGTATTTTCGGATATTTTTTGGTAATATTGGGTATTTCTGGTAAAATTTTCTGATTTCGGGTATAATATACCCGAAAATATCTTAACCGGTTTGCATTCAAATTTTTTTTGGGTTTTTACGGGTAATAATTTTATGAACCCGAACCGACCAGAATCCGATCGGTTCTATCCGAACCCGATCCGAAACTCTATGGGTATTTATACGGGTACAAAACTTCTCTATCCAAAATATCCGAACCCGATCGATTCTTATCCGAACCCAATCCGAATACCCAAATACTCAGACCTAGGGATAACAATGACAAGTTATACAATACAATTTTCAAAAAGTGATATTTTAATTCTCAAATTTTCCTCTATTTTTATTGCCTCAAATGAAAAGTTCATACTCTTTGGTAAGTTGATTTTTTCCTTAATCTTGTTTTAATATAACAGATAAGGATTTAAAAGAACATCCGACCACATACATGATACATGGATATACTCATGGGCTTGACCGTCTCTAGCTAGGTTAGTTTTAGGTCTTAAATATAATTAAGCACATGCTCTTCTGGTTCTCAAAGAAATAAACAAATCCTCAAATCTCTCATTAAAATTCGATAGATACTTCGAGGAGAAGACTATGTATAGTCAATTAATAATCGAGTCAATCTCTCTGTTTTTCTTTCTTTTTATAGTGTTTTTGTTCTTCGGTAATACGCGCTTGTAATAAAATAATTCTCCAAGCTATTGGTCTTTCGTTAATTATAAATAACTGCAAATGTTATATATATATTTTTGTCAACTAAATAACTGCAAATGTTATATAACTATTGAAATTATTACACCAATTGTCAATTGTTTAACCAAACAAAAAAAGAGAACAGGTCAATTGCGACCCGGAGATGCATTTTATTTTGCACAGAGACTATGACTTGGAGATGCATTTTATTTTATATTTCTGACTTTGAATGCATCTCATGCCAACCAAACTATTGCTTTTCTACTATTTAAATTTTATATATAATAGGTTCCTTAATCCTCGTGGGGTATGATTTATAAATATAAAATATATCAAGACCGTCAATTGTTATGTAATGGATGCACATCAAAATTATGATTTCCTTTCACATTAAAACCAAAAAAAAAAAATTATGATTTCCCAATCATGTCCTTCACGTATTTTCCAGCTAAGTTAAGATCTTTCAATAGCTTTAGTCCTTACTATTATTAACTTAACCTCATCTAACAAGCAAACAATCTAATACTTATATAATAGCTTAGTCCTGGTAACTAATTTTATACTTCTTTCAGATCAGAAAAACTCGGAAGAATATAATCGCCAAAACCTTCTGTGAGCAAATCCATTACTATAAAATCATCATTCAAATGATATAGAACCATGGAAATAAAACGTGAACAAGATGGTGACACCGAAACGCACCATTTAATAGAGGAGGAGAAGATAATTCTCTGTTGCTGTCTACAAGAAGTTGCTTCTGTAATGATTTAGATGCTTTAACCCCACAAGAACCAGAGAAGTCCACTAGTTAAAAAAAAAAAAAAAGACAAACCACTTTATTGTTCTATGGTGGATCCTCTTTTCTAACAACATTACTCCAATTTATATTTGTTTCTCTCATTATTTTGTTTGTTTGTTCAGAGAAGCTTAATATTACAAATGAACACAAGGGATGTGACCTATGCGTATATATGCTTACTATAGACTTACTATAGTGTTTTAGGTGTCTCATTTTAGTTTAGCAATGCCTATAATGATGCACAAAGCAACTTAAAAGAGGAAATAGTTCCGGGAGAGAGGGACTGAATCAGCTGGCTCACACGTTAGGACCTCGTCGTTTGCTTTAACAACGTATGTCTCTGGATCCACGGTGATTTCCGGAAGCGCATCATTCAGCTTCATGTCGAGTTTTGTGAGCTGCCTCACGTTGGATACTGCTACAACCCTCTTCTTGAGTCCATATAATTCTTTTACCCCGTTTCTCAAGGCAGCCTGGTTTAGGTAAGAATAAAGAAACTATACTTATGTTAACTGATCCACAAATCAATTTGAGAAAGAGAGAGAATGATACAGAGTGACAAAAAATTCCGTGCCTTGCTGACAAATGCAACTGAGTTTTCACTTCCGGCCTTTCCAAATGCTCCAAACATAGGTCTCGATATGACCTACCGTCATTAAATAAAAGCAAAGAGTGTTATATTTGATGTGTTGTTAAGATAACATGTTCAAAAAATAGTAGTCAGTGATGATTACAGGTTCAGGAGTGGGTATGCTAGCATTTGCATCGCCCATATTAGCCCATGCTATATTGCCACCTTTAATTATCATTTCTGGTTTTGCTCCGAAGAAAGCCGGGTGCCACAAAACGAGATCAGCTAGCTTCTTCTCCTGCAGAGGAATGCATTTTTCACTTGAGTAAACAAAAACATTGAAGCTAAGTGATTACAGGGCTTCAACTAGTCAGCCAAAGTAGGGTTTCACATTATTCCTAATCAACAAAATTACAACCACTACTGGTAACTCGAATCCTAAAGCTCTCTCATCCATAAAGAATCTCATTAGAGAATGCAGGAAATAAATTGTGCATCAGAAAAGATATTTCACACAGTTTTGGCCGACAGAACGAAAAACTTGCAACAGGAAAAGAAATCTGTATAGTAAGATATAAGACGTGTGTGAGATGAAGATTAGCATACCTCAACTGAGCCAATTAAGTCAGCAAACCCATTAGCTATAGCTGGGTTTATAGTGTACTTTGCAATGTATCTCTTTATCCTCAAGTTATCATCATCAGCTGAGTTAGGATCAGTGCCTCCCCTCTGAGTCTTCATCTTGTCAGCAGTCTGCCAAGTTCTGCTTATTACCTGCAAAAAGAAATAGAAATCACAGGTATTTTAATGCAAAGAGTAAAATCATGCGGGAGAACATACCACAAAGTAAGCAATCGCTGCAGAGAGGGGATACACAATACGATCTCAATACCACTCTTTCTGAGATCTTTTGCTTCAAACAATTCAAATTCTATGAACCAAGGAGTTAAAAATTCTCACATAATAAAGTTTTGAATAAGTTGGCAAGTTTCTGCTAAACAGAACCTAGCAAAGAGTAAAATAGCTAACTATGAGAACACCTAGAATTTCAAGTAATGATTTCACAAAAAATGCTTATGGTTAAAGGGATGAACCTCTCCAATGCGACCCATTGCTTGTGAGTCTGAAGAGATAATGCTGATTGCTCCCATATCATGCAATATGTCCTCTGCTGCTATCGTTTCAGCTCTTATCCTTGATTCAGCAAAAGCTACATCTTCTGGGATGTTCTTGTCAAGGTGATGACAAACCATCTGGTTGTGTTTCCATATGAGGTTATTAACAAGACAAAAGTAAAGTAATTGACCATATATAGTCCTCTTAAATCCTCATACCAGCATGTCAAGATGTTCATCAACAGTATTTTTCGTATATGGCCGTGTTGGGTTGGTTGATGACGGGAGTACGTTTTTTACACCACAAACTTTGATGATATCTGGGGCATGTCCACCACCAGCACCTTCACTGTCCAGAAGGATTTAACAAACAAAAATAGCACTTCAATATTTGCTTCAAACATAGGCAGTTTTATCTGCCAATTGAACTTCATAATTAGCTAGCGTAAGGGGAATTGGCTCATCGAATTTAAGATACTGAAAATAAATTAAAATTAAGAAGCAAGCATTTGAGAGGTTCGTAAAGAGATGAGATACTGATGAACCTGTGGTATGTATGTATCGTTCTCCCTCGAAATGCATTGATTGTGTGCTCCACAAAACCCGATTCATTTAAGGTATCAGTATGAATGTTCACCTGTCAAATCCAAACAGTTGAGTACATTTGGGAAACTGCCAATTTTGTTTTTTAAAAGAGGATGTCAGGGAAAAGAGAGACTTGGATATCATATTCTTCTGCAATTTCCAAACAATTGTCTATTGCAGCAGGAGTAGTTCCCCAGTCTTCATGCAGCTTCAGTCCCATTGCTCCTGCCTCCAGTATGTGACGAAGCTCTAAGGGTTTAGCTGTATTTCCCTAACAACAATACATTTTTGCCTACTGTAAGAGTTCTAGTTAGCTATTGGTGTATCTGTCTTAAAAGTGTGGACTTTAAAATTCAAAACTGATTACATGGATAACAAGCATATCATTATCAAGAAGAAACATATCCCACCTTCCCTGTAAACCCAAAGTTTAGTGGCAGGCTATCCGTGGATTGCAGCATTAACTTCATATCGAACGGTGAAGGGGTGCAGGTAGTAGCACGTGTACCATAAGCAGGCCCTGTCCCGCCTCCAACCATAGTTGTAATGCCTGCAGATAATTATGAATTGGAGGCAAGTGATCTAAATCAGTGTTCTAAGAATATAGGAAACATGCATATTACAAAATGCATAATCTGTTCAAGGAAAACATATGCAGTCATGCTATTCTACTCACCGCTTGACACTGCTTCATATACTAATTGAGGACATATGAAATGCACATGACAATCTATAGCTCCTGCAGTTACAATCATTCCTTCTCCAGCAATAACCTCAGTCTTACCCTAAGAAAACAAACAAAAGGAGGTAAGTAGCCCACTAAGATATTTACTGTGTTCGAACAGTGAATTAGATTACCCCAATAAGCATATTGCTCTGCACACCATGCATGGTATGCGGATTGCCTGCTTTCCCAAGACCGACAATATGACCGTTTTTAATGCCAATATCTGCTTTAAATATTCCTGAATAGTCAATTATCACACAATTTGTAATGACAGTATCCAAGGAAAGAGCTTCAGAATCCTCTATTCCCTGACCCATGCCTTCCCTTAGAACTTTTCCACCTCCAAATACACATTCATCTCCATAAACAGTGTAATCTTTTTCGATTCTTGCATATAAGTTGGTATCACCTAGCCGAAGCTTGTCGCCAGTGGTAGGACCATACATATTTGCATACTTTTCACGCGAAATTGTAAACGTAAATCTAGGCTCTTCTCCTACAATCCCCTCACTGCAAAGAGATCAGTTAAAACTTGAATTTTTGAATAGCAAGTAGGACAACCATGTCCAAACTCGAAAACCAAACTTGGAACATAAAAAATGCAAAATAACTAGGACTTAACCTAGCATTGGCCTCTTCGAGGTGCCTAAAGCTTTTCTTCTCCATGGTTTCCATCACATCTGTCCAATTGACATCATCAACCCGACCGTCAACAATTCCATTTCCTCCCCTTATCAATTTAGTTCCACCAATATTCACAAGTACAACGCTTTTTCTTTCTCCTGGCTACGAAAAGCATAACAATTTTCACTGACAGGACTAAAAGCTAGTCGAAATATAACAAAATATACCAAGTTAACAGTGTGTGTGATGGCAACAGAAAATAATCCAAAAAGATGATGCAATTCAACTTTTAACAAAAAATAATAATCAGGTTTTACAATGTTAATCTTGCTTTCTCTGTATTTCAATTCAAGCACAAACATTATCTAGAAAGATGAGATGCTGAAAAGCTTTCTAATTGAGGCCATATCAATAATGTATATGAGTAACGAAACAAGAGAAAGAAGTATTCAGAAATCCAACCTCAAATCGTACAGCTGTTCCAGCTGCTATGTTTAAACGCATACCAAGAGCTTTACGTCTGTCAAACTCCAACAATGGATTCACTTCAATAAAATGGTAGTGACTCCCAACCTGAAATAAGACTCTGAAAATTTAAATAAAAGGAAATTCGTGAATCTATCTCCGTTTATAAAACCAAGGAGAATAGAAAATAAAGATATCTTACAGGAAATTGAATCACAGAAGAAGCACAAAAAATGACAGATTAACATACCTGTACTGGTCTGTCTCCATTGTTCACGACTTTTAGGACTACTGCTTTCCTTCCATGATTTATTATTATACTTCCATCTCCATATTTTATATTGCCAGGACTTACTTCCTCATGAGCTTCTTGAAATTTATCCAGTGAAGGGACTGCGAAAAGAGCCATAAGCATATCATAATCGCTTCACATTAACAATATTACTACTTCGACTATCTTCTATATATATGGCATGAAAAAGACAATTCAAGTTGGTTTCTCCCAAGCTTCTAAAGTATAATACATCATCAAAACTTGATGAATAAGTAGTTTGCCTCGCAAAGAAATATGTCACTAAATCCACTTACGACAATGTATGGTGCAAGGATAATGTAATCTCACATGAGCACTCAAAGAAAAGTATTCAAGATAAATTACCAAGCTAACTGTAAAATGCGAAGATCAAATCGAACCTGGAAGGAAAGATCCATGCAAAGCTAGTTCAAGGTTCCCATTTTCCAGAGAAATCGGTTCATGAATAGTGACTAATTTTGTACCATCAGGAAATGTGCCTTCAACCTACAACACCTAAACTAGTTATGATATCTTGACACACCGTAAAAGAAAGACAAAGCAAGTAACATAAAGCATTGAGAGAATTCGGAAAACTATAAGAACAGAAACAGAATTAATGAAACTCACCTGAACCGTATACAGAAGATGTACAACAGCAGGAAGAACCTGTCTCCTGTTACAAAAAAAAAAAAAATGCAATTGTACTGAAGTTATCAAACAAACCACATAACACAAGTGAATCATCAACTGTATAATTCAATCTTTTCACCTTCCTAATAGTTGTCTTCCAATATCCATCAGCTCAGCTACGCTTTTATCACCATCACGAATAAATTCAAGAATCTATACAACCGTGAGAACCATAAACTTATAGTTAAAGGAGCCATTTTTGGGTATTACCCCAAACTTTTATACATGACACAGACTTAAGAAGCATATAAATTAAGAAATATTCGAAAAAATCAATCTCTTGTACACTAAAATATGTCTATAATCCTCAAAAGAATAATAAAAAAGTCAATGAGGGAACTCAAACAAAATCATAGTACCTGAGTGGCAATGAGTGCTACAGCTTCAGTGTAATTGAGCCTAAGACCACGAGCAAGACGTTTCTGGGCCAGGAAACCTGCTTGATGAAGCCCTAACTTCTCGATCTCTCGCGGTAACAGCTTCATTTCTCCGGCTTCGAATCTAATCGAATCCAATCGAGTTACCGAAAAATGCCTAATGCAGGAAGTCTACGAAGAAACACGGCGGCGGGAAACAGAGCAACGAACGGATGATTCCATTAGCGCGAAGTCGTAGTTGAAGAGAGTAGATTTGAAGTACAAGGAAGAAAAAGAGGAGTTGACTTTCGGGGATTCGCAGACTTGAGTTTAAAGAATCTTCATTTTATCTAATTGCATCATGCGTGACTCATAGATTCGGATTTTTTTTTTTTTTTTATATTACCAAATTGTCTAAAAACTTGTTAAAATAGAAATTTGGAAAACAAGGTTTTTGTTGTCCATGTAATAACCCAATAAATGGAGAATGTTTTTAAAAATAGAGTTTTCCTCCAAAAATATAAGGAAAAATTCCACAAAAATACACCACTTATTTTACTATTTTTTTCATTTCCTCTAAAATAGATTATTTTTTTTAGGTCTCCAAAAAATATATGAATTATTTTTTTCTTTATAATATATAAATTTTAATATTGTATCCACTTAACATCTAGAACTTGAAGAAAAGTAAAATCAGTTTTATTTTTTAATTAAAAATAAAAATGTTCCGGTAAATAATATTATTAAATGTTAAATATTAGACTTATTTAAAATTTTAAATAAGTTAAGAAAATGTTTTGGGGTTTTTTTAACTTAGGTGGGGGTTATTGAATGTAGTGTTTTAATAGACTTGAATGTATTTTAAATTCAAAGTAAAATACAGTGTTATTCAATCATGTATTTGCTGAAATACATTAAAATACACTGTTATTGGATTAAATATTTGTTTGTGTATTTTAAAATACATTAAAACAATTGTTATTCAACATTGATTTGATTTAGTTGTATTTGGATTAGAAAGAATTTTAATGTACTTTTTTCTCTAAAACATGAGTAAACAAAATACCAGCATTTTACCATGTATTTTACAATACCTCTCATATTGAAATAAGTTAAAAACATTCTAAAATAATACCTCCTTATAAGAAAAAGACATGTAAATCAGTTTTCTACGTTGCAATAAAGACAAAAAAAAAAGCATAACCGCTCGTTCAAAAGATGCGCAGCTGAAATCTAGATTAACCGCTCACTTTCCCCTGACTACGTATAAAGTCCTCAAACCAACCTCATTTTCTCAAACTTTCCCATCATTTTCCGGGAAAATTTTACAAGCCAAAAATAACCATTTCCAAGCTCTGGAGCAGCTACATTTCTCAAAGATGGTATGTAATTTTCTCCATTCCTACTCTTAATATCTCAAATATTCATTCAAGCAATGTTAGTTAATTTTTGTTATGAATCTTAACAGGAGCAACCAGCAAGAAAGAGGCCAAGACATCGTCCTCTTGAGACCTGTGGTGGTGTAATACTCTCCATGGCTCACGTTGTTTACACAAGAAGCCAAACTCTGAAGAAGAACAATATTCCAGCTTCTTCTCTTTTGCAGAAACTCTTCAATTCCATTATCTTCTTCGTTTCAATGACAAGTCGTTTCCATGGCCACTTTCTCGCGATTTTCTCTATAGCTGACGATCACATTCTCGCGTTACAAGACGCAATCGAGACTTACTTCCCTTCTTCAAGCTTCATCTTCGTTAAGATCTTTGATTTGTTGATCTTCGCTGAGACTTTCCCTGAGAAACTTGATGGATTTTTCAAGAAACTTCCGAGTTTGATGAACCGAACCGCGTGGTTCGATTGGTTGCTGATTCATGCAATTTCTTGGTTGGATTTGATGGTGAATGTTTTGGGACGTTGGAGAGATAAGAACAAGGGAACAAATGAGAAGGAGATTACTGTTGATAGAAGCTTTACTAGATCAGGATCAATCTCACAACAACAACAAGAAGAACAAGAAGAAGAAGAGAAGACGAGGTTAGGTACTGAGACGAAAAGAGCGACTTATAAGGAGGCATTACAGAGAGGAAGTAGCGGAGAAGATGGTGGAGGAAGCAGCGGTGGTGGTAGCAGCCGCGGTGATCCCATTTTGGAACTGTTTGAGAATGGTTGGATCCAGAAACCTATCAAAAGAAGTAGCAGAAGCGCTGATTCGCTCACATTTTCGCGTTCTGATTCCTACTCGACCTGACCAACAACATAGCATTATGCGGATTTGAAAAGAAACGGCATTAGATTACATATATATCTTGGTCTCTTACTACTTCTTGTATCTATTTCTTTGTAAATTATCATATTCTAAGTAATATAACTTGAAGATTTGTTAACTTTAGTGAATCTTTGTCTTTGGCTATAAGTGACCAGTAAGGACAATAAGTGATTAGAAGAGGCTTTTGTGTAATGGATGTTAAAATTTAGGTTTTGTTTTATTATATTAACCTTGATGTACATCTTTTTTGGCTAACCAAAAGAACAGCAAAAATCTGAGTGTAATCACAAATGGGCTCTGTACATATATATCTTCTTCTCTATGAGATTGACTTTTGTAACTTGTAAGATGTAAAAAGAAAAAGAGAAAAACAAAGCTTTACATACAAAGGTTGTCGTACATGTGATCTCTCTTCTTTCCTCACTGGTGGTGAAGTGAGTAGCTTTTCTTCCAGAAGAAGCTGAACGGTCTTGCTAACGACTTTCTTCTCGACATTGATTTTGACAAGACTCTTGGTTCGTAGTCTGAAGCTGAAGCTGAAGATGAAACAGGAGCAGACATTGGTGCTGAGACAGTTTTCCGGGGAGGTTCCTTTTGTGATGGTTCATCTCTGTTTGGAGATGGCTGGTCTCGTTGTTGTCGCTGTTCTCTAAACAGCATTAGAAGCTTCTGAGACTTCTCTCTGCCTCGCGGAGTTCCGTTAACTGAGATTGACACTAATGATGGTATCACTCCTTCTTGTAGCACCATCTGGATACAAGACTCTCTTCCATTGCATAGAACCAAAAGACATGAAACAGCTTGCTCTTGTTCTAACGTGTCACCCATGTCTAGCACTGTTGCTAGACTGCTGATCATGCCCTGAGATGATACAGCTTCATCTTTGCCTTCCTGGCTCGAAGCAAGATTTAGCAGTACGGCTAGTGACTTCTCTATCCACAAACGTTCACCTGTTGATGCAAGAAGGCCTTGGAGGCTCTTGATGATGTTACATGAAAGGAGAGCGGGGATATTGGGGGAATATGTAGAAAGGTTGTAAAGGGCGTGAAGAGCATCGAGCTTGCATTGGGTTTCAGTTTCCCTCTGAAGAAGCTGGACAAGGAAAGGTACTGCTTGGCTTGAACTTATCACAGACTTTGCTTTTTCGAGACAGGAAAGATTAAGATAAAGCGCGGTTGCTGAACCTTGGGACTCAGAAGAAGAGATCATTTTCTCCAGCAGTGGAATCACCCCGGAATTTAACATCAACTCTTTGTTCCTGAAGACCATGTAAAAGAAGGACACAAAAATGTAATGAGAAAAATTCACAACCTGTTATTGTATTACCAACATTAACAAGAGTACTAACCTGTTATTGTTGACCGCTAAATTGAATAGAGCCATAGCTCCACTGTCCTGTGCTGTCACATTATTTTCATCCACAGCTGATCCTAAGAACCGCAACAGAGCTTCGACAAAACCGTTGGCTCCCATGAAGATCCTGGCCTCTTCATCATCTTTCAGCAACAGCCTGATCTTTTCTACAACCTTGCCTTTTTTATCCAAGTCCTTCTCCTCGTTTAAGATAGCCAATAAATCTTGATACCTCTGAAGTACATTTACATCAGAATCCTCATCATCATCATCATCAGACACAAAACTTACTTCTGTGTTTTGCTGATCGACAACAGTAGTACCATTCTCCTCCAAAGGAACAATTTTTATGCCCTTCAATTTACACGAGCCTACACTGTTGACTGACTTTGAGTTGGTGGACTCAGAGTCAGAGAGAGCTAGTCTCCAGTCTTCGAGGTCTTGGGATTCTGGTGGTTCACTCGGGATTTGAGTTCCATTCAGTTCACACCAGCTAGCAATAAGACCTTTAACACAGTTATTGGGAGTCAAGGAGAGATGTGGGAGCTGCTGTTGAGTCTTTGGGCAAGTATTATGCCCATCATTAAACCATTTCTCAATACAGACCCGTTCATAAGTCTGCCCGGAAGCAATAATGACAGGATCACACATAAGTTGCAAAGATATGGGGCATCTAAGTTCTTCGGGTGGAACGGGTATCTGTCCTGACTTCATGCTGTTCATGGGCTGAAAATTCAGAGAACCAAACCTAGATAGCTGACGGCCAAACCCATTAACACTCCCACTATCTTCATTAGAACCCTGATCAGTAGGAGAGCATGGTATTGAACTCTGAGAGTCATTCTCATCCAAAACCTCACTTCTGAATAGCTTGGAGCATTTTCTCATAAGATGCAAAAGATAATTCACAATTGATTCTTTACGCTTGTCTTCTTCTGCGCGTGCCCTGTCAATAAGCTTCTTTAGAGCCCTTCGTTCCGCCAGAGCCACTCTTGAAGAAGTGATATCCAATCTAGTAGCTGCCCGGTGGAAAATTTCAAGCTCTGTGTTGTCATTACCATTGTCAAATTTCTTCCCTTGTTGGAGCAGCGCAATAATCTGATCACCAACTTCCTTCTCTGATGGATCAAGGATGAACCTGGTGTTCTCTAATTCACCAACAATTTCCAAAATCTGAAGAGATCATATAACAAAAATCAGACTTATCACAGAAAATTGTACCCAACAAAAACCAATGAGACTTATTCCTATCAGCAACCTTGAAGAACATAATTATTAAGCAACAAGTGAACTTGTCTTAATCATCACAATGACACAATATGCATTGAACTGAACCAAAAAAATTACTTGTGAACCAATTGAGCTAGGAACAATGTCTTCTACACGTTTAAGACCATCGCTAAGAGCAACTTTTGCTTTCTCAAATTTCAAAAGAACAGCATCTCCCGTTATAGCCTGTTTAGATTAGAAAATTTGAAAAACTTAAAGAAGCGAAAAACAACAAAAAGAGAAACTGCAAAACTCAGTCCAAAAAAGATGAGAAACTCACCAAATAAAGTTTACTACTCTCAGAACAATGCTGAAGAATATTCTTTGCCTTCTCAAGTGCAATATGTAAAGAGCATAAAGCCTGAATCCCTGATTTACTCCTTGGTCTTGCTCCTTCCAACGATGGGAAGATTGAGAGAACCTTGCATAGAACTCCAGATAATTCCTTGCACATATATCCATGTAACTACATTTTCCATAACCATCATCAAAGAACAAGATCAAAATTGGTTCTTTAAGATAACCCAATTACACTGTTTCTAATTTGTAATCATAAATACAGATTTAATCAGATTCCAAACAATCACATTTAATATTGCAATTCGAATTTCAAACAATTTCATTTTGTAAACGAACCTTAGCATCGCTAGCCGCGAATAGATTCTCTTCAAGCTCGGTCACATCCATGATCTAACCTCACCTGGCAACTCTAAGCTACAAAAAAAATCCCAGAAACATAAAATGAATCAATACATCAACAACATCAAACGCAATCTTCTGAAAATTCTAAGAAATTGAAAACAATGAATCATTAAAATAAAGCTAATTGATTACAGAAATTTTACCTTTCTTAACCCAGAAAATAAAAAAACAATGAAACAGAAAATTTTTACTCAAAACATCGATCCTGGAAAATTTGCAATAACGAACGAAACAAAAAAAAAACGGAACTGTCAGCTCCACAAAAACCGGGAAAATCTACGATTAATAGAAAAAACACGAAGACGAAGTTTTTTTTTTTGTTTTGCATATATAAAAAAAAAAAGACCAGTAAAAATAAAGCTGCGAAGAACACGTGTGGAACCAGCAACAACAACCCCAAAAAAAAATGAAAACGAAGAAGATAACGGAAACATACCGGAGAAATTGGGATCGGCCAAGGAGGCTTCATAAAAGATGAAGAAATCGAGAGCGATTAAAAACAGATAAGTGAGGAATTAATTAGGGTTTATGTTATTGGTAGCGATCCATGGGTTTGGGGTTGAATGAGAGAGATTAGGATATTCGAGTGGTGGTACTTTAGAACTTAGCTGTGTAATTTTTTAAAAAATTAGAACGGCATTACCGTGAATGTTATTAATATTTTAATTAAACTAATGAACGGTTCTTTTTATTTAAGTATTTTAAATTAACTATTTTAATTTCTACTTTTGGGAAGTTTTCCAAGGCCATCGATTCATAACTGTTGGCTGTGACTAGTCAAACACTTAACAGTCAATTTTTTTTTTTTACATATATACTATACTTTGTAGGGTAATTATCTGAATATATCCTTTTTCATTTATACTACTTTTTATGTTTTTTTATTCTTATCTTTTATAATTATTCTGCAAGTTTTACGAAATAATAAAAAAACGTTAGGTAACTTCGTTACTTTTTTTTTATTATTGTCAACGCTTAAAAGCTTATTTTTGGTTAGTAGGAGAATAAACTTTTTTGAAGAGTTTAGACTTTGTGGTTAACCTTTTGAAGAGCTTAGTGTTTAAGGTTGCAATAAGCCAATGGTGCGGACGTTTTGGAATTTCTCATTAAAAAAAGTTAGTGGAGCGAAAATGTCAGTTAAATTATATTATCCCATACTTTAGCATTTTTTTCTAACATTCCACCAAATCGTCAAATATCGTTTCTTTTAGTTATACTTGAATTAAAAAAAACTCACTCAAAGATTTGATTCTTCCATCCACCCGATGGATTGGTGTTTTAATTTTGAGCGCCTTTGATATAGTTATTTTTAATTCATTTCTTGTGGTATTAGAGGGCGGAGCAAGATGTATCTAATAAGAATGCAATTCAAAACTTCAAATGATATATTCTTCTTCTTCTTATCAACAATGTACAAAGAAACTACAAGTACTACATTAAATTTAAGATTGGGAACCCAAATACTTGTTGTTCCTCAGTTCCTCTTGTTGGTCGAGGTGGATACGTAGTTATCCATGGGCTTTGTTACGTCGAAGTTTTGCTTCCGAAGTAAAAGGTCACATTTTAGCAGAGCCTCATATTATGCTGATTCAGTTTCACCCTTGTGAGTCGTTTGGGCTTAATTACAAACTTAGATGAGCCCACTAATATTATTTCTTTCTAACGAAATATTGATTAAATAATTAGCAATGCGTTATCTCCCACTATCAACATCATACCATAATCATATAATTGTCACCACGAAACTATCATCATCATCATCATCATCACTATCACCATCATCATGATAAAAGCATCATCATCCTCATTCTCATCATAATATCATCAATATCAATCTTCAAATATATATATATATATATCATCAATTTCATACCATCATCTTCATCATATATACCGCCATCACCACCATCATTATTTTACCAATCATATTATTAAAAATGTATATTTTTGGTTTAGTTCGATTTATAAATTTTGGTTAGAAATGTTTTAGAACTTTTTTAATACATAGGTTAAGAGTCTTAAGACTGTTAAGTGGCTAGTCATTATTCAACCCATATCATATCCATTATAGTCAAACTCAATAAACCATTATAATCAAAATGCCCAATTCATTTGCATAAATGGATTGAAACGGGTCGATCCACCAATTTTGTGTAGACGCTCAAATTTTTGGAAATGAAATTGCGGACTAAATCTTATAAACGCGACACCGACAAAGCAAATGCGAGACTTGGTCTCTGTCCTTAACTCAATAAATCGCCGGTAGTGTGACCGTTTGATGCGACTTTTGAATCCCAGGATACAATTGCTAACGATCATTTTTCGCAACACTCGAAAGAAGAATCCAGCGAACTATATATATAGGGTGAGATGGGCGGTTTCGAGGAAGCATATTCGGATTCAAGGGGAGATCGAAGATCGAATTTTTTTTTCTTGTTGGTTTCGTTTTTTCAGATCAGAGAGCGAATGATTGAATGAATATTTCTGTCGAATTGATGTGATATATATAGGGTGAGATGGGCGGTTTCGAGGAAGCATATTCGGAGAATATTCCTCGATCGTCGCAAACCGCTAGAGCATATTCGGAGAATATTCTTCGCTTGTTGCGCAAATCTCTCATCGCACTAACAGAGGAATATTCGTTCGAATATGCCTTTGGTTCGAATTCTTTAATGGGTTTCATTCCTTAATGGGCTTCAGAAACTCTTTACGAATTTTCCCCAAAAAGAAAGATATGGACCTCCTGGAGGCCCATTGCCACGACCCACCGTGCCGTCGCCATGGTCCCCATTTTCTCATCCCATAATCATTTAACCTCATGTATAAACATGACCATATATATACAACTTGAAAACACAACTTCCAAGCAATGTGAGTCAAATTCCACATTTTACTTAAAATTGAGGCTTTGCCATTTTAGGCCCATGCTCATTTCAATTCAACTTTTACACAATATATAGATCCAATAAGTCTTGGTAAATTGTGGCCCAACATTTTAACCTACATACTTTGATATTCATAGGCATAAAATAGACAAAAATTATATATGTACTAGCTAATTTGATCCGACCATTTCAAGATTTTAAGAAAATCAAAGAAATAAACAAATATAAAGTTTATTATATACAAAATATTAATTTTGAAATACCACAAAATACTCCCTCCGTTTCTCGAAGAATATCATTCTAGAGATTTAATTACACATAATTGTTATTCTAATTTTCTAATTTACCCTTAACCAATAATTACTTCTCTTTGAATTTAAGTGATTATCTACTTATTAAATAGGGACATATAAATATAAATTAAACAGTTTTAACTTATTTGTAAACTAAAATTTTATATTTAATATATTTAAAGTAATAAGAGTATTGAAAAAAATATGACATAGAGTATATGATTAGATAAAATTCGATGATACAGTGACGATTTTACAACGGACAATTCTACCGTTTAGTAAAATCCACGCCATGTAGAAGCATTAGTGAACCCTTGTAAACCGCTAGGCTAATGAGGCTTTCACACGAAAACATGTTTAGTAATAACAAAATTATTATTTAAGACTAAAGATGATAATTCATAATATCGATCTTCTTAAAACTATTTAGTTATGTTATTTAGTTGTTCTAAAGAGTTTTGTAAATTTAAACTATTCGATTATATATCTTTCACTGAATACTCTGTGATATAAAACTAAATTTTATTGATTAGTTACTTTGTTAACACACATTAGTAAGTTATTCATTGATATATATTATATTCATATATTATCTACACCTACCTAAGTTTAGCTAATGATAAAATCGGGTCTACAGCTCTCATTCTCAAAAGAGGGTAAATGGAGCAAAAATAACACAAGAAGACCTAAGGATAAAGATATCGAAAAGAAATAAGAAACATAAATATGGCTTGGGTGCAAAGCAAAAAGGATTACGGTTTCTTGAGGGAAACTCATCCAAATGGTGGAATCAATGAGTGCATCATCTTCTTCCAATTTGCTGATCTCATCATGAATAATCTTGGTGTAAAACTTATAATATATCATCCAAATCATCATTACACCTAGGAATCCATATACTCATTTTTCTACTTTTATTCTTTTTAATCTATGATCTTTCCGATGTTCACCTTCCATCTTGTGAGTATATTATGTATATATGTGTCAAGTATTCACACCGTACCGATAGAATATATGTATGGTAGCACATGAGAGTAGCTTGTTGGTCCATTTTATAAATCGAACTACCAAATTACTGAAACATGTATGATGTACTGTATATTTTACAGTTGTGAACATTGGTCAGGAAAATATTCATATACGGATATACCAAAATGGATGTTAATTTGGTTTAGTTTCTTGATTTGAATTGAAACTTAATAGCCAAGCCAGCCAAAACCAAGTACGCATAGCGAACATTTATATATACATGTATATATCTAACGCAGGTGAATGTTAAACTAATCGATACTTTTACTAAATTATGCTACTTGAAAGTTTATTTCTACTAAACGATCGATAACTAATAAAATATTTAGTTACTAATGTGATTTAATCTCATTTTGCAAGCTGTCTCTCATAATTCACCTTATATCAGATAATATCATAGATTTCATGCTTTAATTTGCGGCTAAGCATGTTTTAATGATTGTAGGGTGACATTACAACACAACACCAAATAATACACTTTAATTGTTGTCATGTACTGAAAACTCTTTTTAATCTATTTGATTACCCTATATGAGGTTTGTAATTGTCATTTCTTAATACAAAAAGGGTTGTTAAGAAAAGAAAAATCTGTTTTTTATTACCGGAAAATGGGTTCTGTAAAAACGCATTTAGTATGAGGCTTTGAGGACTGACTATAATCACGTGTCAAACGCATGTAATTTAGTTCGGCGGCTAAGTGAGGGACCGTAACAGTTCCACAGTTCCCAATGAGTTTATTGAATTGTGTTCCGTACCTCCTTTGTTTGATAATCCCTATACTTAATCCCTCTGTTTATGACCCAAATCTATAGTATTTGAATTAGGTTAACGCATGTTTGTGACTTGTGAGGACCACTGTGATATTTTCACTCTCTCTTTTCTATTTAAATATATTGGTGGCAATGAATTCCACATGTCATACTTTTACCTTTGTCACATAGTCTAACAGTAGTAGAAAATGACCAAATCATATGTCATCTATTACATCATTTATATATTTTTTTTATCATTTAGTAGTATATTTTTAGGATGATTTTACTACTGATGAGCCAAACTAATTCAATGCAACAACACTAACAATACAACCAACGGTTTTACAAGCATTCAACAATAAATATTTTTGTTCACATCACAAAAAATTATGATAGCGTTTTTGTCTGCATTGCATTTATAATAGATAATCTTATCATTTAATAATAAATTATGACGAATGGTTTTTACCTACACTACAATCAAAATCTTTAATACATTAAAATTACCCTACATTTTACATATGAATCAAACTTCATACATACTGTAAAGAGTATTAACATATTTAATTAACCACTAAATTAAAGAGAACTTTCACCCGTAATCCTAGGTTAATAGTACTGATGTTGGCGTAAAATATTAAAATATATGGGTTACGTTATGAAATTAAAAATTATTTGTTTAAATGTATTAAATAATTGATGTAATGTTGCAATTAATTGATTACAATATGATAAAAAAGGTAATAACTAACATAAATAAATACCCTAAAGAAGCAACCAATCTTCCATTCTTTCGTCTTCTTCCTTTAACTCATCGTCTTAACTCCACAACCATCTTCTTCTTCTTCACTCTCTGTCAAACAGAAACAAAGAAGACCATAGAAATGATCCTTCTCTCGTTTCTACTTCACCTTCTTCTTCATCTACTCAATTCTTATCCAATTCTTTCTCTCTCTCCCGACGGTCTCGCCTTACTCTCCCTCAAATCCGCCGTCGATCAATCTTCCACCGCTTCCTCCTCCGCTTTTTCCGATTGGAACGATAAAGATTCCGATCCTTGCCGTTGGTCTGGAATCTCATGTATGAACATCTCCGAGTCCTCTGGCTCCTGCGTCGTTGGAATCTCCCTCGCTGGAAAACGTCTCCGTGGCTACATACCTTCGGAGCTTGGCTCACTTATTTACCTCCGCCGTCTTAACCTTCATGATAATGAGCTTTCTGGTTCGATTCCGACTCAGCTCTTTAATGCGACGGCGCTTCATAGCCTCTACCTCTACAAAAACAATATCTCCGGTTCTTTACCTCCTTCGATCTGTACTCTCCCTAGGCTTCAGAATCTCGATTTGTCGAGCAATTCGCTCTCTGGAACTCTTTCACCGGATCTAAACAAGTGTAAACAGCTCCAACGGTTAATCCTAGCCGCTAACAACTTCTCCGGGGAAATTCCGGGTGAAATCTGGCCGGAATTGAAGAATCTAGCTCAGCTTGATCTCTCTTCAAACGAATTTACCGGCGAAATCCCTAAAGATCTCGGAGAACTCAAATCACTCTCTGGTACTCTTAATATCTCCTTTAACCATTTATCCGGCGAAATCCCTAAATCCCTTGGGAATCTACCAGTCACAGTCTCACTCGATCTCCGGAGTAACAATTTATCCGGCGAGATTCCACAAATCGGTTCATTCTCTAACCAAGGACCTACCGCATTTCTCAATAATCCGAAATTGTGTGGCTTCCCTCTCCAGAAATCCTGCAAAAACACCGACGAGAACTCCCCGGAAACTCAAAAACGATCGGAGAAAAATACGGATTCAAGAAAAGGGTTAAGCACGGGACTAATCGTGTTGATTGCGGTTGCGGATGCAGCAAGTGTAGCCCTAATTGGACTAGTGATAGTTTACTTGTACTGGAAGAAAAAAGACTCTGAAGGAGGTTGTAGCTGTACAGGTAACGAGAAACTCGGTGGTTCAGAGAAAGGAAAACACTGTTTTTGTATCGGAGGGTTTCCGAAAGAAGATGATTCAGAAGTAGAAGAGAATGAGAGAGGAGGAGAAGGGAAAGGAGAAGGAGAGCTTGTAGCGATTGATAAAGGTTTCTCGTTTGAGTTAGATGAGTTGCTTAGAGCTTCTGCTTATGTGTTGGGGAAGAGTGGGTTAGGGATTGTGTATAAAGTGGTGCTTGGAAATGGAGTTCCGGTGGCTGTACGACGACTTGGTGAAGGAGGAGAACAGAGGTATAAGGAGTTTGTGACTGAGGTTCAAGCTATGGGGAAAGTGAAGCATCCTAATGTTGTCAAGCTTAGAGCTTATTATTGGGCTCCTGATGAAAAGCTTTTGATCAGTGACTTCGTCAATAATGGTAGCTTAGCCGATGCGCTTAGAGGTAAAACATTACTTGCTCTTTTTTTCCTTGTTCTTGTTAATGATTTCGATTCCTGTTTCTTGAATCTGGGATTCGAACTAAGTTACTGAATTAGTGATAGGATTGGTAATTTAAAGATCCAATTATGCAATATTCAGTTTTAGGAGTTGCACATAAATTTTAGGGTTGACTTCGTCAACGCCTCTGTGTGTAGACTTTGTCAACGCCTCCGTTAGTCAGATGAGGTTTAGATCTGAGATAGTTTGTGGGGTCTAAATTTTAATTTCATTGAGTGGTTAAAGATCCTCCGGACACTAAAATATTTTATTTTATTTTGTCTTCACACACTCCAATATTCTATTGAAACAAAACAATTCTGTTTAAAAAAGAAAAAAATTGTCTCAAAATTTTCCTTCTCTTTTTGGTAACTTTTTTTTTGTTTAGTAGTTTAAATAAGTAACTTGTAAAAACAACATGCCTTGTGGTATAATTCTACATGTATGAATGAACCACAATTTTAAGGATTTATGATTTAGTATGGTAGGAGCAGTATAGTAGAAGTAACTAGTGAAACAATGATGAAAGGTGCCTTGTGGGCTACGAGTAATGATTCTAAATACCCAACCCACCTTCCCTGGATCCTTTAGTTGACCCGTCTTTTTCTCATCGTGATTCATTATTATTTTAATATTGATATTTGTGTTTGGGTGTCAATCAGGGAGGAACGGTCAACCATCACCGAGCCTAACATGGTCAACGCGTCTGAAGATCGTAAAAGGAGCAGCGCGTGGGCTAGCTTATCTACACGAGTGTAGTCCAAGGAAGTTAGTACACGGCGATGTCAAGCCCTCCAACATCCTTCTTGATTCTTCCTTCACTCCTTACATCTCCGACTTCGGTCTCACACGTCTCATCACTATCACTGCAGCTTCCTCCTCCTCTAATGAACCTTCCTCTTCCTCCGCTGGTGGTTTCTTGGGAGGAGCTCTTCCTTACACTTCCATCAAACCATCAGATAGATCCAACGGCTATAAAGCACCTGAAGCCCGCCTCACTGGAAGTAGGCCCACACAGAAATGGGATGTTTACTCGTTCGGTGTCGTGCTCATGGAGCTTCTCACCGGGAAGTCGCCGGATTCTTCTCCGCTAAGCTCATCCTCGTCGTCGACGGTGGTTGTTGAGGTGCCGGATTTGGTGAGGTGGGTGAGAAAAGGGTTTGAGGAGGAGACTCCATTGTCGGACATGGTGGATCCAATGTTGCTTCAAGAAGTTCAAGCTAAGCAACAAGTCTTGTCCGTGTTCCATCTCGCTCTTGCTTGTACTGAAGCTGACCCAGAAGTCCGTCCACGTATGAAGAACGTGTCCGAGAACATCGACAAAATCTGATTCAATTATTACATTTTTTTTTTTGGGTTCCTTTTCCATTTTTTTGTTGTTATCAATAGTTCTTACAGAGGCCCACTAGTCACTCCCGAGTCTAGGGCCAGTCGTCGATTTGTTTTTGTTGAATAATTAATTATTTGTTGTAATGTAAAATCAATTAAATGGGTTATACAGTAATTACTACTTAGGGTTTAAATGGCTTTGTCTTTATGTTTTTTCCTCGCTTTTATAATTGTTAAGAGTGAAGACAAAGTATAACAGGACGACAAAAAAACAAAAAGACAAAGTATAACATTTTTTAAAAATATTTTCCCATCATAAAAAGAGTTATCTTCTCACTCAATAAAAAAGAGTGGGTGGACTCCTCGGAATTGCGTGTGTCGAAGCTGCTCCAAGTCAATAGAAATTTCGATCATAAATCCTAATTTTTTGTTTTTGTCGTCAATCCTAATTAATCCTACTCCTTTCTCTTTTCTGCAAAATAGATATATGGCCGAAGGAAGAAGAACGATTCTTCAGTTGCTTAGGATCGGAGTAGGAGGACTAGAGGTGGGTAAACGGAAGTTTGGGATGGGAATTTACATGAACGGAACGGGACGAAAATTCGGAAATAGAAAAAGATGTCTTATTTATGTTCCATATAAATTTTGGGACATGAACGGGATAGGACGGGATGAGAACGGAAACAAGAATTCCCAAAAAATAAACATGACAAACAAATGAACTATCATAAATGTGTTATCAAAAACTTAAAATTCAAAAATAACCCAACATAAAATTCATAGTCATAAATCATCAAAATCAAAATACATCAAAATAAATTCCAGCAATCTAAAATCCTAATAAACTAAGTAATTGCCGGAAAAAAATTTAAATAAACCAAGTAACTAATCTTCATCTTCCCTTGCATTATTCTTCGTTCACTTGTTCACCGAGTTTTGTGTATACAAAGACAACAAGAAAAGTAATTAGCTAGAAAAAAAAGAAAACATCTTTAAATATACAAAATATTTATATTAAAAAAATAAAAGATATGATAGCTTATGTGACTTTATCCATTAAAGGTTATGTTCTAAACTTAGTAAAAATTTTTAAAAATTTAAGATTTAATATTTCTAATTTTTTATTATTATATTTATGTGATAGATATAAAATATTATATCTATTATATATAATATTTCTCTAATGGGACTTTGGGAATTCCCGTTCCCGTCCTGTCCCGTCCCGTTCCCCAATAGAAATCAGAATCTTATACCATATAGGAATCTATTTTGAAATGGGATGAGAATTTAGTAATGGGATGGGAATTTATGAATGGGAATGGATGGAATGGGACGGGATGGGACAAGGCGAGAATTATGCGGACCCCTTAAGGAGGACAATTTAGCTTTGCTAAACTAAATCCCATTAAATTAATCTTTGGACACTTATTATATAAAGTGGCCCACTAATCTATCAGGCCCATTAATAAAATGTTGGTTACTTTTTCTGGTTTTTTTTTTATATACATTTTATTAGCCCAACACTTTTAATTATCACCGTAGCCGACGCGCTGAGATCGGAGTGACGACGATCGCCGGAGACAAAACAAATTCGAGAGCTTTAAGAGGATAACTCAGGCGGCGAGGTAGAAAAGAAGAAACCGGAATAGATAGAGATAGAGTGCAATTCACTGTCAGTGAAGGTAAAGTGTCTTAATATTACGATTAAAAAAATAATGAACCGAACTAAAACCGTTTGGTTTGAAGATTTTAAAACTGAATGCTCCGGTTTGATTTTTCGGTTTTTTTTTCTTCAGCCCTACTGGAAAATCCCATTTGGGCAGTGGCGCCAAATCAAAGTCTCCAGCGATTCCGGAGGCAGCCATGGGTGATTCTCAGTCGAGTTCCAATGTTTTCAGCTTACGGATTGTTTCAATCGATTATTACATGGCTTCTCCAATACCTGGTTATGATCTTTGCTACAGTAGCTTCCAAAGTAACGCAAAATCTCTCTTTCTATTTTCTTAAGATTCGTCTTGTTGAATCAAATGGTTCACCAATCACAATCTTTTCTTGGCTGATTGATTTAGGTTTAACAAATTTTGACTGGTTTAACTTAATTTGACTTGTTCTACCTGATTTGTTGTTGGTATATAAGGTGGTGAGGTAAAGGAAGTTCCTGTTATAAGGATCTATGGCTCCACACCTGCTGGTCAGAAAACTTGCTTGCACATTCATCGTGTAAGATTCTTCTTAATTCACTTTCTTGTTAAGAGATAAAGATTGCTATATGTACTTTCTCAGATTGGTAACTTTATTTCCCTTGCAGGCTTTACCATATCTCTATATTCCATGTTCGGATATTCCACTTGATAAAGGAGGTGTGTATGAAGCATAACTTATTAATAACTCGACCAAGAAATGTACTGCAAGTTTAGCTAGTCAAGCACCAATGACATTTTTCATGTTTTTTTTTTGGTTTCAGTTGATGGAAGTACACTTTCTGTATCCCTTGAGTTAGAGAAGGCTCTAAAGGTGTGTGTTTTTACATACCAATTAAGCCATGATTTTTTTTACCATAGTGTGTTTCAATCAATATTCTTCCCTGATGATACTTGATATGTATTTGTAGCTTAAGGGCAATGCTGCTTCAAAAAGGCAACATGTCCATGATTTTGAGATTGTTAGAGCAAAGAAGTTTTATGGGTACCACTCAATGGAGGAGGCATTTGTGAAGATTTATTTGTATCCAGTATATTTACTTTTAGTGCTGTACTTTTTCTTATGCAGTTTATTATTTGTTCACCTTAACAGTATAATAGCTACCATCCACAGGATGTGGCTCGTGCTGCAAGTCTTCTTCTGGTAAGTTTATCTTGATGATTACACTCCACTACTATTCTGTGCTTTATGTCTGATGCATATAGTTTGTAGAAAATAGTATACTAACAACCATTTTCATCTGCCTTTTGTAATGAGCGTTTTTTTGTTTTCTTTCCCTAGGCAGGTGCTGTTCTTGGTAAAAGTCTGCAGCCTTACGAGTCTCATATTCCTTTTATTCTCCAGTTTCTGGTAATTTTTGGTGTTATATTTTCAAAAGAAATCGTTTAGCGACTAGGTATTCTGTCAAGTTTAGCATTTCAGATAGGAACGTAAATTCCAGATTGATAATACACTAGGTACTTTCGAGAGCTTAAAACTGTGCATGAAAGTTGATTGCTTTTGAATCAATTCTCTGGATTTATGTAATGCAAATTACTGATATCGCTATGGATTATGTATATCAAAATGTAAGTAGAATTTTGGTAGCTGAATTACAAATGAAAAAGGGAAAATATAATGTAGCTGGGGAATGCTTTTTCTATGCTAGTGGGTTTACATACATTTTTTTTTATGTTTTGCTATTAAGGGGATAATCATGCACATTCATGCTAATAACTAAGAAGTAATGCTGGTCCAACCATAACTACATCTTATAATATGAAAATAGTCTTTTGGTGCCCTAAAGCCTTTATTACTTGTCAGTTTTCAGTTATTATCAACTTATATGTTTGTTCTTGAACCCTCACCAACCAAACCATAAATACTATGCATAAAATGCTTAGTTCCCCCTCCCCTGTTCTATAATTCCATGACATTTTGTCTGCATTCCACTACTGAAGTTTCTTTGATTCTCTTCAATAGGTTGACTATAATTTATATGGAATGGGTCATGTTCATATATCAAAGATGAAGTTCCGTAGCCCAGTGCCTCACCATTTCCTTCCAAGGAGGTTTGATTTGGATGATCATGTGGGACAAGGGATTGACGAAGTGGGCTGTACAAAGGTAGATCTTCAATTACTTTAAGATTGGCTACATATTGTTTGATAGTTTCTGCCTTCTTTTATTCACAATACTGAAACAATGAAGTAGGCAAATTCAAGTGCTGCTGCAAGCCTCAGTTTCCCTGTTTGGAGCTTGTCAACAATCCCAGGTCAATGGATGTGGAATCTCTCTGAAGAATCTGATACACCGTTGAGCCAGAGCCAGCATAGGCACCATTACAGACGTCAGAGTCTCTGTGAACTTGAGGGAGATGCTACTATTAGTGGTAATTTTCCTGAAACGAAATATGATTTTTTTTGTTTCATGTATGAATGGACATTTGAACTAGCTTCTTCTCTTGTAGATATTCTCAATCAACAATTAAAAATGTACAACTCCCTCTCACAAGCCCAATCTGATACTAACATGGTTCAGTCGCTTGTGGCAATTTGGGAGGTTCATCCTAACTTTCTTGGCTATCTACGTTGAAAGCATTTAGTTGGTCTTCCCTTACCTAACTTCGTCACTGTTGTGTCAGGAGGAGTATGAAAGGACTGGTGTGCATGATGCACCTATACCTCCTGATCCTGGCAAACCCTCTGCAGCTGATGTGTTGAAGACTATGTCACATCATGCTGGATTTGAGAATATGCTAAAAGAACTGCATAACGAAGTTGAATTGTCTCCATCTGATACGAAGCCTACTTCAGTATCTTCAGCCAGTCAAGATATGCATGCCAAACCTGAGATTACTGATCTGCAGGTTTTGAATCATATGGTTGGTACACACAGTGAGTTTCCTGCATCAGAACGGCTTTCTCCACTTGATGAGAGGAGTGGAGAAGCATCAATGGAAAATGATGCATATGTGAAAACACCCACGGACAGAGATATACCTGCTGATATACAAGATGCTGAAGCCTTGGGTCTCTTTAAGTGGTTTGCCTCATGCCAGGCTGCAGAGGACATTAACTCCGATGATGAAATTCTCCGGGAAACCATCCTTAGTCCTCTGTTACCTTTAGCGTCTATTAACAAAGTTCTTGAAATGGCTAGTACAGATTATGTGAGCCAATCCCAAAAGGAATGTCAAGACATTCTTGATTCTCAGGAGGATCTACCAGACTTTGGGAGTTCGACAAAAAGAGCTTTACATACAAATCTTGATAGCCAGAATCCTATAACTTCATCAGACAAACAAGCTCTTGAGACGTGTCCTACAACTTCATCAGACAAACAAGCTCTTGGCACAGAAGTCTCTAGTGATGTTCCAAATACCTCAACTTCGAATGGATCAAGTGAAAATACATTCCGGAGATACAGAAAGAGTGATTTACGTAAGAGTGAAGTAATGGAGACTAAGAATAGGAGATTCTCTAAGGACAACAAGCCTAGCAATTCTGTGTGGGGACCATTACCTTTTCCATTGTCAAAAAATCTTCAGAAGGACTTTGATAGTACAAATTGTGACAAACTTGGTTTAACAAAGATTAGTTCAGACCCCATGAATGAGATGGCGGACAAATTTAATGTTCCAGTCAAAGAACACCAAGCAGATGTTTGTAACACGATTGACAGAAATGTTTTGGCTGGATGTTCGTTGCGGGACTTGATGAGAAAAAAACGGTTATGCCATGGAGACTCACCTGTTTCACAGCATATGAAGTTTAGGAAAGTTCTACCACAGACTAGAGACTCTCGGCATGGGTTAAAAAAGGAGTGCATGGCTACCTTGAGATCTGAGGCCAAGAAACAAGGTCCTGCTCTTTCTGCAGAATTCAGTGAATGTTATTATAACGATACTCCTCAAATATTATCTCCCAAAGACGGTGGAAATTTTGAATGTAATATGTCCACTGAGTCATCTGATCTTCAGTCTGTTGATAGATATTTGGCTAAAGAGACAGCAGATCAAAACAGTGATGAAGTTTCGAGGAACTTTTCATCTGCCACTGTTCCACTTGATAAGGAACCAAAAACAGTGGAACCAGGAGTTTTGGTGTCTAGCAACAAACTTGTTGGAATTGATATAAAAAATGTCCAAAGATCTGGGGATGCGCAAGAGACAACTGCCAGTGTAATTGCGGAGACAGGAAGATTAATATGCCTAACTTTAAGCAAGAAGCCTCCTTCTCTCGATTGCCTAAGTGCTGGACTGCATGATTCTTCACATTCTCATGAAATTCCTGCCCAGTTTCATCATGCCAGGGACAAACAGCAAGATGGCTGTGGTACTTTTACTCATCTTGATCTGGTTCTAGTTTCTACTACATTTTTACAATCAATGCAAAGGTCGTTGAAACAGAAATTTATAAAGTTGAAGTTAGGTCAACTTAAGTTTTTGCAGAACTTCTCTCTGGCTGTTCTCCCTCTTATTTATTTTTACTTATGTATTTCCGACTTTGAGATTACTTCTGACATCCTGATGTTTTTTCTCTTGGAAGAAGGGAATTCCAAGGAGATCCCCTTTTTTTCCTTGGAGGACATCGAAGTCAATGAGGATGAAAAGAAACACTTCTTCCAAGGAGCTTCCCTTGGTATTCCCTTGCATCATCTCAATGATGGCTCCAACCTTTACCTACTGACCCCTGCCTTTTCACCCCCTCATGTGGATTCTGTTTCACAATGGATATCGAATGACAAAGGTATTGTGTAGAGTTAGTCGGACAGCACTGGACTGCCTAGCATAAACTAATTTTACATCTTCTCAAAGATTCAATGTACATTGCTTAAGCCTTTTTCCTGACGAAGATTTTACTCTTCCTGATTAAGATATACATTACAGTGTTGGATGCTGTAAAAGCAAGTGAAACTGATGCTTTTTGTTTTAAACTTTTGAATTTTTCCAGGTCCAGGAGACTCTAATGTCGATCTAGAAAAACAACCATTAGGGGATGATCATATTGATCATGGGACGAGTTTCACTGATGTTGCGTCTGCATCTAATGTAATGTCTGTGTCTGAGCACGCGGAGCAGCATAATAATGTATTTGTGAATTTTGAATCAAATGCTTATACAGAGTCTGGGATAGATCTGGAAAGCAAAGGAAAGTGTCTTAATCATAATTTGCAGACTAGTGTTATACAAGAGATGTCTCAGATTTCAGGTCCTGATGGGAAATCAGGGCCCACTCCTTTAAGTCAAATTGGATTCCGAGATCCTGCGAGCATGGGGGCTGGGCAACAGCTTACAGTGCTGAGCATAGAGGTGCTTTAACTTAACCCCCTTTTTGTGAAGCTAACACATTTAGTTAGTAAAAGCCTCAAATGGCCTTTGCACGCATAGATTAGTCATTGACACTTTGAATGGTTTATATAATGTGGAACCTTCATATCATGCAAAAAAACTCATTGCGACCAAATAAAAACTGAATGTCCCAAGCTACAGTTTGCCTTCCTTGAGAGCCGTGCCTCACAGCGAGCAACCCATTGTTTTTTCTTCATTGTGATGATATTGCAATTACTTGAGTAATCATTTGCTCAATGCTTGAGGATACTTGGACTTAGAAAGTCAAAAAGTGCAGCTCGTTAAGGAGTTTTGAGTTTTGACCTCTAAAGCTTGTCTTAGTATACTAAACATATGTTGCTCATTTTTTTGAGTGAAAATGTTCATTATATTTTGTTAATGCTGTTACCAAAATGCCCTCTGTAGTAAAAATGAATTCCCTTAATTTAAGATGATGTTCTATGGTGAAAGGTTCATTGATACATGTTAATGTCTATAAACTTACAGGTTCATGCAGAGTCTAGAGGGGACCTGCGACCTGATCCACGATTTGATTCTGTCAATGTCATAGCTCTCGTCGTGCAGAATTATGATAATTTCGCACCTGAAGTATTTGTGCTTTTATTTAGTCCAGATAGCATCGATCAGAGGTAATATACCAGATTCACTTATTTTAGTTTCTTGGAAATTTTGCACCTGTTGTATTTGTGCTTTTATTATTTCTGTAATGCTACCATGAACTTCAATCATTTTCTTACTCTGAATGCTTTTGCCGATGTTGATATTGTTATCTCACCACAGAAATGTAGATGGCCTATCTGGATGCAAGTTGTCTGTCTTTCGTGAAGAAAGGCAACTATTCAGTTATTTTATTGAGACTTTATGTAAATGGGATCCAGATATTCTTCTGGGCTGGGATATACAGGGTGGATCCATTGGTTTTCTAGCTGAAAGGGCTGCACAGCTTGGTATAAGATTTCTCAATAATATATCTAGGACGCCATCTCTGACCACGACAAATGATTCAGACAATAAGAGAAATCTTGGTAATAATCTGATGCCAGATCCCTTGGTAGCTGATCCTGCTCAAGTAGAAGAAGTGGTAATTGAGGATGAGTGGGGCCGCACACATGCTAGTGGTGTTCATGTTGGTGGTAGAATTGTTCTCAATGCATGGCGTTTGATTCGCGGGGAAGTGAAACTCAACATGTACACGATTGAAGCTGTGTCGGAGGCTGTTTTGAGGCAGAAGATTCCATTAATCCCCTATAAAGTATTAACAGAATGGTTTTCAAGTGGTCCTGCAGGTGCAAGATATCGATGCATAGAATATGTGATTCACCGAGCAAAGTTGAACCTTGAGATACTGAGCCAACTTGACATGGTATGTAACATTTTCAACTTGGTTTATATAGTGAATTATGTGCACGTTGTTTATCCTACTAAATCATCATTTCCAGATAAATCGTACGTCAGAACTTGCTCGAGTTTTTGGCATAGACTTTTTCTCAGTTCTCTCCCGAGGTTCCCAATACAGAGTGGAATCTATGCTTCTGAGATTAGCACATACACAAAACTATCTTGCTATTTCTCCAGGAAACCAGCAGGTTCGTTTTATCAGCTACTTCCAAGTGGTTTACTTTAAATGTTTCTTGGATTATCAAAGAGTTGTCTGGCCTTAAACCATGGGCTGGTCAAGGCTTTTTTTTAAAACGTTTATCGCCATATTTTCTCCTCATGATAGCTTCCATAAAATATACCTTGCAGTTAATCTTCACAATCTTTTTACTCGCTTTTTACTGGTTAGCATTCTCCTAACTAAATCATTTGATCATGTAGGTTGCTTCTCAGCCAGCTATGGAATGTGTACCTCTTGTGATGGAACCAGAATCAGCCTTCTACGATGATCCTGTTATTGTGTTGGATTTTCAATCTCTTTACCCTTCTATGATTATAGCATATAATCTGTGCTTTTGTACATGTCTCGGAAAACTTGCACATTTGAAGATGAACACCCTTGGGGTCAGCTCGTACTCCCTAGACCTCAATGTTCTTCAGGATTTAAATCAGATCCTGCAGACGCCAAACAATGTGATGTACGTGCCACCAGAGGTAATGTGCATTGCTTTTCTTTAGAAAATTAAATCTTGAATCTAAAGTTATCATATTCAAATACGAACAAATGATCTGATTGTCCAATAGCATCATTCTTTTTCTGTGTTGATCGATCCTTTTCTTAATTAGCTTAAGCATTACAGTCACCTCCTCTTCTTACATATAGGAGCGCAGAGGAATATTACCAAGGCTGCTAGAGGAAATTCTATCGACAAGAATAATGGTGAAAAAAGCTATGAGAAAGTTGACTCCTTCAGAAGCAGTTCTTCACCGGGTATGGTTATGTTGATCAAAGACCCTTTCTAATATTTTGACTAGGGATGATTGGCCGAAGAGAGAGTGGGCCATGTTTTTGGTTCAAATAATTTTGGTGTCTGGTTTGATCTAGGAACATTTTCTGCAGTTTTTCTAAAACTTTAATGGTATATGGTGTCTTCTTACAGATATTTAATGCGAGGCAGCTTGCTTTAAAGCTGATAGCAAATGTGACGTATGGCTATACTGCTGCTGGCTTCAGTGGTCGAATGCCTTGTGCAGAGCTGGCAGATAGTATTGTCCAGTGTGGTCGTAGCACACTTGAGAAGGCTATTTCGTTCGTCAATGCCAATGATAATTGGAATGCTAGAGTTGTATATGGTGACACTGATAGGTAATTTCCATATCTACTCATCTGAATGAAGTGAAGTTAAGATTTAGAGTTTACCACCATCTTTAATGGCACTGTTTCAACTTCCTACAAAATAAAGTATCTCCAGGGTTTTATGTATGCTTGCATAAATTACATCTACTAGTACTTACTTCCGAGTATTATATTATGGTCATTTCAGCAACCTGGGCAAGTATGTATCTCTGTGTCTGTATTTCCCTCTTCCGTATGGCTCATGCATTTTAATTACTTGTGTAGTATGTTTGTCCTCCTCAAAGGACGAACTGTAAAAGAAGCTTTTGTAGTCGGACAAGAGATTGCATCTGCAATAACTGAAATGAACCCACACCCAGTCACTCTAAAGATGGAGAAAGTATATCACCCTTGTTTCCTTCTTACGAAGAAGCGCTATGTTGGGTACAGTTATGAAAATCCCGATCAGAATGAGCCTGTATTTGATGCAAAAGGTATTGAAACTGTTAGAAGAGACACTTGTGAAGCTGTTGCAAAAACTATGGAGCAGTCGTTGAGACTTTTTTTTGAAAAGAAGAATATCTCTAAGGTACAAATTTGATTTCTTTAGCCCTTTCAAATTATCAGCTGAAACTGCAGTGGCTTACATCTCTGATTTTCTCTATTCATTGTGCAGGTTAAGTCGTACTTGTATAGACAGTGGAAGCGGATACTATCAGGGAGAGTGTCTCTTCAAGATTTTGTCTTTGCAAAAGAAGTTCGGTTGGGGACTTATAGCACAAGAGACTCGTCACTCCTTCCTCCAGCAGCTATTGTGGCAACCAAATCAATGAGAGCAGACCCTCGGGCAGAGCCACGCTATGCAGAACGAGTGCCTTATGTTGTGATCCATGGGGAGCCAGGAGCTCGACTTGTTGATATGGTGGTGGACCCATTGGTTCTTTTGGACATCGATTCACCCTACCGATTGAATGACTTATACTACATCAACAAACAAATTATACCTGCTTTACAAAGGGTATTTGGACTTTTGGGTGCAGACTTAAACCAGTGGTTTTTGGAGATGCCCCGTCCCACCAGAAGCTCCCTTGGTCAACGTCCCTTAAACTATAGAAACTCACACAAAAGTAGAATTGATTCTTTTTATCTCTCGAAACACTGCTTCTTGTGTGGGGAAGTTGTTCAGGAATCAGCTCAGCTATGCAACCGGTGCCTGAAAAATGAAAGTGCTGCTGCTGCAACCACTATTTGGAAGACTTCTAAAATGGAGAGAGAGATGCAACACCTAGCCACGGTAAGTACTCCAAAATCTAACATTTATATGAACTGTGTACAGTCTTTACTTTCCAAGAGGTTGGGTGAATCATGCTGCATAAAACATTTTACACTTTCTGACGTGAGCATTTGCATTTAATCTTGCACACACTTTTGAGTTCAAACAGACTTCATCTCATGGTAGTTGCAGAATATTTTATGCTGAAGAGTGGAGACTAGTTTCAGATTATCTTTCAGAATATAGACTAGACCACTTTCCATGTGTGCTTAAAATCGAGAACCTTAGTGAATCTCTTTAGATGCAATTCCAACTTTCTTGGTCCATCACTTGCTTTTTTAATTTAGATTATCTTATCTGCAGATATGCAGACATTGTGGTGGCGGAGACTGGGTGGTGCAATGCGGAGTGAAATGCACTTCCCTCGCATGCTCAGTTTTTTACGAGAGACGGAAAGTTCAGAAAGAGCTACGTGGTCTCTCCACCATTGCCACGGAGAGTGAGCTTTACCCTAAATGCATGACTGAGTGGTTCTAGCCTTGCCGGAAAATCAATTCAAAAACCAGTAATCAAACTCTATCCCATGCTATTTTTTACACTCAAACTACTCAAACATCCCATCCTGTTAAACAACGATGTGAATTTTGTATTTGCAGGATTTTTCGCACTACCTTAAAAAAGGCTGATATTAGAGTGATCGATTCAAGCAAGTGGTCGTAAGTTAGGAGTTCAGGTATGCGAGTCGATCATCACCTTGAAGTTGATTGATTATGTGTTTTATATGATTGTGATCGAAGGAGGTGTGAATATGTGTGTATAGATAGTAGCACACGAGCGAGTACAGTACAGCCACTCGCCATTTTGTTCAATGACCATGTAGATCTCTGTGTGGTGTTGTGTAAGTCTATGAAAAGCTGAGCATGTAAGCAATCTTAAGAAAACAATTATATTTCTATGTTTGAAATCCACTGCAACAAACAATTACGACCTACATTTTCATTCCATCTTCTGAATCTAGCAAGATGCTTCTTGAACATAAAATATCCTTTACCTATTAAAGGGTCCTTAAATGTTTTGCCTTCTCAGCACAGCCAATGGTTATTTAATTGCTAATTTCATCTTCATAATGTATGTGTAATTCATATAGTCAGCTGAAGAGTCTTTTCCTCCCATACAGGCTTCGTGTGATACACTAACGTTGATGAGTTACAAACGCAGCTTTTCGGTACTCAGCAAGTGCCCATAATGGGAAAGTGTTTCTGTAGGTAGCATAGTGTATCAAGCAATTCCTCATGAACACTCCTACTATTTCCTGCAAATGCGGTAATAACATTTTATTCTAAATCAATATTTCGTGCTTAAGGTAATGCAAAAAATGAAACATAGGATTATTTTGAATCCCAAGACTCATGCTTCTGTCAAAGAAGATGTCTAACCTGTTGAGGGAAATCTCCATTTTCCATTTGCGAATTGATGATAAGTTTTGCAGCACGGTGAAGAGGTATTGGATCTCTCTCGGCCTGCCCAGCGTGAATCAACCCCATTATTGCTCAAGCAGTTTGCACGAGGTTGGATTTATTCCCTTCGGATGGTATGTATCTCTACGCACACACCATGTTAAAAAGATCAACAGTTGTTCGATATTTTAGGTGAATTTCATTTTCATGTCATACCTGTTCAGGGCATGACAGATAGCTTTCTGCCCAACCTCCATCATCTTTCTGTGTTGTGAGTAAAAATTCAACACCTTTGCGCATTGCCTGGCTAGTTTCATATGTTTTACCAGCAGCTGCTAGGCCACCAAGAGCAAACCATGTTGCATAAATGAAACAAACACCCCAATTTCGATACCTATCATGATTAGAGACAATAATTATTTTGTTAGGAATCATATCCCTTTAACAAGTATGAATTGTGTTAAAGTGTAACATACCATGAACCATCCGGCTTTTGTTCGTTTTCTATGAATTGCACTGCTTTCTCGATGGACCTGCTGATCTCTTTTGTCTTCTGATCCGGATAGAGTTGCTTGAACAGAACCAAAGCTTGTACAACAGCTGAGGTACATTCCACATACTCACGCTCAGCCACAAGATTAGCCAGAAATTCTGTGGGATTGAGTATCTGAAGTAAACACCATTAACAAAGGTTAAACATCAGAGATTTTTTTTTCCTAGGAACTTCCAAAGTCACTATGTGAAGTGAACATCATTATGTGTTTCCGCACTTACTTCAATCCATTCATATGCACGGACAGGCTCCCAGGCAGTCACACCTCCATTTTCACTCTACAATAAATGGCAGTCATGTGTTGCAAATGTTATTAAGAGTCAATAGCTTTTTTGGGACCTTAGTCTTATAGATTCAATCTTACCTGAAAAGATAGCAAGAGGTTAACAGAATCGTATAGTTGTTCGGGATCCATTTTATGGCCAACAACCTCAGCTGGCATCATGGAGAGCAGAAGGCAACACTACAAAAACAAAATAAGTACTTTGAGGCATAAACTCTTGTAGAAACTTCAGCTAACTTGTTCTGCATCAGTGGCTAGTTAGATTTACCTTCAAAGCTTCAGCTGTACAGTCTGAAACTTGCCATCCATGATCTCGATCAGATAAAGTCCATGCTCCTTTCGACATGTGGCGGTACATGCTCTTGAAGTCACCAGAAGGATTCTCTCTAACCTACAAATGTTCTTTGCTTCAAGAAAACACATCCACCTCTTCTTTGGAGCAATTAAAAAAAGGATATCAAACCTGGGATTTCTTAATGAAATCATGTCCTCTCTTGAGTACATTGTTGGTTTCACCAGAGAGATCACTAGCAAGTATAGCTTGAATCGCAAACCCTGTATCCCATAGTTGACTTCCAAAGCTCTGCATAAATCTTAAATGCTCAAGAAGTTTCCATTGTTATAGTAATACAGAAATATCTGATTTTCAAGCCTCTAGTATGTTACCTGCATTTTCATTCCATCTTCCGCGACCCACATGTAATCAGGAATCCTAGCGAGATACTTTTTGAAGGAATCTCCGTTCGGGTTTTCAATCCAACAAGCAAGCATGCACAATACCTACACATAAAGTTATCGTTCGTAAGAGAGTAAATGCATAGTTTTATATATATAAAGGATCGTTCAATGTTTTTACCTTCTCAACACATCCAATGGTAATATAATGACTATTCTCATCTTCGTAATGTATGTGTTTCATTGCTAGCCGAAGAGCTTTTTCCCTCACAAACTTGTTTAATGGCCAACGGGTAAGTAACGGCTCCACAAAGATATAAAGAGCGTCCCATACCAAATCTTGAACCAAAGGATGGGGAAAATACATGTCTTCCTACATAAAACAAGAAATTGAATGTTTATGCTATCATGACACATAAATTTAAAGAATTCAATATAGTCAATCATATATACCTTTGCATATAAACGCCGCGTTTTATTCCAGTTGATTGATTCATAAGGTTGTAAATGAAGTTCTTCACGAAGTTGTAGAATAAGAGGTGTTATTGGACCAACAAATCTCTTACCGTATAGATACGACATTGGCATGTAAACCATCCGGCAATAACATGCACAAAGTTTTCGCTGCATTTTTGTTTTGCGTCAAAACAATGATAAAAAAAACTAAACAAATCGAAGTTGAAATGTAAAAAAATATGGAAACAGAAAACAAACCTAAGTGTATAGGAAAAAAAGAAGGTAGCAAGCAGATCTCAGGAGGCATTGGATTGGTTCCAGACCAATCATAGATTCCAAGTATCTTACATAACAAAACAAAACAAATCAAACTTTGATTGTTTCGTACGTAACATTTTAACAAAACTTTGATTGTGTAGCACGCAAGTATCATACCGATAGCCAAATTTTTCCCCAAGAGGGAATATAGGTAACACCACCACGATCAAGAATCCATTGTCTAGCTCGTTTACACGCATTTTCTCGTCCTCCATTAGGACCTTCTCCGAGCATACGTAAGCATATGTAATTCAACACGGTGCAAAACATAATACTCTTGCTCTCAATGTGTAATCCCCATCCACCATCTTCGTTCTGCAAAAATTATTAAGGGACAAATCAAGAACTCGGCCCTTCTTTAAAAATTCTAAGCCAAGAAAATTCATCAATTCAAAGTACCTGATGACAATAGACATGTCGAAGCATCTCTTTGCGATATTCTCCATTGAATATCTCTTCGAGGTGTCCTGTGATATACAAACAAAATACCTGCAAGAAAAAAGGTTTTCTGATTCATTTGAAATTTCTTTGGTAGTATCGGAACAAGAAACGTTAAGTGAAACGTTCCGTGAACCGTAACCCGGCTTCTGGTTCATCCCGGATCGCCAGTTCTGCTTACCAAAAATGGCCCACTTGGAGCTCTCGATTCCGTGGGACGGCTCAACAAAGCAGCCGTCCCGTCCTACCTATTTAAACGCAAGAGAATGAAACATACCAATGGAAGAAGGAAGAAGAGAGGTCCGGTGATTTCTCCTGGCCAGTGGCCATCGGAAGCTTGCAAAGCTGAGAAGAAAGAAACTCCTCTCCGTAAAGCATCTGTCGTATTTTCATAAGTTATGTTTTCGGCGTCTTCAATCTTCACCGGCGGGATCACTTGCTCGAATTTAGCCTCGTTCAAAAACTGTGTGTACAATCAAATCAATTCAGACATAAAAATAAAAACATCTAGACAATCTGGTTTACAGTTTAGTTTCGGTTTGATATTTATAGGTTTTTGATTCTTTGTTTTATAAAAATAAAATAAAACCATATACGTAAAAGTTACTACCAAACATCTTTAAAACATAAACAAATAATGATACATATATATTTAAAAACATAAAATTTAATGAATTTTAAAATAAATTTTTTGGTTTGATTTAGTTATACGAAAATATGGATTTTAGTTTGGTTTCATTTTGTTCAGATTTTAAAATAATAAAACCAAACATTTTATAAACAAATTTTGATTCAATTTTGGTTTAGTTTCGCCCACTCCCTATATGAGTATATTATTCCCATGTTTCCATATTATGAGACAAGCAATGGGTTTTAAGGGCTAAGAGCATGTCCATTGGACAATTTTTTGGGTGTCTTTCTGGAAAAAAAAATATAAATGCTGCAATGGGCTCCACATTCTGTGTCTTTGGAGTATCTTCTGAATCTTCCACAAGACATTCGATCTTAGAAGATCCAGCCACGTGTCGATAAGCCATTCGCTGCAACAATTAAAAAATAATTAAAATAATATTTTTTAAAAAAATGATTTTTTTTTTGGGAAAACACATGCCCCACATAAGTCCCATGAGGATGCTCTAAAAGATTATTACTATCTAATATTTACCAAGCATCATATAGTTTTACCATGGTTACTTTGAAAGTAACCATGGTTAAAATAGATTATGAGCTTCGTTACTTTTCTATATAAGAACACCTCCATCAGTCTATTTTAGAGGTTATCTCAAAAGTATCTACAAAAAAAAAAGTCTCTTACACAGTACTAGAAACGTTTCTACCACTTGCCTTCTTTTGAGTGATCAGTTTTTTAAAAAATAAAATTATTAATATTTTAATTTCTAGAGATTTATTTTGAAAGGGTGCTCTAAATTGTCTTAAAGTAAGGGAGGGGATTATCTACCAGTTTTATCATCTATAAATCCCATTTCTATTCTCTACACGTATCATATTATTAATTTTGTTTTTGTTCTCATCAAAGTATAAAACACGTCGACTGCAATGGCACATGGCTCTCATTAACTTTGACGGCCCAAAAGTAAAAAGTTTCATTATCATTTTATGATTGACTTAGTTCTTTTCTTCTATTTGAATATAACTACAATCTAATTTTTTTACCAACAAAAAAAAAACACAAACTATAATCTAAAAACTTGCTTGCATTCGCCACAAGAGATCACTGCAACTTTTGACACAAGAACGGTTGGCCAAGAAACTCCGGCGAGCTTCTTCAACAATGGCTTGTTCCTCCGGTGTGCCGGCTTTGGGATCAAATTCCCATGTTTGACGTCCGAAGAAGTTGTTGGTGCTGAACAAGTAAGGGTCGTCTCCATTTCCCTCTCCTATCTTTAACCTCCACATAATGATGATCCTGACAAAATATGTATATGTTATATTCGTTTCGATCTATATTCAATCCAAAAATCGACTAACCATAAGTCTACTAAACAAAATAAATAATGGGTGTGTGTACATGGCTAAATAATCGCATGATGATATGATATAGTGTGTACATGGCTAAATAATCGCATGATGATATGATATAGTGTGTGTACATGGCTAAGATATATATATATATATATATATATATATATATATATATATTACCATTATTTATAACACTATATTTACATATACATACATATGATTTTATACATAGAAAGAGCTCGAGCCCTCATGTAACGAATATGTGATAGAGAGGAGAAGAGAGATAAGAGCGAGAAAGATAGAATACTTGTCTTGATTCGATGTTTGCCTTATGGTTGGTGATTTGATACTTTGGAAAAGTTTCATATAAGTAGGTTTATATAGAGAGACAAGGACGAATCATGTAAGAGTACTTTGGCAAATGATTTATTACTTTATTAAATATTATTCATTTTCTTTCTTACTCTCACTTTTTTCGTGGAAATAATTTTAAATTCTTATAAAAAGATATTAAAAAATAAACTTTTGTCCAAAGATCATTGTCAAACTTTTTTATCGTCTATTATATTATTATTAGAAATATCTGATTTAGTTTTATTAATATACGATGATCATCAATCTATCACATTTAATTACCTATATATGATGTACAACTTTTTTCGCAATACTCGAATTTCTGACTGAGGATTCTACCTATTATAGAAGCTTTTAAACCGTGGGCTTCCACTATCAATTTTGTATATAGGTAAGAAAAAGAAATTTGAATTTACCAACTTTTGTATCCGAATTAATATCAATGATCAAATGAAATGTTAAAAAAAAATGAGAATACAAAATTGAGAATACAAAATTCAAAGTTGGTAAATATTATAGAAGCCCACGGTTATATCTATTTTACGAGTTAGACAAATGTTGTTTTTTTGTAAAACGTAAATATATACATAGTAAATTTTTTACAAGCAGAGTTAAATGCAAATACGATCGGTACTTTAATTGGAATTAAATTACACTCTTTAACAATGCCGTGAGAGGGATTTTTATTTATTTCTTAATTAGTCCATGCTTGCACTACATCGTTGTTGTGTAAGAGGTGTACACGTGCAGAGGTGTGATACAATCGTTGTCCGGTCGGTAGTCGGCGTGGAGGGCGGAGGGCTCTTTACCGTCAAATCTAGATCTAAGTTTTGGTAGATTAAAAAATAAAATAAAATAAAATAAAATAAAATAATAATAATAATAATAATAATAATAATAAAAACTTATTCTTGGAATCTTATTCTTCTGATTCTGTAAACCATATCTTATCCGGTTTGGAAATTAATTAATATTATATCATTAAAAAAACTTGATTTAGTTTACTATACAAAATCTAGTTCGCAGACAAAAACAAGAATTTTCTAAACAAAATCAAGTAAAAAAAATTATTATCCCATACTAGTTGATAGATTCCATAAAAATCTAAATTGTAAATGATTAATTAGTACCCAGAACAAAATATCAAATCTCAGATACTCCCATAAATCAAATTTAATCAATTATATGGGCCACATGTCTACTTCATGCAACTCAAGTACTCAACTTAGAAAAGATATGGAAAAGAAAAAAAAACAATTTATGTTGTTGAAGAGTGTGGAGACCACTCAAACAAATGAAGTCGTTTTCAGTTAACATATCATTCAAACAATTTTTATTTGTTGTTAGAACCAATTTAGTCAGATAAAACACACATATATATATATATATATAAATAAACACAGTTTAGGTTTGTACTTTGTACTTTTTATTTTGCTTGTCTTAGAGCATCTCCATTAATAGAGTTCTTAAGAAGGGTTCTTAGCATTATTTATAATATAAATATTGTAAAAATGAAAGTGAAGAACTTTTGCTAAGAACTTTTTAAAATTAGCGTCCAATGGTGATGTTCTTAAATGAAGTTCTTAAAAAAAAAAATTCATACAACTTCTATCTCAAACTTGTTCAACAATTCATACAACTTCTATCTCAAATTTGTTCCGAGACAAAGCCATACTTGTGGTCTGATGATTCATCTTCTATAAATGCATCAAGAAGACAATGCTAAAGCCCCTATTCCCAAGCCACGCATCCATCTACAAAAAACCACATACATAACCCCAAAAGTAATCACACACATCACTAACTGAACAACCAAAAGTTTTGTCATAGACTTAACTTGCTTCTACTGAACAAAGGTCGAAGAAACTGAGTCTATCCCCAAGCCCAAAAAAAAATGTTGTTCACATAGAAACTTCTCTTCTACCGAGAAGACACAACATTTTCTAATGTCTCCTCCTAGAAACTCAAATATGCATTTCTCCTCCAATGAAAAGCTATTGTAAACAATGCTTACTCAATATAACCAATTTCAGCTTAAATGTTGTAGTTTTTCCCACCACAATCATAATCTAGAAATTTGAATGCAAAAATCTAACCTTTGGATGAGTCGTGGATAAAGGAATCCTAGCATCACAGACTTCAATCACAACATCCATCAGTTTAAGCTGTTCTCTAAGTTCTTTTTTAGTAAAATTAGATGAAAATGTTTGCCTGAATTGGTGGACGAGAGGAATTTGCAGTGGGAAAAGAAGTGAAGACGGCATATGTAGACTTTCGGAAGCTATGACGGTGAACGAAGTGGCTTACGTTACGGAGAAATGAAGGCGATAATGCTTAACTGTGCAAACATTGCGCGAAACAGAAATTAGAAAGAAAGCCCCAATTTTGCTTCAATTTGGAGAAACCTTCGAATTGGAGAAGCTTTTGGCAAGAGAGGCGCGAGAGAGGGTTTTGCAGAGTGAAAGTCAGAGAAACAAACAAAAAAAACCCCTAATTTTTTTCACAAATCCCATCCAATCATAATTCGCCACGTCATCATAAGAACTTCATAAGAACCGATCTTTAAGTCTTTTAGTTAAGGATCGGTTCTTAGTAAATAACCTATTATTAATTTATTTTTTTCTTATTTATGGGTTAAGAATTCCTCTAAAAACCCCTAAGAACCACCGATGGAGGTGGTCTTATCTATTTATGTGGAAGTCTCCTATACAATTAATGAATACGTCGAACCCAAAAAAAAACGATGGTTCGTCCACTTATATCAGCTAATTAATCTCCTCTCACACTTAGAATTTTATTTATATTGAGATCTTGCATTGCTTTTTGGTTAAATTTTGAATTTTAAGGTTTTTTCATTTGATTGTTTTGTTGGCAAAGTAGTGAACTCTTCAAAAAAAATTGGGTGATCTGGTGGCAACCTAAGTGAGTTGAAATTCTTAATTGGATGAAGTTAAAATACTTTTCAGCAATTTTTTTTAAGCCAGTGTAAAATTTTCAAAAAACATTTAACATGTTATTGTTATGGCTTTAATTTTGGTACGAGCTTTCGTCAAATGATTTTGTTACCTTATATTAATAAATATTTTCATGTTTATTTAATTTGTACTTAAAAAAGTTAGGATATATTATGTCAGAAATGAATACTCTTTCTGTTTAAGATTTTACACACATATTAAAAAAGAATAAATTATATAATCATTTTAGTAGTTTGCTTTTTAATTGTTTTTTTTTAAATGGCTTCATTCCATATATATGATCATTTCCCTTTTCTCTTTCTCACTTTTTTTTTTTCCTATTTTCTATTCATCATTTTTTCCCATTTTCCCCAAAAATATACTCATTACTTAATTTAAAATAGAAAAACTAGTTTACAAAATCAATCTTTTAGGAACAAAAAAAAACATTCAAAATATCAATCTATTATAAACAGAGGGAGTAAAGTTTTAAAATTTTGGTCATTTTGTTGGAATTAGGACCGTGGCTACTTAAAGGAAAAAGAAACAATAGTCTGCGGTCTTTTGTTTCACGTAAACATTTATGTGTCTATGCACTCATTTTTTTTCTTTGATCACATAGATATTTTCCCCCAAGTCTTTATCATCTATCTTATTTTAATGCATATTTGACAACTTTATAAATACATAAAACTATATAAATATCATAGACTTGTATGCAAAACAAATTCTACTAATCACAAAACAATTTAAACATTAGTTGTATATTTTTGTCACAATATATTTTAAAATTATTTCACTTATATATTTGTATTATATTAACAATAAAATATTTCAATAAAAGAGAATTTATAAAAATTTATTTTGCCTATGGCCTCAGAAACTCTTGGTAGTTGGAATGCGTTGTTATCATTTACACCTACAATGGGAAGTAGTAGAGTAATGAGCCGTGCACATGATCGTTACGATCTAAATATAGTACTGTACTAATAGTCTATTAGTAACATAGACAAAAAAAACTACTATTAAGTAATAGAGTAAAAGAGAAGGACGTAACTCAATTTGTCAAATGGGAACCCATATAAGGTAACCATGTGTAAAATGGTCCCACACAGAGATCTTTGATTTATAATCAATTTTGTATTGATCTTTTTGAGAAAGGGCTATGATATTGGTATGAGAGACATGGGCAATGAATAGGGTCTTTGTCATCATAAGTGCAGAAGATGAGGGACACAGGACGTGGCGGATTCTAGCCCGGGATAGGGTCGGCAGTAATACGTCATTTATTCAACTTGGCATTTTCTCTGACCACCCATATGAAAAAAATTGATTAAATAAAGTAAGACATTAATCTTTATGTGGCCTTTTACCTCTACAGTGGTCAAACCTCGTGAACCCGGTGGTCATTGTATTACTTCTCAACTTTATGTGATCTTTCTTATTTTTGTCACATTTTAATAAAGTAGCACGAGGTTGCAAAAGAAAATGAGAAAAAAGGGTAAGAGATTGCACATCGGAAAAATTGAGAGTATCAGTTTTTTATGGGCTTTTCTTGAGTTACATAGTGAAAAGTGAAAACAAAGTCCATAAAGTCTAATGGTCCCAAGACGAATTGGACCGAAACAGTAACAAAAGGGGTAATGGCCCAATAACAGAAATCTTAGAATGGTGAACGTCGGAGAGATGTCGCTGCAATAAGTGTCAAAATGGACCGTCCATATCTATAACAGTCCGTCAATTATTGTCCAATTATATTGTGGACAAATCTTTGTCCGTGTCCATTAACGTCCAAGACCATAATCGTCCAAATTAATTAATGTAAAATGTGTCATATTCGTGGCCAATAATTTTTGGCGGGAAATTGTGTTTTCGTGTTTTTTTTTGCGGGAAATTGCGTTTTCACGTTTTTTGGTGAGAAAATGTGTTTTAACATTTTTGGTGGGAATTGTGTTTTCATATTTTTGGCGGGAAAATCGATTTTGCCCTAGATTTTTATAAGCCATGTTCATCCAATCCATCCAATTTTGTGCGTGGTGCGAATTGAATGACACCATTTTAGCCCATTTCGAAAATGGACTGTCCAAAGACGGTCCATAATTTTGTTGGACATGGGCAGACCGCCCATTTTGACACCTATAATCGCCGCCAGCGGGATCGAAAGTGATTTTGTTCGACCCGTACAATCTTCAAAATGCATTTTCCAATCTGTCTAATCATGTAGTGTTAATATATAGCCAAACACTTTAAAAATTCAAATTTCATACCCAAACTTCATATTTCGTGTCTAGTTAGGAATCATCGTTAACAAATGTTAGTCAGCCGTTACGGATTTGATGAAATGGCATGAAACAATGTCGTTTTGCTGCATGAGATTTTATTTTTAAATTTTTTTGGTGAACCTTAAGCTCGAACCCGCGACTTTGAACTGTTTAACACTTGACAATTACCGGTTGACTACAACCATCGTACATATACAATCCAACCTTTTAAAACACGGATTAGTCAAAGTCAACTCTCTCTACCTTCACTCCTTTTGCTTCACATCGGTAGAGCCAAAACTCATTTATCGTTTCTCCGACCATGACCGGAGCAAGCCGTCGGAGCGCGCGTGGCCGAATCAAATCATCATCATCGTCATCTCTTAGCGCCGATGAAGGAAGCGATTCGATTCGTTATCCTCCAAGTATCCGCCGAGGCAAAGGCAAGGAGCTTGTGTCGATCGGTGCTTTCAAGGCGAATCTCAAGATTTTGATTGGATTAATAATTTTAGGGATTGTAGTCATCTACTTCGTCATCAATCGGCTTGTCAGCTATGGTTTGTTGTACGATGAGTCACATAAGCCTAGGGTTATCACTCCTTTTCCTGCTCCCAAACTCATGGATTTGTCTATGGTACACCAAATCTTATATTCACGATTCGTTTTCTTTAGTTTCATTGTTCTTCTACTGAGAAACTGAATTGGAAGATTCATACCAGTTTCAAGGCGAGCATAAGGAGAGCTTGTACTGGGGAACTTATCGTCCTCATGTTTATTTTGGAGTTCGTGCGAGGTATGTAAATTTCACTGTTGAAATGTCTTTGTTGAGTTTATATTTTATAATCTCAAGAGTTGGGATGAGAATTAGGCTGTTCTATGATATCTCTCTGGTATCATGTTAAATTGGGGTATTCTTTGTACAAGAAAATAAGTTGTACATGGCAATGCAGAACTCCAATGTCCTTGGTAGCTGGATTGATGTGGCTTGGTGTCAAAGACGATATGTATGTTATGAGACATTTTTGTGAAAACTCTGATGATCTAAGTACATTTGGCTGGAGAGAACATAATGGACGGGATTTTGGGCGGCAAGAGCTGGTTGAAAACGATATGATATTGGAGACGAGTTTTGTGAAGTCAAAAGGGGACAGCTTTGGTTATGGAGGGGATTGGGCAGTTCGGATTGATGTTAAAAATAAAGGGTAATTGCTGATATACACTAGTACTATATTCTTGTTTATTGTGTCTGGTTTTGTTATTTTGGCTTATTGATAGTATTCATATTACACTGTGGCATGACAAGTTTTTTTTTTCCTTGACTATGCTGGAATTAAACTAGGTTGAGTGATGATGTAAAGAGAAGCGCACATCTCTTCTTTTATTTAGCTGATGAAGGTGGCAATGTTTTAAATTTAGGCCAAGATGTTTTAGATTTTCAGGGGAACTCTCTCCTGGTTTCGGGTTCACGTGAAGATGTAGGAGACTGGCAGATACACTTAAAATCACAGGTATGTTGTGATTGGAATGCTCTTTAGAGATCTTAGGATTTTTGTAGCTGTGTCTGCTTGAAGTGGATCTATGGGTGATTTAACATTTTCTGTCTTGTCTCTTATGTCATCCGCTGATGCTCATCAGGATATGAACATTTTTATTGTTATTCATTTGCAGAATCAGCTCGAGACACATTATTCCGGTTTCAACACACCTCACATTCATAATCTGTCTGCTCTAGTTCAGCATAATCTCGCTCTGCAGGTCTGCTAATTTTCAAGCTCATAACTCATTTTGAAAGGGCCAAGGTATTTTTTTCTATAGAAACCGCAATGCTTACATGTAGTTTGGCTTGTATATTTTCAGGCAAGGAAGTTTGGACGACTTCAGCTCTCTGACACATCAGATACTTCTTCCAACATTTACGTTTTTCAGGTGATCAGTCTTATAAGATGCATGTTTGTGTATTGTTGTATAAATAAAATGGATGTTCTTAACTACTATGAAATCTATGATCAATATGTTTTGCCGTATCCAATGTCAACATATCTTTTGACATACAGATTTCCGGGAGGCTGCCATTTTCAATAGATATTCCCTTCGTCTCTGGGATCAGAGGAGAAAGGTCAAACGTGGAAAATCGTATAAAAAGTCTTACAGGTCTCTTAAGCCTTCTGTTATATTACCAAATATCATTAGTGATGAGTATGAATTTTCTTAACCTTAGTTTGTTTATTTAAGTTACATTTTAATTTGAGTATAGTTTTTTTCATTCAGTAATGAGTTTGTATCAGCTACTTTTGCCTTTTGATTTTCATAGCTCAGATAATGAACTCTAGTCTAAAATTTATGCCTGGTTTCTGTGTGTGTTTTTGTGTTTCTTAAGTATCCCTCCAACCCGAGGACAAGCAGTAGCTTGTTATTTGTTAGCTTCGCTAGGGGATACTGAGTATACGTACCTGTTGTGAGACAATTTAGTAGCGTTTCCATCCAAGAAAATGTTTTCTCTGAAATTATAGGCCTAACTTTTATCACTAATATCGTTCATGTTGTCTACTTTTATTGCATTTGCGCTAAGTTTCATATATATTCCATGTAGGCGTGCCACTCTCTGATTTACTTAAAAAGAAACATAGAGAATTCGATGAAAAGTTTAAGGAAAGTTTCAACCTTTCTGAAAAGGTATGCTTCTAAATTTTCATTTTTAAACAAAATTTACAGACTTCAGTTACCTATGTTAATAGATGATCTTTTAGACACCCAGACGTCTTGTTTCATGGCTGATCTTGTTGTAGTTGTGGAATAATTCCCATTAACAACTTTATCTGGATGTGTAGTTAAGAACAGAGACTTCTGAAAACTTACTGTATTGACTTTAGCAAATTTCACCTCGCAGAGTCTCCTTCCACTAGGATTAGTTCATTTCTCTCTGATTATGTGTTGTCACGTTTATTCTTAATGGCGAGCATATGTTGTCAGCTTCTAGTTGGCATAACATACATATAGTTGATAATTTGCATCTATCCGAATCGATTGTCATAGAAGAGATGAGGATCTCAATCTCAGTTTCCTGTGGTTACAGCATGATTCAGAAACATTGGGGGTTGGCAAGACTGCAATTGCAAACATGCTTGGTGGCATTGGTTACTTCTATGGTCAATCAAAAATTTATGCTCCTAAAAGTACTCAGGCAAGTTTATTTCCATCCTGCTTATCGTTTATCAATATTTTATGTCCCTTTGATGTCCTTCCAATCTGCAAACTAGGTTGGACCTCTCACAGAACCACACAATAATACCTTCTGTTGCAGCCTGAGAGTCGGGATAATTTCTTACTTTATTGGCCAGCCGAGCTGTACACAGCTGTTCCAAGCCGGCCCTTTTTTCCTAGGGGTTTCTTGTGGGACGAAGGTTTCCATCAACTGTTGATCTGGTTTGTTCTTATCGATCATTTACTGTTAAAGATTTCTTTGATATGATACTATTGTGATTGTTTCTTAAATAGATGTTCTAAAAAGCCACATTTTGTTGAGAAAATATCTTAATACAGAGTTACAAGCTATACACATTTTGCTAGTTAAATCATTTTTTAGAGTATGTTTTGTGCACTTTGAGCAGGCGCTGGGATTTTCATATAACCTTGGATATCGTTGGACACTGGTTAGACCTATTGAACATTGATGGATGGATTCCACGTGAGCAAATTTTGGGTGCTGAAGCTCTGAGGTATTTACACTCTCTCACTTACCGTGGTAGTCATGGTTACTGTTGTAATTGTTTTTGAGAGTTTCTTTAACTGCAGTAAGGTTCCAGAGGAGTTCGTAGTCCAGTACCCGAGTAATGGCAATCCACCAACACTGTTTTTGGTGATACGTGGTAAGAATCTGTTGTACTTATACCTCTACTACGTTTTGTCTTTTGATCATCGCTCTCGTTTTTGTTTTATGTAAGCTCTTGTGCCATACAAATTATTTTATTCTAATGCCAATCCCTGACCAGTACTTATTAAAAAATAGGGATCAGCAATATCCTTATTAGCTTCCTTCTATATTTTTTACTAATATACAATTAGATGTTTAGAACTTTGTCGCCAAGATTATATGGGTGCTTTCACCTTGCTACTCAGTTTCCAGATTGAAAATGTGACTTATCCTTGTAAAGTTAAAAAAAGGTTTCAAAATCAATTCAATTCCATGTAGTGACAAATATTTTCTTTTCCAGATCTTATAGATGGTATAAGGACGGAAAAGTTTATTGCATCAGAAAGGGATGAAATACTGTCGTTCCTTGAGCGGGCTTCTGTACGCTTAGATACATGGTTTCAGTGGTTTAATACATCCCAGACAGGTACAAACATGGTTATCCTTTTGTTTTGTGGTGTAAATCCATTTATTGATTTACTGGATCCTTTCAGTCTTCTACTGCTCTGTGATTTAGAGTTTGTAGTATCTTAAGTGACTTTGTTACCAATCACAGTTGGATCACTAGTGTTAGTCTTGATCACTATATGCGACGAGTTCTTGTTCTATAATATGCTTAAAATGGGCTACTTCATTATATATGTTTTTCATGACATGATTAAACACTAGGCAAGGAGATCGGAAGCTACTTTTGGCATGGGAGGGACAACACAACAACTCGAGAACTTAACCCAAAGGTAACTATTTCTTGGTTCTCATGAAATTAAAGCTAGACTTTTAGCCCTCACATAGACTGCAAGTCTCAAGTTATAAGGTTTTTTTCTCTCACATAAGCTGCTTACATGTGCTCTTTATCAATATATTATTACAATGATTGATGAGTTTTTGCTGCGGTATATGCTTGTTAGCAACAAAATGTCTCAGAATCCCTTGTGTGGTGTGTGGGCGATGTTTTTTAGTAGGATTGCTACTTTGTTCAGTTGTTTATATGTGGATTTGGTAGTTCAATTGACAAATTTTCAGATATAAATCTGATGTAATATATCTCCTGCAGTCGCTTTCCTCCGGGCTGGATGATTATCCCCGGGCTTCGCACCCAAGTGAAGATGAGCGACATGTAGATCTTAGATGCTGGATGTACCTTGCTGCAGATTGCATGCATTCTATCACAGAGCTTTTAGGAAAAGAAGATAGGATTTCAAAGGTTAGGACAATATGGAAACGAAAGGGGTGTCTCTCTTATTTTTTGTTCACATGTTACTAACATAAAGAAACAAATCTTGCAGGAGGATTACAATTCAACTGCCAAGCTGCTTTCAAATTTCAATCTTCTGAATCAGGTCTATTCTCTATCACATGTCGACAATTTTCTCATTTTTCACTAATTTTGACGTTGTTACATATAACTTGATTTTCTGAGCAGATGCACTATGACAGTGACCATGGGGCTTACTTTGACTTTGGTAATCATACAGAAAAAGTGAGAGAAGCTTCCTTGAAAAATAAGCTTAAGTATCAATTTTTGTCATAAACGTAGGATTCTTACTTTCTATCTCACTTTTTTGGTGATTGATCCTCAGGTTAAGTTGATATGGAAAGAGGTAATTCAAGAAAATGGTCAATTATCTCGACAGCTTGTAAGGAAGACTGTTGGGAAGCCAAAGCTAAAATTGGTTCCTCACGTGGGTTATGTCAGCTTCTTTCCCTTCATGTCTAGAATCATCCCACCTGTGAGTTTTTGTGCTAATATTTATTCCACTATTCTAATAGAAACCCTTATGGATCAGTTACTTATTTCATCTAAATCTTCACATATTTTTTGGTTGATATAGGAGTCTCCAATCCTTGAGAAACAGCTTGATCTCATTTCAAACAGGAGCATCATGTGGAGTGACTATGGACTAGTTTCGCTTGCCAAAACCAGGTGAGTCCACCACAAGAAGAATGAACATACTCAGAAATTTTAGTTATTTTCATGATAAGAAGGAACATTGTTTTGATGCAGTTCGATGTATATGAAACGTAACACTGAGCATGATGCACCATACTGGAGAGGTCCTATCTGGATGAACATGAATTACATGATTCTTTCTTCTCTGCACCATTACTCTATAGGTACTTTTACTAGTTTCTACCCTCCACATGCTAAAAAAAGAGCGACATCGTGCTATAAGACTTCTACTTCTTATTACATCATATACATTCGGTTTACCATCTGTCAAGTATCCTGCAGTGGATGGGCCATATAGAGAAAAGTCGAGAGCAATTTACACGGAACTAAGGAGCAATTTGATAAGGTATATTATATGGTATATGCGATAGAGGTCTTGGTATGATACTAACTTCTTGAAACATGTCATAACAAAATACAGGAACGTGGTTAGAAACTATTACCAGACGGGGTACATCTGGGAACAATATGATCAAGATAAGGGAACAGGCAAAGGAACACGCCTCTTCACCGGCTGGTCTGCGCTTACCTTGTTAATCATGTCCGAAGATTATCCTATTTTTTAGAACCTCTTCGAAAACGACAAACAGTTCTGAGTTAGAAGATCAGTTTTGATGTTGGGCTTTTTGTGTTTGCTTATGGTGGCTATAGTGTCACAGATCTAACTTTGGTCGACGTATATTGTCCCAGAATTTTGTAGGTTATGTTCAAATTACGATATTAAGTGTTGGAAAAGAGATACCGGAAGCTCTAGCTTCTCTGCGCATCACAAAATCTTGTTGTCTTGACTGATATTCTTATTCCGGAGCTATTCTCTCAACTGAAACTGTTGGTGAACAATTCAAAATTTCTACCTTTAAATCATGTTGATTTAACCAATCTTTATGGTAAGCTGCTTTTACGTACCGGATGCTTAAATAGAATCCTTACATAAGCTCAAACATCGTTTAGAATAATAAGTAAATAACTACTGGCTTTGTGATAATGAAAAACATTCACAAGCCAAACGAAAATTGCATTAAAACAAATTCGAAAATAAATCATGTGTTTAGGATATAAGTAAATTAATTAAATAACTATCAGTTTTCAGTTTTTTTTTATGCGTTTTATGTTGTCGCTCACTTTTGTTGTTGTCTTCTTGCATACAATTGGTTCACGAAGATGTTGCCAAAGATATGGTAATAAACGCAAAGAATCCTAAAGATGCATAGTTTGCGCGTGTCATAACTTTATAAATATTTGATTTATGCTGTTCATTATATTTAACTACCAAATATAACTCATTCGTCTTATCTCTTCTCTCTAACAAAAGAAGAATTTCTCTTGATTCTTCACCAGCTCTTTTTTTTTTTTTTTTTTTTTCTTTTTCCATTATTGATTCTTCAATAGTTTGTCACTTGTCAGTATATAGACAATTTTGTTAGTTAAAACAAGACATAGATACGTCGTCTTAATCTTAATCTACTCGATCTAGAATTTATATGGCTATTAAAAGAGTACCGTTTCTGAGTTTTGGCGAAAGAAAAAAAAAAGCCGATCAAAATTGTCAACAACTATCACATATATAAGGGGTTGGTGGTCTAGTGATAACACAAGAGGTTGGTTCTCTTGTGCACGAAAGAGATTATGGGCCGAAAACCTGAAATTTTCGCGGTTTATGACAAAAAAACAACTATCACATATATTATTATTGAGATATATTATTTAGTAATTGTTATTGACGATTTATTAAATATTTTATTGATGATTTTCAAAACATTTAGATATCCAATGATTAGTTATGAAGTTGATTATTTGCAACAACATATTTGGGGGTAGTCCAAGCCGACACATTTGCCAGCACGGTATCCTTTCATGATGCAAGCGGCCATACAGTCCACAAGACATTTAATGGTCGCAACAACATTCATTGGGGTTTTTCCAGCCCACGCATTGGCCAGTTTGGTATCCCATCTTGATGCAAGCGGCATCACAGTTAATAAGCATATCACATTTTCCAATGCAAGTGTTTTCAGCTTCAACTTTCTCTATTTTTTACCCAATTCCAAAGAAAAAAAAAAAGACTGAGATATAAAAATTTCTCATAGTCAGCAAAATATACACGATGATGAGACTAACCTGAAACCATGAGAAATAGGATGATTATTGAAGCAATCACCACGAAGCTCATGAATGCAATCCTGGAATTCATTTTCACTGTTGTTCAATATATCACTGTTGCTTTTGTATCTGTTCCTATGATCTCCTTTTTATAGATTTTGCTACTCAAACAAAATCTGATTTGAATTAGTTTTCATTGACTAAGACATCTAAAGGTATTTATGTTCTATAAATATTTTGTTGTTCAATCCAAGGATATTTATGTTCTTTATTTAGTATATATAGATATTGCAACTTCAAAATCTGACGTGTGTTAATTTTATTCACTGGCACATTTCAAAAAAAAAAAAGTGATTGCAAATCTAAAGAGATTTTTATTCTCTCAACCATTGAACATGCAAGACGCACTAAAGCATGTGATGACAGAATTTTTATTAAAACTACCTTAGAGTATCATCTTTTTTGGGAAAATGTGTCAACCAAATGAAATCCGATTCTGATTTTGGAAAAACTACCAATGCTTTTTTTTTTTGTCAAATGAAAAACTACCATTGTTTTCTTTATTATTTCCATACTTCAAAATTTAAAAATTAATATTTTTAGGCAAAACATCATATATTTTGAAAGTTTTGGTCATCCAACAAATTTAAGTATTGTTTCTAAGTTGATGACCAAAACAAAAAAGGACAATTTCTGAATTCTATAAACATTTTGGTAGCTGGCAAACAAAACAAAAAAAAAAGAGATAATTTGACTGTATATCTTAAATTTTGTTAGAAATTTGAAAACTATACCCTATAATTTACAATCATTTAAAATATACTTTTTATGTTAAAATAAAATTTTTATCCTTTGTTAATAAACTAGAATAAAACTAAAATCTTTTATTATTTAATGTTTACTAATATTTAGATAACTAATTCATCTAAACATCATAATTATTTTTTAATTAATTTTGAATTTAAATATATAATTAAAATCTAGATTTTTAGATTTAGTTAAGATTTTATGTAATGATTTATTTAAATATAATAATTGTTTCTAAATTAATTTTGAATAAAGTATACAAAAGAAAAATAAGCCATGACAAAATAAATTATATAATAATTTTTTTATTTGATGAATTGCAATTATATAATAGAAAATTATATTCTATATCTTTATTTAGTTAACATAGCTAATTTTTTATTAATTACGAATTTAAATTATAGGATCAAAATAATATCATGTATTTTTAGTTTTAGTTAAGATTTTACATAATAACTATTTTTTGTTAATTTTAAATCACGTATATTAAAAATAAATAATCTATGAAAGAGCATAAGTTAGTATAAAATCTAGAATCAGGCAAAATTCGGATCGAACCACTATAGTTGTGGCTCATTAGCTCAGGACGATTAAAAACGTAAACTTGATCACGGTTGTGCAAAACGGCGTTATTGCAGAGAAGGTACCGCATGAGACGCTGATGAAGATCCCACACGTTTGGCTCACCTGTAAGTTTCATGCCCCTTGCAAAACATCACAGATTCTTGTGGTTTTGGCTGATTTTGATTCACAAAACAAACACGAATTGCATTAACACAAATTCCAATATAAAACCAACACAAACATATGTCTGTACCTAGATTTTATATTAACAGACGAGTTCTGTTGGAACAGAAACACAGAAAAATCATCAAAATGTATTTACCTAAGGTAGCAAAGAAAATCATCTCAACTCCCATGAGACGACGTCGCATAAGCAATAGTCTAAGGGGTCAAGACTCGCTATCCCATCCAGAGTCTTTCATTAACTTATTACAATTTTGATGAAGGGGTAAAATTAAACGATTTGGTGCGACCCAATACGACGTCGTGGGTAAAACAAAATCGGTAGAACTCTCTAGCCTATAGAGAGTCTCCTCATGCCTTAGTCTCTTCGACGCTGTAACGAGAGAAAACCACCAGAGAGAAGAGAGGGCTGATAAACGGAGGAGAGATAGGCTTCGCTCGACGATTTCTTCAATCTCTGGAACAAGGTATCTTCTTCAATCCGACGTTAACTCTCCGAATTTGATTGGATTCAGCTTAATTTTGCATCATTTCCCAGTCATTGCCCAAATTAGGGTTTCGCATGGATTTGGTGTCCCACTGCACCTGATTCTTCAATTTGTGTTAGATGCATATCTGGGTTTCTTTCTAAAACGTGTTTCAAACCTTGGCATGCAAATTATTGTTAAGGTTTTAAATTGTATTAATTCAAATTTTATTGCAATTCTAGAAAATTAAAGATCTTTCCCTTTTTATTTGTTGATCAAGCAGTTGATTGAGAATACTTGCCTTGTTGGGTATGTCCACTGAGGCGTTTGTGAAACCAGTGGTGCCATATGGTCATGATGGGTACGACGATGATGACGATGAAGAAATGCCTTTGGTTTTCAAGAGAAGAACTAATACAGCATCTGCCACAAACCGTTCAAGGCCTGTTAATGCCCAGAAAAACGCGGCTATTGCTTCTACTAAGTCCCCACCACCAATGAGGTCTCCTTTATCAAGCCCCAGTAGATCAGCCTCATCTGCTAGAAGTTCAATGATGAAACCATCATTACCGTCATCTTCATCTGTTCACCGTTCGACTGTGAAGTCGCCTTTGCGTGATGATAGATCCGTTGTTGCTAAGGAGAGGGACGTTTTAGGAAAAGCTCCATCTGCGTCCAAAAGTGATGATGAGGATTCTGAGGATGATAAACCCTTGAGTGCCAGACTTAAAGTGGATTCTAATCAGCCTACCAAACAGCCGAGCTCTTCTGGGCGTGGTAGTTCGCAGGTACCAGTCCAAAAGAGCCATGTGAGGCCTCATGGAGTGAATGATAACACTAAAAAGAAAGATTTAGATGGGAAAGTTCCCATGTCCTCGACGGTTCAGATAAAGACCAGTGTGGGTACATCAAGTAGCAAGCCTGTTCATAATGAACAAAAGAGACCTTTGGTTAACAATTCCAATCGGAATGGTTTAAAACCTAAGATTGAAGGGCATAGTTCTCAGACACCTGCTAAGAGACCTCTTGAGAAGGGAAGTTCTTCAAATCAATCTTCTGTTAAGAGGCCCAAGCTGTCAGAGCCAGCGGAGCAAGGTTCACGTAATGCAGCTACGCCAGATAACAAAGGAAAGAATCTGGATGCATCAAAGCCGTTGAGAGCTAGCCAAGTAACTGTTAAAGAAGATAACTCAGATGAGGATGATCATGTCCCTATTGCCTCAAGGGTGAAGTCAGATTTCTCAAATAATAAGTCAGCCTCCGTGAAGCCAAATGCTAGTAAAATGATATCTTCTTCATCCAGAACAGTAGCTAAGAAGCCCAACAAATGGGTGAAAGACTCTAAATATTCAAAATCTTCAAAATCATTACCTTCTGGAGATGGTCAAAGGAAATGGACAACTCTAGAGCACAATGGTGTTATTTTTCCACCTCCATATAAGCGTCACGGGGTTAAGATATTGTATCAGGGAAAGCCAGTTGACTTAACTCCTGAACAAGAAGAGGTCCTTTCTCTCTTTCTTTCTGGGTCTCTGTCCCATTATAGTTTTGTTTTTTTTTGCTTGCTTTCTGCAGCCATTGACTTAAATCTCAATGCCCAGGGTGGTTCTGTATGCTTTCTCATAGTCATGAGTGGTGAGCTGATAATATTGTCATTTCTATCTGCAGGTTGCAACTATGTTTGGGGTGATGAGGGAAACGGAATATTACAATAAACCAAAGTTCAGAGAGAATTTCTGGAATGATTGGCGTAAACTACTTGGAAGGAACCATGTGATTAAAAGTTTAGATGATTGTGACTTCAGTCCCATATATGAATGGTATATGCAGGAGAAGGAGACAAAGAAACAAATGACTGCAGAAGTAAATAATCACTTTCTATGATAAAGTTCATTAGTATGCTATTCTGATGAAGCTGTTGTTGATAATTTTATAATGCTAATGATGTGCAGGAGAAAAGGATTGTGAAAGAAGAGAAATTAAAGCAGGAGGAGAAATACATGTGGGCTGTTCTCGATGGTGTCAGGGAGAAGGTAATTTTCTTTTTTTGTTGATATAAATCTATTTCCAGCTTCTTGAAATTTGCTAACCATAATTTCAACAATTTCAGGTTGGAAATTTCAGAGTTGAGCCCCCTGGGTTGTTTCGAGGCCGGGGAGAACATCCTAAGGTATTTTTTGCTGTATTCTTTTACATTATCCTTGAACTATATTATTCTGTTGGTGTGCTCTAGTCTATATCACTTTTAGAACATTTTTCTGCCTTGTTCCCCTAACCTCCATAGTTATTTCTCATTTTAGTAATTTAATTTGTCTTCTGCGTTATTGCTTTCCAGATGGGGAAACTGAAAAAGCGGATTCGTCCTTCTGATATTACAATCAATATCGGTAAAGAGGCACCTATTCCAGAATGCCCTATCCCTGGTGAAAGGTCTTTTTTTCTTCTTTATGTACTTCTCTTTGAAAAAGACACATTTTTTGTTTTTTCTTTGACCTGATTCTAAGAATGCTGTTTTTTCAGATGGAAAGAAGTTAAGCATGACAATACTGTTACCTGGCTTGCTTTCTGGAATGATCCTATCAATCCAAAAGAGTTCAAGTATGTATTCTTGGCAGCTAGCAGTGCGTTAAAGGGACTAAGCGACAAGGAGAAGTATGAGAAAGCGAGGAAGCTACACGTAATGAGCTTTTGACTCCACTAAAGATTTTTCGTAAACCATCCCGCTTTTCCCTTACCTTATCATCAACCTACCATCTGTTTGCAGAACTATATAGGGAGTATTAGAGCAGCGTACACCAAAGATTTTAGTAACAAGGATGTAACAAAGCGTCAAATAGCAGTTGCTACGTATCTCATCGATAAGCTAGCCCTTAGGGCTGGAAATGAGAAGGTAATTTAACAAAGATACTTCTTTACTGAAAGATATCCTTTTGTTTATTCAGTTTATCATTTTTCTGGCTGTATAGAGATCATTATTACTCCATAACCCGTTTCTTATTCATAGAACTGGTTTCTATTATTTCAAGCATTTTTCTCACATTTTCCTTTCTTGGTCTGCATATTTGAATCGTATAGGATGATGATGAGGCAGATACTGTTGGTTGTTGTACATTGAAAGTAGGAAACGTGGAGTGTATTCCTCCAAATAAGTTAAAGGTACATACTTGATGTCAACATAAACAAAATTGACTGCAGAGTGAATCTGCAAGAGTTCTAGAATACCTTGGCTTATTGATTTTTTGTTCAACAAGGCTTTTTTGTTGCATATTATAATGACCTTTGGTATCCGCTTTGGCATTTTCAGTTTGACTTTCTTGGTAAAGACTCTATTCAGTATGTAAACACAGTTGAGGTTGAGCCTCCGGTTTATAAGGCAATTGGGCAGTTCCAAGCGGGTTAGTTAATAACTAAATCGGTTATCTAGTCTCATAGTTGACCTTTGGAAACTGGATAAATGACTTTAGGTTTTGTCTTCTGTTCAGGAAAATCGAAAACCGATGATCTCTTTGATGAGCTAGATACTTCAAAACTCAATGCTCATCTTAAGGAGCTTATGGCTGGTCTCACAGCCAAAGTCTTCCGTACGTATAATGCTTCCATCACATTGGATTTAATGGTACGTTGTCGAATTGTAAATTTTTTAAAAACTTTTATGCACGTATAGATTATAAAGCTAGTGATACAAACATAAATTAATCAATTGGCACATCCTAATAATATTAGATTTTCTTTTCCATTCTTAAGTATTATTTTTAAAGCCGTTCTCGATGGGATGTTATGACAGTTGAGTAAAGAAACTAGAGATGGCGAGGTTCCTGAAAAAATTGTGGTTTATCAGCAAGCAAACAAGGAGGTAATGGCAATTATTCTCTCTGATGTTTTCATAGATGATTAAGAAATGTGATCATCATAATTTTTTGGTTAGGTCGCTATCATTTGTAACCATCAACGTACTGTCTCAAAATCTCATGGAGCACAAATCGAGAAGCTGGCTGTGAAAATAGAAGAACTAAGGGTAAAATATAAACCAAATCCAATGAGCTTTGACCAAAAAACAATTTCAGTTTCCTTAGTCTCATGATCCTTGTATTTCACTGCAGGAGCAAATAAAGGAGCTGAATATTGATCTGGACAGGGCTAAGAAAGGAAGAACACCATTAATGGGATCTGATGGAAAGAGAAAGAGGAACTTAACACCTGAAGCGTAATGTTTAAACCTCTCAACACACATTATTTATCTCGCATAAACATCTTTAAATCAACTTCCTCTTTGGAAAACAGATTGGAGAAGAAGATAATGCAAACGAATGGTAAGATTGAGAAGATGGAAAGAGATATGCAAACGAAGGAAGATATGAAAACCGTAGCATTGGGCACATCTAAGATCAATTACATGGATCCTAGGATCACTGTTGCCTGGTGCAAACGACATGATGTCCCCATTGAGAAGGTAATATAAAAGCTTCAACTAAGTCACAGATGTGCAACACTTGAACTTTACTTTTTTTTTCTCTTTCTATTGCAGATATTTAACAAGTCTCTTCTGGCTAAGTTCGCTTGGGCAATGGATGTTGATCCTGAGTTCAGATTCTGTTTAAGCGAAGAAGAACAAAAACATGTTCGTTGAGGCCAGTTTCACCACCTAACCCATTCACAATACATTTACAGAGATAGAGAGAGAGAAAGAGTTAAAAAGAGAGGAAGAAAGAAAGCAAGACCTGTAAACGAGGTTTCTTCTCTCTTAATAGTAAACCAAAGACTAATTTGTGGGATGTTTTATAGAAACAGTTACAATTTTTTACTCAATAAAATAAATCAGCTTTTATAATAAGAATACAGAAAAATGTACTTTTAAAAAACGCATGTAAACTAGTAGAGCTTACAAAGTCATCATGAAGAACAAAAGTTATCCAATGGGGTATATAAAAATGAAATTATAGCAATGTTATTATTAAATAACTAAATTTTGGGAATTTATTTGCATGATAGCTCTACTTTTTTTATTAGTTAAAGTTACAAATTTACGTTCACATGGTTAATGCCTTAAATGGGATTTAGACTATTGCTTATGCGACGTCGTCTTATGGGAGTTGGGATGATTTGTACTTCAGGATGCTATTATTGTGGAAGAAAATGAAATATCAAGCATATTGCTACAAATTCATTGACAAGGTGAGATGTGCATTGAAGCAAAATAATTTTGTTCCAGATTCAAAGAGATCTCAAAAGGTACGGATTAAAAAAGTTGATTTGTATGGTGGTTTATCTTGTAACTCATCAACTACTGCTTCAGAGAATACTAGATACTGCACATGTGAATTTTTGAAACACATGTTAAATAGTCAAGAAAGGACTGAGTGGAAGAAATTCAGAAGTATGAATGGGAGTTATTGGAGAGCTTCAAGGGGAGGATGATTCTGATCGAGAAGGTTGTTCCAAGAAGTATGGTTATGCTCACATTGCATTTGGAGTCTTAACAGAGTTTTATAACTCAAGCAGGGGAGAATGTGGAAGGAAGATCCGTGAAGATAAGATGCTACTATCACATTGATATTGATATAAGATTAATGGGGAGTTTTTATCTCATGATTTCGTGTTTGGTATGTGTGATGTATATGGTGAGCTTGAGTTGTAAAACTCCCTTAAAAAGGGGGAGGATGAAAGTGCACAACTTGTTGGAACAAGAAGCGGCTTGTTGGAACAAGTTCGAGATTAATCGATTGATGTTGACGTGGCTCGTGGAGTTAAGATAGATGTCAAAAAAAATATTTGGAGAGATTAAATCACAAAATGCATCCAAAGATATTCTTGGAGAAGATATTCTTGAAGATTTTTTTTTTTTATTTAAAGAGGATAATTTCTTTTTTGTTGATTAAATCTAGGGAAACATATCTCATAGGTATATGGGTATATATACAAGAGAGATAGAAATTTGATTCATTTGTTTCGGTGAGTTGTAGGCAAGTCAAGTTACTTGTTTGAACATAAGTCTGGTTGTTCAATGACTGTGTGTAACTAGATATTGTTTGGTGACGAGCTAAAGGGTCTCTTAGTATCGTGTAATACCAATTAGACAAGTTCTTGCTGTAAGATTATCTAAGTAAATCTAGTTGGTGGTTTAAGGATGTAGACACTTTGCCGAACCTCGTTATTTATTATGTGCATCATCCATCTCTGGTTTTCCAGTTGATAATTTTGATTGGTTTTTTCTCATTCGCCAAAACTCATAACGGTATATAGCATATACGATTGGTCACTCTGCCTTCCTTTAAACGATCCACCTTAACTTTTCCACTTATTTATATCATTGCCATCTTGTCTTTCTAACTTTGTTTCTTAACATGAACCCTAACTTTCGACTCCTTTGTTTAGCTTTTGTTCAAGAGAAACCTGGGATTCGGGTTTGCTGAGCTGAGCGCATAAGATTCGAATTGACCTTTAGTTTGAGTTTACTTGATTTTTCGGTGATTGATCCCTATGTTAAGTTGATATCAGACCCGGTCCTGAGCATATGCTACTGAGCCCATGGCTTAGGGCATATGAAAATTAGGGGCATAGTTTTGTTATTAATAATTTTCAAAACATTTAGATATGCAATGATTAGTTATGGAGTTGATTAGTTGCAACAACATGTTTCAATATCCTCCCAGTGGCCGGTACATTTGCCAACACTGAATCCACTCTTGATGCAAGCAGCCGTACAGTCATCAACCATGTAGTATGGTGCAATACATTGTCCTTGTGCGTCAACTTTATCTATATTTCAGTCGGAATAAAAAAAGAAAACAAATTATATTAAACACAATATTAGTATTTATCATAATTTGCTATTAACTTGGCTATTAAAAAGAAAAGGGTCATTTATCGTTTATTCCTTATGAATTAATATGTTTTAAATACATTTAGATACAAGACATTTAATGGTCGCAACAACATTCATTGGGGTTTTTCCAGCCCACGCATTGGCCAGTTTGGTATCCCATCTTGATGCAAGCGGCATCACAGTTAATAAGCATATCACATTTTCCAATGCAAGTGTTTTCAGCTTCAACTTTCTCTATTTTTTACCCAATTCCAAAGAAAAAAAAAAAGACTGAGATATAAAAATTTCTCATAGTCAGCAAAATATACACGATGATGAGACTAACCTGAAACCATGAGAAATAGGATGATTATTGAAGCAATCACCACGAAGCTCATGAATGCAATCCTGGAATTCATTTTCACTGTTGTTCAATATATCACTGTTGCTTTTGTATCTGTTCCTATGATCTCCTTTTTATAGATTTTGCTACTCAAACAAAATCTGATTTGAATTAGTTTTCATTGACTAAGACATCTAAAGGTATTTATGTTCTATAAATATTTTGTTGTTCAATCCAAGGATATTTATGTTCTTTATTTAGTATATATAGATATTGCAACTTCAAAATCTGACGTGTGTTAATTTTATTCACTGGCACATTTCAAAAAAAAAAAAGTGATTGCAAATCTAAAGAGATTTTTATTCTCTCAACCATTGAACATGCAAGACGCACTAAAGCATGTGATGACAGAATTTTTATTAAAACTACCTAATCAATTTTTTTGGAAAAATGTGTCAACCAATGAAAAACCATTCTGAGTTTGCTTTTTATGGAGTTTATAGCAAAGATATATATATTTGATAAACCGTGGAAGTTTTACATTTTTTGCTCTTAATCTTTCTCACTCTCTGGAGTCACTGATGCAGCGCATGGTTGGCTTCTATGTCGGTTTTACGATGGACACCGGTTTTAGTGTTTATGTATCCATCACGTTTGAAGTTTAGTTTTGTTTCCTTTTTTTTATTTTGTTATTTCTTTTTATGAGGATAAGCCCAATTCTAGTCCGATTACGATTAGGAATAGTTAAGCCTCTTTAGTCTTTATAAATAGATGTGTTAGGGTTATTGTAACACATCTTGATATTATTGTTTGAGTTTTATAAAAGAGCTTTTAGTCATGAGAAGAAGATTCTCGCCAAACCCTATTACTTTGACGTCACTGTTGACATTCTAAGTAAGATCCGAGCTCGAAATCTCGTTTCTCCTGGAGATCTTGAGTTCCCATTCGTTACATAGCTTCCGTTCTCTATCAGTCACAATTTATATATTTCGATTTAAAGAATAGTCATGCGTATCAAATAAGAGTTAAATCCGGGGCACGAGAAAATCAAGCTCTTTTGTTAACAAATATTTAATATGTTCCTAATTAATCATATTTCTAATATTTTACACATTAAGAAAACATATTAAAAATTAATTATAAATGCATCATTTTTTGTGATTAACAATTTTCTTTGACACTAAACTAATAGTATTCAATTATTTTTCTTGAACTTTACAATCCATTATCAACGACTACTAAAATCTACATAGAAAACCTAAAAATTTTATTTTTTAAAATATTTTTTTTTAGAAATAGGATTAATAAGGAACAAAGAGAGTATATTTTTTGGCATGCAACAAATTTAAATACAGTTTCTGAGCTCTATAAACATTTTGGTAGCTGGCAAAAAAAAAACTTGTATATCTTATATTATTTAAGAAATTTGAAAATTACACTATAATTTAAAATCATTTGAATATACATTTTATGTTCAAGAAAATAATTTTTTTGTTAATCAATTAAAATTAAAAACAAAAATAAATATTTGTATTATTTAGTATTTACAAATATTTAGATAATTTATTAATCTAAACATCATAAATATTTTTTAAAAATTGATTTCTAATTTAAATATATAATTAACAAAATCTAGGGTTTTTAGATTTAGTTAAGATTTTCGATAATGATTTCTTTAAATATAATAAGTATTTCAAAAAATAATTTTTAATAAAGTATACGAAAGATAAATAATACATAACAAAATAAACTATAAATTGAAATAATAAAATAAAAATATTTTTTTAGTTAATGATGAAATTATATTACAGAAATTATATCCTAGTTTTTTTCTTTAGTCAACGTAGTTAATTTTTATTAAGTATGAATTTAAATTATAGGTCATAATAATATTATGTATTTTTTAGTTTTAGCTAATTTTACATAATGATTATTTTAAACATTAGAATTATTTTTTGTTACTTTTAAATCAACTATATTAAAAAAATCTATGAAAAAACATAAGTCCATGAACATAAAATAATAAGTCAACAGTTATAATAAATCAAGTTTCTAAAAAAATCAATCAATCAAAATGTAAGTCAACAGTTATAAAATAAGTTGATGGTGAAGAAAATTAAATCAATAGAAATAAAATATTAGTTGACAGTTCGATAAATCCACTTTATTAATAAGTCGACATAAAAGATATATAGAGGAACAAAAACAGTAAGTCAACAATTTAGATAAATCAACTATGTAAATATAAAAACAAATCTTTGAATTTGAATGAAATAGAGGGCCAAGAATGTGCAACGGAAATCCAAACCGTACACTCCATACTTTTTTGGTATGTCGAATTTCTTTTGGTATAACTTCATTTTTCTTACTGCGCAGAAAGATGCAATCGTTCTCGTGCTGCTCACTGCATCATTCATTTTGCCAATTGACGAATGATGGTGTCCGTTTGGGTGATGTACGAAGAAGCAAGTCAAGTGACGAATGATAGAGTGAGCAAAATGCAAAATACCAAACGGAGTTATCAATGTCGTCATTTTCTACATTTGTTCGGTATTGGTTCAACGCATTAAAACCACCATCGACCGGAGATAGTTTTTCCGGTTCCATTAAGAACAGCGGTATTGGTTATGGCTGATTCTGATTCACAAATCAAGCACGAATTGCATTAACTCAAATTCCAATATAAAATCAACAAAAATCATATGTTACAAGAAACAAACGAAGGAGAATTACCACAACATTAAACCAGTTTCAAACAAAACAACACTCCACTTTGTTCAAACAGTTTGAAATCAGTGTATTAACTTTAAATGAGACAATGCTCTGTTTAATATGTAGAGAAATGTAACAACAATAGTATCATTAAGATAATCAATCAGGCTGTGATTGTGACGCTGCATACGCAAGAACCAGACAGTTTTATCTCACATGTTTTCCACTGTGCCCCTGGTGCAGCCTCCGGGTCATACAGTAGAGTGCCGTGACCAGTTTCTTCCTGAGACGAGAAAAGCAGAAGCTTTCCACTCAGCTTACCGAACTGAAACCCGGCCCTCGAGCTTCCTGACAGCGGAAGAGCCACCACTTCCCAGGTCTCTTCTTCCGCATTGAATACCGACATCTTCCTTTGGTTCTTCCAGTCGATACAGAACAGCTTCTTTCCTACTTCAACATGAGCTGTAACCATCTGCAAGTGAACATATCAAGTAGTCAGATCCTTAGAAATACTCAATACAGAAGTTTTTTACGAGAAACCAACATTAGATTCATACTCAATGATCAATGACTCGTAAAGACTTACCGTTAAACCGTTTTTGCTTCCATGCCAAGAACCACATTGTGGGTTGTACACATCAAGAAGTTTTGAGTTGCCAATTGTGAAGTTAGATCTTCCACCCATCACGTAGAGCTTCCCGTTGAAGCCGCTAGCGAAACATCCCCATCTCGGACGCCTAAGAGACTCTATGAACGTCCATGTCCCCGTCTCTGGATCATACACCTCTGCACTAGACAGACTCTCGCCATCTACCCCGTGACCTCCAACCACATAAACAAGCCCATTCACCTCAGTGCAAGCAAAATCATATCGAGCTACCTCCAGGTCAGCTAGTCTACTCCAGCTGATATCATTTCAAAAAAATCAAACAAAATTGTCTTTTATGCACTCAATCCTTGGATCTTTGTTTATATCAAGAACATAAAATCTGACAAACCTGTTGAGGCAAGTATCATACTGATAAACATCAGCAGATGCAACATGAGAACCATTGATCATAGAGCAACCAGCAATAACAAGAAGTTTCCCATCAACTACAACCACCTTAAACCCTGTTTTCGCAGGACCGGGCATCGGTGGAAGAGATGATAGCTTCTGTCCCAAACAGTCCATAACCTCCCAGTGACTCTCTTTCCCTCCAGCATTCATTGTTAAGACATAAAGCCACTCCTCAAGCATACCGGCGAGTCTTCTCACGGTAATAAACTCTTTGCTCTGGACAACATACCGCCATTTCTTACATACACTTCCCATGGAAGGGAAGCTAGCACGGGGAACAAGCGCAAGACACAGCTTTGCCACATCATCAGGCAATCCCGGAAGCAAAGGATCATCCCGGAAATTCTCAGATAACCGTGAACCGAGATCAAGATTACCTTTCGTGAAACACATACTGTGATTTACAATCCTTTTCTTCCCACTTACAAAAGCTTGCATCTTTTGACTTAAAACTTTTGAATGAAGAGATAGCTAAATCTCTCAAGAACAGTTTCTAACTAAGATTTTTGTGTTTGTGTGAGAAAATGTTATTAAAGAATTTCGTGAAAACCGTCACGTATAGTGATTTTCAAAGATAAAGGAATAAACAATGTAGCGGAGAAGAAGACCACTGATGAATTATGATGATGTCCAGCCCATTCTAATTCATATTCCATACCAATGGCTTTGTTTCTACAAATGTTAGAATCTATGATTGTTGTTAAATTACTGTTGATTCTTCTCACACACATCTCCTTATCTGCTAAAACAAGATTAAACATTTGTTAACAACAACATATTCCAAAAAAAAGAAGATGTTTTTTTTTTACTTTTTTGGGAAAAGAAGAATGTTACCATTAAAGGTCATGCTAGAGAAGGAGGAGACTTAGCCACCCGCAACATCCATCTTTAAAAGTAGAGAATTTTCTGCAAAAAAATTCAGATAAGTCAACTCTTCAACGAAATGTCAAGAACCAATAAAATCACAATCAAGAGAATCAACATCAAACAAAGAGATATGGTGCTCAATAAAAGGAACAATTTCAAGAATTACAAGCATCATATACCACACAGAAACAAGAAAAAAGAAAATAAATTTGAATGGCTACAAATTATTTCTTGTATTATCAAGAAAATCTGAAATCGAATTCTCACAAAAAAAATTAACATTTAAAGAAAAAAAAGCATACGATACGAACCAAACTAATTCCAAGATTTGGCCAAGATAGATCTCAAGATCGAAACTTCATCAACTTCTACATATGAACAGAAACATTCCAAAGGAAAAAAAAAAAAACTTCAAACCCAAATTACGGAGAATTAAACAATCAAAAAGTAAATATAAGAAACAAGTAAGAATCAATGGAGACCTGAAGCGGATGATTAATTTCCAAGAAAACGGGGAAAGAGGAAAACTTTAAGGAGAAAAATCAAATCCAAAATGCCAAAGATAATTTATACAATGGTGAAAGAAGATAAAGATGAAGAACCAAGAGAATAGGGGAGCTTTGTCGGTATTTGGGTCTTGGGTGCGTTGAAGTTGGTGCAAAGAAGATAATATATTTTGACAGAGAGATCTAATAATGGTAATGAAGAAATTGAAGGAGCCTCAGATTAGGGATTATATAGCAAAATCAAAATATACGGTGGATCACCGTAGATAATAATGTCAACTAGCCACCACGTCACTCATTCTTATATTTATTATTATATTTCTTTCATATATGCTCGGAAGACATGTTTTGATATTAAACTAATATTAAATATAAACTAATTTTGTTCAGTTTTTTTGTTGTTGTCACATCAATGTAATATTTTTTCTTCAGTAAGTAATTTTATATTCATTAACTCTTTATATAATAATGTTTTTTAATTAGAGATGCCTTAATAGTTTTTTTTTGGGTTAAAAGGCATGATTAACAATTTATTATTTTGAAAAAAATAAAATATCACTAATTTTAGGTTTATGTTAAATTACTAAATCACTAGAGACATATCTGCATATGCCTAAATTTTGAAATTTAAAGATTTTTAGTGGTAAATTTTAAAAAGAAAACATATAATATGATATTTTTGAATAGGGCTTTTATTTAGTCTCAATTATTGTACTTGTTTTTTTTATATCTTCATAGCATTTAAACTAAAAAATATTTTTAGCTAAAGAAATTATTTTATTTTACAGAGAATTAGGTAGACCGCAATATTTAGAGATACAATTAAGAAAATAGCAATGATGTGATTTAGTGATATCACATAATATATTTTTTTAATTAAAGATGTGATTTTTTGTTCTAAAACATGTTATATAGTTAAGTGTACGTCTAATTTATCAAATGAGCATTTTAACAAAACTAACATAAATCTAAACTCTGATTTCTATTTTATAACGTAGACGCTAATATAAAAAAATAGATTTTCTGAAAAGTTCTAACTAGTTTGAATTTCCTTTTACTATTGTATGTTATTAGTTGACTAATTAGTTGAAATTTGTAAGATTATTGGAGGTAATTTAATTTAACAAGCCAATCAATTTTCAAGTTAATGAAAATAATATGGAAAAGAAAAAAGTTAATGAAAAATAATATATGACATTGGAAAAAAGCAAAAAAAGAAAGAAAAAGTCTCGAATATGGAAGAGAAGAAAAAGCATATCATCAGACGGTGGAGATCATTTGTCTGAAATGCACATGCAATCGTATCGTATCCCTTTGTATCCGTCTGACGTGGGCCTATCTTCCCAACTGTTGTTGTTTGGTGTTTCGTAGTAGTGACCATGAAATCCCTATTAAAGTCCCATTCCATTTTTTCACTTTCAGGTTTATCCTTCTTTGTAATCAAGAAAACTTTTTTCTTGATGACATTGGATATTAGTAATAGCTTAGATGTGTAGAAATGTACACACTTCTATAATTTTTTTTTTTTTTTTTTTGGTCAAGTACACACTTCTATAATTAAAGATTGCTTTTCTTCCATAAGGATATACAAGTGCGAGCCTACATAGTATTATTTAAAACTTCCAAAATATGATTGGCTAGAGCTGATGATTGTGGCTGTGGATTTATGTTTTTAGCAGTTTACAACAATGTTTGTTCCACACTTTCACTCCAACATAAGTTACATAACTGAACATAGACATCCTTCAAATTTAAAAAAAAAACAAAAAAAAACCAAAAAAGGCATACATCCTTCAAATCAAGCGCAGTAGTAATCACTATCTGCCGTCGTATATGAGGCACGACAAGTATTTAGAAGTTAACCCTTGGTCGAACCTTTTATAATGTTTTTTTCTTTTGTCATAAAATTTGTGATGTTTTTATTGAAAAAGGTAAATAAATCGCCGTTTGAACACATCAGGCTTGGAAAAAGGAAGAAAAAAAACACACTATCCAACACGACCTTATCTCGTAAACATTTATTCTTCATTATCTTCTAAAGTGTCGACTTTCGACATCTACATATATCTTATTAATATGGGTTAAAAGTCTTGATTAGTTCCTTATAGAAAATGCAAATACATATTATAAGTATGCATATGGATCCAAGCGAATATATGAACTTTCTAAATTAGTATTTGTAATGTGTTCAATATCACTATTTGCTTTGTTTTCAACTATTACAAACATCCGAAATTTTTTGATCATATCAATTCGAATACTAAATAAAAACGATCTAATGGAACAAGATGAGGAGACACTTCGTTAAATGACTCTACATTCACAAAAACAAGTATCTCTCCAATCCTTTCGAAACTCCTCAAAATGGAAAAATGGTAGACCGTTACAGGCCACGATTAGGGGCACCCAATAAAAATATAAATATTTGATGTTTTACACTACAAAAAGTAACTAAAGTGGTAAAATGGTTAGTCATGCACTCACTAAACTCATAGATTCAAGTCTCAATTTTGTAATATTTTGAACTCTCTTAAAGATTTGGCTGGCTCCACCATTGGCCACGATGGTAGAAGGAAATCCAAAGTTTCCCGAAAAACATCTTTGATCCCGAATGAACACTTCAAAAAATCCAAAGTTTTTTTTTTTTTTTGTTAAAGAAGAAATCCAGAATTTTGATCCAAACAATAAAAAGAATGTTAAACTTACAAAAGGGATAAAGTGGTTATTGGATCCATTAAAAATGAAAAGTAACCATTTCGTGAGGTTTGACTTAGACCACCCACCATCATGAAAATTTGTTCTTTATGGATCTAAAAGCGGCGACCCGAAAGCGATCGATTCATTTGTTTTTCTAATAATCATATTTATCCGCGTGATGTTAACACGTTATGTGGTAGCCATTTTTGACGGTTCATATTTATTTATGATTACCTTTAAAGTTTTAAAACCCATTTATTGAATAGAATAATCCCATATGTTACTTGGCTGTGAGTCACCTAAGGCTTTAGATAAAATTCCCTTTTTTCTTCTTTTTTTTTTCTTTTGGATTTATTGGAAATCTTGAACCAAAGGTACACAACTATTTAGACAATCTATAAATCTAACAAGAATTAGCATAAAAAAAATCTAACAGTAAGTTCACTATTCAAAAAACTTTTCAAAACCTGTCGATTGATCTTACGGCCACTGTTGCAAATTTAAGTATACTTCATTTGGTCGCTATTAAAATTTGTTTTTTAGCACAATACTTAAATTATTTTTGGTTAAACACTCTTAATCGGTAATCATATATAATAGTAGAGGTTTTTCTTCTCTTAAGCTGTCTACATAATCACCAAGTAATTAATTATAAGATTAAATTTATCTAACACTTATATTTAATTAATATATCATTTAAACTATTATATGACTAAAAATGAAAATAATAAATCAATAGAGAAAGGTAATGATGTGCAATTAACTTTAAATATAATTATACATTGTTTGAAACATACTAAAATGAAATAAAATGAAAAATCTAAAATGAACATACAACATATAAAAATAATAACTATTGAAAAGTTAAAAATAATGTTTAAAAGTTTACCAAAATCATTACTAATAAAGTTTATAGACTGAAAAATAGGAAAAAATTACTATGAAATATAAAATTTTTTAAAAAAATTAGTCACTATGATGAGAAAAAATTTAGGATGAACAAAAATAAATAAATATACTATAAGAAATTAATCATGTTTCAAAGAAATATATATATTTTATCTTTTTAAAATGTTTTTCTCAGAGTGCTAAAATATCATGTGTTATTTTAAGATATTAGTTATTAGTTTATAAACGCTTCTGTATTTTTTAAAAATATTTAGATTATTCGATCATAAAAAATATCAATAAACTAAAAGAATACGAGGAAGGAAAGAAGAGAATCAATGTGTACTAAAAAAATATGAGGAAGGAAAGAGTGAAGAGAATTAATGTGTACAATCAAATATAGGTTTATATTAGGAAAAATACCATAAAAAACCTCCAACTCAATATATTTTTCTAACTTAAACATCCAACTTTTTATGTTTCCAGTTAAAACCTCCAATTAAATTTTTTTTTTTAAATAAACTTTCAAATAATCTAAATTGTGCGCGATATTGGGTTGACTACGGTCAACACTAATTTTATCTAACACCGTTCAAAAAAAAAATTTTGTCCAAAAATTATTGTTTTTCTATTTGAATAGAGAAACCTAAAAAAATAATTAGAAAAACAAAATAAAAACAAAAATAAGTTAACAATAAAATATTATATTTTATAAATAAAAATTAATTAATTTAATTAAATAAATAAAAATATAATTATCTTCAATTAGCTTTATTCTAAAAAAAAAATTTCTTTAGCTTTTAATTAAATAAATAAAAATATAAATTCCTACACTAATAAAAAATATTTTTAAGTAAATAAATTAAAAAACATATTTTCCTGAAAATATACTAAAATTAAAATTAAATTATTTTATTATAATATTAACACCTGACATTGAAAATAACTCAACATTGTTAATGTTATTTAAATTAATAGTGTTAAATTTTTATTGTTATATTTCTTTGTATTATTATTAAAATTGTTAACAAATAAGAAAAGAAAAACAAAATTAAGTGAGTATAATATAACATTGTTAATATTATAATAAATTAATTTATGTTATTAACACTCTATAATCAGTAATCAATTAAAAATTAAATTTTTTTTAGTAATTAGTAATTATAATTATAACCAAAACAGACAACCAAGTAAATAGTAATTAATTTGCGATTTTATATTCTCAGTCTATAATCGAATATATATGCCTAAAACTTCTTGTATATATTATAACCTAACTTTGTATTCTAAAGGAATATATAACACATTTCAACACGTAACAAATTTTCCTACGGCTTATGGGTCGCATAACATCTAGACGACCCCATAAATCCTTTTTCAAACATTGTAAATATTAATTAAAAAAATCCTCAAAAAAGAGTTATATATATATATATATTTGATATGATACAATTTATGTTCGCGGGCAACGACGGTCACCTAAGCAGAGAAAAGATGCTCCAGACAACGTGATAAAACGGCTAACCGGAACTCGTCATGAAATGGTATCCTACCAAAAACCTCGAGAAACAAAGAGAAAATTTATTTCTAGGGTTTGAGAGAATTTCTCAATACTAACAAAAATTATGAGAATGCTATATATATATATATATATATATATATGTATATTGCCTTATAAGAATGCTATATTATGAGAAAAAAGATAAACATTAAATACTACATACTAAACACAAAGAAATTTTCTACTTTCTCACACACAAAAAATTATATTTAATTAGAAAAATAAATTCTCCTAGTATTTATAAACAGTAATTAAATAAAGAGAGAGGCATGCATGAATATAAGCAGATATTTAAATTTTGAAAAGAAATCGGACAAAAAGAAAAAGAAAAAAGAAATTGCTAGTCAACAGAAAGATATAGAATATAGACGTGTGTGCGTGAGTAGAGAGAGGTATTGAGAACGCAAATAACCGTATGACACAGATGTCGTCTCCTAGCTTTGACGGGTTATATAAAAGCAGGGTGCCACTACAGAGAGAGAACAAGAGAAAAAAAAAATGGGAATGGATATTACGAAAAATGGTCCGATTTTTCTCCAAAACTTTATGGCTTAATAACTTCATTGATGGAGGGGGAGGGGGGGGTGTTGATGTCCTACCTCCACCTCTACTCCGACTCTCAGTATGAAGCAGTTGTTACAGAACTTGTCTTCCACCGTGATGATGTTTTTCGTTGGCCATGGGAAGGAGTTCTTGAAAGATCCAGCGAACGAGGGGTTCGTGGTAGCGGCGGGCCTTGGTGGTATGATATACTCTATTTTTTTGGTGATTGATTAGTTTGCCCTAGGAAAATAAACACAAGACTCGCCTCTTTAGTAAATTCGGAATGTTTGTTGTGTACATATCAGTTTCATGTGTAATCTACGTCATTTTTGGAGGTTATTCGCTGCTATTTGTTGTGATTACGTTGGTAAGGATGGGTCGGGAGATCGTTAAAGCATGGAGATTAGTCGATCCAAGGTTTGATGGGGTGATAAACAGGTTGGGAGTCAAAGATGATTTAAACGCAGTGCTCCAGCTTGGAGCTGCAAAAACTAGCAATAATTTTCATAATATATGCATGAAAATATTATCTTTTGAGTATATGTTCAATATTTTTTGAAAAAGATAAATTTAAGAGAATTTGGTTTGTTATGTTGTGATCTTCACTTAAATCTGTTAGCCCTACTTTGAAGCCAAGTAGACAAACAGATAAATACTTACCGTAAGCATTTTGATGCGCACAGAGATTTCACCAGATCATAATTCTATTTGGATTACTCAAGTGTAATGTCATTGCATGAATATAACTTTTAAATATTTATATAATATGTTTGAATCGGTCTTAGTTAGCTAGTTAGCAATCTACAGTAAAACCTCTATAAATTAATAATGTCGGACCAGAGTATTTTATTAATTTATTAAATATATTAGTTTATCGATAAATTAATAATTATTAATTTGTACAGATATTTGCTTATTTTGAAAATATATATATTTAAAGTAGAAAGTAGAAAATAATATTGTGATACATTTAGACGTCATGACGTGTTAAGAAACAATCATCACATCTAAAAGAAACTATAAGCAGTTTTTGATGCAGTAAGAAAATATTATAGATGAGTTTTAACACAAAAAAATGTGTAAATTTATGAATAAACAAACAACATTAAAGCCAAATTATATTAATTATATAAATTTATATAATTATTAATTTATGATATTGATGAGACTATATATTTTCATAAGATTTTCAAAAAAAATATTATATTATTATTTTATCGAATTATGTTAATTATTACACTTACCTAACTTGGAACCGAAAAAATTTATTAATTTATATAAGTTATTAGTTTATCAAGTGTTAATTTATAGAAGTTCTACTGTATTTAGTTTTAGGTGCTTGTTGTGTCAATTTAATCTCTTGTTCAAGATACATTATACACAGTTATTTCAAAGTTAGAAAAATATAATGTAGAAATTAGAAATATGATATAAGCTCTTTGCCCTGAGGTCGATGGGAACATGTTATGTGGGTTTCGATATTTTAGAGGAATAATTTAAATTAATTAAGAGCAATGAAAATTTGATAAAGAGAATATTAAGATTAGAGAAAATAGAATGAAAAATTGATTGATAGATGTCAATTTCTTACATTTTTTCAATGGATCTGAATCTATTCGAACAAACAATGTGAACTAGTTGAACAATTCCCGTCAATTATCAACGTAAGAGTAAGATTAGCTAATCAGACAAATGAAAATCCAAGGGAATACACTTTGAGAACAGAGCGAATTTGACAAATTTTCAAGTATTTGTGCCTTAAAATCAGACAACTCATACTTGCTCTTCAGTTTGTCTGTTGGCTTGCATGATGCCACACCGAATTGAAGCTATACTGATTACAAAAGACTTTTTGATTTTGTTTGAAAGTTGGATGTTTAAATTGGAAAAATGTATTGAGTTGGATGTTTTTATAGTATTTTTTTTTCATTTATAATGTATTTCAATTTATAAAATAAAATTTTAAAAATAATATATTTTTATTTTTAGTGTTTATAAATTATAGAAATGTAATTATAGTTATTTTATAAAAAATAAAAATAATAATTTAATGTTTTAGAATTAAAATGATTGTATATAACTTTATAAATTTTTACATAATGTTCTATTCTATTTTTAATTTTTATGGTGTTCCAAAATTTGAAATCTCATGCAATACACGGATACATTTTCTAGTTCTTTTAAATTACTCTAAAAATCTTAATAAAATTTTTAGCTAATGACATAAATAACAAAATTAACCTTATTAAGTCGAACAATTCTTGGTTTCACCCCCTAGGGATGAACCCTTATATCCAATAAAAATGCCACCTAATATTACATTAAAAATAAATAAATTTTTTTAAAAAAAAATTAAACATTAAAAACAAATTTGGAAAAAATAAAATCATTAATTATTTAAGCTTTGGCCAATTTTTAACGGAACTTCTTATTAACGCCGTTTAAGTTGCTGGTACAAAATAAATGTATTCTTCGACACTAGAGATGTAAATGAAAAAAACAAAATTTCATAGTAGATTTTATCTGCTTTAAGGTTTCAAATTGATCGTCGACACTCCCGACAGTCGCAGTGGCTCAAGCCTCTTCTTTAGTATTTATATGGAACTGTGTTTGTTTATAAGGACATAGATTAATACAATTCCTCTTCTTTAGTCTCTATATAGAACATGTTTTTAAAGACATCGATTAGTACGACTAGTTCACCAGTAAATTGAAACGGATTAATACAAATAGATCACCGATAAGTTGAAAAGGTTTAATAATGACAATTGTTATGTGTTTGATCACGTCAAGTATGATTTAATAATGATCAATTGTTATACAAATAGGTCACCGGCATGATTTAATTAGCATCCTCTTTGCTCTCAACAACAATATATTAATATTAAAATAGTTAATGCAGATTGTAAATGGCAGAAACAACAAGGAAAGAATCACTGGAACTGTAAAGACGATGGCGAGCGAGTTCTACGAACACGATCTGTATCTCAGCAGCTGCGGTGTCGACAACGCTCAATCTCAATTACTTTCGAAAAGTGTTCCCGAAGGCGACGGAGGAGAAGCTCTGTGAGGCAGTGAAAGGGATGGATGAGTTAAAAGGAACTGAGTGCGAAGAAGCTGACGTGACTAAGGCTGCTTTGTATTTAGTTTCCGATGATGGCAAAAATATTACCGGCCATAACTTGGTCGTCGACGGTGGCATGACCTCTATGATTTAAAAAAAAAAAGATAACAAATTTTAGAAAGAGTTTCACCAATCTATCGATTAACAAATTTGGAAAAGGTTGTAAAAGCCAGAAACAGCAAGGAAAGAATCATTAAGAAACAGAAACATAGAAAATCATCAAACAAACGGAAGACAACAAATCTTACACGGTGAGAGATTTGGTTTTGATCGGAATTGGTTGGCTTGAACGGTAAGATAGGGCTTCTGCGTATCTTCTTCTTCCTCTCTGCTAAAAGCACAATCTTCTTTCACCAGAGCAGAGGATAATCGCCGGCGAACTGACAATTTGATTGAGAAGAAGACGACGAGAGAAAGAGCGACGCCGTGGAAGAAAGAGAAAGAGGTGGGAGAAAGGAGAAGTGTACTGCTGGCGTAAGCCACTGCGATGGTCGAGAGCATCGGCGATCAATTTGAAACCCTAAAGCAGATAAAATCTACTCTGAAATTTTTGTTTTTTCACCTACATCTCTAGTGTCGAAGAAGACATTTATTTTGTGCCAGCAATTTAAACGGCGTTAATAAGAAGTTCCGTTAATAATGTCAAAGCTTAAATAATTAATAATTTTATTTTTTCTAAATTTGTTTTTAATGTTTAATTTTTTATTTATTTTTAATGTAATATTAGGTGCCATTTTGATTAGATATAACATCGGGAATTGAATATAAGGGTTCACCCGTAGGGGTGAACCCAAAAATTATTCTATTAAGTCTGACCATCTCATTTGTGAGTCTCCTCCATATATATAGGCCTATTATTGACCCAGAGACTTTATCTTTGTTTGGTGGGACGTGGGAGGTTGAAAATTTTGAAAGTCTTAATCTCCTCCATATATCAATATTGACCTATTATTGACACAGAGACTTCATCCATATTATGGAATGTTTGAAAGAATGAAAGTCATGACACATTTTCCCTTGTACTCTTTATTTAGTTATATGTATACAGGAGATTATTTTCTAGTATATCACATATCCTAACAATTCCATTGGTAAAAGACTAAAAGATGTTAATTACAGAGTTATGTTTGGAGAAGTTATAAGAAAAACGCATGATAGTGACATATAAAATCAAATCAATTTGCTGACCAAAAATAAAATAAAAAAAATCAAATCAAATCAATTCTTAGAAACTTAGACTATCTGGTTATTTAATTTATCACATCTTTTTCAACTTTTACCATTCTACATCATCTTCTCCCTTCCACCTAATAATTTAACACCTATTCAATTTTCATCATCTACAATGATTTTGTTTAATAAAATCCAACACATTATCCTACCATTTTTATTTCTTATTACTACTATTATATATTAATAACAATTATCGACTGAAATTAAATTAAAATTAAATATTTTTAGATAATATTTGTTTTATTTCTTATTTTTAATTATTTTTTTTGCAAATTAATTTTTTTGGTTAGTTAAAAGGGTTATTGTTGGGATCCATTTTATTAAAAAGATGTTTACAGATAAAAATAAAAGTTTATTTAAGGCTAACAGACAAATTATAGTAAAAAAGATGGATTTTTTTTAATGTCCAAATCAAATGAACCAAGTAAAAACCAATAAAAGAAAATACAAACCCAAATTATATCAAATGAAAAATTATATCAATAAACCAATGAAAGAAAATACAAACCCAAATTTCTTATTTGATACCACAGAAAATAAATAGACTTTTTAAAAAATTTCTTTTCCATTAAATAAACGTTTGTATATAGTACATATGTATCAAAGAAAGAGGATATTTATTTTCCTAAACTACTAAATTTGAATCATATACAGTATTCAGCAATTACAACTTATTAATGTCATAATGTGTCTTTATCAGAAAAAAAATGTCATAATCTGATATCTCGATATATAAGCCAGCCATTACTTTCTTTTCTTTTTTCTTTTTGGTTAAAGAGACAGCCATTACTTGTTCACCAAGAAAAAAAAGACAGCCATTATTGTTTTTACTGCCCTCTCATAGTCTTCGAATCTTCTGGAATTTTAATAGTTTTGAAATGCAGATATTTTCTAATTCCATTATCCGTCACTCTTCTCCCGCCGCTCTCACCTCCTTCCTCCGTCGCACAGTGATCTATCACCGCCGATGCGGTTTCGCAGTTGGAATCCACCGTAGCTTCTACTATCTCTCAGCAAAACGAGGGAACCCTAATAATGTCACTACAATACCTCAGCTAAGCAAGACTATTCTCAGATCCTTCCTTGCTCCGGTTATCTCAATAGAAAATAAACCTCCGCTAGTTAAAAAAACAGAGCAAGCTACCGGTATCGTCGCCGCCGCTCAAGCAAACTTTATGCGCGTCATTGTCCAAGAAGTAACCGAGGAGATCGATGGAGATGATCGTTCGTCTCATAACGGCGTTGAGCTGCTTTGTGTTGTTAGAGCTTTGCTGAAGAAAGTAGGGAGAACGGTTCTGGTTGGTGATAAAGTTCTCTTGGAAGGAGTAGATTGGGTTGATCGGAGAGGAATGATCATTGATGTGTTTAAACGACTCTCGGAGAATCTTGATCCTCCGGTGGCGAATGTTGATCACTTACTGATTTTATTCTCTCTTGACGAACCAAAGCTTGAGCCATTCATACTCACTAGGTTCTTGGTTGAAGCTGAATCAACTCAAATTCCAATCACACTTGCTCTCAACAAATGTGAACTCGTCAGTGAAGAGGTAAAGAAAGAAGAAATTGAATTAGCTCAATACTAGCTTAGGGCTTGATGATTTAGAACTATGTATGATGATTACAGGAATTGGAATCTTGGAAGATGAGATTGCGTAGTTGGAACTATGAACCATTGTTTTGCAGTGTGAGGAATAAAGTAGGACTTGATGCGATTGAGTTAAACCTGAGAAATCAGACTTCTGTCATTGTTGGACCTAGTGGTGTTGGAAAGTCTAGCTTAATCAACGAATTGAGAAGTAGCTTTGGTGGTGGTGGTGCCGCCATTGAATTCCAAAAAGGGTTTAAGCCTGTAAGGTTCTTTTGTGGCTTATTTTCATTCTATCTAGTTTTTACTATATCCTCATGACTTGACCTTTGTGCATATTCAGATATTAGGTAATATGCATGATTGTCAAAATGAGAAGAAGAAAAAAAAATGGTTTGGAGATCAAAATGTAGGGAAAGTTTCGACTGGAGATGGAAGAGGTAAACAAACAACACGAAATGTAACGTTACTTCTGATTCCTGGAGGTGGATACCTTGCTGATACTCCTGGCTTTAACAAGCATAAGTTGCTCAAAGTAACAAAGCAAAACCTTCCCCTGTGTTTTCCTGAGGTTTGTATTGTACCCTTTTTTTTTAGCTTGTTCCCATTTCCGATATGGACTTATGCGTTCGTTTTTTTTACTCTTTTCGTTAGATACGGAAAATGGTTGAGGGAGGAAAATGTAGATTCAACAATTGCTTGCATATAGATGTACAGGGATGTGCTGTGATTGATGGTTGGGAAAGGTATCCATACTACTTAAAACTGCTTGATGAGATCAGAATCGACGAGGAGTTTCAACTTAAGAAGTATGGAACCAAAAGGGAAGGTGATGTTAGGTATTGTTTGAATTCTCCTGAAACAAGAGCTTTTTATGTTGAGATTTGGTCTATAGCCCAAATGTGGATTAATTAGGGAAGCTTTGACACAGGTACAAGATGGGAAAAGATGGTGTGACAAGTGGTGAACCACGAATACAGCCTAAAAAGCGTAGGAGAGAGTCTAGGAAGAAGATGAAACAGAGAATGATCAGTGAGCTTGAAGATTAAGACAGCGACTTTGACGTAGAAAAATGTAAGCTCACAGAGAAAGTGAAAACCAAGTAAGCTCTGTTGTTGCATAAAGCAGTGCCATCCAGCTACACAACAAATTTGGTCCTCTCCAACATAGTGCATTGATGAGCTGTTAAGGACACATGTCATCAATCCTTAGGGTTTTAGGACTTCTCTCTTTTCATATATAAACATAAAGCACAGCAATTGTAAACGTGAGTTGAAAAGAGAAATATCAAAGTTTACATTTTTCAGCTTCTTACCTTTGTCTTCTTCAAGCTCTTTGAAGAAGTTTTCACTCCAGTCTTTAACAAACCTAAGTTGCAGAAAGTAACAAAGCAATCACTTGCCTTATATTTTCATGACGAAACAGACAATGACCACTGAGTTGAGAACGAGAGTAAGAGCAGATGTTAATGTAGTAGAATTATTAAAGATGAAATGATTAATAAAAGCAGATTTTTTGTAATTCAGCTTGAATCTCTTCAGTAAGTAGTTATGCACGATGTGGCTTCTCCTTATTTTTACTTGGCTTTGGTCATTTGGGACATTGTAAATTTGTAACGCACTACTGGTTTTCATTTTAAACACTTTGGTCAAGTCTTAAATACTACAACAAAGCTTTTGAGTATCATGTAATATAAATATATAAAACAAATCCATAATTGACTAGTCTTGTTCAAAAGAAAACAGAGTAAATGAATCAAAAAGGAGATGATGATGAAAGAAACAAAATAAGATAAAATTCTAAGTATCATATGTTATAAATCATGTAAGATAAAATTTCATAATTGTTCACAAGAAAACAGAGTAAATAAATGAAAAGAAGATGATGCAAAAAAAAAAGAAGGTATTGTAAAAAGGAGTGGTTAATAATCTAGATCTTTGCTTTTGCCTCATAGGCGATGGTTCTATAGGTCTTGGCTGATTTGCACTAAACTTGGAGCATAAGAGCACACAGGTGGATAACCAGACCACAAGCTAGTTTCTCCGAGATCCACTTTTCTCAAGTATCCATTCTCTCCAAAGATGCAAGCTATATTACATCTGCGCAAATTATATCTGCTTATATCAAATAGCACGGCAAGTTTTTTCTCTTGGTCAGTGAAGAAACTCCCAGCAAATTCCTTAAAACCCAAAGGAGTAATATCAACTGTTAAGAAGTTGCTCCACGACAACGCATTGGACTCAATCTTAGTTGTCACCCATATCTTCATCTCAGTTGTATTCCAAGGTTTATATAACACCGCAAGCTGTTCTTCTCTAGTAGAAGATAGAACCACAGTATCGGGAATCTTCTTATCTATGTGAAATGGCAAGGAAAGACACGGTCCAAATCTCTCTATCGAAAAATCAAAACAGAATAAACATGCTTCAATCTCCGGTCCTTCCCTTATTTTATTTCCTTGAGCAAAAAAGTAAGTATTCCTCTTCAGTGACACGCTGTTTTTAGGACCCATTATATACCAGTTAGGAATGACATCATTCCTCCAGGAATTAGACTTAAAATCGAAGATTACAAAATCTTTCGCCGTAATCATCAAGATTTTGTGGTTACCGTTGTTGTCGTATCCGCAAGCATACATGAAAGCATAGTCATAACTATTTCTAGGTTGAATCCATCTGGTTTGTTCCAAGTACGGGTTCCAAACCACGAGTCTAGTGTTCCTAGTGTGCTCGTGGGTCACCTGGAATAATAACAAACCATCGCTATGAAAGATTTGAGATATGCCAAATTGATTAAATTTATCTATTTGCTTTATAGATGGCTCAACAAGTTTGACATCTTCATGGAGATCAAATCTGAATGAACGAAGCTTAACATCATTCGTCATAAACCCTAGAAACTGTTGTCTTGCTTCTGCTTTACATAAAACCCTATATTTGGATAAATTGTTCCATAGTTTGCAAGTAGATCTCACAGAACCCTAGACAGTATCTTTTCTACCAAATCGTCAGAAAGATCGGACATCGTCGCCGTCATTGTGTGATTACTATAAAGCTCTCCCACAGTTTTAAGATTACAGCATATAAATGCGTCTGATGTGCCTATAGTATTGGGCCCATAACACTTAACAAGGAGGGCCCATAACTCTAATCAAATACTGATCTAAAGGCTGGTGAAATTAGGAAAAGAATTTTGGCTACTAATTCGACTTCTAGCGTTGAAGACTTGAAGGATATATGTCGGGAGATACGACGGATTTTTCTTAAAACATTTGAAGAGGAATGTGAAGAACAATGTCAAAAGATGTAAGATTATGTGTAGGTGCATTTAGGGAGTTAAATCCAATTTCTATAATTATCTTGGAAACCAAGCTGATCTGTTTTTTTTTTCCCATCTAAAAGGCCAAATATAATGTGTTTTAGGAGTATCACTATTATTTCTTTTTTTTTTTCTTTTTTTTTTTTACAATGAAAGAAGGTTGGATTGAACATTCATAAAAGAACAAAAAACAATAGAAATTATATCTTGAGTGCCCATGTTCTTACAACATGGAATCGAATTGACAAAGAATCCCAAGCAAAGTGTCAAATTAAAGCTTTGACCCCAAAAATTTTTACCATTACTAAAATCATCACACTGGAATTTAACGTTCACAATCATTGTATAGTACGTAATTGTCCGAGCAATCGAAACTGAGATTTTAGATATTCATATACGTTAAGATTTTAATAGTAACAAATCATTAGTTTTTGTGAAATTTACTTGGTATATGCCTAAATTTTTGAAAATTTGTCATGCAATTTTGAAATCTAATTTATTTCTTTGGAATAAATCGATTGATTTTTTTTTTGGGCAATTATATTTTCATTCCAGAACTCAATGGTGTACAGAGTCTAGAGCAGAGCTTAAAGCTCTTTTTGCCAAGCTATCAGCCACAGTATTGGCTGTACGAGGGATGAAAGGAAAGGAAATTACATTGAACTGATAACTAAGGTCGTAAATTTCATGTAATATGGTGAAGAGGTCTTTGCGTGAAGCAGATGCATTGATGAGATTGACTACAGTCTGTGAATCAGAGAGGATTCTGATGTTTAGAGTTTTGCACATAGCCGCTCGTATTGCTTCTGCCTCTGCCATTAATGCCGATGGCACATTCCTGATGCTATCTGAGAACACTTCCTCCTCTGAGCTCTGTGACTTTTGAAAGTGCCAACCTAAACCTCCCAATTTGTTTGATTCTGTCCATGCTGCATCAACATAAACGTCCAGCTAATTTTCCATATTATATTATATATATATATATATCTATCTTCGAATCTTGCTTAAGATGCTAAGTTATCTTCTAACTTGCATTGAACTATCTGCAGATGGGAGTAGTTCGACATTCAAGAATCATAAAGCCTTCATGAACCACTATGGAATCCGTCAGAATTTACATTGATTAAATGTAAGTCGCTCTTGACTTTGTTGCATTTGTGTTAATTTAACGTCTTTCGTCAATGTTACTCTTTTCAGGTCAATAAACTGTACATATGTATTCCATTTTCTCAAATCAAAGTTAACTTTTTAACAACTTGGTTTAATTATATGCTATGCATGTTTCTCCCCAATTTTTGAAAACCTTCGGGAGATCTCTTATACTTAATCAGCTACAAAAGTATGATGCTTTCACTGGTAAAGGCACATAATGAGAATGGAAGCGGAAACAGAGTAAGAGAATCATTCTTTTCCGGTTACACATTTGTACCTAATATATAATGTGTGTCATTGTGTGTGTTAATGTGTGTAAATCATTTGCTCCATCAGTGATTTTGTTTTGACTTATATATGATCACTGGATTTGAATGTACCTACATCTCTTTGGTTTCCCCATAGACACAATACTTATTGTATGATTGTATGGGTTGTTTGCTATAAGTTTCCAGTCTGACTATGATCTCGAAGACTGTTAAAAAGGTAGCAGTACACAACTTATGTTTTCTTAGACACATATTTAACATACTTAGCAATATTAAATATCTCGAAGACTAATAAAAAGGGAGCAATACACATATTCAATATTTTCAAAGTATAAAGGAAAAGGTTGTAGAAGTATTAGTTTTACATGAGTTTGCATATTTAATATTTTCTAAGGTTTTCTAATACACATATATTCTACCAATTGGAATTGGTCCAAATCACGAAAACAAGTCCTGTGTCAAAATTTACGAAATACATAGAATAGTTATTTGGATTTTTATCTTTATCAACGGAGAGTGGCATATCTCTATATAACTTGCAAAAGCTAACGTTATACAGATATCATGTGTTCGAGAAACTGATAATATAAAATACCAATATTTATTTGATGGGTTCAATATTGTTTTATGAAATCAATAAATCAAATTACTTTGTGTAAAACATAAAATATATATATATATATATATATTGCGTGTATTTATGTTAAATTCTTCTTCTAAATATCATATTATTTCTTTTGTATATTCAATAGACATATAATTGTTTTAAATTTTCCTAAAAATCATATTTACTAGCTATTATTAGGTAAATATTGTACCCTAAAATCAATATAGAAAACATCATCTAGATAATGTAATTACAGAATACAATTAGACTCTAGTAATGGTTGCTTTTTTAAAAAACTTTTTTAAAAATCGATGTGGTGATAACATATCAGCAGTGTGACACATCAACAATGACGATAAGTGACGATAACATATTATGACCGTAAATCATATACCACAATAAAGTTGTTTCTTAAAAATGTTTTTCAAATAATATATATTAGATTGTATACTTTACTAGATTATTTATTTATTTTTATATTTTTGACCCCTAAAATTACGTCTAGGCCCGCCACTGCGTGTACAGTGTATTGCCCATATGGAATCACAATGAGAAAAAAATCCCAAGAAACTGAGCCCAAGCAAAAAGCTTTGATCCCTAATTTATTTTTACGGTTTTACCATTATTAAAATCATCACACAGGAATATAACATTCAAAATCATAATTGTATAGTACTAAAAATCTTAATTATAGTCCACGGGAGCTAGTTACATTCAAAGTAAATCCTTGTGTACTTTTTATACTTGTATTTGGGACATCTTAACGCACTAGTGAATTTCATTTTTTTCCCACGGAATTTTGAACAATTTAAGATGGTTGTGAGAGTTTTTGGTGGAAAACACCGGAATCTCCTCGTTGGTTTCGAGCAACCTCAAGAATCCGAGTGCTAAACCCAAATTCAGAATCCCAGTAAAAGCTAAAACCTCAAGAATCAGCTCTTTTCTTTCTCTCAATAGTTGACTAATAACCTAAACGACAGATATTAATTTAGCAGAACTATTGGATATGAAATGATTGTTAACTACTTATGTGCATATCATATAATCAAGCTCACAAGGAAAGAGAAAACCAAGTAAGCTCTGTTGTTGTTGTTTTTGATAAAGAATTAAGCTCTGTTGTTCCATAAATACTACTTATGGTCAAGTCTTTCAATTCAACAAAGCTTTTGAGTATCATAAATAGGAAAAAAAAAAGAAAAAGAATACATAATTGTTCACAAGAAAACAGAGTAAATGCATAAAAAAAAAGATGCAGCAAAAAAAAACAAATAAGTTATTGTGAGGAGTGATAATAATCTCGATACTTCCTTTTGCTAGAAAGGCGATAGGTCAAGTTCTTGGCTGATTTGCACTAAACTTGGAGCATAAAAGCACATCCGTGTATGACAATGCCGCAAGTGAGGAGGACAATACCGCAAGTGAGGAGGAGTTTCTCTCAAGTATCCATTCTCTCCAATGATGCAAGCTATGTTGCATCTGCTTATGTCAAACAGCACTGCAAGTTTCTTCTCTTGTTCAATGAAGAAACTCCCACGGAAGATGGTAAAATTCAAAGGAGTAATATCAACTGTTAAGAAGCTGCTCCACGACACCGAATTGGGTTCAATCTTAGTTGTCACCCATATCTTTATCTCACTTGTATTCCAAGGTTTATACAATACCGCAAGCTGTTCTTCTCCAGTAGAAGATAGAACCAGTATCAAAATTATTATCATAGTGAAATGGTAAGGAAAGACACGGTCCAAATCTCTCTCTCGAGAAATCAAAACAGAGTAAACATTTTTCAAACTCTTCTACAACTGCTGGTGTTTCCTCTATTTTCTCTCCTCGAGCAATAAAGTAAGTATTCCCCTTCAATGACACACTTTGCGGACTTATTATATGTCCGTCCGGAATGACATCAAGAACCCTCCATGAATTAGATTTAAAATCGAAAATTTCAAATCTGTCTCCGCAATCATCAAGATTTTTTGGTTACAGTTGTTTTCATATCCGAAAGCATACATGTAGCCGTTACTATTTATAACTTGAATCCATCTATTTTGTCCCAAGTACGGGTTCCAAACCACGACCCTAGTGTTGTCCTCCTTGGGCACCAATAATAATAAACCATTGCTATAATAGACTTGAGATATTGCAACTTTCTTAAATTTATCTATTTGCTTTATAGATGGCTCAACGAATTCGACTCTTCGTTTTGGATTCCATAGAGATCGATTCTGACTGAACAAAACTTATAATCCTTCTCCATAAACCCTAGAAACTGTTGTCTTGCTTCTGCTTTACATAAAACCCTATCTTTGGATAAATTGTTCCATAGCTTGCAAGTAGATCTCACTGCTCCTAGTGATGTTATCGTAACTCTAGACAATATCTCTTCTACCAGATCCTCCGAAAGATCGGACATCATTGTCGCCATTGTTGCAAATAAGAAATTAGGGTTTGCACTTTGCGCTATCACGCTCTCCCACAGCTTTACCATTACGGTATACTATAAATCGATCAGAAGGGCCCATAAATTTAGGCCCATAATACTTAACAAAAGGCCCATAACTCTAATCTTCTTCTCGCTTAAACAACCAATTTCTTCACTTGCTCTCTTCTCAGTTCTCACTGTCATTCGATTCTTCTGGATATTTCAAATGCAAACATCTTCAATTTCACTCCTCCGTCACTCTTCTTCGTTCCTCCGTCGCACGGCGATTTTTCACGGCGGATACGGATTTCAAATCGGAACCGGAATTCACCGCCGTAACAGCTTTTATCTTCTCTCAGCGAGACGAGATAATCCAGATGTCTCTAGAAAGCCCCAACCGAGCAAGAATATGCTCAGAGCGAAGCATATCGGAAAAGAGTACTCCTCTTTAGCTCCTGTTCTCTCGCCGGACCATAAGCCTTCGCTATTAGAGTCTCAAGCTATCGGTACCGTCGCAACAGCTCAAGCGAACTTTATGCGCGTTGTTGTTCAAGATATAGCTGGTTCTGTGAAGAGTGATGATGATGATTCGTCTAAGACTGGTGTTGAGTTGCTTTGTGTGGTGAGAGCTGTGTTGAAGAAGATACGGAGGAGAGTTTTGGTTGGGGATAAGGTTCTTGTTGGATCTATTGATTGGGTTGATCGAAGAGGAATGATTGAGAATGTGTTTCACCGACGCTCGGAGATTTTGGATCCACCGGTTGCGAACGTTGATCATTTGCTGGTTCTGTTCTCTCTGGATCAACCTAAGCTAGAGCCATTTACACTCACTAGGTTCTTAGTGGAAGCTGAATCAACTCGGATTCCACTCACACTTGCTCTCAACAAAACTGAACTCATCAGTGAAGAGGTTAAGAATCCAAGAAATTGTATAGCTCAATACTAGTTTAGACTGCTTCAGGGATTGATTAGAAGTTTATAATTGCATAGTTCACTACTAGTTTAGATCACTTGTAATTGATTAGAACCATAAAGTTGTTTCCAGGAATTGCATAGCTCACTACTAGTTTTGACCACTTGCTGCTTTATAGTTTATACTCCATTTCAGGGATTGATGATTAGAACTATGATCTTGTTTACAGGAATTGGAGTCTTGGAAGATAAGATTGCGTGGATGGAACTATGAACCATTGTTTTGCAGTGTGGGAACTAAAGATGGACTTGATGCGATTGCATTTATCCTGAGAAATCAGACTTCTGTGATTGTTGGACCTAGTGGTGTGGGAAAGTCGAGCTTAATCAATGTATTGAGAAGTAACCATGGTGGTACCATTGAAGATGAAAATTGGTTTGAGCCTGTAAGGTTCTTTTTTTTGTGTTATTTCAATCTACAGCTAAACTTTTTTATCATATCCTCATGACTTGAGCTTTGTTATATTCAGATGTTAGGTAACAAGTGGTTTGATAATCAGCGAGTAGGGGAAGTTTCAAGTAGAAGTGGTAGAGGTAAACATACAACACGAAATGTATCGCTACTGCCGGTATCTGAAGGTGGTTACCTCGCTGATACTCCTGGCTTTAACCAACCTAGTTTGCTGAAAGTAACAAAGCATTCACTTGCCTACTGTTTTCCTGAGGTTTGCTTTGTTACCCCTTTGCCTTGTCCCCATTTTCTCATATGAACTGATTGTGATGATGGGTTTTCTTAACTCTTTCCTTAGATACGAGACATAATAGAGGGCGAAAAATGTGGATTCAAAAACTGCTTGCATATTGGTGAACCAGGATGTGTTGTGAAAGGAGATTGGGAAAGGTATCCTTACTACTTGCAATTACTTGATGAGATCAGAATCAGGGAGGAGTTTCAGCTTAGGACTTTTGGAACCAAAAGGGAAGATGATGTTAGGTAATGTCATGAAACAACAGTTAGTTTTTTGAGATTTGTCAAAAACTCAATGATGGATTAATCAGTGAATCTTTGACACAGGTACAAGGTGGGAGGCATGGGTGTGAAACAAGCTGAACCACGACTACAGCCAAAAAAGCATAGGAGAGAGTCAAGGAAGAAGACGAAACAGACAATGATCAGTGAGCTAGACGAGTTCGAAGATGAAGACAGTGACTGGAACATAGAGGACGATCCAGTAGTCCAAGCAATTGAGAATGAGAAGAAGTGACAATGAGAAATATAAAATCCAAACAATGACAACTAATGTTACCACGGAGACAATGTATATATAAAATCTACCTTTTGTTTTCTTGTGTTTCATTGAAATTTCAATAATTTACTTATTTGCAACAATCATAAGATTAAATATTAACTACGCAAAACTAAATAAGAGAATTGATTACTAACGATCCATGATCAATGATTTCATAACAGTAACATTGAACAAAAATCCATGAAAATCTATCCATTGTCTTACGGAACGATTCGAGATAAAGAAAAGGGAAGAAAATCTCTTTCAAGAACACAAAAAGGAACTAAAATGAAAAAACAGAGCTTAAGCTGCTGATTTCTTCGACTTGGCTGCCAACTGAGTCTCCGGCTACAATCATCAAAACAATACAAAATGAGAATCCCTGTTGTTAAAAACATACATTTAATATCCAATGAGATCAAATATATATTTACCTCTTTCTTGACAGGCTCTTCCTTCTCTGACAAAATCAGCTCAATGTGGCAAGGGTTGGACATGTAAGCTACACAATGAAAGACCAGACTCAAAGAGTCATACAAGAGAACAAAAGCTGACCATTTAACTGAGTAACAAAATCTCAAACTTACGGTTGATTCTTCCGTGGGCACGGTAAGTCCTTCTCCTTTGTTTTGCTGCTTGGTTCACTTGGATGTGTGATATGAAGAGGGCATCAACATCCAAACCTTTCACCTGAATAACATCCCAATGAATTGACATTTAAGCAAAAAGGCAAGATAGATAAAAAAGGACAATTCCATAAATCTAATTAAAAGAATGATAAAATTACCTCAGCATTGCTCTCAGCATTCTTGAGCAAATCAAGAACGAACTGAGCAGACTTAGCTGGCCAACGTCCCTGACCATTGGAATGCCTGTTCTTAGCTTGAGCAGTTCTCCCAACACCTCTACAGAAACGAGTGAAGGGAATTGCTTGCTTGTGAGCTATCACATCTTCAAGGTACCTCTTTGCCTTGATCAATGGTAGCTTCCGGATAGCGTGCGCTGTCTCCCTAGTGTTCTGTTTTATGTAAAAAAACACAGAAAACAAAACATAATGAGAACCAATGAACAAATTTTGAAAATGTGGCATCATTTACTGAACCATTAGTCACTAAAAATCTACATAGGTTCACCCAAAAACAATGCCCGTAATTTCCCTGACATATACGAGAGCTTTATTCACAATAAGGCAACAAAGCCCTGCTTTTTCTAATCAGGTTGCAAACTAACTTGCTAACCAAAAAAACCCTAAAATCCAATAGACTCAAATATGAAATCAGAAGTTATTAACAATGTACCATCATGTACTGAACCTTATAGTTATGAGAAAAATAAACATAGATTCACCCAATCACGATGACCAATTCAATTTCCCTGAAGTTTATGTGAGATCTGAAAATTGCAACAGAACTCTGCTTTTTCTCAATCAGGTTTTTCCTAAATCGTAAACGACGAAACTACAATCTCCACTATCATAAATCTAACAAAATCGAACAAATAAAATGTTTTTACGATATATACCTTGAAGTGAACCCTAAGATCGGATCCTCTAGCCTTGCAAGCTGCAAAATTCAAACCAAAAATTTTACACAAAATCGAATACAACAACGAGAAAACGAAATGGTACTAAGAAAGTGTCTCAGGGAACGTTACTTACACTTGGTCTGATTGTCGGGTTCTTGAGAATACTTCACCTGCGAAAAATTAACAAAGCAGCATAAGAAAGTTAGAAAGGACGATTCTAGGTTAAATCTGCGAGAAGAGAGGTTGTGTGAGAAGCTTAAGCAATTACCATGGCGGCTAACAGAAGAATCGGCTGCAAGAAGGTTTGAGAGATGTGTAAAGAGAAGACTTTATATAAGAAAAGTCATAAACCCTACTATTAAAATGGGCCTATTCTTCATTTGTATTGACTTTACGGGCTTTCTCACAGAGCTCATCGGTAATATACATTAGGCTATTCTTCTCCTTTTATTTTCTTTTCTTTGTTTTAACTTATGGCCCATTGGGCTATACTTGGTATTGGTTCATTTGCTAGTTTTGGCTTCCATATGTATGCATGATCGACTAATTAAGATATAACAATTCATTAGTTAATATAAAAGTTGAGTGTTCTTTCTTCCATTTCCTCTATTTTCTAGTTTGACAATATATTTTTCTACCAAACAAAATATTACTTGGTGGATGAAAATAGATGGCACATATACTTAGTTTCAGGTCTAAGAAAAGACCATCATTGATACTTCGAGTACATGTTAAAACCTCTGGTCTAATCAAGTTGAATAGCGCTTTGCTGAATTCTCATCTTGTTGTGTATAGTTTTCATGTGTAATGATGAGATACATTACTGTAATTCTCATCTTGCTTTTTTTTTATGAATATAGACTATAGTTTTTAACAGTTTTTTCAAGAATAACTGTAAATGCTTATTTGCATTGCGAGACAAAAAAAAATGTCAATCTTTTGAACAACTATGGTATTTTGTTGTTACATTACTTTCCTTGATGTATTCCTTCAAGTGAATAACTCAAATAACCTATGGTGTCCTCTAATTGCAACCGTCACAACCAAAATGACTCATATTAGCTTAAATTTGGTGTCCTCTAATTGCAACCGTCATAACCAAAATGATCAAGTTTTACTGGATGCAACACATAAACTAGCAAACTGGTCGTACCACTCTCGGTAAACTAATGCATCACGAAGACAATAGCAAAGAAAATTTCTCATCAAGACTTTAATATGTTGTTAAATCTTTTGATGAAAGAGTTAATTTACTAACTTAAATTAGTTGCACCAATCAAACTACGTATATCAACAAAGCAAAAACGAACATATGCATTGTGATAGTGATTAGAGTAGTGATTCAAATCTACACCATTTTATCAAAAGTGATATGTAAATATAAAAAAAATTTGAACTATAGGGCCCGGATAAAGAACGGGTTTAGTCTCTAATGTTTTAGAAAGAAAAAAAAAAGCAAAAGGAGAATACAAATAGTCTATGATTAGAAGAAGTAAGTAGAAAGAAAGCTAGTGTAGGCAATGACGTCGGACCATTTTGGGAAAAGACCTTTAAAACGTATAGTTTCTTCATCAAGACGTTGATCAAGAACAGCTACATCTACTCTCACTTCTTCTTCACTACTTGCATCTAACCAAAAGATCCACTTCTCGCGGCCGTCGCCACTTAGTCTCAATATGTAAGACGGTGGACCACCCGGTGGGAGTTCAGGTGCTGCAACAACAAGAATCCATTTTGGTTTTTACGGTTTTTAGTAAATGCGTATGGAAAAAAAAAGGAGAAAGAAAAGGAGGGTTTTTTGTGTGTTACCTGGAGGTTTTCCATCTGCAAAGGACCATCCTGATAATGGTCCGGTTATGTTTAGAACCGTGACCCAGATCTCCTCCAACGAGCTGCAAATGGAATTGGGGAATAGTTAATAAACAGTTTTAGTTAATGGCAAAACAAAACCAATATAAGTTTTTCTTGGAGTCCAACTAACCCCAGAGAGAGTTCAAGATGAACTCTGCGAGTTTTGTTTTCGAATGTTGTTTGCGGTTTATGAGGTTTTAGGTGTGGAAATTCGCTATATCGTTCCAAAATATTTTTGGCTTTAGCATGGAACCTCCCATTTAATGTAAGTACACAAGAAATAGGGAAAAGTGCCTGCAGATACCAAACAACTCTTTACTCGGAAACCTGAAAATACTTACTATCTTATCAATAAGCATGTAAGGAGAAACGAATCTAACTAACATACCATCCAAGCTTCTTGAGGAGACGCTTCAGCGTTTCCCAATGAAAACGAGGACCCAATATTTAGTTCCTCTGCAAGCTCTGGAGAATGCTTAAAAATGAACTCCATGGAATTTGAATCAATGACAGCTAAATCGTAAGTTGAGCCTATGATTTCATTTCCACCTGCAAAGGCACATTTAAACATTTACTTCATTTCAGTAAAAGAAGATTACTCAGAAAAAAGTTCCATATCGGGTGAGTAAAGGCTACCCGCAGAGATGAATGTGTGTTGAAGTACAACTCTCTTTGGTGCATCTTTGCTATAAGGAAAGAACTGTGATGATACCGCCAACATAACCACAGTGAAGTGCAGCAAGAATTTCAAGATCGAAGATTTAGCCAGCCAACGATCACAAATTGGTATTATTGGACCTACGCACACGCCAGTGACGATTCCAATGACTGCTGCTACTGCTACATCTGCTAGATAAAATCCTGAAAAAAAGAAATCTTGTACAATAAACATCTTACACAATGAAATCCAGACTTTCAATCACAACAAGCACATTAATGTTTTAATGGTTTAACTCTCAAATGGCGTGAATCGGTTAGCTGAACCAGAGATGCTTTCGGAAAGAATCGAGTTCAGTAAAACTAACCATAAGGTGGTGGAATTGCTCCCATCATTCCTGTCTTCTCAATCAAAAATAGAGCAAGAATACCACCAAAATAGACAGAATACAGAAGGCATGGAACAAGAGGTATCACATAAAACATGGGAGACCTGGATGAGATGAACTCAGATTTAAAATCAATGTCATCTAGAAAACGTAAAATTATAAGTATTATCAGAGGTGAAAATCTAGACTACTGTCTAAAGAAAGCATCTATATCAAATTTCTTATTGCCTAAAGATTTTTCCCATGTCTAAGAAGAATTTCAAGTTAACTTTACAAAAGGTAATGTCTAGAAGTCTTACTTGATCGAATTATAGCCATTGGACTTGACCGATAAACAGAAAGCAATCCACCCCAGTAGCATAGAAATGCAGATGACAAATGTCAAGAATCCTCCATTTAATCCAGCGAAAAAATATGCCTGAAAACGTTTCTCAACTTATTCATAAATCCAGCCAAACAAATAATTTTTTTTTGGGGCAAGCTGTAAACTAAACTGATAAAACAAAAGTGCATACCGAAGTTACAAAAGCATAGAACCCAAATGCTCCCCAAAAACTTGCTTGGTCAGATGGTTCCTACAAGATCATTGTTAAAATACATTTTCTAGGAATAGACACTAGGCAGGGACGCTAACGAGACAAGAGGAAAAAATAAGGACATTACAACTTTCATAATCTTCTTAGATGAAACACCTTGAGTATGTGAGCCACGATCAGACATAGCTCTTGGAATTAAAAGACCAAGAAATGAGCAGGGGATGAACATCAAGAAAGCTAAGTATGGATGAGCAAACCTGCATTTCCACAATAATTTTCTTGAGTCTCCCCCACCAAGAAAACCTCAACAGTTTGAACACCTTTATGCATTATATAATATGTGGAACAACGGACAAGATATATAAAAACTAACCAGCTCATGGGATAAGCGAAGAACAGTCTGATGACTGAGAAGAGAACAGGGCATATCACACCAAGTAAAATCCCAGCGAAATGGTGCATAACTCCTAATCAGGTAACGATTTACAATGTTAGATAAGGAAGAAAAGAGTAGAGGATAACAAAAAAATCAAGAAAGTTAAAGAATGCATATTTTTTACCTTTCAAGAAAGCCCAGAAGATTGATAACAAAGGGTGTGTCCTAGGGTCCATCATATACAAAAAGAAAGGAACAAAAAGGAACAAAGCAGCTGGAATGTTGTGAAGTACCATGGCTACTCTTCTTGGGTAGTACACCTGATAGATTTTGCGATTTCAGCTTGTTAAGAGGTGCGAACAAGCAAAGAAAAAAGATGATAAACAGAGTCAAAAACACCCACCATGATAAATGTTAAGTAATCAAAGAAAACAGATCTTTCAACCATGTCAATATTAGCATCCACATCAAGTGACCTTCTTTCACTAGCAACCTTCAGCTTAGAAGAACTTGAGAAAGCTTTAAGCAAGCCAAGTAAGTTTTCTCCACGTGCTTGCATGCTTCCAGGTCTGGTTTAAAGATATTCTGTGAAAAGAGGGTCATTCTAAATAATAAACAGTAAGGAAAACTTCAACCATTATATATACCAAAATGATGCATACACTATTCTGTCCACTGTGTCAAAGGAAGTATGGTAGTAGTAACCGCCCAGAAGAAAGATAACGTCTAGCCCGGGAATGTCGCCATAATCTTCTGCAAACATTCTGTAATCGGTGTCTCCAGGAATTATAGGGAAAACATCCTGGGGAATATCACAGGAAAACTTAAAATCCAATGACACAGATTAACTAAATAACAAATGGCTGGATACAGTTATATCATTAAACCCACTATCACTTGGCAAAAACATAGAAGACAATGTGTGTTGATGTGTGTGAGTGTCCATGTATATCATAGAGCGAAAGAGCAGGAGAGAGAGACCTGTGCAGAACTCTGTGCCATTGGATACACTGCAGCTTGAGAGTAGACATGGGACGGCCACGAACCAGGCCCTGATTGGCAGACCAGATCTGCCAGGCATTAACATCAAGTCAAAAATAAGAGCAATTAGCACAATAGCAAACACTCAATATTTTCACGAATAAGCCTAACACGTATCCCTCCTAGAGTCTAAAGATGTGTATCCATTACCTTTCTAGAGACAGGATGTTGCAAGACAGATTTTTAAAGATAAGCTTTTTGGTTTCAATCATCAAAAAGGATAAGAGAAGATCGAAATCCATTATCAACTTAAGAACATCATAAGTAGAAATGTTTTATTCATTATAATCTTCACACCAGCTGGATGATTTATAGAGAAAACAAGAATAAAACATAGGAAAAAAATCTTACCAATACCCCCTGTCCCAGAAGCTTCTACGTTTATAAAAGCTCCAATGGTGTCTTTCAACTTATTCTTCGTCATGAAACCATGTGAGCCCTAAACACATGACAAAAAGCCACACCATCATGTAAACTAGGAGCTTAAACAGAAACTTCATGCTATTTAGCAATCACAAAATACATCAAGAGCAAGGAGATGAACTTCATGAAACAATATTCAATACGAAAGAATACTAAGCACCATAACTGTATTATTACCAGCATAAAAAGCTCTTCAGCACCATTGAAAAGAAAAATGATAGGTCGAGGCGGGGCCCAGCCAGAATCCACTACCAGTCTTGCTAATTCAAGTAGTGATGCTGCAAAATGGAGAAACATAAACCAATGATTTGATGGTTCAGAAGGAAAAAAATCTAAAGAGGTAGTACCAAACGCACCTACACATGACCCACAGTCACCAGCTCCAGGGGAATTGACAGGACTATCATAATGTGCATTCATCAATACAGATGCATCATTATCATCAGAATGCAGTGAAGAGATACTGCAAAAAAAAAAAAAAAAAAAAAAAAAAAAACACAAAATGGTGAAATGACTAAATGCATTAATAAGTAGGGACACAATCAGTCAAAGTTACAGAGTATTGAATGACTAAATAAAATAACACAAACAATGAAAAATCCCAAAGTAAGTCATAAATGCAAACTGCAAAATCTCCTGAATAGCAAAATACAAAACCAGAAAACCACAATGTACCAGCAAAGGAACAAACTTTACAAAACACTTTGAAATTTCGAATTGTAAACATTACCGCATAAGTATATTAGTATGGTTTCTATATCCAAGTGATATACTATGACCAATAAACATCATGCTAAACGAACCATCCACCTGAGTCTCCTCCACTTCAACCCTATACAACAAAAAACATTCATTTTCAGACCTCAGAGTCAGAGACAAAACATTTAAGTAGTGGGAACAACATTCTTTTTGAAACTTGGAAATCAATTAAATATATTTATTGAGTCTCAGCATTTATTAATAACAATTCGTCATCCCACCTTCTTTGGTTCGGTCAAAAAGTTTACAAAAAGCAAGAACATCACAAAATCGCCACTATCAAAAAAAAAAAAAAAAAAAAGTGAACCTTAGATTTGGTCCAGCTCTCTCTTTCACCATCTCTAACTGTGATTTTATATATATTGCAGCTTCTTTAAGCCCAGGTCGTCCCTCCTACAAAGACCAGAACCGTTAAATAGGATCAAAGAAGAGAGAAAGATGAAGCGACGACGAATCACCTGACGACCACCGATCTCCTCCGCCAAGACGCGGATGTGTTCGACGGCTCTAGCTTCTGAGAATCGATCTAGAGGCGCGTTTTGAGGAAGCGGTGAGATTAATTTCATGTAGAGGACGGAGTAAACAATAGCTGACATTAAAGCGTAGATGAAGACGATTGAGAATAGGAATTTGAATCCTGTGGCATCTCCTGAGCTTAGCTTCCAAAACGCCATTATTATGGATTTCAAAAATCCTTAATCCGGCGCTCTGGATTTTGACAGGAAAATTTAAGAAATCTGAGAAATTTTTTTAAGACAACGACGGATATATATGCCGTCAGAGAGAAAGAGAGAGACTGTTACGGTGAAGAAAGTGTGGGTCCACAAGTTTATAAAATTTTCATGTGTTTTGATTCGTATAATTTTTTTTTTTCTGTTTCTGTAATGAAATCTATTATTTTTATAATTGTCAGTGTCATTTAATTTTTAGAGATATTGGTAAATATACTAATATTGAATTAAAAGGTTGGAATTATTTGAATTTGTTTATCTTATACGGACGGGACGATGGTATCATGTGTTTGCATGTGTATCGACAGGTGTCAATAATGTGCGTTTTTCTGACTTTGTAACTACGACGTTGTATCAAGAAGAATTTTTTGTCATCGTTTTTGGTTTTAGATTTTTTTAAAAATTTAATTTATTATTATTTATGATTTTAGAAAAAGTGGATTCTTTAAAAGTTAGTATATCTGGATTTTGATAGTTTTCTATATTTATAAAAAAAATCTAGAATTTTATTTATAAAAAATTTTGAAAAACTAAAATTTACATAAAATCAAAAACTAAAAAAATCAAAAACCAAATACCACTAAAAAACTATCAAACATTTATGATATTTATCTACATCTTATTTTGTATTTCCGCTTTGCTTAGAACGATCTAGATGAAATTAAGGTTTTCTTAAAAAATTGAAAAAAAGATGACACTAAGGTTATAATTGGGAAAATGACATGTTGGTTTTGAAAATTAGATGAGTAACAAAATCAAATAAAAAAGTTGACACAAATGTTGTAAACTTATAGTCTAACACGCAAAAAAGCATTTAGTTTTAGATATACGTTAAAGTGACCATAAACTATGTGTGTTAAAGGCTTATATATCATTATCTTATTAATGAATAATGAACGTATATGAAAGTTATTATTTTCCGTTTCATGCACTTTATCTGTCTACTCGTTATATCATCAAATCAAATACTATAGTAAAAAAAAGGTCGACTACCTCAGATCCTTTCTATTATGCCGTTTCTGTGTCAATCCACCCAGACTCATAATCTCTGGATTTTTCCTCCCAATATATGACATTGCTTTTTATTTCCCCCTAAACTAATTTTTTCTGCCCAATTGCCCCTGAGAATCTAATTAATCGAAATTGCGATCAATTTTGAAAAATTGCGTTTAAAAATCGATTTTAAACCCAATTAAACCAATTTCTTCTTAAATCAAATTCTAATTAAACCAAATTCCAATTAAACTCAATTCAAATTAAACCAAATTCCAATTAAGCCCAATTCAAATTAAACCCAACTCAAATTAAACCAATTCTAATTAAATCAGAACCAAATAAACCCAATTCAATTAAATCAGATTTTACCAAAAAAAAAAAAATCCCCAAATCGATTGATTTAGGGATTTAGAGAAGAACAACAGAGACTTCGCGACTTCAGTGGCTGTGAGGGAGAGGAAGGTTCATGACGAGAGAAGCTTCATGGTGAGAGGAGAGGAAGGTTTATGAGAGAAGCTTTAGTGGTGAGAGGGAGAGAAAGCATGACAGAGAGAGAGAGACGAGAGAGAGCTGAAGTTTGTGTCACGAGAGAGAAAGAGCTTCCAGAGTTTGAAGAGAGAAAGAGAGAGACGATGAGAAAAAGAGATCACGATGGAGAGAGAAACCGCAGACTTCAGAGGGAGAAGGAGACATACCGATGGAGAACTTGGCCATTGTTTACAGGTAAGAAGTCAAATCCTTAACTACTGTGACTATATGTTTATCAATTGAAGTTAGAGTTGTTGAAGATAAGAACGTGAGAGATTTTGATTAGAGTTGTTTTAGCAAAGTCAGAGTAAAGAATGAATTAGCCATTGTTTTGATATTGGTGTTTTGATTTTGGTGATTTTGATTAGAGTTGTTTTAGTGTTTAGAGGAGATGAATTTGATTGATCTGGATGAATGGATTTTGTTTTTTCAGGGATAATGAGTTGAATGAAAATGATGGAAATGGAAATGGGTTGAATGGTGAAGCAAAAGAGAATAATGGTAATGAAGCAAACGAAAAGGCAGAGAAAGTTGATGAAGATGAGGAAATAATTGGGCGCTATGAGCATATCATTGAAGATGATGTTGCTGACTTTGTAGATGAGAAGTTTAGGGAGAGACACACAATTCCAGAGAGCTCAGATGAAGAAGAGGAAGACGAATTTGTTGTGCAAAACCGAAGAATGGGAAAGAAGAATCACGATAGGTTAGCTTTAGGAGCATTGTTCTATACGTGGTCTCGCTCAAGTGTGTTAGAGTATGCCTTGAGAAAAGCAAGGAACGTCAAACAAAATAGATGGGATAAGGATAAGCTTGAGTATATATGTGGCAGTGGTAAACAATGCAACTGGAAGGTCTATTGCGCCTATGATAAACCGAGTAAGAAGTGGGTTATTAAGACAAGATATTCGTCTCACAGTTGTCATCGGAATGGTAAATGCTTGATGTTAAAGAGTCCAGTGATTGCAAATCTTTTCATGGACAGATTGAGGATACAACCTAATCTGTATGCTCAAGAAATTCAGAGACTTATCAAGGAGAACTGGAAGTTTGTAAGTACAAGAGATCAGTGTCAAAGAGGTAGACTTTTAGCATTGAAATTGCTAGAAAAAGAGTATGGGGAACAGTTTGCTCATCTTCGCGGTTATGCAGAAGAAATAGTCTTCACAAATCCGGGATCAACTGCAATAGTTGAAACATATCCAAATGCGGCTGGTGAAGATGTGTTTGATAAGTTTTATGTCTGTATAGCAAACCTCAGAAGTAGTTGGGCTGGAACCTGTCGACCAATTATTGGTCTTGATGGCACCTTCTTGAAAGCTGCGGTTAAAGGAGTATTGTTGACTGCTGTTGGACACGATGCAAACAATCAGATATATCCTATTGCTTGGGCAAGTAGGAGAATGGCCCAAACTGGTTGTGGTTTGTGAACCAACTGAAGTGTGACTTAGGTCTTCAAACTGGACTTGGACTAGTCATAATTTCGGATAAAGCAAAGGTAAGCAATGCGTTTATTGGTTATTCTTATTTCATTTATGCATTTTGGTAATTGGTTTTGCTTGGAATAGTCAAAATTTCAGATAATTGGTAATTGGTTTTGCTTGGAATAGTCATAATTTTAGATCATTGCTAATTGTTTTTTCGTAAGCTATTTGCAGGGACTTATTAATGCTGTGAAAGAGGTGTTTCCGTCTGCTGAACACAGAATGTGTGTTAAGCACATTGTGGAGAATTTGAAGAATAATGGGCATGCAAACAAAGATCTGCTAAAACCGATGGTATGGAATCTAGCTTGGAGTTATACTGTAGTTGAGTATGAAGAGAACCTTAGGAAGCTGCAGGATTACAACTGGAGTTTATATGAAGCTGTGATGAAGGAGAAGCCTGAGACTTGGTCTCTTGCATTTTACAAACTTATGCTGTGAGGATGTTGATAACAATGCAACAGAGTCATTCAACTCAACGATCACCAAAGCTCGAGCAAAGGCTTTGGTACCAATGTTGGAAATGGTTAGGAGGCAGGCTATGGCTCGCAATGCAAAGAGAAGGACAAAATCTTTGAAATTGTAAGGGTTGTGTACAAAATATGTGAAGCAGACGCTAGCTTTGTTAAGAAAGCATGCTGATATATGTATAACAACTCCTGCGACTCATGGAGTATATGAAGTGTTCCTCTTTGGGAATTCTTACACAGTCAACCTAAGGAATCTAACTTGTTCATGTGGGAAATATCAAATCTCAGGTAATCATATTGAATTGTAGGTGAAATGCTTTACAATTTTGGTGTTTAGTGTAGATGATTAGCTATGGAATTTAGATTGGTATATGTGATTTTAATTAGGTAGTCACTGTTTTTAATTGTATTTGAGGTTTGTATAGGTATCCCGTGTGAACATGCCTATGGAGCCATTATAAATGCTGGTTTTGAAGTTGATGAATATGTTGCTCCATGGTTCTTGAAAGATATGTGGCAACTGACTTATGAGAATAACATAGAACCTGTTAGAGGACCACGGTTACGAGATGAGAAGTGATCACCTGGTAGTGGAGCCTCCTGAACCAGACTTGCCTGGAAGAAAGAAGAATTCAAAGAAGATTAAAAAGAGACTAAAAGGTAAGCATGAGTCACCAAAGAAAAAACGTAAACATGTTCAAAAATTACCTAGGACGGGCGCATAATTCATTGTTCGAATGTGGTGAAGAAGGCCACAATTACCTTGGTCAAAGCGGGATCCAAAGAAGAAGCCAAGGAATTTTCAAGACACCTTAGAGGTATCAATTACTCTCTTTAGTGTTTAGTTATGCTTCTGCTTTAGTTTTATTAAATCTCTCAGTTTTATTATATTCCTTCTGCTTTTCAGGCAACAAGCTCATCTCAAGATCAAGCTCAGGCTTTAGGATCAACTGAAGGAGCTGATACGATTTCACTAACTCAACCCTCACATGACTGAGTGAATTTTTTTAGTTAAGGTAATGCTAGGAGCTGACTTCTGGTTTATGTCCAAACAATGAATATTTGGTCTGTTGTTGTTTGTTTTCGGGTACCAACATCTCGGGTCTGTTGGGTTTGGGTACCAAACAATGAATGTGCATTTTTTTGTCAATCTTGTTAACTCATTAAAGATGCTATTTTATGTTCAACTTGTTACACTCGTAATTGGATTTCGGACATGAATCTTATGAACGATTCCATTCAAATTGGTTTGAAATGCATAATAGAAACACCACAAATCTAACAAGTTCTCAAACAAATTAAACTAACAACAAGTTCACAAACTAACAACAAGTTCAACAAGTCATCTCTTCGTTTATCTTCTTTTCCATCTCTCCCTCTCTCTCTCCCTCTCTCTCTCTCTTCGTGAAGCTCCTTCCTCTGCAAGTCCTCTGTACCCAAGTCGCGAAGTCTCTGATTTAAACAATCGAATTGGGAATTTTTTTTTTTTTTTTTTTTTGTTTGGGTAAAATCAAATTGGGTAAAATCTGATTTAATGGAATTTGGTTTAATTGGTTCTAATTTAATTGTAATTGGGTTTAATTTGAGTTGGGTTTGATTTAAGAAGAAATTGGTTTAATTGGGTTTAAAATCGATTTTTAAACGCAATTTTTCAAAATTGATCGCAATTTCGATTAATTAGATTCTCAGGGGCAATTGGGCAGAGAAAATTAGTTTAGGGGGAAATACAAAGCAATGTCATATATTGGGGGGAAAATCCAGAGATTGTGAGTCTGGGTGGATTGACGCAGAAGCGGCATAATAGAGGGGGTCTAAGGCAGTCGACCCTAAAAAAAAATAGTCCTTTATTTTTGCATATGTATTTTATTTAAATAATATAATGGTTTCCATTGTTCGATGGACATTATTGTTGCGGCCATAAACAAAATCGTATTCACATGAAACAGATGATAATCTATTTCAGTTTACCACAATCGAGTAAAAACACGAGAGGTACGAATGGTTATTTGAATCACCACTTCCCTGTTAACATCGAGCTGGAGAAATAAACATTAACATCTATTCGAGTTTGGTGTAATGAGTTAGTGAGAATAAATTGTTTTACTTTTTGAATTGGCAACAATCATTGGTAGTCATTTTGCACATTTTTGGGTTTTGGATGAAATGATTTTTCAAAGTGTCTATAGATGAGAAGAAGATGAAAGTTATGTGTTTAACATTGTCAATGTTACATTGATAAGATCCCTCTGCAACACAACTTAGGAGGCTCTTCTCTGGACACTATCTCTTCGCTACCTCGACCTGCAATTCCATCAATTAACTCAAGATAACTGAATGCAGCTAGTCCATTGCAAAATCTTCCACCTTTATGGAGGTTTTTCCCATGTTTTTTTTTCAGATGCAAGAATCAATTGGCTCAAATATAACTCTAACTTCTTAACATGAAATCTCTTCGGAGACCCCGACAAAATTTAAGATTGGAGAATGTTTTAAGTGCAATGTAAAATTTGAAATTGAAAAATGTTCTAAACGCAAAAATTTAGTTGAACATGAAAGCTAATTAAATTAAATAAATTTATATTATATCTTTATTATTCCCTCTGTTTCAATTTAAATGATATTTTCGGAAGAAACAAAATTGTTTCATTTTATTTGGTATTTTCAAATTTCACTGTAAAATTAATTATCTTTTTTGTTTTTTTTTTACTATTTGTCTTCTCAAGTTTATTTTTTTCTTGGTTATATTATTTTTAGATAGATAAAAATATATTTTAATTTAGAAAAACAAAAATTAAATTAATTTATGTGCAGAAACCTTAAACATTGTTTATATTGTTACGAAGGGAATAATACACAAAATAATTTTCTCTCTTTAATCAATAAACTGAAATAATATAAACTAATACATTAAGTAAAATTTTAAAGGACACTCTTACTAAAACGAGGAGTAAAACTTTCCATGATTTGTTTCATGGTTGAGTATCTTATACCGAGTTGGTTAAGGTCCGTCAACCGTCGAGACCGGTAAATTGGAAATATAATCTCTTTATTGAATTAAGAAGATATAAAAAAAAGGGAGAAAAACTTAAATAACACATAATTTAGGTGAAATTACGAAAATGAGTTAAATTTTTTTTTAATTACTTAAATATTTTGCGTACCCAAAATGTCCTTCTAAACATTTGATAACAAAAACGTTATTACACAAATGCCATTACTATTAATTTCCACATCAACAAAAATCATGTCGCGCTTACGTGGCACAAAAAAACCTACGTGTATTATGAAAGTCTGTCAGGGATTTATCTCGCTTATTGACGGTGACTTATTGGACAAAATGTTGATTTATTATAAATGGCTGATTTATAAAATAGAATGGTGCTTTATCTCCGTGAATCACTAGTTATATAGGGACTTATAATACATTGGCTGATATATGTGCAGAACGGTCGACTTATAATAATTTCATTCGATGAGATATATGAGATATCGGCTGATTTATATGTGCAGGAAACGGCTGACATATAATAATTTTTGCTGATTTATGAGATAGTGGCTGATTTAAATGTACACGTCACTACCGAAGTTATGAAAATGTTGTCGACTTATATTTGGTGGCTCGATAATCGATTGCTTAATGATTTATTTATCCGATTTATACTTAAACGGCAGACTTATGTTATCTTGATGTGATCCGACTTAAGGTTAATCTGCCATTTAGTAGCCGATTAAACGAAAGTCAGTTATTTACTACCGATTATATAATCTTTCAATAATTACGGTAATAGAATGCTTTTGATGATAGATTTACGTAATGTAGCGGCTGATCTAATTGTCTGACCTGATTAATGTGCATCTAATGGCTAATTTTTTAAACTTATAAAATTACTTAAATATTTGTTTCCCCTATTTTTGTGTGAGGGCTGATTTCTTGTGGCGGATTTTATACTTCCTTTGGTGGCATGTTTACTATGTCAGCTTCCACATCATTAACATTAACATTATTGCATAAGTCAGCTACAACGTTTAAGAGTTTGTTAGATTTGTAAACGGATTAATTCATATCAACTTTTTTATTCTTGTTCAATTCATCGTTCTTGTTCGCTATTGTTTCAGTTCTTGCTGAGCTTAACAAGGTCAGTCGATTCTTTGTTTCTGTGTAAACATTGATTCGAATTGTGCAATAAACGTATTTGGCATCAGTTCCGTTTGAATTGAAATTTCTTTGTATCACTTCAACAATGGTGAGTGGACTTTTCCCAACTTCATCTTTTAATCCCTTTCTTGTAACATATTCTGGGCTTGGATTCAATAGAAAGAGATTCGTCATGGTTGTACCTGGCTATAATTAAAAAAGAGATAAATGCTTGAGAAGATTGATTAAAAAATTATGACGAGTTATTATTTTTGGCTGGAGTTATTATTTACTATTGGCTGATTTATCAGTAATCCGGGTGAGTTAATGATTATTTGCGGTTGATTTATGTAGAATCATACGATATAATTGTATAGAAATCCGCATGAAACCAAATTAAACTGATAAATAAAACCAAATTAACCAAAATAAACTAAATAAATCCAACATAATTTCACCAAAGTAATATCAACAAAGAAAAAAAACCAAATTTTCAAATAGATTTTAAAGGAAAACATGTTAATCTTTTTTTCCCATGGAGCGAAGTGATAGTCTCTTAGAAACATTCCCATTGGACAGATCTTGTCTAAACCTTCGTCCAATACTTCGGTCTGTTCATGCCTGCGAATATCGCTCTCAAGGTTCTGAACTTGCTTAACAAGATCTTGGTGCCTTGTTACTAACGCTTCGTGCTGAACCTTGATCTGTTTACAAAAACATGTATTAGATATCAAAGAAAATTCAAATCAACAAACTATGTCTACTTCATACTCTGTAACCAAAGCTTTACTAGTTTAAATAAATAACTACAGAAACATGGTAATCTACATATCCATTATAACTGAAGTTACTAATTACTACATATCTTATTTTAGTTGAGACTTTACTTTATTGACGAAGAACAGAGCCATGCGGTTTTCTTCTTCCGAGAGACTCTCTAACCAATCTTAAGTTGGAGATTTCACCACACCAGGGACGAATATTCGTGGCTCTGGCACGAAATCCGGGAGAGGATTTTTCCATGGGGAATAAAGAACACTACGTCTCTCTTCACAAAAATTCGAGTTGGTTCATAATGACATCTTTTCGCATGAGGCGATAGAGTCAGTGATTCAGAACTAGATGAGGATGTTATTTTGGAAAATGATGGGGATGATGGGGTAGGGGATGATGGGGTAGGAGATGATCGGTTAGGTGACGAGGTTTTTGAACCGCTGTTCATTTTGGTAAAAGATGAAACGTTCTAAAGATGATCATATATTGAGGATAGTAGGTGTATATATACAGAGGAGAATCAGAACGTTAGAACTCTAAATCTTTTCAGAGAGAATCAGAACGTCGCAACTCTTCAGCATCTCTCGAAAACATAAAAAGTTGCAACTCTTCAGTATCCATAAATAAGCCATACCATAGCCATATATCAGCCGTAACGTAAAATCATAAATCAGCCATTAAACTTTGGTGGCAAACCATAGTTATAAATCAGCCACAACATTGTCATTAATCAGCCAAAAGATTGTCATAAGTCAGCCAAAAGATTGTCATAAGTCAGCCAAAACATTGTCAAAGTTGGAACTCTTAATCGGCTGCCGAGAGAATCAGAAAGTCGCGTAACTACTTTTCAACTCTCCAAAGCATAAACTTTACAACTCTTCAGCTTCATTGTTAGCTGCCATAAATCAGCCTACAGTTAGCCATAAGTTAGCCATTAATAAACCATACCACGCTATAACACATCCATAAATCAGCCAGACGTAAACTGTAACTCGGCCATTACTAAACCATATATCAGCCGTTAAGCAACCAATTTCATGAACACAATTAACTTCAGAATTACATAAAAGTTTAGCATAATATTGGAAAAATGGTATTTATTAGTCTAATAACAGACGCTACTAAATATAACTCGAGTGTTAATGTATCAGAGAAAACAATACAACAATTCTATATTAGTTTACAAATTTTTGCATTATGTCCAACTTGTTTACAAACTGAGCATGCGTGTTCTTTAGGCTTTTCAGACTTGCCAATTCTAAAGCAGATTTGATTCTAGATTTCGATGGTCTTCTGGTTGATTTTTGGCAATTGGGGGTTACACACTTGTTCCGCTATGTGGTCCGGAACAGTAATCGCCGAATCTATAGGCATCATCGATCCTGCAGATAGGCGTAAAAATACCTAATAATAATATGGGTTACATAATGAGATACGAGAAACACCCTTTCTGCCGGCTGCAATTGCATGTACGCATGGTAATTTGTCGATGTCAAAATGACGACAAGTGCATCTCTTCGATCTCAAATTGACAACATGCAAAGATATTCCATAGATAACTTGTATATGCGAAGCATCAATCGTTTGTACCGTCGCATGTATGGCACAATTCACACGGTCCTGTTTAATTCAAAACAATAGAATGGGTATATTATTATTTCAAAATGGCTGAATTATTAAATAGATTGGCTGACTTATAAAATATATTGGCTGACCTGTAACAATTTTTCAACACCACGTGTAAGTGTTGTTTTCAACGACATTGCTGATTCTCGTCGCTCATTAAACCATCTTGTCATCATGGATCTTATCGTTTCCAATATGCGAACGATTGGATAACTTCTTGCTTTAGAAAGGACCTTGTTCATCGATTCCGCTATATTTATCGTCGTTAGGTTATACCTATCACCCGGAAAATGAACACGGGCCCACATGCGTATATCTGCTCTTTCGAGGTAACCATGAAGTTCAGGGTTAATGACTTCAATATCATGGTAGACAGATTCAAATTCGTCAACTCTGTAACAATTTGCAGCTTTCTTCACTAAACGGAACAAATTCCCCCCTCTGAATCGTAACAGAATGTTCTTGTATAAATGATACAAACAAATTCCACAAGATGCCAATGGATACACGGTTCGAATAGCTTTCCCAATTGACTTATGCCTATCTGAGATGATCGCAAGACCCTTATCATCAGGAATAACGTTGTTCAATTGCGAAAAAAACCATAGCCAAGATTCATCATTTTCAGTGTCAACCACCCCAAACGCTAAGGGAAATATCTGAAAGTTTCCATCTTGAGCTAGTGCTATAAGGAGCGTCCCTTTGTAATTTCCATGGACAAATGTACCATCCACAATGACTACTTTGCGCATAAAATGAAAGCCACTGATGCTTGCTCCGATGCAATAAATAAATACTTAAATCTCCTAGACTCATCGAGTTCAAGACTAGTAACTGTGCCTCGATTTGCATTTTGTATCATGTAGAGATAAGAAGGTAAGTCTTCATATCCCTTTTCAAGAGTTCTCAACTCGATCTCTCTTGCATATCTTAATGTCCTATAGGCCTTCCAGTAATTCATCTATTTATCATTATATAAATAAGTTAGAGCTGTACATAAGTCAATCGCACAAAAGCCATAAATCAGCCAATATAATAAACCATAAATCAGCCGTAACTTATAATAAATAATAAATCAGTCGTCACTTATAATAAACAATAAATCAGCCCGAAACTAAACCATAACTCGGCCATTACTAAACCATAACTCGGCCATTACTAAACCGTATATCAACCACCAACTACAATAAGTCAGCCTCAATGAAGTAGAAGATTACCTTAATTCCAAACTGCTTAGTAATTGATACTCCCACATGTCTAGGCAGAACTGATGGCTCAGTGTCACTAATAAAATCCCTATACACTGCTCCAAACACATCCGGTGTTGCTTGCCGAGATCGAGTAGATCGCTCTGTAACAGAACATGTGTGTTCTGAATCGAACTGACGAATATAGAATTCTGAGGATTGTCCTGTTCGAGAAGCACGAACTCTCCATCCACATCCGTTTACCCAACACTTAACGATCAGAGTATCAACACGAGAAACTGATACATCAAAATCAAACCTATCTCTCACCGATAGAAGTTTCAGTCGTTTCACCAACGCTTCTTTACTCTCGTATCGTTGACCTACAACGAGACTTAGCGAAGACAGATCTAACCTAAGTGGATCAGTTTCTTTCGAAACTTGTTTCGAAATATTATGTACTCTTTTCTTTGGCGGCAGTACCTCAAAATCTTCATCTTCTTGTTCATGCTTCCCCATTAAGCTGAAGTTATCATCATCAGATGATGCACCATCCGGATTATCAAAAATATCAAATCTGCTGTCAAATTCATCTTCTTCAACGTCATTTTCTTTGTCATACTTTCCGTCCTTGCTTTCCAGATCTTCGTTATCCCGTATCTCATCAGATCTCCCATTACTTAACTCTTCTTTTAGAACATGACTCAGTGGTTGTTTAATCTTCTCTTCCGATTTATCATGATGCATAACTTCACTGTCTTCTTTATCTATAACCTCAACGCATAAACGTAGCTCATCACTCTTGCGTAAGCTTAGAAAACCTCGTAATTGACGAGAATTAGAAATATAAACCGGTGGAGTATCAAGAGCTATTTTTCGCAAAGTCTTGCTCGAGAACATGTAGCTAAGTTGGATCTTACAGCTTACCTCATGTAACCCATAATCCTCAATAATCATCTGCACAAGTTCGTCGAAGGTTGTATGTTCATTGACTTCCAGAACTCGACACCCTCGTTTGTCGGCGTTGAAAATATATCTATTATTCTGTACCCAATTGCCGCAAACTATAATTACCGGGTCCATTTAGGGATGAGTAAGATAGATAACTGAAGAAGATGATGGATGAATGATGAAGACGAACAAGGATTTCAGTGTCAAAACCGACGGCTATACTATCCAGTAAATAGAGGTAAATCAGCCACTTAATAGGACCACTCAAACAATGTCTGACTTACTACACACTTTGGCGGATTTATGAAAATGGCTGACTTATGTTTAATTTGCGGCTAATTTATTAAACTGATAACGGCTGACTTAATACAAACAATGACTACTTAATTCAAGTGTCGGCTGAGTTATGTATTGTTTAGGGGGATTTAAAATTTTGTTACCGGATAACTTATCTATACTTTGGGTTTTCGATTCGCCTTAGCCTCAGATTTTATTGTTGAACAAATGTCAGCTATAAATATTCCTTTTTAACATTAAGCATCTAACATAATTACATAAATTATGCATACATGTTTGGGACTTCATCATAAATCTCCGCTGCCATCTTTTCACGTATGCCCTGGATATTATCATCGCTGAGACCTTCGAAAACGACGCCAAGCGATAACATTTCAATATACTTAAGTGAGAAGACGCCACAATCACCAACGTTTTTATTTTGGGGGATGCCTTTTCTCCTCCTGAATTTGAATTGCTGATTACTTGGCTTTCGGAGGGTAGAGGGAATTATTTCGTTCAACAATAAGAGCACCATGCGCGTGAACATCCTGCACTGCTCATGTATTAATTTATCAGACTCTACAGTTTCTTCTCCTATGATACTGTCGTAACAATCTATCTTCTCCTTAGCGAAATCAATCTCCAACGTTACCCAGTGGTCTCTGTTAACTTGTTGAACCAAGTACGCGAGATCTACATCCACATACCATATCTTGTTTGTTGGCATATCAGCAGGAGATTTGCCATTCGCTAAATCCAGATACGATTGGGTAAATTTCCATTTCTTTGGATCTAAACTCCACTGTTTGTAGTCTTTCACCCACGTACACACGAACCATGGATCGATAAAAATAATCCGGTCAGTATAAAAAGGAGATGGAACGTTCATAGACCTCTTCCGAAGCAATCGTAGAAACTGTGTCAAGTGCTGTTATGAAGAAACAATAGTATAAGTCATCCCAAACTTAGAATTAATTCTGCCGTACTTAAACGTAAGTCAGCCTGTACCTAAACTTAAGTCAGTCTGTACCTAAACTTAAGTCAGCCTGGACTTAAACTTAAATCAGCCATAACATAGAAAATAACGATGCCACTCGGCCGTAACATACCTCAGATGCCAGCCATCCATAATCCTTATCAGGCCAATCCTTTCTCGGGGTGATAAGCTCCCTATAGAGAAGGACATCTTCAGGAATATGTTTTTTCTCTTTGAGGGGAATAGACCTGATGAACAAAAAACAACAGATTGAGATCAAGTTTAGGCATATACGCAAAATAAAATATACATATGTACATACTTATATGATCGGAGGTATTCTCTAAGTTTCTCCATTTTTCCATGATCCACTCTTTTCAGAGGATCATATATTACTTTTGAAGCAACCACACCCTTCCTCATTAACGACATTCCATTCAGTCCTACCATCGGATATGGTGCAGGTGAAGGCCAAGTTTTCTTCGGACGCTGTCCAAACAGAAGATGCTCTCCCCCTAGTTCCTTCTCTAGCAAATTTAAAGCAACATCCAACTTTGTTTGCCTAAGCTTCTCCTCCTCGTTCTCTTTAGAGTCATCGAGTAATTTATTCTCATCTGCAGCGACTTGATCGGTTATATCTACCAAATCAGTTGTATCTAGCAATATTGGAATCTGTTTCATATCATGTTGCTTGGGGTGCTTCTCTTGTTTAACTTTTTTAGGCATAAATAACTCCCTTCGTCCCTTATCCTTTACCTTCTCTTCATGGCCTATATTCTGGGCATTGTCTTCCTTCTTGTCATTTACTTTCTTCTCTTCTTGGCTTTTATCTTCTTCTTTTCTTTTCTTCTCTTCATTGCCTACTTTTTTGTCAATGCTTTCAGTTTCCTTTTCTCGACTTCTTTTAGCAGCCAGTGTCATCTATATCAGAAACTTTTATCGGATATGGTTTATGCTGTATCAAAAACAATTATATATTAGCCATAATATATAGCATAAATCAGCCATCATATAAAGTATAAGTCAGCCACCTCAAAATTGTAAGTCACACATAATATCTAGTATAAATCAGAATATTACCGGGCTAGTCACCTCTTCTCCTTCGAAAACCTTCGAAATGCCATCGTTTTGAATGGAATTTTCAATTTCACGAGGTTCTATCAGATCTTTCAGCCTTTTCAACTCATTATCCATATCCCCAACTTTGTCTTCCACACATGTTATTCGATGGCCATATTTTTCTTCGAACTTAACTTCAAGCTTATCTTCTATCACTGCCACAATGCTGTTAATGTTTTCGTCCACTACATCAAATCTTCTGTCAAATCTAACCATCATTTGCTCAACGAGTTTAAGAAGGCCATTCCCAGAAACATCTGGAACATAATCTTCTATTTTCATGCAATCAGCACCCTTTCTCTTCTTAACATTTCCTTCTCCATCCACATCCCCAAGATTCATCTTTTTTTTTTCTCCTTCGGATGCTCTGATTTATCGACTTTCTTTCTGTTCTTGATAAGTTCCACATTCTTGCCTTTGCCTTTCGTCCTAGATGGTTCAACTTGCTTCACATCCCAATAACCTTTGACAAACTTATCTTCAAGAATGTCGACTATCAGGTTTTGAACTTCTATGCTTCGTATGTCATCATCCCATGTAGGATATATCTCATCAATAGGCTTTATGACCATCCTCTTAACACACACCTATATCAATATCAAACATTATTGTAAGTAGGCCAACTACAATATTGAATACCTACAATATTGAGATATTCAATACTAACTCAGCCACAAAATGAAACCATAAGTCAGCTACAATAGCAAACTAAGTCAGCTGCTATATGAAACCATAAGTCAGCTATAATATGGAGACATAAATCAGCCGAAACATAAAACCATACCTCACCACGCTGTTCAATCTCCTTACTAATAACCTTCTCTAAATCAGTACGCGTACGATTTCCACCCCATCGAAGAAATGGCATAAGACTCGAGTGATTTCTTCTCTCAAAACGCTCTCCAAATACAGTAATCGATTTATATGCCCAAAACAGCAACGCGTGCACGCAGCCATTGACGGTATACGAATTGCGTTCAAACTTAACCATCTTCACACCTTTTATAAGGCTTTTAAATGCAACCCGACCCATGGATAACCAGCAAAGTCTTCATCCTTGAAGACTCTTTTTGCTGTTTCTAAAGGCATTCTAGAATTATGATGTATACCATAAATCCCCATGTGTAGAATGCATAGCAACCCCATCATCTTCCTTTTTGGTAAATCCCATGCACGGCACCTACCAAATGCTTTGGCCAACTCATCATACTTTGGTCCAACTCCATACTAAGACACCTAACTCTGCCCGAAGCTAGTGTAGTCAACTTCACAACTCTTCCTTGGCAAAACATCGATGTTTAGCCCAAGAATCTCAAGCAAATTAGAGAGGTTAAACCTGATCGGTTGAGCAATCGATTTAGTACCCATATCTCATATGCATTCTCTATTGCCAACGACGGGTCAAGAGAAAATGCAATCTTAGCCGACCAAACGTAGTCGAAATCAACAAGCTTAGGAAGCAGTCCAACAAATGATTCCTTAATTGCATCCCATGCATCGTTTCCTATAGCTTCTTTAACGAGCGAGAAATTGCCTAGTTGACAGTTGTGATTCATGCTCTTATTCTGCAAAGGTGATTTCCCGTCCGCGTAAAGTGTAATCGGGTACTTCTTTGCTCCATCAGAAGAATCCATCTATATAATAGAAATATATCAGACATAAATCAGCAATAAATTCTCCAAATCAAACATAAATTAACCATAAATCAGCCGTAAGAAAACCAAAAATCAGCTGCTTAGGGTTCGGCTAATTTATGATAGGTATATGTCATCGCTTATAAATCTCTTAACATAGATAAAGTAACTTAAACACATACCTTTCTAGTTTTGAAATGGCGAATTAGAGCTTAACTCTCGAAATTTGAGATTCAAATTTTTAGGGAACAAACGAAGTCGAGGATTAACAGTTATCTTTCTAGTTCGCTCCCGGGATTCTTGATGGGTCGTTGGGAGACGGACGAGAAAATCGTGGCTGTAATAACGGAAAGAGACAGCTGAATCGAACAAAATTTAGCAGGAACTTCTCCTCGATTTTGCAAGAGAGTCGTCAGATGTAAGAAGAGAGAATTTTTTTTTTCCCTAAGCAAAAGTGAAATTAACGTCTCTTTTCAAGTTTTAATAAAATAACTTTGTTTATCGTCCAACCCATGAAAATTCAAAAAAGGGCAAAATCCTCCATGCTTCCACAAAGACATAAGTCTGCCAAGATTAAACCATAACTCACCATTACTAAACAATAAGTCAATTCAGAATTAAACAATAAGTCACCAAGATTAAACCATAAGTCACCAAGATTTTCAATAAGTCACCAACACTAAACAATAAGTCATCCAGAATTAAACCATAAGTCACTAGTATTTTTCATAAGTCATCCCGACTTTTTCATAAGTCGACTAGCACTTAAAACATAAGTCCACCATCTCTAAAGCATAGATCTCCCATTATTCGCTACAGAGTCACTATTTCTGAATAATAACTCATCCGATACATAAGTCGATCTTTTTGAGGCAAATCTTTTCTGGGGTGATTAGATCTCCGTAATGCCATAAATATTTTCCAAAGATCAATCACTCGTTTAACACTGCTCCGAAGTTATTTTACGCAGAACAACCGAACAACTGGAAAGGAAGAGAGGATAAGAGATTTTTTTCTCGTCCAAAAATAAATTAAAATGACAAAATCCGTAATTTGAGTTTTAAATTTGGCTAAACTAACATTTTCATTACCAAAACTGATATTTCAGTAATTTCAAAAATAAATATCTAGTCATTTCACAATTTTTCTGGTATATTTAAGTAATTCTTTCTAAAAAAAATCAAAATGGTCTCGGCTTTAACCTTTTAAGTTAAAACTTGTAGATTTGTTTCAGATTCTGACTGAAAAAAAATAGAATCTCTTTGTTTTACTGTCTATGACGCAACACATTTCATCAAAACTCGTTGCAAGCACAAGCAACAAAAACCAGAAACGGAGACCGTTGGATCCCAAATCTCGTTTCTTTCTCTCTGACTCGAACCAGAAATGTACGCCAAAACCATATGCACCATCGTCTTCTTCATCTTCCTCGTTGCTTCTTTCTCAATCTATATGGGAACCGTCGATCCAAGACCTTACTTCTCTCAGCTCCAATCTCAACCCCATGTAGCCTCTCCTTGTAGCTCCAATGGACGACCTCTTCGTGTTTACATGTACGATCTCCCACGGAAGTTTAATGTAGCGATGATGGATCGAGATAGCTCAGATGTTGAGCCACTCACTGGTAAGAATTTACCTTCTTGGCCTCAGACTTCTGGGATGAAGAGACAACATAGCATTGAGTATTGGCTTATGGCTTCGCTTCTTAACGGCGGCGATGATGAGAAAGAAGCAATTAGGGTTTTTGATCCGGATTTGGCGGAGGCTTTCTATGTGCCTTTCTTTTCGTCGTTGAGCTTTAATACTCATGGGAAGAATATGACGGATCCAGATACTGAATTTGATCGGAAATTACAGGTGAATTGACCGGAAAGTTTGAATTTTGGCGATTTATGAATGTTCTGATCCGGATTGGGTTTGATGGGTCAGGTCAAAATCGTTGACATTTTGCAAAGTTTCTCTTTAGATCACTGCAGTCTGGGAATTGAATTTGGAACTAAAACCCTAATTATTTCGAATTGGATTCAAAAGTTGTTTGATTTACAGATTTTTCTTGTTGTGATCAGGTTGAGTTAATGGAGTTTCTTGAGAAATCTAAGTATTGGCAACGTTCAGGAGGCAAAGATCATGTGATTCCGATGACACATCCTAATGCTTTCAGATTTCTAAGGCAACAAGTCAACGCATCAATCCTCATTGTTGTGGATTTTGGCCGTTACCCTAAAGACATGGCACGTCTAAGTAAAGATGTGGTTTCTCCATATGTACATGTTGTGGAGTCGTTAATAGATGATGGTGATGAATATGATACTACGGATCCTTTTGAGGCTCGTACTACGCTTCTTTACTTCCGAGGGAATACAGTTAGGAAAGACGAAGGCAAAATCCGTCTTCGGTTGGAAAAGTTACTAGCTGGTAACTCTGATGTTCACTATGAGAAAAGTGTAGCAACAACACAAAACATCAAAGTGGTATGCTCTTCTATTTAATAACTATCCCTCTTGTATCAAAATGTTACATTAGGCAAGGATTCATATGGGTGAAATCCTGATAGAGTGTACACATAGTTGAAATCGTGAACCCTGCATTCTCAGTCCATGGAACAGAATCTGAGAGATCTTAAATTTCTAGAAAGACCAATGTGATAGGGTCTCACCAGCCATGAGTATAAATAGGATAGTGCTTCATGTGTTTGGATGTTCGAGTGTTTTGGGACCTATTAGGCTTGGGAAAATTTGTGAGTTCTCTCTAACAAACTAAAGTTTCAATCTTTGGTTCTTGTATCGGTTAGTTTGTGCACTTCATTTTGTAAGCTGATTTTAGAGCAGAATAGAGAAAGATGTCTGATGTTGAACCTATCACAATGATAGTAATTCTTCTCCTTGTGTTTTTGTTTTGTTACCAGTCTACTGAAGGAATGAGATCATCAAAGTTCTGTCTGCATCCAGCTGGAGACACTCCATCTTCATGCCGCCTATTTGATGCCATTGTCAGTCACTGCATTCCAGTCATCATAAGCGACAAAATCGAGTTACCCTTTGAAGATGAAATAGACTACACAGAATTTTCACTCTTTTTCTCTGTAAAAGAGTCGCTTGAACCTGGCTACATCCACAACGAACTCCGCCAGTTTCCCAAAGAGAAATGGCTACAAATGTGGAAACAACTGAAGAATGTATCTCATCACTTCGAGTTTCAGTATCCGCCCAAGAGAGAAGATGCAGTAAACATGTTGTGGAGACAGGTGAAACACAAGATACCTAATGTCAAGCTCGATGTACATAGAAACCGGAGGTTGAAAGTCCCTGATTGGTGGCTCTGAAGAAGATTGAACAAAAAATTCTCAAGGTTAAGTCTTTTCATTCTTTCATCTCCCCCATACTGTACATTTGTTGATTCTTTTGTTACATTTGCGTTTCACGATCCATTTATAGGCATATATACTTTTAAACATCATTTTTTTAATAATAATTTAAGGTAGTTACAAAAACTTGTATTGCATCTAGAGTTTCAGCTTTATTATCTGTTTTGATTTACTCTTTAAAGGTTCACTGATTCAGATACTTATATCTTGTAAGGTTTGAGATGAGAGTTCTTATTGTTGTAAACTTATAATGGAAACAAGAGGATCAAGATGCTTCTCTTCTTTACTCATGTTACAGCTTCCGTTTTGTATTTTAATCATGGGGTTTTGTCATTCTAAATTGTTGCCAGATGTTTACGGTAGGACTACGCTAAGAATCAGAGAATCCATTGGCGTATCTTGATTTTTCTGGATTTAGAAATCTTCAAAACCCCAATCAAGAGCTTACTAGCAATATGTGTGCTTGGAGAATCATTCTCTACTAAGATTTTGTGAAAAATAGATAAATACATTTTCAAGTTAGGGTACTATTTGCTGTTCACCAGAAGCCTCTACACCACGAAATTTCAGTTCGAGCGCTGTTAAATCTGTCTTTCAAGCATACAATATTTGGAAACATGAACAATTTGTACTAGTTGGCAAAGGGTTCCGGACAAGTTTAGCAAATTTGCCAAGTTTTTTCATGGGTTCTATACCCTGTTCTAGAAATCTCTGCCTACCTCCGATTACTTTCCATTTAGTTGTTAGGTCCACTCTTGCCGCCCGACTAGCATCTAATCGCTAGGTCCATTTTCACCGCTAGATTTTTTCTTTTTGTTATTCAGACATTTAGATTGAGAGTTTGTGATATTTTACAATAACTTATGTTCAAAATTTTAATGAAAATCATAAAAAAAATTTCTTAAAAATACGTTTTTATGTGTTTAATACAATTTTTAAAATAATATTATAGAAAAATTTAATTATAATGGATTAATAAATTTTTAAAACATTAAAATAGTTTTAAAACCATAAAACTAATCCCTGTTTAATTTCTGTTTAATCTCTGATTTATTGGTTAGGCGCTAGACCCATTTTTGCCGTTCTACTAGCGCCTAACTAGTTTTGGAACATTGGTTATATAATTCTATGGTGTATATATGGAAATCCCTTTATCTCTGAATGTGTATACATGCGTATTTTTTTATTTCCCATCTTTCATTAATGGAATTTTATTTGATGTAGTATTCTAAAATGCGCCACCAATATTTTGGAACCGCCCATAATTCTTCTCTTTGAACTGGATGGAAATGGTCCAAAAAAGTGCAATAGTAATAAAGTTTCGAATCATAATGAAGGGGCATATGCGTCATTTTCTTAACTACTAGACGAGTTCTCTATAAAAAAAAAAACTGGTAGTCTACGAAGCTGACTAGTAAGAGAGTAACAGGCACGTCCTCTCCGCTAAAACTAGCCGGAATCTCCAGAGAATATCTCAACCGGAGATGCGAGTTGTCAGAATTTCATGCGTTGGGACACGTCATCTCTCACCTCCCTCCTCCGTCCGCGGTTGCGACGCCCACTCCGACGTCTCTGCCTCCTCCTCCGGTACGCTCTCTCTTTCGCCGTGTTTACTCTCTTTGTTATGTGTTTCTTTCTTTTTGCAATATTTTATGAATTATAATTTTCTATAATTGATAACGCCTAATCAATCAGAATCGTCAATCATCAAAAATTTCCTTATTTGATCTTAGTTTTTTTTTGTTTTTACAGCATTTGATCTTTGTTTATCTTTCCTCATTTTATTCTCATAACGTGAGATTAGATCTATCCAATGCGAAATTTTTCCATTTTTTTCATTTTAAGAAATGGAAACAAAATTCTCGACGATGTGTGGTTGCCACAAATTCATAATCTCCATTTATTTTCATTTTCCAAATTTAAAAATGTTACAAAACTTTGCCAAGGTGATCAAAGTTTGTTTTGATCGATTGAAAAAAGGAAAATGTGTAATTAACTGTCGTTGTCAGTGATTTATTTAGTAGCTCAACGCTGGTAACTGTAGTTCTATAGCAGAGTTAGGCTAAACTACAGTATATTTGACCAGAAACTCACTAACGTGTGATGACTAAAGAAACATATCTACAGAGAAATTAGTATTTTAATATATGGTATCTAATATAATGATATATGTGGTGTTTTGGGACTCTTCTTGACACAATTATTAGGTGTCAATGTTACAAGGAGCATCGGCTTCATTTTGTGTCTGAATCATAATCTAAGATTGGGGCACATTGTGGGTCCCCAGAGTGAATAATTCGTATCGGTTGTTCATAGGATTGCACCGGCTTTTAGTTTAATCGGGCGGGTCTGGGAGATCCGTGAATGATTCAATCGGTCTGCCACGTGACTCAACTTCACTAGATCTATATGTTTGTTGATAAATCTTGGATTAACTATACAATTTTATTTCTTACATTCGAGTGTTTGGTCCACCACTACAAAAAAAAAAGGGAAAAGATTAGAAATAAAGGAGTTTTTTCAAATTTTTAGTTCATTTATACTTTTTTTTTATGCTCTAATCTTTTAAAAATGTGAAATTTCAGTTTAACCTCAAATCCAAAAATTTCACACAAAATAAAAAATTCTAAATTATCTAACTCATAGAGAGTCTTTACCCTTACGAAAATCTGTTTATTTTACATTTCTTATTGAATCAGATATATAAAAAAAAACAATTTCTCTTATTAAGAAAAAAAAACTCTGTTATTTTCCCGAAATCGTAACAAATAAATGAAAATGTTTTTAGTGTTGAGCAGATCAGACTGAATAAATAGTACAAAACAAAAATTGGATAATAACTATAATAATGTGGTGCAGTCATAATAATTATCAAATTTTAACTTTAAAGTTTTTCTAACACTATGATTAGAAAAAATATATAGTCTTTAGAATTCAACACAATACATAATTTTACTTACATAATTTAATCCAATTTAAATAAATAACATATATATGATATTCCAAATTAGTGCCATCATCGTCATATGACTTAACCAAGTGTGTTTGGAAGCTTCAATTCCAATGGAAGCTACTTTAGGTATACAATTAGTACTTAATATGAGATGTTTTCATGCAATACTCAAGCTACGTTTGTTTAGGAAAGACCAAGTAGGTGTGAAAATGTTCACATAAACCAATCTGCTGAGGGTAAGACGTGTCGCATAGCAATTCGAAATTCCAGGTCATGATTAGAGGAACATCCACTTCCGTTTTGTCTAAGCAAATCACCCTGCAAGATTCCCAAACTTAAAAAGAAAAAAAAAATGGAACCACAAGATAACATTCTCAAGTACCATTTACTAGATCTATGTTTGTAAGTAAATTACACATTTATACTCTTAAATTAATTGTATAATTTTATTTTCTGGTCCCAACTCCCTATATATTGGAGAAAATTTTTGACAAATACTAAACCAAAAAATTTTAACTGATCTAGAGGCAAGTGATACTCACTTCAAGTGATTACATTGTTTCTATATGCATCAGGTCAGAGTTATTATATCTAAAGTGAATTAGGTAGATAATAGTATATAAATATGAGAAAATGGTTTAAATGGGTACTTTGGAAGTATAAATTGGGTAGATAGCAATATAAGTAGTTAGGTAAATGATAATTGCTAATGTTGGTATTAGAAAATCGCAAAAGGGTGTCATAATAAGATATATATATATAGTACTGTTCAATCTACTTTCAATCTACTTCAACGAATCTAAACCTAATCAAAAACATATGATCCAAAAATCGAAGCGAAAATAAATTAAATCCATTTTGGATTTTTTTGATATCCGAGCAGACCATAATCGAACACAAACGGTAAAGAAAACCCGACTGAATCCTTATTCTGTTGAAAATCTTTTATATATTTTCTCAAAAACCAAATTCAAATAAAAAAAACTTGTACCAAACCAAACCAAATGATCCACTTGGTTTCTACTTGGTTACTATATTCATAAACCGAGAACTCTGAATCGAAACCAAACAAAAATAAACACCGGATTGGTCTATTTGACTAGCAGTTACTTGTCCTTAGTATGAGATGCTTTAATGTAATACTCGAACTCAATTAGTTTGTCTAGGAAAGCTTTGTTATGAACAATAGAGGAGGTAGTGTGACAATGGAAACTTCCTTAGGGCTTCATGTTCTTGTGGGGTCTAAAATACTCATAATCTTGGTGTGTTCTTATTTGTTTATATAGGGCTGATTAATGCGGATGCAGATGAAGCAAGTTGTGGTGGCACGCCTAGTTGGAGAATCAAGAAGAGCCTAACATGTGTGTGCTTCAACCGCAAGAGCGCTTATGAACGCATCTGCTCTAACTTGACACCATTACAAGTAACACAAATAGAAAGAGCAGCTACATTAGTTGGTTTTAACAAAAGCAACTTTTTCCAAGTCTGATTGGTTTCTTTTCAGGAAGAAAGATTGAAGAGGTTGAGGAAGAGAATGAAGAATTACTTTGATGCATCGCGGCCCGACCACCAAGATGCATTGAGAGCCCTGTGGTCAGCCACTTATCCCAGTGAAAAGCTTCAAGCTTTGATCTCAGATCAGTGGAAAGATATGGGATGGCAAGGAAGAGATCCATCCACTGATTTTAGGTTTAAGCCTCTTTCAAACTCGAGTAATAGAACATGTGAAAGTAGTGCTTAATTTGGTTTGGTGTTATCAGAGGAGCTGGATTCATATCACTGGAGAATCTTCTTTTCTTTGCCAAGACATTCTCGGTAAACTTAACTTCCCATTACTATAATCAGCGATTCATATATAACTCTCTTTATGTAATTCTCCGCTTCCATTGGTGTAGACTTCGTTTCAGCGTCTGTTGAAGAAACAAGGAGGCAAAAGAGCGGCTTGGGAATATCCATTCGCTGTAGCTGGCGTCAACATCACTTTCATGATCATGCAAATGCTCGACCTAGAAGCCTGTGAGTGTCCCTACTACTCACTCACTCTCCATAATGTCTTTGCCTTAGTTTGTGTAGCAAAAACTGGTTTTGATTCTTATTACAATGTGCAGCAAAGCCTAGGACTTTTGTACGTTCTGTGTTCTTACAAATGCTGTCAGGTAAAAATATGAAACATATCTGGTTATAACTAATAATCGATCATGGCTCTGGTATTTCTATTTTTGACTAAGTTTTTGGGAATCCAGAAAACGAATGGGCCTTTGATTTGCTCTATTGCGTGGCCTTTGCGGTAATGGACAAGCAATGGTTGGAAAAGAACGCCACTTACATGGAATTCAATGTGAGTCGATCGATCGTGTTTTCATATGATGTTATATACAATATATGCTTGTGATGGCGATTTTGATGATGATGATGGATGGTGTAGGATATTCTAAGATGTACAAGAGTGCAGCTGGAGAGAGAGCTGATGATGGATGATGTTTACAGGATCGAGGATATGCCTTCCTTCTCTCTTCTATCTTAGTCTTACCAGCTAATTCTTGTTATCACTTTAGATTTAGACAATGTCACATTATAAGGAAATATAGAGAGGTCGATCTTTGTGTGGCGAGATGAGAGAACAAGTTCTATATAAACTATTACGAGAAAATGGTAGTTAAGCTGATATAATTTAGATTTTTTTGTTATTTAAAATTAGCCAACCATGATCTTTGAGGCTCAAACCTTGGCCTCGACCCATAGCTGAATCCTAAAATAGTAGACCACAAAGTATGAATCTTTGAGGCTCCCTTCTCTCATTTTTCCATATGTGATATGTGAAATTACATCCACCAAACACCTCCAAAAAAATTTTTGGATTAGAATTTAACTTGATAATCAAAATTGTATTTTGGATGACATCAATAGTTTTATTTTATTCGAAATATCTCTTTGAGTAGATATTATAATTATACAAATTACTCATTCGTGTAATAAAATTAACTACCCTTATTATCTTTATCTATCTGTTACCCGTATTATCCGATATTTTCTCTTTAAAAATATGCTTTGGATAGTGATTTCTAATACCTTTATTACCCTTACCCTACCCTTACCCTTGTTAACCCTACATTTTACCTTTAATGCCCAGGACTAATTACGATGGATTAGTGACCATTAGTTTTGTCGATCTTTTACATATAGATTTTGTCACAGTGGACGAGTGTAACTTCAGATCGGTACGGTAGTGACCAATTAATTTTTGATTTGCATTGAAGGTATCTTTTCTTATAATTCTCCAAACAAAAATAAAAAACTGCATAAAACTTCGCAAATCTAAGGTAGGGCCCACTCAGAGCAACGAACTTTTGGTAGCGCTGGTACGTGACTACAGTCTACATTGGACGTTAGAGATAATTAGTCGATAGTACCCCTACTATTATCACCAAATACCAGCGTTACCCCTAAATATCTTCGGGACGTTAAAGCAACTGGTCGATATTGCCCCTGCTATCATCACGAAATTACTAACGTTGCCCCTAAATATTCTTCTCCATTTCTATAAACTTCAAACGAGCTCGCGGAGAGACTCTCACACTAACCATTTCCATTTCAACTATTTTTGAAAATTTCTCTTCTCTCTCTATCTCTCTCTATCTCTCTAAGATTACTGCGAACACCGTTCACGTTCTTCGTTTCATACCTCTGCAAAAATGGTGAGCAGAAGACGCCGATCATCGATTTCTCTTCTTCGCGTTCTTCTCATAGTCTGGGAAGTGTTTTCTCTGTTTCCATTTTTCTCAATCTGATTTAGTTTCTCGTTTGTTTCTACCTTAGGTAGTAGTTCAGAAGCTGAAGGAAGCAGAGATCACTGAGCAGGACTCGCTTCTTCTGGTAAGCAACGCCATCATCGAGCTATCAAGTTTTTTTCTCTTAACGATAAGTGAAATTTCTCTTTCCTTCCTGATGATTTTCGCGCATATTGATCTGGGTTTAACATCTCGTTCTCTTACTCTGCTCTGCGTGACTGGGATACATATAGTTTTTCGCTTAATCTGAAGAATCGTGAACTGTTTCTACGTTTGTAGCTCTCTTTTACACTGACGTCTTTGTTTTGGTCATCGTTTTGTTCTAATAGACTAGGAATTTGCTTCGTATTGCTATCTTCAACATCAGTTACATTAGAGGACTCTTCCCTGAGAAGTATTTCAACGATAAATCGGTTCCTGCTTTAGGTGAGACGCTAATCTGGAAGTTTCTAGAGCTCTCGCTCTGGGATCTAAAGAAATACGCAGTTAAATGTCGATTACAGAAACTAATAATTGGCGGATGCATTTGTAGATATGAAGATCAAGAAGCTAATGCCTATGGAGGCTGAATCACGCCGATTAATTGACTGGATGGAGAAAGGTTTTTCTATACTTACGATTTTGGAACTTCACGCTTCATTTGAACTTTTTCATCGTTTATATTTTATGGTTTTGTTTCCTCATCATGGAATCTAGGAGTCTACGATGCGTTGCAGAGGAAATATTTGAAGACGCTCATGTTCTGCATATGTGAAACAGTAGATGGACCGATGATTGAGGAATATGCATGTAAGTTCTGGCCGATATGATTGATTAGCTTGATAAAAGTGTGGTTCGCTAGTGGCTGGTTCATTATTGATTGATGAAGAGTATGTGCTACTGCAGTTTCTTTCAGCTATTCAGATACGGACAGCCAAGAGGTCATGATGAATATTAATCGTACTGGAAATAAGAAACATGGAGGAACTCTTAACTCCACTGCTGACATTACACCAAATCAAATGAGGTGTACTGTTGAGATATTTCTTTCCTATTATGACGTCTATATGGTTTTATCTTCAGTACCATGCTTTATGGTTTCTCTTGATTGTACTGAAATTCAGGAGCTCAGCTTGCAAAATGGTTCGTACACTAGTTCAGTTGATGAGGACACTCGACAAAATGCCAGATGAGGTCATGCATATTGTAACTACCCATCAGGGGTATTCCAAAGTTTTTCTAAATTGCTGATTACTGAGATCACTACTTTTTGCTTCTGAATCAGCGCACCATAGTGATGAAGCTTCTGTACTATGATGATGTGACGGTATGGTTATAGCCTTCCTAAAATTCTTTGAACCTTGGTGATATTATTATGATCTCAATGCAGCTTGGATAGAGCTTCTTTCATGTAATAACTCTGACTTCTAGACTGACACATTGTGTTAATAAGCATTCGAATTTTGTGCTTGTGAATTTCCTCATTTACTGATTGGTTTTACATACTTAGAACGCATTCACGTGGCTTTGAATTGTTGTGTTTGTAATTTTGCATACAACTTTTTGCTTTCTTCTTTCACTTTCCTCTACTCTGCCGAAATTGAATGACCTGAAGAAAGACTGACAGCTGTTATTGGGACCTTTATACCATTCTCTTCCGATGAATTATGTGACTTTTACAAAGCTTCACAACATGCTGGATGGTGAAGCCAATCAAACTGCAGTTCGTAAATTACTCGACAGGATGACCCAAGAGGGCTACGTGGAAGCTTCTAGCAACCGCAGGCTAGGTTTGCTGCCTCAATTTAGACCCTTTCTCTTTTTAAGTTTTGTTGTTTTGTTATCGTTTCCTCATTCATACAATGTGTATAAACAGGGAAGCGTGTGGTTCATTCTAGTCTAACTGAGAGGAAGCTAAATGAAGTCAGAAAGGTTCTTGCCACAGACGATATGGTAATAATACTTGAAAACTAGAATAAGTCCTTGGAACTGCTTTATAATGTGAATGCCTTCACAGGATGTGGATGTAAACGAAGCTGTAAACAAGACCGATGGACTACAGAACAAAGTAACCGCAGGTACGTTGTGTTCACACTTGGCACCCAAGTTTTGAACTGTTTAATCGATGTGACATATTTGAAACAAACAGATGTATCTACGTGTGGAGGCATCCACTCCATAGGATCAGACTTCACACGTACGAAAGGAAGATCTGGTGGGATGCAGCAGAACGGCTCTATTCTAAGTGAACAGACCATTTCTAAAGCTGGAAACAACACTCCTATTAGCACCACTAAGGCACAGGTTTAACAAAAACACCACTGAGTAATGACATATCCTATAGTGTGTAACTCTTTAAGTGTTTACTAATTTGACAATTGTGGCTCAGCCTGTGGCTTCTAGGGAGAGCTTTGCGGTAAATGGAGCGGCTGCTAAGGAGCCTGATACAGTCAACTGTAGCCAAACTTCACAGGACAGGCGTTGCAGGAAAACCAGCATGGTCTCTAACACTAAACCACATTACTCTCTATATGTTTTCAACTTAATAATGCTGAAACTGACATTTGCCTTTTTGGTTGTTGTGATTTGTTTTTCAGGTGAGAGAGCCAATTCTGCAGTACTCTAAGCGTCAGAAATCTTAGGCTAATTGAATATACCTCTATCAGACACTACAACCACCTTCCTCAGTGGTTATGATAATAGACAGCTACTCCATAATCCTGATACACTCGCTTTTTATTGCTTATTCCCCCATTGCCTTCAGACTATTTTCATGCTTGTTTTATCTTAAACTATTACTATATCTTATGGCTTTTGGGATGAGAATTTATTGCATCAAACGTTGAAAAAGTTTGATCAAACTACAACATTTATTGTTGATTATTAAACAAGCAAGTCCTTTAGTCAATGCTCTACATTCTTATAGAAACAAATATGGTTGAACTATTTTCTCCCTTTTAAATTTTCAATTCGATAACAGTAACCCAAAACCTTATAAGGATTATACCATCACCACGCAATTGGAAGCGTACATGTGTCTTTTCGTCACGCGGAGCCCACAGCTAAACAAACATCCAGAAACATCCACACACGACACGTATATCTCAGGAAAACGATTCGCTTTGAAGCGGGCCCTACCATCCAGAATCCAGATCTATTCTCAACCGTTAGATTCATGTCGACAAGTCCGTCCGTCCCTCCCTATTTTTTAACCAGTCCTCACTCCTCAACGTGATGTGAAGATACTTTGCTGTTTCACAACGTCATAGAGAATAGTGACAGGCGAGATTTCTGAAGAAAGCAAAGCGAAAAGCAAAAAAAAAAAACTAAGGTAAAGATCATCATCATCACTTTGTTCTTCCTTCTCTCAATATTACGATCAGAGTGATCTCATCTGTTTGTTGTGTGTAGATGGAGACGGTCCAGACGGAGACGAAAAATAGCAACGAGCAAGGGCTGAAGCACCTAGGTTTCATGAGAGCTGCGGCGATCCAGATTCTGGTTAGCGTCTCAAATCTCTACAACTACGCGAAACAAAACTCCGGTTCTCTGAAATCCTCAGTGGAAAAGGTGGAAGGAGCCGTCAGCACTGTCGTCACCCCTGTCATCAACAAATTCAAGGATGTTCCAGATTCTCTCCTCCTCTTTCTAGATCAAAAGGTAACCTAACCTAATTTTGCTTGATCTCTCCAGAAATTGTTAGCTAGGTTCGATCTGATGCCTAATTTCTTACAAGTTAGAAACCAAAATCATGTTTAAGTTGTTAAGTCCTGACCTTTATTTACTTTTCTAGGTGGATGAAGTTTCGTACAAGTTTGACAAGCAGGCTCCTCCAATGGCTAAGCAAGTGGTAACTCATGTACATGTATTCATATACAAGGCAACAGAGAAGGCTCAATGCTTTGTGAAAGAGGTTCGTACAGGTGGTCCCAAAGCTGCCTTTAAATATGCTGCAGCCGAGTACAATTATGTCGTTGTGACCAGCTCTGTTAAAGTCTGGGTTAAACTCAATCAGTACAAACCAATTCATGCAGTGGGTGAAAAAGCTTTGCCCGTAGCTGCAAAATTGTCTGGTCGGTACAACGAGTTGGTGACCGACATGTCTCAGATGGGTTACTCTGTGGTTGGCTATCTTCCATTGGTTCCTGTTGATGACATTGTCAAGGCTTACGAAAAGGAAGCTGCTGCGCGGAACAAGAAAGGTGATAATACTACTGATGGAAATAAATCATCGTCTGATTCGGACACGGATTGAAGCATTTATGATTAGTTTGTTGTTGCCTTTGGAAAGTTTGGTTTGTTGTGTTTGGCTACATGTGTAAATGATCTTAGAACTTGGATAAGCTGTTTAGTAAGTGTTTCATTTCTTGGTGGTGTGTTATGTAATGCGTGTGTTTCTATCATCTTTTTTAACCAGTCGAGATATATTTAGCAACAAAACTTGAGGAAATTTTTATTACAAATAAGAAAGCACATCCATATCAAAAGATGAGATGGAGAAATCAAACAAGTTTACTAAGAAGCAATGAGTATTCCTCTACTAGCAAGACAAGGATCATATATCGACCAATGAAAATTCCTCTACTGATAGACAAAAACTGATAAGTAGGAAGTAAGACTGCAGATTCCAAGCACATGTGTTAAGAAGAAAAGATACAGAAACTCAGCCTCTATGCAAGTGATCCAAGGATTCACTACTAAACAGAAAATATTTACCACCCTATATCAATATAGCTTAGACCCTAAATCATATATCAACCAACGCAAATTCCTCTACCAACAGAGACAAAAGCAACTATGGCTTATGTAGTAGAGAAAAGCCACATTCAAATGTTGGAAATAAATAACTCACCGTTATCTGATTAGTTTGAAGTTGAAGAAGATGAAGAAAGAGGAGTGTAGTTGTCCTGAAGGAGATCATCATAAGGATCCCTTCGACCAGCGACCTGACTACTCTGAGGATCCCAACGAAGCTGAGCGTTGTGACGCTCAAATGTCCAGAATCCATAAGGACGAATAGGTAAAGCCCACATCTCTTTAATCTTCTTGCACCTCTCATGCATCTCATATATGTGCTCCCTCGCTTTCCTGTCTCACTCTTCTGGATTCTCCATTAACCTAAGCACTAAGTATTCAGAATCCATTTCACCCCCAAATTAAGGAATTAAAAAATAATCAAATTGAAGCGGATTCCATAAATTGGATTATCTGAGCTAAACATTTAAACCCATCTTGTTTCCCAAACTCAAAAACATACTACTCAGAATCGAATCCATTTCACCCCGATATTAAGGTTTCCATCAAATTTATACATCAATTTTTTTATTTTTTTTGGACAAACTCATTGTATTAAGATCTACTTCAGGTTACATGTGGAGGACTTTTGCCAAAGTTTTCACCATAATATTCGAATAAAGACTTCATTCTCTTCTAATTTTACTCTTTAAAACATTTTTTCTCTTTGACTTTCACTTAATTCCTTCTAGTTTAACAGCGCAAAGACACTATAACTACTTAAAAAATTTGTAAGTGTTACTAAAAATAGTTTAAAATGTCATGTCATATTTATGAGGTTTAAGGTGCTATATTTTGTTATCTTGAAAATTAAAAATGCGATTTTTCCAAATTTTAAACCTGATATCATAACCTAAACTTGTTTATTTATATATAAGTATATATCTAATAAATATTATTTGAGAAACACATTTTAGAGAGTAACTTTGTTTTCATGTAGTATTTATAAGAATGTCACACTAACATGTCAACACCACATCAATTTTTAGAGAATTTTTAAAACAAGGCAACTATTAAACAAGATGTTATTAGATATAAATCATTAGTCACATTGTATTTTTCTTATATAACTTACCAGATTGATAATCCATGCTCGCACCGAAGGCAAAGTTTTATTAGATTTTTTATTTGTTACTTATATTATAAAATTTTAGTGGTGTTAGCATGTGTATATGTGATGCGATTATGGACAACACCAAAGAGACTGAGCTTATAGATATGCTTGAACCTGAGGAAGACTTAGTTGTGCCAGTTGGACTTGAAATCGAGGAAAACTTAGGTGTACCAGTTGGACCTATGACGAGGGTAAGAGTGAAGAAACTCATTGGAGGATTACTTAACCAAATGTTCACTCAACAAGATCACTTGGGCTGGATTGGAGAAGATGTACCTCAAACCATAATGGTTTTGATACAAGCTCGAGAAGATCTCTAAATGGGCTTGAGACCATTTGTATTCTTTTTCCTTATCCTTGTTTTTGTCCCAATGAATTTTCCAAAAAAAGTTTTAATGAGGCAAATTAGATCTCAATGCTACTTAACTCATTATAAATCTCATACAAGCCCAAAAAAGTCCAAAATAATCATTTTATTTTGTGGTCAAAGAGGAGAGACAAAAATGGAGTTCAAAGGTCACATTTGAAGTTCATAAGTTGAATTCTCATTCAACTTTCTCTTTTATTTCTTTTATTTTTCTAGACTATTTATTACTTAAAGGGTAGGACATAGGGGCAACTACCCAGGGGGCCAAAGGCAGAGGGACAACTGTCCATGGGCTAAATTCTATTTTCAAAAAAAAATCTTAAATAAAAAAGCCCATTTTACTTAAAAAATAAATTAGAAGAGGCCCAAAAATATGATATTTAAGAGTTTGTTTATGTTTTTTCTTATTAAAAGTTAAAGAAAAAACTCATTTTAAAAAAATGTTATAATGAGGGACAATAAAATTTCTTGCCTTAGGGCCTTTGATTTTTATGTGTCGGGACTAATGTAATCTCATTTGAGAAAACAACAACATTTTTCTTTTATCAAATATTTGAGAGTGATTCTCTTTGTTTCTTGTGAACTTTCGATATGTTTTGGTGTGTCATATCCGAGGGATCAAATCGGTTTATCAAGTGTTCTTCATTACACTTGTGTGGTCATTCTATCGACTGAAGTTAGTTGTTTGCGGTATAAGTTAGTATCATGTGGTGGATTTCATATACTCATTGTTGGAGCTACATGCATCATCTTTTTAACGTTCCGCCGTCTTGTTTTTTAGAGTTGCATCATTCCATCTAAGTCAAGGATTATTCCTACCAACTTTGAGTGAAAGATCTTGGAGGATCCTATCAATATGTTAATCCAGTAATTTTGGTGTTATTCGCGGTTATTATTCCATTTTTCGTGTTAGTCACTGTGGGTTACAACTTAGGCAAATTTGAACATTGGTGTTAATCCAAGATGTTCACAAAATAAATAAATTTTTAATTCGTGATAACATCTGGAGATAGAGAAAAATTAACATGGAAAGAACTAACCTTAGTCAACTCACATGTTGATTCGTATAACCTTAGTCAACTAACAGGAACCAATAATATTCGTAACATTTAATTTCTACATCGACCTAAAAGGCCACAACGATATTTACACCAATGTATACACCACATATATGTGAATATATGATTTTAACAAAAAAAATGTGTATATATGATGGGCAGGGCCTCTTGTAGCACCCTACCTTTACCTTTACTCTACTTTTGTTCATTTAAATTTCATATAAAAATGATTCGCAGCTAGACGAATTATAAGTCACGACATACTTACATATACAAACCAATTTAATGTTCTCATAACTACACGAACTATTAATTTTTTATAGTGGCATACACAAAGTATTATGTGTTATAGGTGCAACTACACCAACTATTATGACATACACGAAGTATCATAAATTATATGTACAACACCATATTTATTTTACTATTTTAATTTACATATAGATATAAATAATATTTTGTATAGTTATATAATGAATAGAATAATTCATCAAAATATCAACAAAAAAAATTCATTTAAAAAATTTGTGTATTATTTTAGTAATCATATAATAAATATGTTCTAAAATGTTTATAAAAATTAACTTAAAATGTTTTGTATTACATTTTCTTTTATATTTTTTAAAATAAAATTTATCTTACTAGTTTAATTTTTATCTAATGTAAGAGTGGACATGAATTTGATATTCTGGAATTTCATAATAGCAAATTCGATCCGTTAGATCCGAAAAATAATTATCTGGATCAGTCCAAAATACGTCAAAATTAAATAGTAATATGAATTTTATTTTTTTCTCTTAGGTCTCCTTGGAGGACGTTTATAATACGGAAAATCAATAGTTAAATAATATTTATATTATTATTCTAATTTTTACATAATTTAGATAAATCCGAGTAATTTTTCTTGGATTCGACGGACCAAATTTTATATTCTGAAATAATATGAAATTCATGTCCGCTCCTACACTAGATAAAATTTAAAATATTAATATTAAACATTTCAAGTTTATTTTTATAAAGATTTAGAACATATTTTTTTGTTAATGTGTTCGATTTTAGAACATATGTATTGTGTGATTTCTAAAATAATACACAAAAAATATTAAATGATTTTTTTGTTGATATTTGGATCAATTATTCTATTAATTATATAATATACATATTATTATATATATATATATATGTATGTAAAAGCTGATGATTTTAAATTAAAATAGTAAAAATAATTATGGTGTTACACATATAATTTATGATACTTCGTGTATGTCACAATACTTGGTGTAGTTGCACACATGACTTATGATACTTCGTGCATCACTATGCACAGTTAATAACTCGTGTAGTTAGCAAAACATTAAATTAGTTCGCATATGTATCTATGATGTGCCCTATAGTTCATGTAGCTGAGAATCAATTTTCCTATTTCAATTATAAGTCAAGGTATTTATTAGGATGGGCAAATTACTCAGGATCTGAAATCTGATCTGTTATCTGATTCCATCCAATCCGATCCAAAAATTTGAGTATCCATATCCGAATATTAAAGTTATTGATCCGGATCCGAATCTGGATAGTAAAAAATTTGGAGATGGGTATCCGAATCCGGGATGATGTACACATAAAACTTTTCAATGTTGAATTAACAAACATATTTTTTATTGATGATCTCCGAAATTCTAGATAAAATTGCAAAATTTACATCTTTTAATCATTGATTTTAGTTTTAAAATAACTTTGCATCATTTTACCATTATCTTTCTTTGTTTTTGTGAAATTTATTATTTTCATAATATTAACATTTTATTTTGGACCAGATCCGGATATCTGTCGGATATCTGTTTTTCTTACGGATTCTCAAAATTCAGATGTCTGAAATTTTCTAAACTGGATCAGGATAAAAAAATTACGAATCCGGATATCATGAAAATGCAGATATCCGATATGTCCTCATCCCAAAGTAAATTATAGCGATTACATTCTTAGCGTATGTCACATGACTTTTCAGTGTTTTTATTAATAGAGACTTCTTGTTAAATCATATATGTGAAAGGAGATGAATTCTCATTTTTAGTTTCTCTCAAGGTATCACATGTACTTCTTAAAATTAATTAGTTGTAAGATAATTCAATAGACTTTTAAAACTGTTCATTTTTATTTTTTTATTTTTTTGGTAATTTGATGGGAGATCTAGTCTCTCATGTTTATTAAATAAATAAAAAACAACTATAACCGGACTTGTCTTGGGCGCAGATCCCATAACATCGTCACTCAAAATCGAAGCAACAATAAGCAGAACTAAATCAAAAGAATGAAAGCTGAGAGGCAAAGAAAACGCATAGTTAGCTAACTAATCTGCCATACAGTTAGCCTCCTTATACACATGAGAAACCTAGACTATCCAGTCCTTCGATATAAAGCCATAGAGCAAGCGTACCATGAAAGACAGCGGATGCGTTTCACTTATCCTTGTTGTAAGAAATCCAACCACCAATTGAGAATCAACTTCTAACTCTAAACGTGTGACTCTCGCTCCCAAGCAATATACAAAACTGTTTATTGATTGTTGGTGTCTTATAATTTTTCTTTTCTCATAACTCGTATCTTGAAATCTAGGATTTCAATAGATTTTATAATCATTTGTTTACGAAATTGTTCAACTTTTTCTGTGTACTTATTTTCATGATGATTATGGTTATACAAAAAATAAAAATTACTCTTTTTGAATCTATGAAGTTATTAAGTTAACAATGTAAGTTACAAAATTGTCTTTGTTATGACTTTTTCCTTCTATTTTTCTATTTTATAGTCTATTTGATGAGTAAAAAGATTTTCATGATGATCATGGTCATACACAGGGCCGTGCCTAGGAAGTAAAATTTTAAACATTCGCCTAGGCTTTTGTTTTATTTATAAAATTTTAGGGCCTTAATTATCAAAATATTTAGTGATCTAATAGTTTTAAAGTTACCTCAAAGTATATCCCCATTCAGTTTCAAATCATTATCATTGGTTTTTTAAATCTTTTATTGTTCATAATTAATTTTGCGGCCAATACATGTTTATTTTCTTGTATTTGTCATACTTTTTACTTTCATTCACTCTTTAATTACTCTTACTTATAAAATTTACCAATAATTTATTTTAATTATTTTTTACAAACATAATTTTAAAAAATCAATTTAGTTTCTTTTATGATCCTTTTATAGTTTTTTTCTTAGAAAATATTATTCACAAATTTCATAATTCATTATCATAATCATATAGAAAATATATTAATTACAGTTATTTTAATCTTAAAATTAGTATTAACAAATCATGTAAAATATTATTATTTTTGGCCTAGGGTCCTAAAATCTCTAGAACGGCTCTGGTCATACAAAAATTGAAAATTATATTTTTAAGAATTTATGAAGTGAACCATGTAATAATAAATCCACACGTAGTGCGGGCATACATCTAATTCTTATAAAACCTTGGTGGTATTTGGCTATTTGCATTGAACTCACACTCTCAAATTGCTTTGGAGTTATTTCTTTTTCCACTTGCTTTTTTATTTTGTTTTATTTGCAATGGAAAGAAAGCGTTTCTTTAGCCATTACTTGATATGGGTGGAATATTAAGAGGGGCTTTTATTAGTTCTTAGACTTTTAAAGAGTTAAACAAAATAAAGATTTTAATCTTAAATCAAAAATAAAATTTATCATCTAAATTTCAAACACTTTTGACATATAAATTTCCTAAAATCCATAAAAATCAAAATTTTAGTACCATTAAAATCGTCTACAGATGACCAAAGATCATTATTATTTATTAACATCGTTAAATTTATTTGTTGTTGGTTTTGGTTGTTTTAAAATTTTCTTTAGTATCCTTAAAAGGCATGAGTCAAAATCTAATAATTTTACTCTATTACTTAAAAGTTCAGTGTCATTGGTTTATTGATTTCAAAATTTTGGTTAAACTTATTAAAAGTCAGTATTTTCAGAAACTTATTAAATTTTGTTTAATATTAATATATTAATGTTTTATTATTATTAAAACATAAATATTTTAATTATGTTTAGAGTTTTATGCAATTATTGTTTTAAATCATTAATCGTTGTTTTAAATCATTAATAGAAGTTTGTCCCCGATCGATTTGTCAATAGCTGAGAGGTATAGGCAAGTGGCCTAACTTGAACCAAACCACTGTAGTCCAAGTAAGTCCTATGTGCGCTTGCAATGAACTTATCTTGGTTCGTGATGGGAGAGCTTTAGTGATGGCGGAACTACCAACCTGAAGATGCTGCATCTGCAACTTTTTTTCTTTTTCCAATTCATATGTGTTCAGAGAGGTGTTTGGACATCAAACATACAATCCAATTTTCTTAGTTTCTTGTTTTTATTTTGCTCAATCCAATGAAAGGGAAAGTGTTCTTGGGTCAGACCCATGTTATGGGTTATGTAACTGTTAGAAAGGGAAGCTTAATTTGTCTTTTAGGATTACGGTTGTATCCTTCACTTGGCTTGACTTGTATATAACTTATCAGTATTGACTTGACTTTACTTATTTCGTGGTGTATACGAAAGTCTTAAGCCACACATATATTATCTTTCTGACAAAGCCACTCATAGATACCAAACGAATATGAGTGTTTTGCAGAAATTAAATATCTTGACCTGTATCTTATACAATTCAAAGTAAACGACAGCGATTACCTACTTAGCGTATGTCACACGACATTTCAGTGTTTTTATCTTGTTGATTTCTTATATAACATTGCATTGAACTCACACTCTCAAATTGCTTTGGAGTTATTTCTTTTTTTCTCTTGCTTTATTTTTTATCTTATTTGCAATGGAAAGGAAGCGTTTCTTGGGCCATTACTTGATATAGGTGATATTATTGTTGGGCCAGCTACAAGGACGCAAAACCTGCATTGAGAAAGAAAGGAAAGCTTTGTTGGAGCTCAAGAAATACTTAATATCAAAGAGTTCTGAATCGGTCCTCAAAGAGCTCAAGAAATTTCACATGGATCTTCTGATCTCTACTTGGACTAATGACACAAAGAGCGATTGCTGCGGGTGGGATGGTATTAAATGCAATCTTACAAGCAAGCGGGTTGTCGAGCTTTCTATTGGTCGGATGTACTTCAAAGAACCATCTCTCCTAAATCTTTCTTTGCTGCATCCCTTTGAAGAGCTTCGAAGTCTGAACTTATCTGAGGGTAGAAACAGCAACTCATTGTCATTCAAAGGCTTCTATGATGATATTGAAGGTATTCCAGGCTTTTCACAGTGCTGAGCTTACCATTGTGGTCACTATTTGGAAACATTGCTTTGAAAACTTAGAATTTCTCTGTGTTAATTCTTCAAAGTTGACACCCTTTGCTTCTATGTTTATCAAAAGTTTAGAGTACCTTTTTCTGTATAAACCAACTTTCCTGATGTCTTATGCCATGGAGCGCACAATTACATCCAACGGCCAATCACGTTTTCTTCTAAATCCCATATAGTTCTTAATTACCTTTTCATCTAGAGTAGACTCAAAATTATAATTGAACTTATTGAAGTGATAAGGGCTATCTTATTTTTGTATACTTTGTTAACAAGATTTTTGTTTGCAGGTTATAAAAGCTTAAGAAAATTAAAACACCTGGAGATTCTGGATCTCTCTTCAAATGGATTCACCAACGACATTTTTCCTTTTCTTGATGCCGTTACATCACTTACAACTCTTAATCTTTGCAATAACCACATGTCTGTATCTAGTAAAGGTGAGTTTTTCCATTTGTAAAGAGGTGCCTATCGAGCACAATCTACTCATTGATGATGTATATATGTTTGGTCAGGTCGTTTGTTCCATCATCTGAGTAACAGTTCCATTCGAGGTAACATCCACGTTAATTGTCAATGTTATTTAACTTTTAATAGATTTAACTCCGTACATATATAATTGTTGATTTTCCATCTCAAAGATCATCTTCTCCATATTAACTAGTAGTGTCTTGCGTCGTGTATCTTTGTCTTGGGGCAGTTCTGACTCACCTAAAAAATCTGAAAGCTCTGGATCTAAGTTTCAGTGGTTTCTATAGCTCAATGATATTGCAAGGCAAGCATAGCTTTTTTTTTTTACATTTTTTTTATTGGGAATGGATTTGAATATAGCTTATTTATATTTCGACATGATTATTTTGTAAAGTACAACCCTCTTTGGCTTTTACATCAGATCTGAAGAATTTGACTAACTTGGAAGTCTTGGGTCTTGCTGACAACTATCCTGATGGACCTACGCAAATAGAAGGTAACCTTTGTTTATTTTCTACACATCTAAGATATGTATGAGAAGTGTCTCGTGACTTCTACAAGTAAGCTTGTTCTTCTCATTATCTTGTTGTTTTCGAAACTATCATTTTGCAGTACTTTGTGAAATGAAAAATCTGCGGGAGCTCGATCTCAGAGGAAATTATTTGGTAGGCGAGCTTCTCTTTGTTTTGGTAGCTTGAACAAGCTAAGGGTTCTTGACCTCTCATTCAATCAATTTACTGGAAATCTGCCATTTACTTTCAGTAGCCTTGAGTCCCTAGAATATGTATCATTGTTAGATAACAACTTCACGGGCTTATTCTCGCTCAATCCACTCACCAACCTCACAAAGCTCAAGGTCCTCAAACTTTCATCAATATCTGATATGTTACAAGTAGAGCGGCTTGGAGAAACTCCCTTCATTTCTCGTGTACCAGAAAAACTTGCATCTAGTTGATCTATCCAACAACAGATTATCCGGAGAGATTCCTACTTGGCTACTGGCGAATAATACAGAACTTAAAGTCTTACAGTTGCAGAATAATTTATTCACAATTTTCCAAATGCCTCCAACAGTGCATAATTTGCAGGTTTTGGATGTTTCAGCAAATCATATTGGTGGGATGTTCCCTAATAATATTGGTCATGCACTTCCGAAGATGGTAGATATGAATGGCTCGTATAATGGGTTCCAAGGGGAATTCCCGTCGTCTATGGGTGAGATGAAGAACATTTCATTCTTGGACCTGTCTTTTAATAACTTCTCTGGGAAGCTACCTACAAGCTTTCTCACAGGTTGTTTTTCACTAAACTATTTGAGGCTTTCTCACAACAAATTCACCGGCCATTTTCTTCCACGAGGAATAAAATTCACTTCCTTGCGCATGTTGAGAATTGATAACAATTTATTTAAAGGGAAGATCGGAGTTGGTTTACTTAGCTCCACCAAGTTGGCAATCCTTGACATGTCAAACAATCGTCTCACAGGTGCTATTCCAAGTTGGATATCTAAGCTGAATGATTTGAAATTCTTATTGTTATCAAACAATTTATTAGAAGGTACAATACCACCTTCTTTGGTGGACTTGCACTCTCTTTCTCGTCTGGACCTCTCTGGAAACTTATTATCTGGAGCCTTACCGTCACATATGATCGTGCGCTATTTATTCCTCCACAACAACAACTTCACAGGGCCAATTCCAGACACCTTGTTGGAAGGTGTCAGAATACTTTCTCTGGGGAACAATCGACTCTCCGGGAATATTCCGCAGTTTGTCAATACCCAAGACATAAACATTCTTTTGTTGAGGGGAAACAATCTGACAAGATATATTCCAAGGCAGCTGTGTGAATTGAGCAACATCGCAGTTCTAGATCTTTCATATAACAAGCTCAACGGCTCCATACCTTCATGCCTCTTTAATTTATCATTTGGACTGGGAGAAGATAAGCTGATTTTCGAGCTCTATGGGGGGAATTTTGATCTAGAGCGCTTTAAGTTGAAATTTTACAAATTCACATTTGTGGTAGAGGAGCTCATGTTAGAAAGAAATACCAACCAAGAAACTGAAATTAATTTTGCAGCGAAGCAAAGGTATGAATCTTATTATGGAGGAAGATATATGGCAACACTTGGAATAATTGATTATATGTATGGGATGGATATGTCAAGCAATGAATTAAGTGGTGTCATCCCAGCAGAGCTTGGAGATCTCCCAAAAGTAAAAGTCTTGAATCTATCTCACAATTTCTTGTCGAGTTCTATACCATCCAGCTTCTCCAATCTGAAGGATATTGAGAGCCTTGATCTTTCTTACAACATGTTGAACGGAAGCATTCCTTACCAGCTAACCAGCCTTACATCTCTTGAAGTGTTCGACGTGTCTCACAACAATTTATCAGGAATCATTCCCCAAGGAAGGCAATTTAACACTTTCAGCCAGAGCAGCTACTTAGGCAATCCTCTTCTTTGTGGACCACTGGCCAATATAAGTTGTGAGGCTAAGAAAAGCTCAGAGGAAGCAAATAATAGAGAAGAAGAAGAAGAAGATAAAGATGAAGCTGCTATTGACATGTTGGTCTTCTATTTTAGTACTGCTTCAACTTATGTGACCGCGTTGATAGGAATTCTCGTACTCATATGTTTTGATTGTCCTTGGCGTCGAGCATGGCTCCACATTGTCGATGCTTTCATCGCCTCAGCGAAAAAAATATTGCTTTGAAACCATTTCAGCTCAGCTTTTGGATATTACTATCCAAGTAAAAGCTTGAATCCACTGTATGTTATCTTACATGGCTTTAATATGAGTCTCTACACTATGAACTGAATCTCCTTTTTTTCTGGTTTTGTTGTTAATTTGCTTTCTCTTCGCGTCAGTGTGGAACAAAAGAACTTCAATTTGGTTATGTCTTTTGATTTCTGTAACTTTCTAAGTCTTAATTACAGTGTTCAGTTATCATTCTTGTATTCACCTTGACTCCCTTATACTAGAAAACATTTTTTTTTTTTTGATAAAATACTAGAAAACTTGACAAACTTGGAATCTAATCTGAGTGATTTAGCGGTCTGAAGAAGTTCACAAAATGTTGATAACGCAAAAAAATTAACAGACTAAACGAATAACCTAACGGTCTTACATAAATATGTATTCCTCTAGCGTTTTCACCATAGTATAATAGAGAAAGTGTATCATGTTATAAAGGGTGTCAATTGACATTCATGGAATTTTTTTAAAAGCATTTCATATTTTGTTATTGTTTAGAATTGATCCCCATCAATTATATTTATTCAAGTAAGTTACACCTAATAATTATTTTTAACACAAAACTTAACTAAGCTACCTATATTGTTACTTTATTTTGTTTTTACATGATTACATCTATCTTAATAATATGCAAAAAGATGAAAGGTTTACTAATTTTAAATGTTTTTGTGATCTTGCTCATGTGATGGAGAGACAAAGAGACATTCTCGTATTTCTCATATTTTGGTTTATTGATTTTTGAATTTAGCTTTGATTATACCAATTTTGACTGCAACTGTTAAAAGATGGTTTTCTAAAATGAAAACGGCTTTGCATAATCATATTAGTGATACATTTTTTCGGTAAGTATCTAGATTGTTTTATCCAATGTTTTGAAAACCGGACTGGAAACCGATTTGGTAGCGTCAGTGGGTGACTAGTCGGTGAAAAAGCTTTACCCGTGGCTGCAAAAGTGTCTGGTCGGTATAACGAGTTGGTGACCGACATGTCTCAGATGGGTTACTCTGTGGTTAGGTATCTTCCATTGGTCCCTATTGATGACATTGTCAAGGCTTATGAAAAAGAGGCTGCTGCACGAAAAAAGAAAGGTGAAAATGCTACTGATGGAAATAAATCATCGTCTGATTCGGACACGGATTGAAACATTTGTGATTAGTTTGTTGTTGCCTTTAGAAAGTTTGGTTTGTTGTGTTTGGCTACATGTGTAAATGATTTTAGAACTTGGACAAGCTGTTTAGTAAGTGTTTTCATTTCTTGGTGGTGTGAAAATGTGATGCGTGTGTTTTCTATCATCTTTTAGAAAGACAACTACAAAGAAGAAAATTTTATTACAATTAAGAAAGCACACCCATATCACAGATGGAGTCATAGAAATGGAGAAATCAAAACAAATTTACTAAGAACCAATGAGTATTATTATATCTCTCTCGTTCGTAAACAACTCTGGAGTTTCATTATTTGAGTTTTGTACCAAGCTCCCAGACACCTGAAGAACAAATAGAATCAAAAGGGCGTACAATTCTGGGAGAAATAGCTTGAAAACAGACAAATGCATCCATCCACTGAGCATACCAAATCTTCTTTCTGCAACAGACAAAACAAACAGATCAGAATTGAGTTTCATTTGCTAACAACAGCTATGCTAGTTATGCAGTTATGCAGCTTATGCTTAAAGAAGATATAGTTGAAGTTGAAACTGTAAAGTAGGACAAAAAGACTGCGGCTTCCAAGCACATATGTTAAGGAGAAGAGCTGTAGAAACTCGTCAGACGAACAACATACTTAGCTCCACGCCACTATGCATGTGAACTAAGGATTCGTACTGAATATATTTACAACCCACATATCAATATAGCTTAGATCCTCGATTTAGTGTAAACGCTAATGTTCACACCATTTCTTCCAACCCAAAAGTTAAATCATGTATCGAACAACGCAAATTCCTCAACTGACAGAGACCAATGCAAATTCCTCTACTGATAGACACAAACTGATAAGTAGGAAGTAAGACTGCAGATTCCAAGCACATGTGTACAGGAGAAGAGATACACAAACTCGTCCAGTATGCGAGTGATCCAAGGATTCACTACTAAACAGAAAATATTTACCATCCCATATCAATATAGCTTAGACCCTAAATCATATATCAACCAACGCAAATTCCTTTACCAACAGAGACAAAAGCAACTATGGCTTATGTAGTAGAGAAAAGCCACATTCAAATGCTGGATATAACAAACTCACCATTGTTTACTTAGTTTGAAGATGATGAAGAAGATGAAGGAGGAGTGTAGTTGTCCTGAAGGAGATCATCATAAGGATCCCTTCGACCAGCGACCTGACTAATCTGAGGATCCCAACGAAGCTGAGCGTTGTGACGCTCAAATGTCCAGAATCCATAAGGACGAATAGGTAAAGCCCACATCTCTTTAATCTTCTTACACCTCTCATGCATCTCATATATATGCTCTCTTGCTTTCCTGTCTCTTTCTTCTGGATTCTCCATCAACCTTAGCACTAAGTTCTCAGCAAATTCCATTATGAAACCCATCTCTACTGCAATTCAAAAACACACTACTCAGAATCCATTTCACCCCCAAATTAGAGATTTTTTAAAAATCAAATCGACGCATCAGATTCCATAAATTGGATTATCTGAGCTAAACATTGAAACCCATCTTTTCCCCAAACTTCAAAACTTACTACTCAGAATCGAATCCATTTCACCTCGAAATTAAGGTTTCTATCAAATTGATGCATCAATTTCATAAATTGGGTTCTATGACCTAAACATTACACTAAAATTCGGTTCCCAATCTAGATCTAGGTTAAGTTTCTAAGAGCCGTACATTACAACAATTAGGGTAAATTCCTCCTAAGACGATCTACTTGAGATCAATATACAAACCCTTTAAGAAAAAATGAAACTTACAATTAGATACGAAACCAGACGAGGAAGATCGCTGAAGCTTGGCTTTGGGATGATCAGAGAGTTTTGATAGAAACGCGGCGCAGAGCGAGTGATGAAGAAGAAGAAACAAAAATCTGATAGAAACAGAAACCGCATGCTGTTTGTTACTTAGAATGAGGAAACAAAACGTTTTCGTGTCCCATAAACGTCACGCGGTTTATGTCTCAATTTTACGCAATTACTTGATCAAATTTTGCCAAACCGGTTTAGATGTATCGGCCGTGCCAGCCTTAGATACAAACAAGCATTGCAAGGCCAAGCTCGGGGGCTTCAATTTTTATAGTTTTGGGGGCCAATTTTTCAGATTTTGCATATGGTTCAAATGGTTTGTGGTATGTGTGTTAAATAGTTAAAAGGCTAAGGATATTAAATGAGATCCCCCGCTTATCAACAATAAGTTTATAATTATTTTGTTGTGGTCTGCCACATCATCTTGCTAATAACACTGCTCATAAATTTACATAACTTTATATATAGAAGACAAACTTCAGAATCGAGCACAGCCTGTAGTTCTCTTCTTTATTGGTGTGCTTATCTTATCTAAGCGAACACATGACTCAATACTTTGTGTTCCTTGAAAAGAACATTTACTGTTTTTTTTTCATGGTTAGGACTCTATCTGCAGTGAGCTTAGATGTAAAACTGTAGCAAATAAAATCAAAGGCATAAACATGCTCAAGTCGTTTTCTAATGAATGATGAGCTGCAAATGGCGTCAGATCTCATTTCTTCCTGTTGCAAGTTTGGAAAAACAATCAATGCATTTTATGGTAGTCACATAGCTCCTCATACTAAATCGCCGAGGATTCATGTCGCAAGTTGGTTCTTTTCCTTGTCTTCTCTTAGCAGCTTAGGCCATCAAAATATTATCTCCTTCTTCATTACTGTCATTGTTCTTCGATTATTTTTCCTTTCGTTTACTTTGGTTGTGATTTCTCTTGTGCGTGCTAAGCGCCAGAAAAAGAAGTGAATCGTATGAATCTTGATTCCCGAATTCTTGAGATGATTCCCTTACATTTGAGTGGTAGTTTGACTGTTTTCTCTGATTTTGGGTTCAAAATGCAAGGCTCATCTACAATGCTTCTTGGCACGGGTCGAAGTTTCAACAGCTGATGTTGATTCAACCGGGGTAGATTCTTGATCCTTACCTACATATGTTTTCTTCCACACACATTTCCTCCTAGGCCTCTTGCTTTCTAGACCACCAACAACAACAGATTTTCTCGAAGTTTACGATTTAGGCTCTTTATTGGGATTAGCTTCTTTAACAACCTTTGGCCTATGCTTTCTCCTCTTTGGTTTTTCAGGAGTCTTGATGATCTGTTCAACAACAGTGTTACTCACTGAGCTGAGACTCTCCACTGCTTCATGACCTTCTTGCATCATTTATTTGTTTTCTAGATTCATATGAAAAATTCTCTCAGTCAAACTTAGAAATAATCAAAACTCTATTAGCAGTGAGCTTCGATGTAAAACTGTAGCAATTATAGTCAAATACATAAACCTTCTCAAGTCGTTTTCCAACGAATGATTAGCTGCAAATGGCATCAGATCTCATTTCATCTTGTTGCAAGTTTGGGAAATACAACCAATGCATTTTATGGTAGTCACATAGCTCATCACACTGAATCGCCGATAGATTCATGTTGTAAGTTGGTTCTTTTCCTTGTATTCTCTTAACAGCTTGGGCCATCAAAATATTATCTCCTTCTTGATTACTGTCATTGTTCCTCGATTCTTTTCCCTTCCGTTTACTTTGGTTGTGCTTTCTCTTGTGTGTGCTAAGCGCCAGGAAAGGAAGACAATCGTTTGATTCTCGAATTCTCAAGTTGATTCCCTCACATTTGAGTGGTTATTTGACTGTTTTCACTGTTATTAGGTTCAAAATCCAAGGCTCGTCTACAACACTTCTTTAACAACCTTTGACATATCTTTTCTCCTCTTTGGTTTGTCAGGAGTCTTGATGATCTGTTCAACAACATTTTTACTCACTGCGTTTAGACTCTCCACTCTTTCATGACCTTCCAATTATTATGTTTCTTTTTTTTAGTGAAACGATTCTCAGACTTTATATACTAAAACCTACTACTATATTCTTACATAGTATAAATTTTAAAAACCTTTAAACCTAATAACATAACCTAAATTTGATTATTTGTACCTTATTCAAATGCAGAAAAAATTTCAAATGAGTTATTGAAACCATTCGTGGATCAGAAGATCAGTTTAACATATTCTAATTTACCTATAGGCGCGCTCAAAAAACTTCAAAGATAGGCTACTTCACCGGTAAATAAAGTAAAAATGTTAATTTTACCAGTGTTTTCTAATGTACGCAATATGCTATATTACTGCTATACTCTCTTTTCCTTTGGCGCAAGTCATACGTACATCCGATCTTGGTGAGCGTTCAATCTCTATCCGAAAATGCAATAATTCTTAGAGGACCAATAATATTCGTAACATTTAATTTCTATTTCTACCTAAATGGCCACAACGATATTTACATCAACATTTAATTTCTATTTCTATCTAAAAAGGCCACAACTATGTATACACAACATACATGCGTATATATATGTTTTGGACTAAAGCTGGCAATTGTAACTACTGGCAATAAATGGGCTGGGCCTCTGGTAGTACCCCACACGGCCACACCCTCACCTTTATTCTACTTTTATTCGTTCAAATTTCAATTAAGCTGAAACATTTATTTTCTCACCCCAAAAAGAAGGTAAATGAACAGAAAGGTCCAAGAGATTTTATTATTGATTGCAATAGAAGCTACTTATTAAATGAGTCAATATTGGAAGGTGATTCTGAATATTTCTACCGACTAAACCAGTAATTGAAATTTGGTTTAATAATGTATATGGTGTATATATATTAATATCCGTGAAAAAAATCTTATACTCGAATAGCAGAGATGATGTTTTGTATGTGTATTTCTTTTATTATGAATGTGTTGTATGTTATTGTGCATGAAACTGTAAACTCCACACAAATTATAATTTAATCGAATTATTTAGCACATGTTGTGTCTCTCTTTTGATTTTATTTCTTTAACAAAATTTAGTTTTTTTAGATCGACTAAATCAGTAAATACGTTCATGATATTTGATTAAATTAATACAAGCTTGTTGGTCCAAAATTTATTCGTCTACGTATGTCTTCGAGAACATAGGTACTTAAAAAATAAAAAGTAAGGCTGCGAGTCAGTAAATTATACATAGCGCTATTTGATTAACTTAAGCAAAATTATTAGAATCACTATTCAACTTTTACATTTTGCAAATTTTAACAAACAAAAAAAAATTACATTTTGTGTTCTATTTGTTATGTGTCTAGTCCACACTAACAATAATTGATACTTGTTCTACCAATTCAGTTACTTCCGTAGTTATGTTCATCATTATTCATTCCGCTGTGACCAAATGGAGCATATTAGTTACGTTAAGAATTATTTTTTTATTAACAACATTGCTTTATTCTTTTTATTTTCTTACTTTTATATTTTACGCTTTATCTTATTTCTCAAAGACTATTTGATTAAAAATGCTTTGTGGGTGGGTCTAAAGTTTTTCCTTATCATCCCACTCCCCTCAAAATTCCTCATTCTCTTCCACTAATACACTCCTCTATGTTCCTCTCCCTAATTTGCTTTTCTCTCTAATTTATCTGACAATAATATAATTTGAGGATGCGTCATTAAAAATGTTCTTTGTAAATGTATGTTGTTCTGTTAATTTGGTTGTTAATAGTATACAAATTTCGTCTATAATACAAACTTTAAGATTTAATGATGTATACGAAAGAAACATGTTTTAAACCTATTAACAAAAATAAAATCTTGGTTATTTAGTGGTAAAAGTATATATGCAATAATAATTTGAAGGCAAACTGAAACCAATGATGATGGGCCCATAAATAAAACATTTGTTTTTTGTCAGCCAATATTGTGGTTGTGGAGACAATAACGTATCAAAGAGGGTCCACATTTATACAAATCAGAGATTAAACTTTCTGTTAATCCATTTTTTGATTTGCAATGAGGTTTTCCCGGTCTACCTAATTTAATTACGAAAAAGGAAAAAAAGTAAGAACTACATGAAGAAAAAGAGAATTATAGATTGCACACCCCATGATCCTTTGTCACCCATTAATCTTAAATTTATAATTTAATCACTACTTATTATTATTAACTGTTGCCTCCTGCTGGTATGAGTATCGACAATATTTAATTTTAAGATACAACTTTACCTTCAAAGCTAAATCTCAATCATCAAGACACGTTCATGTGTCTATGATAAATTATCGTGCGGAATTAGTATGTTCAAACCCCTTGATTTAGGTGTGGTCAATATATATCCATAATGAGTGGTAATTAATCCCCAATTTTATTACATATTTTTGGCCAATATCTAGGGAGAATGGTTAGTTTCAATATCTGCGATAGTCCATTAAAATTTACGATCGAACGTTCTAAATATTAACAAATAACTTTTCTTAATTTATTTATAAAATTTTTGCCTAAAAAAAATTATTTATAAACTAATCTTTATAAAATACGTCGACTCTTTTTCTTCTTTCTCATGCGATTGAAAGGATTATTGATGGAGAAAAAAAAATATGTAGAACGACAAGAGACTATAAATTTTGATCAAATTATGTCGAACATTTCAATATTGGTCGTGTTTTTATTTCATATCAAATTTTTGTAAAAGTGGAGAAAAAAATTTTATTCATACTAAAAATATTGTTATTAACCTTTTCCTTTTCATGGATATAATCATTTGGGTTTATTCTCATATTTAGTATTAAGTTCGAACATTTGGTGACAAATATCGTGCCCATCTAAGAATTTGTGGGACGTTGAAAACACTAGCATTGTGCCTTATGAGACACTATGTCAGTTAAATCAAAATAAGATCACAACATTTGGTAAATATAAATATTAATCGTAAATGTAAATATAAATCGTAATCCGCAGGATAATATGAAGTTTTAGTGAGACCAAAATATGAATACAGGTTTAGCAAATTAAATGAGAGCAGAACAGTGAGCCAATAGCAATGAAAGAAGTGAAGATCCATTGTCTTAGAGCTTGTTGAATTCTCTCCTCCTCTTATGTTCCTCCGGTAGATTTTAATTTTTTGCTTGTATAAGCCCCTATTATATAATTAAAATATTTATATATTCATTACGTGAATTAAAATCTATCAAAATGATCTTGGTAATATGTTATCACAAGAAGAGTACATATTAATTAAACTGAGATTTTGCGTGCTATTCTCTTTGTTTCATATTATATGATGTTATATGATTTTTTTCACTATATAAGATATTTTAGTGACTTTTTGAAGTATGTAAAAAAAATAAATGTATGTAACTTTAATGATTATTTATATTATGTAACTTATTTTATTATTGGTTAAATTATCTATAATTAGATATTAAATTATTATTTTATTATAGGAAAAAAACAAAAACAAAAAATATTAATTAGTTTTTTAAACTTTGTGCTTTTAGTCAAAACATCTTATATTCTCAAAGAGAGTACTATTTTGGGAGTCTTAGATCCGGCTTGACCGATTGACGATTGTTTGTTCGAAAGACAACGTTTGAAACCAAATCAATTGATAGTTGGTTCGAAAACATTTGGTCACAAATTATATTTTGTAGTAGAAGGAATTTTTTTTGATAAAATTTGTGCACTTGCAAAATAATATAATATTTAAATTTGGTAACATAAACATGATAACTCGTTGACCCCTTACTAGGAAGATTATGTAGTTTTGGATTGTTTTAGTTTGTACTAGGGCGTTAGATTTTTTTTCTTTATATATGTGAATATTGAATAGTTTATTTCTTAATTTTCTTTCTATAATTTTTTTGCATATACTTCCTAACATATCATATTTGACCAACTCACACTGGTTTGGTGGTTGAATCTATGTAAACCAAAAACATAAGCAGCTAAGAGACATGAGTTCAATTCCTATTAGAAAAAATATATTTTACTAAAGGATGATCCCGGTCCTGAAAGATGTAGAAGTCTGAAACTTGTAGATTAATAATATATCTAACAATATTTTTACTAATCCCTGATTCGTTTAATCGTGATCCTTTAGATTGAATAACAATAATGAATTAGGAAAAATGGAGAACACGGTCTTTCTTTTAGAAAACTTGACCAAGGGCAACACACCACTTTCAGAGTCAGATGGTTCATAGGGGTGACACATATATATAAAAGCTCTATGCAATCCTAGGTCAAGTGTGAGCACCAATGCACCATTGCCTTCAAAACTGTCAAGGGTCAAGGACTTAGGATAGACTAGGACGGAGTATGCGAATGCAAAAGTCTAATTTGCAAACTACACAATATAACTTATTGCTGGAAGAGCAACTTGATCATAATTGTTAGTTCCTCAACATCAAACACAACTTTCCAAGCCACTTAATCCTAGAAAGACCATTCTTCACAACAGTGAGACCAATCATAGATGTCTAGAAAAACAAAAAAGACAATGAAGATGAGATTAAGAGGCAAGATGATTGAATTACAAAACTATGTAGGGACACTATGCAAACCACGAGGGGAACCCTAAGGCGAAACAAGAAACTCAAAGTAAGGATCCAAAACCTCACTCTCGCCTATTTGGGTAACAAAACCAGAGACCAAAATTCAACATACCTACGAGGTGAATTATTAATTTTTATTTTTTGCCAAAAAAAAAAAAGAATAAAGAAAATAAGCTCCTTACGGCATTAGATACCCCGACAAAGATAAAATAAAATAAAAATATGGCAAACCAAAAATTAATATGAAGAAATAAAAGCCGCTTGTTTAATTAAACTCTTCTTTACAATCGATTGAAATACAAAAATTTACTCTACGCCAGTCTAAACTTACCGCTAATGAAAAAAAAAAACCAAAACGAAACTAGCTTCCGTTTTACCTTCTCCTTCTCCACCGTTTTACCTCATCAAGCGACTTTAATCTATTATTAAAGCAGCCGTTACATTGCCGTTAACTCATTGGAAGCAATACGTTATCACCGTTGCCGTTTCCGTCAATCTGAACGTTACCTTCTCCACCGGCATCTTCCTCCCAACGCTCCACCGGAGCACAATCCATCTTATGCCGGAGTTTCCAATCAAGAGCTTGACAAGCGCGTGAGCAATAATTCACTACACCACAAACCGAACACCTCCGAAACTCATGCTTCCTCGTCTCCGGCCGTCCACATCCAGCGTGTGAACACAATCTCAATCCATCTCCTGGAACATCTCCGCCGCGTACGGCGAACCACTCCGCTAAAAACTGATTCGCCGGATGTGTTTCCGGTGCCGGTACATTACATCCGAAATCGCTTAGCAAAGGACAAGCATGTCCATGGTTAGGAGTTGAAGGAGCCTGAGATAAAGTAAGCCAAGAACGAGTTTGAATCCCAGAAGATAAAACGGCGGCGAGTTCAAGAGTATTGGCTTGTACAAGAAACCGACGACCTTCGGTCACGTTTTGAGGAACACCGTAACCATCTTGAAGACAGTGACCAAGCTCACGAAGCGCGTCGACATGTCCTAAGAAAGCCGCACGCGCGCACAAAGCCACACCGGCACGAAGATCCTTATCGTTCTTGGAACCACCGCTTCCGTTGAACTGAATCACCGCTAAAGAGTATAAAGCCGGCGCGTGAGAGCTAATCGCGGCTTTAGCCATAAGCGACGCGCCGTTTCCTCTGTTTTGTAAACAATAAAAGCGAATCTACACGAAAATGGAAATAAAAATCTAAATTTAAGGAAAAAAATAAGAAACTTGACCAAAATTAAATAATATATTCAAAACTAACCATTCCGAGAGTGTAGCAAGCTTCATGACTTCCGGCGTCGACGCAGCGTTTAAGAAACCGGTGAGAATCTTCCGACCATTTATTAGCTTTAACGGCAATAGCTTTTTGAGATAATTTCGATAACACCAAAGGATTTGTAGCTAATCCTTTTAATCTCTTACATCTGTTTGCACCAAAAGAAAACATTAATTAATTTCAGAGACAATTAAAACGAAACCGAAACGGTGAAGGAGAATTAAACCGGAAAGCTTACGTCATCAAAACGTTGATGAAATCAGCCGGACATGTAGCAGTAGAGCCAAGTTTACAAAGGATAGAAACAACAAGATCGTCTGGGATTGAATCTAGCAAATCTGGTCTAGTTATTATTTCTTCCGGCGCCGGAGAAAAAGAAGAAAGAATAGATCGCCGGCGTTTATTTCCCGGAGTAAAGTCACCGGAGAAAACTCTCCTAGTTTTTCTAGGTGGCAACATAATCTAAGTCTTTGCGGATTACAGAGCTCTCTTATCTCTCTTTCTCTCTTTCGCTTATAAATATACAAAGTGGTTGAGTTGTATCTCTCTTGTCTATACGTATGCGAAGTTGAAATGACGATTTTACCCTTGTACTTTTGTCTTATTTCCCGGTCAAAATGCCGTTGACCCAACGTCGGCTTTTTCTCTGCTTCAAATGTAACAGAGAAAGATGAGGATCTTTATATATGAATAAAATCTCTTCTTCTCTTGAAACGGTTTTTTTGTTTTAAGGATAGTAACAATTTGGAGAAACTAAATCCGATTAATATTTTTCACCGTTGAAAAAAAAATGCTCACTCGCGCGTGCGTGCGATATACGTTGGCGAAAGAGCGAGTAGGGATATGGGTAACAAACTAAGGGATGGAGGAGTCAAACGTAAAGAATTAGCCAATTATATTTTACAACGGTTACTCTTTTTTATCTTTTTTTTTTTTGTTGCCGTTTCTCCTCCACGACGTAACTTTTTTCTTTTTACTTGCTATTTTGTTGTTTTTCTAGAAATAAATTAAAAGTGATAAAAAGAAAAGTTTGCATTTGACTTAAAGAAATAAAGTAAAGTTTGTATTTCTTTAGTGGGATATCTGCTTCCGAAATTGAAGAAAAGTGCAACAAATATAACCAATTAAATTTTTTATTTTGAAAAGCTATAACAATTTGGAATTTTGTTTTGATTTCATCAAATTTTTAACAAATTCAATAAATCTTGAGAAGTTAGCATTTAGTTAAATAACATGAGTTTTCTAAAAAAATATGAAAAACACTTATACTCTCTCTATTTCTAATAGATTGATGTTTTGGGTTCATAAAAGATTAATTTTGTAGATTTTGGTTAATTTATTTCTATTTCAAAATTAGTTAATGAGTATAATTATCTTGTAAAGTGAGAAAATGCATGGAAAAAGGTGATAAAATAAAAAGAAAAAGTATTATATTATTTTAAAAAAGGAAAAAATCAAACTAATAAATTAATTATATATTTAATCTTTTTTAATATGTATGAAAAATCATAAACATAAATTTATTAAGAACAGAGGGAGTAAGTAATCTCTTATAGTCTCTAGAATCCAAACACATAATCATCACATCGTCCAAATAATATTTTTTTAACATACGCTATAATTTGAAATCTTAGTAAATTGTTTAAAAATGGATATGCACTTATAAATCAGAACATGATTAGATAATTTAATTTTATAAACAAAAGTAGAATAACATATTATCATATCAATACATTTATCAAACTTTTTACTATTTTCAAATAATTTCTCATATCATATTTAAATATAGAACTGTATTTATTTTATAATATAATATTTTTTGTTATTAAATAATTCTAATTTTTATTATTTTCATATAATGCAATTTAAGAGTTGTTGAGTTATGCAATACATTTAATCAATTTATAAAAGAAAGTAGGATATTAGATTATACTTATGTTTTTTAAATATAATATTTTGTTTTAAAAATAGATAATCGTTCTACTGTTAAAAGAATTATCTATAATATAAATATAAATATAAATTATATTTGATATTTAAAATACGTATTTTTGTTTAATCATCCAACTTGGAATGAAAGAACTCATGAAAACAACATTCTCAAATCTGGAATGAACTAAACAATTCATTTTAAAAATTTGAACGTGGAATTTTAAAAAAAATAGAGATGAAAGTAAACTTATTTGAGAGAGAGCTAATTAAAACCATCAAATAAGTTGGAAAAAAAACATGTCATTTATTAGGAATAAGAGCAAGAGTATTTTGAGCAGCTCCAAAGCAGTCTATCTCAAAATCTATAAGCTCCCCCAAACACGATAGTGTCCATATTAAAGCTTGATCATCTTCAAATGTAGAGGTGAAAATTTTCTCTTTAGACGTTACTACTATTATGTTTCCATCAATCTAGAAACAAATTCATCCCAAATTCAAAGTAGGATTTTGAAGTTTTTCAAAACCCATCAACTTAACATCTTGTGTTTACCATGTTTTTTTTTTTTTTTGATAAATTGTGTTTACCATGTTGGCCTTTATAAAACCAATTTCGCTGAAAGTGGGAGAAGTAAAGTTTGAAACTCCTTCTACCATTTGTACTTATCTATTGAATTGTTGATTATATATTAGGTGGATTCAGAGATATTACCGGGAAAATCATTTCTTATTTCTTACGTACAAATCATCCATAATATTTACGATGAATCTTCTTGACCACTTTTTTTTATATACGATTTGCTTAGTTGTCACAAGAATAAATAGTTCATAATTCATAATTAAATACATTGATTTGGACATTAAAAAAAATTTATAGACCGACAAAATAGGTGCTAATCTCCACGACCGAAGCAAAGTTGAGAATTCAAATAATGCATGATTAGTTGATTTCTCTCTTAACCCACATCGATTTAACAATCAAACACATATCCTATTTGTCAAATACATTTTCTAACTTATCATCAAATTTGATTTTCCAAGCTTTGGCTTTGAGAAGATTTAGTTTAAGTATTCTCAAGCTTAAAATATTTGGTTCATGATACCAAAAGAATTGTTGCCTAGTGATAACATAAAGAGGCGTAATGGTAAACATAAGAGGGTTAATTTTTGTGTGCTCTAGATTCAATCATTTTTTGAGGTGGAAATGTATTTTTTATTAAGAATAAATTAAACGCTGACTATGGACAGAGCCGTGCCAAGAGTTTAAGAGGCTTAAGCCGAAAAAAAAAAATTTATATAATGTTTTTGGTGATAAAATATATATTGTAATTAAAATTTAACATATTTTTATAATAAATTCAAGATAATAAATACTATTTTTTATGAAGATAAATTTTATACTATTTTCTTATAGTATAAAACACTTCTTAAGTTATAAAATATAATTTATAATCTATTTTAATTAACATTTTCTTAATCTATAAAAAAATACTAAAAATTTAAGATAAATTTTTAAAAAAATTAGAAATAATTCACACTGTATTTTGAAGTATATGAAATAAAAATTTAAATTCAAGAGATATATATTACACTAAAATATAATTTTCATCAATATACAATTAAAAAAAATTAAAATCGGAAGCTCTAAATTTTATTTAAAATTTGGGGACCTAAGGCGAATGTCTTTTTTTTGTTCTCACATATGCACGACTCTGACTATGGGTACAATGTTTACGGACCAAAGGTTCATGACTCCTCCAGTCATTCAATCCAAATGAAATGATAATGTATATTGATATATCCAATCACAAATATTTCAAATAAATAAGTTTTAAAGATGCATTTAATAAAGTAACACGTTAAGTTTTATCTAAATGATAAAATAAAAAAATACACTACTAAATTAGACACATTTTAATTTTAATTTACTTAGTTTGAATCTCATACATTAGTACATTACCTTCTACCAAAATAATTCTACAGTTCGTAACATCTTTCCCGAAGAAGAAAGTAAACCCATCTAACTTCTCTCCTATTAACTTGTCTTCGCTTGCTTTATTGGAAAAGTCATCTCACGCCTCTATTTTTGTTCTCATCTCCTCTATTTGTCATTTTATACAACTACACTATAATACTAGCTAGTATAATGCTTTTAGTGCGTTTTAATGTCATCTCTACTTTATTACGAATCGCTTAACAGTTAACCACTTAAACAGTATGAGATTAGTCATATATTAATTCCTACTTGATAAGTTAAGCTAAAACTCGTTATCGTCATTACAAATATTCAAGTAGATCAAATCTAAGCCGACTGATATTTAGAATATTACATATAAAGAAAAGTCGGAGAGTTGAAAAGACGTGCAATTGCCAAGGTAATTAACTAATACAATACGTGGTTAAGTCATAAAAATATAGTAATTATTATAAAGAAGAATGTTAAAAAATGGTTATGAAGCCAAAGGATTCGTCGGCGTTAGCTTGAAGGGCTGGTTAAGCTAAGGTGATTGACGTGAATCTCCACAACCCACAAGGACCAGTCATCTTATGCCTCTTTGTATGTGTGGGACACACATGTCTCCTCCCTCGGTTCTCTCTTTTATTTATTACTCTATGCACCAATCTCCCAAGTACTATATGTAATTTATAAAAAGGGTTCTTTCGACATATTTCACATATATTAAAATTTTAATATAAATATATTATTATTTAATATTTGTTTAATTAAATCAAATGATTTAAAACATTTTTAAATTTAGTAATTAATTAAAAAGTTACACTGAAAATATAAAAATATATTCTTTTCTAAAATATAAATTAAACGCATAACGACATTCTTTATGAGACGGAAAAAATATTATGTTTAGAAGGAGTATGTTGCTACGTATTTCATACAAGTTACAAATTTAAATATATAACTATGTTCATATTTAGTATATTTTAACTAAACTATAGTGACTTAAATACATAAGTAAATATATTTAAATGAAAAGTAAATTGAAAAATTACATTAAAAATGTAAAAGAAAAACATTTTTAAAAAAATTAATTCTATAGCGACATATATTATGATTTGGATAGAATATATATATGTAAATGAGGGCCTAATTTTAATCTATCAATTTCTTGATAATGTACTCTGATATTTTGTTTTTCTTTTGTGTTTTGCATAGAATTTGTCATTTGTCGGTCAGTTTCTGTTTTTTATCGGTCCGTGATCAACGGGGAAAATATGCAGTGAGAGGATAAAGAGTTAAAACATAAGTCGAGGATAAAATCGATGGGAGGATTGATATAAATACATTGTAGAACGTCTAAGAAGAGACATGATTTGACATTAGTTTGTGCACAAACAGGATACGTCTCTAATAATATAAAATTTATTTATGTATCAGTTGACCTTGAGACTTCGTTGTTACAAGATTTATCTTTTATGAATCTACACATATCTAAAGCTTTAGTTGTTAGTTACTTCTCCTGAAAGAAAAGGGAAATCCATATTTATATATGATTTACATGTTTGATTTTCTTCTTTAATCGCTGTATAAGATATTATCATGTATCAATTAGACAAAAAACTGAACAATGAAAGGAAAAACAACTCTTATAAAACGAACAAGAATGTTCTATATTAATATGAATTGAAAGTTATGTTTTGGCTATATATATTATACTAGTGTATACTTTACTTTTACTAATCATTTATCCTTCACACTTGTAGACTACCTGTGTATATCCGTATAGAAAATGATAAGGCCATGATTATTTTAAATATAAAAATGTCACATACATCATATTTGATATTTGAAAATGAAATAATGTCACTGTAAGATAAAAATCCTACATCATTTTTTTGTTCTTAAGATGATTTTTGGTGGATTTTTTCTACTAATTCATGTTTATTTTATGTTTTTATGTTGGTTTCTACTTCTTAGCTTTTTTTTAATCTTTTCATTTTATTAATTTTAGAAAATTTTATGAATATTTTTTTCTTGTCTAATACATCACCACTAAAAATTCTTAACATAATTAAATAATTAATGATTTTATTATCTACAACATATAAAATCATATAATCATAAACCATCAACGAACAGTTGACACAACTCATGAACATCTTCAGAACGGACAGCTTTATTCGTAACATCCATATTATAACAAACGAATTTACATCTACCATGTCTCAATGAACATATTTATTGACTTTTTTTTTTGGTGCAAATAACACGATATATTGATAATGCAATTTGTATACAGTTAGAACTTAGATGGCATGAATTATGCATCTTTTGTATGTCCAATATTGTCTTGCTCGTTTAGATGTCGATGCGACCTTCTCTGGCGACTGCAAAATACAAAGGAAAATAGGAGTAATTGTCGCTGAATGAAAAAACAAGTCATTGCTATATTCAGCGACTGAAAAATGGTTGCAGTGTCTCCGTAATTGTGAATAGCAACATTTCCATAATTTCGCTAGCGACAATATTCCTAACACTCGAACAGGCATAATATATATTTTGTTTTTTTTAAAGTTATTTTGTGTTTTAACTGCTAATATGCATCGAGTCCAATGATTTTAAGGCGATTATGAATTAATATTTTTTAGATTTCATGGATTCAAGCTAGTGAAAACATCTAAAATTTTACATCTGGAAGAAAGTAATATTGTTTCTAATCTAACATAAATTTGATTGTAGAATTCAAACTTAGCTGACTAAAATAATATCAAAAGTTACTGAATCTAACATAATATTTGATAGAGAATATACCATAAAAAACTTCAAACTCAATACATTTTTCCAACTTAAACCTCAAACTTTTTGTGTTTCTATTTCAATTATATAATAGAAACTTTTTCAAACTTTTTAACAAATATATAATTATTTAATTTTATAAAAATATAATTTATTTCAAAAAAATATAAATATAATTTAGTTTACAAAAATATATGATTAAAATATAAATAATAAATATTACTGCTCATAGTAACAATGCTAACATAAATTAATTGATTATAATAATAACAATGTTATATTATATTCACTTAATTTATTTATTTTTTCTTATTTGTTAACATTGTAAATAATACAGCAATAAAAATTTAAATAATATTAACAATGTTGAGTTATATTCAGTGTTAGCAGTTAATATTATATCAATTAATTAATTTTTTATTTTCTTATTTTTTAGGAAAATATATTTTATTTATTTAGTCAAAAATATTTTTTATTAGTTTAGGGATTTATATTTTATTTAATTAATTAAAAAGCTAAAGAAAAGAAAAAAAATTTGTTTAGAATATTAGTTTAATTATATTTTATTTAATTAATTATGAGTTTTTTTTTTAAATTTTTTTTTAGTTTTTTTCTAGTTAAATAGAAAACTATAATTTTTGGACAAAAAATTACAATGCTAACATAAATTAATTGATTATAATAATAACAATGTTATATTATATTCACTTAATTTATTTATTTTTTCTTATTTGTTAACATTGTAAATAATACAGCAATAAAAATTTAAATAATATTAACAATGTTGAGTTATATTCAGTGTTAGCAGTTAATATTATATCAATTAATTAATTTTTTATTTTCTTATTTTTTAGGAAAATATATTTTATTTATTTAGTCAAAAATATTTTTTATTAGTTTAGGGATTTATATTTTATTTAATTAATTAAAAAGCTAAAGAAAAGAAAAAAAATTTGTTTAGAATATTAGTTTAATTATATTTTATTTAATTAATTATGAGTTTTTTTTTTAAATTTTTTTTTAGTTTTTTTCTAGTTAAATAGAAAACTATAATTTTTGGACAAAAAATTAGTTTTTTTTAACGGTGTTAGATAGAATTATCGTTGACCGTTAGTCAATCCAACATCGCGCAAGCTTTAGATTATTTGAAAGTTTATTTTGGAAAAAATATTTAATTGGAGGTTTAAACTAGAAACACAAAAAGTGAAAGGTTTAAGTTGGAAAAATGTATGGAATTGAAGGTTTTTAATGATATTTTCCTTATTTTCTAAATAATTGTTTACACGCATTAAATCAAAAACACCTAGCTAACTTACCTCTAATCAAAAATAATAGAACATATAAAATTCATTATTTTGTTGAGGTATAACATTATACATCTACCTTTTAAAATTTAATGTGAACTATATAAAATTTTCCCTTTTCATCGAAAAGAAGAAATGGTTGATCAGAGCAAAAATTGAAAAGAAGAAACACAGTTTATATATCTTGTTTAGAAAAAATAAATTAATTAAAGCTAGTCTTGTATTCCATCGGTTTCTAATAGATTTATGTTTAGAATTTTTCACACATATTAAAAAAAAATATATATATAATTATTTTATTAGTTTACTTTTTTAGTTGATTTTTTATTTTTATTTTTATTTGTTATGACTCTATATCATATATGTGATCATTTCACTTTTCTTTTCATCAACTTTTTCATTTTCCCACTTTTCTTTTGGTCATTTTTCCAATTTGCCCAAAAATATATTCATTAATTAATTTAAAATTAAAAAATATATTAAATAAAATCTTCAAAATCAATCTTTTAAGAACAAACAAAAAAAACTTAAAACATCAATAAATTAGAAACAGATGGAGAATATATTTTTCACTAGTATCTTTATTGTTCCTTGAATAACACTCAACTACAAAAATATCTTAAGAGTAAACAATGTTTATAATTTCGGATGTTAATCTAGTCACCTTAAAAATACTAGTAAATAACTAAATAAGATACTTAGTGGTTAACAAATTAGCTAAATATAATTGTCCTAACCCACACGCAACCTACCTAACCTTTCTGCTTCTATACGTGCGTGGTCTAATGCTAAAAATGCATGGCTTTTGTAGCTAGTTATAGGCCTAATCATGATGCTAGTTTTATAATTTATTAGGGTTACGTTAATTTATCTGACATCTTTCACAAAACAGTGCGATTTTGATTGATCCTTGTGATAGTAATTAGTCAATGGACGTAAATCTAAATAGGTCCCGGAAAAAAGTAGAGAGGTCAACACGTGGCAACCATGGAGAGCGAAGGAGTCCCGTGCTCTATTTCACGCTCGCCGCCGCTATCACGTGCCTTAGCTTCGCCGCTGCCACCTCTACTTCTCACGGCTCTATCGCTTTGGTTGTTGATGAGGCCACGGCCACGTGATTCCAACAACTTTCAAGCTACTCATGTATATTGGTTCTACACTATATATTATCTATATATATTTATCAGTTTAATTTCTAAAAAGTATAAATTTTCTTATCTAAAAACGTATAGATTTTCTTATCTTTGATCTATGTGTTTAATAAATCAAAAGCTGAGTTAAAACAAAATCAAAAATCAAAAATCAAAAGCTATATCAGTTTAAAAGATTGGATGATAAAGCTTCAAAAATGGATTACCTTTTGAAGTGTATGTTATAAAGCTCTTTTTGTAATTAATAACAATTTCCAAAATTATACTTAATTAGTAATTTGTGTAAACACAGGCAAAATGGCATTTAGTAGTTGTCAGCAAAAAAATGACTTATTCATAGAAGAAAGTATTCAAATTAAATTTCCACAAAAATGTTTCATTTTTCTCCAAACAAATCAAAGACGAAATCCAAAACTTTTAGTGAGCTCAAGAATAACCCAAAACTCAAATTAATCAGTCAAAACTATCAAACTCTGAAATTTTACTTTCAAAAGTTTACACATTTGCTTTTATATAAAAAAATCAAAAATTTGCCAAAATATTCGAAATGGAAACAAGAGGAAGTGGGACCCCGTGAATTCCAGCCGTTCACTCTACTAAACGAAGATGGAATCAGTTAAAGAGATGAAATGCTGTTAAGAGGTGGGACCCACTTCTTGCTGGGAACTTTGAAGACAGATTTTGTTGTTCCCTTCCGCTGGTGCACGTCTCTCTCCTCCTTTTGCCACGTGTCTTCTTTTTAGTATCCTTTTATTTTCCGATTTATAGGATATATAATCACATAATTTTCCATTGACTAAAATAATGTCAGAAAAAATGTTTTGATTTTAATTTAGTTCGTGGACTATTACGCCGTTAGAGGATCATATATACGTGGACGATATGTATGTTGTCACTTTTTAGACAAAATAAAAATAAAATAGCCATATATAATGCTCTCTTTTTTGATAAACATATAATGTTTTTTTCTTAAAATCATCTCCAATCGAATACGGCAAACGGTAAAAATGGCGTCGAACACCTCCAATCGGATGGCAAACGTCAAATTTGAAGATTTTTGAACAGGACGACACTATATTTGGCGTTCACTGCTCACCACGGCAAACGCCAAATTTGGCATCGGCGACTTCTCCAACCGGAGACGGCAAAGCCAAACGCCAAATCTAATGTTTGTTTTCCTTTGCAGGTCCGGTGGTGTCTTGAAGAATTCCGGCGATTCGGAACTACTTGTGGCCGGATCAGTGAAAAAAATAGATGAAATTAAAACTGTTTTCGCCGGAGAAATATTTGGTCGGAGAGAAGAAGAGAAACAGATGTTTAATCGGAGAGAAGAAGAGAAAAAGATGTGTGATCGGAGAGAAGAAGAGGAAGAGAAATACAGATAAATCGAATAAGTTTGACCGGAGGTACCGATCTCATCGGAGAAGATAAAGTCGGTTGTAAATTTTTTTTTTTAACCGGTTAAGAGTTAAACCGAGATTAAAGATTAATGATTAAAGATTAAACCGGTTAAGAGATTAAAAATTAAACCGAGATTTAATTTGAGATTAATTAAACCGGTTAAGAGTGGTTTGAGATTAAACCAAAAATAATTAAAACCGATTAAGAATAGTTTGAGATTAAACCGAAAATAATTAAATCTGTTTAATTAAATTTGGTTAAACCGGTTAATGATTGATTTGAGATTATACCGAGATTTAAACAATGATTAAAGAATGAGTCGTTCTTTGTTTCTGCGTATTCATGACGCAGTACAAAGACATGACAACTACTTTGTCCAACGAAGAAATGGGCTAGGGAGACTTGGGTTGTCTTCTTTGCAAAAAATAACTGCTGCCTTTAGAATGTTGGCGTACGGTTCGCCAGCAGATGCAACCGATGAATATATCAATATAGGAGAATCCACAACTATCGAAAGTTTGAAACACTTTTGTCGTGCGGTTGTTGAGATATTCTGTTGCCGCTATCTTCGATCGCCTGATGCTAACAATGTGGCACGGTTACTCCGCATTGGTGAAAGTCGAGGATTTCCAGGTATGTTGGGTAGTTTAGATTGTATGCATTGGAAGTGGAAAAACTGCCCAACAACTTGGGGAGGACAATATGCTGGTCGTAGTGGATCTCCAACTATTATTTTCGAGGCGGTAGCGGATTATGATCTTTGGATTTTGCATGCATATTTTGGGTTACCCGGATCTAACAATGATATTATTGTGTTAGAAGCATCTCATATTTTTTCTATTCTAGCTGAAGGAATTGCTCTACCCGCCAACTATGTTATCAATGGTAAAAACTATGATATGGGTTATTATCTTGCTGACGGGATATATCCAAAATGGACTACCCTTGTTCAAACCATTCATGACCCTCGTGGTCCGAAAAAAAAATTATTTGCAAAGAAGCAAGAAGCTTGTAGAAAAGACGTGAAACGTGCATTTGGAGTTTTGCAATCAAGATTCGCAATTGTGGTTGGACCATGTCGCCTTTGGTCAAAGACAGTATTACATGATATAATGACAACTTGTATTATTATGCACAATATGATCATTGAAGATGAGCGTGATCTTGACGCACCATTTCAAGAACAAACAGAATTCCCACCTCTAGAAGTTGAGATGACGGGTGATGATGATGTTCGGTTTTAAGCATTCTTAGCTCGACACAGAAAAATCAAAAACCGAAATGCTCATGTCGAACTTCGAAATGCGTTGGTAGAACACATATGGTCTGCTTATAGTAATTCTGAAAATTAGTACTTTGTTATTTATGTTTAATCTTTGAAGTTATCGATTGTAATCTTTTTTTTTTAATTTTCTTTTGTAATCTGTTTTTTTTGCAATCTTTTTTTTAATTATCAATTGTAATTTTTTTAATTAACTTTTGTAATCGTTTTCCAAATTAAGAAATAAAAAAATTAGTTTCTTAATTATTAATCATAACGTTTAATTATATTAAAAATAGTTAAGAGAATCTTAAATTTAATAATATAATAATAAAGGAATCTTAAGTTTAATAATATAGTAATAAATAATATTTTTTTTGGTGTGAGATTTGGTGTTGTGGGTTGGAGATGTAAAATACCAAAACACCAAATTTGGTATGAAAATCATACCAAATTTGATGTATGAGTTGAAGATGGCCTAAGAGACGATAAAATATGAAGAGAGTTTGTGGAGCACGAGAGTAACATAGTCGCACACGTGTGTTGAAAATACGTACAAGGCAAGTACGTGTCTTTTGTATAAACCACATGTATCATGTATATGTACATACGTAATGTTTGTCTCTGACCGTATTTACACCGTATGTATACGAAAACAGAAGTGGTAGAGTGTTGTTAGGAACAAAGTAACAAACTCTTTAAAATAAATATATTTCACCTTTTAGAGACATCGGCCATGCATGCAAAAGTAGGGAGTACGTAAGAATTTATAACCAACATGATTCTCTGAAAATATTTTTTAAAAATGAGATTTTATAACAACTTATGGGAAGAAAACAAGTTAAGCAACCTCATGCGGCAGTATGTAAACAATAAATATTTTAATTTCAAAGTTACCCACTGCGAAAATGTGCATTTCAATTAACTTAGAATTAACGTCGCCAATCTCTATCCCATACCTTGACGTAAAATGATGGTATCTAATTGATGAACTTCCTCATTGGAAACTGGAAAAATTTGGGGGGATGTCAAATGTTATTTAAAGTATTTGATTTGTCAATAATATTAATAAGTTTTAAATGGGATTTTCTAAGTAAATAAACTCGAGGGAAAATAAGGAAATTGAATAAGACGTATAATATATAGGTAAGACCGTGATAATTAGTAAACGAGAGAGATATGCTGTTGCTTGACGCATGCGGAGTCCACTCAAAGGTCGCCTCGTAACTGCAGTGACGTGTACTGAGGGGTTGCCACGCACGTGACCGGTTTTGTTATGTTGCATTGATACGTTGAGTAGTGATCAAGGTTTTCTGATTAATTAACAAATATCTGTGAAATACATGAATGTTTTTTCTATTTCCTATTTTCAACTATTTCAAATGTTAGTTACCCGATAGTTAAAGCATCCAGTATATTTCGATATATCATTTGCAAGGCTGTTCCTAGTGTGTAAAAAGTAAGATATGAGTGTCACCAACATGGACCCCCATTAATTAGGGATCCATATCTTACTAAATTTTAGTACATTTAAGTTTTTTCATAAGAATAAAATTGACTAAAACATAGAAATATTAAAAATAGAATAAAATAAGATAATATTCAACACACTAAATCTTTAAACTTTTCTAATTAATATTTATCCGCGTAACACAATAATGATTGATCGGGTTATAGGTTTTAATACTATTTATACATAAAAATAGATAAAGATATAGAACAGAAATAAGTTTTACAATGAGTTGGTAAAAAAACACAAATTTAAATAACTTTCTCTCGTGTCTCCGAATGGCTTGGCACGGCCCTAAATTCACTTACGTATATTTTCAAGATGTTTTTTCATATTAATTTCAATCACAAGACCATATAATTTCACAAAGCATTCTAACTAAGTTGGTAAAAAGAGAAGGTTAAGTGATCAATGTAATCAATAAAATGAAATACAATTCCAAGCATGAAAACAAAGTTTAGTATGTTGAACCTATCTTTAACGTGCCTAGTAGGAGAGGAGGTGGATTGGCCGGGTAACGTACGGTAGAGAGGAAGATAAGATTGATTAAAAGATGCGCAGTTGGTGGAACCACATATCTCTATAAAATAAGTATCCTTAAAGACTTATTGCTCAATCAAGTAAGCTCCAAGTGTTAATGCAATTTCATACAACTAAGTTTTTTTTATTTGAAAGGCAAGAGTGAGACATTTGTTCCTGGAAGATGAAGTATCCCACACATGCAGTAACCTACGTGCAAATCTATGCACCATATTTAATAAATGTGTATAGTTGTGTCTCTATATATATCGTGTGCACTAACTAAATTAATATAAAAAAATCCAGACAATCGAGATATAGCGCATGCATTAGCTTCTTTTTATATCACTATTTGGGTATACTTTATATATACAGATCAAGTAAAAAATGAAATGTCTTGGTGCAGAAGGATATCAGAAGCGTGATTCTTGATTTTATGAAAATGCAAAGATCGGCTGATTTATACCTACTTAACAAGAATATACAAATTAATTAAATAGTATGCGGTTGGCTCCACTAGTTTTAAAAGATACTATTATTACAGTCTTACGAAATTGGCTACAAATATTATACTATATCAAATGTGTTGGTTTCCGTTGTCGGTTAACTCAAGGTTCAATCTAGGTTGACCCTTGGTTTGGTTTTGTGGAAGTTGATGACGGATGAGTTCATTAAAAGCACTAGAGACCTAGCTAGAAGCTGATGAGGCGATGATTTCATAAAAAGCACTAAATGCTGATTATTTAAGTTGTTCAAACGACTACAAAACTCGAGAAGCAGTCTTTTTCCTTCTTTTTATTTCTTTCTTTATTCTTTTCATTGCAATAGATCCTGTAAGATAGAATCTAAAATAACAGAACTGTAAATATGTAACAAGAACTGATTATAGTGGGTGATGCAGAAAGAGTTTGTCGAGAAGTAATTACGCAAGTGAAGAACTATTAACATACATAATGTTTATGTTTTTAACATTAAAACCAAAAAAAAAAATCGTTTGAGAAAGAAAAAAAAAGAAAGGAGAATACTATTCTTGAGAAATCAAACTTGCTAATCCAAAATTCAATTATCTACAAAATGTTAGTTTTGAATTTTTAAATAGTTATGAAACAAAGGTCCAAAGTATCATATGCACCATGTATATATGCTTTGCCTTTTTTGTTTGTTCACGTACATTTTTGTCCGACAAGCTTTGTGGAACGATTTTTTTTTTTTTGGGATTATGTTATTCAAAGAATTCTTTTTTGTTAAAACGGTATTCAAAGATATTTTTTGTTGAAACGTTATTCAAAGAATTACGGATTATTAAACATAGAAACACGTTTGCATACAGCATATATACTTCGTGGCTTAATATACACACACATGAAGGCATGTAAAAGTGGGGTTTTGTGAAAATTTAGCGTAACGAACCATAATAATAAATTGGGTTAAGAGGAAGGAAACCAAATTCATAACTTAACGTTGTGGCTAGCTTTCTAATAATTTAAATTCCAAACAAATATTTTCCAATGATTAAGGCGCAAATTGTCATTTATATAAACGAAATAATATGATATAATTTGAACCAGCTTATATTGTCTGGTATCATCAATTGGTTACTAAATTTCAGTTTAAATTTAAAATAGTAAAGTAAGTATTGGTCCCATTGATATATCTGAAACAGAAAAAGAGAGGAGAGTGGTACAAAAAATATGAGAGAGGTAAGAGAGAAGGCGTGCTTCCTTCAATTTATGTTTGAGTAACAATGAAGTTATCCTAACATTCTCTGTTCATCATTTCTCTTTACTCTATTTACACAATATTTTTTTTTACTTTTGTGAATAAATAAGTAAAGAAAATTCCATCGAATCCAACTTCAAATAATTTGGCTACTTGCTAATAATACTGTTTTCTTTTCGCTTTTTTTTTGTACAAGTGTACATATATAGGTCTTCTTTTGGGTCAAAGTCAAATTTATGTACTTAGTTATATACAGCCTTTTGTTGTATAGTTGAGATATTTATTACCTTTCAGCAAACCCGAAATTGAAGTGGTCTCGAGTGGATGAGGTTAAAGATGAAAGAAAAATGGTACAAGTTTTCTGAATTTTGAAGGGAATCTAGATTTGAGTTTTGCACTCTAGTACTAAATAAATAAATAAACCATCGTAGGGGAAATAAAGCAAAATCAGAAACGAATTCTCAATCATATGTGTTAATTTTTTATTTTATTTTTCCTTCTTTGTATTAATTTTATTTTAAAGCAAAGTAGAAATATCAAGTAAAAATTAGATTCCGTCGATTTTAAAGATAGAAATAGATGGCTGCTTTTTGTTTCTTTTCTAACTTTGTAAATACTTCTGAATTTTCAGGAGCAGTCCTGGTCATATCTATTATTAGACCTGAACTGATACATGCAACAACTTCAATTCTAATGTCTTAATTATGTATTATTTTATTTTCAAAAATAATAATTATGTATTAGATATGTATATATGAGTTCGGAGCATGCTTAATTACTAAACAAACCATTAATTTGTTGACCGATGAAAAAGGGAAACGTCAATAGCATCCCATCTTTTACTTTTATTTTTTACGTATGTGAAGACAAAAGTAGTGATTAAGGAAAGCTTGGGAAAATAATATTGAGAGAAAACATGGTCACATGATTGACGAGAGGCTGAGAAATTGAAAACGTACGTCAACGGCATTAAGTAAAGTTACAATTAGGGTTTTCACAAGAACGTGATCATAAAACCAAAGCTCCATAGAAGACTCTTAAACATTGCTTAATGCCTGCTACTTCAAGGACAACCTTTACGTGCATGATAAGTGAATAAACTTAACATCCCTCCAAGTTATCCCCTAATTTTTCCTTTTTCAGAACCAAAAAAAAAACTTAATTATATGATCAAATTTAATCTATTTTGATGATGGTAACTATGCAAAATGCTATATTAATTTTTTTTAAAAAGTAGTGGAGCAGTGGTAAGTAGAACCCATTATTTTTTGTTGGATGATTAAATTATCCGTAAATTTGGTACGGTGGTTTTTCATATTCTATTTGAGAAAATTTTGTTTAGAATACTTTTTTGGTCTGCTAAATTCTGTCATATCTACGAAATTATTTTTACTTTAAATATAATTACTCTAAATTTTATATTATATAAATATTTTCTCATATATAATTACTCTAAAGTTTATATTATATAAATATAAGAGTAACATGTTATTTCTTCGGTGTGAACATCTAATTTATTAAATAAATTTTGTAAACAGTTTTACTCCTATAGTCTAAGGGTTAAACACAATAAAATCTGTATAAATTAATATTCGATACATTAATACCTAGATAAATCAATAATTTTCTTTAGTTCCAAATTGATAGTTTGACCCAAATATCACCTCTATAAATTAATAAAATATCACAAAATATATTGATTTTAATATTATTAATTTATAGAAGTTTTACTGTATTACTTCTTTTGCGGGGGCCATACTCTTTTGTAATGTAGATATTTAATTTATTGAATAAATTTATATGTTTTCATATATGTGTGTCATTTATTATCTTTGAATTCTATATTCTTATTAAGCATGCTAAATATTGCTATATTTTTGTACAAAATAACAAATAAATATAGTTTTAAAATCCATTAAAAATATAAAAGCGTTACATTTTCCTGGTATTTTTATCAGTATTCTTTTGTCATTTTGTAATGTAACTTTAGCAATTGTTATTTACCTAAATAAATCTCAATTCTTTGCCATTTAGCAAATAAACTGTTCAAATATTCCAAAAGCTTGAACTTCAAATATATATGATATCATCTGATAAAATTCAATATATTTTTTCCACACCTAATTAAATTCTATTTTTGTTCCTGGCCACCGCTATGAACCGCTTTGCCTCATAAAGCCATGGAACCTTCCGGTTGATGTAACATGTTCTAGATGGTAAGTAACTTCTATGCACACTCCGCCAAATTGTACTTACTTAGTAATAGTAACACCAAATAAGATTTAGTTTATCCTCTGATCATGAATATCTCTAATAATCAAATTAGATTTTGGCACAGACCATCCTCACTTATGAAAATATTTCTTTTTAACCTAAACTCATCAAACACTTGAAAAGTATTCTTATACATATACATTAGCGTCATATGAACCTACATCAAAGTTTATTAATCATTTCTTTGTAAGGACAGCTGAAAACTACACTAGGCATGCTTTCGCAGGTTTTTTTAATTTCCTTCTCTTTTTTTTAATATCTAGAAAATATGATTTATATATGAAGTCTGTTTGGATAACTTAGTTATAATAATGATTAAGGTGGCTAGTTTCTCTAAAATTAATTAATTCGGTGACGTATATATATCCTTTGGTTGGAGTTTCCTATGAATCGATAAACCTAAATTTAGCATTAAAAATAGTAAGATAATGAACATCTGATGCAGGAACAATAGATTAAAGAAAAGATCTTTTAATTAATAAAATAAAGGATGGACAAAAAACAGTTGAGCTCATGCAAAGCTAACTTCAAGCCAAATAAGCAGTCCAACACATGTGTTTTTTTTTGTTAAAGGGTTCTAGTCCAACACATTTTTTGCAACAAATGTTGGTATTTTCAGGCAGCGCGTGAGCTACTTGGTTATTTGGGCTTCAGCTTGGATGTTTTAACAGTAATGGGGTTGGGCAAAACTCTGGCGAAATTTTCGTATATTGAACACTAAATCTAAACAACTTGTTGTTACTTTGATCAGGCTGGTAATCTCAGTGCTAGTAAATGGTTATACTTTAGTCTGATACTTTCCATACCGGTACTTTACGGGACATCATTACTCGGACTGATATTTCATGGGACAACACACTAAATTGATACTTGGCTACTTTTTAGACTAGACACTTGAGATTTTGGCTGGCACGTTTAAGGCTACTTTTCCAGTTTTGCTATCTTATTTTCTGGCCATTTTCGTTTTTAAGACAAAATGTATTTATTACCGTCATTTTCTCATTTTTTGTATGCTAGAAAGTAGAAACAACTTTGTTTTGACCTTTCCCAATGTGCTTGTAGGAGTTTCTTAGTTATTGCTATTTTGATTGTTTTTCTTTTATATTGAAAGATTTTCTTATGGTATAACTAATTTGGATGAATTTGAATAAGAAAAGTCTTTATAATCTTTTGGATCTAGTATGTAGTATTTTTTACCTTATGGGTTTGTGAAAACAATAACTAGTGGATTTGAGCTTTTTTATCCACTGTTGTCAGTAACTTTTTTTGTTGTTGTCGATTTGTTGTTAGTAACTTTATGTACGAGTAGTGCTAATTCAACATATTTTTAATCGTTGTTTTGTAGTTTAATCTTTACACATCGTGGTGATCACACATTTTCTTATTTATTAGGCATAATTAGTGCACACCATGCATTGATTTATTCTCCAAGTTGATTCACAATTTTTTTTCTTTCATTCTATTATAACTTATCCAAGATATAGAACCGAATCAATTTTAGTATTTCGAAAGTATAATTTAGTTTACGAAATTTATGCATGGGATTGGGAGGGGATTAATCAAGTTGAGATGGGATTGAAAGGTAAACAAATAGTGAGGCTTGAGAGTGCCCTTTCATCTAACTTCAATCTACTCACTAATTATTTTTTTCGTTGACCAAAGCTAGAAAATATTATCTATTTGCAATCACAACTAGAGCTAATTGCATATGCTAATGACATATGCAGCCGCCGCCTTTTAAACTTTGGCCTTATGATTTGAGTTTGAAAGCGAGAGGCGGTAGAACAGTTATTTCATTAAAATAGATTGTTGCTCTAAATTTCATTAAAATAATCCAATTTTTGTTCAAATTTTAGTGGTCGGTATCTAATTTCTAACAAATAATTGAACTCCTACTACAAGACTATGGTGATTTCATTTTCTACTAACCATTTGTGTATGTAATTAAGTTGATTAATATATCCATTTGTCTCCTTGTGAAATATATATATGGCATGCCGAGTAGTCGGTAATCAGTTGCACATATATTTTTACTATTAAAGATTAATAATCGAAAATAGGTCGACGTCAGAAAAAAAACAGAATTGAAAATATTTCTTAGTTATATGTATTTTAGTTTTTGAAAATTTGAACAGTTTAATTTTAGATTTAATAGCCAATTTTATTTTATTTTGCAGATGTTAATATGAAATGACCATTGAACACTTTACTAATCCATCAAAAAATACTTTGGCGTAATTTTTAAAGAATAGTTCGATTTTATAGTTTTTGTTTTCTTCATGGAATTGTGACTAAGTAAGTAACAACACATTGACATTTCTTAAAAATATATAGTTCCATTTAACTACGAAAAGCCCGACACGATATCAATTTTTTTTAGTGTCTATCCTTAGCCAAGATAATATATAATTACAAATGTGTGATATAGATATTATTTCGATAAGATGTGAGATAATATCAACAACAAATTAAAGGTTGGTTATGATTGGAGCCTATTCATCTCCAGTTAATAGTTCTTTAACTCTTGGTGATAACGACAGAAATTGCCAATCTATATACATTTACGCAACCTGCCATTGAAAATATTAAGTCCGGGTACATTGTTTCCATAAGGAAACATCATTCTTAGCTATACGAACTGTTAACCATGACATAACTATATATAAACTATTAGTTATGGTATAACTATGAACTATTTTAATGTTTTTATAACTATATAAAGTATTGATTTAGCATAGTAAAATACACAAAATATTATGTATTATATGTGTAGCATCACAACCATCATTTTTTCTTTTTTCCAGTGTAACGGATATGATTCTGATGCTATTCAGGTGACCAAAATTTTTTGATCCGGTTTAATTAAATATCCATTTTGAATTAGGTCAAATATTGAATCCAATTTAATAATTAAACCAACTAAAAATAAAATTAAACCGACCCAAAATAAAACTAAACCATTGATCCAATCCAATTGAAGCCTAAACGAATTAAATCAAACCAAACATTAAAAAAAATGCCAAACAAGATAATGTACAAGATAATATAGAAGACATAATGTTACACATAATGATATAATGATATACAAGATATGATAATATAATCATGTATATTATCATGTTCCGTACGCTATCTTATACACTATTATATCGCGTACACTATCTTGTATATAAAATTCTCTCGAACATCAATTCCTCTCATACACTAACATGTACATAACACAAAAAGAGAAAAGAGACATAATAGTCTACGCGACATAATGGTGTACGAGACAGTTTACAAGATAGTCTTTAAGATGGTAATACGAGAAGACGTTTTTAATCGCACACCCCTATTAAATGGGTTTCATTAGATTCACAAAAAGATTTGACAAAATAAAAATTTATTTTTAAAGTTTTTTGATGACTAATTTTTATTATTATAAAAAAGCAACAATTTGAATAAATAAAAAGAAAAAAGATAAAGAGAAAATAATCGAATAAAAAAAAAGAAAAGAAAAAAATAAAGAATGACAAACATGTAATAACTTGATTTTTTAATTGTGCAAAATAGGATTGAGTATAGTGTGTAATAGTGTTTTTAGTTTTCTTTTCCAATTTTAAATAGTAACCGATCTATCTCCATAATAATAATGTTTCAAAAACATCCAAATTAGCCAGACGACAAAAAAAAAAAACATCTCAATTAGCCAATTCACCCTATATTGATTGCCTTTGTCGACTTCCTCCGGGACATGTTTCTACATCTTTCTTATTCTATTTGAAATTGACTAAATTATTGTATTACGTCTATATCTCATGCAACATATGTGCGGGATGTGGCTCTCGGTTAAGAAAACTTGAAACGACCGAAATTTTAGCATATAATGAATTTACGTTAATTAAGTTTATGATTAGTTAAACTTATAAATTTGCCATAAATAAATTTATAGTATTTCTTTGTGATTAAGTAGTCTCTCTCTTTTTTTTTTTTTTTTTTTTTTTAATAGCAAACCAATTAGTTTATATTGTGTAGTGCTTTTATTAAAAAATTTCTAAATACCATATTTTTTATATAAATTATAGAAATTCTGAACTTTCGGCCTTTAATCTCTCAAATTTTCAGAGTCATGCTTTAGATATTCTGATGTAAAGAAAAACCTTACGTACCAAGAAGAAGTTGAACCTGTAGCATAAAAAAACTAACTCCTCCTATCACTAAACCATCACCTTTTTGGTTAAATATATTTTTCTATTCATCATTTTTCAATGTCACTCTTACAACGATACCATTTTGTGCGGAAATGGAGCTGCATAATTTAAACACAATGAGAGAAAGCAGTAGAATGAAAAGAACATACATATACTATATAAATAGTAAATACATATATATACAAAAATCTATTTTAGGATATCGATTATAATAAAATTCGGAAAAACTCTATGTAAATAAATGATTATTAATTTATCGATAAATTAATACCTTCTATAAATTATTAAAATATTCTGGTCTTAACAATATTAATTTATAGAGATTTTACTGTATATAAATAGTAAATACATATATACAAAAATATATTTTACGATATCGATTATAATTAATAGTGTATATGTGACGTGTAAGTATACAACATACATATATAAATAGTAAATTCAATGTGCGTAGATATATAATATTAAGAATGTTTTGTGTTTACAAATAAATCTTGTGTGTCCAGAAAGTCCATCTGACTATTAATTATTGTTGCAAAATATCCCATTAGGTTTTCGAGAAGGTATCATCGTATGTACAGAAAATATATTTGTGCATGACTATGATCACGTACGTGTTAATTGATAAACTCTTGTTCATTTGTGGGCTTAAGCCCAATAAACCAGTTGCCCAATTAACTATGTAATTAGTTTATGTATAATTGCGTCGTCATGTGTAAAGAATACACGTTTACGAGCAGAAAGTTATTTTAGAATATGATGATGATTTTGTTACAATGAAATAGAGTGATAATAATTTAGAATTATGATGATTATGTTAGACCTTGTTGTTTTGTTTTACAAATTTTCATAACAATTTTGAGACTTTCAAAATAAACTATTTGTCTAATATGTTTTATATTTTCATCTATAATAAATAGATTCATTATATTATATTTATAGAGAAGTTGTTTTGAAAGTTTGATAATGATAAAAACTGAAAATTGATTTCACTATTTCTTGAAAGCCATTTGAGACTATTTTTATTGTCAAATTTTATTTTTAAGTGTTTTTTTTTTGTTTCCGAAGGGACAGATTTTATGTTTAAGTGTTATGATTTCATTTATATATATATATATATATATATATATAAGTTGCTATAATATTTTAGAGTATTGTTAATCCCATCATCATATTATTCAGAAATCAGAACTGTAGTATCATTTATATCCATGATCATTCTGAAACTCCGTTCTCCTGTCTTTGAATTCTACTTCAAATTTTTCTCATTCATCTTCTCTTGTTTTCTTTATTTTCTCTCATTTTTTCTCTTCTCTTGTTTTAATATGAATTTTGACAGTAAATATTGGAAAATAAAAGTCCAATGTATTGCTGACTTATTATAGTTATTTTATGTATAATTCTTTCATTTGCTTGTACTTTCTTAGTTTTTTCCTATATGTTCCCTCCATGTTTTTTTTGAAACTTTTCACTCTCCGTGTTTATTAAATTGTTAAAATATCATTAGACGAAGAAACACATTTAAATCATATGAAACTTAAAAAAATATATTAGATATCTTTAACCAAAAAAATATGTTAGTTTATTTTTTAATAAATTTATAAAATATTTATATAACTCCAAAAAATATGATGTGATATTTTACGCATTCTATGAAGAGTCCTCCTCAATCCTCATCCTCTATAAATAAGATTATTAGATAAAAAATCACATAATCTGCAAAATATATTTTTGTTTCCATGTCAAACCGAAATCATCTTAGTTGATATTTTAAAAATTTATATAGAAAAAAGAGAGGTAATTTATATTACCTCGAAAGCCAACCATCTGCCTACGAGATGATGTGGCACTCAAATCAATAGCTTCCACGTCACAATTTCCCACATATTCCACGGCTGGAGGGTACCATCGATCCCTGGTGACACGTTAAAGGAAGCAACCGCTTTCACAGGATCAGATTGGTGACACGAATCCTAATTTAATCATACTTAAACGCTAAAACTAACCAAAAGATAAACCGATTTGCTGAAATAACCCTAAACCAGGAACAATTCGAGGGTTAAAGCCGTGAAGGGTAATTAATTCATCATCAATGTGTTAATTTCTTGGACTCTTGCTTCATATGCAGTTCATATAATACTCTTGTTGTATTGGCTTCAGTTTGATCTATTCCAAAAATTCTCGCCATTCCAAAATCTGCAACTTTTGGGTTCATATCATCATCCAAGAGGATATTACTCACTTTAAGGTCACCATGTATAATTGTGAGACGTGAATCTTGATGAAGGTAAAGAATCCCTCTAGCATTTCCTCCAATGATCTTGTACTGTCTTGTCCAATCAAGCTGGCTTTTCAATGTAGAGTCTACAACAATGACCTCATTGTTCAAACTCTATTTCACCTTGTACTGATGTTTTCGAGAGTCTCTTCACCGCAAAGAGAATATATATGAATCAAAACCAAAAGCATTACCTTTATTCGGATCTTTTATGAAGCTCAATGGATTTGTAAATATGTACCTTGTATACTTCTCCAAATCCGTTGCAAGCTTCAATAGCTTCAAAATCAAACTGTAGTGAGCCAGCAGTTGTAATATCATCCTCATCTGCAAAATCATATGTTTTAAGCATTAAGCTCCATAAAACTTTGTAAGTTGTATTTAGGAATCTTTAACTACCATCCGCAGCTGCTGTCTCATAAGTCTTCTTCGTTCTCGTTGCTACATGGAAGCTAGAAACAACTACAAAAAGAGGCGATTTAAACTGATCAGTTTCGTTTGTCGTAACATTCAGTTGGTGAGAAGGTCTCAGGCTTTGTAAGGATGGTGAGAAGGAAACCATAAGAAGACATTATCGCTTCAATTTTGATAATCTAAAAATAAGGAAATTCAAAGCAAAAGAACATATTGTTTTACATTGCTTCTATTGCAAGGTATTTTGGTTTTAATAATTCCAAATATATAATTTTAAAATGACGTGTATCAATATTACTGTAGCTCTAAGTATTACTGTAAAGAGCGAGTCCCAAGTATAAGGAAAAAAATGACTACTTGAACTAACTTAAATCTGAAAATTACGGCCTTTGAATTCAATATATAATATGGGGCCAGAGGTATTTGCCTCCTTTTAAGTTTTAACATAATGAGCACGGCCTTGAACTTGCACATTTTAATCTAGTATCGATTTTTTATATATATACATTGATTCAAAAGGAATAAGTGTAACAACATGTTTTAGGAGATAAACGTAGAGAATGGCCGAAATTAAAAGTGTAATTAAACTTGTAACAAAAGGTAAATGGTATTGATGTATTTTTGCCCTCACTGTTGATCTAAGGTTTCAACCAAGTATCGGATAGTGAAAGATAGCAAAGGGATTTGGAGAGTTTTGTTATTATTGAAGCTTTAGCTCGAAGATTACAAAGAATAGTTAGATCGTCGAGTTGACGGGCTAACTCATAAAAGAATTTTTTTAATGTTATAGTTGTGCCTTATAAAAGGCTGCATACGTACCCTTAAAAAGGCTGCATACGTACCCTTAAAAAGGGATCAAGCCATACTTAGTTCTTGTTAATTTGCTCTTTTGTGAAGTTGCTTTGTGTGGTTGTGTTTAAAGTGTGCGTGAGATTAATTTATATGGTGTGTGATGGTTTTGTTTTGTTGTGATTTTATTTGAGTTTTTTAATTGTGTTTTTGGTGTTTTTTGGTGTGTGTGTTTTAAGAGTGTTTTCTAATTTATGGAGTGTCTTACCAACAAAAGCACTAAACCAACGTAATTAGATCGTTCCGTCTTCACTTGATTTTTTGTTGATCATTGGCTATAGAATTTCCTGGGAAACTTTTGTCGGTTGCAGCTCAAAGACCTAAGCATAACGCAAAAACAGAGAAAAAAACTGACAAAGAGAGTTTAATTAATTGCTCAAACGCCTACTCATGAAGAAAGAAACACCGAGGAGGGTTTGTTTATTTACCTGACCCTTCATTTATTTCCTTTGCTGCTTAATCTGATGCTAACATTTTGTTTCTCTGCTGAAGGATACCTTTTCTTTACTAGAAAACTGAAAACACAGAAAATTAAAATAAAACTACAAAATTAACATGAAGAAAGATACTTACTTCGGATTTTAAAGAGGTTACTCCACTGCTTGCTCATATTTGTACCTTTCATCTTGATAGGGTAATGCAGTATAATGAAATCCCCCCATCTGAAAACCACGACCAACTGTCCATCTTTATTTGGTGGTTATCTGAAAGATTTATTAAATATGATCAAAACCAACATGACATAATCTTAGAAGACGTAACAGAGGTCTTAGAAGCAAGAAGTTAAATGAAAACAAATACCTCTATATAAGAAAAATCAAGCCTTACATCTTCTGTCCTTATAGACTTTGTAAAATGGCTTCTTGTCACTAATGTCATTAAGAAATAACTCACTAGAGGAGGCAAGTAAAAAACCATGAAACCATGTTAAAAAATATCATAAATTAAAGAGGAATGAAGCTAATCTGGGAGGGACACACCCATTTAGTATATGCTACATTACACATTAAAGAAGAAACCATCGTATATAATGCTAATAAATGTACTAAAAAAGAATATACACACTGCAAGAGAATGCCAAGTGATGTCGGAGAAGACAAAGAGAAGTCGTTACCTCTGTACTGAGGAAATATTTAGTTGTCTCATGTTCAAAAGGCTCTCCAACAACTAAAATCTGATCTTTGACATCTAATAGAGAAGTATTAGATGCCTTATTTCTTCCTGCAAATTATACAAGTCACTCGTTTTGCATCCAAAAAGACCTTTATGAGCACGACAAGGATTCTAGGATGATGAATACCAGAAAACACAGAAAAGAGAGGAAGATAGTTTATCTACCTGACCCTTCTTTTTCTGAATCGCTTTCTTATTAGTTCTTTCAGCTTAAGAATCGTCTATTTTGGTACAAAATCGTTTTTTGTTAGTGGAAAAGAGATAAAACCATTAGAAAAGAATACAAAAATACAGTAAAGAGGCAAAGATAGTCTAGCTACCTGTCGGGTCGACTGAATTGCTTTCTTAAATTTGGTTAATTTCAGCTCAAGAGTCTTCTGTCTTGATACAAAATAATTTTTTTAGTTAGCAGTATACTAAATACAGAAGACTATAAAATAAAACTACAAAATTGATGCTGAAATCTTACTAAGTCTGGTCAAAGCCGGGATTTGACTGTGTGCTCATACTTTCCTTTAATCTTGACAAGGGAACAATGTCCATAGCTGAAATATTGAACATGTTTATTACGGTAGATAAAAATTAGTCTTTTCAGTGTTAGTTTTTTTCATTTGGGAAGTATGTTTTGATAAAAAATTTCTATGAACCAAAAAAAAAAACTGAGAAAAAATCGAAAAGTTTACCTTATAACTCTTGTTTTGATCTAAGATTCTGATCCAAACCGAGATAGACTGCCTGCTCATATATTCTCTTTTAATGTTAACAAGGAAACGACGTCAATAGCTGATACCCAAAACAATCATTCACTTTGATGACAAATTTTTATGATGTATATGAGAAGAAATAGAGAAAGTTCACCTTAAAACTCTAGTCTTTTTGTTGCGTTTGAGTGTGTTTTATGTTTCTTTTGTTTGAGTTTATTGTGTATGTGACATGATTTTGTTCTGCTCATTTGTTATATTGTGTTAGAATTTTGGTTTGGTTTAAGTTTATCCGGTTTATATAAAATCTTTTACCATAAGATTCAATTGTAACTCAGTTTGATTTCACAAATTTTCCATTTTGTATTCAATTTGATTTAGGTAGAATAAACCAAAACTTTTTTCATATGTATATGCGATTTATTAAAAAAACAACGAAGTAATTATCTCAAAAGCAAAAGAAAAAGTTCGGAACTGGTCGCTGAAGTTGTTCATCTCGCTCTACTCCAACTCAGACAGGGATGAAGAAGAACATTGAAGATGTCAATGCCAAGCCACCAACCTCTTTTGCTGAAGATGTCCTGGAAGAACAAAGGCTAATTTTTGACTCCTTCATTGAAGAAGTAGTATCTAAACTTTACCTTCGTCATGACGGGGATTAAGTATGGTCAGTGGATGCATGTTACTGACCTACCTTTGGAGGTTTTGTATCCTGAAAAAGGTGAAATTCATCATAAGGAAGGAGCTCTAAATGATTTAGTTAGGATGGTTGCAAACATAATTTTTAACCACTATGGGAAACCAAAATAAAAGTTGTGCTACTTCTGTACAAGGAAACTTTGGTTTTTAGTTTGTTCTTTTACTTTCCAAACTAAAAACCATGAAATGACTAAATTCCAGCAGAAATGAAGAAAAAAAAAATTCCAAATTAAAACCCTAGATTCTCAAAATGAACAAACACAATGAATCAAGTAAATTCCAAATCTAATAACAAAATGAAATCAAACCTTCATGGATTTGGTAGCAGGACTATCACACAATCATCGGGAAGCCTTAATTCTCGTTTCCTTCGTCATTGATCCAGAATCAAAACCCTTGGATCCTGACGATTTGAACTGACTCAACGAACCAGACGCCGGCCATTGAACATGCAAGTACAAGCAACAAAAGAAGAAAGAGAAAGAAACTTGCTTCTCCATGCTACTCTGTAAACCTTAACGTATTTTTAAAACATGATTTAAAATTTCAAATTTCGCTAACGATCGCTGGGGGAGAAATGTTTCTGTTTCGAAATAGCGAGTAAATTAGAATAGTAGTGATAATATACCCTTTCAAATGTATTTCAAAAATTCAGTATATAAATTTACAATTATGCCCCTCTTAAGTCTTGAGTACTACTATTAGAGAATTTATTTATTTTTCAGCATATAAGGGATTAACTGGGATTAAGAGAGAATCTAATATGACGAGATGCTAGCTCGACTATTAGTTTAGAACAAGGCTTAGATTATCCTTGAAAAAAATGTTTTTTCATAGTTTTGTACTCTTTTTCTTTATTTTAAAAATATGCAAATGGTGAAAAAATTATTTTATTATTTATTAAGTTTGGTAAATAATTATGTTAGATACGACTGGTTTTAACTAACTTTCTGGTTAAAAAACATGATAATTTTACTTATATATAGTATGAACTTAAAAGTGAATTCACAATACAAGTTTGAATTAGCAACATAAATGAAATTAGTTCATTTATGATAGTCGTCGGTTCACAAAGATTATGGTTACCAAATAATAGAAACAAACAATTTGGAATACAATGGCATCTAAGAAAATATTAGAAAAAAACAATTTGAAATCTCAAGAAGTTGAATAGCAACAGCGAAAATGAAACTAATTAATGTGTTTTGGTCCTTTCTCTAAGAAAACTATGAGTTTACACCTTCGGAGAAAACAAAGAAAGCCACTTCTACATTCACATTGTTATGAGCTCGTTCAACTTCTTGAGATATCCAACTTTACATTTTGAAAATGTAATCATTATATCCGCGTAGGCTTCAACGACTTCATCTCGATCTTTAGTTTCCCCTGTGTTGATTGAGATGAAGATCGTTGAAGTCTATGCAGATAGAATAATTTATGTGACATGGCTCTCTCACATCTGGGTAAAAACGGTGGTGGTTCATCTTCTGGTCGTGCGGGATGTGGATATTCTGGTGGTGACTAAGCATGATCAATTTTGATGATATATTATAATTTTTGCGTATTTGAATAATTGGTTTCCCCCTTTTTCTCTTTTTATTTATTTTTTTGTAATTGTCTAGATAGACTTATTTGTAAGATTACTGATATGGTGTCCGATGAAACTGATAATCAACTTCTTTATATTTTTATATCTAGTTGTCGTTGTATACAAAATTAACGTGGTTGCCAAACAGCTAGTCAAAATTTTCATGAGATTAACTAATTAATATGTTATGTTTTCGGTCCGGAAAAATGGTAGGTCTAAGGTCTAGAATTTTGTTGACAAAAAATAAAGAAAAAGGAAAGGGAATTATCTTTCTTACCGTACCATAAACGCTTGAAAACTCAAAACATATTTATGTGTATTTAGGTAGAGTTTTAAAGATTTAAATGTTATGAAAAATCTATTGTTATTGTATTAAAACTTTTCAAAACTCTATTACGCAATTATGAAAATTTTCTCACAATCGTTTTTTCAATTCTATTTAAATAGTTATAATTATATTAGTTTATAAGAGCAACAAATTTCTGATTTATTTTTATGTTATATATATATATATATAGTTTCTATATAAGAAATCAAATCAATATATATTAGCCTTTTTTTTTTGAAAATTTGTTGGGTTTTTTTACGGATAAACAGTCAGTTTCAACATTTTGTATATTATAATAGTAAATTAAATTAAATAATAGTATTTCAAACTTTTAAATATTAAATTAAATATATAATAAAAAGAAAGAAAATCTGCGTATATGCACACGAATTAGTCTAGTATGATAATAAAGAAACTATGTTCTATGGGAATTCTAGTATGTGTTTTAGTTTTGTGAGTCGTTATAACAATAATATCACTATTGCTTACACTCTCCATCAAGGCCACACTCTAAAGATAACAATAACCCCCGAATTTTGTCTTAGGACCCATCGAAACCATTCAATCACCCTCGAATTCATTTCTTCCAAATTTGACAAATAAGTTATCATATCATGGCCCATCAATATTTTCTCATTATCCATTTAATTAAGTTTTCTTATAGATGATCACATCAGGGCCCCTCAATAATTTATCATTATCCCTTTAATTAAGTTTTCTTTTAATTTGTGAACTTATTTGACTGATTTGCTCTTTATTTTTCCCATCCGACGAAGAAAAAATCTAAAACATGAAAATTTTATGAAAGATAGATTTATTTTCGGCAGATAGATTTCTTTATTGAGTAATTAATTAAATATTTAGTGATAAAATTAAGAAAAACAAATAATTCAATTTTCGTTTTATTTTGAATTATGACATGGCATGTGCTTGGCAAATGACAACTAACCTGGAATGACAGCTAAGTCATCAACTGTTAACAATTTGACTAATTAACATCGTTACAATTAATGTAAGTTTTAGTCAAAGTTCATAAGTTACTGTATGAGATGGTCAATTATAAAAGAAAGCTGCATGGATGAATTTGCACATGTACTATAGTTTATTTATGCATAATTACCGCGGGGCATAGTCTCTGTATGAATAGGTCATTTTTTCCCCCAGAAGTGAGAACAATATACATAAGAGTTGAATAAGCTTAAAAATGTATTAAGCGGTAAAAGTGTTTTCTTCTCTTTAAACTCTTGGATTAAAGTGTTTGGCCTGTCTCAATTCTACCTATTCCGCTCATCTATCTAATTATACAATTCATTTGTGACTTGTAAGCCACCTTAATTAGGCCTATAACAAAATCTGAAGCTTGTCCCAAGTCTTATTAACCCATCTAGATTAGCACGCAGATCGTTGAATATCATATAGTCAGTTTGTCTCATGTGGTGTTTTGAGAATCTAAAATTAGTTAGCAAGATCCAAATATAAACTTTTTCCTATCATATCGAAAAATTATGTAAATCAATCTTTCAAATTGAACTAAAAATAATGCCAATGTCCAAATCCACATCCAGAGATAAAAATTTGTTTTTGTATACTTCTATATTTTATATAGCCAAATGCAGAAACTACACCTCATGAAACAACAAGTAATAGAATACATAATTTATTTTAATGAGAAACCTTTGGATAGTTGTACTTAATTAAAAATGATTTTAAACTCAGAAGAACTATGCGCTGTTTAAATTAAAACAAGTAACGAAATGACGAGTCTAAGCGCACTTTAGCAAAACCGGTCACCTGGCTGGTCGCCCATGTTAGCAGCGTTTGGTATCTCGAAGTGCCAGAGCCTACCTGCGGAGTTGACCTTATACTTCTCGCACAAGAATTCATTAGCAAAAGCCTTCTCCACTTTCCGGTCAACGTCATGAAGGAAGATATGCGTCGTGCCGTTACCTTTCCGGTTACGTGCCATGACGGCTGAGGAGAATATCGCCGCCATCCTCCCCGGCGCCAGCGGGAAGTAACCTTTTGGTGCGTCCACCATGATCAGATCCCATTCCGTATCGTAGAACTCATCAGGAAGTGAAGTCAACGCTAACGGACACTTTTCGTTGTAACGGATCGGGAAAGCTTTATCTGGTAAACACATGGGCTCGGACCGGTAGGTGGAGAGAAGGCGGCCGGCTTGAGAAAGATGGGTCCGGTATTGAACATGATGGGCCCTGAGGGACGGGGCGTCCTTGAGGACAGCCTCTATCCACTCAGGATCCTCTTCTAGGAACACGGTAGTGCCACCTGGATTGAGGGAGGCCCACATGAGGGAGTCGCGGCCCAGCCCAAAAACAAGGAAATTACAAGGGAGACGATCCTTGAGGACGTTTAATGAGATTGAGATCTCTTGGAAAGATTGTTGAGGGACGGTGTGTGAGGTGGCATAATGGACGATGGATTGGAGTTGGATTGGGGTGGATGAGTATTCGGCTATGGACACAGCTGTGGTCTTAGCCGTGGAACATAGTGATAAAGTGTTGTCCGTAGCTCGGATGAAACTTGTGATGAGGACTGCGCCACCTAAAAGACCAGCTAGAGCCACGGCTATGAACCATGGTCGCTCTAGAAGGCGGTGCTTTGAGAGTTTCGACTTGTCTTGGATCATGTTTTTTGTTTTGTTTTGGGTTTGGCGAGAGAAGATGATGACTCGGGGGTTATACAAGGTGAGGAGATCGGAGGAGAAGGTGGAGAAATAATGCTAATGGAAGAGTCAACGAATCTGAAGCACGTCGGTCTCAATCATTGCACGTATGATTAATCACTCATTGTTGTTCTTTTTAATTAAATTTATCTATTTCATTTTAAGAATAAATCTCAACCAAACACTTTATGTTTAGTTACATTTTAATGTAAAAACTTTTAAAATTGTAAGAAAACATTTTTGGCAATTGAAATTTTGAATAGTAAATTATCAAATTTGGTAAGTTCTTAAATTTATATAAAAAATATCACTATAAACAATTAACTATGAAAGTAAAACTCTAGTAGTAAAGATGAACCCTATATATATATATGTGTGTGTGTGTGTAATGTAAACATTATATAGTAGTAACACTTTGAAATTATTTTATAATATATCCTCTACATGTCTTATACACATATATAGTAGATAATTAACTATATTAACAATGATAGAAATATTAATTTTAACCTTGTTAAACTTATTGAAATTAACAAGAGTGGTATTATTGAAAATTTCCCCTTAAACATTGTCATTTGTGGTATATATATATATATTAACAGCAAAAGTATACATTAATGAAATTAACAAGAGTGGTATATATATATATATTAACAGCAAAAGTATACATTAATGAAATAATTAGTTACTTTTTGGGGTCACACTTGATTCCACTGCTTCAATTTAGTTTTGTTAAAAATGTACTAGTTGACTAAATTAACAAAATAAATTTTGTTTACCATTTTTAATATAGAAAATTCCGTTTGCCATTTTAAATATAATAATGATTTCCTATAATTTTTTCATATTTTTTATTAAAAATTAATATAAATATATTCATATATAGACATAGTTAAGTTACCTGTTCCATGTCAAATATCTTGATTATATTGTTTCAGTTTAACTTTCCCATATGGTGAAAGGTTGTAGCAGATAAGTTAGTCATATGTTTTTTTTTTGTGTGTGTTAAAGATGTTAGTGATACATGTTGATTCTAGAAATGCCATAAACTGGACATTTTAAAGCAATTTGAAACTTAGACATTTAAAACCAATATAAATTGCACGTCTTAATCAATCACATATCTTATGGACAAAAAAGAGAAACAAACAATGTAGATATTTGTAATACGAATAAAATCAATAAACTTACTCGACTATGGGAACTTGAGACGGGAAAATGGCTATTTAATTCCTCAACTTTTGTAATGTTGCAAATTAATTCTCCAAATTTCATGCATACAAATTAATTCCCCATGTGTTAGTTGACTATTCACAATTGGGATAAAAAAATGTCAACGTTACCACTTAAACGTCTGACGTTAGTTAAAAAGAACTGAGGCTTGAATTTTTTGTTTTCTTCCCCAAAATCTCCAATTCAAAAACTGATAACCCTAAGGTGGAATGGAGGAGTGATTCCGACAGACGGCAGAGAACTCAAGTCGAATTTAATCCTTCAGATTTCAATTTCTCCTCCTTCAGAAGCTTAACATTCGAAGACAACCACGATAAATTCTCTCTGTTCTTCGCTTGTCTCCACGATGTTGATGTAATATCATAGCTTAAGGTTTTAGTTTTAGCTGGGAGTTGCAGTCTTTTGTTGCAGTTGCAGTCTTCGATTATCTATGTTCTTGGCTTATTTTCATATATATTTGTTCTTACTTATCTTATCTCTATTTCTTGCTTATCTTCCCTTACCTTGGCTTTTCGCTTATCTTCGCTTACACCTGTTCTTTGATTATTGTTGCAATTGTAGTCTTTGCTTATCTCTGTTCTTTGTTTTTTTTTTAGGAAGGATCTTTTCAAAGTTGATCATTACAAGTAGGAGCTTCCCAAGCTATATCATTACAGGAACTATCTCAGGAAGCATCACAAGGAGGATGAAACTTATGTGTTTGTTAAGTTCATCTTGTTGTGTCAAGTAGCTTTGTTTTTGCTTTATTTTGTAACTCAAAACATGTTTTAGACTTGCAATTTATCTAATTTATGTTGCAGACTCAAAACATGTGTGAATTCTCATCTTTTAAAGCTACGGGTTCTGAACCTAGAAAACATACAATAAGATTACAGAACCTACAACAATACCACATTCATAGTTTTACAGTCATAATTTCAAATTTACAAAAGAAGATATGATTCTTAAATACCAAAGCATTTAGTGTCTCGGTAATCTATGAAATCTCCTTCACTAACACATATTCTGCTTCCATTCTCTGTCACAAATGCAAAAAGATTCAGATTCCTTCTTCTTACTCTATGTTTGCCTCTCTCATTGTGGGAAATTGCTTTAGAGTTTTCAGTTTTCGAGTTAGGGATTTTGGAGAAGAAGATGGGAAGAACAGAGAAGAAATTGAGCCTCAATTCTTTTGAGTTAACGTCAAAAGTTTAGGGTGTAACGTTGACCTTTCTCGACCCCAATTTTGCTTAGTCAATGGAAACTTGGGGAATTAATTTGTTAGCATGAAAATTTGGGAATTAATTTGTGACATTGCAAAAGTTGAGGAATTAAATGGTCATTTTCCTTGAGACAATATATATGTAAAGCGGAACTACAAGTGAAACATTCAAATCACCAAATTAACAAAAAGAAACATATATTAATATCCACTTTTAACAGCGAAATATAGTTTGAGAAAACGAACTGGAAAAAAATCATATTGCATATGTACATGATGAAAAAGTTCATTTAAAGAAACCAACTACTACTGATTGATTAGCTTTACAAATATTGAATTAGTGTCCTTTTCTCCCATCAATATCTTAGAGTAAATTGATATTTACGAGATTCTACTAATATTATTTGGGAAGTGCATTTCAAAAATTGATTTTAAGTGTAAATTATTACATTATTTAATCTTTGTCATTACATTTAAGAATAATTTTTAAACTAAAGATAGAATGTCTAAGTTTTCTAATCTCAATCTTTATTCCCGAACAAAGCTCACAAATTTTTTTCTACTATCCATAGATTCCACACACCAAACACAATTATATTAGTTTAAACAAATTCATTTTTCAAAATCTTACTAAAACATGGTTGGTAAAAACTTGTGATTATCAAGACTGAATAATATTCAAATATGTGTCGTTTTTAACTCTTTGAAAAATCTAAGAACCAGTCAAACCTTCTATATTTATTTGGTGGAGAATCTGGAGGTACGTCTATGAGGCTATCACACTTGTAATTTTTTTTTGACATCAATCTCTGAAAGTAATTAGTTGCACAAAAAAAAAAGAAAAAAAAAACTCAAAGTAATTAGTAAAAGTTTCATAAATATAAAAGCATAATGGGCTAAAATTTCACCTCCTATTTCTCCTTTCATCGAACTAAATCTTACGGCAAACTGGCAAAAGTTAAATCGCCGAGGGACGTCTAGCCGCCGCGGCGCCTCTTTCTCTGGTTGTAACTTCATATATTTTTTATTATATTTAAGGGAAAAAAAGACAAAAGATAATGACAATTGACGTAGATGTTACGTGGTATGGAGCCGCTAAATCACTCAGATTAGATTCGAAGTTTGTCAAGTTTTCTAGTATTTTATCAAAAAAAAAAAATTTGTATAGCGAGAGATATGATTACTTTGGACTACAATGCTTTGATTCAGGTTAGGCCAATAAAAAAAAAAACATTAATATATTAATACTAAACAAAATTTAATAAGTTTATGAAAATACTGACTTTGAATAAGTTTAACCAAAATTTTGAAATCAATAAACCAATAACAGTGAACTTTTAAGTAATAGAGTAAAATTATAAGATTTTTACTCATGCCTTTTAAGGATAGTAAAGAAAATTTTAAACCAACAACAAATAAATTTAACGATGTTAATAAATAATAATGATCTTTGGTCATCTGTAGACGATTATAATGGTAAGAAAATTATCGTTAACTCTTGATGATGTGAGATCCACATAGGACGAGATTCATATAGCGAGAAATTGGATTACTTTGGACTATAGTGGTTTGGTTTACGTTAGGCCAATAATAACAAAACATTAATATATTAATATTAAACAAAATTTAATAAGATTATGAAAATACTGACTTTTAATAAGTTTAAACAAAATTTTGAAATCAGTAAACCAATGACACTAAACTTTTAAGTAATAGAGTAAAATTATAAGATTTTGACTCATGCCTTTTAAGGATAGTAAAGAAAATTTTAGAACAACCAAAACCAACAACACATAAATTTGACGATGTGAATAAATAATAATGATCTTTGGTCATTGGTAGACGATTTTAATGGTAAGAAAATTTTGATTTTTTATGGAATTTAGGAAATTTATATGTTAAAAATGTTTGAAATTTATATGATAAGTGTTATTTTTGATTAACATTAAAATCTTTATTTTCTTTTAACTCTTTAAAAGTCTAAGAGCATCATTATTGCAAGAAAAGAGGAGTTGTTAAATAGGGGTTCTTAGCATTAAAATATTATAAACTGCATCAGTAATTGTGCGTTAAGAAACTCTTATTAAGAACCGGTTCTTATTTAAGAGTTTTTAGATACAATTTCTTAATTTTAAGAACCCCTATTTCTCGATCAAAATAAAATAATAATAAACAAATTGCTAAGAACTCCATACGGGGTTCTTGCAATAATGATGCTCTAAGAACTAATAAAAAAACCTCTTAATATTTATTTTTTCAATATCATACACTTAATTAAAGTTTTTTTTTAATTATTATTTGCTCGTTAAAATATATAAACAACCTGTGCTAAAATTCCACCTCTTATTTCTCCTCCCGTCGAACTAAATCTTAGGGCAAAGGTTACATCGCCGAGGAACGTCTAGCCGCCGTGCCACCTCCTTCTCCGGTTGTCTCGCTCCTTCGCAGACCATTCCGCCGCTATGTCTCAGGTACACTGTCCACCCTCTTGGTTTGTCCCATCTTATAGTGCTGGGCTTTAATATCGCAGATCTGACACTGAATCAAACACTGAGCTACTTGAATCACTGAAAAAAACTATTGCGATCGATTTTATGGTTACCAGAACAGCATCGAATCATTCATTTTCAATTGCTATTGTGCGTTTGTGAATCAGTTTTGGCGATCCTTCCTCGTACCACTGATCTGTGTGTCGTTTGTTGTTTTTGTGATTGTTGAATTTGACTTAATTCCTCTGAATTTTTAGGTAGACAACAGAAATTCATCAGCAGCTAAGCGCGCTAGAACTGACGGTATGTCAATTTCTTGCTTCAAAATTGTGTTCTGAAGAGTATAGTTCGGAAAATTCGGGTCACTGTGTGTATATTGCATTTGATGTCTTGCATGCTTTTAGTATTGTAAATTACTCTGTGTATCAAATTATGTCGAGGTACATGACATATTCGATAAATTGCCCTGTTAAATGTGCAAACCATTGTTTGTTTCGGTTTTTATTGAGTCTTCGGTCAGTTTCTTTCAGATCTTACTAAGATCTTCGTTGGAGTAGTATATGTTTATAGAGGTTTTCAGATTTTAAACTGTATGTTTCTCATACTCCAAAATATGAATAGCTGTTTGGTTTACTCTTTTGGTCGTGGATAGGGGGACGCAGAGAAGATGATTGGACCTGCCCCAGTTGTGGCAATGTCAATTTTTCATTCAGGACAACTTGCAATATGCGTAATTGCACTCAGCCTAGACCTGCAGATCACAATGGAGTAAGTCATCTTGTATTGTAATTTCAGATATATGTCTTTCTGTTTTGAAACAGTTTGTGCTTAAGTCATATTTGAGGATTGATTTTGCAAAGCAGGTATTGGCTTCTTGGTCTGGGGCTGAATTTTGAGCATTTGTCTCATCTCATGATGTATAACTATAATCTTCATGTTATCGGTCTTAGTAGAGCTCTTCGAGTAACACATTTATAGACAGTCAGGATGATGAGGTGTTTTGTTAAATATGAACTGAAGTGGAAGGCCAGCCTTAGTGTTTTGTCCCTAGTGCATTCTATTGCATCTACTGTAGTCTCTGTGCTAGAGATTCTTTCAAGTTTAGAATCCATATGCTGTCTATCTTCCAAGTGGCGATTTATGATCCCCGTATAAAATATTATCTACTTGGCTTTTCTGTTTCCATGCATGTTGATGGTCTATTTGCTGTATATCTGTAACAGAAGTCTGCCCCCAAACCTATGCAACCTCCACAAAGTTTCTCATCACCAGGGCCATATATAGGATCTGGGGGTCCCCCCTCAGTATATATGGGCGGGTCGCCATATGGATCTTCTGTCTTTAATGGGTCGTCTATGCCTCCTTATGACGTCCCATTTTCTGGGGGTTCACCTTATCATTTTAACTATAATAGCAGAATTCCTGCTGGAGCTCACTACAGACCACTACATATGTCTGGACCACCACCATACCATGGCGGATCTATGATGGGAAGTGGTATGTTATTTTTAATCAGTTTTTTTTGGTATCTGGCTATATCCCAATTTGCTCAAGCCTTCCAGTTACAACCATTTTACCTGTGTCTAATTTGGCTGGTGCGTTGTTGGGGTTTTTGTTTGCCAGGTGGTATGTATGGAATGCCTCCACCAATGGACAGGTATGGCCTTGGTATGGCCATGGGTCCTGCTGCTATGGTATGTATAACAGTAAGCTGCTTGCTGCTTATCTGTTATAAGTCGATGGACTTGTAACATGAGCTGAAATTTGTAACAATATGTGTGAGCCATTCTTTGCAGATGCCAAGACCCGGATTCTTTCCAGATGAAAAATCACACAAAAGAGGTATGTTGCTAGACGGGTTATGCTTTTCCCATTTTTGAACCTGTCAGCTGTAAAGCTAGCCTTTATATGTTTTATAGTAATAGTCAACTTGAGATATTCCGTTGTGTTCGTTTACAGATTCAAGTCGTGATAATGATTGGACATGTCCGAATTGTGGTAATGTTAACTTCTCATTCAGAATTGTTTGTAACATGAGGAAATGCAACACTCCAAAACCTGGGTCCCAGGTTTGTGCTGCTTTTTGTTTCAGTTTAACCGTCTCCTCTACCAAACAGATACATTAATTTGAAATCTAAGGCTTGACTAGTTAAGTTGGCTATCGAACAACAGCTTGCTTAATCATTTAGATGGCTTATTTGGATAAATTTTGGGATTGTTTTTTAATTGCTGACATTTAAATCTTATAATTGCAGCAGGGTGGAAGTTCAGATAAAATTTCCAGTAAGTCCCTCAAAAATCTAAAATATTGCGGCTTACTTGATGAGTTTGAGACTGACATAGTGACATTTGTTGTTTACCAGAACAAAACGCACCAGAAGGGAGCTGGAAGTGTGACAATTGTGGAAATTTAAACTATCCATTCAGGAGCAAATGCAACCGGCAAAACTGTGGTGCTGATAAGCCAGGGGATCAGTCTAATGAATCTCCTTCCCATGCACAAGAAGAGAACGATCAGGTTTGTCATGTAATATATCTATGTGGTCACATCTGTTTGTTAATAAATCGTTTGCCTCTGAAACTCATATATGTAACAGCCGGTGTAGATTTTATTTCTTATGAAAGCAAAGGTTACTTGTTTATGAAAAAGTTGACTCCGTTTATGTTACGAAATTTTAAACCCTATTTAGAGTTGGGTGGAGGATGTCGAAAGTCTCTGAACAGTGTGTTTTAATTTGTGGTCTGTTCCAGTGAGTCGTAGACATGTTTGGGGGTTGAGAAGGTTGAGTCTGATCCAGCGGGTGTCGTAATGTCAGTCCATGTAGCAGCGATCGTCAGTCAAGTTGCTTCTATGCATTTGTCTCTTTACCTCTCTTTTGGGTGGCTATGTTGTATTAATAATGCAAAAATTGTTTATTTACTTTGTGGTCGTCGTGGATCTTGTCTCGCTATAGAATCCTCCTCCAGGTCCATCCTGTTTACATCCTAATCTTAGTTGGCATTTATGGTTATGTTCTTACTCCTGGTCGGTTTTTTACTTTATTACCATCTTCGCAAAAATTAGAAACACTTTGGGTAATGGAGTCTCTATAGGTGTGCAACTGGTAGTGGCATTCTGATCAGATTACGCTCACTTTTCTAGGAAAAAACTGAAAAATGAACTATCGAGCCACTAATTGAAGTATGGAATGGAAATATTTATGTGAACTTCTGTCTATTTTTTTTGGTTTCATTTACTCTTATTGTTATTTACCATATGGAGCCTGATACAGTGCCAAAACTGTTGATTATTAACTTTTAATATAGTGTTGGGCGCTAAGTGTTCAACCACCATAATACCTTCTAGGCGATCAGATTAGGTGAAACTGTGGAAGTGTCACTTATAAGCAGTCGATAGATGGTTTTGATGGTCAATAGTGTGGTTTAAGTGTACTAACTGTTTTGATCAACATCAAAGGTATATTAGTCATTCGATAGCAAGCTTTTGTTTTGAAAGTTCTTGTAAATGACACATTATATACACATATTGTAACTTTCATACATTTTTGGAAGTTGGGATTTGTGACAGTCTTCTTCCACTATTTATTTGCACAAAACAAAGTATCATAAAGACAATCACACATCAGGAAAAAAAACAATATTTTATAGAAGCATAGTAGTAATCTGTGATGTAGGCTTTAGCGACCACGGAATAGCACTGTGATGGTGTCATACCAGAAACTAGCTAACGATGAGGTAGTTCCTTGTGATGCCCCCATTTCATTGATTATCTGAGGTATAATGGGTATACCAATCTCAGTTGTGTCAAATGTTATGCTTGGTATATTCTTTTTATGTTCTAGATATTCTGTTATATCTTTCATAGTAGGTCTCTTTTGCGGATCACTCTGTAAACATAGCATGCCTAGCTTCAAAAGTAACTTGGCCTCATCCGATTTAAAGTTTCCTGCTAGTTTACTTTCAATGCCATCCATTAAACGATCATTTCGCCCACAACTAGCAACCCATTCAACAAAAATTTTCTCCTCGGGTGACCTCTCCAGGTCCTCGAGGTGGTGTATGGCCTCCTCCCACAGACCACCTCGAGGATGAGAGCTCCAAATGCATAGACATCAGTCAACTCATTAGCCACTCCCATTGTGGAAACTTCTGGAGCCATGTAGCCAATGGTTCCTACCACACGTGTGGTAACATTTTACATGGGTAACACTTTCTTCAAGTGCTTCAGAGCTTGCATTAGTGTCAAATTCGACAGGAAAGATATAATTTTTGGTTTTGTCTTATTGAATATCCCTAGATAAGATGTACATATCCGTAACTTTGATCAATGCTAGGAGATCTAAGAATAGTCATTCCTTGGATGTAGCTGGTACTCTCTTATTGTATGATCGCAAATACGAATTCAGTTGAAAATGAAAAGACCTTGTTTTTATGAAATTTATGGGACTTTTGTGGAAGGTATACCCATTGGCTCTCTTTAAATTATTAGTCAGTTTCAACCGACAATTTTCATATCAATGACGTATATATTTGTTTTTTTCAAAATCATAATGCAAAAGAATCAAAAGCATTTTTCATTTTTTTCATAACATAATTAATAATTATTTCCAACAATATAAACACCCTCTAATGGACTAACTAAGTTTTTTTAAGTATCTATATTGTTATATACAAATTTTGATGACATATTAAATCTTTTGAAAAAATAGAGATGATCTTCATTATTATGGATCAAAAGTATCCTAATGTTATTCACAATGATGTAACTAGCAGTAACTTAAAATAATTTGTAGAAAATTTCACCATTCATGAATAAAAAATTTTGCGACAGATTTCAGCGATTAACGATTACAAAATTTTAATTCTTGAAAATTTTAGTGTTTTGAATTTAAATCAGTTGCTTGTCGTTGTGGCTATTTTAAAACGAACATACTTACCATCTCAAAACGCAACTATGTTGTTCAATGATACTGCGATTTGTTGCGTCTTTGTTCAAGATTTTGGTTTAATTATACTATATTATAAAAGATGAGTTTCATTGTTTCTTTAAGTGACACGAGTCCTCTCTTTTTTTTCTTTGTAAAAAAAAAGGTTACAATTTAAAGCCATGAATGATTGATAGATTTTAAATGGTTTTTGGTTTTAAGTTTTTGAGTTTTTTGTTTTTTGATTTTTGGTGTAAAGTTTAAGGGAGAAACAAGTTTATCATGGTTTTTGATTTTTGGTTTTTCTTTGAAAATTAGAGAAACCATAAAAAAACTAATTTCCCTAACTTTTAAATAATTTATTTTTGTAAAATCTTGAATGAGTGAAAATTAGATTTTCAAAAATCTAAAAAAAAAAACTGTTTTAAAAACTACAAACAATCAAAGCTTAAAATATCTATTTTGGCGTGAGTTTTTCTCCAACAGACGCATCACTTATGGGTTTAATTCTTTCTCCACTTTTCCAACTGCATTTAAGCAATTTTTAGGAAACTCATTCAACATATGAATCATGGATATAAGAGCATCATCAACGCAGGTGCTTAAATGGGTTTCTTAGGTGTTTTCTTATATAAATTAAAGATTAAATACTAATTTCTTTAAGAACCGATTCTTATTTGGGATACTTAAGAATCGATTCTTAAGGTGCACATGTCACTCATTCTAGCTCCTCTATTTTTTTAGATCTGCTTTTTTTTGTTTGCTTTGCAGTTCGTAGATTGATTTGTTGTTGGTAGATCGGAGAAGCAGATCTTCCGGGAGAATTAAGTCAGAGAGTAGTCAAGTTCTCTCTGGAGCAAAACATATTTACACTTTTGGTTTATTTGATGCTTAAATCAAAAAGTCAAAATCAGAGTCTCGAATCCATTCGGTTCTCCAATTTTTCCACACTGCAACAACTGATTCACTGCAAATTCCAGCTCAAATTTAGAAGCCAGATCGCCGTATCTCGTATGGTGAAGCACACGGCGGAGATCAAAGTCGGACTCGCAACTCACGGAGGCCTAAGCCGTTTCAGCGTCTTCTTGCTCTTCGCAGCCTGCTCTCACCATCCCCAAAGGTAAATCACAATTACCCTTGATTGGCTCTAAAGTTTACTCATTTCCCCTGAGAAAATGAGAAAATTACAACTTTCATATTTGTTATTGTTAAAATTTGGAACTTGGAATAAGTAGTAGTAGTAATTGGTTAAAGTTTTGCTTTTTTATGATGCTTGAGTTGCCAAATCGCATGCTTCAGCTTCATTAAGAATTGAGCTTGAATCTCTCTGCATAAGCAAGAATTGTGTCTCATGAGATTTTTCACAGTTGTTGTGTTGTTGTTTCCTACATTATTTGGTTTGATAAGTAATCAATGATCAGTTTATGAATATCTGAAGCTATAGTTTGGATCATAGAGATTTGTAGTTTTCTAGCAGGCTTACTGTTTTTGTTTAAACAAATTAATTACCAAGTTTGAGTCTGACTTGTGCTGTTGATCTGAGCACAGCAGACATTGTGTATGCGTTGCGTTTTAAAATACCTGATCAGGTTTTGTATGATTCACTCTAATGAATTCATGAAGGTTTATTATGTTGTTGTCCACAATGTCTTGTGATCATTGCTTCTTTATCTACTTTACAAAGTTTTTTATTCACCTGCTTCTTCTGTTACCACGGGTAAACTCAATAACTAGCTTCTGTCTTTATTACTTGGTTGGGTTTAGGAATATGGTTGAGATTGTGATGAATGGCTGTGATCATTTGTTAATGTGTGTTTAGTAATAAATGTGATGAATAAGTTAGATACATGTCAAGTACTGCTTCATTTCACCGTTTAAACCCACTTCTTTTTCTTTTTCTACTTATTCTCTTATTCTCTGAAAACACAGTCTGTGTTTTCTCTTTCTGCTCATCTCGGAAAACAGAATATTTTTCCTCTTTCTGATCAGCTTCTTCATCATTCTTTTACCATCTGTTAAACACATTTGCTACCCGAAAAGATGTCGAGCGTGCATTTGGAGTCTTGCAAGCTCGCTTTGCCATTATTAAAAATCCGGCCATTTTTTGGATAAAGCAAAAATTGGAAAAATTATGAGAGCATGTATCATCCTCCACAATATGATAGTCGAAGACGAACGAGATGGCAACACTCAATTTGATGTATCAGAATTCTAACAAGGGGAAGGAAGCGGAAGTTCACATGTGGATATGACGTATTCTAGAGATATGCCTACAAATCTCGCCAATATGATGGGTGTTCGAACAAGAATTCGTGATAAACAAAGACATCAACAATTGAAATATGATTTGGTTGAGCATATATGGGAAAAATTTGGACATAGGCAAGATGCCGACTGAGTATTCATTTCTGTTTATGATTTCTAAATATATGTTTAAAATGTTTTAATGTCAAGTATGTTTCAAATTTCATTTACTTCAATGTATTTTATGTTGTATTCATAAATAAAATTAAAATTTATAATAAAATAAATTAAATTTTTTTTAAGCACTCTTAATAAGATTTTCCCATTGGAACAGTGACAAAAATGAATTCTTAACAGAAGTACTTAAAACAACTTTAATAATTAAATATATGCTAAGCATCCCATAAACACTCCTTGCATTGATCATGCTCTAAAAAACTCTTTGTAGTAATGGCTGTCGCTTCTCCATCCAAAAGTGTATATAGGAATAAGATGAGTGTCATCATATCTTATTTGTATTGTATATTTTTCCAATATATATTTATATAATGAAACGAATGAATGTAAAGTAAAAGATGATGTTATCCTAAAAACTCATTTTTATTTCTTCCTCTAAAACCCTAGAGAAAACAACACAAGAGAAATGAGAAGAAGACACCGACGTAATCGATGAAAGAGATGACGTTTCATGACACATAGAAGAAGCCTAGGAGCCAGTCTAATCTGGATAAACAAAAGTCTTAGTTCCAGAAGGAGAAGATCTTACAAATGTTGTATGAAATAATTTTAAGTTAATTTTGCTACTCCTCATAAAGTCAAAAGTAATTATTCACAAACCCATGCATTATATAATATTCAAGTGGTTGATAATTCTTTGGTAGTAATATATGATCTATCATTCACATTAATTCTAAGTTGACTCAAAATGAGATGTGATTTACGTTCTTATTCCTATAGTTTCGCAACATTATGTGCATAATTCAAGTTTAGGATTGAAGTATCAATCGAAACTAGATCAGTTGGCTATTTCAATTGAACATGTGATGCTTTATTTGAAGATAATTTCTTCATGGTGAGTTTTGATCATTTAGAAATTTAGAAACGAGTATGTTATTACAGTTTTATTTATCGTGTTAAATGCAAGAAAAGTTGTTTAAATTAGTTTTTTTGGTCAAAATGTTTTGAAATGGTAAGATGATTTGGCGCATGGGCGGGTTAAAAATCTAGTTTTCTAAAATGAGACTTTTATCTTCTGGCCCATTAATAGGCCCAACAAGAGAAAATCCCGCTCCTCAGCTTGCATCTTTCCCGCGCTTTCTTCGACGAACCCTTCTTCTTTGGCGCGCGCTGTGCTTCAAGTGCTCCGAAACACAGAAACAGTGAAGAAGAAGGAGGAAACAAAATGAACCCAATACTGCCTCAGAAACGAACAGCTTCTAACGATGTCGTTTCAAGTCCTAAGCTTCCACTGTATTTTACAGCTCCAGCCATGGAAGTCCGCTTAGAAGAGTTCGAACTCTTCGCCATCGATCGCCTAAGAGGTTTCTATCAAATTAATCCAAAATTGATTGCTAATTCGAGGAGTATCTTTCTGGGTTTTTGAAAAAATTGTTAATTTTGTGATAGTTCTGAAAGGAGTCTCAGATGGATTAGCTCGTGGACGAAACCCTAATGAAATGGATGATCTTGTAAGTTCATAGAATTTTGATTGTTACTTAAAAATTTCCAGATTTTTTAATTCAATTTCGTTTCTTTAATTTGTAGGTAGGTGCTTTGTGGAAAGAAAATATGAGACTTTCGGATGTTTCAGAAATGATCAATAAAGATATAATCTCACATTTCGTTCTACGTCTCGTTTATTGTAGATCGTAAGCTCTTGCCTCGTGCCTTAGATTTTACTTTTCATTTGGTTTAATTATTTCTGGATTTTTGGTTAAGGGATGAGTTGAAGAAATGGTTTCTTAGTATGGAAACTGCTCTTTTTCGCTATAGATTCCGGCTTCAAAATCTTGAAACTCAGGTACATCTTCTGCATTTGTTTTGTTGGATGTGTGAGATATGGACTCCTGTGTAAAGTTTTTTTCTTTTTTGGTTCACAGAGAGCAACAGTGGGAGAATTTGGACTACCGTATAAGGCAGTCATCGGAGCAGAACTTGAGGTAATTGTTACATTCAGAGTATAATGTCCTCAAATATTCCAGGATTGTGGTGTATTTTTCTTTCTTTATTGGTGGTTGTGGTGAATTAGTTGATGTTTTGATCATTTGCAGAGTTTGAAGGAGAGGTTGTGGCAAGTTGCACGTTCATTGGGTCAAATTTCACCTACTGGTAATGATCACATTAAATCTCAGAATCCTTTTCTGTCTCTTAGCTTCTGGTGGTTGTCCTTGACTTGAATGTGGTGATGTTCTCCTTTAGTATTAGCTTAAATTAGTAGCGTCTGGTAGTTAGATCTTCTTCACCTTTGAGCTTATTTAGCAGAGAGACTTGTACCTTTTCTAATTGAAAGTTTCTCGTTCTTCTTATCCTTTGCAGATGAACCTATATACTACAAGGTAGGTTTGCCACTTCTTTTGTATATGTTCATATACTACAAGCTACAAATTCATTTATCTGATCAGTTATTCATTTTCATCTGGAAAAAAGGTTCCTTTTGAAGAGGTTCCTGACCTTGTAGCTAGCCGGAGAGTATTATTACAGAAAGGGTATGCCTTTGTAGCTGGTAGTCAGGCAAGTCATGGTTTTCACTTCACTTTGAAAACTTAACTTCTCCTTAGTGATTAGTAGAGTCTCCTTCGATAATTCGGATTTCCTTGTTTCTCCTAGCAGTTGGTTTCCCTTGTTGTCACACAATTCCGATCTCATTTATCAAAGGCCCTCATTCTGACAAACAGGTTATTCTGGTTACATGAATATTTAAAGGCTCCTCTTATATCTGTCACGCCTTATAAAGAAGATTCTTCCTTTTGTTTGTAGAAAATGGACGACTACAATTCGAGAACGAGAAAAAGACAGACTAACTCCAGTAAGGACCATGCTGAAATCAACAGCTTTATTCCCTGTCCCACATTTCCTTAACTTATTTTTGTTATCATTCAGATAGTAGAAGCCTTATCTACAAGCTACGTGGGTTCTGACTATTCTCAGGTGAGGATCGTCCTTTGAAACTTGGTATATTACATTTATAGATTTGGAATCATTGAAGTTGCTAATATGCCTCTTTACAGTCAAATGAGTACGCTGACATATCACTTAAGGATATTGATCAAGTTTCCAAGAGTTCCTTTCCTCTTTGTATGAGGCATCTATTTGAAAAAGTAAGTTGTTTCATAGCTCTCAAATCTTCTATTCTTCATTAATTACATATGCTGCTCTGCAACTGTAACATGTGCACGTTTTACATACAGCTTCGAGAAGATCACCATCTAAAACATGGGGGAAGAATGCAACTGGGTCTTTTTTTGAAGGTTTCTCTTTAATCTCTCCCCCTTGTCAAGTTTAGCCGTATTTGAACGCCACATGTTGCAGATAAATTCACATCTAGATTTGAGGCTAGACGTAATAACATTTCTATTGGTCAAACATCGTAGTAAAGAAGCACTAGTTCTTTTTTTCATGGTTTATTGTATATTTGTACCTCTTTAAAGTTGTCTATCCATGTGTAGGGTGTAGGTCTGAAGCTGGATGACGCCCTAGCCTTTTGGAGAGAAGAATTCACTAAAAAGGTAACTTGATTTTCCAAATGTTTTATCTGTTAAATGTTCAAATCTGTTTTATGTTTCTCCTTAAGGTAGTGTGTACTATGTCCAATTTTAACCAACTCTCTCAAAAGAAGCTAGTTTCCCGTGGTCCTCACTCTTTTTGTCCACGTTTTTGTGCGTGCTAGCAAATTTGAATGAGGAGATGGTGGGTAGACTTGCGTCTGCGGAAACTAAGTAATACTGAGCTAGTAGATACTTATTTCTTTTTTTTTCCTTTTTATTCTCAGGTTGGCTCTGAGAGATTTGATAAAGAGTATGCTTATGCCATTCGCCATAACTATGGGAAGGAAGGCAAGAGAACAGTAAGATCCTAACGGTCCTTTTTAGGCCATTTTTCAGAGTTCTCATCTCAGCTTTATGTCAAGAGGCAATGATCAACTTGTGACACCAAAATCACATTGCTATTGCAGGATTATACCCCTTATGCTTGTCAAAAGGTCATTTCATCTGCTCCTGGTGTTGGGGATCATCATGGCTGTCCTTATCGACATTTCAGGTCAGATCGCATAGTTAAAATCTGTTCTGTTTCTGCAAAAGAAAAGGGAAAGCATGCGTTAATTATACATGTAGGATCTGTTATCCATTCACCAACATCGCAATATCTTATTTTTTCCTTGATAACAACAGTTACACGCTGTAATCATTAGAGCTTTCACTGTAGTTTTCGTTTATAGTTTGATTATGGAACATTAGAAAGACATCTTCATCAAAGTTAAACTCCTTAAACTATATTTGTGTGTGCGCGCAAAAGAGAGTTCGGGTGCATAGGTGGCTTGCTTTTTCTGTTCAGCAGAAGTTGTTGCCCTTGGCGCTTTGTCTAGCTCTAAGGGCAAAACAATAACATATTTAAAGATATGTGGTGAGTCCCATACTAATGTATCTGATGCATTCTACTGCTTTGGTGACAGTGATGATAACCTGAGAGCAGCACTTGGTAGAATGGGATTGAGTTCTCGTGGAATGGAAGATGTAATGGATAAAGTCCGCAACAAACATTATCAGGTGATTGATCGATCTTAAGACCTCAATCTTTTTTTTCGATTTTCGCATTAACTAACAAGCTCTTCTTCATATGCATTTATGGTAAAGCTTGCATGCACCTTAACCTATGAAGCTGTCTATGGTACATCCTGTGATGCTGGGATCAACCATCCCAACCAATACTTCGAGGAGGCTCAGAAGGTTTTGAAACCCAAGACCCCTACTGCTCCTGTTTAATCTCCCTATGGTTCAATGTAATCCATGACAAATATGAAAATTAAAATCTTAAGTTAGTGTAAAAGATATTAAAATGTTTTAAAAAGCTAAGCCATATACTTAACTCTGTTCTAGTATTGTCTTATTGAAAATGTAATGGTCACTTTGGATCCGGATTCTTTATTGGTCCGTGATATCTTGGTTTTGCAGAAAACGACAAATAATAATATAGGAGTGATCTTAAAAATTCTGATTATATTTCTTTGAATATTCAAGTATATCAATGACTCTTGCTCATACATATGGCCTTGTCATTTGGAAGAAATTATTCAATTGTAAGATAAGCCACATCTGTCCTTATCACTTGGAAGAAATGATTCAATTGTACCATAAGCTAATAAAGCATTAAATTTAATGGTGTTTAAGCTTATAAAATGATATCATTTGGTCTCTTCTAGTACATAAGAGAGCTTTTCCGCACACATGGTACATAAGTTATTGTTGATGTTGTGGTTGTGATTGTTCCTATTTCTATGTTTCTTAGTACATTTTTGTAGTGGATAACGTGAGAGTGTATGTGAAGATGATAATGTAGATGTTGAAGAACGGAGAAACAAGTAATTTCTCTGTTGAATTGTGGAGTTTAATTAATGTCTTTGTCTCTTTGATCCAAATCTTAACACTCATAAAATTAAGTTTTATTAGAAACACACACGTTTTTGTATGCAATTACTAATTGGCAAAGAGATTAAATTTTTGGGTCTTTGAAATATTTGAACTTCATATCAACCAAAATAAAGAGGCTCACCGACATGTAATTAATTACATGAAAACTATAAGGACAATGTTTGATTAATGTAATGTGACAGGTATGTGTGATTAATGTTTCATGATGTATGTTGGTACTATTTATCTTTGCTACCTTCCAATATCGTACAAAATTTTGCCAGAAAAGATGAGGAAAAACAGAATAATCATCTACGGTGGGTCATAGTTAAACGAGAAGTATTGAAAATGACAAAGGAGACAAAAAAATATTTTTTAAAACATATTTTAAAACAAATTCCATAGAGCCACAGATGAAGTCAGATCAGATAGCCAAAAATCCAACTTCTAAAAGTGTGGAAGCATAGACCTTGCACACACATAAAATTCACCAGCATTGGATGATAAAATCACATCATATTAAGATGTTATGGATGGTCATGATTATAAAGGTAGCAACATATCAACACTTTTTTTTTTGTTGATGATCACAGCCTTGGATTACTTAATATGAAAAATTCTTAAGAAGAAAAAAATATCCTTAATTAATTGTCAAACAGAAACCCTCTATGTTTTAATGTCACATTCTAGGGTCACTTTTTCACAATAAAATTGTGAAAGGTGAAAGGGTCTATTTCAAGAATCACCATTGGTCAAGGCTTTAAAGACTTCTACATCATGTTTAGGGTCTTGGTCTAGCATCATAATATGATTAGATCAAATATTTGTAATGTAATAAAAACATTACATAAATATCTTAATAATGATGTAATAAAAACACATATAAACATAATGTATATTACCTAATTGTTTTTTTCCTGGTATAGTTTCTGGTAGTTTTGTAGTAAGGAATATATGTATCGTTTTGGATCGTTGAAAACCTAAGTTTTAACTTTTTATATTTCATAAGAGAAAGACAAAAGATCTCAATGGGTAAGAATATTTATTAACTATCAATACTCAAACTATTCCATGAAGTCAATACTATTTTATGATATTAGAGAGTTGAGTCAATACCTTTTTATGAAAGTTTTTTTTTTAAATTTTCTTTTTCTAAATATTAAAATTAGATTGAAAACCAAGCATAAACTAAGAATTTGTAAAATTACAAAAAATAGAGATGGATTACATAAAATCCAAAGTAAACTGGATACAACAATGACCTAGGCGAAAACCCTAGCCGTCGAAGGGAGGAGTCCCCAACCTCTAACGTCAGTGTTGGAATCGCCATGGTCAAGGAGATCTGCCTCTCTAGAGTCACCTCTCAGTCGATCCGGTGGAAGAAGAACACTTTGGCTATCGAAATGCGAAGGCAAGCGGTGGGTTCACCCTTGCCGTCACCAACCGCCAAGGCTGCTGCAATCGCCCACCATTCCTCCTCCAGACGCGGTGCACCCCAGCTGAAGTGCCGGACGGCTTCCACTACAAAAGTAGGTTGGAGAAACAGCATCGACGCTCCAAGGCACTTTCCAGAGAGGTCTTCGTCGTCCTCTAGTGTGCCTTGATCCAGATTCAAATTTGTGATTTAACATTATACATAGTAACTATACTTTATTTTTATCTCTAGACATATATCATTTTTATTTGGTATTATAAGAGACTATTAATATCTACTTTTACAATCATTGAGATCACTTATAAATATCTCGAATTGATGAATGTTATTTTTAAAAGTGAATTCATCTAAATTCTTTAGCATTGCATCACCAAAACAAATTTTGTAAATTCAAATTTTACATGTGACTATTTATTTTTAAATATTATTTGTTCAAAATGAGATTTTAAAATTGATAGTCAACCACAACATCAAAATATTATTATTATGTGATTTAAATTATTTAAACATGTGGGATTTTTAAATTTCACAATGAAATATCTTATCATAAATGGTTTGAAAATCTTCTCTTCTTTAAATTAATATTAATTATAGATAAATTAATATCATGATAAATTAATAAAATATCAAAATCCCAACATTATTAATTTATAAAAATTTTACTGTAATATATTATAGCAAAACTCAACTATATTTTATAATAAAAATGAAATAATACATTGGAGATGCTCTAAAACTACAAGAAGAAAAATATCAGAAGTTGTTTCTAGATTTACAGAGAGAATTTGGCAATGATTGTCTTCATTCTCACTAGCTATTACTTTTTTGTGTTTATGAAAGTTGTAATAATTTTAAGTTTGTAATATCTCTCTTGTATATATATATATATATTGATAAAGTCTCTATTGTATTTTTCTTTCCTATTAATACAAAAGAAAAGAGGGAATCGAATCGGTCTATCATCATCAAAAAGTCGAACTATCTATTTTTGTTGAATTCTTCGCTTAAACATTTTTAGAAGTTCTTTATAAAAAAACAAAAACATTTTTAGAAGTTCCTTAACTTAACTGAAACTGGACAATATTATATTTCAAAGTATTTAAAAAGTATTATATTGTTATTTTTAATAATAACTTTTTAGTTTATCATTTTCTAAGAAATATATATATATTAATTTCCATTTACCTAATTCACTTTAATAACGTATAGCGAAGTATTAAGGCCTTAAATGGTAGTAGTTTCTACCATGGTTTTTTGTTTTAGAATTTTGAAAATCTAGTTTTCACTCATTCAAGATTTTATAAAAGTAGATTCTCTAAAAGTTAGGGAAACTAGTTTTTGATGATTTCTCTAATTTTCAAAGAAAAACTAAAAACTACAATAAACTTGTTTCTCCCTTAAAATCTATACCAAAAATCAAAAATCAAAAAACTCAAAAACTAAAAACCAAAAACCAAAAACCAAAAACTAAAAGCCAAAAACCATTTAGAATCTACCAACCATGACCTATATTTTAAAGTATTTTGACCAACACGTTTTTTTCTCTTATCACATAAAAAAATATCATCCAGAACTTCCAAGTGATCAACTCTTGTGGATGAGACCAAGGAATGTTAATGATAATGACAATTGTACCCTCAACTTTTTCACTAGCAAGCTGATTTTTTTTTGTCGTCGTGCTCTCTAGTCTCTCTCTCTAATCTCTACATAATCAAAGTCAAACAAGATTAAGGCTGCTTCCGTAATTTTCCTCCCTATCCTACACTAAGATCAAGCCACGTGGATATCAATTATTGATCTGACCAATAATCTCGCTTAAATAACATGGGAAGCGTCGCAGAGAATCATTCCTCTACCTGGCATAGCATTCATCTTCGTGGCTCTCTGTCGGAAGCGTCCTCTGCTATTCCCACAGATTCTTCATCATCAGTCCATAGTCAAATTTTTACACCTTCTTCTTCTTCTTTTTTCATCTTCTTCTTTGATCTCATGTTTATGTGTATTGATTGATTACTACATCAATTTCACCATTTCTCTCGTCCCTAATCACTATGCAATCCGGTGAGGGTTTTCTCCATTTTCCCCTTTTGCTTCCAAGTTTTCAAACTTTTATGTATTTTAATGACTAAAGGTTAAATCTTTCGTATTGTTTGTTTAATTCAGAATATGAGATTACTACTCTATACCAAGAAGCTCAGACCCGTTGGTTGAAACCTCCTGAAGTTCTCTTTATACTGAAGAATTATGAAAGATATCAACTTACACATAAGGCTCCTCAAAAGCCTACAAGTAAGTTTTTGACTTGCTTTATGATTTTACAGGTTTGATTTTTGATTCTAGGTTTGATCAATTTTCTCAAACTCCTCTATCAGGTGGGTCTTTGTTTCTTTTCAATAAAAGGGTTCTTAAATTCTTCCGTAAAGATGGTCATCAATGGCGTAGAAAGAAAGATGGTAGAGCTATTGCAGAAGCACATGAACGACTTAAGGTATTAGGGATAGTGTGAAGTTTGATCTCAGAAAGTTCTCAAATTGTTTCTGCCTTGGTGGCTCTTAGATGTTAATATGCTAGTTGTTAAGACTAGATATGTAGAATTACATTGCTATGGAAGCTTTCTCTTGAATGTACATGTATCCAAGATATTGTAATTTGCAAGTTTAGATATGTTGTTAAGGTTGTTAATGAGTCTTTTGATGTGTTTGTGAATAGGTTGGTAGCGCCGAGGCTTTGAGCTGTTATTATGCACATGGAGAGCATGATCCTACTTTTCAGAGACGTATCTACTGGATGCTAGATCCGTGAGTCGTGTACTCAATACTTTTGTGTTACTCCTACTTTTCTCAAAGATATAATCTTTTATAACATAAAGTTTATTGCTCTTTATATCAGGGAATACGACCATATTGTCCTTGTTCATTACAGGGATGTAACGGACCGAAAAGAGGTGACTTCTTCGATAAGAAATAGTTGTTATAGTAAAGTGAAACTTCAGTTTCCTCGTATGACGAGATTGTTGGCTTAACTTTTCAGGGAACACAAAGTAATGGACAACTTTTGCAATTTTCACCAGCACTTTCAACTCTCTTTTCAAGTCCAAGCTCTATTGGCACTCAGAATGCGAGCTACAATCACTATGTTGGTGATTCTACTGACATACATCAGCATTCATCTACTTCGCCGGGCACTGCAGAGGTTAACTCTGACCTAGAAGGCAGTACAAATTCTTCTGAGTTTAAAGTTAGGCAGGCTTTGAAGAAGCTTGAGGAACAACTAAGTATTGGAGAGGATAATGTTAATTCTGTAAATCCACTCTATGTTCAAAATGAAAGTCTCGATAGTCTACAATTTTTGGACATTGATCACCTTGCTCAACCAGCAACTGTATATCAGAGACCAGAGAATAACAAGCTAGAGAGATGTTATGGAGGGTATATTGGAGCCCAATACCATTCTAACAATCTCATGGTCGTAAAGAATGGTTCAGGTACGCCAAAGTTATACATCCTTGGTTTTCGATAGTCAGGTGTTTTGTTCCTCTTTTCTCACTGTAGCAGACTTTATGGACGATCTATGACTTTTTTATTTATATAAAGTAGCTTCAGGATGACCTTGAAGTCTTGTCATGTTTTCTTCCTTATTTGTCTATGTGTGATGTTGTGACTGTTGTCTATGCATGGAATTGAAAAAGGTTATTTAGTTAGGAAGAGTAAAAAGCATTCTTCTTACAGGTGGTGCAGGAGGGAGTGGAGATCGAGAGTCCGAATCTTGGAAAAATGTGCTGGAGGCATGTGAGGCATATGTACCTCTTAACTCTGAGGTAACTTTTTCGTATACTTTTGAAATGTGGGATCAAACAAGGGAGACTGTCTTGTATGTGTTAATTAGTTTGCAGTAATAAATAACAGAAGGAATCACAACAGTGACTTTACCGAAATGTACTCATGCACATATATATATATATATATATATATATATATATCTCAGTTAACCTTCATACAGAGGAACACGGCGAATAAACCAGATGTGTTATGGTTTTCTAGTCTCTAATAGCATCTGAAGAGTAGATTTTCCAATCTAACAAGTTATAATTTTGTAATCTAGGGAAACACACCAAATTCTTCAAAAGGATTGTTAGCTAGAATGCAGGAAGACTCTAACTGGAGTTACAACACTCAGGTTGACCAATGTAAGGCATCTGCTTTGCTAAAAATACTGTTAGGCTTCATACCTTGGTTAGTGTCGGCCAGTTCTGATAATTGTCTTAAATTTCAGCTAAATTGTTTTTGCCTCAAGAACTTGGTTCTTTCAAACTTCCTGCTTCTTATTCTGCACTGGGAGCTCCCGAGAATAATACTGAGTACTGTAGAATGATGGATGATGGAAGCAAAATCAGGCTGCCTCTCGAGCAAGAAATGAGAGTGACAGGTGCAGATAAGCAAATGTTTACTATCCAGGACATGTCACCAGAGTGGGGTTATGCGAATGAAACTACAAAGGTCTAGTCTCTTACAGCACCCTTAATATTTGGTTGAATATTTCTGAACTATGTGGAAGCGCATAAATCTACTCTCATGTTGGATATACATGAGAATTATGTTATTTTCTTGCCTGGTTGGAACAAATGTTGGTGATCAGTTGGGTTTTCCGTTTTGAAATTTCATTTTGATGATGCAGGTGTTAATCATTGGATCATTTCTCTGTGATCCAACAGAATTCTCATGGTCTTGCATGTTTGGGAGTGTTGAAGTTCCTTTTGAGATCATTAAGGAAGGTGTTATTCGGTGCGAAGCCCCTCCATGTGGTCCTGGAAAAGTAAAATTATCAATTACTTCTGGAGATCGACTCACATGTAGTCAAATAAGGGAATTTGAGTATCGTGCTAAGCCTGACACATGTTGTCCTAGGTGCAGTATACCACAGACCATGCCCACAAGTCCAGATCAGCTTTTATTACTTGTAAGGTTTTTGCAAACACTTCTATCAGACTCGCCATCAGAAAGAAAAAGTAACCAAGAGTTTGGCATTGATAAGTTGTTGAAGAAACTGAAAGCTGATGATGAACAATGGAGCCATGTCATAGAAGCTATCCTAGATGGCAGTGCATCATCAACAAGAACAGTTGATTGGCTACTACAGGAACTGCTTAAAGACAAGCTTGATACGTGGCTGTCTTCAAGATCCCAAGATGAAGATCAAACAACTTGTTCTTTGTCAAAGCAAGAACAAGGCATCATCCATATGATTGCAGGTCTTGGCTTCGAGTGGGCACTCTATCCAATCCTTGGTCATGGAGTCAGTGTGGATTTTCGTGATATTAACGGATGGAGCGCGCTTCATTGGGCTGCACGATTTGGGAGGTGAGCAGCCTTTAAAGAGTAGACCAATTCCATCATTTCACATTTTTTGATTCGAGTAGATAATAGTGTTTTGATGTCTGTCAATTTCCTAGGTTTCTGGCAAACTGGTCAGATGACTTAGCATTATAAGTAAAAGATTGTTTTCACTTAACCACTGTCAGAAAGAGTATTAGAGATGGCATCTTTCTTAAACAATAGCTGATACTCTTTTCTTTGCTGTGGCAGTGAACAAATGGTGGCTGCCCTTATAGCTTCAGGGGCATCAGCTGGAGCAGTGACTGATCCCAGTTCGCAAGACCCGGCTGGTAAAACTGCAGCTTCAATAGCTGCCTCTAATGGCCACAAGGGTATTGCAGGTTATCTATCAGAGGTGGCGTTAACAAACCATCTTTCATCGCTCACACTTGAAGAAACAGAGATCTCTAAAGACTCTGCTCAAGTGCAGGCAGAGATAACTGTGAATTCCATCTCCGAACCAAGCCCTCCAGGTAGTGAGGATCAACATTCAATGAAAGACACACTGGCTGCTATAAGAAATGCAGCTCAAGCAGCTGCAAGAATCCAGGCAGCTTTTCGTGCACATTCATTCAGAAAGCGAAAACAGAGAGAAGCAGCTATGGCTGCTTGCTTACAAGAGTATGGGATCTATTGTGAAGATATCGAAGGGATCTCAGCCATGTCAAAGCTAACGTTCGGAAATGTCAGAAACTACCATTCAGCAGCTTTATCCATTCAAAAGAAGTACCGTGGGTGGAAAGGTCGAAAAGAATTTCTGGAGCTTCGTCAGAAAGTTGTTAAGATACAGGTATTTTAACAGCTTTAGTAAAATGAAGATAGTTGTTTCGCAGTAGAGCCATTGATGTCTCGTGCAGCTTTTAAATTCTATTCTATTTCTGGCAGGCTCATGTGCGAGGTTACCAAATAAGGAAGCATTACAAGGTTATCTGCTGGGCAGTAGGGATTTTAGATAAGGTTGTGCTAAGGTGGAGAAGAAAAGGTGTTGGGCTAAGAGGGTTCAGGAAAGACGTACAAGCTACAGAAGACAGTGAAGACGAAGACATTCTCAAGGTGTTTCGCAAGCAGAAAGTAGATGGGGCAGTGAATGAGGCTTTCTCTCGAGTTCTATCGATGGCTAATTCATCAGAGGCTCGTCAGCAATACCACCGCGTGCTCAAGAGATATTGTCAGACAAAGGTGAGTAGTTTGCAAGAGATGAATCAAAGTTTTATTATTTCTCTGCATAAGTTAGGATACAGTGATATATTAACGTATCTAATAATGGCTTCGCAGGCTGAGCTTGGGAAAACAGAGACATTAATTGGAGATGAGGATGATGCGTTGTTCGATATAGCTGATATGGAAGATGACATTTTGTTTTCACTGCCTTGAGGGGAAGGTCAGGCAAGAACAGCTGTGTGGATTTAGAGGTTTAGTAGACTGTAGATTTGTGAAGTTTTAGATTATAGAATTGGCAAGAAGGAACAAGAAAAATTATGATGTTAGTAGTGTCTGTAAAGGGTCTTTATTGGATTTGGGGCTAACTTAAAAGCTTAAATTGTTCAATGTGTTTTCTTGTAAAAGAAATATTTGGAAAAACAAAACAAGGTAAATAAAAATTTGTGATCGCATCGCAGTTAAAACTATCCATTTGTGGGGTTGGGTTATCCATGATTCCAAATAACTTAAAAACTATTAGTTTGCGATGAATGCTAAAAGCCAAGTCTAAACCCAATATTTGTGATAGAAAAAAAATAAATTTTTGGTAAGTTAAAAAAATAATGAATTTATTCAGATAAACGAAAATTTGTTTTTTTTTTCTTTAGTAAAGAGAATTATATTATAACCAAGATATTATATATAGACTAATACAACAAATCCGGAGAAAATCGAAAAATAAAGCTGGAAAAATCCAAAATGCGTAGCTGACAAACCTAGAAACCAAGCCTGATAGGTTGGAAACATATGATGGGATATAAAAGTAGAAAGTGAAGCAATATGTTGTTTTGGAATATGTGGTATTATTTTTTTTAATTGGAGTTTATGTATATAACTTATGTATTAGGTTGTGTTGTTTCGAATATTTTTCAATATGTTTTTGATGTTTTATTCCAAATTTTTAACTCGATATATTCACGTTTCCAAAAAGTCTCCGTTTTCTAAAAAAAAATTTCAAAACTTTTTTTGTGTGTTTTATGAGTTTTGCTTCTACATATTTGTTTCTATTTCTATGCAACACATTAAACTAAAAGTTTGATTGGTTCACTCCAACCATCTTCAAATATTGTGTTTGCTGGCGGTTGCGGTTGTAAACTATTAGTATTAATCATGGAAATTACAACATATCGTTATGAACCGTTTGAAATCGTAAGATTTTAAAAGCTCATTAACGTTTGCGGTTACAGACAGTTGTGGTTGGTTAAAAAATTATTTTTAAATTTATAATACTAATAAATTTTTACGAGAAAAAAAAATCAAAACAAAATTAAAAAAAATCAAATTTTACTATAATAAATTCTTAAATGCTTTAACGAAACTAGAATATATTTATAAGTATAAAATATTTTTAAATAAAAAAATGTTTAAAACCTCTTAAAATAAATGATTTTGATTAGTTATTTTAAAATTTATACATAACTTCATTTTTAAATTTTGATTATATTAATATGATTCATTTTTTATAGAAAATATATATTTTAAGTATATATTTTAAATATATTTGATAATGTTAAACAGCAACTGCAACCGCTGTTAACCAATAAGTAGTTTTTTGCAAACACACCCATTTTTAATTATTAAACTATTTATACAAATTGCTTAATAACGTTTATAACCGCAATCATCCTACAAATTTTTGCAACTGCAGCCGCTCGTTTAAACAAGTGAAACCCTTAATGGTATTGGTACAATGATCAAAGATTTTTCAGTGTTCTTTTACATGATTAGTCCAGTTTTAAAATAAAAGTTATCTCCCTTAAAAAAAATAAAAACTAGTAACATTTCGGTGTTTTTTTTACGCGATTAGTCCGGTTTCGAAATAAAAAAGTTCCCCCGCTTAAAAAAATAATAAAAACTAGTAACAAATTATTGAAATAAATTCGGAATTCTAAAATATTAAATCACAAGTATAAAAACGTCGGTTCTCAATTAAAAAAAAAAGCGAAAACAAATTTTTTATATGCGGTTCTGAATGGAAAAGAGAAAAGAAACGTACAAGTGACACGTGCGTCATTCCAATCGTTAGATTTACGCAAAGCAGAAAAAATGATGATTGAGCAAAGCGTTTTGTCGTCTTCTGTCTCTATCGAATTCGCAAGCGCACTTTAGGAACCACCGCTCTCTTACGGATGCTTCTCATTGAATGACAAAGAAGAAGCAACTGTGACGTCTCTTTTCTCATACTCTGTATCTCACCCTCCATCGATCTGTATGTTATCGTCTTCTACCTCGTTGATCAATATCTTCGTCTTCCTCTATCCAGATATTCCTAATTTTTCTTGTTTTTTTGTTCGGTGATACGATTGATGATTTAGCTTGAAATTTTCGAAACATTTCTAAGTTTGTGCTAATCTGAATCATATTCTCAGTGAAATCAAGCGATCTACAAGAAACAGGAAAAATCTTAGGTGACGACGCATGTGGGGACTGCAACGAGAATCATCCTCGATGTACAAGAGAACTACGTCATCGAGAGATTATAATCCAATGATTGACGTCGAAGATAGCTTAGGTATGAACATGCATCATTTTGTAGAAACTTGCTATTTGTGTGGTTTTAAGTTCTAACTATGAATCTTCCGATTTTCAAATTTGTCTTCAGGTTTATTAGAAAATGAGGTGAATATGGAAACAGAAACCACAAATCCTCCATGGAAATGTTCTCTCCCACACGTCTTAGTGGCTACAATTTCTTCATTCCTATTCGGTTATCACTTAGGGTTCGTGATTTGATTTTAAACTCTTTCTTCTTCTTTAACTTCAATACTGTAATTGAAGTTTTTGATTCTGCTACAGAGTTGTGAATGAACCACTTGAAAGCATTTCTTCTGACCTTGGTTTTAGCGGTGATACATTATCTGAAGGTATTATTATATATTTGTGCTTTCTATTTTCATTAGTTAGACATTGCTGCATCTACTTTTGTTAATTTCTGTTGCTTTATATGTGAAGGCCTTGTGGTTAGCGTATGTCTTGGTGGCGCGTTTATCGGATCTTTATTCAGTGGTGGTGTTGCTGATGGACTTGGGCGACGTAGAGCCTTCCAGCTTTGTGCTTTGCCTATGATTTTAGGTGCTTTTGTAAGGTATCTTCACAATTTCCTCTGAGCTCTGATTATTAAACTGTTGTCCGGTTTTAGTCTATGTCCTAGAAACATCTTTTTGATATTCATTGCTAGTGTTTCTTTAAGCTAGACTTGTGAATTTGTCATGCAAAAGCTATTGTCCCCAAACAAGGCAATGTTATTATCCTTAGATAGTGTTGTTGACCATTTCTTTATTAGAGATACACTGATACCTGCAAGACTACATAAATGGAAGGCTCTTTTTTTGTTTCATCTAACCAAAATTTACCAGAAACATTATCCTATTTCAGGGTTACAATATGTTAGGTCCAGATTCGATTCTCTCTTTTATTTCTCTAAGAAAAGACGTACAGTGCTGAATGAAAAATAAATCTGGCAAACCAAATCATATAACCTTACCACCTGTCAAGCCTCCCTGTTTATTCTGATCCCATTCCGTAATGTATTTTCTGATGTGGCATGTGTGTTTGATGTTTCCATTTGTTTGATTTGTTGCTTATGGTAAAATGTGTTTCTCTCAGTGGAATTAGCAACACCTTAGCTGTCATGCTTTTGGGAAGATTCTTGGTTGGGACTGGCATGGGTCTTGGCCCACCTGTGGCAGCACTCTATGTGACAGGTATATCAATGCAGGCTGATTATGGATCTTACTCTACAGGAAGTTTGGAGCCGCTTGACTTCTTATTCAAATTTCCCAAATATTGACTAGGTATCACCAGCTTTTGTTAGGGGAACATATGGAAGCTTCGTACAGATAGCTACATGTCTGGGACTGATGGCAGCCCTGTTTATAGGGATCCCAGTCCATAACATCACTGGTTGGTAAGAAACTACCACCTTTTGTAGAATCTATCATAATCTGTAGTATAATCAAATTTTTGTACGACTCTCTAAATCGTAATTTAAAAAGTTTTGATCATCTATGTTGTTATGGTACCCAGGTGGCGTGTCTGTTTCTGGGTATCAACGATACCTGCTGCAGTACTCGTTCTGGGGATGTTCTTCTGTGCTGAGTCTCCCCAGTGGCTATTCAAGGTAAGTCACAGAGACTTCTGAGCTATACACCATGTTCTGTCGTTGAGCCTGTAAACTTAACTTAACTTTACACTAGTGCTCCTACTTCCTTTCCTTTTTCGATCATTATCTCTGAAAGGCTCGTCATCTAATGCAGCAAGGGAAGATAGCTGAAGCCGAAGCTGAGTTTCAGAGGCTGCTGGGAGGGTCTCATGTGAAAATCGCAATGGCAGAGTTACACAAACTAGAACTAGACAAAACGGATGAACCAGATGCTGTGAGCGTCTCAGAGCTGTTATATGGTCGGCATTCAAGAGGTATATATATATATATATAACCCTTTTATTTTCCCCCCGAGAAAATAACCGCAGCGTGTATGTTGATTGTTCCGTCTATTTGTTACCTGTATAGTACTTTGTTATTCACTTGTTCCTATTGCAGTTGTTTTTATTGGATCAACCCTGTTTGCTTTGCAACAGCTATCTGGTATAAATGCTGTTTTTTATTTCTCTTCTACCGTTTTCAAAAGTGCTGGAGTACCATCAGACATGGCCAACATATTTGTTGGAATCTCAAACCTCTTGGGTACAGTAGTCTTCTCCTCGACTTTTTTTTGGTTCCTTTGTCTTTTCAATTGTATGGATCTTGAATTGTGAGACTGTTCTGATTATCAGGATCTGTAATCGCAATGGTGTTGATGGATAAAGTAGGAAGAAAGCTTCTTCTCCTCTGGAGTTTTATTGGCATGGTGCGTTTTACCTTTATTTATGGTTTGTGTTGTTTCCATTTTTCTTATTATCAATGCTAATATGATATTATCGTTTTGATGTATATAGGCAGTAGCAATGGCACTTCAAGTTGGTGCTACAAGTTCATACTTACCACATTTTCCGGCGTTGTGTTTATCTGTCGGTGGCACTCTTGTGTAAGTGTTTCTTGAAGTTGAAATTTGTTTTGCATATTTTGTTGGTTCTAAATACAAATGTCATTTCTGATACAGGTTTGTGCTAACATTCGCCTTAGGAGCTGGTCCGGTACCAGGTTTACTCCTCCCTGAAATCTTCCCAAGTCGAATGAGAGCAAAAGCTATGGCTTTTTGCATGTCTGTGCATTGGGTAATAATAAACTTTGTCGTTTTTATCATCTCACGGGTTGTGTTTTTGTTCCTAACATTGCTTAACCATTGTTGGTTCTCGGTTGGACAGGTGATAAATTTCTTTGTGGGTTTACTCTTTCTGAGGTTACTTGAGCAGCTTGGTCCTCGGCTTCTATACTCGATGTTCTCGACCTTCTGTTTAATGGCGGTGATGTTTGTAAAGTGGAACGTGATTGAAACCAAAGGAAAAACACTTCAAGAGATTGAGATTTCTCTGCTAGCAAAACCATAAGTATGTTTCCACTTCCCTATTTATTCCTTCACTGTCTTGTTGGTCACTGTTGTAGATCAAATACGCTCTAAAAATAATCGGTTTTCGGTTGAGTTCGCTTAATTTCATGTCAGCGAATGCTTTGGTAAAGTAGAAAATTTTAAAAGTATAACTGTCTTCACCATGAATGATGGACACGATTCTACTTCACAAAATCTTTGCTTACACGGTTTGATTTGAAGAATCATTTCAATTTCCGGTTTAGTGAAAAGAAATCTTTAGAGTTCCAGCACTAAGATCTTGATGTCGGGTTAATCAAATCACACACCCTCAAGTCAACATTCATTAAACGATTACGTTTAAACGAACTTCGAGGAAGACCGTTGAAGAGCCACTTAACCAGCCACACAAAGGTATCTTTCTTAGAGCCAATTGTAAAACCTTTGGTCAGTAACTCTCTAACAAATAAAATGAGTCATGGCCGAATGGACTGCGGAACAGTCAGTCTGGTTGATGGTCATGCAAACAAGGTTTGGTTAAAGATAGGTTTCAAAAGCCAATCCCTTTGTTATCTTTTCGCAAATGTTTTTCGAGAGTTCAAAACCAAGACATGTCCATAAACCAGCCTAGCCATCGCGAAGACTGACTTAAGCAAAATCTCCTTCCCGGAAAAGACTTTTAGCATACCAGCAGCATGATATGTAAAGTGCATCCTAATTCAAAGGACTTGTTTGGAACCACTGAAACATTCTAGTAATCTTAAATACATCCCTAATTCACCTTCATTTGTAATCATGTTTATTTATGTTTTTAATGTGATCATGAACCTCACGTTCACTGTTACTTTCTTCCAAAGGTAATATATGATTTGAGAAATGAATCATCTGCCCTGAAACATCTCATCACATTGCTCTTTTGAACCTTTATATATGAAAAGATTATAATTTACAAAAAAAAAAAGGTGATGAATTGTTGAATCATTAATTCAAAGCAATCCCATCTAATCTCTATATGAAATTCCCTTTTATAGATATTTACTTTTGTGTGTTCCATGACCAAGTGACGCTGAATTCCTCCGGGAAAAAATTTGAAACCACATATTTTTTTTTCTCTTACAGAACCACCATACAAAAAAAAGACAATAAGTGAGGTCATAATTTGGTAACCACTCATTCAGAAAAAGAATGTCAAAAATAAACACAAGTTGAAAATTATAAATTCACAAATATATTCTTCAAAAACCATCAACAACAAATCAAACCTGATACATCATTTCTTATTTCAAAAACAGTGGAAAAAAAACAAAAAAAAACAAAAAAATAAAGAAAAATGAAAGAGTCAACAAGACTCTTATGGACACTATCCATCATTGTTTTGGTGGTAGCCGTTTCTGAGGTAGTCTCAGGGCAAAAAAATGAACCACCACAAACAGGAAAACGCAAGGGAAGAGGTGGTGCTGCCGCGGCAGGACCTGAGATGAATTGGCCCGGAAAATTCGAGTTATTCCTCAAGAATTCTGGTGTATCAGCAATGCACGCGATTTTGATGCCATTGATCAACAAAGTCCAGTTTTACGACGCAACCATTTGGAGAATTTCACAAGTCAAGCTGCCTCCAGGAGTACCTTGCCATGTTTATGACGAAAAGGCTAATAAAATTGATTGTTGGGTTCAGAGCCGTGCCAAGGTGAAATGTTGCCGTAGGTGATAGTAAAAAAAAAAATTCCCAATTCATATTAAATAAAAATGTATATAATAATAAAACCAACAAGAAGAAAAGTGTCACGCATAAATCTTGTCGTGTGACATTAAAAAAAAACTAAAGAAGCAAACACAAAGATAGTTTAAAAGGTAATTCTTCTTCCTTTCTTTCCCACAAAATCATTGATCAACTTTTCAAAGTCAACTTCTGTAACCAAACCTCTTTCGATAGATAAAGTAGCCAAACCACTCAATTTTTCTTGTGACATACTTGATCGAAGGTAAGATTTGATCAACTTTAACTTTGAAAAACTCCTTTCAGCAGATGCAACTGAGACTGGAAATGTCAATAATATCCGATAAGCGATCCATGAGTGAGGATAAAAATCCTGAACTTTCTTCAAAAAGTTTAACACTTCAATAGGCTTTGTAACTTCTTTCGGTAATTGTTCTAATTCTTTGATTGATTTTGTTTTTTTTTTTTTTTCTAAGTTTTAGTTTTTCAATTTTTATATTAATTCAAATATGTCTAAAATAAGCCTAACTTATACTTGAAAGCCTCTTAACAAATTTTTTAAAAAAATTTGGGGCCGTAGGCCAATGTTTTTTGACATTATACTAGAGGCACGGCTCTGGTTGGGCTCACTCCGTCCTCATCGATATTGAAACCGGAAACATCAAGGGCTAACGGTATTATTATTATTATTATTATTATTATTATTATTATTATTATTATTATTATTATGCGAATTCAAAAGTAGAGGACCTTTGAACACACTAGTTTATTGCGGATTCTATGCAAAAACACATCTTGCACATGTCTAAATATAGTTAATGGTTGATCTAATGGATTAAATGGAAACATGACAGCTTTCAACGGACACATGGTGTTCATCAGGAGGTTTAACGGTAAACGGAACTTTGGTAAGTACCGGAGGATTCCAAGGAGGAGCAAACACTGCAAGGTTTTTCGCCGCCTGTGATACTTGTGTATGGAAAGAATATCCAAAGGCACTCGCTGCAAAAAGATGGTACTCAACACAAGCCACTCTCCCTGATGGTACTTTCATTGTTGTTGGAGGCCGTGACGCTCTAAACTACGAGTATATCCTCCCAGAAGGACAAGACAATAGGAAACTCTACGGCTCGCAACTTCTTAGACAAACAGATGATCCAGAAGAAAACAATCTTTACCCATTTGTTTGGCTCAACACTGATGGAAACCTCTTCATTTTCGCTAACAACCGATCCATTCTTCTTAGCCCGAAAACGATTAAAGTGCTTAAAGAGTTCCCTCAACTCCCTGGTGGTACTCGTAACTACCCTGGTTCCGCTTCCTCGGCTCTTCTTCCCATTCGTCTCTACGTTCAAAACCCCGCTCGCATCCCTGCTGATGTCCTTATATGTGGTGGCGCAAGACAAGACGCTTACTATCGTGCTAATACCGAGAAACTTTACGATCCTGCCTTAAAAGATTGTGTAAGGATGAGTATCAACAGTGCTAAGCCAGTTTGGAAAGTAGAGACAATGCCAATGTCACGAGTGATGAGTGACACTGTGATCCTCCCTAATGGAGAAGTTCTTATCGTTAACGGAGCAAGACGTGGCTCTTCCGATTGGAACTGTGCTAAAGAACCAAATCTTTCACCAGTCTTGTACATGCCAGCTAAACCATTAGGCCAACGTTTCAAAACACTCGCTGCTTCCACTATTCCTCGTATGTACCATTCAACCGCAATCGCATTACCCGATGGTAAAGTTCTTATCGGTGGTAGTAACACTAACGATGGATACAAATACGAAGTTGAGTACCCAACCGAGCTTCGTATAGAGAAATTCTCACCACCTTACCTTGACCCGGCTCTTGCTAACATGAGACCAAGAATTATAAACACAGCTACACCAAAACAGATTAAGTATGGACAAATGTTTAACGTAAGGATTCAGCTTAAACAAGAGAATGTGGTAAAGGAGAATGTGATGGTGACAATGTTGGCACCAGCGTTTACTACACATAGTGTATCGATGAACATGAGATTGCTTTTGTTAGGTATAAATGATGTGAAGAAGGTTGGTGGTGATAATCATCAAATCCAAGCCGTTGCTCCTCCTAGTGGAAACCTTGCTCCTCCTGGTTATTATCTTCTCTTTGCCGTCTTCAATGGTGTTCCTAGCGTCGGAGAATGGATTCAGATTGTTTGATTCTGAATCTTTTAATATAATAATGATGACCTTAGTTTTGACTACTCATCCAAAACATATTTGTGATGCAAAAATTTTTTTTTTTCGTTTTTTTCGTTTTTGTTTTTGTTTGTTTTATGTTGAATAATTTTTTCTTTATACTTATGATGTAAATAAAAATTTTGATTCTTAATAATAATTAATTTTTTTGGATTACTGTTTTGTAATGTTAACACATTTAATTCAATTTTTTTTTCCACACATACATTTCTTATAGGTTAAAAAAAAATTCATTTCATAGTACAATAAAAAAAAATCAGAAGATTTAAATAGATGATACACACCCATATCACAAAAGATAATTATTTAGATTAGTTCATTTTTAATCTAGTTTTTTAAACATAATCTAATTAATTAGAATTTTCTCTGAAAAAAACTGAAATATTACGAGAATGTTCAATTTATATAAATCTCCCAAAAAAAAAGAAAAGGTTGAGCTTTATCTCTACCGTTGTCGTCACTTGCTCTCCGACGGAGGAAAAGTTCCCACCGCTTGAGGATTTAATCACAAACACTGAATCTCGAGGATGATGAAGATCGTTCCCATGGCGTCTTCCATCAGACCTTCCCTCGCCTGCTTCTCTGCATCTCCTCGCTTCCCTGTTTCTCTCCTTTCTCAGAATCTCTCTCGCACCCTCCGTAAAACATCCTCCACCTTTACATATCGTTGACTACACTTTGAGATTGAATTAGGGATCGATGATGTTTGTTTAGTTAAATAAGTGAAATCTGAAACTATGATTCTTTTCTTTAATTTCCCCCTGTGATGGCTCATGATAGAATCGCTAGTTTTGAAATCAATCATATCATATAAGATTCTTCTTATGGGTGATTTGCTTTATTCAATTTTTTTGGCAGATGTTCCTCAATCACAGCTTTTTGGTTTGAATGCTCATAAGCTTTCGAGAAGAAGTGTAAAGTGTTTAGGAGTAGCTGAATCTGGAAATGCAGCTCAAGCTAGTACAGCTAATGCACAAGAAGATCTTCTCAATTGGGTCAAAAATGATAAGAGAAGAATGCTTCATGTTGTTTATCGTGTTGGTGATTTGGACCGCACGATAAAGTACATATGATTTGATGTTTTCTCTCTTAAAGTAGCTGCTTTAGATATTTTGAGTAGTTTACGAGTTAAGAGTAATAGAATTATCTAATTGCTGCAGATTCTATACTGAATGTCTTGGAATGAAGCTTCTACGCAAGCGTGATATACCAGAAGAAAAATATACAAATGCTTTCCTTGGTTATGGACCTGAAGATTCACACTTTGTGATTGAGCTCACTTATAGTAAGTCATATCTGTATCACTCCCCCTTTTATGCTACTGCCGAGACTCAGAGTTGAGAGTCCTGTAGTTCATTTAGCTCTAATGAGCTAAAGACTATGTATTTTATATTAAGATGGTTGGCTTAACCTTAGTGTAATTCTGTTTACAGATTATGGAGTCGACAAGTATGACATTGGGGCTGGTTTTGGTCACTTTGGTATTGCTGTGGACGATGTGAGTCTGTTACAATCTATATGAAATTATGTCCTTTCTTTGAAATGCTGTTTTATGTGTCTTTTTACTTTTTCCACTTCATGGTCTTATTTCTAAGAAGTGAACTTTCTTTCCAAAAAGGTGTCGAAAACTGTAGAGCTTGTAAAAGCCAAAGGAGGCAAAGTAACCCGGGAGCCTGGTCCTGTCAAAGGTGGAAAAACTGTAATCGCATTCATTGAAGATCCTGATGGTTACAAATTTGAACTCTTGGAAAGAGGTCCTACACCAGAACCTCTTTGCCAAGTTATGCTCCGTGTTGGTGATCTCGATAGGGCCATAAAGTTCTATGAGAAGGTGAGGCCTATGAAATGTTTTTGAGAAATTTGAGAGTTTATAGCCTGAACAATCAATGTTTGATCTGATATATTGTCTCTTTCTTTTATCAGAATGCATTCTTATCTTCTGATCATAATCTGCTTGCTTTCTTTACAGGCTTTTGGAATGGAGCTTTTACGCACAAGAGACAACCCAGAGTACAAGGTAACTTGCAATGCCTTGCGGATCTATGCGTATGATCTATTCCATTCAGTTTATACATCCAAAACCTGCTACTATTGTTTGTTCGATCATTTTTTTTTTTTTTTGTATAAACTCACTTAACATAAGCGGTTTATTTTCAGTACACAATAGCCATGATGGGATATGGTCCAGAAGATAAATTTCCTGTCCTAGAGCTGACATATAACTATGGTGTCACTGAGTATGAAAAAGGAAATGCCTATGCTCAAGTAAAAGAAAATTTTACATTATTTTTGTCTAAATTTTACATTATGTGGAGGGTAGCCATATATAGTTTTAACTTGTTTGCTTGCATTTTATTAAATATCAGATTGCAATAGGGACAGATGACGTGTACAAAACCGCAGAGGCTATAAAACTATTTGGGGGAAAAATCACAAGAGAACCTGGTCCCTTACCAGGTATAAATACGAAGATCACCGCATGTTTGGATCCTGATGGTTGGAAATCGGTAAGATTTTGATGTTGAGAGAGATACATTTAATGGAAATAGCTGAATATCGTGCTTTGAGTTGCTGACTTTTGGGCTTTACAGGTATTTGTGGACAACATTGACTTTTTCAAAGAGCTGGAGTGAAAGGAGAAAGGAGAACGGAAAAAGAAGAAGAGAGACATCAAATGCACTAAAATGGCTTATAAGGGAAGAAGACAAGAGGAGGCGTTGTTGTGTTACATCAGTTTGAGGTTTGAAATATCTCTCAGTGCTGAGAATTTGTTCAAAGTTAATGATTTGCTTTTCGAAATCTAGTGTAGTTCTAAGATTACTCCATGATTCGTCTTTGTATATTAGTTCTACTTACCATTATTGCCATTAAATAAAATTATAAGTGGATGATACAATAAAAAAAAGTAAGATCTGTATCTGAAGTCGTAACAGCAACAGCTTATGCAACGTCCATTGTTTTTTTTTGGGGACATGTTGAATCATAAAAAAAAGGTTTATAGATAGATTAACTCCCAACAAAATTAGTAGAAAAAACAAATTTGTGAGTTAAATTCTTTTATATACAGAACCAAAAGTTTAATCTAGATTATTTAAAAACTAAAACATGTATACGACGTTATTTAACATGTTTCAATCTTTGCATCCCCTAGGTTAACTTCTTTTGCAAAGATTGAAACATATCAAACGATATCGTATAAAATATTATGTTCTATAAAAGGCTCTAATTCACAGTCTTTTCTATATATTCATTTCTGCCAGAACTTTTAGAACAATTGTTGCAAAAACTTTTTCGAAGAAAACTTGTGTGAGATTCGTTTGCATCTAGGAGGAGATCTTGAATTCGGTGAAAACATTTGCAAAAGGTATGTGATAATAAAACATCGTTTAATTTTTTTAGTCATTCAGTTTCATTTTATTTTTTCAAATATTTTCATAAATTTTGTTGTTTTTATCATTGAGTTTTCTCTGATTTTATCTTATTACTCTTTGTATGAGTTTTTTTTTTAAATATATTTATGTTTTGATTCATGAGTTTTTTAATAAATAAAATTAATCAATTCAAGTTTGGTATAAAAATCATATAAATTCATTTAAAACCTGTTGTGCTAAAAAAAAAAATCATTTAAACCCTCTTTGAAGAAATATTGTTTTTTTTTTTTTTTTTTTTTTCTGAGAGTTCCGATGTTTTAGCCGAATAAGGTGTAATCCCGGCGAATCCAAGCCGTTGAGCGCCTTATCGCCGCGGAGGATCAGATCCCGAAATTCAGAGTACAGGCACAGCTCAGAGAGAGAGAGAGAGAGAGAGAGAGAGAGAGAGACTCGAATATTAGAGCAGAGAATAATGGAAGGAGAGCAACTCAACGAGTTTCTCATAGTATACTTGAAGAAGAGAGGTTTCAATAGTGCTGCTAAAGGTCTTGAAGAAGATCTTCACCACAACAATGGTAGCAGCTTCAGTTCTATCGACCATCCTGAGCTCACCAAGCTCATTCGCTCATTTTCCCAGTATAATTTCTCTTCCTCTTCCTCTCTTTGCTTTCTGGTTTTAATGGAGAATTGTATTTGGAATTTTGGGGAAAGTTTTAGTCTTTTGTGAATTTTGAAACCGTAGCTGAAACGTACATCACAGTGAGCTTTCTGATTCCGAAATTAGGTTTTTTTTTTTACTGCTGTTTCCATTTGTATTTTCTTGTAAAAAGATTCTGAAATTGTGATTCTTTGGTTTCTAGATCAGAAGATGATCCAACTCAGTACGGCGAGTGTTACAGCAAACTAAGGTCTTGGGCATATAACTCACTGGATCTATACAAGGTTGGTACTTTTATTTTTTCCTTTGGCTGTTTTGGGTAGCCACATTTTGTATGGAGCTTAATTAAACTGACAACTTGCTTTGAATTTGTAGCATGAGTTGCTTCGAGTGATGTATCCGGTGTTTATTCATTGTTACATGGATTTGGTGGGAAAAGGGCGCACTCAAGAGGGTAATTCTCAATATACAATTAGATATTCTGAGTTTTTATTTAGCTTAGGTGTAAGATTTCTGAAAACAATGATTTATGCTACTTATCACATTGGCATTACTTTACTTGTATTTCAGCAAGAGTCTTCTTTAACAGCTTCCGCAAAGATCATGAGATGATTCACTTACGGGATCTTCAGAAGCTGGAAGGCGTTCTTGCTCCATCTCATCTAGAGGTTTAAGCTAAACCTTATATGGTCGTATAATGTTGATAATGGAACTATATTTTTATTGATCAATTGTCTTATGACCTTGGTTCTTTCTTATCAGGAGATGGAGTTTACTTGTTCACTTAGAAAAAGCAAGGTCAACATCAAAATTTGTCAGGTAGACTTAAGTGAAAAGTGACTTGTAGCTGTAGTAGTTCTTCAAGGTTTCTGGTCTGATTAATTAAAATTCCATGACTGCAGACCCCTAATATGCTTATTGAATGTTGCAGTATTCATATGATCTGTTACTTCAGTATCTACATCGGACAGAATCGACTTTAATGCTTGGTATTATTAACGAGCACATCAATTTCCAAGGTATATATGTTTCTTTCTCATATATATGCAATAGCGTGTAGCAGATTTTTGAGTAGAAGATTGAATCCACTGGTTGGTCATGGTTGCAGTCTACTCAGGACAGCCTACCTCTGCATCTGATGACATAGAGGCTGTCACCATTGTTGGGAGTTTTCAGGACACAGCTAATCACATCAATCAAAAAGAAATACAGTGGGGAGTACGTATTTTTCGTAAAGCTTCTTTTACTCTTTTTCTTCCCAGAGGGAATTCGAGCCTCATCCCAGGGAAAATATTATATTTGCGTAGTCGTTAACTACATATCCACTTTTTCATAGTTGCTTGAAGACTCGCTAGAAGATCGCCTTGAGAAGACAGGAGGTATACTGTCTGATTCTGAGAAGGGACAAGGAGAAAGTAAAGATGGGGACGCGGATGATAGTAAGGTGACACGCAGCTTCAACTTAGATCAGTTATTTCTAAATTGAAAACCTCATATTTACTCTTCAATTACCATGTTCAGAAAAGATCCACTGAAATTGGAAAGCAAGGATCTTCTATAAAAAAGTTAAAGAAGGACAAAGCAGGAAATGCAACAGCAAAAGTCGCACATCTAGAGACCAGCACGGTGCCACCGGCGGCACGCGTAAAATCAGAACTTGCCTTGCCAGTAATGTAATTTCAAATCCCTTACCCATTTTTTTGTGTTAGAATGTCATCGAAAAGGAATTAACAGGTGCTATCTGATAGGAATGGACCTATATCTAATAGCTGTCAAAGACATAATCTCCTTCAACGTCTTAAGTTTTTTCCGTCTCCTTTTTTTATGACAGGTCTACGGAGGTAGAGCAATCCATACTTGAAGACCTAAGAAACCGTGTGCAGTTGAGTAGTGTCGCAATGCCATCTGTCAGCTTTTATACATTTGTTAATACTCATAACGGGTAAGATCCACCTCTCCTGTTAACTGTTTTTACTTATTCGCAACTTGTTTGTAACTCTGCTATCGCTCCCCAGATTAAACTGTGCATCTATATCTCATGATGGATCTCTGGTTGCTGGTGGGCTCTCAGATTCATCAATAAAGGTATGTAATTCTTGGATGGTTGGGATGTGTTTCCTTTTCTCGTTTTCTTCCTCTTGTAAATGATGCCTAAGTGACAATTATTGTGTTCAGATCTGGGACATGGCGAAGATAGGACAAGCTGGTAATTTTTTTTCTATGAAACAATATATTTTATTATGGCATTCATTGCAAAAAACATATTATTGACATCCACAATTAAAAAAGATATTTCTTCATACATTTCCCTTGTTGGTTTTGTTGATTTTTCATGATTCTTGTTTATGTTTTGATGAGAAGCTATAGACACTAAGCTGTCGGGTTCTAGGTGCTTTGCAGGGTGAAAATGATTCAAATGATCCAATCGTAGGACCAACTGGCAGAAGAAGTTATACATTATTACTGGGTCACTCAGGGCCAGTTTATTCGGCCAATTTCAGTCCTCCTGGAGATTTTGTTTTATCTTCTTCAGCAGATACAACAAGTATGTATCTGTCCATCACTCGACGTAGCCATATACTCAGCTCATTAGTTTGGACTTTTCTTAGTTACCAACCATATATTCATTAAGTGCAGTACGACTGTGGAGCACAAAATTAAATGCCAATCTTGTGTGCTACAAGGGTCATAATTACCCTGTATGGGATGTCCAGGTATAACTGTTTCAATTTTGTTTTCTCTTACATTAACTGCAATTTATGGTGGGCAGACATGTAAGTATACTCATTTCATGGTGCAGTTTAGCCCTTTCGGGCATTACTTTGCAAGCTGTTCTCATGATCGTACTGCACGAATTTGGTGTATGGACCGAGTACAACCTCTCCGGATAATGGCAGGGCATCTATCTGATGTTGATGTGAGTGTCTCCCTTATCTTCATTGTGTGAGTTTTAATTTGCAAACGTTAAATCGAAGGGACCATTTATGCTGTTAAATTTATGTGTGGATAAGTATTTTAAATGATTTGGTATGCAATTGAAGTCATTAATTTACTGTTTCACAGTTTGCTATGGTATAGCTAACACTTTTCATTGTTTATTGACTTTAATTAGTAGCCACTTTTCATTTTAACGCGACCATGGCAGCATAATTTCTAAATTTTCCAGTTTATAGTTCATCCAAAGAGTGTTAGCCAATCCACTTGAAGTCATAAGCTTGCGATGGACTACTTAACTATTTGAATTGACATTATTACAGATGAGTAACTTCAATTTCCATTTGGATACCTATTGATGGGACTTGCGTTGTGCTTGTCAAATGCATTTGGTTTCAGTGTGTACAGTGGCATCCCAATTGTAACTACATCGCAACCGGTTCTAGTGATAAGACGGTTAGACTCTGGGATGTGCAAACAGGGGAATGTGTCCGGATATTCATTGGGCACAGGAGTATGGTTTTATCATTGGCGATGTCACCAGATGGGAGATATATGGCCTCCGGTGATGAAGATGGCACCATAATGATGTGGGATATGTCAACAGCTCGCTGCATCACTCCTCTCATGGGCCACAATTCATGTGTCTGGAGTCTCTCTTACAGGTGAGAAATCAAGACAAGAAGCAATTTTTTTTTTTTTTTTTTTTTAAATCTTTCAATTTTGTTTCAGTTAGTGAAATTGAAAGAAAACGTATTCCGACCCCTTGTCAGCCAAGTATTGGTTTTGGTTGATAGTTATAATCTCTGGATTTCTTCCCAGACAACATTGTTTTAAGGTAGTTCAGAATTATGATGGAGAGTGGTCTGGTGTGGCTATTTCTGTTGATTCCACATTGAGTTACTGTTGGACTGCTAGATCTTTCTATATCCACACACTTTTGTGTTTCAAGCTAGCTTTTACGGAGGGGTTCTTGTTATGGGTGTGGAAAGTTGTATAGGCCTAATATGTGTTCGGTCGTTAATGGAGTGGCTGGCTTTGGTTGGTCAAGTCCGCCTGCTTGGAGTAGTGAAACTGCAAACTCTACTTCCGATAATCCAAGAACTTAATAACTTGTTCTTCTGTTTCAGCGGCGAGGGCTCTCTTCTTGCTTCTGGATCTGCAGACTGCACAGTGAAGCTGTGGGACGTCACCTCAAGTACCAAATTGACAAAGGCCGAGGAAAAGTGAGTTTCCTCCTTTCAAAGCTGTATCATTGTTCTCTTTGGATAGTAGTTTGTTTTGTTAAAAACGATTTACCATTTATTGGTGTTCAGAAATGGGAACTCGAACAGATTGCGCTCACTCAGGACTTTCCCTACCAAGTCTACACCAGTTCAAGCTCTCCGAGTAAGTCACACCCTCTTACTAGAATTGGTTCCACCATTTTCTCTACACCGTGATACATTTTTCATCTCTGGACTCTCTGCTAAGTCTATCACCTTGTGCTTGTGCATAAATCAACTCATCCCAAAAATTTGATTAGAACCAAAGTTTCAGGGTTTGTAATCGTCCGTTAACCCGTAGCTTTAATCAAGCATACGCTAAAACTGGTTCTTTTGTGTGTTTACATTGTTGCAGTTTTCTCGGAGAAATCTGTTGTTTGCTGCAGGAGCGCTCTCAAAACCTGCAAGCTGATCAAACCAATGGTATTATAAGATATTTGCTGCGTTTACCTTCTTACAAGCTGTTGTAGATCAGAAGAGTTGAGGTGTAGAATAGTCCTCTTGATACTATCAAAATATCTTCAAAGTTTACTTTGTTTGTTGTGGCTTTGGTTTCTCATTTTCTTAATTCTCTCTATACTTGAATGATTCGTTTCAATATTTTCAAGTTTTAACATGCCATATCTTACTTGAAAAGTTAAAACCAAACCATATTTACTCATTGAGAATAGCAGAGATACGAGAAGAAGAGAACCCTTGGCTGCGTTTTTAGGAGATTAGAAAGTTTCTGATACAATGTTAATTGTGATCTATCATTGACCAAATGTTATTATTTACACAAATGATAAAAAGAGCCGTAGAGGCTTAATTGAGACTAATGATCGCCCTAGTTTAAGCATGTTATATTTATATCTTGAACAAAACATACTCAAGGCCAAGAATGCAAATAACACCCACCGAAAATATTCTTAATGATTTTTTGGAATATTTTTCTCCAAATTTGTAGGGACGGTTCTTAAATATAGAATTTGAGAAAAACATATATATGTTTTTGCAAGATATTATTTGTTTCAAAATTTTGGATGAAACAGAAAATCTATCAAATCTACTTTTGGTTTTTTTATGTGATTAGACAATTGTCTACGTTTGGAACTATATGTGGTTATGTGTTTCTCCTCTTATATCATCTCTCCCCGTCGTTGATATGTTTCAATCTTTACGTCGCTTAAGTTAAATTTTATACTCTATAAAAGGATCTAAGTCAACATCTTTTTTATCTATTCATTTCCGCCGAAACTTTTACAACAAACATTGCGAAAGCATTTCTAAAGAAAATTTGTGTGAGATTTCGATTGTATCTATGAAGAGACTTGGATTCGGTTTAAACATTTGTAAAAGGTATGTACTAATCAAACAATGTTTAAAAAATTTATATTCATTCGGTTTGATTTTAAATTTTCAAATATTTTCACAACTTTTTGTTGTTTTTATCATTGAATTTTCTCTGATTATATCTTATTTTTTTCCTCTTTGTATGTGTGTATTTTTATTGTTTGATGTTTATGTTTTTATTCATGAGTTTTAAAGTAAAAAATAAAATAATTCAAATCTGATATAAAAATCATCTATAATTCATACAAAACCTCTCCAAAAAAATCATTTTACAAGAGAATTTATTCGAGATTTGGTGTTATTTGATCCGAAAAATAAAATATCCCAAGTTTTAAGGTCTAGATCTAAATATGTTTAATTTAGAATTAGGATATCTAGATCTGACTTGGATCTACTTGTAAATATAATTTCTTAAAGTATGTTTATAATAAAGGTAATTATTAAAAAATTTTTTGTGGTATCTTTGTAAAGAAAATAAAAATGTGTGGTATATTTTAAAATAACCTTAATAAACCGACGATGAGTTGATCCAGTGGTTAAACCTCTGAGTTACCGAAAACGTAAGAACTTTGGAAGTCACGGTTTCGATTCATGTTGGGAAGGGTCTTCTCTCCAAATGAGAGTTAAATTATATGGTTGGGCCTTGTCCTGAGAGGATGTAAGGGCCAAAAATTTAAGAAATATTTTTGAATATCTTTTAACAAATAGTAAACTATTAAATGAATTTTTTAAAAGCAAACTGATCCAGATAAGAAAATAAATCAAAAGAGAATAAGAAATGAGTTAATCAGACTGAAAATTACATAACGGTCTATTCTCATAGTATAATTTTTTCTATTATATACATAAATTAAAAAAAATTCAAGTTGTTAAGAAATGATGAGAATTGAGTTTGGTGCTGATTACGATACTTCCGCAGTTGCATTCTTTTCCACATTTGCGTTGTTTTGTGTTTGAATCAGTTTCATCCTACAAAACAGAAACAAAAATTTGTTTAATCTTAACATTAGAAAATCCAAACACCATACTGTTAATAGCCTCTTTATGAAAATGACTTACCTCTTGTAAGAGATATAGTTCTCCTCCATCTCTGGTTTATGCTCAGACTTAAACGCTAACTATTTTTCATGTGGACATAAATCATCAAATGTTCATAGATCTGTGCATTAATAAGATTGGGATTAAATTACTAGACAAATTGGCATAAGAAACATACGCAAAGAGTTTAGTAAATTTAAACCTTGAAGCAAAAAATTTGGTTCTTCTTCATAGCACTTCAAATTTCTTCATAGACAGAAATTTGTTTAATAAAACGAGTCTAAGGATAGAAGTGTTTGACAGCTTGGAAGTTAGATCTTATGCTCCAGCCAGACAAAAACAAGTTTAAGGGTGCTGAAGGTGCGATCAAGCTGCTTTCAGAAGCTTGGAAAATAAATTAAAGTAGACATGTGGAAGTAAGTCTAGATCCTTAGACTCACACCTTCGGTACCAAAACTGTTGCATTTTCTCTTTATTCCAGGTTTTGTTCTCTCTTCTACCACTCTTAGAATAGATTTCTTTGAACTCTCATTGATTCATTAATTTTTTTCGTGCACATTCATAATTCATTCATACATTCTTATAGACTAGTTTTCTTACTACACTACAAAACACTTGGACTCTAATCATAACAATTCTGACTAGACCATACTTTTAGGCTATGATTACTAGCCATCATTCGATAACTTATTCTACATAACAACAACTCCCCACCTACCCTTTACTTCTACTTCAATACTAACTAGACACACATACTTAACTTGGGCCTTAGCTAATTTAGTTGGCCCATTTGGTCTCATTTAATAAAACAACCACTTGACCAAAAATCTCTAGATGATTCTCTTCTTCTTCAACCTCTCATCTCTTCTACGACTTCTTCTCCTTTTGTTTCATTGTTCTTCATCATCTTTGACTTACCTTTCTCTTTCTCTTTTGCAGGTTCAATCAAGGAATCAACTCTCAACAAAAACGGAGTAACAATTGATTTTGACCCAGAAGAAGTACTGCTCCCAATTGTCAGTCTTGGACGGTAGCTTTGTTACAAAGAGAATATTTCGCTTAGCCTTAAACGCTAAATAGTACGTCCCCAGGATGGTCCTCGTGTTAGTAGAAATCTGGATGACCGCCTCGAGAAAACGATGATTTGCCTCGAAGCCACACTCACTACACGCCACAGCCACGACTAGTATATCGCAAATGGTCGAGACGGTGAACTGCGCGATAGCCATGTCTCTTGCGAGACAATACCTGACGAGGAGATCAGGAAGGGGAAACCAAAACCCGTAATTGGTGAAGTATCCCTCATACAAACATACGTACCCCTCTAGAACTTCGTCAGGGTATTGGTCCGGCCCCGGGACAAGGAATTCGAGATGTCAGACATATTATATACGCATCGCATCGTCTCCAACCTCTCGAGCGTCGTTTGGGTTGAACCCCAGGGGTGTATTCATCTTCGTTTGACTACCCTTCCTATGACCGCCGTTCCGCCCTCAGTCTCAGGCACTGGTTTATGTACATCGTATCTAAGAGACAGGGCCGAACTTCGAGGCTTCGGTGAATCAGCCCCAACCCCGCTAACATCAACCTCAACACCCAAAGCTCCAGGACCTCGTCCCGAATTCAAAACCCAGGCGTGAGAATCGAGCCTCATGATCTCACGACACGAAACCTCTTCAAAAACCCGTTCACCCGAAGCCTCTTCAGAGATTCGTTCGCCCGAAACCTCTTCCGAGATTTGTTCATCTGAAGCCTCTTGAGAAATTTGTTATTCCGAGGTGTCTCGAGAGACTCGTTCTTCCGAAGCCTCCCGAGAAACATGTCGACCCAGAGCCTTCCGAGAGAGTTATTCGCCCGAGCCTAATGAATCAGAAGACGTCACCCTCGTCATAATCGGACTCGAAGACTCCATCGTCAGAATATATGATCCTTTCGATCTCGACTCGGAGCTTGATTCAATTAGCATGAGGATTCTTCAAAAGGATGCTTAACGACGCCACAGAAAAACTTGGGAATCAGACAAAAGAACCAATCGAATTGCAGGAACTTCAAGAAAAGTGGCCGGAAAATGCAAGACAGCGGCGACACAACCACTGATGTGACACGATAAAATCTAAGGAAGAAAGGGCGAGGAAGCAAAAATCAAAAGTAAAAACGAGAAGAAAAGAAAAAGAAAGGAAGTAAAACCCAAAAGAGTTAATATAGGGACGAGGCGTGGTAATCCAGAAAGACAATCATGACGACGCTTCGAATCCTGCACGCGCCTGTTATTAATCGCGTCTTCCCATGCAAGTCACCGCCAAAGGATCCCAAGATTTTCGAGATACTCTGATTGCCAAATTTCAACCTTTTACGATAAATCCGTCTGCCCTAATCCACGCCTCGGGCATCAAACTAAAAAGGGGGGGACAATTGTTAGATGTGGGCGTGCACCAAGCCCTAAGCTCTGGCCAAATTCGCCAATTCACTCTCAAAGCCAATGAAGATAAAGGCCCACGAAGGAAAAGCTCAGTCCAACCCGAAGCTCGAGCCCTGAGATACCTGCTCCGAAGTACATATCTAATGAGTAGGATTAGGTGAGGATTATGTGAAGATTACCTCTATAAATAAGAGGAATCATTGTCATAAAGAGGAGGTCGGAGAAATTAGAAAGAGAATCAAGCAGAGTATTTAACTCCAAGTAATCTGATATCTACAGAACTTCTGGCGAGTCAAGCCTCGGTCGAACCTTCAACCCCAGTCTCCGAACCTCGGTCCAACGATCAACCTCGGCGAAAACTCATTCTACTCCTACTCACATCACACCGACCTCGGTCCCGACGATCGGTTGTTCCGAGCCTCGGATCCCATAATTACCGAACCTTCTTTTAAATATGAAAATCTTCGAATCCCTACTTGCACTTACAGAATCACACTGTGTTGCTAAATATATCCAAGAAAAACCACAGAGGCTATAAAACTCTTTGGGGAAAAAATCACGAGAGAACCTGGCCCTTTACCAGGTATAAACTCGAAGATCACTGCGTGCTTGGATCCTGATGGTTGGAAATCGGTAAGACTTTGATGTTGAGAGAAATACAGTTAATGGAAAGACCTGAATATCGCGGTTTGAGTTGCTGACTTTTGGGCTTTACTGGTATTTGTGGTCAACATTGACTTTTTCAAAGAGCTGGAGTGAGAGGAGAAAGGAGAAAGAAGAAGAGAGACATCAAATGCACCAAAATGGCTTTATAAGGGAGACAAGAGGAGGTGTTGTTGTGTTTACATCAGTTTGAGGTTTGAAATATCTCTCAGTGCTGAGTATTTGTTCAAAGTGAATAATTTGCTTTTCGAAATCTAGTGTAGTTCTATATGATTACTCCATGGTTCGTTTGTATATTAGTTCCACTTACTATTTTTGCCATTAAATAAAATTATAAGTGGATGATGCAATAAGAAAAAGTAAAATATGTTATGCAATATCTTATGCCTATTGTTTCTTTTAGGAAATGTTAAGACATAGAACACCATGTAAGATATTTTAGTTTTTCTTCTCCAAAGTTTTATGCTAGTCGAGTTATAAAGATTTTTATTTTAATAAGATTATCAATTTGAAAATCAAAAGTTGGAGAAGCTAGGACACCATATGTTATTTACTTATAAGCTAAAACATAAATAAATTTGGTTCTTTTTTATAATCGATATTTTATTTATAAGAAAAGTTAGGAAAACATATGTTTAAGGTTTATGGATAGATTAACTCCCAAAAAATTAGTAATACAAACATATTTGTGAGTTAATTTCTTTTATATATAGAACCAAAAAGTTAATGTAGACGATGCAAAAACTAAAACATGTATACGACATCGTTTAACATGTTTTGTAGTATATTCATTGCTTATATTAACTCTTCTTACAAAAAATAAAGCATTTTAAACGACATCATATAAAATATTTTATACGACGTCGTTTGTCATGCTTCAATCTTTGCATCGGCTAGGTTAATTTCTTTTGCAAAGATTAAAACATATCAAATGACGTCGTATAAAATATTTTATACGACGTCGTTTGATATGTTTCAGTCTTCGTATCACTTAGGTTAAATTTTATGCTCTATAAAAGGCTCTAACTCACAATACTTTCTTATATCCGCCACAACTTTAGAACAATAATTGCGAAACAAAATTTGAAGAAATTTTTTTTGTCATATTTCGACTGCATCTAGGAGGAAGCCTTGAATTCAGATAAAATATTTGCAAAAGGTGTGTGCTAATCAAACATTATTTCAATTTCTTTCTTTTTTTCAAATATTTTCATAATTTTTTGTTGTTTTTATCATTGAATTTTCTCTGATTATATCTTAGTACTCTTTGTCTGAGTTTTTTTATTTTTTATGTTTATGTTTGTATTCATGAAATTTAAAAAATACAATAATTCAAGTCTTGTAGAAAATCATATAAAATTCAATTAAAACCTCTTTGAACAGTTTATAAGTATATCATCTGTAGGGAAAAGTTTTATCTGAGATCTGATGTTATCCAATCCGAAAGATAAAATATATGAAGTTTTAGGATCTGGAACTAAATATGTTGAATTTAAAATAAGGATATCCGAATCTGATTTGGATCTACTTCTAAATATATTTTTCTTAAAGTATATGTTTATAATTAGTGTAAGAAAATAATATGTGTGCTGTATTTTATAATAACCCTAACAAATCTGTTTTAAAATATATTTTTTACAAATCAAAATAATTTTTATTTTTTATTAGTTTATAATTTTAATCATTTTAACTAGTTTCTACTCATCCTGATTTGGATACCCAAGGATCCGATCCAAGTAGTTTTCTTTTAAATCCATATTTATATATCTTAAATTTCAGAATATCTGATTTCTATGCAATTGTAATCATTCTTCTAATTATTTAATGTAAAATTTAAAATATTAACATATAGAAAATGATCAATTGACCAGAAAATATATTACATGAACAGTCAAAATATTTTCATAATCAAAAGATTTTTTTCCCTTAATTAATATTCTAACTACTCTTCTAATTATTTAATGTCAAATTTAAAATATTTACATATACAAAATGATGACTTGACCAGAAAAAATGTATAATATGAACAATCAAACATTTTCATAGTCTAAAGATTTTTTTCCCTTAATTAATATTCTAATTATTTAATGTAAAATTTAAAATATTTACTTATATAAAATGATGACTTGACCAGAAAAAATGTAGTACATGAACAATCAAAACATTTTCACAATCTAAGGATTTTTCCCTTACTTAATATTCTAATTATTTAATGTAAAATTTAAAATATTTACTTATATAAAATGATGACTTGACCAGAAAAAATGTAGCACATGAACAATCAAAACACAATCTAAGGATTTCTTTCCTTAAATCATTATTATTCTACCATCCTAGTATTTTGAATAATTTGTTTTCCCTCTTTTAAATTATTTTAAAATAATATTTAAAGAGAGCCTAAACACACCTCCCAAATCACAGCAACGTTTATTTTCTCATTTTCTCTTTCAACTCCCCAAATCTCTTCATTGCTCTCTTTGAGGTTCTTCTCTTTCGATTTAGTTCTTCTTCACCTCTAATTTTACCGTTCTAATATGGCTATTGAGAGTGAGACACCATTGACAAGTACCACCAACCCCAACGTTAGAGTTGGCAAATACTGTCACCAGGTGAAACAAACATGATAAAACAGTGTTTTACATTTGATTTTATGGATTTTTTTTTGTGTGGCTTTAGACTTGATTAATTTAGGTTGGTTTTGATCTTTATGTAATGAATTTTTGATCAAATGTTTTGTGTTTGCTTATAGTGTCGACATAAGACAATGGACTTTGTCGCATCATGCAAGGCTATCAAGAAGAACAAGCCATGTCGTATTAAAGTTTGTCAAAAATGCTTAACTAATAGGTTCGTTTGTATTTATTTTATTTTTTTACTCATTTTTTCTGAGATTATTTATTTTGCTAATTCTTATTATGTGTTTTTTTTTTGTTATGAATCATTAAGGTATAAGGAGACTGCAGAAGAAGTAGAAATGACAGACGATTGGATATGTCCTCCTTGCAGAGGCAAATGCAACTGCAGTGTTTGCATGTAATATAATTTAATTTTCTTTTATAACATATGAGTTTTCATCTACTAAAATATATTTTTGTTTGGTTTTTAAAATTAATTTTTGATGATTTTATAGGAATAACCAAGGACTAGAGCCCACAGGGAGATTGGTATACAAAGCTAGAGACGAAGGTTTAGGTTCAGTTTCAGAGCTTCTTGAACGTGATGGACCAGAAACTTTTGCGTATCAGAAGAAACCAAAGATGGTAATGAAAACAATTAACACGAATCCTGAATTTTTTCCCATTTTATAAAATGTTTTAAGACTTTTTATTTGTTTTATTAGATGTTTTGCTAGTTTTTATGCAAAACTAAATACATTTTTGTGATAATTATATTATGGGCATAGTTATTTGATTATATATATTATTGTGTTTCTATAGGATGTTGCTTCCATGGAAGGTACAAGTGGTAGCCATGAATCTGTTCCTGAGATAGAAGTCGTAGTAGCTGGTGAGAATTTAAGATTTGTGTTTTATAAGTTGGACTTACAAAAAAAAGGAGATGCTAACGAATTTTTATGGTTATGAAACAGATGTGGTGGCCAAGACCAATAAACGCAAAACCTCGAAAAAAGTGAAAGAGGAGATTCAGATTGAGGCTCAACTTCCTCAGGGTATAAGCTTGACTTCTGTGTCAGGCATTGATATACCAACTGAAGAAGCTGGAAATGTATGCCAGTTTCTTGAGTTTTGTTTAGCCTTTGGAAAGGTATGGTCATTGCTCTTTATATATAGCTCCATAATGAACTAATGATATGTAATTATTTACTCTATAATCTTATTCATTTTCAATATTTTCTTATAGGCTCTTGGTTTTGAGGAAGGACAAGCTGAAACTGTTGTCCGTGAGCTTTTCTCATGTGGACAGTACTGCTGTCTTATCAAGATGATGATCCAATTGTTGAAATTTATAGAAAATAATAGAAACATTGAGTATGAGTTTTTTTTTAATCTTTCTCTCCTGAAAATATATTTATTTAGTTGCTTCTGTTTCTGATCTGTTTAAATTGTTTGCAGGATTTTGTCTCTAAATGCAACTGATAGCAATTGGTTCACTGTTCTTGGAGAGTTCTTGAAGCATTCAAAAGTTTTGATTGATGAGTTCCCACCTGAAACTTTTGAAGGAGGTGTTGCTGAGTATGAGAAGATGGATGCATCAAGAAGACTCAAGCTTCTCAATTTCTTGTGTGATGAATCACTTACCACAAAGTATGTATATATATATATATATATATGCCAATTATATCAACATTTCTTGTAAATTACGCTATGTTATGAATCACTTAAACTTAACCTATATATATGTGTGAATTTTTTTTCCAGGGCAATAAAGAAGGAATGCATAGACCTTAAATATATAGAGTTTGAAAATCAGAAAAAAGAAGCAAAACAAAAGGTTGCAGCTGCAAAACAAAAGGTAATTCTAAATCTGCAAGATGGTTTTAAATTATCTATTTGTTTTTGCTAAAGCTTGTTTTGTCTTATAGAAGAAGCAGTTGAAACAGAAGTTGCAAGATGATGTTGCCAAAGCCATTATGGAGAAAAATGGAGCTCCATTGTCAATTGAGGAACACAACTCAATTCTGTCTCAAACTAAAGCTGAAACTAAAGAAGCTGATGATGAAAGGATGGAGGCAAAGGGCATGGCAATTGGATGTAAGTCTAAATCCTTATACTCGTTATATTAAACAAATGTTTTCTTCTATTTTTTGTGTTTAACCTGATGAAATCAATCATGTTGCAGCTGTGCTTAGAACTGAACCAATCCTGACGGATGATAATGGTCGTGTTCTCTGGAAATTGAATTGCTATGAAGAAGAACCAAAATTTTTGCTTCAAGGTTTGAATATTAAGCTCTTTGTTTATGTTTCTTATGCAAATGTGTTTATTAATTTAATCTCAATCTCATTAATGCACAGATCTAAGGACATTTGATGAAAAATGGTTAACTTTTAAGCCTGAGCAAAAACCAGAGATAGAAAAATATATATCTGCCATGAGGTACGTCATTCTCATTAAGAGGCTATTAGCAGTATATATATGATGTTTGGATTTTGTAATGCTAATATTAAACGAAATTTTGCTTTTGTTTTGTAGGATGAAACAGAAGCAAACACACAAGAACACAAATGTGGAAAAGAATGTAAATGCGGAAGCGTCTGAATCACCACCAAGTCCTAAATCAAATGGTTAAAAGGGAAAATTGTGAGAAAAAAAAGAAAATAATTTCTGTAATGAAAACAAAATATTTAGTTAGTCAGCAAAAAAATGTAAATATATAAATAAATTCAATAAAATAAATATAAAGTTTTTGAATATTATATATGTCAAAATAAAATGATTTTGACATGTGCTGGATGTTTAAATTAAATTCATATCTATTTCGTTAATATGAAAAGAATGTTTGGAAAGAACCACAAAGAAAAAACTTGATTCATTTCATTTAAGTAAAAATATTTGTAAGTTAAATATAACTAGGTAAAAAATCTGAATAAAGGAAATATTTGTTAATAACTATAGAACCTATTTTTAAATGAAAGAAACAAATCTTTTCATATTTACTTTTATTTAACTATATTAAGCAAAAGATTTAATTAGTCTAATGAAATTTTGTTTGGTTTGAGTTTTTTCGGCAAAGAGAAAGAATTAAATAGTAAGCAAAAAAACGAAATATAGAAAATAATGCTCTAAGTTAAAAAATTATATATATACTATCACTCTAGTAAAAGTTCAAAAAGAGTAATGAAGGAAGAAAAATAAAGCAAAGACTGTGCATTACAAAAAAAGAGTAAGTGTTTGATAGTAAAATTATCTAAGTAGCTAAGCTAAAAGACTTGGTTGTGTGATCCCGATTGGTTTGAGATTTGTGGTTTGAGTTCCTAGAAAGATAAGTGATGATAGAATGTTAAGTCATAGGTTTGATGTGGTTCAAAGCATGGGAAGGAACAAAATATCGTGTTTTGAGTTGCTGTCTTTTAGGCTTTACACTACAAGAAAAATGTCTCATTCCTACTAAGAATTTAGTCGGAATTTAGTTGGAAATCATGATTTCTGACCAAATTCTGACTAAATCAATTTAGTCAGAATGGGGGTGTCAGAAATTATTTAAGTCGGAATTTTGTCTGAATAATTTAGTCAGAATTTAATCGGAATTAATTTAGTTGAAAATTATTCGGAATATTGCTGACCAAATTCCAACCAAATGTTAGTCGGAAATTAGTTGGTTATATGGCCGGTTTTAGTCGGAATTTGGTCGGATAAAAAAAATTATTAAAATTTTTTTTTTAAAGAAAACTGCATTAATAATTAAAAACCATACATATTTATACATTAAGACAAAAAATACTTAAGAAGGCGGTAAAACGAAATCATCATCCATATTAACACTTCCGTCTAGATTACGAGGTCTCTGGGATGGCGGAATAACATTAGGATGTAAATTTTGCATGAGTCGTTGCCAATATAAACTATCACTTTGAGATGCTTATATCTCATCTAACTTTGCTTTAGTTGCTGCAGTTTCTGCCATTTGTGCAGCTGATATATTAGTATTTTGTCCCATTTTTACTAGTCTTTTCATATTGTTTTCGAGTCTTTTCTATTTCTTTTTGTGTCTTTTCAGGTATTTTGAGGCTCTGGAGCATGGATTGAAGATATTGGAAGACATTGGAGCAAAAGAAGCAATTTTGAGCCAAAAGTCGATTTTCCGCCTGCGTGAGCACCTGCTCGGACCTGGCGAGCACCTGCTCGGACCTGGCGAGCACCTGCTCGACCTATTTTACCTAGACACGTTTTTTATTTTATTTTTAGAATAAATAGAGGCCAGCCGCCTCAGACTTGTATGACGTTCTTTTTCAGACCTCAGTTTTTCGTTCTAGGTTATTTTGGTTCGAAGACTCCACCACTTTGTTCCTTTTTCGATTTGGATTTGTATTATTCAGCTTTGGATCTCTATTCTCCTATTGTCGATCAATCCACAACTCTGTTTGAGAAGTTTTCCTGAACCTTATTCCTTTTAATAAATCATGAATTCATCTTATTGCCTTGTTGTGTTTGATTTTGCTATGTGTGAGTAGATCCTTAGCTAGGTTAAGGTTTTCAATGGTGATTTAGGGTTTTAATGGCTGAGCACAAATAGGAATGGAATTTATATTGTCTTCGCCAATAGGGGTTCTTAATGCTTAGATTAAACTGGCCACTTAATCTATGATTTTAGGTTAAACTTATTCACGAAAGTGCTCTAGGTTTGCTAGATAAATCATTGGTGAGCAATTGGTGCGCAACCAGCGAGAGTTGATTGTTGCGATTGATTGTGAACATATTGAACCCGTTTGTTAATGCTTATCGTCTTTGCTAGGTCCAGACGAGAGTTTCGGTATCTAGGTTGTTAGATAAAGGTGTCGATACATCACGAGAGTGGGGCGGCATTTATTTATGTTTGAGTTCTAGACCGGTAGTTAAATTAGCCCTGAATAGTTGCTCAGCCTTGTCTCCGAATCACCGGCGAAACGCCTTAACCTAGTGCTTGTTTTAATTAATTTACATCGATTTTATTAGTTGCTTATTTGTTCCGAAAATTACACCAACCAATATTTTGTCTTAGCTTTAAATTAAAATCTATAATTTCATAGTGTAACCTTGGTCTCTGTGGATTCGATTCCTTTTATACTATTGCGATTATTCTGTGCACTTGCAGTATTTAATTGGGTTAAAACTCAACACATCAAGTTTTTGGCGCCGTTGTCGGGGACCAATTGCGTTACCTTTGATTTTTGATTTTATTTTCAGTCTAAGAAACTACTAATTTTTTTCCCTTTTTCTTTTCCTTTTTCTTATGTTTCAGGTGCATGACCAGTAGAAGAACAAGAAGAAATTGCACCGAGACATTACTAAATCTTTCAAACGATGAGCTAGCTAGGCTAGAGAGGGAGAACCGACAGCTAAGACCAACTACCGCCAACATGGGCGAACAAGACAATGGAATGGCTGCTCAGTTGCAGATGCTTCGGGATGAGATGGAATAGATGCGGAGAGATAGACAAGAAGCTCAGCAACAACAGCCTGGTATTGGAGACTCGGATAATCCACACGCCTACTACCAGAACCAAGCTGCCATTGTGCCTCCTACTATTCAGAGGCAAGACTTTGAAATCAAACCTCAATTGATTTCATTGGTGAAGCAACATGATATGATCATGAAGATGGAACTCGAACCTGAGCTTGTAGCCGAGGAAGCTAAGCATGAACCAGCTGGATCCAACTCAAGGAAGCTTCAAGAAAGTCTAAGGAGAAGGACAAAATCATCAATGAAGATTTGGCTCAGCCCAACAACGATATTTGATCCGGGAATTTCAAGACAATGCTTATCAAACTACTTTGGTTTTGATTCAAGCTAAGTGATCTCAACAATGGGAAAAGGGGTTTTGGTGAGTGCTCTTTTCCCTTGTCAAGTTTTTCCCACTGGGTTTTCTTGACAAGGTTTTAGCGAGACTTCCAAACCTTCTTTTACGCCATTGCCCATTGTTGAATCTATTTCTGCGGTCCAGCCATCTTTAGGCCATTTTCTTTCTTTTAGGCCCATTTTCGTTTTGGCCCATGGCTTTTCTATTTCAGACTTATTTTTGCTTTATTTCTGTTTTATTTCTGCTGAAGACATGTGTCAGCCATGCATAACTCTTGTTCATGCAGATCTGATGTATTAAAACTCTGTCTTTTGTCTTTCTGAGATTTTATCAAATATTTTCTTTCTAAAAAACTTTTCCTTTGTTTGATCTGAATCTGTATGTGTCATATTACAAATTCAACTTGTGAACACTCCTGGTGCGTCATATCCAGTAGTACGAATCAAGCCTGAAAGTTCAAAGGGATTCCGCAACCTTTGAAAGTTTCTCTCAATCCATCAAATTCCTTGTCAGTGCATCAGTGAGATTCTGGTTCATTGCAGCAAGGCCATCCTCTTTTCAACTTCACAAGTGCCGATCTAGGGAAGATCTCATCAAGTGGTATCAGAGCACACTTGAGAAGTTGAGTTGTCCTTTTCTCGTTTATTTCGCGTCGATTGTTTAAAATTTTACCCAGATTCTGTCGATTAGAGTGTGAACTTGCGATTTGAGTTTTGAATTGTATTTTTCTGAGTTGATTTGCATTAGATCTGATCGTTTGAATTTGTGGTTGTGAAAACATATTTTGTCTGTTCATCTTCTGCTCATTAGATCTGTTCGAAATTAATCATATCATCATCAGATCTGTTCGAAATTAATCATATCATCATCAGATCTGTTCGAAATTAATTATATCATTTGTTTCATATCATTTTGTTAGTGATCTGTTGCATTTCGAGTTTGATCTGTGCTGTTTCGAATTTGTTTGATGTTTTCGTCTGTGTTATTGTCTGAATTTTCATAAATATTTGGCTTGTTATAAAATCGTGAAACCAATTGCATATGAACCTAGGACGAGTCTAGTATTTGTTAAAGTTAGTTCTGAAATTTTTCGGAAAATTTTGATATTTTTTTCGAAGCAATTTCATCAGACAGTCGCAATTAGGGTTATTGGGCATACCAACGGTTAATTTGTTTTCTTGTGTGTGAGATCGATTTGCTTTCAAATGGACTAGCTGCTGGTGATCTCTTTGTTACTTGTTCCAGGTACAGCAATGTCTAATCACAAAGGAGAGGATATGTTCTACACAAGGTGCCATGTTCAAAGAAAGATATGCAGCCTCATGATCGATGAAAGGAGTTCCAACAACGTGGCAAGTAAATATATGGTCAAGAAGCTTGGACTGACAGTGAAGGAGCACCCATGGCTCGATGAAGATTACAGATTAAGAGTGAGCCACCAAGTGAAGATTTCCATAACTATTGGAAAGTATGAAGACGAGATTCTGTGTGATGTTCAACCAATGGAAACCTGTCACATCCTTCTTGGGAAATCATGGCAGAATGAGCGAAGAGCAATCTATGATGGTCAAAAAAACCGATATTCATTCAAGTACAAAAGAGGCAAGATCAATCTGGTGTCAATGTCACCACATGAGATTCAACAAGATCAGCTCATTCTAAAGCAAAAAGTAAGACAAATTGAATGCAAGGACATATTCCAAAAAAATATTCCGAAGGAGTCACCACCCATATGTGTAGAAAAAATTCAACTCAAAACATGTCAAGAAGATATTGGTGAAGACTTCGGACCAGAACCACCAGATTATGTGCTAGACAATGCCAAGAGTTTGAATAAAGAAGAAGGAGACTCGCAAATCAAAGAAACTGAATCCCATATCAGTTTTGGGAATGAACTAGGACGCCATGGAGAAGAACTAAAGGATAAGGAGCTAGTTAAGGTCTAGAATGTGCTAGCAGAACCAGCTCAACAAAAGCTAAGTGAAGAGGTGATCTCTACACCATCACTTGCACTCCACGGTAAGACAAAGCAATGTAAGTCCTCTAAAACTCTAAGTGAACTAACTTGTTATAGATGTCATAAGACAGGACACTTTGCTATAATATGCCCATCTAGGCAATTGAAGGAAACCACATCTCTAGAACAGGAACCAAAACCTTCTAAAGGAAGTAAAAGTCTAGCTCAATCCAGTTTAGAAATTTCCAATTCTAGTTTGATACACTTGTCTTTGTCAAAGAGTTTTGAAACCGGTCCTACCAAAGACCACACGTCTAGAGGAGAAGCAATGGCCCAGAAACTAACTCAAGACATGAGTCAATCCATGTTGCTTAAGGAGTTACAACCAGAACAACATCTCAACTCTAACATGAGCAAAGCTGTGCAAAGTAAGTGTCTGAACTCTGTTTCAATTAGTAAAACTGATATGCTTGCTCATGATGCAGGAAAAACAAATTTGTGCTCTAAACATCTTGAACATGAGAAGCCTAACATGTGTGATAAGCTGAAACACATTCCAAAGAGCCTTGCGATTCAGAATAAAAACATGTCTAACAAGGAACTTATAACTATTCACTTTAACTCCGTGAAGGCTGTTGAGATCAAACAAACTCTACTCCCTAAACCACATGTGCTTAAATTTGTTTATAGAGAGACTCTTTTGAGTTTTACTAACCTTACACCGGTGCTACCGAGTGAGATACCTTGTCATTTTCAGGATTTCAGAAGTGTTATTCCTCGAAAGAAGTCTTGTGACTTGCTACTTCCAAGATGTGCCATAGAGCGTCCTATTGCCTTTGAAAAAACAAACATTGAGACAATTCGCCGTGACACCCGAAACAAACAAGGTAAGGAAATTATTGTGGCTGATGCAATAATTCCAAGGTATGTTTTTCTTTTTATTCCAGAAGCTAAGTTGCTGGAACTTGAACACATTAGAATGATTCATGATTCAAATGATAATTTTAAAAATGTGTTTCCATCTCGTGAGGAATTTGAGTATAAAAAGTTCTTTAGGCATGGAGGATTTTTGTTTGATAAAACGAGTGAACCTAATACAAATTTTGTGCTTATGGATATTGCTAGTTTCTTTAATTCTGCTAGTGCTTCACCTAATGATGAATTATTCTTTAGAGAAATTGTTTACTTTGATAGCACTCTGAATTTTAGTAAACACTTAGATGATCATGCTGAGCATTTGAAAATTGTTTTAAATGATCTAAGTGGAAATCTGTTTGCTACTCAAAATGAGCATATCCTTGGCACCTATGATCTTTTGTCTCGAGTTTTTGCTGTGAATATACAAGATATACAGATTGGAGAGCTGAGTTTTCATGCACCAAAAATATGGCTCTACCATGTTTGGCTTAAGAAAAATGTTGTTCTTGAACCAATGAAGCATTTGAGAAAGGAGCAGCAAGCAAACCAGAAGCGATGCCAAATGATCTTTGAGCCTGGTGGAAATTGGTGGAGTCAAATGAAGAATGGACGTTTGCCAAATCTGGTATCAAGAAGCGATTATCCTTTTCAAATCTCTGAGCCGGTCAATAAAAAAGCTTATAAGAAAAGCTTGCAAGGTGAGTACAATCAGAGTTTACTTTTCAATTTTTCTAACTTAATCCTTTTCCTTGCAAAGTGTTCGGATTTGAGGTCAAATCCTTTTCAAGTGGAAGAGGATGATATGATCATGAAGATGGAACTCGAACCTGAGCTTGTAGCCGAGGAAGCTAAGCATGAACCAGCTGGATCCAACTCAAAGAAGCTTCAAGAAAGTCTAAGGAGAAGGACAAAATCATCAATGAAGATTTGGCTCAGCCCAACAACGATATTTGATCCGGGAATTTCAAGACAATGCTTATCAAACCACTTTGGTTTTGATTCAAGCTAAGTGATCTCAACAATGGGAAAAGGGGTTTTGGTGAGTGCTCTTTTCCCTTGTCAAGTTTTTCCCACTGGGTTTTCTTGACAAGGTTTTAGCGAGACTTCCAAACCTTCTTTTACGCCATTGCCCATTGTTGAATCTATTTCAGGTCCAGCCATCTTTAGGCCATTTTCTTTCTTTTAGGCCCATTTTCGTTTTGGCCCATGGCTTTTCTATTTCAGACTTATTTTTGCTTTATTTCTGTTTTATTTCGCTGAAGACATGTCAGCCATGCATGACTCTTGTTCATGCAGATCCGATGTATTAAAACTCTGTCTTTTGTCTTTACGAGATTTTATCAAACATTTTCTTTCTAAAAAACTTTTCCTTTGTTTGATCTGAATCTGTATGTGTCATATTACAAATTCAACTTGTGAACACTCTAGTGCGTCATATCGATAGTCAATTAAGCCTGAAAGTTCAAAGGGATTCCGCAACCTTTGAAAGTTTCTCTCAATCCATCAAATTCCTTGTCAGTGCATCAGTGAGATTCTGGTTCATTGCAGCAAGGCCATCCTCTTTTCAACTTCACAAGTGCCGATCTAGGGAAGATCTCATCACAACACCTCTTTCATGGACTTCCAGCTGAGATTCCGATGGATCATATTGAAAATTTTGAGGAAATTTACAGCACCACGGGCTCTAATGGAGTGCCTAATGAGTTTTTGAAGTGCAAGTTGTTCCCGTTTTTACTTGCGGACAAAGCTTCACGGTGGTTAAAGTCACTACCACCAGGTTCATTGAAGACATGGGCTGAATGTAGAGCAGCTTTTCTGGATCATTTTTACACTAAGTCGAAGACTGCAACCTTGAGGAACAAGATATCCTCATTCCAACAGCATTTCGGGGAAGCTTTTTGTGAAGCTTGGGAAAGACTGAAGGAATATTGCAGAGAGTGTCCACACCACGGGTTTAAGGATGAGCAGATTCTGGATATTTTTTATGATGGTGTTGAGTGGGATTACCGAAATGCGTTGAATGCAGCTAGTAATGGCGACTTTATGACCAAGACTAAGGAAGGCGCTTTTGAGCTGATTGAGAACTTAGCGTCGAGCTCAAACAACAAGTCTCCTAAGTATGATAGGTCCAAGAAAGTCAACAGCATGGAGACACAAAAGATTGATGAGCTGACAGCAAAGGTAAACATACTCCTTAGGGGAAACCAAAAATTGGTTCGCTTTGTGGATGAGAATGGGAGTGCACCAATCTCCCAAAATTTCGAAGAGGATGATTGTGCTGGTATGCAAGAGGTCAGTTATGTGAGTGGACAAGAATATGTGCAGAACCATGGGTTCAATTCCAATTATAGGAGCCATTCGAACCTTTCTTACCGAAGCACCAACGTCAAGAACCCACAAAACCAGATTTATCCGCAACAACAAAGAGGTATTAATCAGTTGCCACAAGCTCAGGGTTTTCAAAATTTTTACTCCAGCAACCAACAGGGAAAATCATTCGTCCCTAATCAGAATCAGAATCAGTTTCAAGGAGGAAACCAACAGCAAAACGCCCAATTCGCTACACCACCACAAGCTGTCTCCGCGCATACATCTCAGGATGAGCTGAAGAGTCTTATGCAGCAACTCTTAGTCAATTAGCAAAAGGCCACAACAGAGATCAATGCCAAGGTTGATCACATGTATAATGATCTGAATGCAAAGTATGAAGCTGTTACCGCTCACGTGAAGAAGCTTGACATGCAAGTTGCCCAAACCGCTGAAACTGTCAAACGACAACAAGGAGTTCTCTCAGCAAGGGGTGAGCATGGCCCCAGGAATGGAAGTGGTTCTAGTGGCTCAAGTGCTCAAGTGAACTTCATTGGAGACGAAGAGAATGAGCTTAAACGGATGATGAAACTGATCTTTGATGGATAAATCAAGAATGCTCAGCAGATGAACGAACGGATTTCTACTTTGGATTGGAAGGTTCAGTGCCTAAGTATTGACTTACAGCGTGAAGTCATTAAAAACTTCACCGCAGTGGAGCTGAGAAGTAAGAAAGTATTGGCACCTCCAACTAGCCCTAAAGTCATTGGAAAGGGTAAAGAGCAAGCTACGGAACACAAGACCCAAGGAGAATCTCTTGCCACAGATGAATATATGCTGGAACATGGTTCACACTCAGAAACACAGGTTGAGACTGCTCCAGCAAAATCTCAGACCAAATCTACCGAGCACCCAAAACCTTCTCGGGAGCACCTGCTCCGACAGGGTGCTCTGGCCAGTTCTGCAGAAACTCCTCCAACGAGAATTTATTCTCCCAAAGTTCCTTTTCCAGGTCCAGCTCCAACTTTTAAACGAAAGCATCTCCCCAAGCTCGGAGATCCCGGAAAGTTCGTAGTTCCATGTTCCATACTCGGAGTTGCTTTTAAGGATTCTGTTTGTGATTCCGGTTCTACGGTAAACGTAATGTCAAAGGATCTTGCTAAGTCTTTAGGAATTGATAACATACAGCCCTCGGACATGACCTTCAAATTTGCAGATGGAGCAACATCAACTTCACAAGGATTTGTCAAAGACCTCGAGGTAAGCATTGATGATTGCTTAATGCCTTGTGATTTTCAGGTGGTCGAGATGAGGAATAATGCTTATATGCCATTGATCCTGGAAAGGCCGTTCCTCGCTACTGCAGGAGCAATTGTTGACTTACCTCAAAAAAGGGTCTCTCTCTCTAAAGTCAACAAGGGTGTATTCTATGTAGCGATTTCTGAGAGCGAGCAAAATGGCTCTTATGTTGTCATAGAGGAGAAGGCTAAGGCTAAGTCTGGGGGAGCACCACTTCAGGCTCATGTCTCCTTAACACCCCAGAGACGTGTTGGTGACGCCATTGAATATAAGATTAAGTGCAAAGGTATATCTAAACCCTTCTCTAAGGTTAAAGCACTTATTACCCCAGAACTTAAAACGCAGGGACAAGTAGCTGTGGATGCAATGATGAACAGGGTTTTGAAGCTAGATTTCAACCCACCGCCAGCCCCACCTGATCCTCCAGCGGATCCACCTTCTCATGCCTAAACGGCGAATGCGTCAAGCTATTGACGTTAAACAAGCGTTTGGTGGGAGGCAACCCACTGGTAAAGTTTCTTGTACATAATTCATTTTAAATTTCTTTCGATACTAACTTTTTATCTGTGATTTCAGTTTTTAATTCTAAAAAAAAAAAAAAAAAAATTTACCAGGAATTGGCCTGAGCACATGCTCCACCAGGGTGCTCGCCGAGTCAACACACAGCCCCAGCCTTCGCCCAGCACCTCCGATACGAGCCAGCTCTGGCGACAATGGAAGCGAAGAGCCAGCTGTGATGATCCAGACACCGCTACAACGCGGTAAATTCTATCCACATATTCTTTTACCATTGTATTATCCATTTTTATCTTTTTTATTTTTCAGCCAATCCTTCAGTTTTTTTTTACACTGAGGATGGTGTAATTTAAGTCTGGGGGAGCGGTTAGTTACTAACTCTTTTTCTATGTCTTTGAGTCTTATTTTTGTGTCTTCCGTTATTGTCTTTGTCTAGGTTCGACTCAGGTCCAGCTGCTTGCAGCTAAGTGTCAGTTTTTATTTTTATTGAGTCAAATTTGTTGGGGAATTATGAACTTGATCTATTGGATTTATTTTCGGACTAAGGATTACTTGTATGACTCACAGCTTGGCCAAAGTTCTGTATCGAAAAGGCATTGGGCGGATTGAATATTCCCCAAAGCTCACGCTCAGCGGGAAATAGGTTGAACCAATGTCATCTCTAATTTTTATTGAACCCTAACCTGATCTTCAATTTCTTTCTCAGGGTATAGATGTTTATTAGGGAAGACCTATTGGAGGCGAACAGGAACACGCCACTCTACACAATGTCTAATATTCCGATCTAACTCCCCTTCATTACACTGAGAAAAAGAAAAGAAAAGAAAAGAAATAAAAAGGAGAAGTTCAAAGCAACAAGCCGAAGTGAACCAAGGGATGATGCGTAGACCCGTGTATCCTTTGTGACCTCATGGAAAGCTTGTTGTAAGGGAAACTAAAAATCGAAGTGAACCAAGGGATGATGCGTAGACCCGTGTATCCTTTGTGACCTCATGGAGTGTGACCTCATGGAGATTCGTCCCACAAAATAAAGAAGAAGCATCAGAAAAGTGATGGCTGTGTTAAAGGGTGAAGCATCGGCAAATGAAAACCGATGGCTGTAAAGAATAAACAGAAAGATGATGGCGTGGAAAGAGGGAAAGAGGGGAGAGGAAAGTTATATGGGAGAGGGTCTTTGGTTAAAAGAAGTTAGCACCTTTTGGACCGATTTCCCCTGGTAAGATCACTGTACTTTTATTATCATTAATCTATGTAAGAGATGACAGTGGAGATTCTGAAACTTCTGTTGGGTTGTGAGTTATTAAGGTTAGGTTATGAACCCCACGGCTAATTACGGTACATGTCCTAAGGTCCAGTGAAGAAGGTATGAAGTTCGAAATTTTTCCAACAAGCAAGTGAGTTCCCGTGATTTTCAAACCTCTTCTCAGTTCTTGATCTTGTTTTGTTTGAGGACAAACAAAGGTCTAAGTCCGGGGGAGTTGATATATTAGTATTTTGTCCCATTTTTACTAGTCTTTTTATATTGTTTTCGAGTCTTTTCTATTTCTTTTTGTGTATTTTCAGGTATTTTGAGGCTCTGGAGCATGGATTGAAGATATTGGAAGACATTGGAGCAAAAGAAGCAATTTTGAGCCAAAAGTCGATTTTCCGCCTGCGCGAGCACTTGCTTGGACCTGGCGAGCACCTGCTCGACCTATTTTACCTAGACACATTTTTTATTTTATTTTTAGAATAAATAGAGACCAGCCGCCTCAGACTTGTATGACGTTCTTTTTCAGACCTCAGTTTTTTGTTCTAGGTTATTTTGGTTCGAAGACTCCACCACTTTGTTCTTTTTTCGATTTGGATTTGTATTATTCAGCTTTGGATCTCTATTCTCCTATTGTTGATCAATCCACAACTCTGTTTGAGAAGTTTTCCTGAACTTTATTCCTTTTAATAAATCATGAATTCATCTTATTGCCTTGTTGTGTTTGATTTTGCTACGTGTGAGTAGATCCTTAGCTAGGTTAAGGTTTTCAATGGTGATTTAGGGTTTTAATGGCTGAGCACAAATAGGAATGAAATTTATATTGTCTTCGCCAATATGGGTTCTTAATGCTTAGATTAAACTGGCTACTTAATCTATGATTTTAGGTTAAACTTATTCACGAGAGTGCTCTAGGTTTGCTAGATAAACCATTGGTGAGCAATTGGTGCGCAACCAGTGAGAGTTGATTGTTGCGATTGATTGTGAACATATTGAACCCGTTTGTTAATGCTTATCGTCTTCGCTAGGTCCAGACGAGAGTTTTGGTATCTAGGTTGTTAGATAAAGGTGTCGATACATCACGAGAGTGGGGCGGCATTTATTTATGTTTGAGTTCTAGACCGGTAGTTAAATTAGCCCTGAATAGTTGCTCAGCCTTGTCTCCGAATCACCGGCGAAACGCCTTAATCTAGTGCTTGTTTTAATTAATTTACATCGATTTTATTAGTTGCTTATTTGTTCCGAAAATTACACCAACCAATATTTTGTTTTAACTTTAAATTAAAATCTATAATTTCATAGTGTAACCTTTGTCTCTGTGGATTCGATTCCTTTTATACTATTGCGATTGTTTTGTGCACTTGCAGTATTTAATTGGGTTAAAACTCGACACATCATCAGCCAACATCTCTTTTTGTGATGCCAACTCGGATTGCAATTCATTGATCCTCGATGACTGACTCCATTGCATTTCATCATCGTAGTCACTGAAAGGTATGGATTCATTACCAAATTTTGATCCTTTATCTTTTGAGATCTCCTACAAAAAAAAATTAATTATATGAATAAAATGAACTAAAAACATATTATTAACTAGAAAATATTATAAACTAAATAATTACCTCCCAATAAATATTATTTTTATGGGCTTTAATTACAAATATTTGTAGACAATATTGACTTTATCAAAGAGCTGAAGTGAGATGATAAAGAAAACAAGAAGAAGAGAGACACCATTTGCACCAAAATGGCGGACGAGGGAGACAAGCGGAGGCATTGTTGTATTACATCAGTTTGAGGTTTGAAATATCTCTCAGCGCTGAGCATTTTGTTCAAAGTTGATCTTTTAACTTTTTTCCTCCAATTCTTACGTGTTATTAGGATCTTTGTACTAAAAAAGATACCGTCTTTGAAAAATAGAAACTTGACATCAATTCTTGAATGTCTTTTTTGTTCATCTTCTTTTCTCTGATTTTGATATTTTATTTATGACAGAAACTAGAAAACTGTATGTTGAGGTTTATGGATAGATTAACCTCCCAACAAAATTAGTAGTAAAAACAATTTTTGAGTTAGATTATTTTATATATAGAACCAAAAGAATTAATTTAGACGATGCAAAGATTGAAACATATCAAACGACATCGTATAATTAATATTTTACATGATATCGATTAGCATCTTTCAAATTTTGCATCACCTAGGTTAACTTTTTTTGCGAAGATTGAAATTATGTCAAACAACGACGTATAAAATATTTTTATACAACGTCGTTGATATGTTTTAATCTCACGCCGCTTAGGTTAAATTTTGTGTTCTATAAAAGGGTCTATAACTCACCAAATTTTTGATGTATTCATTTCCGCCGCACTACAAACATTGCGAAAACATTTCTTGAGAAAATTTATGTGTGATTTCGACTGCATCTAGGAAGAGAGCTTGGCTTCAGTTAAAATATTAGAAAAAGGTATGTGCTAATTTAAACAATGTTAACTTTTTTTTATATGCATTCAGTTTTATTTTAATTTTAAAATATTTTCATAACTTTTCTTATTTTAACATTGAGTTTTCTCTAATTATATCTTACTTTTAGTCTTTGTATGTGTTTTTTCTCCGATGTTTATGTTTTGATTCATGAGCTTTAAAAAAACAATACAATTTTGGTATAAAAAATCATGTTAAATTCATATTAAACTTCTTCGAAAAAATTATTTTATAAGTAAATAATCTTCAGGAAACAAATTATCCGAGATTTGGTGTTATCCGATGCAAAAGATAAAATATTTGAAGTTTTAGGGTTTGGATCTATATATTTTGAATTTAAAGTAGGATGTCCTCATGTCCATATCCGTCTTGTATGTATGATAAATTTAAATATTTAAATGATTATGTGGTATCTTTGTAAAGAAAATACAAACGGCTATTGGAGAGTGTGAAACCATCAACACCTACCACCAACCCCGGTGTTAGATTCATTGGTGGAAAAAACTAAAATTCTAGTAATGGCAAAAGCTGTCAACGGGTGAAACAAAAAAAATTCGAAACGACAATTCTCAAATTTTAAATTGTTTTATGTTTTACATTGATTTTATGAATTTTGGTTGGTTTGATATTTGAGATTTGATTTTTGATCAAACATTTTTTTGCTTGTAGTGTCGACAGAACACAATCGATTTTGTTGCATTGTGTAAGGCTATAAAGAAAAACAAGTCATGTCCAATTAAATTTTGTCATAAATGCTTAGTTAACTGGTTCTTTTTATTTTATATTTAATTAATTTTTAGTCAAGTTTTTTTTCTGAGATTATTTTTGATTAAAAATCTCAGAAAGAAAATTTGATTAAAAATAATTAAATTAAAAATAAAATAAACCTTTTAAGTAAGCATTTATGACAAACTTGAATAGGACATGGTTTGTTCTTCTTTGTTGCCTTACACGATGCGACAAAGTCCATTGCCTTCTGTTAGCATTACAAGCAACAAAAAATTTGATCAAAAATTCATAACAAAAAGATCAAACCAACCTAAATTAATCAAGTCTAAAGCTAAGTCCTAATTCATCATTTTTGTTAAGGCTTGGCGCTAATTCTGATGCTTCGCATTTGCCTTCTCTTCCGCATTTGCCTTCTTTTGTGTTTGCATCAGTTTCATCCTAAAAAACAGCAGCAAAAATTTGTTTAATCTTAACATTACAAAATCCAAAAATCACATTGTTAAGGGAATTTAATAAAAAAATCTTTAACTTTGGCCTCATCTATTTTTAAACCCTCAACTATTTTCTTAGTAAAAAATTCTCTCAACTATTATCCGTTAATAGATTTGACCCTCCTTAAAATATTTCCGTATACGGCGATGGAAGATTGTTTTAAATAAAATAAAATGTAGAGACGTTTGTATTTATAATAAAAACAAAAAGGATTTTTATGAATTAACAACATGACATGCATGTAAAAATCTCGAATTAGAAACTTAGGGTTCCAGTTTAGTGATTTTATTGTAGATTTTGATTGGTTTAGTTTGGTGATTAGAAGTTGTTAAAAAACTTAAAAGACACAATAACATGAACAAATATCCAAAAATTTTACATGTTGGACACTATTTTGGTTCAAGAAACCGACACAAAAGACCTAATAATATTGTTTAACAAAAATAAGACTAAGATGCTATGTATATCCTAAAGTGGACACTACCAAAACATTAAATTTGAAGAAAAAGTTGTGTTAGATGAGTGGTAGCCAATCTTCTGTTTTTTCTTTGGTCTTCCTTGAAGTTTTTTTGGTGGGTTTGGTACCGCTTCACGCTTGCATGAGCGTCTGTTATGGCTTGTTGACAGTTTTTGAAAGTCTGCAAATCTTGTTGTTGCTATAAAAAAACTTGTTGTGTATATGAAATTTTTTGTTTTATATGATAAATACGAATATCTCGATGTTTTATGTCATTCAAAATAATATTCTCACCGTAGATGGAAACGTTTTAATCTTAAGGAGGGCCAAATCTATTAACGGATAATAGTTGAGGGGAATTTTTACTAAAAAAAATAGTTGATGGTTTAAAAATAAATGTAACCAAAGTTGAGGGTTTTTTCATTAAATTCCCTATTATTAATAGCCTTGTTTATGAGGATGACTTAACCCTTATAAAAGATATAGTTCTCTATCTCTGGTTTATGTTTCTGCTCGGGCTTAAAAGCTAACCATTGACATGTACCACCATGTAAAATATGTATCCAAAGTCGAGAAAACAGAAAAAGTATAAGCATAACGCATTGATATTTTTGGGTACATGTTAAAACATAGATAGCATGTAAACAAATCTAATTACAGATCTTTAATTATTTTCTCCAAATCTTATGCACAGTCAATTTATGAGAATCCTTACGCTGAAAACAAATCCACTTTGAAAATTAAGCAACGGTTTTTAGAGTGATTTTTTTTGTTTTAGATTTTTAAAAAATCTAATTTATTGTCATTCATGATTTTAGAAAAAGTGGATTCCCTAAAAATAGAGAATCTGGATTTTGATGGTTTTTCCACATTTGTAAAGAGAATCTAGAATCTCACTTATATGAGTTTTTAGGAGATTTTGAAAAAAACTAAAATCAAAAACCAAAAACCGAAAATCAAAAACAAAAAACCACTAAAAAACTATCAAAAATTCATGGCCTAAAACTTTACATTAATTCTTGAATGTCTCTTCCGTTTTTTTTCTTTGATTTGACATTTTTTTAATATAAGCTACTAAAACGTATGTTAAAGTCTATAGATGGATAATGGATTAGTTCCCAACATATTTGTAAGTGAGATCACTTTATATATATAACGAAAAAGTTGACCTAGATGATGTAAAGATTGAAACATGTCAAAAAAATATTTTATATCTAATATTTCATATGACATTGTTTGCCATGTATCAATTTTTCCGTTACTTAGGTTAACTTTTTGGCAAAGATTATAAAACATGTGAAACAATGTCGTATAAAATATGGTTTCTTTGATTTTTCTTGTAATTTTGTGATATGTTTCTTTGATTTTTCAGGCATCTTTTGGCCCTTCAGAACTCTATAATTCATTTCCGCCGTTTGGGGTAGATTTTTATAATATATTATAATTTTTTTAAAAAAATGTCGTATAAAATATGGTCCAAGCTACATGAGACACATAGGTTAATTTATCTGTTCTAAAAAAGAATCTAAATTACACTCTTTTATATATTCATTCCGCTGCAACTTTTTGGAACAAAAATTACCAACACATATCTTAAGAAGTTTATGTGAGATGTTGATTCCATCAATGAAATGAAATGACCTTGAATGTTGTTAAAATATTTAAATGTTTGCAAAATGTAGGTGGAATTCAAAAAAAATTTAAGAAATTTTACATTCATTCGATTTCATTTTAATTTTTAAATATTTTTAATTGTTTTTATCATTGAGCTTTCTGTGATTATTTCTCATCTTTTACTCTTTGAATATTGTTTTCTATTGTTTAATTGTTTATGTTTTGATTCATGAGATTTTAGATCAAAAGATAAAATAATTCAAGTTTGGTATAAAAATCATCAAAAAATTCATATAAAACCTGTTCAAAGAAAAATCATTTTACGAATACATTATCTTTCAGTTGTGAAAATTATCCAATGTTATAAAATCCAAAAGATAAATGATGTGAAGATTTTGGATCTGGATCCAAAAATTTTGAATTTAAAATATCCAGATCTGATTTGGATCTACTTTCAAATATAATTTTCTTACAATATATGTTTAAGAAATATAATTCTTTAAAAACTTTTAGTGTATCTTGTAAGGAAAGTAAGAAGGTGTGGTCATTTTTTAGAATAAACCTAAAAATATGTTTTTAGTGTTTTTTAAAAATGAAAACTTTAAATAAAGGATTTTTAACATCTTTTAATTAATATTATTATTTTTAATAATTTTACCCAAATTATATGGATCCTGATCTGAATACTCGTGGATTTGAACCGGGTAGGTTTTTTTTTAATCTTAATATATCTTAAATTTTAAAATATCCGGTTCGTACTAAACTCTAATGATTATTCAATTTATTTTAGTAATTTAAAAAATATTAAAAATTATAAAATGTTACATGAGTTGACCAAAAAAAATACTGTACATAGACAGGCACAGTTTTTTAATATTATAAAGAATTTTTCTTAATTATTATTCTATATACGAGTCTAATCAAAAATTTATTACTTTCTTTAATTCTATCATTTTATTATATGAGTTTTCAGCCAAAGTCTAATTCTTAAGTATTTAATTTTGTTATTTTATATTATAAAAAAGGGCCACATATTTTTCAATAAGAAATAATTTTGAATTTTTTCCATTTGCTTTTACTGTTTTTTATTCATGTTTTAATGTTTCGTGTGAAGCAATTAAGGAACTAGATTTGGGAATTGAAAACAAAAGTTGAAGTGATGTGAAATCTAAGAGCATATGCATTGGTGAGAGACCAATTGAATCTCTCAAATAAACAAAAATTATTATTTTAATAGAAATTTATTATATAATAATTTTTAAAAATTTAAAAACAAAAATAAAACTAATTAATGATGGACAAATGTTAGATGAGGTGCTCAAGGATCTCTCAAACATTATCATCTGTGAACTTTTTCTCAATCTCTTTTTTTTTTAATCATGAGAGGTGTCCACTAAAGATTCTCTAAGAGGTGTTTTTAACCCATAAATAAAAGAACCTCCAAGATCCCACAACATTTAACTTTTGTTTTCAAGTCTCAATTTTTTTTTCTTTTTTATGACTAGGAGATTCCGGATCCGTGGGCCCATACATCCCCGGTCTAAAACAGGTAATTTAAATTTATTTTGGAGAGTAAAATTTTCCAACATGAATCGAACTTGCGACTTCCATGGTCTCTACGTTTTTGATAACCAAAGAGTTTAACTACTAGACCAACTCATTGTTGGTATTATTTGTCATTTAACAGTGAAAACATGAATAAGTAATAGTATAACCAAAAAGAAAAAAATCTACAAATATTTATCACTCAAACACCTGGTAATTTTCAATACTTTTTAATATAAAATAACATAAAGAAATACTAAATTAGAATTTGACTGATAAATCATGTAACAAAATGATGAATTAAAAAAAATTTATTTGACTTATGTAATGAGATGGTAAAATAATAATTAAAGAAAAAGTTAATAGATTATGAAAAAATTGTGCTTGTTCATGTACACAACCTTTTTGGTAAAATCCTGTAACATTTTATTGGTAATATTTTATAAATTACATAAAATAATTTAAATAATGATTAGAGTTGCTTTGATCAGGATATTTTAAAAATATTACCAATTATAAATTAATTATTTTTTTCATTCTACTATTCTATTTTTATTTTGTAGTCAAAGTTTATTTTTTAAGTATTAAATTTTGTCATTTATATTAATTTTTTTAATTTCCATGTGCTTTTCATTTAAAAATATTTTTGGATTTTTTTCTCGTCTTTTGTTTTTACTGTTTTTATTCATGTTTTTACTTTTCAATAAGAAGCAATTTAGGGGGAAGATTTGAAAATTAAAAACAAAAGTTGAAATGGTGGAGAATCTAAGAGGTGTTTCCCTCTTCTTAAATAGCCAATAAAAAAAACTAAAAAATTATATTATAAAAATGGGAAACAAATTTAGAAAATTTATTACTTTTTATTAGTTTTCAGTAAAAGTCAAATATTTGAAAGTTTATTACACAAGTTATTACTTTTTATTATTACTAGATTCGGATCTGCACGTACGTGCGAAGTTATGTTTATAAATATTTTATTAGATATAACATATATAATTCAAATTCATATCAATTATGTATTCGGTTTAGTTTTAATCTAGTTTATAAATAATAAAAATAATAATGATTTTATCAGTATTTTGACACTCGAACTGATATGAATGTTTTACCGGAATTAACTGTGAACCGGATTAGTGATCGGTAATATTTATACTAAACTCCTGAACTATCAATTCGGATATAAAATCACCAAAAATGATTAAAATTAAGTTAATCAGGTCCGCGTGTTTTTTTTTAAAAATAATGACAATTTATACTTATGATTGAATTTAGATTTATTCTTAGTACGGATGGACATAATTCATATTTTATTGTGTTCCATCCCGTTTTGTCCTTTACTTATTCATAGCCTTGTCAAACGGATCAAACCCGCAATCTGAGACCCACCCCGCAACTGATTATATGAATTTTCGACCTGCATCAAACCGCAATCCCCAACCACCAAATAAAAATAAATAATCCGCATCCGTCCCGCTTAAATCTGCGAATACCCGTGGATAACCCGTAAATATTTAAATAATAATTAAAAACTATTTTTTATAATTTTAGTAAAATTAATATTTAAATTTTAGTATTAAGAAAAAAACATAAATTCCCAATTTTAAAAAAAATTTTGGATAAATATATATATCTATTATATATCTTTAAAATTTAACTACTAATTTTATAAAATAATAGTATTTAATATTATTGTTTTTTTAAAATGCGGGTACCCGCAAACTTGCTTTACAAAATATGAAGATCCGCATCCGTTCCGCCAATAAATGTTTCAATCCACACCTGCGACCCGTGATTTTAAAAAAAAAAACTGATCCGCATCCGCTCCGCAGCGGGTATAACGGGCCAGAACCCGTGGGTTATGAATCAAATTGTCATAATGGGTCAAACCTATAACCCGAGACCACCCCACAGTGGGTTATATAAATTTTTGATCCGTATCAACTGCACGTAGGTGTGAATTTTTACCTGTCTCGTAGTCAACTCGTACCAAAATTAGTGATAATTTGAAAATTGAATTTACCTTCATAAATTTTATAATCCCGTACAGTTATCCAAAATTCTTATCCCGTTTTGTATTATTTTTTTGTTATCCGAATTATCTGTTTCCGTTACATACTCACTATTTTTTGTTCCAATACCAAAAATAGACTGACATTTAAGATAACAAATTGATTTCGTTGAATAATGATATTAGAGTAATCAAAATTTCATTACCATTTCTGAAAGTATATGTAGTTAGTAAAATGAATTACTTAAAAACTCGTATAATTTAGAAAAATAAAATTATATACATATAAAAATGTATTTAATGTGATTTTTCATTGGGCATTTATGTTTTCACATACATATTAATAGAATATAGAATATGGCTTTTGTTAGTTTATATATTGGGCATTTATAGATTTGCTATATTTTAAATAATATTTTTCTTTATAAATGTAGTAGTATTAAACATATGAGCAAGATTCAGATTTTGAAAAATAAATTATAGTATTCAATTTATTATTATAGGTTAACAAAATCTTTAATGATCTCGTATCATTACCCAAAATTTTCGTCCCATTTTTTAAGAAACAATTATTTGAGTAGTATTTTTTGTTATCCGAATTATTTGTTCCCGTCCCATATCCACTATTTTCTGTCCCAATACCCAAAATAAACTGACCTTTAAAATAGCAGATTGATTGCGTCGAATAACAATATTAGAGAAATCAAAATTTAATTATGGTGTTTGGTAGTATATGTAGTTAGTAAAATCAATTACTTAAAAAACTTGTATAATTTAAAAAAAAAACAAATTATACACATATGAAAATATATTTAATATTATTTTTCTTGTGGCAATTATGTTTTTGTTTTTTTGTCAAAAGGGTATTTATGTTTATTTGGCACTTTTTCTATATTTTAAATATTATTAATATTTATAATATTTAAAACTAAGTATTTAAAATATATGTATTTATTTTATTCATTAAAATTATTAGTTTAATTAAAGAATCAAATTAAACAAATGAAATTTTAAATTTGGATGCCTAATAAGGCAATTGTTCAAATAAGACATTTAGATTTTGATCATTTTAAAAACATTTTGATTTCAATCATTTTGATCTTTTGATAATGTGATTTAGAACCATTGTTCAACTTTTTTAAACCAATGTGGGACTTTGAAAACACATTTTTCATCAATTGAGTAATCTATCTCCGTTCTAAAAATTTGATTAACAACATATGCAGAAAATAATCTATATTTTTATTAACTATAAGTATTATATGATAATTCAAAATAATTTAAAAATAAGATAAACCATAGATGATAGAAGAATCATTCTTTTAAATCTTAACCAAAATTTACAAATGTAATGACGTAAAATAAATAATATTGTATAATTAGATATCAAATCTTAGTTTTCAATTTTAATTGGTTAAAACTTTTTTTAAAATTAATTGAATTTTCGTCTATAATTAATAAGAGAGAAAAAATCTGTTTAATTTTTTGAAAACTAATAATATTTTTAAATTTTTTTTATGATTTTTTGTTTTATTATATTAATTTTGTGATTACTATTGTACCCTTAATGACTTTATTTAAAAACACTAAAAACTAATGGCATTACATGTAAATTTTTTAGAATTTAAATGTTACTTTTAAATTGTGCTTCCCTTTTAATAATATAGATTCTACTTTATGAGTTTTAAGTCGAAGTGTATGTGTGGTGTTTCATTATGTCATATTTTGTTCCTTCTTCCTAAATAATCGATTAAATTTTTATTTTAAATCGAAAAAAAAAACAAAATCTTTGTTACTTTATCGGTTTTGAGTCAAAGTCAAATATTTAAAACATTTATTACACAAGTCAAAGAAAAAATTATTGCTTTTTGATTTTTTAATTTTATTTTATTAGTTTTCACTTCAAATGTATTTTTGGCATTTCATTATGTCATATATTTTTTCTTCTTTTTTAAAATTTTTACCGATTATTTAAAAAGTTGGAAACACCTCTGAAATTCCACACTACTCTAACTTTGGTTTTCAATTTCCAAATCTTCCTCCTAATCTGCTTTCTATTGATTCCGACAATTGAGGAACCAACCTTTTCTCTTTTCCTAATTGTAGGAATCACATGATTCGATTGTTATTTGCTTCATTTTACTTTGCTCTTATGACTTTTTTTTTTCTTCTTCCCTCATTCAGTTCGGTTAAATTATATTGTATAGATCGATTGTAACTGGTCAATTTTTTTGGTTGAATGAAAACTGAAGTGGAGTATGATATGATTTTTTTTTGTGTTTCACATTCTTACTAGTTTTTACTTTTTACTAAGCTCAATCTTGGTTGTTTTTAACATGGTCATGAGACTTACAACTAATCTTGATTATATGAAGTTGAAAGTGTTCTCATATAGAAAGTGTTCTCATAAAAGTCATACATGATAATACGTACTGTAATCATTTTAATTTTAACATGCCTCAAAATGTCTATTTAAAATTAGTTAAGTTTGATTTGGGCATCAGTTCAAAGTCTAGATTTGTATTATATTCAATTAAAATGAAATAAAAAGACAGATATTCTACTAGTCACTTGAAGACTCAATAGAGTGATGATGAATGTAGGTAGACGGGAAGGCTTCAAAACAGGAAAAACATTATTTGGTGATGCCTCTGAATGGTTTGGAGTATCCAACTCGACAAAGAGATAAGTGGCGATGTGAAAACAACAAGGCTGCTTATTGTTTTTTGAAACTTGGAGATAAAACCTTCCAAGGAAATAGACTCTTTGGTCTTCCATTGTCGGTTTAAACCGAGAGACGAGGGTACCAATGTGGTGAGTTTCGTTCTTGGTTTTTAATAAGCGAAATTCAATTTTGTACCGAGAGAGAGTCTCTGGTTTGGGATCTTCCTCGGTTCTTGTTCGATCAAATCCTTTGATCAATCCATGTCTTATAACTACAACGATGATATGTTTCTTCGGGAATATGTAAATTTTGGCTCTAAGATGATTAACAGTTTAAATGTATGCTCTTCCCAGAGCCGTTGCTAGGTATTCATATTGTTGGCAAACATCTCTGGAATATATAAAACAATTGTTAAAAAAAATCTTGAAAAAAGTTTACTTAATTTAAACAGCTATATAAATTAAACATCGATTGGTCAGAGTGAACAAAATACTATAAAAACTGTAGATGAAACAAAAATAATATAAAACTTACTTACCATAGAACCTTCCTTTGTAATTGTAGGTTAAGAACAATTAATTAATAATCTTTTCTAAAAGGGGCGAAATATAATAACAAAATTAGAGAAAAATAACAAAACCTGGATTGTCAAAAGTGGATGGCGTCTGTGTGATTTATTATCCCAATTGTTTATTCAGTTTTACCTAATTTAAAAAATATTTTATTAATTCAAAATATTTATATCTTTATATTAGGCCTAAATAAACTAAAGAAACTAATACCCTTTTGTTTTATTTATTTTTTTAAAGCCGTAGGCCAATTTTTTTTTTTAAATAGCTGTAGCCACAGGCCTGACTCTTCCTTTTCGATTATCTCCAATCGCATGTCCTTATAACACCTTATCTTGTCGTTTTTATGATGGTTATTAGATGTATTTGGAGTGTTTAATGTACCTCAAGTTAAACGGACAGAAAAGAAAGCATATATTTGAAAATGAATCGGACCCAAAAAAAAACACTTAGAACATTTTTTTTTTATCAAAACAAACACTTTAGAACATGAAGCTTGACATAGGATCGAATTAGCGGATAATAATCACCCGATCCCCTCTAAGCCTCTAATTGATCCTACTCCTTGTAGAATGAAGTCATTCTTATATATGGATCAGTCAACTTCCCGTGAAACCTCGAAGTTGGGAAAAATCGACCCGGTATTTTGTATTTAAGCTCGTTTTGAAAGACACAAAATCATTATTATATTAATTAACTGAAAATAATAATGAAAGAAGAAAGAACATGTATCACAAATAATTTGACTCCCAACAACTCGTTGTGACTCAATTATTTATCATTTTATAATAGTTAAAAAATTTTATCTAACAAGAAATGTATAGTCCATATTGTCCACCTTAGAAGAGGCAAAGAGCATACCCTTCACGGGATTATCACATGTAGACCGGTCCTCCTCCGTACATTACATGTTTTATTAAACTATTAAATGCTGTGTAACAGTTGTTTATTTTCTAATTAGTTTAGACTATTTTATGCAATACAATAAGATGAAGAAGTAAAGCGACAAGAAAGCTTCCGATTCTTTTGTCTGAATCCGAGGGTTCGAGGTAATGCGATAAGTCTAATGGCATTGTCTCCTATTTATCATATCATTGGGGGGGGTTTATGTCCCCACATAACATGGTTACAACTTACAACCAAATTTGTTTTAAAAATAAACTTTACATCTCTAATCATCTTTTTCATATCTATTTTATCAAAGACGTTAATTCTATTATTTACCAAAAAAAAGTAATAAATTTTGAGTTTTAAAATATATAATTGAGGTTTGGTTTACATTACCATTCCCTGCTAATGGTTCCACAAGGCACAGTTTCTTAGTTCCAATGTAACAAGTTGCAGAAGTGTCTGTTTTCTTACTTCCTCTAATGGTCTTCTTTAATGGTTAGCTCTATGAGATTTTTTTTTTTTTTTAAACTTAGCGCTTTGAGTTTCATGTAACACAAACGCATTATTATTTTGGTTCTTTCATAAAGTATACCTAATATCAAAATATATGTATCTATATAACTTTCATAGAAAAATATCTTAACATTCCACAAAACAACATATTTATCAACATTAACAGAATGTTCTATTTCATCAAAGTTTTCTCATTTTTCAGAAATCTTGTACTTTTCTTTTGATTAACTAGGAAGTTTCAGGTCCAACCCCATAATTTTGTAAGCCAGAGACTGGAGCAAAGTTGAACCGTCTTCTCCCAAGTTACTCTTCAACCCATGAGACAAGATTTATCAATCCTTTGGACAGACCTTGCTTACTACTAGACTAAGGGCCACTTGATATCATATATTGTACTTGATTTTAGCAGATTAATCTTGAGATCATGTTAATACATATCGTATAATTTTATAATTGATAACGAATCATAAAATTGTAGTATTAGGTTATTTGTTTTTGATTATGGAGCAGGGATTATAAAAGATTCAAGTGTTTATTAGTTTTTGGTGGCGTTTCTAGGATATTTCAAAATTTGCTCTTCCGAAGATCTCAAGTAGAAAGATATATAGGCTCGGCACATAATTTCTCGAAAATTTAATCTTACCAAAAAAAAAATATTATAAAGAAATCTAATCAAGGCCACCTGCATTAACATTATATAATTACAATGTAGATTGTTTAGAATTGACATTCTAAGAGTGAGCTGAGCTGCTGACTTGAAGTCCCAAGCATTCCCAAATTAGTAACGTCAAACCGGTTAATGAGTTAAAAATGGCACGAGAAAGTAAGAAACCTTTTTAATTAAGAAATGCTCACTAATCTTGGGAAAGCTTCTTGGCCCGTCGGCCTTCGTGTGCAACTAATCACTTGCATCGTATCAAATCAATTTCCAAATTATTACTTTCAATGTTCTTTAATGTATGTTTTAGAAGAAAACAATTGTTTCACAAAGATATATATGTTTTGTGTTTTCTAGACAAATTTTATGTAAATTTTTCTTCCCTAGTAAGTATAACGGGTAATTCACTTTTACTTTATTTGTATTAAATAAGGAAGTATTTTGGATATCTATCTTTTGAGTATCTGTTAAAACAATTGAACATCTACAAAAGAAAAATAACTCTTTTGTAAAAATCCATATTAAAATTGTATTTCTACAAATCATAACTTTTTAAAAAAAAACTTTAAGTTTGTAAAGATGCCTATAATTATAATAAAAACTACAAATGAATGTATAAGCAATATAATTGAGAAAATTTGTGAAAAATATTTTGGGTTGGATATAGATATCGATGTCAGAAAAGAAAAATTGATCTATGAGTTCTTTTACCCACATCTATATCCGCCAAATCAATAAGTCATTCTCCGTATTCGAAGATAGATTTTTTATATCGTCAAATTTGAAGCAGATTGAAATAGATATCATATATAATAGAAGATTTTCGGATAATTTGTCCAATCATCCTAATTAAATCAAACCTTTCGAAAATGAATATCCAGCCCACAAAATGGGGTCTCTGTGTCTCTTGATTTTTATATATGTGTGAGAGCTTTCGTTTTCAAAATATAAGTCTATTCTATATATCTCTATATAATCCGTTGTTGAGTATAAGAATATATTTCAGATTTACAGCTGCCGACAAAAAACAAAATATCACTACTTCATAGATTGTTGAAAACATATTAATAAGATCATTGTATTGTAAATTTATTGTTTTGACGAGTAAATCAATTTAATGAGAATCAACTGTTGTTACTTTAATAACCAGAGTATATTCAGTTCTTTGGTTAATTAAGGGTTAAAGATGTCATTCATGATGGATCCAACACACGATGAAAATGACAGATTCTAAAGTATCATACAAGAGAAACGAACATAATGCGCGTGGGGTTGCTTAGATTCCTTTGTAATCTTGCTACTTCTTAGAAATGTTGAAATGGTATACCCTTAATTAAGAGAGAGACTGTTTTTTAGTTTCTAATTTAAATATCAAGTTCTTTTTTTCTTTAATATACAAAAGAATATTTAATGCATGATGAGAGTAAGTATGGGATACATTTCTCTTGTTACTTGTCTCTTTTTTTTAATCTATAATGGGCATGATGTATACATATTTGCCTACCTACATAGTACTGTACATATCCATGTGTGTGAGTATATATAAGTTAAGTCTTACTCTCTTTGCACAACATCTCAATGAACTAAGTAATCTCTTTCTCTCCCTCCCACTCACACATTCTCTCTCTGTCTCTCCTCTCCATTTCTCTCTGTAGAGTTTGCTATCATGAAAGAAACCAAGAAGAAGACGCCATGCAGCAAAAAGCTTGGAGGATACTTAAGAGAGCAAAAGGGAAGGCTTTACATCATCAGAAGATGTGTGGTCATGCTCATTTGCTGGCATGACTAAACATTTGCACCTCTTCTACATATATGCGTTATGTACACAAGCACAAAGACAATATCTAATATTATAGTTTAACGGTTTGATTGAAGAATGGGATCAGATCTTTGTGGCTGTGGTGATTTGCCATGCGAGTGGAGTTCGCAAGATGGAGATATATATAACGGTTTCCAAGCATCCATGAATGGCATATCCTGATATCTCCTATTTATTCAAATATGAGTTTTGATAATATAGCTTTTTGAATTAGTATGACAATTTATAGTTAGAATCTTCTTTATAATGTTAGTAGTGTGTAATAAGGAGAAGAAATATGAACATCATTTGTAAATGCATACAGAGAGTAAGTGTTAGGGAAATTTTCCTTGTCGTATCTCTTCCAATTCTTCCTTCTTCCTATGGCATTTAGCAATAATAATAATCAAGATGCCGAGTAAATATCATATGAACAGAAAAGAAATTTATAATTGGATGTAACTTCATCAAACAAAGATTTAACACTTTTTTTTTTGAAAAATAATATATTATTTTAAGTATTAAGAGACGCATATATCAGATTCTAGTTGATATTCAATAACTGTTTAGGTATTTAAATTTTCAGAAGTATATGTAAATTACGAAATTGTGAATAGAAATACTTTGGCATTTACGAATATGGAAAAAAAAATTCACTATCAATCAATATCAAACTTTTTCATATCTTCATATATCTTGTCCCTATTTCGAACCTTCACGCACATGTGTTTGTTTGGACCCACTGACTTAAATTCTATAGCAAAAAATATCAAAAGGCGACTGTTTTCATTTGCATTTACAATAGTTTGAGATTCCATTTATTTTCCTAGAAAGAAAAAAAGCATAGATGGTTGGCAGAAGATAAGAAAAAAGGCATTTCATGAAAGTAACAAGTCATCATGATTTGGAAGGTAAGAAAAAAACGAGTTATTAGTCATTACTGTTTTGCCTCGTGTCTTATTACCAAGTTTGGGTGATATGTAATGAAATAATGCAATTACTTTGTTAGTCAGAGGAACTGACAAGGTATTCAAGCCTGACCAATGAGAACGTGCCAAAAGGATACTCTTTGTGATGACAGCTTTAATGTCTGCCCACGGGCAAATGCTAATGTTTTGGGACCTACATACCATCAGATCCCGATCGCCACATCATCTCCTGTTAAGTTTCCAATTGGACCCCACACCTTACCATAAATTAGACATGTTGTTTAGTCACGACTAACGATTAGACTTGGACCCGAAAGAAGCAATTTTAGAATGCTTTCGGTCCGGTTGTTTGAAAATGAATTTGGGTGACTTTTTTTTTCACGGTGTGGTAAGGATTAAGAGAGTTGAGTATTCAGATACGTGTGTTTAAATTGACATATCTTTACCGCTAAAAATATCAAAAGTTACCAATCAAATTAATGTTTGTTTGTTTTACGAGAACAATAAATAGTTGCACCAAATGAATGGTGGTCTAGTGGTATTGAGATTTGAGAAATAGTTTTTAAGCTCAATAGTTTAATTTTACTTGAAAGACATTATTTATGTCTTAAACGTGATATTATTAACGGTTGGTCTCGAATATCATAGGAGATTACAAGGCTAAGGTCTAAAAATTTTATAATTTATTTAAAAAATAAACAGTGATGGATCCATAAAATTCTTTTAGTACCCCTCCCCCCCTCCTTTTTTCACAATAAAAGGTGAACCTTATGCATTTTAGATGTATCATTTTCACTTTCTAATTGCTATGTATGTCCATCCATGAAAATAAGAGAGACTACAAAAAAATTATAGTGATTGTGTTTACGTCAAGTATAAATTACTACAGAATTGAAATAATATAACTACTTTTTACATCGTAGGACCTAATTTAGTTTTGACTTTTAGAAAAAAAAATTATTTTTTGTGATGTATGGCAATGATAAGTTTTTTTTGGGATGAATTATTTCCAATATTTTTGACTAAAGTATCTAAGATAAAAAAGATTCAGTCATGCGTAGAAATTTAAGAGAACAGACATTTTTTTTGTCAACAACATACGATATTTAATTTTGAACTTGGGTGATGACACAAGTCACACAACGATGGTATTACCACAAAGATGAAATTTCCGAATAACAAATTTAGGTTTCTTTAATAGGTTATTAAGTTATAAATACATAGATAATTTAAAAATAAAAAATGTGATAGTGATTTTTATTAATTAGTTCTCTTTCCTTTCATTGTTTTTCTGACCAAAATGCTCATACTACAGTTTAACGATTAAAATTTTTTTTAACGGTCAAATATTTGAAAAGATTAGCTATAGTTTTAGGCGGTTAAATATTTTGTTAACATGATATATATTCTAATTTCAACAAAATGATTATCATGTTATTTATTTTTTTACTTTACTATATATTATTCTGTATAAAACTAGAACTATGTTAAATTATGTTTTATCATTGTATAAATAATTTTCTATTCTATACAAAATATGAATATTCAAAGTAAATATAATTCTATGTTTTGTTATTTAGGAATTCTGTCATGCTAACAAAATAATTAAAATATTATTTATTTATTTATTTACTATATATTATTATATATCGATAATAAAGTTAGACATGTTAATATTTTTTTATCATGTAAATATGTTATTAATATATACAAAACATGAATGTTCAAAGTAGATATAATTCTATATTTTGTTCTTAATTTTTAACTTATCTATGTATTTTGAACTAAATCACCCATTTATGGGAAATTGAATAAAATAATTTTTAATAATAAAATATATATAATATTAATGAGATAAATAATTTACTAACAATAATACTTAATCGTATAATCACGTTAACAAAATAACTAACTGTATAAACTAGAGAGTATCTCCCCAAATATTTGATCGTTAACATAATATTTAACCGTTAAAATTATGATAGGAGCATTTTAGTCTAAAAATTAATGAGATGAGAGATAATTAATTAATGAAAAAGTATTCACATATTTTTAATTTTTTAATTATCTGTTGGTATAGATTGCAATTTCCCTTGTTTAATTTTGTTGGAGTAAAAATAATCTTTTACCTTATACGAATCTCGTACAACCACAAGTAGTTAATTTAAACAAATATCAAAGTGCCATAATTTAATTATATTTTTTGGAATTGTAACCCGTTTCTAAAAAGATTTATGACTGAATCTACATGATCCAAATAACTCTTATGGATAAAGTCACATGTTCTTAAATTTTTATAGCTAGTTCAAATAAAAGTAGAACTGATTGCATCATCAGCATGCAGTCTGGTTCTTGAATTAACCTTAAAATTGACTTAAAATCAATTTCATTTCGAGGTGAGGTCATGTGTTTAATCAATGGATGATCAGCCGCGTCATTTGCATCTCTTTTGCTTCACGGAGTATCACTCCACCAAGCTCCAATGATTTTTTTTTAACTTTGTAAGCATGAGTCTTCTAATCCCATAATAGGCCACCATTTCAACTGGACCTAGGTATCCAAAGTACCTTAGGTGCTCAAAATAAGCACTTGCCATGGGACTCAGAACTGTGAGCTTCAAAGAAGAATCACTTGTCTACACACAAAAAAGTTTAATAAGTTTCATACAAAAACTAGTGTTTCTCGAAGCTCCAAGTTCTACACAAACTAGTAACTATACCATCTCAGCTAGACTGTGGATGACACTCTTAGTGTGACTCATCACTCTTCCAAATAGAATATGGAAGTCCACCTGAAAAATGTGAGAGAGATTAAAGCATATTGTTTGAATACAACAATCACGCCTTCTTAAAGCTCTTGACTTGGAACAATTATAAACTTTTCAACAAGATCAAAAGTTACCAATTAAATTAATGTTTGTTTGTTTTAGGAGAAAAATAAATAGTGGCACCAAGTAGATGGTGGTCTAGTGATCTTGAGATTTGAGAAATAGTCTTCAAGGTCAATAGTTTGATTTTACTTGAAAGATATTATTTATGTCTTAAACGTGATATTATTAACGGTTGATCTCGAAAACCAGAAGAGACTACAAAGCAAAGGTCTGAAAATTTTACAATTTATTAAAAATATATATAATAATAATAAACAGTGGCAAATCCATAAAATTCTTTTAGTGCCCCCTCCCCCCTCTTTTTTTACAATAAAAGGTGAACTTATATATTTTAGATGTATCATTTTCACCTTCTAACTGCTCTGTATGTCCATCCATGAAAATAAGAGAAACTACAAAAAAAATTATAGTGATTGTGTTTACGTCAAGTGTAAGTTACTACAGAATTGAAATAATAGAACTACTTTTTACATCGTAGGACCTAATTTAGTTTTAATTTTCAGTCATACGTAGAAATTTAAGAGACCAAACATTTTTTTTGTCAACAACATAGGATATTAATTTTGAACGTGGGTGATGACACAAGTCACACAACAATGGTATTACCACAAAGATGAAATTTCCGAATTACAAATTTTGGTTTCTTTAATGGGTTATTAAGTTATAAATGCATAGATAATTTAAAAATTGATAATGTGGTAGTGATTTTTCATTAATTAGTTCTCTCTCCTCTCATTGTTTTTTTTGACCTAAATACTCATACCACAGTTTAACGATTTAATATTTTTTTAATGGTCAAATATTTGGAAAGATTAGCTATAGTTTTAGATGGTTAAATATTTTGTTAACATGATATATATTCTAATTTCAACAAAATGATTATCATGTTATTTATTTGTTTACTTTACTATATATTATTCTGTATAAAACTAAAACTATGTTAAATTATGTTTTATCATTGAATAAATAATTTACTATTCTATACAAAATATGAACATTCAAAGTAAATATAATTCTATGTTTTGTTATTTAGGAATTCTGTCATGCTAACAAAATAATTAAAATATTATTTATTTATTTATTTACTATATATTATTATATATCGATAATAAAGTTAGACATGTTAAATATTTTTTTATCATGTAAATATGTTATTAATATATACAAAACATGAATATTCAAAGTAGATATAATTCTATATTTTGTTCTTAATTTTTAACTTATCTATGTATTTTGAACTAAATCAACCATTTATGGGAAATTGAATAAAATAACTTTTAATAATGAAATATATATAATATTAATGAGATAAACAATTTACTAACAATAATACTTAACCGTATAATCACGTTAACAAAATAACTAAGTGTATAAACTAGAGCTTATCTCTTCAAATATTTGATCATTAACATAATATTTAACACTTAAAATTATGATAGGGGCATTTTAGTCCAAAAATTAATGAGATGAGAGATAATTAATCAATGAAAAAATATTCACAAATTTTTAATTTTTCAATTATCTATTGGTATAGATTGCAATTTTTCTTGTTTAATTTTGTTGGGGTAAAAATAATCTTTTACCTTATACGAATCTCGTACAACCACAAGTAGTTAATTTAAACAAATATCAAATTGCCACAACTTAATTATATTTTTTGGAATTGTAACCAGAGCCGTGGCTAGAATTTTAGAGGCCTAAGACAAAAAAAAAAATTTATATGTTTTTCATAATAAAATAAGTATAACTAAAATTTTACATGTTGTTTTAGACTAAATTAGAGAAAATTAATACTATTTCACAATTTATGAACAATTTTATACTATTTTCTTAACCTATAAAAATATAATTATAATCTTATACTATAAAAATACAATTGTATGAATAATTATATACTATTTCACAATTTATGAATAATTGTATACTATTTTCTTAAACTATTTTTATAATCTATTTTTTTAGTTAACATTATTTTAATCTATAAAATACTAAATTTTAAAATACTTTTATAAATTATTATAAATATTTAATACTAATTTTTATGTGAAATATAATTTTAAATTAAAAATAGCATTAAAATACATATTTTACTAATATATTAAACAAAAAATTAAAAATTTGGGGCCCTAAAATATGTTTAAAATTTGGGAGCCCTAGGCAAATGCCTTATTTTTCTACACATAGTCACGCCTCTGATTGTAACCTGTTTCTAAAAAGATTTATGACTGAATCTACCATTATCCAAATAATTCGATGGATAAAGTCACATGTTCTTAAATTTTTATAGCTAGTTCAAATATAAATAGAACTGATTGTATCATCAGCATGCGGTTTGGTTCTAGAATCAGGATCCAGTCCATATAAAGTAAGTTAACTTATTCATAACGGACCAATACACTCCTTGTGAGAGAAATGTTTCTTAACATTTACAAATAACTAAATTTAGTCATGTGAAGTTTTAAATTTGCAAATAACATATTTCTCTTACATGTGACATGAAGAGATCATAGGAAGACCTAAAATAGTAAAATCACTATATGATGAATTCATAAACTTTGCTTAGATTGACTAAAAAGCATCTGTTGATTCTTCTAATTCCCATACTTGAATTATATCGAGATTTTATCATCTATTTTCAAATATCTCCATGGACTACGAAAATCTACCTAGGGAAGCATGGACTTCAAAACGTGATTTTATATAGTCTGCTTTTACCATTGTATAAAAATTAATAATATATGATTTCACTTTTCAGGTCATACTCTAAAAATAATCCAACTAAAATATTCATTACCCATACATATAGTATATATGTACCTCTAGATTCTTAATAGTCTCATATTTTAAAGATCATGGACATTTGCCGCCAAAAAAAAAAATCATGGACATTTAAAATTTCGAGACAGATCTAAAATCGGTGTGGATCTTCTAAATAATTTGCCCACCCCCTGCTTCACATTGAGGAATTAGATCGCAAAATAATCGTAATTTATTTGATTTTTTTTTTAAGACCCTAACTTATTCATCCAGATTATTAAAAACAGATGCATTTATAAGGCCATGAAACACTAAAAAAAAGAAAAAGTGACATTGATATGTTTTTTCTTATAATTAGAATTTTCTTTTTTGGTGTTTCAAAAGAAATATGAGCGATCGATGAGGTAAATCATGTACTCAGTATTCATGTAGTGTATACATATCCTACTAGTTTATTAAAAAAATGATACTTTGATTTAACTAAGAATTTTGCATTAACAGATTTTTTTTGGCTAAAATGTTAAATTTATTGATCTACCAAAAACAGGGGAACAGAGAATTATTAACTCTGTTTCTAAAATAAGAAAGAAAAAAAACTCCTAAATCCTAGGCGTTTGGTTTACGTGGAGCTTTGGTTCATCTCTAGCAACATTTTTATTGAATGCCATACCAAACCGGTACTATTGAAATACCAACTCAATCCCAAACCAAAACAAACAAGAAGGTGTAAGTATCACAGAGAAGAAGCTCTTGCTATGGTTGCGGGAACAAAATACTAGTGAGACGGTACCAACTCCGAGGACCGATAATTCTCTTTCGTGCCTTTGCGATTCCAGATTGGAGTATTCTCAATGAGCTGGTGTGGTACAAGCCGCTTCTCCCCGATGCTTAGCTTTTTAAAGTTGTGAACTTTGAGCCTCGCAATCAAAGCTTCTTCCTCTGGAGTCATCTCTCTAACTATGACTGTTATACGATACTCAGGTCTTACCATCAAACCGCATTTTCCTTTTCCATGGTAAGATATCCTCTTCTTGAATAGTCCCTTCCCAACAAACGCTTCTGCTGCAATCACATTTCAAAAAGTTTCATCATTATAATGCAAAACATGGAAGTCACATGGATTTAGTATCAGTAGTTAGTAACATACCAATAAGGAGACGGTCAGGATCTAGTCCATGGTTATGACTAGCATTTACTCGAGCTGCGTGGACAATCTATGTTACAATTGATTCAATTCCTTCATTAGATGAAGAAAGGTGTCAAATGCCTGAAGGGGAGAGAAGACCAAATACTCCAAAAGATCTGAGAGATTTACCCGGTATACGGTTTGGGAAGCTCGTTTAACTGTGACCTGCAATTGCATCAGAGCATCTTCAACACGCATGCCACGGACTAGTGCTGCAACTAGATTAATCTTCTTAGGACTCTGAAACAAGCAAAGATTGAGAAATGGAGGAGAATCATCTAAAAAGATGAATTGTTAAAGAGAAAGACACCTGCTTTATGGCCTTTAGAACAGCTTGAACTTTTTTACGCTTTGGTATAATCTTCTGCTCTTCTTCTTCTTTTCCACTACCTAACAGAGCTGGAGATGAGAAGGGTGATGATACAGCCTCTTCACCTACCTGCAATTTTCTTGAGGTAGAAGAAATTCCCTGAAAACATATAACTTCAGATCAGAGAACAATCAAGCAGCATGATCCCATTACAATTTCATAACCCAAAAGTAAAATTCCCAAGTTTTCTACACATGCAAAGTTCCAAAAAGATTGAGTCTTTTCGCCTAATTAACATAGACATTGGATGTAGTGATCCCACTAGCACATTCACAATTCCCCTATTTCCAAATTCTACAGTTCAATGTAAAACGAAAGCAATAAATTTGCCATATGATCAAACTACAGAAGCAAATTTATCAAAGAGAAACAAGAAACTTGTTGATTCAGAAGCAGTACCAGTTGTTAAAGATGATGATACATAGGACTTGAGGAGTAAGTTGGTCTGAGGAGACCCTGCAAGTAACCTATATCACCAGGAAATAAACCACTAAGAACCCATCAAAGATTCAACATTTTCGAAAACCCACATGAGAAAAATTCAATAGCTTCATCAAAATGTATAGCATTTTCGCAATTAAGCTCATTTAAAAGTTAGGTTTTTCCTCAGGTTTTGTGAGGAAGATGATGAGCAAGTGAATATTCAGGGTCACGTGACTTTTAAATAATGGGCCTAAATCATAATCATACTGAGCCCATTTACTTTATCATTATTTTACTTGCACTTTCATTGTGTCTTTTTTTGAGGGAAATAAATGTCCAACCCATATTTGGTCATATTTAGGTGTGAAATGCAGAGTATATTTTTTTCTTTTCTTTTTCAAAGTTTGTTGATTCTGACGAATCTCATGGAATTGAGATAAATATCAAAAGATTTTTGGCGAGTTTAAATCTGAAAAAAGGGTAGTTAAGATTTCCGGAGAAGATTTATTACTTTTATTTTAAAAGGATACTTGCGTTTTTTTTATATAGGTAAATTTAGGATTACACGTCTCATATATATATCCATAAATACATAAGGCAAATTGATTTTTTGTGTTGTTTTGGTTGTAAGTTGAGTTGTTTGTTGGAACACATATCTAGTTATTTAGAACGGTTTGTAATTCAGAATTGGTTAGTGTTGAGATAAATGATGATTTAGGGTTAGGTAATTCTAATTTAAAAATATTGTTATAAGAATATCTAAACGAATCTAATGATTTGAGGACATATGCATCGTGCCGAACTTCGTTAGTTTTTTTGTGTGCATCATTTCTCTATTTTTAAGCATGATTTCACTATCTGAAATTGTGCAAACCGTAACCTCTGACCAGTTTCAACCGGTGCAAATTTCAGCTGCAAATTCAGCAGGCTTCCTTCCCAACAAATACGATGGGAATGCATTTAAGATGTGGTAGAAGGAGATGATCTTCTACTTGACAACACTGAAATTGAGCCAGTAAACACGTGAAGAGAAGCCTATTCTTCTAGCGGATAACATTGATTCTCGTGCACTTGCGAGTGTCCATGCTTGGGAACATGACGATTTTCTTTGTAAATGATACATCCAAATTTGCCTCTCCGATCAACTGTACAACGTGTATTGCAATATTGAGACTTCTAAGGGGTTGTAGAATTCTCTTGAGAAGAAGTATCGCACCGAAGACGATGGTTTCCAGAAATATGAGTTGACAAAATTTCAAGACTACAAAATGGTGGACTCACGGCCATTAATGGAGCAAGTTAAGGAGCTAACCATTCTCCTCCATGAGACACATGCTGGAGGGATGAGGCTATGAGAGACATATCAAGTGGCATGTGTCATTGAGAAGCTTCCTCATTGCTGGACTGACTTCAAGAACTATCTCAAGCTGAAGAGAAAGTGGATGAGTCTTGAAGACCTGATCGTGAGGCTCTGCATTGAGTCAACAATCCAAAAACAAATGGGTGTTGGTATAAAAATTTGCGAATCCAACGTGAATATGGAGGAGCACCAAAATAAGAAGCAATGAAAGTGGCAAAACAAAGGACACCAAGACAGAGGGAAAAGAAAAGTCCCACCACATAACAAGCAAAAGTTCAAGAAGATGTCCAGTGAGATCTCGCATAAGTTCACCAAAACTTGTCACAATTGTGGCAAAACAGGCCACAAATCCTTTGAGTGTCGTAGTAAGAAGGCTAAAAAAAAATAATTGCAAGAATGAAGCTACCTCAAAAATCAATGGTTACGGAAATTTTTTTTGAAGCTTACCTCTGGAGCTCACTTTGACGAACGTAGTCCACATGTCGGATATGCGCAAGAATTTAATCTCGGGTTCTCTCCTTAGCAAGCATGGGATCACTGTTAAGTTAGATGTGGATAAGCTTGTGATTTCAAAACATGGAATGTATTTGGGTAAGGGATTTGTTTATGATAGGATGTTCAAAATGTTTGTTAAATTGGTTATCCGCATCAATAATGTTATTGAGGCTTTCACCTCAAAGAAGAGTAAGAATAAGAAACCAGTTGCTTATTTTGCGGAGTCTTCTAATATTTGGCATAAACGTTTAGGACATGTTAATTTCAAGTTTATGAGTAGATTGATGAAGAACATGAATTAGACTCCAAAACACAAAATAAGCAAAGATAAATGTGAGATTTGCATCCAAACTAAACTCACTAAAATGCCATCACCAAACGTGGAAAGAACAACGCAACCACTAGCTTTCATTCATTCAGACTTGTAGTTCCAGATGGAATCAATTCTGCAAAAAAATACATATGAGAAAATGGATTTACCGCAAGTGTTAAAGGTCCTAGGTAGTAAATGGATTTTCAAAACAAATTTGAAAACCAATGGGTCCATTGATAAATACAAGGCTAGACTCTTGGTGCAAGGTTTCCGGATAAAAGAAGGCTTAGATTTATTTGACACCTATTCTCCAGTGACAAAAACAACTTCAATAAAAATGTTTGTAAGCATCGCTGCTTTAAAAGACCTAGAAATACATCAAATGGATGTAAAAATAACTTTTCTAAATGGTGATTTAGAAGAAGAAATGTATATGAAACAATCCGAAGGGTTTGTAGTTCCAGGACAAGAACACAAAGTTTGTCGACTAGTGAAATCATTGTATGGACTTAAATCAAAAGTGGTGCAGCGGTATCTTAGAAATCTTCCAAGCAAACTCTCCTGGCTAGATCAACCATGGAATTAGAGTTTATAGCTTTAGATAAAGCAGCAGAAGAAGCAAAGTGGCTTCAGAATTTTTTGGAAGATATCCAGATGTGAGAAAAACCTAATGCTAACATTATTTGTACAATATGATAGTCAATCAGCTATATCTCGGACAGTTAATAAATTATTAAATAGTAAATCTCGTCATATTAGAAAGCGACCCAAGACCATTAGACAATTGATCTCTATATGTGTACTCTCGATATAATACATCAATTCAGCTGAAAACTTAACAGATTTATTGACCAAAAATCTGTCACGAGATCAAGTTGTTAAATTATCAAGAGGAATGAGTTTGAAGCCTATAAAAAAAGATGACTCATGATGGACAACCCACCTATGTGATTAGAGATCCAAAAATCTAGGTTCAAAGGGAAAACGAAATCAAGTTGATTTAGAGTTGAGCAATGTAAGAATATGTCTATAACCAGTTCCAAAAGATAAAAAATAAACAGGGCTACATGTATGTGTTGATGGTAAATGTTGGCTTTTAATGATACCATAGCTTTGAGATATTAGTGGAGTAACATATGATGCTTTTAAAAATAAAGCTAATGGAGATCACCTAGTGAGTGTGAAATGTGGCTGTTTCTAAGAGAATTAAATAAAGGCTATATTCTCCAATTTCACTCATGAATAACGATAAATGTTTTAGGCAAAAATGAACACAATATAGAACTGAAAGTTCTACGAGAAAATATCATTGCTTTATACATGTTGTCTCGATTTACATCAAAGTTTGGGTGGTTCCAGACATCATCTTCACCTCCTGGCCGAGTAAATCCAATATATATTAAAAAAGATTGGTTCAAAGCTGAAAATGATACCTTTCAAACACAGTAATATTTTTCTATACTTGCGAACGTCTGTCTAGTCTAGTCAAGTCTAGTCAAGTCAAGTTTAGTTTGTTAAAATTTGTCGAGTCCTCATATGTTTAGTGTCATTTCTAGTCATGGGGGGGGGGATCTTGGAACGATTGTTACTTAAGCCAATTGGACTTAGTAAAATTGTGAATACAAAATGGTCTATAATGGTGTGGTCGAGCTCAAGTCGGAGATCCGGTGGATGTCGAGTCAGGTTGAACAGATAAAACATGAGTTAAATTAACCTATATTTGTTTGCTTCCTAGATACTCGGTCTCCTCTGTTTCACAATTCCTTGAGAATCAATTTCATGTACAGATTGCTGCCTCATCTCGTCACCTACCTCTCCTATTCACGTTTGACTTTGTTCAATCTGTTGTTGAACGGATTCAAATCAAAACAATCTGAAAAACCTCTATATATACAATAGTTATTTCTCTCTTAAAAGTAGACACGATTATACACATATCAAACATCAAAACTCCAGAAATTTCTTTTAATCTAAGTAAATTTATTTGAGAGTATTGTAGAGTTAAATTTTGTACAAAACCGTGTTTTTGGGTGCTTGCGAAATTGGTTGTTTGTGGTTGTTTCATGGGAGGCTTGAATCTTAGATTCATGTCGTACTGTAGGTAATTTAAAGTGTTAAGAAATAGATTAGAGTCTCGCCTCCACTCGTTACTCTTCCTTATCATTTATGTTCTTGCATTTGAATTGATTATGAAGTGTTGCAGAAATTTTTGCTCCTACACAATATCATTTATCTTATAAAGCACAAATCACTTAGCCAATAAACATAATATTAATTTAAGAAGAAGAAAAATATCAGGAAAAAAAAAACTCAACTACTTCAGATTTTATATTTTAAAATAAAGATTTTAACAACAAAAACAAAACTCAGGAAAAGAAAGAAAACAATTTATTCAAAAGTAAATATCCCTAAATTTTCTCACACACTACACCACAATTACACATCTTTTATAAACCATCACAAGATTTATTTTAAACCGTTTTATTTTCGTATAAAAATCTAATTCACATGGACTCGAGATTCATCTCTCTCGCTCTCTTTTGCTTTCCATCATTTAAAAAAAAAAATCATCTGATGATCCAAGAACTTCTCTCCAATATCATACTCATGGAAGCTATAATCTTTGAACTTGAACAATTGATAATTTCTCTGCATTTCTATTTGAGTCATAATCAAAATGAGAGAAAGATCGATGTGTACACCATCCTCTTCTCATTATCCATTTTCATATGTAAGTTAATAATATTCCCATGTATGTCTAGTTTGTGTTTGCTAGCTCTGATTATAAGCAAACAACATATCAATATTCAGAATATGCAGAAGAGCTATTTGTTTTCTTCTGTGTGTTCATATCAATATTCAGAATACTATGTTTATTTGTTTTCCTTTTGTATTATATAAAAATTATCGCTATTTAGATTTTTGGTTAAAGTATAATATTTTGATTTTATCATAAACATAAGGACTTTGCCCATCTGTAAGACGGATCATAATACTAGTTATATATATATATATATATATATCATGAAACCACTAATTTTATACCAAAATAGTAGTAGGAAATTGGTTAGCCTTTCTTGGCAAGACAATAGGAGAAATTATTTTCCCTACAAATATTTTGGTAGAAAATCAATCAAAATTTTCCTTCAATTTTCCTTCAATTTTCCTATCATTTTTTCTGCAAATTTTTCTATCAGCTTTTTTTCTGTTTGAAAATCCCTATGAATTTTCTATCATTCTCGATACAAGTCGTATGAAATAGAACATTTTCTTGTATATATTCCTTTCCCTATCTTCAATATTATTAATCACAGAACCACTAAAATTAATCATAACTAGAATCACAACATAAATTAATCAATTAAAACTTGGGTAGAAGAATTTGTATAGCTCTCCTCCCAAATCGTAGATAAAATGTTTGGGGGAAATAAAATTTTTTCGTAAACACAAAGTACCCAAAACTCAAACTAATCAATGAAAACTAGGGTAGAAAAACAGTTTCTATAAATTAACAAAACAATCTAAAATCTAAACTATAAGCTTTAAATTCTAAACTCCAAGCTCTAAAAACTAAACACTAAATCCAAAAACTAACATCTAAATCCTAACTTCTCCTCAACCCTACATTTTTAACCATGAAACCATTAAAAATATCTTCTTCCTTAACCATTTTTAAATGATTCAACTAATTTTGTACTTTAATTTAAGAGAGAGAGAGAAAAATAAAACAGATTTCTTAACCTTATCCATTAAAACCATCATATTTATTTATACTTTTAAAATTACTAATCTGTTAAAATACTATATATGTAATTTCTATAGTTAATTTTGCATACAAATAGCTGGGTGCATTCTATTGTGTTAGCTACTACTCTCCACTGTAAATAAGAACAACCCTTGACTAAATACGTAGGGACGTCAAAAAGGAAATTTGGAAACGACAAATCTTTTCACTATCTTCAATCGTACGGGAAAAACCTCTTTTTTCTTTTGACAAAACCCTAAAAAGGGGGTAATGTTTATTTTATTTTATTTTATTTTTGTTCAAAGGGGTAATATTTATATACACACTACATTTTATTCTGTATCTAGCTATAGGTTTCGTAACTTTCGTTAACCAGTCAAAACTTTCAGCCAAAAAACAAAACAAAAAAATCTGAATTTTCATTTCCATTGCATGTAAGAAGAATTAAAAGCCCGCTGGACAAAATCATAGCAGATCTTGTCTGAGATCTCGACAAAAAAAAAAAGAACCACAGTGAATTACTGTACACATTCAAGAGCTTCGATTTTTTATCATTGAAATGAATACAAATCCCTTCAGATGTCGTCTTCTGTTGTTGAATTATTATTTTTTGGAGCATTTCTCGATTATATGGGCCATGTTAATTAGATATTGCCTTTGTGGAGCTACTACATACGAAGGTACTAATTGTATTTGTATACGTACGTAAAAATAAATTCTATGATGATACTAATTAAAAAGTAGTTGAGTTTGAGGTTAATCCTCAAATATATAACCAGATATCGGATCTGGAACTGGAAACCCTAGAAAAATTTGTAAACCCTAGGATAAAATTAATGTAATTGAGTGTGTGAGGAAGAAACGATATTTCTAAATTAGACCCAAAATCATCTTTTGTGAGCAGATCTTCAGTTAACAGACACAAAATCATGTCTTCATCACTGTACACTTTACCAGTTTCTTGTTACACTTCTCTCTCATGCATACACCATTAATATTCTTGATTTTTGAGTCTTGATTTTCGATTCTTGATTCTTGAATTCTTGATTCTTGATTTCTTGATTCTTGAATTCTTGATTTCTTGATTTCTTGATTATTGAAGCTTCTTAAATTCGATGATGTCTTCTTCCAACAATGATTATAATAATGGTATTAATGGAGGGTACCACCTCTCTCTTTATCTTTCTTCACTCTCCGGTCATCAAGACATCATTCGTAATCCATACAAGTTAACAGCATCTCCGGGCCAAATGGTATCAGCAGTGCCTGACTCTCTGCCCGATTACATGGCTTTTAACTCAAACAATGCCGTGAATCAGCAAAGTTTCGAGTTTCCTGAGGTGTCGAGGGAAATCAAGAAGGCGGTGAAGAAGGACCGACACAGCAAGATTCACACGGCACAAGGTCTAAGAGACAGGAGGGTAAGGCTTTCTATTGGGATTGCTCGCGAATTCTTCGATCTTCAGGATATGTTGGGGTTTGATAAAGCCAGTAAAACGTTAGACTGGCTGCTCAGGAAATCAAGGAAAGCCATCAAAGAGGTTATACAAGCAAAAAGGCTCAACAATGATGATGAAGGTTTTGGAACCAATGGAGGCGATGTAGAAGAAGAAGAGGATGAGGATGATGATGGCAATAACAGCTTTGTGAATGGTTCGAGCCCCGAGTACTGCAAAGAAGAAGTGTTATGCGAGGTCAAGAAGAGAAAGAAGACGAGTGAGTTGAGCAACATCTCATCAGAGGGATCAAGAGCCAAAGCTAGAGGAAAAGCAAAGGAGAAAACAAGTGAGGTGGTCTATGACCATCTGGAAACCGTCTCAGATATCACACATTCTGAAATTATGGACCCATTCAATAGATCTATAATTTTCAATGAAGGAGAAGACATGGCACATTCTTTCAGCAAGGAAGCAATCGAAGAATTTGATAATCAAGAATCTATCTTAACCGAGAGGAAGATCAATCTACCAACGAATTTGGGTCAAACTTACAATCACCATAATGGGACATTTATGTTGATGGATCAAGGTTCAACGAGCAACTACAGTACCATTGATCTGCCTCAAATTTTGGATTATAACTATGATCAAAACCCTTTTGATGACCAAACTTTTTGTGCGGTCACGGACACGAATTTCCCCACAGGTATATATAGTTTGGATTCAAGACTCTTCTCTAGTCTAAATCATGATTCATATCTTTGCATTCGATGATATGTTTCTTTCTCTTGATATTTTTTTGCAGGATTCCTATAAATCTTGTATTTTCGAAGGACTATGCATCGCGCGAATTTAAACATGTAAGCCAAAATAATCCTCTATTTCTCTTGAATGTATATTAAATCTGTAGTTATATGTGTTCTTTTTATAACTTATGTTATTTTGATCTTTTGTGCCATTGATCAAAATTTCTTTTTTAAGATTCAGTTTGTGTACCTGCCGTGAAATGTCTTAGCTACAATTTTCAAGTAGTATTGTAACCTTTAAAGTATATTGAAGATAAATCAGCAAATGATTTGTATATTTGGTTGTCCCAATCCAATCCAAGATTCATATACTTCGATTAGGCACTCTAAAATTAAGCCATTTTTAGTTTAAATGTTTCACATAGATCTCTAGCTATCTTAGATTTTGTTCCTCAAACCCTAAAATTCCATTAAGACCCACAAATACAAATATGGATGATGATGATATATTGAGGATCATATACACACACCTGTAATGTTTGGTTAAATTTCATTTCAAACTGAGCATTAGTGTGTGAAATGTGGAGGCATGCCTGCCTTGGTGTTTATTTGAGTCATTTGTTGTGATTTTGCCATCCAGATATGAGGAGAATAGATCTTACTTTTCATAGGTCTTATATTCTCTTGCTCGGAGGATATTTTGTAATGATTACTTTGAAGGCTTATATTAGTTTTTTTTTTGGTGGAATTTAAAGTTTGGCTTTTTGGAAAAAAAGATTTGAACTTGTACATTTACAAGTAGGTTTTGTTTAAGGCTTGTTAGGTTAACTTTTTTTTTTTACTACTAACAAATTTCATTAAGTCAAAAAGTGATTACAAAGACATTATACAGAACTACATTCAATGTTTTCAAGTGATAAAATTAGCTTATTAATTACCACCAATTTTTTTTTTTTAACTAGAAATCGGCAAATTGAATATACATTCAAACATGAAATAAATTTGATACATATATAGCTTTTCTTATTTTCTATTGATCTGACTCATGAGTATACAAAGCAAATAGATGTGAGGTAACACCACATCAGATAAGTCATTAGATCATGTGAAATAAAACTTCTACCATCATTCAAAAATCATGTAGACATATTTACAAAAAGGTATTTATGTGAATAAAGCTCAATGCAACATTGCGCTAACTAAAAGTGATTGAGCATTGAAGAAGTGCAATCTGATATCAAGAGTCTTGGTGTTTCTTCGATTCGTCATTAGTGAATCCAAAAGTTAAAAGTCGTAGTCAATTTTTGGAAGTTTCAGCGCAACAAAATTTGTTAGGTTGACATATATTTACCGATTTTAACTTATTTTTATTTATTTTGGTATGAATAAGTAAAAGTCTATTAAAACTTAAATTTTAATTGAGAAATACTACTTATATTGGGTATAGGAAAATATTGTTCGATTCTATTCAATTTAGGTTCGTTTTAGTGACCACCTCTATCGAGAACAATAGATTTTTGGCAGTCGCGAATTTTGTTTCTTCTTCATTTTATTTATGTTGTTTATTACTTCTTCTTCTTCAAAGCTAGCAAGAAGTGTACTGACATTAATATCTAGACTTGCCTAGCTGGATTAGTTAAGAACCTATGAACAATCTACAAATATTTAATTAACAAATGCCTGGAAACTGATTACCTTCAAGATTTTGTTGCAAAGTGTAACTTTGTTTATATTATATAAAATTTCATTTGTCAGATCCTATGAAATAAACTCGCCGAAATAGCTGATTTTAATATTCACACACTATCTTTTCAACATGCCTTTGTGCCTTTGTGGTACCATTTGTTTAATTTTTTATTAGTCTGACCTTGACCATCACTGCGTCCAATCTTTAGGGTGGCTTTGCTTAACATAAATTTACTGATTTACTGATTTTAATGTTATAAAAAAACAATTAATATGAAAAATCATTTCATCTACTCCCTTCTCAATTATCGGTTAAGATCTAACTTTTCCTGGGTATTTTTGGTTTCTCTCACTATGGATCGATCTATTTCCTCGTAATCTAGTTACCTTCTCTTTTGGGTTGAAAAACACTTGGGTTTTGGTCATGTAATTTCTTTTATAACCAGAATATTAAAGCAAATGAAACAAAAGATTAATGACTTTGCTCCAGGACCGGTTCTGAGCATACCTATGTGAAATATTGGTTTAGGATTCTGTTTTTTTTATATAAATAATATTGATATATATCTCAATATTCTCTATGATAAAAAGATTAAGTGTATATAGTTAAGATAAAGAAGGAAAGAAAAAGTATATATTCTCTTTGTTTTTTGGATAATTTGTATTCTATTATCGATTACGTTTATGTTTGATTACGTTTGTTAGAGGCTCAATCTTTTGTTTTGTTTAGAATCCCCAAATTCTTAAAATCGGCTCTACTTTGCTCAGCTTCATTTCAAGAATGAAGCCACGCCCATAGCCGAATACGAAATGAATCGTCATCCCTTTGCCACATTCCATGTAATATTATGAGTTAAAGAGTTCACTTAAAGAAATGTTATCCTAAATTGAATCGAAACAATCCAATGGTAGAACGGAACCTATCAAATTTGATTAGTAATGATGCGATATCAAAGCCACTTCTCATGATGCACTATAGCTTTTATTGCAATCATACCCATGGCCAGAGCTACATTGTGTATGAGGGGGCAGTTGTCCCGAGTAAATTTTAGAAGTTGCATATAAATTCTTCATATTTTCAATAATGTCTCTCTTGTTATTTATAAATTATTTTTTGTGCAAAATTATTTATAATTATAAACTTAATATCTACATCCGCAACTGATCACACTCCGTTGATATGAAAGGTCCATTATACTTAGAATTGCTCAAAGAATACAATGTAGCTCTGTAGCTACTGCATTGTAAATTTTTTTTTTTTTATCTCATGCATTAAATAGAAGAAATCTTAACCAAAACAGAAATGTATATAAAGTGAAAAGAACAAAAAAAGAATATGCTAAAAATAATTCAGAGATTTCAATTTCTAAAATCTGAAATTCAAATCACAATGTCAAATGTCATATTCCAACTTCATTTAAAAAAGGGGTATGCAAAATTCATAATCATAAATACTTAAACATATAATGAAAATATGAAATTATGACCCAAGAAATTAAACAAACTAATTATCGTTAGGCAATCATAATGGGCCCAACTGCAATATAAATGGGCCTTTCATTCACGAGAGCCCATTATTAGACTTGGTCTCTTTTCTTTAGTCGGACTACTTTACTTAGCTTGCTCCGAAAGTCGCAGAGGAAGCTACAAAGAGAAAAGAGAAAGAGGAAAACAAGTAAGAAAAATGGATTCTCCGAAGAAGATAGCTCATGAGATCGGTGGTCTTAAGAATGACGCTCTCCGATTTGGTCTTCACGGCGTTAAAAGCGACATCGTCGGATCTCACCCACTCGAATCGTCTTACGAATCTGTAAGCTATCATCTTCAATTGAATTTCTTAAGTTGAAATTGATTCTGTTTCCATTACCGAATGAATCTGTTTTTTTTTTTCTCTCGAAAAAGTGAGAAATTAGCTAAGAAGGGAACTTAAATCTGTTTGATTAGCATCGTTAATCTCCTCTATCGCCTAATTAGTTGATTAATTTTTCTCATATTCGCTTAATTCAGTAGCAATTAGAAATTTTTTTTCAATCTTACTAGATTTCTCAATTAGCTGAATATTAGGGTTTTGTTCATATAACATACAATCTTAAATTTTTTGTTGAATCATCAGTTACCTTGTTTTTTTACTGTTTCAGGAAAAGAAATCGAAAGAGACGATGAAGAGGACGATCATTGCGCATACTTACGGAACTGCACTTCCATTGAAGATGGATATGGATAGGCAAATTCTCTCAAGGTTTGTGTGTTGTAATTGAAGCACTGTAACCTATTTTCTATGAATCTGGGAGTAATACTTAGTGTTGTTCATAATTTGTAATATCGTAAAGTACGAGTTTGTATATGAATGTAATTGCTGCAATATGGGAAGCTAGTCTATGGTTTCAAGTAAGATGCACACACTAATAGGTTCCATTTATGTATGTTTTCATTGGCACTATGATATTTGTGTGTTTTACTAGTAATTTATGTGGTTACTTAGTATAGTTCTTTGTTCTTATGTGTGCATCGTGGAGCATAGTGTGTAAAGTGTTTGCTGCATCATCTGACTGGTGGTTAATAGCATTCTGAAAGACAACATTTGGTTGTACTGTTCTTATTTTATCCTTTTTTCTCTGGAATGTTTAGGTTTCAGAGACCTCCTGGCCCAATTCCATCGTCAATGCTCGGTTTAGAAGTCTACACAGGAGCTGTGGATAACTTTGATTTTGAGGATTACTTGAATGGTAATTGTCGTTTACTCCTATTGCATCATCTGTTTAGTATTTGTATAGTTCATATTCTTAGAAAGCTCTTCACCCTATTTAGTTAGTATGATATATTTTTGACACCAACTCGCTAGCTTAATGGGTCTAAACCTGTTATTACTTTTGAATTCGATATCGCTTATCTGAATGTAGCATCTTCGCCCCTTGCAGATCCTCGTGAATCTGAGACTTTCAAGCCGGTAGACTTCCACCATGGGATGGAAGTTCGCCTCGGCATTTCAAAGGGCCCGGTTTGCCCAAGTTTCATGTAAGGGCCTGCTCATGGGTGGTTTTATTGGGTCTTATGTCTTAGCTTTTGAATCATGACTGAAGGGAGATCGTGTATGAACTTATTTTGATCTTAAACTTCTATTCTCTCTTGACCCAAGTTTGAAATCAGACGAGATAACTATGAAAAAAAAAAAATCTATTGATTCCGCTAGACATAAAAAGGAACAATCTTTTTTAACGAAAATGTTCTTCTATCACATTCATGTTTATTCCACTAATTCTTCTCATGCTTACCATTTTGGCACTAAAGTAATTGAACAGAAAATTAAAAAAAATTCAACTCAACCGGTGATTTCTTAGGGGAAATGAATAAAACATTTTCTTAAGGTGACAAATTTACTCTAATTTGGAATCCTAGTCACGCCGAATATTGATTAGTAATAATGTCTCATTTGAAAGACGGTTTTGCCTAACGAAATTGATTCCCAAAGTAAAAACGTTGGCACTCGATGCTCCATGAAAGAATACAGTTGTAACATCCAATTGCTTAAGCTCTAGATTATAGTTCACCACTAGTGATATAGCATCGCGACATGTTTCACAGCAAGCGAGCAATACAACATTACTAAACATACATCTTAACATCGTAAGTAGTTGTAATACATCATTTTGTTACTTACATCATCGTAAGTAAATGTTCCTATTAACACTCTTGTCTTTACATAAAACAAAAAATTAAAGACATTCTACTACGTTCCTATTCCATAGAAAGCTTTCTCTGTTCCTTTTTTTTTTTCTCTTCTTCTTTAGTTATTTCCCATCACAAACCGAAACAATATTGTGTATAGTCATGAAAAAGGTCATTTCTCTTTTAAAAAGTTTCAATGAGAAAAAATGAATGAAATGAAATTATTCATCTAACCGTACATTCATTTGGAGTGAATTTGAAAAATGAAAAGTGAAAACAATGACTATCCTTTTATGGAAATAACTTAGATAAATTTTTTTTCTTCTTTTTCTATTTATTTTTGGCTTAAGAGGAAAATTCTTCTCAACTCAACCGGTAATTACTTAAAAGAAAGAAAAAGGGAAACATGTTTCTCACTTGAATGATACGTTTGGCTAACGTTCCTTTAAGAAGAACAAAATGATTCCCAACAAAAAAAACTATTCCCCAAAAAGAAAAGAAAAAACAAATATTAGCAACGGTCACAAGCGATTCCATATTGGAGGCCCTCATGACGCTTTAAACTCGAACGTTCTTCTCACGTAGGCCCACTAACACTCCATTACCACATCACTTCTTACTTCTTAACTAGAGTATGTACCTGCGGTATACTGCGGATCAATATTTTCTTAATTATTATAACAAATATTTATATTTTATAGTTTAATATTGTGTGTTTAATTTTTAAAATTATTTTTAATTTTAAGATTTTGATCGTTTAGTTTTTATAACTAATTTGCTTTTAAATATGTAATTTTAATCTTTTGTGCATGTCAATGTTTTCTTAACCATTGTAACAAATGTTTATATTTTACAGTTTAATATTTTGTGTACAATTTTGCAGATAACTTTTAGATTTTTAGATTTTTTTTCGTTTCATTTTTATAATTTATTTATTTTTGTTATATGTAATTTTAATTTCATTAAATTATTAAATATTAGTGTTGTTGATTTTTTAACGTGTATACCCATTTTAATATTTTAAAAATCGTTCTTATGTCGAGGTCTGCTCTGCTATATCCAACGGGTTAGCATACCAGCATGCAGTTTTAATTTTTATAACTAGATTTTAAATCCGCGCTACACGCAGGTATATCTAAAAGTTTTTGATAAAATTTTAGTGTAACCAGTAATATTTATTAATAATATCAAAATATAAATTTTTTATATCTCTACTAATTGAAAATAGTTTAAATTCCTTAAATTTTGAAGTTACTATTAAGGCAAATAGTTCAGCTTAAATACACAATAAAAAAAACTCTAATATAGCTTTTAGATTTTTTATTTCTTTTAAAATACAACATTTATAAAAGGAAATTTTTTGTTTAGTAGCTCTCTCTTTAGCTTTAGATTTTGTAGATAATAGGATTTTTTTCATCTATGACATTTTGATTGAATCTCCTAAAATTGATTGTTTTGAAGCGTCAAATATTGGTTGGGTACTAACTTCTACAATTTTCTCATTTTGTATGCCCAAATTCACCATTAATTTTTTCTTTTGACTTCATCTTAGTTAATATAACTCATTTGAAGATTCTATTATACTGATAAAAAAATATCTAACTATCTAAACCCATGAATTCTATATAATTTTTATTTTTCCCTCTAAATTTTTAATATCATCTCTGATTGCTAAAAAGTGTATGACCTTTAACCATATTTTTGACCTCTTCTCTTATTCTCCCCAATCTAACTACAACCATAATTGTTTTTATCCACTTTTAACCATTTCTATCCCTATGGTTTATTTCTAACAACTCATGTTTTTCTCACATTCTTTTTAATATGTATGTGAATTTATGTCCTCATAAATTTCTTTGAAATTTATCATTTTTTTGTTTTTTGCAAGCACTCATTGTATTTTTCTTCATGCTCTATTCCTATTACTACATCTATCATTTACTATTCCCAATTGCGTGATCTTTATAATGAATTATGAACTATAATTTGCCAAAAATATTAACAATAATATAATTAAATACTCGTAACAAACTGAAGATAAACATGAAAAAATTGATCCAAACAAAAAATAGATGAATTTTTGTTTGTCGTCACTTTAAACCTAAATTTAAACATTTATGGGCTTTTTAGGTTTAAAGTGACGACTCGCAAAAATTAAAAATTTGTAGATAAAACACAATGTAAAAAACTGAGAAGGCTTATATTTTTAATCTTATAAAATAAAAGTAAAACCAAAAGGGGTATAAGGGTTCTTCATTTTAATTCAAAAAACTTAAATAAATAAAAAAGATTAATGTTGGATAGAAACTTACCAAATATTTAAGCACCTATAAGCTTTATGTGAGAGTACATCTCTATTTTTTTTTCCAAATACTTTAAAATAAGAAGTTTTTAATTCTAATATTAAGTCAATTTGATTTCATTGCTAATAGGAAACTACAACATAATTTTCTTATTTCTGAAAACTCATTATTTAAAATATTTTTTTGTTTGTTTGTTGGCTGTTTTGAGTAACGATGTTTTGTAGCAATCTATTAATTTTTTTCCATATATACCATAGCAATTCATTGTTATTTCAACCTTTTAAAAATATTTTCTATTATTTTTTTTGGTAGTAAAATATTTTCTATTATTTATAACTGAGACCACTATCTTAAATTAAGAAATATTTCTAATCTCATAATAAATTAATTTTATTTTTTTGTTGTCAAGATAAATCTTTTTATTTCTTAAACCCATAAACTCAAATAACTTTTATTTTTTGTTACTCTTTTGAGAGTTGGCACAAAGAGTTCAGCTTGGATGCTGAAATTGAACTGTATAGAGAGCACAGTTTGAATGCTTATATTGGACTGTAATTATTATTAGTGTATAGTCTTAGCTTCAAATAGATTCAGTTTTTATTATTAGTTGTAAAAGTTGTTATTTTGTTTTTTAATCTACCTTTTATTTTAAATTTAATAAATTTATTTTAAATTAAGGCTATTGATCTAGAATTAATAAATGTTTCTAATTAGTTATTAACTGAATTTCATTTTGTGGTTAATTATTTGATCTTTTTAAAATATTTATTTCATTCTAATTTTAAAATGATTATCTATAGTTGAGACTATTAATTTAGAATTAAATTAATTAAATATTGTGTTAATTTCATTTTTTGTTATTAATAGGAAACTATATAATTGCCTTAAAATCTATAATTGATTATTTTATGTATTTCAATAAGGAAAGTTTACACTTCTCTTATTTACATATGTTGGCTTTTTTCTGTTCTCCAATTAAAATAATTTATAATTCACTTCTTTACATATAATTTTCTTGCTTCCAGATATTGTTTTTTTTTTTTTAAGTATTTTAATATTAAAAAGTAATAAAACTCAAAAATATTAACTAATGAGATAGTTAATTGTGATTGGATGTTTAAAAGCAGATATAGATAGATAGATGTGAGTAAACTTATAAAATGGAAAATTTACAAATTTAGTGAGACTAATAATGATCGATTCTTGTTATGTATTCCAAAAACAAAATTTTACGTTTTTCTTATTTCCATATAAGTTTTTTCTTTTCTTTTGTAAGTATTTTAATATGGAAACTTAATGAAATTTAAAAATCTGTTAATTAGTGAGATAGCAAATCGTGATTTGATGTTTTAAATCCTACGTGGACGACCTTAGCATCAAGTAGCTTCAATTTTTATATAGTATAGATTCTTATCATGCTTTTTATTCATTCTTTTTTTTAATTAAACTTTATTATTATTATTATTATATAAATCGACCCGAACTGGGCATAATGCAGTTTACAAAATTAGAATCAGATTACAAAAATCGGAATAAACTGGATTCCACCTACTAACCCTAAATCAAAAAAGAATCGAACGGTGTTCTCAACCCTAAAGGCTTTTCGGATTTGGACTTCCGGCGAGATCCGAGATATCACTGCCTAGGCTATTCTTTTTTTTTCTTGACGGCATGCTTTTTATTCATTTCTGTCACACACAAAAAAAAAAGTTCTCTAATATATTAGTCTACATTTCAATAGTTTATTTCCAATGAGAAACCTAAAATTAGATATTACAATTATCCAAAATCCGTTGTAATTCATATATCGAAAATTATAAGCGACTCAAATTCAGTTGATGAATGTGCTTATTCATTTTGTAGTTATTTATTGCATGAAAACATTTATATTTATTGCAAGATTTTCTTAATGTAGTTATTAGTATTAAAATAAAATGTACTAAAGGGGCGAGTCTAATTAATATGGCAGAAAGACGGCGGCAGCCAACAATCGACTCACTTTATCCTCTTTTATTTGCACGTTTTTTATTCAACATGTCTCCATCAAAAAAAATTCCAAGTTTGTGAATCATCAATATCGAATTAATCAATTTAATTTCTTTCTTTTGTTATATTGCAGGTCCAAAGTAAAATTTCTAGAGACATTAGACAGGATTTTAGATTTGTAACCTGAGATGCATGAATCAAAGGCGGATATACGAAAGCAGAAACATATATTAACCACAAAATAATAAAATAAGATCAGTTAGACCACAAAATAATTTATAAACCTAAAAGATAGTTATTGGTTTGTTTCATCTTTTTAATTTTACCGTGAGCCACGATTAACGCTTCCGACTAACAGCACCAACGTTTTTAACTTCGAATCGTGCACTTCTTCTACGTTTTAAGGTTAATTTTATGTTTGTTGGGTACAAACCGTTTTTCTTTGGTGGTTTGGGATTAAAAAAAATTACAAAAAAAAGTTTTGCGGATTAACATATTACAAACAACGGTTTCAAAGGTTAATTTCGTGTCCATGTCGGACTGATTCATGAAATGATATTTTAATTTAAAACAAAAAGAAAATGTTAACTATTAATTATAAGTATAGATGTATACAAATTTTTATATTCATTTTACTTAGTAATATTAAATTTTAAGAAATTAATTGTATTATATTACATTTATATTTTGTTATTTATAAAGATAAAAATGAT